>VTFQ01000006.1:6130013-7532513 GCA_036281575.1 Ancherythroculter nigrocauda | reverse complement strand
TTACAAATCTAATATTAATATTTTATTTTATTTCAAAATAAATTTTGAATAGTTTTAGTGAACAATAACAATGCTGCATCACTGCATGTTGATAAAGCTCAAACCGTTGGTTCACTGCTGCTCCAAAATGTGCAAAATTAGTCTCAGACATGAAAATGTTTCACTTAAATTACATATTATGTTATTATTAAAACTAAAAATGGTAAAACTAAATATATCTAACTAGCACGCTAATGTCTACTAGCTTACCTAAGTAGTTAGAAAACGTTTGTTTGATTAGCTTGAACATGATATCTTGGTAACATGCTATGTTTTTGAGAGAGGGAATGGGAATGAAATCATGCTTCACAGTACAACCATTTAAAAACCTTGTTCTGCTGCACTGACTGTGTGTTGGGTGAGTAGACAGTCCTCAAAGCCAAAGGAAACGGAAGAGAATTTCAAAATAAAGACAACATAACAGAATCTAACCGTTACACAACACTGTCCGCTTGTAACTGGTTAAACCAAGATAGAAAGTTAATGTGAGGTGTAAAGGAGGGTGATCGTGTGTGATAAGCACACTCACTCGGTCTCCAGGCCGCAGCAGTGGTTCATTCCTGGTGCTCAGTTTGTTCAGCAGCGTATATGCAAGTTTCTGACTCCGCGTCCACAACTTCCCTATGAAAACAGAATTACACACACAAACATTCAAACCTGCACTGTCTGTTCACTTAGCAATAAGAGTTCATTCATCATAACCACACTGTAAAACCCAATAAGTTCAGAATACTCAAAACATTTGCGGAAGCTTCTTACCTCAAAACATTTAAGTAAACTAACTCATTTTTTTTAAAGTTGGTAGAACTTAAAATTTTGTGACAAGTGGGGCGGGGCTGAGAGCCATGGAAGCGGATCAAGGCCAGTGTGTTGCACAGGTGTCTCTCACTAACAATCCCGTCACCAGCATCCCTTTCCCAACTCATCATAATGTTAATTACATACAGTTAATTTACATAAAAATCACATTCAGATCTCGGTTAAATGTTACATAGCAAATAACACATGCTATTATAACTATTATATATGTAATCAAACAACATATGTGGTCTTAAATATTTTGCAGCTCATCCTCAACCTAACCACAGGCTCTACTCTTGTAACCCTACAAAACTAACAATAACAGAACCCCCCTGAATCCCAACATAACACAACATTAAACATTAACTTATATCTCCATATGTTAATCTTGTGCAAAAACACACAAAATAACACTTAATTTCAACAGTTATTTATATGGTCTGACGCAAAGCATCTGCTGCAGCTCAACTCAATCATATTAAGTTCAGCTTACTACAATGAAATTTTGAGTTCATGCAACTTTTTTCTATTAAGTACAATGAACTTTCATTATTATTTGAGTCAAACAAACTCATTTAATTTAATTAATTTCACTGTTCGGTTTTACAGTGCAGTACAAACAAGCCAAATATACAAATATATATATTACCCTTGTGAAACAGAAGTACACTTTAGCCTACTTTTGAAACTCAGAATGGAAATAATTAATATACTTAAGAGGGATCTGAATGCAATATTTTCAAACACTTAATTGCGATTAAATTAAATGTTTTGTAGTTTAAACTTATATTAAATGCATTCAGCTGAACTTTAGCGTGTTTTTTGACCCTTAAGACTTAAGTATATCTTTAAATGTAATTTCATAATTACTTCTATTGTCTTTTAAATATGATTAAAATTACTGCTGAATGAACTGACAAACATTTATGGTAAACTAAAATATACTTTAATATCATTTCTACTGAAACTTGTATTAGGGATTACACAATTGTAATGATGTAGTTGCAATTTACTTTTAAAATAAGTTAACTTTACATGTAATATTGAATAACACGCTACAGTTAAAAGTACTTTACATGTGCTTCAGTGTGTTAGTCAACACATCAAAATAAGTGTACTTCTTTAAAGCAAGACAAACGATTATTAAAGCATAATCATTTACAATGTACTTTAAAATAAAACTTTTAATTTGACATTAGAAAAGTGCACTTTTTAAAAGTGTACTTAAGTGTGTTAAGAAAGTGTGCTCTAAGTGCACTTAAGTGGCCTTTTATTTCATTATATGCAAGTACAATTGCAGGTGAAAAAATATACATTTAAGATCTGAAGTACACTTTGAAGTTTAATACAACTGAGCGCACTTCATTTTCACAAGGGTACATTAGCTAGATTTTGAATATGAACTAAAAAATGCATTACAAATGAGTCTAGTTCAAGAAAGACGAGCCAAATCTTGTGTAAATTGTTTGTGAAACGACTCTTAAGTAAATCATTGCATTCAGTTCACTGGGAAGTTCCACATCTGTACCGTATGTCAGTGTGTAGACGGGCTTGCCGGCGTTGTCCAGTCCTGTGAGGCAGGGGCTCTTGGGATGTGTGGTCCCCCAGCGCTGTAAAGAGGCCAGTAATGACGGAGGCCAGTTAGTGACCACACCTAGCGGCTCCCCATTCAGGGCTCTCATCTCACCCCCCTCAGGCTTGGGCTGGTTCGGGTCTGGATGCTGGACTGTAGGGGACAAATACGACACAGTGACTAATGTAAAGCTAATACCTCACCCTATGTGGTTTGCTTTGTGCAAATAATCAAATTATTCATTTATTTAGATACCGTGCTCTTTTCCATGTTCATCTTTCTTTAGTGTGGAAAAAGATAGTCTTGAGTCTGGGAACGAACATGTCTCAATATTCCTCATTTAAATAATTCATATGCAGAATAAAGGGGTGGGGCCTGGTTGAGTTAGTTAGTAGTGTGTTGAAACTAGTGGTTATGGTAAGGGGCGGGACATTTTCCCAACACGTTCAAAGGCTTGACCAATCACAACACACTGCTCCAGTCGACCAATCAGAGCACACTGAGCTTGGCCAGAATGAGCTGCAATGTGGAACAGACTTGTCACTAGTCAAAAGCCTGGCTATATGAGGCTATATGTATCCCAAGAGGGGAGGGAGAGAAATAGGATGAGGATGGAGGTAGAGAGGTAGAGATAGATATACTGCAACATGCTCAGTGAAAAATAAATACAAGATGGTGAACAAAGCTAGATGAAAGCCAGTTATAAATAAATGCATACTAATCAACACTTAGAAGTTCAGTCAGTATAAATAAAAATCACTCATTTTCTCCTATATGTATTTTATTATTGTATTGTATACTTATTAGAGCAACACACTGATGTCAAAATCTATCGAAATCACTAACATGTTGAGTTTCTGTCTAAATAGAGAGTTCAGATCAGTCTTTTATAAGGTTTCATGATGGATTCTGCCTTATACTGTATGTCGCTCGCTAACAGAGTTTATGTGTGAGAGTGATTTTAAATGTCACTAAACACTGATCCGTCTCAGGGTGACTTATGTGTCCTGAAGATGAGACGTGACACGGCTTTAAATAGATTTGATTGATTTAGTGTGTCTGGAACAGAAAGAGAAAGAAAAACAGACAGACAGAAAGAAAGAAAGAGAGAGAGAATATAAAGAGAAGATGCTGCTTCTAGAGAATATGAAAGAGTATTTCTCAGTATTTGTAAAAAAGGGATGAACAAGTGAACAAAGGGGGAGGTCAGATTGATGCATTCTCAAACATTTTAAACTTTAATAACCCTCAAATAGTTTGCAGACCGCTGTACTAGAGACTGACCACAGAAAAGGCTGAATAAATTGAGTATTACATACTGCACACTACAATCTGGTCATATGGATAAATAAGCAAAAAAAGGCTCTTTTTTATATGTAGGTACTGTATTTAGCATGTAATAAAAATTCCATTCATTTTCTGAGAAACTGACTTTAGCATTGTTGGCAGAGGCTACTAAGACACTAACTCCGCTCACTACTGTCTGACTGAACCAGACAAAAGAAATCCCACTGGAAATGAGAGTAGTGGCTTGGAGAGTAAGGTGGGTGCAGCGTATACACAACCTACCTTTTCTGAATCTGCCTTTTTCTGAACTCATTCTTCCCTTTTCCCACCGTATATCACCTCTCTCTGAGAGGCGTTTATTGTAAATAAAAATTAAGAAAATGTTTGAAAAGTGGATATAAAGTGCCTATATACAATATGTATTTAATAGTGGGAATACAGTGTTTATTGGGTAGGGTGAGGCGGTGTAGGGATGGGCTTTAGGGACAGGGACAAGTAATGTCCCGTAAGGCAGCATCAATTTGTGATTTTAATAAATATAATCATAGTCACTGAATATACTCTTATTATTGTATACTGTTTTATTATGTGCAACAATAAACTGAGGTGCAAATAGTATCTGCCACTATTTGAACTAAGTATAAATAGCATCTACAGTATGTATGTATGTATGTATGTATCTATCTATCTATCTATCTTTAAAATAGCTGTTTTCTATAATATATAGTAAAATGTAATTTATTCCTGTGATCAAAGCTGAATTTTCAGCATCATTACTCCAGTCTTCAGTGTCACATGATCCTTCAGAAATCATTCTAACATGATGATTTGATGCTCAAGAAACATTTCTAATTATTATCAATGTTGAAAACAGTTGTGCTGCTTCATATTTTTGTGGAAACTGATTTTAAACAATTGTTTTTGTAACAATGTAAAGGTCTTTACTGTCACTTTTTGATAAATTTAATGCCTCCTTGCTGAATAAAAGTTTTAATTTCTTTAGAAAAATCTTACTGACCCCAGATTTCGAACTGTAGTGTATATGTGAATGTTTTGTAATAAACTTATATAATTCTGCTTTATGATGCTCCATAGGACAGAACATCAGAAAACACTGATTTACAGTATGTACATCAAGGAAATGTGACTGAACCTGTCCGATAATAAAACAGATGCTGTTGGTGCTAAACAAGAAAATCATGAAGCTTTTCCAGATGAATGCATCCCCTCACAGTGACAGCCACATTAGAAATAACCTTTACCCTTAACATGGTTGTCTTATTCAGATGTATTGTTTGTGTTATTTTCCTGTCTCCTGGATCAGTAGCTTCTTTTTAAAAGCATTTTTTTGGGGGGCTAAATCAAAAAAGGTTATGAGCAAGTATTTCAGAGACACCTATTCAATCTAAGTGCAAATGGCAATTCACAAGTTCATATTTTAATATAATCCATGTGTGAGATGAAAGTAAATATAACTGGCCTGCGTTCTGCGATAGAGGGCTTGAGCACGAGACGTGGCTCGAGTTATAAAGGCTCCCCAGAATACTAAAAAAAGATTTTTACATTCTCTGAAGAACATGTAAGTTTTGGTGACTGGTCATGTAAACCCCGGTATCACAATGCTAGGTCAGTTAATAGGGTTTTCGAAGCGTTGGTCATTGTAGCCAATCACAGACATTTCTGTTGAGTGCGTGAACACAATGGCCAATCAGAGGTGTTTAAGAATCTGCTCAACAGCACTCAAAATGCTAGGGGAAATGTTGGTATCATCACATTTTTAAAATTTCAGCTCCTGCTGCATAAATAGTCACACATAAATCCCGTAGCAGATTTAGGCAGGTGGAGCTGGGGAGGTGGAGGGGTTCAGAGGAACTCTGATAGCGCTGCAGGACCAGCTTACAGCGAACACTGAACCAGACTGTTTGCATGTTGAGCAAGCAATCTCATTGGCTGCAGAGGCCAATCAGCTTGTGCCATGTGGTAATGATGTGATTGTTAGCAGATTGCATGTAAAGGATCTATAAGTCTGCGCCATCTAGAGTTTCATGACTGAATTAGATATTTCTAAATGTTATGAACCTACCGTCCAAAAGTTCCTCGAAATCATCAACAAAGAACTCTCGTAAAGGGGGTCTCTTTGGTCTTTTCAGAGTGTTTAGGAGCTGCTGAATCTTGGAGGACACTCGACTGTTGACTGGAACGCCTTTAGACAGAGATAGTGTCAGGAGAAGACGGGACAAAGAGAAAGAGATGGAGAAGATGAGATAAAAAAGCAGGGAAAGGTCACTGTGAAAGGACGCTGAGGACAGTTTCACACAACAGCCTGTCAGTCAGAGTAAGGCTGTATGCCCATGGGGTTGGTTGAGATGGTACTGAGCGCGCTCAGTCGAGACACCTGACCCAGCGCATCAGAGACTGCTCGACTCTGATTGAGGCAGCTTGACTCGCACTGCCTAGCAACAAGCCGCTGCCCGGCTACCCATCTCATCAGCCATTCATGAGCTTTCTGCTCAAAGAGTCCGTCTGAGCTTTCGATATGTGCTTCACGCGGGGCTTTAGGATTATTACAGTTTACATAGATTAAAGTCCATTCACATGAAACACAGGGACAAAAGACGCAATGAATAAGTTAATACATGTTAAACAATATCACGAGCACCAGGGTGATTCTAGTAAGTGTTGCAAACCGTGTCTGAGCAATTTCCCAATTAAATAAAAAAAAAAAAATACAATTAAAATTTGGGAAACTGTAAATAAATAAATAAAGTCCTTTAGAAGAAACTGTCTTTTTTTCAGTGATGTCTCAGTGTTACTGTCTTTAAAGTAATACGCTCTATCTTCTCAATAAAATTGTAGCAACAGATTACAAGCAATATTATTAATTAAATTCAGCATATAAGAATTGAGTTAGAATTAATCAAATAAATTCCTTAAAAGTCAACCATTTAAAATGTGACACTGTCACTCTGAGAGGCTCTTTTTATACCCAATCATGTTACCAATTGACCTAATAAGTTGCAAATTGGTCCTCCAGCTGTTCCTTATACGTACATTTAACTTTTCCGGCCTCTTATTGCTACCTGTCCCAACTTTTTTGGAATGTGTAGCTCTCATGAAATCCAAAATGAGCCAATATTTGGCATGACATTTCAAAATGTCTTACTTTCAACATTTGATATGTTATCTATATTCTACTGTGAATAAAATATAAGTTTATGAGATTTGTAAATTATTGCATTCCTTTTTTATTCACAATTTGTACAGTGTCCCAACTTTTTTGTAATTGGGTTTGTATTTACAGCCCTAGTCACCACATGTCACAGAAACGCCACAACAACAAGCTCTGAACTTTACGGTAGAATACATTTCGTTAAATTGAAGATAAATCTCAAAGGTTTGAGAAACATGTCAGCTGATTTATAACATTTAGAATAGAATCACCCATCAAATGTCTCTATCCAGGAAAAACACAGGCTGTCACACAACTGAGAGAAGAGAACAGAACCATACACGAAGACAAACATCATCTTCACATGATGAATCCACCCTTTCATTTCTCTGTTAAACGTCTGGCTCTGAATCCACAGAGAGATGGATGTGTCATGTATATATGTATGACTGAGACGCTCTCTGACGTTTCATTGTCATGAGACACCTGAGCCTCAGCCGCTGTCTGTCTGTGTCTCACTCACTCACTCTTGCACTCTGAGACTGTGCTCAAGTACCCACAATTCACTGCAGGACCCACTGAGGCCAATTACTGTAACACCTCCCCAAACACACAACCGTCCTGAATAATTCCTCTCAAGCGAGCATAATCTCTACATGACTACTGTTATTGTGCCTCATAAATGTCCTTAAGCCATATTAACCTATTAATAAACACAATAATCACACACTACCATGATACTGTGACTAATCTGCAATTTGCATGCTTGTATTCACCATCGAAAAAATATCAAAATATACTACTTTTGGACATGATGCGATGATAATACCATGTTTTAACATACATTATACCATGGTAACACTGTGGTATTCTTTGAAGCACCATGTAAGTACTGAAGGTATAGACCTGAGATGATAAATATATCAGAGTACCATGGTTTAAGTGCCATTACCATTTTATGGCCAAAATCATTTAAAGAGTACTAAAAGGTTATTAATGTAGAGTTATTTTATATAAAGAAAAAGATAAAATGTGGTCCAAAACACTGTCAAAATGCACAGAGCATAACATAACCTAGATGCCAAATGACAGAACCATTTGACAAACAACCAAATGATCTCATCATTTACTTAAACAAGAGCTTTCCCTTGTGAAAAAGAATTGAATTGTACTGAATATGCATTTGTAGTGTCATTTTGAAAGTATATTTTAAAAAAAGCTGTTCTTGCAGATAACATAATATTAATGAAAATGTGCACTTTGTAAATTAAAAGTTTCTTTTGAAGGCACAATATGTAAGTTTGGCCACTAGAGGTCGCTCATTCAAAACAATAACAAAGGCGTAGCTTTATGATGCCGTGAATGTGATGGGAGTTGTCGTCTTCATCTCCAGAGCCGATGGGAAACATGTTTATGGATGAGTTAATGTATTAAAGTTTTATTAATGTTACTGCGGTATGAAGCAGGACGGGTCGAGCGCCGTGGGACATTTTACACTGCTGTTTTTATTATGCTTATACGATGCAGTCGGACGCTCCTTTCGTTAGTTCTTTATTGTAAGATTAAAGATATGTTTAATGTTTGCATCCTTCTTCCCTGAACTTGTTTGATATTTTAAATTAACATTATTTTATTTACTCACAATGAAACAGCCTCAAGTGCTGGATTACTACTTCTACAGGTCACTTTATTTGACTAAATAAAAGTGTGAGGTAACACAGTGCTGTTTTACTTGGTGAAAACAGTCACACTAAAAATACATTTGAGTGTGTTGAAAGTTATGTTAACATTACTCTGCATTCATGCAGTTAATTTTAAAATGTATTGTATGCTGGAGAAAATCCTATATTACTTTTTTTGTGTTCAAAATTTGATGTTACATTTATAGTTAATATATTTTAAATGTACTAAATTGCAACTTCATCATTACAAATGTGTAATTACAAACATATTTAAATTCATGATATGCAAGTTCATGACATTAAAATATATTTTAGTTTACAATAAATGCTTGCCAGATGTACTTAAGTACATCTTAAATAAGCACTTTAAAGTTCAACTATAAGTGGATTTAAAGGTGCCATCGAACGTTTTTTTACAAGATGTAATATAAGTCTAAGGTGTCCCCTGAATGTGTCTGTGAAGTTGCAGCTCAAAATACCCCATAGATTTTTTTTAATTAATGTTTTTTTAACTGCCTATTTTGAGGCATAATTAAATATGCGCCAATTCAGGCTGCGGCCCCTTTAAATTGCGCGCTCTCCGCCCCCTCCCGAGCTCTCGACTCTATCACTGCATAAACAAAGTTCACACAGCTAATATAACCCTCAAAATGGATCTTTACAAAGTGTTCGTCATGCAGCATGTCTAATTGCATAAGTATAGTATTTATTTGGATGTTTACATTTGATTCTGAATGAGTTTGATAGTGCTCCGTGGCTAAAGCTAACATTACACACTGTTGGAGAGATTTATAAAGAATGAAGTTTTGTTTATGAATTATACAGACTGCAAGTGTTTAAAAATGAAAATAGCGACGGCTCTCGTCTCTGTGAATACAGTAAGAAACGATGGTAACTTTAACCACATTTAACAGTACATTAGCAACATGCTAACGAAACATTTAGAAAGACAGTTTACAAATATCACTAAAAATATCATGTTATCATGGATCATGTCAGTTATTATTGCTCCATCTGCCATTTTTCGCTGTTGTCCTTGCTTGCTTACCTAGTCTGATGATTCAGCTGTGCACAGATCCAGATGTTAATACTGCCTGCCCTTGTGTAATGCCTTGAACATGAGCTGGCATATGCAAATATTGGGGGCGTACATATTAATGATCCCGACTGTTACGTAACAGTCTGTGTTATGTTGAGATTCGCCTGTTCTTCGGAGGTCTTTTAAACAAATGAGATTTACATAAGAAGGAGGAAACAATGGAGTTTGAGACTCAGTGTATGTCATTTCCATGTACTGAACTCTTGTTATTCAACTATGCCAAGGTAAATTCAATTTTCCATTCGATGGCACCTTTAATATACATTTAAACTTACTCTTAATCACAGCTAACATGCGATTGTCTGGAAACATTACATAGAGTTTACACTTAAGTATATTCTTTTTTAAGTATATTATTTCCATAATAAATACTAAAAAAAAGTATAAAAGTATACTTCTTTTTCACAAGAGTGTTGTATTTGAGACATTTCAATAACTTCCCATGTAAAGCTTTGTTTATAACAGTATTCAAGTCATACTGCAAAACCTATTATGAATGCTATGAAAAGATCTTGAAAGAATAAACAACATTAAAAAGACAAAAAGAGACACATTAGGAGGAAATATTTTTCTTGTGATCATAATTAGGCAGACGGTGTTCGACACAGGTGACAGCTGAGACACAGATGCACAGAGACACCAGGAGGAGGGGCAGAGTGAAATAAACATGTATAAATACCATCCGTGGCCTCCTCATCTCCCCTGTCAGTGCCTGAAGAAGAGAAAACCCGAATAAACACGCATGTTCATCACAGCACTGCTTCTACAGAGCTGAGGCCACTCAAACTGAGCATGACAGACATAAAAAAATCAAATAACTGTTTTTTGTTTTTTTTTGTTTAACCATCACTAAATAGTCATCCTTCCCAGAACTAACACACCACAGCAATTGGTACAAGTGAGGACAAGAAAGCAGGTTAATCATGATCCTGAAGTGACGTTCAGCTCTTAAAGAGACTGCACACCTAAAAATGAAAATCGACGAGTCATCATCTACACATGCTAATGTCACTCATAAAGCACTATATGATTTTCCTCTCATTCTTTCCAGGGTGTTTTTTGTCCTATAATGAAAGTGGATGGTGGCTCGGGTATCAACATTCATTGGTTCTCAATGATATTATCAGCACTAGGTCTGAATGTGTGGAAGAGTAAATGAGATTGTATTTTGCACTGGTATGCGAGTGAGCAGATGATGACAGCATTTTCATTTTTAGTGAACTATTCCTACAAAAAAGAAAGCATGCTAATGACATCATAATATCTGGAACAGATCAACAGCCAAAAATATGTCACTCTTTTTTTTTCTTCACCCAGTAGATATTAACTGTAAATGCATCTCTGATACAAAGCCTCCAGCTTTAGAGAGAGAAAAAAGGAAGATACAGAATGTTGAATACATTGGAAGAAATTAGAAATATAGTATGTTACGTATGTTAAGCATACTTTTAAAAAGAGTACTTACTGTGGAAATACTATATTTTAAAGTAATATACTTAAGTGTGAACTGAATTTAATGATTTCAGACACTTAACTGCATGATACTTGCAATTAACTGAAAATTTATTCTAGATTATATTTATATTAAATGCAATCAGTTGGACTTTAGAGTTCAAGTTTTTTGACCCACTTAAGCAGGACTTAAGTACATCTTTATATGTAATTTTATAATTACTTCTATTGTCTTTGAAATATGGTTAAAGTTACTGCTGAATGAACTACAAACATTTATGATAAACTAAAATATACTTTAATGTCATTTCTGTTTAAATTTGTTCGTCATGTATTTAAATATATTTGTAATTACACATTTATAATGATGAAGTTGCAATTTAGTGCATTTAAAATATATTAACTTTAAATGTAATATTGAATAACTCTGTATAGTTCAAATTAAAATCAAGTACGTTACATGTGTCAAAATAAGTGTACTTCTTTAAAACATTATTAAAATATAATGATTTAAAATATACCTTAAAGTAAAACTTTTAATTTGACATTATTACAAAGTGTACTTAAAGGTGCTAAAGAGGATGTTTTGTTTTATACATTTTTGCAATATTACTTGAAACTGTCTTTACTAACTGATAAAAGACTATTTATTAGGTGCACTGAAAGGAATAATATTAATATACATCATCTGTGCACGAGGTAGGGCCTTAAAAACATCAGCCAATCGTTTACGCGATCATCGCGTAAACGATTGGCCCTCTGGCTTGTCAATCACTGCCGTGACGTTCCTTGTGAGAGACGTGCGCGGCTGCGCGCTCCAGTAACTTTCCACACTCCACAGGCGCCGCATGCAATGTTTTTGTCAGGAGACAGGAGTAACAACTGCAGATTATGAGTTACCTGCGGTGAGTCCGACATAATGAATCCACTAACACGACACAGCGAATGCCGGTGGTAAACACTCGTGTTCCAATACGAGTTTTTACGAGTTTTGGGAGGCGTTCCTTCGAAGGAGGGGGTTGTTCTTACGCATGCGCTCATTTTAAAAACTCAGTAACAGTCTTTGGTTTCTCAGTCGACGAAAAGATCCTCTTTAGCACCTTTAAGTATGTTTACAAAGTGTACTTTTTAAAAGTGTACTTAAGTGTGTTAAGAAACAATCATGAAAGTGTCTGTCTTTAAGTGCACTTAAGTGGCCTTTTATTTCATTAGTATTATATTATCCTTAAGTACAATTTTATAAAAAAGATACTTTTAACATTTGAAGTGTTAAGTGCACATTCAATACAATTAAGCACACTACTTGACAAGAGACCTTAAATTTATTTGTGCTTTATAAATTATTTTTAGAACATTGTTCTAATATCTTTTTTTTAGCATGCTCCTTTCGGAGGTGCTGCCTAGCGAGGCAGATTAGAACATTTCTAAAAACACTGTGTTAAGTGTGAAAAACATTTCTAAAAACACAAATCAGTCAGTTTGAATGAATAGAGAGAGAGTTGTGAGGAGAGATGACATGACATTCCCTCTTTCTCACAGGAAAGAGTCGTGTGTGACAGGAGGATGCTCACCGTCGGCGGTCTCCAAGACGCTGGTGTGTGTGTATCCACGTGGAAGCCCTCGCACCGATGCCACCTGTGGACGCTCCGCATGCACCGAGCGCTCCGACAGGCCTGTCACATCCGGCGGCGCGCTGTGGTTGTCTGTCATGAGGTGCCAAAGGTCAAAGGTGAGTGGAGGTCAAAATACAGAAATGCATGGTGGAGTGTTCTGTGATCAAACCCACGATAAATTATAATATTGATAAGACATAAGATAAGAAGCTGTGCAGGATGATGGGTGGTGTGGAATGACAGTGAGTGAAGTGAACTGGGATTACAGCAGTAAAACAGCCAAACAAACTCAACGAACACCACCACAACTGTGTCTGTCTCTGTCCAAAAACTGAATGCAAGGTAATAATTCCCTTGTGTTAAGAGAAGTACACTTTAGCATATGTATTATGGAAATAATATACTTTTAAGTGTGAACCGAATGTAATGTTTTGCATGTTGAATCCAATTAAATGTAGTTGAAATTTATATTTAACGCAATCAGCTGAACTTTAGAGTGCTTTTTGACCAACTTAAGTACATATTTATATGAAAATTCATAATTACTTCTATTGTCTTTGAAATATTGTTAATGTTTACTGACGAATGTACTGACAAGCATTTATGATTTATAGTTTATCATTTCTATCTGTAAGTACAGTTTTTAAAAAATACACTTTTATGATTTGAAGTACACTTACAAGTGCATATTCCATACAATTACAGTAAGTGCACTTCTTTTTCACAAGGGTTAGTGCACTCCAAATCTAAGAAAATATGCACAAAATATTTCCAGTGCTTTTTCAGGTAATATTGCCCACAATTCCTTGCAAATGAAAGCGGAGTAGTAGTGCTTTTTCCCATTTTTTAATTATAGACAAATGCAAAGGCCATTCCATTTTCAACTGCATGAATCTTAATGTTAAGTTATACTGAATTTAAAAGTAATGAATTTAGAATTTGATACCATAGCATGTCTTACTACGCAATAAAAAGTATGTACTTTTAGCACATACTTTTAGTGTGTATTATAAATATGTCAACTGGGACGCAGCCTTTGTTTCTATTTCTGACACGTATCTCATTGGTCCAAAATTCCACATGCAATAAAACATCACATATGTTTTGATTAGCTGTGTTTCTGTTGCTTTAATTCCATACAGTGTTTACTGTCCATCTTGTTCTAAACACCCAACAGAAGAGATTTATACTCTTATATATAGTGAACTTCCACACTATTAACCAACGAGCAGCTGTTTTGTGTTTAATCTTGGCTCTTGCAGCTGGGATTGTCTGGCAGTCGGCGTTAGAACAGTGGATCCACAGAGCGACTCTGACACTGTGTGAAATCTGAGGTTATTTACAGTCAGCGCCCAGGGCCTTCAAGGGCAGAAAGGCAGAAAAAGAGGGTGAAAGAAAGAGGAGGAGATGAGAGAAAAGGAGATATAGTGGAAATGCAAATGTTTCTGAGCAGAACTGAGTAAAGTGAATATGTTCTGCAGTTATTATATTACTCACTCTCATGCCATTCAAAACTCATATGACTAAGTTCGAAGACGTTTCTGTTCTTGTTCATACATTGAAAGCAAACAGTGTCTAGAGGATGTCAAGCTCAAAACCAGGCAAAAAAGCACCATGAAAGTAGTTTATATGACTCTGCACAATCATGAATGAGGTTTGAGGCCAGTCTGTTACTTTAATATTAATATAGGTAATGTACAGTAAAATAAACTTTAATTTAACAACAAAAGATGTACATGACTTATATATATATATATATATATATATATATATATATATATATATATATATATATATATATACATAATAAGAAGAAACATAATTATTAAAATGAGTCACACATGGAATTATTGGAATTGTCACATGTATGTTCTGTTTTCATTCATTTTTCATTGTGTTTCTAGTTAGCTTCTCAGTTTGTTTAATTAGATCAGTCATCCTCGTTCCCCACCCGTCTGTCTCCATAAAATTTTCTCCAAAAAGATTTTGATTAGAGTATTCTGTTCAGATGTATTGTGTTTAATTATCTCGTCAGCTCCTTTGTTTGCTCTTGTATATAAGCCCTCTCTTTTAGTTCCTCATCTTGCATTGTTTAACGTCAGGTTGTACTGTATGAGGTGGTTTCCTTCGAGTAAATCTCCTGTTTATTGTTTTCATTATTAGATTAAAGATCTGTTTGAGTACCTCATGAGTCTTCTACAGCATTATTTCATATTTTTAGGGTATTTTATGGTACTAAATTATATTTATGCAGTAGATATAATCCATTTATTCACTTTTTGAGCATAAACCTGAAAATGAAATTTCCAACTTAAACTGTCATAAATCTTGAATGCATTGGAGCAACAGACTTCAGTTTGGTCTCTTTTTAAAGATGATACTTGGCAGATTATTGCTGAAGTGGAAAAAAGTTTTAAAAAGTGAACTTAAAAAAAAAAAAAAAGGTTATAGAATTTTTATTGTTATGAAAAATGCACAAAATTACTATTTTCAATTTGTATATGAATCATAAATATTTTCCAAAACACATTTTACTCTAAAACTGTGAGAAAATCAAAGCCATAAATCTAAAGAAGCTGTGTTACAAATTTGACATTGACATCTTAAAAAATTAGCTTTCTGTAAGATTTTGTTTGGCCGCAGTACCAAATGCTTCCACTAGATGAAATTTGTCTTGCATTCATTTCGTGACTATTTTTTTCAGGACCATTTAAACTTTCTGAATCATGTCTACAGTATGTTTTTTTTTTTTTTGGTTTTGATTTTTTTTTTCCACATAGCAAGTGCCAAATCCTTTACCAAGTTCCGTACCATTCTGATAAAGTAAAAAATTATATATATACATATATGAATATATATAAATGTAACACTGTTTGGTTAAAAATGTCTGTAGATCACCAGAGGAATAACAGTATTTTACTGTAAAATGACATTAAATGTAAGGTTAGATCTATTACAGTTTTCCCCCATATATAGTATGGGAACTTACAGGTGTTAATAACAGTAATGTTACTGTCATATTTTTACAGTCTTTTACTGTGAAATTTACAATTTTGTTTTTACAGTGTTGGAATATAGTGTTGTGTTGAGTTAAAGTATAAATACTGAGTTGTGTGGATTTTTTGCTATGTGCTTTTTGTAGAGCTTGACAAAAAAACCTAATTTACTTTGAATGTAAATGACAGCAACAGAAACATTCTCACCAAACATCTCTTTGTGTTCTTAACTAAAGAAAGAAAATCATCATGTTTGGAACGGTATGAGAGTGAGTAGTGCCTGAAATATTCCTTTAACAGGGTTTATTAACAGCGAAGGTTGCCAAAAAATGATTATTTCAAAGCAGTACTGGAACCTGCTCAGTTTTCATGTCAAACTAACGAGGCCAGCGCTGGCTTTATCTGCACAGATTGGCTTCAGGACCCTAAAGATATGCCAGTGAAACAGTTCAAAAGCATGCAAGCATGCAGCCAGAACATTCAGAAGCAAGATTTTATCATCAGCAGCAGAGCAGTAACGTGCTATAAACAGAAGCAGTGTGTAAGCATGTCATCTATCAAGATGGATGTAAGATCTGTTCTTTTGTTTTGAAGGCACTGAGCTGTAACAGAAACAGCAGAAGCACGCTGATGATTCTGGCTCAGGAATAAGACAGGGTTATCGGGATCGCTGGTCTAGTGCACCAGCTGTTCACCAGCAGACTTCACTTGTTAAGAGCACAAGTTTGGGGTCAGTATATGATTTTTAAAAGTTTTTGAAAGAAGTCTCTTCTGCTCACCAAGGCTGCATTTATTTGGATATTTTTATGTGGCCTATTCTTTTCAGCAGCATCTGAAACACCACACATCCTGGTCTTTTAGCAGATTTTAGAAGACATATAACATCTTAAAAGAGGCCTGTTGTGAGGATATGAAGAAGGGTTAGTGTGAGTACTGACCTAGCTGTGTGTGAGCCATGAGGTCGGCCAGCACGGTCGCCGCTGAAGCAGAGGTGGTGTTCGTGGCGTGATGGGCTCTTCCTCCGGGGTGGGATGAGGTGGAGGAGGCGGACGATGAGGTGGACGAGCCCTGGATGACTCTGTTAAACCAGTGCTCCACGCTCGGGTGCGCCTGGTACGGAGACGAGGAGGCGATCCGTCCCTGCCGGCGCAGCGAGCCCTCGTCTTCTGATGCTGAGGAAGTGTCTGTGAGCAAAAGAGAGCGGGACTGATGGTCAGGTGAAGTTAAGTATCATACTGACATACAATGGCATCAAAAGATAAAGGACACCTAAATCACAATTACAAATGTCCTAATGTCATACAGAAACGTCACTGGCACTCAAAGCTCCTCTTTTCTTCGTCAGTATCTTTTAATCGTGATTTTCTGTGGCTGTATGAAGTCAGTTCTGCTCAAGTTCATAGCAGAGAATCACTTTAACTATTAACCTGATCCAATAATGTGTCACATTATTGGATCATTAATATTGCATATCAACAATGTGGGTAAATTTCACAAAAAAGCAACATTTTGAGCAAAAAGCTGATAAAATCGTGTTTTTTTCCAAAGACCACAACGTGCATAAGCAATGCTTCTATAACTTGTTTCTGCTTCTTCTTCTCCTGTGTTTTTAACTAGAGATTTTGTACTCTTTCAGAAGATGCATTTAGCGCCCCCTACTGTATAACAGTGAAAACATATCAAGCCAGAAAATTCCGTCAATGGCAGGGAAAGAGTTAAATGCAACTTGGTTTGATATTTTGTCATCTAATGTAATGAATTGCACTACATTTTTAAGTTTGACTTAATCATCCCAATTTTGGGGTCACTGTACTATAAAAAGTCTTCAAAATAAAATGATTAACACTTTAGTTTAGGGTCCAATTCTCACTATGAACTAATTGCTTATTAGCTGCATATTACTAGGATATTGGCTGTTTATTAGTACTTATAAAGCACATATTAATGCCTTATTCTGCATGACCATATTCTACATCCCATAATCCTACCCAATACCTAAACTAAACAACCTTACTAACTATTAATAAGCAGTAATTAGGAGTTTATTGAGGCAAAAGTCATAGTTAATAGTGAGAATTGGACCCTAAACTAAAGTATGACCACAAAATCTACCCAAAGCTTCCATCATAAACATCAGGAGGACTAATATATGATCGTTATGGAAGAGAAAGTAAAGGCGTCTGTTCTCAGTCCAAACCAAAATATGACTTTGATGAGATCTGCTAGGGGAAAATACATATGATGTAATGCTCATGTGGTCAGAAACGGAGCATGAGAGGCCTGCAGTTATGGTAACACATGACTGCATCATTTCCCTATTATAAATACATTATAAATGTTACGCCATAGAAAATAACAGATGTCCGCCAATTAATGAATAAAATATGTCATATAGCTAAACCATCTGTACTAATTCATGACGCAAACTGTGTGCTGTGGTGTAAAAAAGTGTATCAACAGTGAAAAAAAAGACAATCAATTAACTCAATTAGAAAAGCAAACTCTAATGATCAATAATCCATTAAAACTAATGATCTGCTGCTTGCTTCTAGTTAATTTACGTTTTATTTGAGGCGTTCTGCAGCAAACAGCTATGACAGATAAGGTATTGTGGGGCTACCAGGGCTTTTAAATGTAAATTAACATTAATAACTCCCTCCACGAGTTACCAAATGACGTTTACTTCTTCAGCCTGTACATTCCATAAAAGTTGCTTTTCAATGTTCATTTTATTATTTTCATCATCAAACTCACACTAACAGAGAAAAGACGGACAAAAGGAAAGAGGAAAAGACAAAGGAGAGAGAGATTGACTGACAAGAAGCCTGTAGGTGGTAGCAGATTCATTTAACATTAATTATGCAATTAATCGCCCACAGGGAGCAATTACTATGGAGCGTGTCCAGCAAATTAGGAGACAGACACTGAGCAACAAACAGTCATGCATTAAATGTGAAAGGCATTATCCTAATGTGTCTCTCCGAAACAGCCTTCTGATGAAGGAAAATGATCTACTTCCACTCAAGGGTATCTGATACATGTTATTAACTGAAGACCGCAGTCCTGAACCCTGAACAAACCCACGAACGAAACTCAAGCTCGGCATCTGTTGTAGTGATGATGATGATGATTTAGAGAACAAGGTCCCCCATGATAAATACAATATAAATATCAATATACACAACACATACTCAGAATTCATTAACGTATACACTACCGTTTAAAAGTGCATTGTATCAAGTGATTAATTTAAATGTAAGTACATAGTAGTTGAAGGCCACTTAATATAAAGGGGGACCGAACTTTCTATTCATCAAAGATATAGATGAAGATCAGTCAGTTAACTCTTGAAAGGAAGGCATGTTTAATGATCTATAAAGAGCAGGCAGAAGAACCTCATAAAAACTAGAACTATGTAATTCAATTCTCACTCCATGTCCTCAGGCACTGAGAGTAACCTTGACACAGATTCAGAAACAGACAACAGGCATGAAATAGAGTCATGGGAGAAAAAGTGATTTGAGAGAGAAACTGAGACTGACGAGGAGGGAAGGAGGAGACCGAAATTAACTGGAATGAGTAGGTGTGTCAAGAAAGACACTGGTGTACTGACAATAACTGCCAACCTGACCTTTTAAACTGAAATAATTCTTCTGAAACTTCTCTATTAGTCGCTGCAGCAGTGAAGTGTCTGTTTTTGAAATCAGGTCCAGACGCAGCACAGTTTCACAGGACACAACAGACTCCTGAATACACTACAGACAACATCAAAAACGGCCAGGAATGTGGGTCAGACAGCATTTTTCAAGCTGGTCAGAACCAGACAGAAGCAGAATCGAATCAGTCATCAATCAATCAATCAATCAATCAATCAATCAATCAATCAATCAATCAATCAATCAATCAATCAATCAATCAATCAATCAATCAATCAATCAATCAATCAATCAACCAATCAATCAATCAATCAATCAAATCTATCTATCAATCTATCAATCTATCTATCTATCTATCTATCTATCTATCTATCTATCTATCTATCTATCTATCTAAATTAGTGTCAAAAATGGTGGTAAAGGATGGTAATATATTCATCCAAAATGTTGCCTGCTGTAAATTCTATTTTTAATGACCTGTTTCCGTGATTTCATCCACGTTTTCTGCATCACAGAAATCATAAATAGAAGTCCCAAATTTGTAGGAAAAAAAAGCATCAATATTCTTCAAAATGTCCTGCAGGTCTGAAGCATAAATGAGTAAATCAAGACTTTTTGATTTTTCATTTTCGGGTTTCTTTAAAACCCACCTCCAGAATAAAGCGAGAGGGCAAGAGGGGCACCTTTCAGGCCAGATGGGTTATCAGATCATCTCCGGCGGGGCAATCAGACAGCTTAGCCTCTTTATGTGTGCGTGTGCATTACTGCGTCCATGCAGGGCACAAAAGAATTAGCGGACCATGACCAATTCCCACAGGGAGCGACCCTGAATGGCTCCCGTTATGCTGATCTGACCCCACCCTTGAACCTTTAATCCTGTTGACCTTTCACTGACTTCATCATTCTGACCCAAGAAGGACAGGAGAGTATATCAGGACACCAAAACTCAGAAACTCATTAATGCTAAAAAAAAAAACATTGCAATAATGTAATCCATATTGACGGACAAAGCAAAGATGTGAGGTGAGAGATGAGCTATTCTGACCACAGGATGTAATAATGTGAAGAAATGACAGACATAATGAAATACACTATACTAAACTATATAACAAAAACAACACAGATACAAAAACAAAATAACTATTAGGAAAGAGAAGTCATAGATTTTAATGCATAGTTCAGTCATGAAACTCTTCTGAGTAGCTGATATTATTTCTGTCCCTCCTCCTCCCCAGCACCACCTGTCTAGATCAGATGCACCATTCTCCCTACTTTATTCCTTTTTAGTATACTTCAGCAGCTTTGCTCATGGCAAAACTAATCCAAGATGCACTCTTTTGTTATCAATAAAATGCTGTTATAATCGATTTCGAGAGTTGTCATGATTGCAGTTCTCTAAGACATTAACTGAGATTAAATGGAGGGCAAATGGAGGTTTCATTCTCCTACTTCTCAGATTGTTCTCCTGAGGAAAAGAAACCAGTAATCTCACATATATTTCCTACTGAGCTTCAGAAGAGATCTTAATAACATCTCAAACTGTGCTCAGATTTGCCAGAATACCAAAGCCTGCCATCAAAAGTCAAAGATTTCAATATGAACTCAAATATTTTGCAACAAAATCTCCCAGGTCTGCATTAATGCTACCGCTCTACTGTTACTGTACATGTCAACAAGTGTCTTTTTAATTTCTCTGAAGGAATTCAGTTAAAACTTAAATGACTCAAAGTCACATGAGCTATGAAAAAAAAAATGTTGTCAATCTCTTATACCCCCAAATAAGGGAAAGTCCATTTTGTATTAGCTAAATGTTGTTAACTAAATTTGATACTCAAATAGCTAAATATGCAGCCAGAGGGTCAGTAAAGCTGGAACTTTGTTAAACATCTCCATATGCAGGCATGTGGGAAGGTGGTCTGGGAACTGAGTGGTCAGATGTAGTTCTCTTTGTGTAAATAATGAGGCTATTATTCAGAAAACTGTGCATTGTTCTCTCAAGACTCAGAAGATCAAAACATCCCCTTCTAAAAACCCAGCATTGTTGGTCACTAGAATAAGTTATGTTTTTCATGCTGGGACCAGAATGGGATGCTGGTTGCTGGTCACCAGCATGGAGAGCAGGAGTGACTGTGGACCAGCTACAGCAGCTCAGTTTTGCTTGAGAACAGCATGACTATGCTGCTCCACCAGCTAGACCAGCACTAAACCAGCTCTAACCAGCCTGGAACAATGTGGAATTCATGTTGGTGTATGCTGGACTTTTCAGCAGGGTATGAAGAGCTGAAACGCACATTTGTTGTCAACTATTGTCAATTGAAAATATAAAGCAGAAAATGAAGTGTTGGCAAAATATTTTTTGCTATAGCTTAAATAGCAGCATATAAATTGTAAACAACCTGTAAAGTTTTTAATTGAACTGTTTAATCCTAGCTGTGTGTGTGTGTGTGTGTGTTAATGTTGTTAATGTGTTAGTGTTAATTTTGACAGCAAATTTTGATTTAGTTTTAGTCACTGTCTTTTGACTAAAATGCCATTTATTTTTAGTCATATTTTAGTCATCTGAATTGCTTTAGTTTTAGTCTAGTTTTAGTCGACTAAATATCATATGATTAGTCAACTCATATCTAAAGGGTTTAGTTAAACTGTAATGCATTAAGGATTTCTGTAAAATTTCCAAACCTGTAATATAGGCTACTCTTGGAGAAAACATATCAACCTGTTAATATGAATGATATTATGTTGTACTGTAAATGTACTAATGATACTAAAGTTTGAACATGCAGTACAGACACAGATTTAACTGCTGTGACATATAACATTATCTTAAAATTAAATAAAACCACTTCTCCTAAAGAAGAACTTTTCAATCAATGATATGCATTCTTTAGAACAACTTGCATATAACATTATTCTTTCAAGCAGACATATTTATTTGTATAAATTAAATATAATTAATCCTTATTAAGGCTATTAAAGAGCCATGGGTGATTTTCTCTTTGTCTTTTGTTATCTGATTAATATTAAGGGCACAGATGGCAGCAGGTTTATTAGGCTGCTGTCACTTTAATACCGAATGCACGGATCCAATACACTGATGCACATCCGATATTCTCATAGCTTTTTATGTTTTCTGAAGACATAACCAACTGTGTTTACATGAATACTCTCCAAAACGGACATTTTTACATAATTTTGTGTGTATTTGTCCATTCAGGCATGAAAAGATGCGAAAGAGAGCTCAGTTCAGTACTCATGCGCTGTCGCTGTCTAGCTTTCTGTGTACGCGGCTGCACGCTTCGGATGTGTGTGCACAGAAAGCCGAACCGAATAGAGCTCTCTTTTGTGTCGTCACACTTTTTCAGATCTATCCATTTTTCTGCTCTTCTCTTTCTCCCAGACACCTTTTCTCTCCACTCATTTTTGAACATTTTATGAGACATGCAGTAAGTGTATGCAAACTTATGTCCCACCGGGTACATCAACACATTACAATTCAAATGTGTGCATCTACAGTGCAGGACATCATCATTCTGACTGGATCTCTTCCAAATCGTCCCTAACATTTTCATCTCGTCTATGTGTGTGTGTGTGTGCTTGTTTTTGTGATTTACAAGGACACAAATTTATATAATGACATGGGTATTACACTGGTATTATGACATAAACATGAAATATGAGAACATTTCATGAGTCCTCATATTTAAAATAGCTTTAAAAACATAATAAACAATGTTTTATTAAAAATGTAAAAATGCAGAATGTTTTCTGTGATGGGTAGGTTTAGGGTTAGGGGTAGTGTAGGGGGACAGAAGGTACAGTTTGTACAGTATAAAAACCATTACGCCTATGGAATGTGCTCACTCTGATAGCAAAACAAATCTGTGTGTGTGTGTGTGTGTGTGTGTGTGTGTGTGTTTTACCTGGAGGAGTGCATGCTTCAACTGAGGACTGCACTAGAACAGAGCGTCTCTTCGAGGGCATCGGCATCTTTCTCTCTTTATACTTTGCCAAGGCTGCTTGTACTGCTTCTGTATGAAGGTCTGTGGAGACACAGATAGTGCCAACTTTAGATAAGACCAAAAACTACCGTCAGACATCCAACAAATTACATTTTCAAATCCCAAATGTCTTCAAGATATGACAGAACAGATATCATTATAATAATAATAACCTTCTCGCCAGGATACCAAAATAATATGACAGTGTATATATTATATTATATTATATTATATTATATTATATTATATTATATTATATTATATTATATTATATTATATTATATTATTATATTATATTATATTATATTATATTATATTATATTATATTATATTATAGTGTTTTGATGTTTTTGGCCTTTTTTGAAACTAGGGAAAAATGTAAGGTCGATCTCTTAGAAAAGTACAAATATATCTCTACTTGCTTAAGTCACATGATTTGATTCATTCGCATTAATTTGATATCATTCACATTCATTTACATGCCAAAGTTGAACGAAACATTCAATAGTGATACTGACCCTTGTGAAAAAGAAGTGCACTTAGCTGTAGCGAATGTGCACTTATAGTGTACTTCAAATCTTAAAAGTATATGTAAAAAAACTATACTTGCAGATATTAAAGAATTAAAAGGCCAATTACAGTACATGTACTTAAAGAGAGACAATTTCATGACTTTCAACACATAAAGTCCACTTCATAATAATGTTAAATGAAAAGTTTTACTTTAAAGTACATTTTAAATCATGTTTTAATAATCTTTTGTCATGCTTTAAAGTACACTTAATTTGATGTATTGACTAACATACTATAGCACATGTGAAGTACTTGATTATAATTTTAACTGTAGTGTGTTATTCGAAATTACATTTAAAGTTAATTTATTTTAAATGTACTAAATTGCAACTTGATCGTTAAAAATGTTATTACAAATATATCTCAATACATGACATACAAGTTTCAATAGAAATTATATTAAAGTATATTTTAGTTTATCATAAATGTTTGTCAGTTCATTCAGCAGTAAGTTTAACCATATTTCAAAGAAAAACTGTGTCATAAAACATTACATTCAGTTCACACTTATTCTTATAAAGTATATTATTTTCTATATTACTATTTATTATATATTATTTTCGATGTACACAGCAAAATCCCCAGTTAAATCAACTCTGCTCAGAGAACATATGGTCCTTCTCGACATAGAATTAAAATAACACTGAAGCAGAGTTACAGTTAATGAGATAATATGCTGTTTGTGGAGTTGTTTAATCAGATCTTGAGAGATTTAATATCTTTTATCTTCAGTTGATTTCATCTAAGGCTCTGGCTGGAAGTCCTTTGTAGTTATTGTGTTTCTTTTCAGTGTTTATGCTTGTTAACAGCAGGTGTTCATCACTAATGCTCAATCATAACTTAATCACTTAATTATCTTATTAACTTTCACTCTGCTTCGGTGTTACTTTAACACTATATAGAGAGGGACCATATGTAAGCTGAGCAGAGTTGATTTAACTCTGGGGATCTTGCTGTGTACTCTTTTTAATAAAGTATGATAAAGTGTACTTCTTTTTCACAAGGGCATATCTGTTGTGCTTGTCCCTCATGATCAGAGAGTTTAGCAGGGAAATGTTCCTGCCTGATCTGAAGCGCTCATCCCTTGAGTTCGCCACACGCGGCTTGTTCTGTTTGGAGCCTGGAGGGGCCACCTGTGTCGACGCGTGGATCCTATGATCTATCTGCAGAGACGGATCTACACCTGCACACAACAGAGACCAGAACATTATCATCTCAGACAGACAAAGGCATTACTCCAATTTCCATGCTTGACATTTTTCCCATTAGCAAGCTAACTGCGGTGTGAAACAAGGACAGTTGAAGCACTCATTGTGGGGCCACTGTGCAGAAGAAATTACTGTACAAGAACCTACAAAACCAGCATTACAGAATAAAGGTCACTAAACTGTGCAATAAAATCCTGTTACACCTATTGGGCCCACAGAAACAGACATAAGTAAATAATCTTAGGGTGAGTAATTTACTTGTAATAAACCATTGAAGTGACACTACTCGATTTCGACTTTGCATTTAGATGGCAACATAAATCCTCTCATGACTTCAGACTTCTCTGCTATCCGGGTAACACAACACCTTGAGATCAATGGGTCCTTTACACCACATCTGAGCTCCAAACAGAGCTCTCATGGTGATCCTGTGCTGACGCAGACAGTGAATACTTCATCAAACATGACAGACATGGGCTGAAGAGACACAAATCTCACATCAGTTTGTTCTGCTGCGACAGCCACAGGCCATGTGACCAGACTAGAGTTTCAGCTGAGGTTCACCACTGAGAGCTTCTCACCAATATGAATTACTTCAAACTGGCATATAAATAAGGCAAGCAGCTATTTACACTAAGTGTATAATAGCGATATATTCTATTTACACAATATAAAAGTAGCAGTTCTTTGCAATAAGTGCAAATAGTTGTTAGATACTATTTATACTCGGGTCGATTGCATCAAAATCTACTTCCACGCACCATACTACCTACGGCCTACACCACTGCAGACATTTATTTACATTTAGTGTATTTATTTATTATGTACAGGGGTGGTTCTAGACCCATCTGAATGATCAGACCAGCATTGCTCTCTCAAGAAAGCTTATCATTTTCACATGTTTTTAAGTCTGGTCAGTTTAAACATTCAAGTGATTTTAAGCCATTCAAGTGGGAGACTAACTCAATACTTGTCTGTCTTATGAGTATCCACATAAACACAGTCTAACGTGAACGCAAACTGTAAAGAAAATATTTGATGTGTGTCAATATAACGTATCCATGCATTAGTTCTTAAAGTGACAGCAGCCTCATATACCTTCTGTTTCCTTTGTTAATAATGTTAATCAAACAACAAAAGAAAACTGTTCTTAACTAAATAACTGTAGTTTTAATAGGTATTCACTTCGTACAGTTATACACACAAGTACTGTAAAGTACTGTTTATATAATTTGTATCTTTGTATTTATATTGCATCTCTTGTATTAATTTGTTCTATTGCTTAAGATTTGTTTATTCTTTCGGTAACACTTTATTTTAGGGTCTTTTAGCTAGTTGCTTATTAGCTGCATATTACTAGGATATTGGCTGTTTATTAGTTCTTATTGAGCACATATTAATGCCTTATTCTGCATGATCATATTCTACGTTCTTAATCCTACCCAATAACTAAATTTCTCTTTCTCTTTCCTTACTAACTATTAATAAGCAGTAAATTAGTTCTGTCAGGATCACTATCGTCAAAGATGACTGGCAGTTAGTATACAGTTTAGATTGGTGGTATGGTTCTGTTCTGGGCAAAAACTCCCTGCCCATCCATGCAGCCTAGCGTGGATAAGAGCAGGGAGAGCAGCAATAACCCCCCTTAGGGTAAACAGAACTGAACCAAAGTATTGCAATATCATTAATTTCTTAATGACAATAATTAATGTAACAACATAATTGAAGAAATGAGTTTGATCGAAAGAAATATCAGAGGGGCAAGTCCTGACTGGACAAAGGAGGTGCTGGGGGTGGAGGAGGGTAATTAGCTCCTGAACAATGCAATAAAATTGCTGATAATACTGAATGAACCACATATAAGCAAATGTGGTGATGGGCGTTGTATTCCTATAGGTCAATGTGAATCAGCTGAGTGTCAGCTGATGCGAGCTTGACTAACGTGACCTGCCAGAACTAACGCTACACTTGATGAGTTTACTGGGGGAAAAGTCATATTTAATAGTTTATATGTGTTCCCTATACTAAAGTGTTATCATTCTTTCTTATTTTATTATTGACTGTTTACTTGACTTTAATGTTTGAACTTTATATTAGTTAGGCTAGTATTATTTTTTGCTGTGGAATTCGCGAACTGTGAAATTTCACCGGTATCTAAAATGTTGGTTACATAGGTCAAAAACAAACAAACAAACAAAAAAAACTTTATTTATTTATTTATTTAGGCAGGACCAGTGAATATTTTGAGTAGTAATACCTGTTAATAATAATGATATTATTACAATTTCCTGTTAGTCTAACAGTAGCTTACACGTGTACCGACTTGAACTAAAGAAAGACTTGCATCATTGTATCATTTATAAAACATTTTGTATTGATTTGGTACCAATTTAAGTACAAGTAGGCTACTTTTGACATACTATATAGTAATATGGTGCCGATTTAAAGAGGCAATGTTCTCTTGCTACACATTCTCACTGAGGGTTGAGGATCAAATCCTAGAACTGAGCGTGATTATGTAGACAGTGTTTATATACACTATATTGCCAAACGTATTGGGACAACCCTCCAAATCATTGAATTCAGGTGTTCCAATCACTTCCATGGCCACAGGTGTATAAAATCAAGCACCTAGGCATGCAGACTGATTCTACAAACATTTGTGAAAGAATGGGTCGCTCTCAGGATCTCAGTGACTTCAAGCGTGGTACCATGATAGGTTGCTACCTGTGCAATAAGTCCATTCGTGAAATTTCCTTACTACTAAATATTCCACGGTCAACTGTTAGTGGAATCATAACAAAGTGGAAGCAATTGGGAACAAAAGAAACTCAGCCACGAAGTGGTTGTCCACGTAAAATCACAGAGCGGGGTCAGCGCATGCTGAGGCGCACAGTGCGCAGAAGACGCCAATTTCGCATCCAAGCCTTAAATCACCAAGTGCAATGCAAACCGTCGGATGCAGTGGTGTAAAGCACACCACCACTGGACTCTAGAGCAGTGGAGATATGTCGAATCACGCTTCTCTGTCTGGCAATCCGATGGATGAGTCTGGGTTTGGCGGTTGCCAGGAGAACGGTACTTGCCTGACTGCATTGTGTCAAGTGTAAAGTTTGGTGGAGGGGGATTATGGTGTGGGGTTGGGCTTGGCCACTTAGTTCCAGTGAAAGGAACTCTTAATTCTTCAGCATACCAAGACATTTTGGACAATTTCATGCTCCCAACTTTATGGGAATAGTTTGGGGATGGCCCCTTCCTGTTCCAATATGACTGCACACCAGTGTAAAAAGCAAGGTCCATAAAGACATGGATGAGCAAGTTTGGTGTGGAGGAACTTGACTGGCCTGCACAGAGTCCTGACCTCAACCCGATAGAACACCTTTGGGATGAATTAGAGCGGAGACTGTGAGCCAGGCCTTCTCGCCAACATCACTGCCTGACCTCACAAATGTGCTTCTAGAACAATGGTCAAAAAGTCCCATAAACACACTCCTAAACCTTGTGGAAAGCCTTCCCAGAAGACTTGAAGCTGTTATAGCTGCAAAGGGTGGGCCAACTCTATATTAAACCCTACGGATTAAGAATGGGATGTCATTAAAGTTCATGTGCACGTAAAGGCAGGCGTCCCAAAACTTAAATAGTGTATATTGGCAAAATAGTGTATATTAGGCTGCTGTCACTTTAAGAACTGACGCACGGATCCATTATACTGATACACATGCGTTACTGTTTACGTTCACTTAAAACAACTGACTGTGATTACGTGAATACTCGCCAAGACTCGCCATTTTGACATTAAATTGTGTGTATTTGACTATTTCAGCACTATAAGCAGCGAAAAAGAACTCAATTCAGTACTGAGAGGTGGCTTTATGTGCTCACACTTTGGGTGTGAACACAAAATCTGCGGGAATGGGTAAAATTACGCGCAATGCATGCAATCCCATGCCGAAAATCAAGCCCTGTAACACCAACAATATTCATGTAATATTCAATATTATTGTCTGTCTATTCAATATTATTCTGTGGAAAATGAGTATTGGAAGCGTTTGAGATATTTCAGTATCGATATGTATTGAAAAATCAATATTTTTGACAATACATTGCACTTAGTTTATTATTCCAGATGCTTTTTTAAAAGACTATAATTGAAAAATGTATATATTATATATAATTCAACCCCCAACAGTGGCTAGTACGAGTGACTGCGTTACATGCCACTGCTGAAATATACCTGCATTTGGTGGGTGTTAATGTCAAGCCCTGGGCATGTGTAAGAATACTTTATTTATATATTTATATAATCTTTCTTTGTGTTTATCTGAAGAAAGTAAGTCATATACATCGGGGACGGCATGAGTCTGGGGAGAAACTACACATCTGTATATAGCACATGTACAGTAATAATCACAGCCTACTGAGGATGCACTCAAAGTGAGAATAAGTGACGGTAAATGATGCTTCACCTCTTCATTTAAACCTTCTGATTGAATCCTGAATGGCAGGGAGCTCAATGTCAATGTAATTTCTATGAATTTAGAAAAGCCTCCACCTTGCAGAAGGTCAAGACTGATGAGTCACGCAGCGCTGTGCTTACGTGAGATCATTATTGCTGTAGCTGCGGCAGCAGAAATGAGAAACGTTCTGATCTGAGGTCTAGTGACCTCTCTATCACACCAGTGAATGCTAACAAACAGGGAGAGATGAAGGACATCAAAGACAAATTGCATTTAAAAAACATAGTCCTGCTTTTGTCATATAGGATCTAAATGAAACCAAACTATCTATTCTTTGTGAAACTGTGACGTGAAGGAACATCTATCACAGGTTAAGACAACTAGTGACCTCTTATCTTTGTGTTCGTTTTTTTCCTGGAAAGTCAAAGAAAGCAACACAGGATTGTTTTCCTCCTCCCAAACCATTTGCCTAGCAACCACTTCATAATGACCTCTTGCCCTGGGAATCATTGAAAGGAACTCCAGCTCCTGCGTTGACATGGTGGAGCATTCATTAGGGTAATATCCCTAAACAACCACACTGAGCTCAGGAAAGGTCACATACTTAACCAAAGGACACAAAGACGGATAAACACAGGCGTCGCCAACTGTAGGACTAGTTTAGGATAAGTAGAATATTCGGAACTACATTATGTGTTAATCCCGCAGTTTGTAAAATCACACACACACACAAAAAGTGTCTACAGTAACATGATCTTCCCCAAACTTTTGAATGGTACTGTATAAACATGCGTTCATCTGTCTAGAAATCCCACCTTTAAAATTATAATTTAGACAACTTTACAGATCAAATGCCACATGTGAATGGAAGACTACACTCTAAAAAATGCTGGGTTAAAAACAACCCAAGTTTGGTTGAAAATGGACAAACTCAGCAATTGGGTTGTTTTAACCCAGCGGTAGGGTTAAATGTTTGCCCAACCTGCTGGGTAGTTTTATTTAACTCAACTATTGTTTAAAAATTACTGTATTGCTTAATTAAAATTAACCCAAAGTATGTTGGAAATGAACATTTATTAATGTTCAATGAATAATTAGTAAACAATAAACATTTATTAAATTGCTTATTAATAAATTTATATTAATAAACTATTAAACTATTACATTTATATTAATAAAATATTAAAGCTTATTAATAAACATTCACCTTTTGTCTATTATTGTTGCCTCTAATTGCATCTGGTTTTTAATTTCCCAACTATTTTGGGTTCATTTTAAGCTAGCCATATAACAATTTTTAAACAATAGTTGGTTTAAATAAAACTACCCAGCAGGTTGGGCAAACATTTAACCCAACCGCTGGGTTAAAACAACCCAATCGTTTTTTATCTCTTATTAAAACATCTCTTGTTTCCTCTGTTATTAGGTCCATCATAACTGCTTTAGGTCTTCCCAATAATTGCACAGTATCAGCATTATAACACTGCTGCTGTTTCTATCAGATGTGGGTCCTGTGAGGGTTGGACTGCTTCTGGGAAACTCTCCACCTCAAAACCTCCAATCCTGCTTAACTCAACAAAAGCTTACTCACGGCTAAAGTTGTTTAAGGACAATAAGACAGTCTGTAACATCAAAAGAAGTGAGGAGTGCTGGTTCATAAGCGCTAACACACACGGCCTATGCAGAACCACTGATACAATGTCCTGGTAGCGTGTGTAATCTCAACAGCTTCACAAAAGTCCAACTATGTGCAAAGATAACACAGCAGTAAATGCTACAAGTAGCTCTGTCCAGTTGCTAAGCAAGTAAATGCCCCTCCACAGTTGGCTGATAACCAACCAATCACATTCCTGCTTCCAAATGATTGTTACCAGTCAGATCTGGACAGGATGTTTCAGAAGATGCAACAATGTAACAATTAGAAGATTCCTAGGAGATGTGCCAGCCTTAATGACCGAGGCCTCATTAGGAGTCTTGATCGTAATGAGCTTTAATTGGTTACATAAACAGATAGATTTGAGATTTCACAAGAAACGGCTTAGCTACTTAGATTTGTGCAGCTCTAATGCCTGAGTACAATATTGGTGAACTAGAACTTTCCAGCACAAATTGTGTGCAGTTTTCTTCTTTGTTCTGAGGTAGAGGACATCAACTGTGAACATGACCACACAGATTAAAAGACAAATTCAGAGGGCCAAATCTCTATGACCTCTTTGACATCCCTTGTGAAAAAGAAGTGCACTTAATTGTATTGAATGTGTAGTGTACTTCAAATCTTATATTTTTAAAAAAGCTGTATACACTGTAAAAAAAAAAAAAAATAGTTGGTTTAACTTAAAAAAGTAAGTTACCTGGTTGCCTTAAAAATTTGAGTTAATACAATGAAGGCGATTGGTTAAATCAACAGAAACTCAATATATTATGTTTTCTAAACCACATTAATTATCTAAGTCGATTTGACAAAAGAAAAGGCCATTTAAGTGCACTTAAAGAGACTACTTTTGTACTTTTGTTTTAGCATTATGTTTTTAATTATTATGATTTAATAATCATTTGTCGTGCTTTAAAAAGTACACTTATTTTGAAGTGTTGACTAACATACTAAAGCACATGCAAAGTACTTGTTTATAATTTTAACTGTAGTTTGTTATTCAATATTACATTTAAAGTGAATATATTTTAAATGTACTAAATTGCAACTTCATCTTTATAAATGTGTAATTACAAACACATTTAAATACATGATTAACAAATTTAAACAGAAATGGCATTAAAGTATATTTTGGTTTATCACAAATATTTGTCAGTACATTCAGCAGTAACTTTAACCAGGCAAAAGAAGTAATTATGAAATGACATATAAATATGTATTTAAGTCCTACTTAAGTTGGTCAAAAAGCACTCTAAAGTTCAGCTGATTGCATTTAATATAAATTTAAACTACACTCTAAAAAATGCTTGGTTGAAAACAACCCAAGTTGGGTTGAAAATGGACAAACCCAGAGATTGGGTTGTTTTAACCCAATGGTTGGGTTAAATGTTTGCCTATCCTGCTGGGCAGTTTTATTTAACCCAACTAGTGTTTAAAAAAATACTGTATTGTTGCTTCAAAATAGGTTGTCGATCCTAAAATATGTTGGAAATGAACATTTATTAATATGTTTAATGAATAACAATGAAACAATACACATTTATTAAATTGCTTATTAATAAATGTTCACCTTTTGATTATTATTGTTGCTTCTAGTAATTATGTGTCTGATTTTTAATTTCCAACCTATTTTGGGTTCATTTTAAGCCTGACATATAGTAATTTTTAAACAATAGTTGAGTTAAATAAAACTGGGTTGGTCCATTTCAACCCAACTTGGGTTGTTTTCAACCCAGATTATTTTTTAGTGTATAATACATCTTTAATTAATTTCAATTAACATGCAATTAAGTGTTACGTGTAAAGTGCAATTGAGTGAAAAAGTTACATTCAGTTTACACTTAGGTATATTCTTTTAAAGTATATTATTTCTGTAATAAGTACTTTTTTCAAACATATGCTAAAGTCTACTTCTTGTACACAAGGGTTTCAGGACCCGAGGAGCACAGAGAGGATCATGGGAGGAAGTGTGGTGGTCTGTTAGCCAGCTTAGAGAACAACAAAGACAAACCCCACAATGGAGAGTCATCTCTGCTGCAAGGCTGATTTAAAATCAAGTCCTGATTCTCTGTTTCAAAGCCAAACCAAAAATATAGAGTGGGGGCCCAGACAGACGTTCACTTTTCCACAAGCCACCGCAACCATCATAAAATACGTATGCAGGGACAATCTAAAATTAAACATACACAAGGAATACAGATTGAGCAGGGACAGAGCCCTGAGGGGGTTGTTCAGAAAGACACGAGCAGTCGAAATATTGACCGTCACGTGTGAACAAAATCACCAAAACAGATGCCATTGATCTGAATGGGGGAGATAACCTGTGACATCCACTTCTGTTGAGGGCCTTTGGCTTTTCCCATCAGTGCCGTTACTGTTAACTATTGTACAACTAAAACTATTGAAAATCATTTTTGGAAATTGAAATGAAGCTACAATAAAATAAAACATAGGCCTAAATATTAAAAGAAAAAATTAAATGTAACAAAAATGTAAGAAATGTTGTCTTGGCAAATAATTGAAATTATTAAAACTTGCACTAAAATGAAAACTAATTGAACATTTTAATACATATTATAATAGTATATAAGTAATAATATAAAATAACACTGTTTCCTACAAGATCAGTGTAGAGAAAAGACAACTGTGTGCAATTTTTTCAGTAGAAGTTCACCCAAATATATTCTGATTAATTCACTCTCAAATCAGTTTTCTTTTCTTTTTTTTTTATTCAAATATGGCACATCAAGATACATCAAGCCAGGACACAGAATAATGTTAATAACATTTGGTTAAAAACATAATTCACACATTTTTACTGAATGCAAACATGAGAAAGCAATGTCGAATAGGAAGCTGTTCTTCGAATAACAATAAAAAAAATGTCCAGCCTGTTCCTCACACAGAGCTGCAGACAATACTTGGAAAACAACGCAGAAGTCACATGGACAATTTTATTATGACACTTTTAAGGTGACTTTTGGACCTCAACAGCTCCAGTCCCAATTCACTTTCATTTTATGGAACAAGCAGTGTGAACATTCTGCTCATCTTTTTGAGTTACATAGAAGAAAGACTTCACATGACTTTGGAATGACATAAAAGTCTAGTTCAGTCATGAAACTCTAAATGGCGCAGGCTTATAGATCCTTTATATGCAGTCTGCTAACAATCACATTCAAATAGGCTGCTTCAGTGTTTGCTGTAGGCTGGTCCTGCAGCGCTATCAGAGTTCCTCTGAACCCCTCCACCTCCCCAGCTCCACCTGCCTAAATCTGCTACAGGATTTATGTGTGTCTATTTATGCAGCAGCAGCATATCTTACATGCTCACAGCAGCGTGTCTGCGTACCTATTAGTAGTAACTTGCTCTACAGCAGGAGCATCAGCAACAACAGTGTAGCAAATCTAGTCCACCAAAACTAAATACATTAACATAGCCATATCAATAACATAATAAAACTATTCAGAGAGTTGCCATGATTGAAATAATGACATAATTTTCATCTTTGGGTGAACTATCCCATGTTCCAAATAAAACACATGAATAAAACAAATTTAAGACTCCCAAAGGAAGAATTTCTTACATTTTAGAGGTGAAAGAGCAAGGATCCATAAATAATTGTCACGTCTGTATTCTGCATATGGAAAGAGATATCATGCCTGGATATATGGGCAGTTGCTAGCCACCCTAAACCAAACAACAAAGACACACACCACATAATTGAGAGTTTAAGGCAGTTTGAACCCTGCACTTAGTATTTAGTTTTATAGTGTGGATAACTCCTATTCCCCAGAGAGACACACACATTGTTTCCATTAGCTCAGAGTATCCTTGACAGTACCGAAACCATCCATGTATTTCAGATCATTCCAGACCGCAGTAAGACTCGAAAAGTTGGGTCGAAGGTCGAAGAGGTGACAAGTGAGGATTTTATAACCTAGACATGCACCGTGAGTGAAAATACTTCATTAAACAGTGGCTGTACAGTACAGTTGTTAAGAGTGAGCTGTTTACCTTGTATCTGGGGTATGTAGGGCGCCAATAATTTCCCTCTTTTCTTTTCATAGCCTTTCTGTGTGATGTCACCTACAGAGAGAGAGAGAGAGAGAAACAAAGGGATTGTGATGAATCATGTATTCTGTGTTTGAAAAGCTGGCATCACATTGCTCAGAGTCAGCCCACTGTCCTGGCACAGCAGGGCACAGAGAAAGTTCACCGCTACGCTGGTGCGCTGAGCTCCACACGGCCCGTAAACATCCAGCACAGACATGAATTCCAAGTATAAAAACACAAATTTCACTGAGGCCTCTAGTGTTCACTCGTAACTTAACTTTTGCTGAAACAACCTTGCTGAAAAGACAACATGAATTTCCACCTGCACTGTAATAACTTCCTTAAAGGTGCAATATGTAAGATTTTTGCAGTAAAATATCCAAAAACCACTAGGCCAGTGTTATATATTTTCTTCACTTGAGTACTTACAATATCCCAAATGTTTCCAACTATTTGTAAATCGTGAGAAAATTGCAATTTTAATCAAGGCTCCGGGACGTGTGAGGAGTCGCCTGTCAATTGCGTCATACCCACGTTACCCTCGGTTTCCGGTTTTATTTTGCAGAAACCATGGAAACACCACAGACGCTTTAATATGTTACATGTTTTAATAGACAAGGGAACAACTGTTTTGATATATTTATAGACAGAAAACTAATTATTGTTATATAGCTCAACACGTTTAGTCTTATTGTTTAAATCTAATTTTCTTGATTTTTTGCGAGTACCATGCTTTACCATGCCTCAGAGAAAAACACTATTTTGTCAAGTAGCTAACATAGCATAATCAGATGCAGCTTTATTTTTAGTAACAGTAATACAGCATTTTCTCCATCATACAATACTTTTTTATGTATTGTATGCAGCAGCCGGTGAGCGAATGCACAGAGTAACATTATAATATCATTTTCAACACACTCAAATGTATCTAATATGATAAACAGAGCTGCGTTACCTCATACTCATGACCGGAAAAGCGGAAGCAGCGCCGGCGACTGTGACATAATAAAAGTCCCGCTGCTCGTGAGGCGTGTGTTGTGCAATCGCTCCAGCTCCTCGTTCAGCTCCACAACACTCGCTCCTGCTCTGCTTCATACTACAGTAACGTTAATAATCACATCCATGAACATGATTTCTTCCCGAGTCCAATCCCTATTCTTTTGCACCGTCCGTTGAGGTGGAGACCAAATGTCTCACTTGCCGTCATCAAACTACGCCTTTGTTTTGAATAGGCTTCTAGCGACCTCTAGCGAACAGAATTCTTACATACTGCACCTTTAAGAAGATATTGACCTAATCAAACCCTCACTTTTGTTGTTGTAAATAAATATAGTCAGACTGATTCAGTGATATGAAATCTTATTTTGTTTCAATAAAGTTCCCCCAAAAAATAAGCCAGAAGAAGGTCAGTTGACCAAACTATTTGTGTGATACTGAAAACTTGAGTAGTGTGCAGGATTTATATCACAGAACACTGGTTATCTGGCAGATTTAAGCTGGCTAGTACTGGTCTGGCTGATGGACCAGCACAGCTTAACTGGCGAAGCTAGTCATCGGAATGGTCCTGTTAGTGAAGCTGGGCAAGTTAAGCTAGTTATGAGTTTTGGTGAGAAAACCAGCATCCAAATCACAGCACACAGTGGACCTAAAAAGTCTGGACATTGAGTCACACTGCATGAATGTCGCTGCATGACATAACAAAATATGGAACCACTACTATTGTCACGATTCCCTATGTCCCTATGTCCCTATGTTTTTGATATTCATTTGACTTGTTCAGTTCCTGTTTCCTTAGTTGCCATAGTTATTCATTGTTTGGTTGACCTGGTACTCATGATCTTGTGTATTTAAACACTCAGTGATCATCTGTTCTTTGTCTTGTGTTAACATCGATCATTTGCATCAACCCCCAAAAAATGCAAATTTTATATGTTTTAACGGCTCATCATTCCAGCAGTGTAGACGCTGCTAAGTGTATTACTGCCCTCCACAGGTCAAAGTTTGAACTAAATTGTCATATACAATATGCTAGTGCAAGTATATAACAATTAGTTCAAACTTTGACCTGTAGAGGGCAGTAATACACTTAGCAGTGTCTACACTGCTGGAATTTAAATATAGAAGAAGAAGAAGTGAGCTAGTTCAAGATGAGCATTTATGGTTAAACGTATATAATTATTATTTTTTTTTTTTTAGAAAATGAGTGATGGTTTCACTAGATAAGACTCTTATTCCTCGTCTGGGATCGTGTAGAACGCTTTGAAGCTGCACTGAAACTGTAATTTTGACCTTCAACCGTTTGGGCTCCATTGAAGTCCACTATATGGAGAAAAATCCTGGAATGTTTTCATCAAAAACCTTAATTTCTTTTCAACTGAAGAAAGAAAGACATGAACATCTTGGATGACATGGGGGTGAGTAAATTATCAGGAAATTTTAATTTGAAAGTGAACTAATCCTTTAAAGCATGGAAAAAAAAAACTTTTGAACAGTAGTGAATTATTCAACAGAAGAGAATTAGGAAGCATGTACTAATCTAAAACAAACCTTCAAACCTAAACACATTACATTTAATGTACTGCGCAAGTCTGCTACAGCAGATGTTCAATAAATCAGCTGAGAATTTTTACTCCAAACTTCATAAATACTTATTAAAATATAATTCCAATGACACACTTGGAGTGATTTTCCTCCTGCAGATATTGCTGACAGCAGTCTGGCCTCTGAAACACACGCTTAATTACAGGCTGTCCAGGACACATGATATTTTATAAACTAATGGAGACCTTTCCGATCAGTAATGCCACCACAATGACACGGGCAGAGCTCCGCTGGCACACTTCACTTACTCCTCAATCACACAAAGAAGAAATAGACACCGAAAATCAACAGAATGAGAAATGACAACATATAATGCTGAAAACAGTGTCACGGTCAGTTGAGTCTGTCTTCTGGTAGATGGATAGATAAATGGACAGATAAAAGCAGGAGAGCCTATGACAGTTACAATAGCATGTGCTCAGCTGGGATTTATTGACATGAAACCCACGATCAGACCCAGATACCGATAAGCTTATAATTTTTCATCTTAAGGCCGATAACCGATAAATGAGAGATGTGGCGAAAAATAACTTTGAGGCTGGGAAAAGTGTCACACTGGTGCAGTTTGGGAATGTTGAAGCCTTGTGTCGGGATGCTTATTCCCTTGTTATCCTGCATCACCCTGCTTCACTCCAAGATCTCAGCATCTAAAGAAGCTTTTTCTCTTCTAACAAAAGCCATATTGATTCAGCGTGGAGGCCACGGCCCTGCTGACTGACACCACTAAAGAAAAGTGAGGCTCCCAAACAGTCTCTGACACATTCCCCTCCCCGAGCCTTTCCCAGCCGCCCGGAGAGGATGAGAAAAACCTCCGCACAACACCGGGAGGGGGGCGCTGGGAAAACATAACACTCAAACAGCTGGGTCACCAATCAACATGTCTAACCTGCCATCACAAAGCCCATCATTTTACCTTAAAGATATGGCAAAGTTGACGCCGAAGGCTAGAAACAAGACTTGTCTGCAAGAAGTTCACAGACAAACAAAGTGACTGAGATGTTGAGCGGGTGACAGCAGAGGTGTGATCAGCAGATGGACACTGCTGCCAGTGTGTTCAGATGCCCCTGAGTCACCGTCATGAGTGAGAGGTCTACTGTCTCCAGCGCGAGATGTGGATCATGCACACAATGCAGTACTGTAGCAGACCTGACGCATGCATTGTCTGCTCAAACGCAGAGCGCGGTGCAACACAGCCGCAGACACACAATGGAGGGCTATTCTCCTGCCCACAGACCTCTCTGAACTGCCTTCTTCTGTTACAGGAGACCTTCGCTCATCCAGGCAAGAGTAATGCTGAGACACAGAGTTATGGAAGAAAATTAATGACAAATGTTTCTGAAACAAAAAAGCTTGTTGAATTGCATTACTTGAAAAAATATGCATTGCATTAACTGTGGTTGCATTTTAATGCATTGTATTTTTAGTGCTTGTTTTTATGGGCTGAAATCCAACATGGTTGTATATTTAAGTTGTGAATATTTCAATTCAAAACATTTCACACACATTTTAAAATGCAAGCCCTGAAAATACAATGTCAAAAACATTTGGCATTAATTTTCTTCCATACAGTGTACTGAGGAAAGTACATGTACAGAATACTGGGTCACACTTTATATTAAATTAAATGTCCTTATACATTTGATACAATATACTTATTAAAATATGAACATGTCAGTTCATTACAATTACATTCAAAGTACTTGCATTTAGTTTGTTACATGGTTAACTGTAACCCCTAATCCAAACCTATTAAAATGATATGCTATTTTGTCTAGATAAATTAAAAATAAAACACTAAAAACTAAAAATCTATCAGCCAATAAGCTGTTATTATGTTTAATGTTAAGGCAAATAAATGATAAATGGCTGATATTTGCCATATTTTACAATATTTTATCTAAATAAATAAAAAATCTAAAATCAAATGCTACAAATGAATTTAGTCACAACATTACAATGCACAGCATCAAAAGTGGAAATTCCTTTTGAGAGTGTTATTAAATTATTAATGATTTTAAAGATCAACTTTAAGTGAGTGCTAGATGATGGCAAAACTAATGTAAATGTAAAAACAGGGTAAACGAGCATGTACAATTAAACATTCATTACAGGCCAATTTATGGTCAACATCAATCAATACCACTAAGTCTTAAAAATATATATCCAATATTAACCACTAACCAACATGATAATCTATACAGATGAATAAGTCAGAAAAAAGCATGAAGACTTGAACTGTGGCCTGGCATTTAATGCATGTGCTCTTACATTGAGCTTGTGCAGGTGGTGTGAGTTCGAATCTAGCTTGCAACATTTCATGATCCAGTTTCCAAATCAGTTTCTGTATTCACATGATTCTTACTTACTGATAGATGACATATTGCCCAGACATATGGGCATGACATAACTGGCCATTAATCATTCAAAATGTTTTATTCATCTGTATATTACATCAGTATTATGGTGTGCTCACATTTACCATTGTTTGGCCAAATTTCGCAGGCAATGTCCAGTCATTTAAATAAGAATCTGCTTAAAGTTCACATGAATTCAGCTCAATGATCAACAGAAAGCAGCTTGGTTTGGAAGTGACTTCTGTGTGAAACGTTCTTCATGCATCGCTACACTACTATAGACAATTGACCTTTTTTCCCTGCAAACAATTACAGAGCCTGACTGCACCTTCACACTGGCCATTGGACACACCCTACTCTGACCGTAGAAAACAAACATATCGGTTGACCACTACCACTACTATCAAAAAATGTATTTAGCAATCAATAGAGATGCTAAGATGAACAATGGGAAGATGTGATTAATGCCCAGCCCCACAGCAAGAGCTTTAAATGATGCTCGAGTTCAGAGCGCTTGAAGATAAAAGTCAAAGGTCAATGATCTGCCCCCGTGTGTGGTGAGTAAGAGGTGACGGCTGTACGGATGGGGATCAGGTGCACAATCCTTCCACATCAAACCATAAGAACTGGCCATTAGCGGCTGATGGGGACACAGTCAGGTGGCCTCAGCTGCCACACACACACACACACACACACACAGAAGAGGCGAAATTCTGACTTCAAATACGAACCTACAGTTTGTGACAGTATGATAAATTGGGGAGGCACCAACTGACCAATCACAAAATATTATTGATTCATACCTAAAAGTCAACATGAAATTACATTCACAACCCCAAAACATGATGTATTAGTGATATCAGCCAATATATGTTAATTTTTTAAGGTTATCGGTCCAAGAAGAAAATTTGGCCAATATATTAAAGCAGATAAATAATGGATTATTTCCTTCAGCTGAGACACTTGCGCACTGTTCACCGTGATGGTTTTGAATTGCTTGAAATATGACTGAAATCACTTAAGAAAGGAAAATACAGTTAAGTTCAACATGAACAGCACAAGTCTGTCATAAAGGCAACATAATATTATAATGAGAAAATTATAATTGTGTGTTTGGGACATGGCTTTTAATGGTGAGACTTTTGTTTTTGTAATCAGGCTCTCAAAAATTATATAAAAATTTGGATTTAGATTTATCGGCAAATATATCGGTTATCGGCTTTCAAATATAAAGAATTATCGGTTATCGGTATCAGCCAAAAGTTTCATATTAGTGCATCCCTAATTAGTGAGTGCAACAAGATATTCAATAAAAAAAAAATAATTATTGCACATTAATCAAATGATGTGATCGAAGAGTTCTTGATAAACAAATAAAAATTAGTAAAAATGAAAGTAATAATTCAATTGTGTTAGTATTGGCCAATGACTTGTGGTGTGTGAAAAGAAGTACACTTTAGCATAAAACAGAGTACTTATTATGGAAATAATATGCTTTATAAGAATGTACTTAAGTGTGAACTGAATGTAATGTTTTCAGACACGTCACTGCATGTTAACTGACATTCATGAAAGCGACTCTCTTTAAGTGCACTTAAGTGGCCTTTTATTTCATTATATTATATTATAAAGTATGGCTTTTAGAAAATATATGTAACACAGTTTGTTGATACGGGAAGAAGGAGGCGGGAACCGGCGAACGTTCAACATATACTTTAATATAAAATAAACAAAGAACAAAACGAAAGTAATGCCGGCAGAACCTCACGGACGTCTGCCGGCCACACAAACATAATAAAACATAAAATAAAGTCCAGGCCTGGTCCTCTCTCATCCTTCACTGTCGTCGCTCCCCCTTTTATGCTTCCGGAGCTCCTCCGTGAGAAACTCGAGGCCGGTGCAACTCGCAGCTGAAGATCGTTATCACTCGCGTCACCGGCCTCGCGCCGTTCCCTCACGGCTCTCGCCTGCCCTGCTCGTCACAATATACTTTTAAGATTTGAAGTACACTACAGTACAAGTGCACATTCAATACAATTAAGAGCACTTTTTCACAAGGGATCAAAGGCCCAGATGGAATATATATTTTTTTTTTTGGTTGGATTTTCAGTGCTAATTTTGTGGGGGAATCTGCAGAATTCTACATAAAGCGTAATCAAATTAGCCACTTCCTTTTTCAGAGTTCCTGCGGGCACAGATTGTGTTTCGACCCAGTAACAGGGCTAAAATTTTATCACTGCACCCCTAGGATACTGTATATCCAACCCAAGCCTCAATTGCCTCTTTCTTTCCTCTAACATCATCATCATCATCATTACTGTGACTGCTGTCTGTTGTCCATCACTCACTATTTCAAATGCTCCTCTCAGTCTTGTTTCTCCATCTCCATTATGTTTTCACCGCACACCAGACGTGTATTTATGTGCATTCCAGTCAGAGACTGACCCAGATTTCTGTCCTGACGAGTAATTTCTCATTCTAGTGGGAATGAGAAACTCTGGAAGAAGAAGTGCCCGCTGACTCTCATTTACAGGTGCCACTCCATCTTGCTCTGGTGACATTTTGAGCCACTACAAAACTCCCAGAGCTCCCCCATCCTTCAGATGACAGTAATTGACAGACAGCACTTCTTTCCTACCAGAAAGATTAATTTCATAGGACAATAACTTCCAATTCCCAGAGGTTACAGACCTATGGAACTATAGAATTATGTCCACTGCTGACTGCCAGCCAACACGTGGAAGCATCAGTCTATTCCAGACAACCTTTTTATGTTAAAATACTTTCTCATATTCAAGTTTATGGCTGGAATAAACTGCCCCACATAGAAGGCGACATTCTCGTGACCTTGCGCAACGTTCCCTAAAAGTTCTCTAAAGGTGACGAAAATTCCGAACCTTTACAGAACATTAGGGATGTTCCTAAAACGTCCTCTTTTGGTAATGAAAGTGCTGCAGTTCAAGGTTCCTTATATGACTTTAGGGGGACGTTCTCTTTTGGTTATTTTATGGTCACATAAGAATGTAACAATGAGGATATTTGGGACATTAAATGAACGTTCCCACACGGTCCTCTGTTGGTCATTTAATAACGTTCCTGATATGAGTTTAGAGGGACGTTCTATTTTGGTTATTTTATGGTCGCACAAGATCGTTACAAAGAGGACATTTGGGAAGTTATCAGAACGTCCTATAGTAATAGTCCCCTAAACATTCCCAGAACGTCCTGAATGTTCCCTGAAGGTCCACCAAATAACATTCTCCAAACCTTAAAAGAACTCTAGATCGTGACCGTCTCTGAATGTACTGGGAACATTACTAGATGACGTCCTTAACACCAGTGGGGACGTTCTGAGAATGTTCTGGGAATGTAAAATTTCTAGCAGGGTGCAGGACTTTTGCTCCAGTGCCATAAGTCAGAGCCAGTCTGCAGGTTTTGTACAGTCGGAATTGATGGATGTCACAGAAAATCTCGTTGTGTATGATGGCCAAAGATTATTTTAGCTTCAGACTATGGCCCCGTTTTCACTAGTGAGTTTTTGTTTTAAAACGCATACGTTTTGTTACGGTTACACCTGTCGTTTACACTACGCCGGCGTTTCCGAACCTCGAAAAATGAGACTTCCGAAAATGCTGCAGAAACTATTTTAGTTTGAAAATGCCGGGATTGACCTTCAGTATAAATCCACCAAAACGGAGACTTCTCAAAATGATGGCATGGCTGCCCACGTTCGCTCTGCGTATCCTTGACGACCGTGTAAACGTTTTGTCATTTTTAGCAGTCATTGTACAGTTAAACTCTGCATTTTTTAATACTGCAGCTGCCTACATGATGAAAACACAGATGGAGCAGATCGAGTCCATCATGAGTTCAACATTTCACCCAATTTAAACACTGCTGAATGTTTGATGATCACGTTAGTTTACTTGTGTGTATCAACGCTTCTATCCGCTCCTTCTGGTTTACCCAGATCATCTTCTTCACTTGTTTTTGGATCCGGAGATTCTGTACTATTTCAGAAGATGCGTAACGGCGCCCCTTGCCCTATAACAGTGAAAACATGGATTCCCGAAAAAACACGTCATTTGCGGGGAAAGAGTTAATTTACTAGCATTTTAGTACAAGTAGTACAAGTCTAGTAAGAAAACACTCTTTTAAGATATGAGCATATCTCATGAGTTATTATTGTACGTTTACGCTTCTGAGGAAATCCCAAAAGCTTTGTTTAATCCACAATAAGAACACGTTGCCTTCAAAGACGTGACACACACACAAGCACAAACACACAAACCAGCGCAGGTGCACATATTTCAGACAGAGATCTCACCGGTCACATGGGTTTCACCTCCCAACGGCTGCCGTCATCCCTAGTGTCCTCTGCTGCCGTCTCTGTGAGCCCTATCACTATAAACAGCCCCTGCCCCGCCGTCAGAGAGCCCGGACCCCTGGGAATGAGTGGGAGGGGCCGGCCATTAGGCAGCATTTAGACATGGACCATCACTATGGAAGCAGGAGCTGCTCATGTCTGCATTCAGTCCAATCACACATACAGTCTCAGAGACCGTATCAGCATGACAAATCTCCACCGTAAGACCCAGAAGAGAGAAAGAGCCAGGATCTTAAAGGGGATCTATAATGCCCCTTTCACAAGATGTAATATAAGTCTCTGGTGTCTCCAGAATGTGTCTGTGAAGATTCAGCTCAAAATACCCCACAGATCATTTATTATAGCTTGTCAAATTTGCCTCATTTGGGTCGTTTTTGTGTGTGTCCCTTTAAATGCAAATGAGCTGCTGCTCCCGGCTTCCTTTCCAGAAGAGGGTGGAGCTTTAACAGCTCAACAACAACAAAGCTGGAGAATCTCACGCAGCCAAAATGAGGATTGTCAGTAACGGTGTTCAGCCTTACATTGTTCAAACCGGAGTCGACACTGATGGAGAGACTCAGGAAGAAGTTACAACTTTTAGAATGAAACTGGACGTTTCTGAATGGTTAGTGGATAAATGTATGTAGTTTCTGTGGAGTTGATTCAACTCATCCACTAGCATGTGTCGTCATGTTCATCTTTTGTGCAAATCCAGCATTGAATTGACCCTCGTTTGTGAAGCAGTCCGGCGTAAAATGACAGCATGGCAACAACACTCTACTACAACAACTCTTCCTCTTCTCTAAAGCAGCCCAACATGGCCACACCCCCTTTGTTGTGTGTTCTCAGGGGCGGGGTTTATGTAAATTTTAGGGTTTGTGATGTCACCAACGAGGGAAGAAGCTCGTTGTAGTCCCTACCAGCCGTTTGTTGTAGTCCTTAAAAAGCGATTTCTGTAAAAGAAAATATCTCCCTTTGCATTGAACTTTGAGCGTCGTAACTTTGCAGATGTTGTTTATGATCAAACAGCAACATTACACACTAACTAAAGTTAAAAAAGAGAAATCATAATCAGCCACCCCTTTAATAATGATACAGTAAACTCATGCAACAAAAGCTCAGTGTTAAAAGAGTGTTCTGGGTTCAAAACAAGTTAATATCTACTGACAGCATCTGTGACATGTTGGCAATTACTACAGAAAATCTTTCTGACAGGTTTGTCAACAAATAAAAAAGAAGTGCATTTATAATGAGAGTCTATTGTATGCTTGCTGTCAAAACTGCAACAATTTATTAATTTATTTATATTTACAAACTGAAGTACAAGGTGAAATTGATGTCCGTTTAGACATAAACAGATTATTTTAACATTTTCACTACATATAAATAGGCTATATAAATCTTTGCAATATCAAATAATAAACAAAACCAATAAACAAGAATTCTCACACTCTTTCTCACCACCATCCCCCAAAACTCTCTCTCTCTCACACACACACACACACACTCACCCACACACACCCACACACGCACACACAGCTTAGATCACAAAAGCAGTGAATAATGGCAGTACAGCAGAACACCAGCACAACATGAGATGAAAACAATAGGTCTGTGTGAAACAGCATCAAATAATGATCTGCAGACAATAATGAAGCGCACGTCTGATGCCCACCACACCCACTCTCCCCGCTGGCACTGATCACGGCGGTGCCAGCCTGGCAAAATCACTGCCAACCCCGTCTCTGCTGATCGCGCACAGCGGGACAAACTGCGACTGATTACTGCCGTTTACACAAACTCCTGCCAGTGAACTTTTCTGACAGAAAACACGTGAAAGACCCCTGCTAGCACAGATGACTAATAATCAGCTTGATTTAAAAGACTTAGAAAAAGCCCTGCATTCCTTCATCATTAAACAGTTACTGATCTAACATCACAAACATTGTTCACAAATGAGATCTCAACTGTTCCTCCAACACAGCAATGCAGTTAAACAGAGAGCAGATAGAGATTATCCTACTTCTCTGACTGCTTTACTATCCACCATATTCTCACTGTATGTCTCATGTGTGTCATATATTTATGAAACACGACTGAGAACACAATCAAGCCTCCTACACTGGAAAAACAATCTGGTGTCAAATCAGTTTTCACTCAGAGCTTGCTAGTACATTTAATAATTAACACACTGAATCTGAAGTAGAAAGTCTGAAATGGTATTTTCTTGTAAATCTTTCTTTTATTTTCACCTTTTACAGTGTATGTTATGAAGGAGCATCTTCTGTACAATAATATTTTCCTCTGACAATGCAATATATAAGATAGAAAACACTGGTATCCTAAAAATATTGACATCTAACTTTACTGGTTTTAAGTCAAAAACATCACTGAATCAAACTAAACACATGCATTCATACCAACAAAACTAATATTTAGGGGTTAAATCAGATTAAAAACCATAGTAAAATTCAATGTGTAATTCAATGCGTTACTTGCCATTCCTCTATCATTGTTAAATGTACAAGCAATTTCTGAGTGAAATTGTTTTAAGGTAAATCCTACACTTTTTTTGTAGCTCTTTAAGGTAACAATCGCAGGTTGCAGCTTTTTACGGTCTGTCAAAGTTTCCCATCATCACCCACTCACCACTTGATCAGCGCATCTCGCCGGCGCAGGTGTGAAACGCTCATCCGGAGCGCTGAATCCAGTCCGACTCTCTGAAAGAAAGCCTAAAGCATGAGTTTCTCCGCTCTAGAGTGGATTTGTGTCTGTCTGGCAGCCGAGCTCAGAGTGGAGTCAGCAGCAGTGCCGGCGCACGTGCCCTCAGCTCGTCCAACCACAGGCTGTTCCCCCTAACAGAGTCCAGACGGGAAGGAGAAGCAGGCACGGAGCTCCACGCTGAGGTCAGGCCGGGCCGGCGGACAGCGTCAGGAGCTGAAGTCAGTCGCTTGAGCTTTAGAAGCTCTTTGTTTCCTCTCAGAGAGAAGTGTGCAAACCTTTGCTGTCTCTATCTCTCTCTTGCACACATTTCCTCCCGTCTGTCCTCCTCCCCCCAAACCTCAGCTCTCTCTCTCTCTCAGTTACCCCTCCCCTCCTCTCCTCTCCTCCCAGGTCGACACAGAGCCCAGCCAGCCTGACAGATTAGAAAACGCTCCAACCCCCACCGTCCATCACACACTCACACACTCACACAGATAAAGGCTCTTCAGAGGATCTTTACAGCACCTTCAGATCAGCAGCAAGAGCAAGAGTCTTCTCATTTTTGCTATATGGATTAAACAAGATCTTAAACAAGTTCTAAGACTACAGCAATAGTCACTTTCGTCCATGAGAAACTTGTTTTGTAGAATTTTTAAGCTGTTCTTCACCATATAATGAATGTGAATGTGTTTGAATGCTGTCAAGCTCCAAAAATGAGAATAATGTTATTTAACTTGACTGTTTTGATATTGTATTATGTTTTATTATTTATAATTTGGAACATTTTGCAGAAAGGTTCATTTGTTAACTTAGTTATTATGAGCCTTCAATGATCGACAACTTTTTACAGCAATTTTCCACACTGTAAACCCTAACGCTCAAAATAATGAATTGGTTTGAGTTGGACAAACTTAAAAAAACAAATTAGTTCAGTCAAATTAACTTTTATGAGTATTTAGCACTTTTTTTCGTAATACATTACCTAATGTTCTTTTCAGCTTTAACTGTTTAAAATGTATTAGCATATGTCCAAATTAACATTAAGCAAAATTAATTAATGCTGTAAAGATATTTTTCATAGTTAATTTATGAAGCCTAATGAATTAACTAATGTTAAGAAAACCCTTTTTTATAGTGTTATCATAGTTTTCACCTCAACATATTCACATTGTCAAGACATGCAACAAATAATGGCTTCATCATCACTGATTTGCCATATTTGAATATATGTGAATGCAAATGAGATTAACAGATGCAAGACTTTCAGCACATAATGACTTGCCATGAGTATCACATGATTCTTTCTTGTCATTTTTGGATCGTGACAGCATCTGTGCCTGTTCAGATTTATTATATGGACAAAAACGGAACATTCTTTAAAACCTCCATTTGTGTTCCATGGAAAAACGGCATGAGGAGTAAATGATGACAGAATTCTCATTTTTTGGGGTCAATTATCCATTAAGAGCAGCAGAACATAGATTTAAAAAAAAAAAAAAAAAGAACTAGAGAATAAAATGCTCTTTGATGAGATTAGAAAGGTTCTACGATGCTTCCTGTCAGGCTGTAAAGCATTTTTTGTTCTAACCGAATCCATTATTTACATATAAACAAGCACACACTCAGATACATAACAAACATGCACATTACACACGACACACCTGCCCTGTCAGAAAGCATCCAGGACACAGGAGCTGCATTCATACGCTTCTCATCCAGTGTTGGTGAGGAATCCAGAGCCGAGAAGACTATTGACCCTTCGGTGACACGCTGACATTGTGTGATCTTGTTAGGGAGAGAAAGAGCGCAGTGTTCTCATATCTGTTTTAGTGCGACCACCACCCAACGCAGCGGAATACCAGACATACCGGAAACACAGCTAAATGTGACAAGTCACATGTTTTGTCAAAGAAAACATGGCAAGAAGCTCAAGATGCTGTTCATTCAATTCTATTACACATTTGACTAAATGGACATGAAAATTCAAGCTAACATTTGTGCTGGATTCAGCATGAAATCTTATTTTTGAGATGTTTCTAGACGAGTCAGAGAGCAAGAACCCTTTGAGATGTTCTGTATGGCCAAACATGATCATTAAGTCTTAAGTCTGTAAACACACAATGCAAGATTTCCATCTAATCTTCTCAGTCAAAGTGTGAAACACAAGTGATAGATCCTCTCTAAAGCAAGAGCACTGTCTAATTACACACTCACACACACACACACACACGCCCTGAAGCATAAACACAGTGTAGGCGCCACCGGTTAATCAGATTTAACAAGCTTTAGCGAGAAGAATCAAGCCATACATGGGATCTGCAGATGGTGTATCATATGGATCATTATTCATAAACCATTATAACGTATCTTATAATCAATTGAATGTTCTTGTAAATAACTGCAACCATAAAAGTTTGAGTCAATCATTAAAAATCTGGCCGACATTGACAATAGCTGGAAAAATGTATGTAGTTTCATAAGATATTAGAGCTGCACGATTCTGGATAAATTAAGAATCACAATTTTTTTTTTTGGGTTAAAATAGAGATCACAATTCTCCCACCATTCTGAACAGACAGCTAAACAAAATAACATGTTAATTTATTACAGATTCGGACAAAATGTTAATTGCTGTAGATTATTTAAGATATTTAATTAATTTGAATTAATTATTTATAAAATCAGTTTGAATGTGATTCAGTGTCTCACTCATTAAGACTTCACTTGCTTCATTACTGGATGAATCAGCGTTTTTGAACGAATCTCTTGAATGAATGATTCAATGACTCACTCATAAAGACTTCGCTTGTTTCATTACTGGATAAATCAGCATTTTTGAACAAATCTCTTGAATGAATGATTCAATGACTCACTCATAAAGACTTCGCTTGTTTCATTACTGGATGAATCAGCATTTTTGAACGAATCTCTTGAATGAATGATTCAACGACTCACTCATAAAGACTTCACTTGTTTCATTACTTGATAAATCAGTGTTTTTGAACGAATCTCTTGAATGAATGATTCAATGACTCACTCATAAAGACTTCGCTTATTTCATTACTAGATAAATCAGCATTTTTGAACGAATCTCTTGAATGAATGATTCAATGACTCACTCATAAAGACTTCACTTGCTTCATTACTTGATAAATCAGCGTTTTTGAACAAATCTCTTGAATGAATAAATCAATGACTCACTTATAAAGACTTCACTTGCTTCATTACTGGATGAATCACCGTTTTTGAACGAATGTCTTGAATTAATGATTCAACGACTCACTCATAAAGACTTCGCTTGCTTCATTACTTGATAAATCAGCGTTTTTGAACAAATCTCTTGAACGAATGATTCAATGACTCACTCATAAAGACTTCGCTTGATTCATTACTGGATGAATCAGCGATTTTGAACGAATCTCTTGAATGAATGATTCAATGACTCACTCATAAAGACTTTGCTTGTTTCGTTACTAGATAAATCAGCATTTTTGAACAAATCTCTTGAATTAATGATTCAACGACTCACACATAAAGACTTCAGTTGTTTCGTTAATGGATGAATCACCGTTTTTGAACGAATGTCTTGAATTAATGATTCAACGACTCACTCATAAAGACTTCGCTTGCTTCATTACTTGATAAATCAGCATTTTTGAACAAATCTCTTGAACGAATGATTCAATGACTCACTCATAAAGACTTCGCTTGATTCATTACTGGATGAATCAGCGATTTTGAACGAATCTCTTGAATGAATGATTCAATGACTCACTCATAAAGACTTTGCTTGTTTCGTTACTAGATAAATCAGCATTTTTGAACAAATCTCTTGAATTAATGATTCAACGACTCACACATAAAGACTTCAGTTGTTTTGTTAATGGATGAATCAGCGTTTTTGAACAAATCTCTTGAATGACTTGAATCTTGAATGAATCTCAATGGCTCACTCATAAAGACTTCACTTGTTTCATTACTGGATGAATCAGCATTTTTGAACTAATCTCTTGAATGACTCAGTGATTCAATGACAAATACATTTTAACAGTCACTTGTCGTCATCTACTGGTGTAACAATGTAATTTATCCAATCTGTATTTGAAGATTGAAGTTACGTGCAAAAGGTGATTCACTCTATTTTGTTCACTACCGTAAACATCAGTGTTTATATCCGAACTATATACTTTTTTCCCAGTACGTCTGAGATATTTTGAATTATTGTAACTCAGAAATAATGATATTGTGTCTCTGGGTCAGCGGCAGCACCAACACAGATCATAATGTTCGCTGTGATCGTACTTGTCAAAGGTTGAACAGACAGAGCCGAATCATTGTCATTTAGGAATAAGATCACGTGGGTGTTTGAAGCGAGATTGCGATCTTTTAACAATTAATCATTCAGCTCTATAAGATATTATTCCATGAGTGCAAAGAGTTGTGATGCCTGAATTGCGAATAAATGACTCTTATGAACATGTTCTTTCACATGTCAATCACAAGATTCACAAAACAGTCCACCAGAATAGTTTGTGTTCTGGAGCGGATTATTCTGGAACTGAACCACTGAACTGGGAGCCATTCCTTTGTTGTGTCTGATTCATTGACTGGTTGTTCACATAACAATGTACATATACGTAAACATACATATTAACATACTACCTTTCAAAAGCTTCAAAACAGTTGCTAAATGCTGAACAAGCGCAAATACCTGAAGAGCTTCTCAATATCAAGTGATTCAGTCAAAAAACGACATTTACAATGTATATTTTAAGGCATTATGAAGACCGTCATGCAATGAGATAAACCAAAAGAGAGCAGGTACGTGAGACAGGTACCGAACACAGATGACGTGTGTGTGATTATAATGTCACTTCAGTGAAAACAGGGAATGAGTCTGAGTCCTGAGGGAAGACAGAGGGACCATCAGACCCTTTAATGAATAGCTGAACATCAATTAGGCAACATTAAGGCTGATATACACAAAGGAGGGTGAGCGGAGGAATTCACAGAAAAAAGAAGCTGATGGTTTAGATAAAGAGAAGGAAAAGAAAGAGTGGGAATAGACCTTCTCACCCAGGATCATTTATCCTCGGCGCTTCACGACACGTCTGCACCCTTTGACTCTATCCTCAGAGACATCGACATTTACAAGACGTGCCGCAGAGATGCAATCAGCAATACAAATGTGTCGTTTCTCATGCACGACAGACACGCGCTTCTGTGAATAAGACACTGATTATGCTCTGCATATGAATACCAGCTATTCCAGATGGATTCCCTCACTGAGAAAATCTGTAAAATATGCAAATCGGCGAAGGCAAAATAAAAGACATTTTGGGGGGTGAGAGACAGGAAGGTAAGAACACAAGAGAGGAGAAAACAGCCGAAAGGAAGGAGAGATGGAGAGGGATTTAGGCAGACAGGGAATGAAAGATAAAAAGAGGGAAAGAAAGGGGGGAAGAGGGAGGCAGGAAGAGAGGGAGGGCTTTCACCCCCCACTTCTCATTAACTTCCTCTCTGTCTTTCTCTCGTTTGCTACAGGAGTAATTAGGGCGTTTACACTGAAGGGGAGACGGGGCTGCTGGGATTTCTGTCACGCCGGGGAACACTGAAGAAGAGCGGCCGCCCAACACACACACACACACACACACACCCATCGGCTGTTTTTCAATAATAACAAACAGACATTTTAAAAACATTTTTTAAAATTGTGGGTGATAATAATTCACTCTTTGCAGAATACCAAATCCAGATCCACTGCCAGAGCCAAACGATTATAAACAGTCTTTTGCAACATAAGCTCATTGGAAACACCTACATTTGTGCACATAATAGTGTCGGTAAAACACCAACAACTTTTCACACATGATTACAGGGGCAGATTATCAATTTATAAAGACTTATTAAGAGCTTAAAACATTTTTTTTTCCATAGTGTATGATTTATAATCTAATAAATTTTGACATTTGCATCACATAACCAGCTCCATATGGCTTTTCTGATACAGTAAACTTGCTCGATACCTCACCTGGTAAGCACTGCACTTGTGATGTGAAGCACTCGGGTACGAGTCCTGTGAAATACGTGTCACGATAAAAGAGCTCAAAGACATAGTTGCTTCACCAAATTAGCTTTATCTCAAGTAATTTTAAGTTGTTCAAGCACAATAAGATGCAAAAAGAACTCAATTCAGTACTTGCATGCTGTCAGACCAACCCAATCTCACAGCAATTTGTACGCATTGGCTAGTTGGCTACTCGTAAAATACGTAAGATTTAGCAAAAATCGTATGATTTCGTACGAGTATGATTCTTGCATTATCTTACATATTTTACAAGTTGCCCAATTCGTATGAATTTGTACGAATGACCTACCCCTAACCCCGCTCCTAAACCTACCCGTCAACCAAATCATACGAATTCATATGAATTAGCTACCTCGTAAAATATGTATGAACTGGTTGTAAGATAGTGTTGGTCTCACAGACGGCTTTCTGTGTGCACACACCCGAAACACGAGCACAGAAAATGGCCTCTCACACAGTGTGTGACGAAATTGAGTACTTTTTTGCAACTTGTTGCTCATAAAATGGTCAAATACACATAAAGATATCAAATCTTGCCAAGCATAAGATTTTGGTAATATTGTCAATCCCTAATTATTACAACCCGAATTCCGGAAATGTTCGGACGTTTTTTAAATTTGAATAAAATGAAAACTAAAAGACTTTCAAATCACATGAGCCAATATTTTATTCACCATAGAACATAGATAACATAACAAATGTTTAAACTGAGAAATTTTACAATTTTATGCACAAAATGAGCTAATTTCAAATTCGATGCCTGTTACATAACAAATGTTTGCTGTTGTGATAGCTGCAGTATGTGGTTTTGCATTGTCCTGCTGCAATACACAAGGCCTTCCCTGAAACAGACGTCGTCTGGAGGGGAGCATATGTTGCTCTAAAACCTTTATATACCTTTCAGCATTCATAGTGCCTTCCAAAACATGCAAGCTGCTCATACCGTATGCATTTATGCACCCCCATACCATCAGAGATGCTGGCTTTTGAACAGAACACTGATAACATGCTGGAAGGTCTCCCTCTTCTTTAGCCCGGAGGACATGGCGTCCATGATTTCCAAGAAGAATGTCAAATTTTGACTCGTCTAGCTGTCCATTTTAAATGAGCCTTGGCCCACAGGACACGATGCCGCTTCTGGACCATGTTCACATATGGCTTCCTTTTTGCATGATAGAGCTTTAGTTGGCATCTGCAGATGGCACGGCGGATTGTGTTTACCAACAGTGGTTTCTGGAAGTATTCCTGGGCCCATTCAGCAATGTCATTGACACAATCATGCCGATGAGTGATGCAGTGTTGTCTGAGAGCCCGAAGACCATGGGCATCCAATAAAGGTCTTTTTCTCCAGTTTCTATGAATCTTTTGATGATGTTATGCACTGTAGATGCTGAGATTTGCAAAGCCTTTGCAATTTGACGTTGAGAAATATTGTTTTTAAAGTATTCCACAATCGTTTTACGCACTCTTTCACAGCCATCTTTACTTCTGAGAGACTCTGCCTCCCTAAGACATCCCTTTTATAGCTAATCATGTTACAGACCTGATATCAATTCACTTAATTAGTTGCTAGATGTTCTCCCAGCTGAATCTTTTCAAAATTTCTTGCTTTTTCAGCCATTTGTTGCCCCCGTGCCAACTTTTTTGAGATCTGTAGCAGGCATTGAATTTGAAATGATCTCAATTAGTGGATAAAAGTGGATACAATTTCTCTGTTTAAACATTTGTTATGATATCTATGTTCTATTGTGAATAAAATATTGGTTCATGTGATTTTAAAGTCTTTTAGTTTTCATTTTATTCAAATTTTAAAAATGTCCCAACATTTCCGGAATTTGGGTTATGTAAAATCTTTGTTTTCATTTTCATGCAGACATACACTCTGCAACTGTTAGCATCTGGCTAAGTTAGCTTTGTGTTTGGCTCTTCTTGTTCAGACAGGAAATAAGGTTAGGTTTAAAAATGTAACTCACTCATGAAGCAGTAAGTAAATCGCAGCGATCTGACAGGTTGTGTCAATCATGAGTGAAGGTGGCACAGCAGCCACAGTAGACAAGTGTTAGCATGTGTTAATATGCAAGATGAGTGCTTTGTATTGTTGTCGTTGTGTGTGTGTCGTATTTTACTGGTCACAAAGGCATTAAACCCTAAAACTGAAAATAAATGGACCAAGCGGCTGTATGAAGGTGAATTATCATATGAATGGGCTCTTTTGCTCTGTCTGAATGGGTGATTAGGGCGGGACTCTCTGGTACGTTTGCGGCCCAGCACTGACATTAAACACCAAACATCTCCAGAGGACGCCATACAAATCCATTTAATAGCTGTGGACACACACACTGTGTCAGTGTGAGACTACAGGAAACATACAGGCCATGTGACACTGTCTGAGCTGGTACAGCATGTAGCATTTAGTGCCTACTTGCCATCCAATACAATATTATCTTCACTGTGATTCATGTTTGAACTTGTGAAAGAGAAGTGCACTTAATTGTAGTGAATGTGCACTTGGAGTGTACTTCAAATCTTAGAAGTATATTTTAAAAGAGTGAGTGATATGTACAGGACGAGAACGCAGGTGTGTATGACACACACACACACACACACACACACACAGCTGCTCTGCCGTGTGACAGGCTGGCCTCACCAGGTTTGAGGCAGGAAGACCACCGACCTAAACCACACTACCATCTGTCTGAATTACACACACAGGAACTGACCACACCGAGGCACATTTACACACACACAGTTACAAAATGAAATTTAAAAATATACAAATAGATCCTAATGAGATGCAGACAATGTCTAAACACACACACACACACAGCACAAATTGTTGTTTCTCAAGCTAGGAATATTGTTTAAGCATGTACACTACTGTTTAAAAGTACAAGGTTGTGACAGATTTTGAAACGAGTCTCTTCTGCTCACCAAAGCTGTGTTTGGAAGATGGGAGTGTGTTCAGGAAACTGGTTTGAAAACAGTCATTATTTTTGAAATCCTGTTTTTTGATGCTCTAGCAGCACAGAAACAACACACTTCAGCTTTAAAACGAGGGTCAGTTGGTGGATGTGACCTGCTGTGACCTCAGCGTCTGCCTCAGTGGGAATATGATCCACAAACACACTCACAAACCCTCAACCCTCGTCATCTGTCCCTCTCTCTGTTCCACACCGCTGCTTCCTCTCCCAAATTCCTAAAAACAAATCACTCTTTAATGTGTCTGCAATGCAGTGGAGGTCAGAGGAAACACACTGTACAAGTGTGTGTGTGTGTGTGTGTGGCTGAAGAGGACAATGGAGACACTGAGCTATGACTGTGCAGGAAGAACTGATTCATCCCTCTGCCAAATTACACTGAGAGAGATAAAGTAAGACACATTTTAGTAGCTGCAGCTTTGAAATATCTTTTATCACATATGTTCTGTTCCAAAACCTCATGGATTTCCTATTTTACAGCTCCCAACACGAGGGTTGTTCCTAAAGCTACAGCAGGCATCTTAATCATGCCGCGTCGTTCGGCAGCAGCACGTGTGTCCTGTGAGGAGAACATGAGCTCATAATGCAGAGCTTTTAACAACAGACTGATGCCATGGACTCTGAAGACACGGATGCCCTTCCTAAAATATAAAGGTAGCTATTATTTATATATAAAGACCTAATAATGATGTGAGAAAAATGCTATAAATGTATGTTATAATTGTATGGGAAAAGTTTGCATGCCACCAATATGACACTGTATATTTTCTGTATCTTATCTGTCAACTGAATAAAATAACTGTCTGATTTGGGGTCATTTTAAGCCAGTCATACAGTAAATTTTAAACAATAGTTGAGTTAAATAAAACTGCCTAGCATGTCGGGCAAACATTTAACCCAACCGCTGGGTTAAACAATCCAATCCCTGGGTTAAAACAACCCAATCCCTGGGTTAAAACAACCCAATCGCTGGGTTAAACAACCAAATCGCTGGGTTAAAAAAATCCAATCCCTGGGTAAAAACAACCCAAATCTTAGTTTAAAACAACCCAATCGCTGGGTTAACACAACCCAATCGCTGGGTTAAAACAATCCAAATCTTAGTTTAAAACAACCCAATCGCTGGGTTAAAAAATCCAATTGCTGGGTTAAAACAACCAAATCGCTGGGTTAAACAACCTAATCGCTGGGTTAAAAATCCAATTGCTGGGTTAAAACAACCAAATCGCTGGGTTAAACAACCTAATCGCTGGGTTAAAAATCCAATCGCTGGGTTAAAACAACCAAATCGCTGGGTTAACACAACCCAATCGCTGAGTTAACAACCCAATCCCTGGGTTAAAACAACCCAAATCTTAGTTTAAAACAACCCAATCGCTGGGTTAAAAAATCCAATTGCTGGGTTAAAACAACCAAATCGCTGGGTTAAACAACCAAATCGCTGGGTTAAAAAAATCCAATCCCTGGGTAAAAACAACCCAAATCTTAGTTTAAAACAACCCAATCGCTGGGTTAACACAACCCAATCGCTGGGTTAAAACAATCCAATCCCTGGGTTAAAACAACCCAAATCTTAGTTTAAAACAACCCAATCGCTGGGTTAAAAAATCCAATTGCTGGGTTAAAACAACCAAATCGCTGGGTTAAACAACCTAATCGCTGGGTTAAAAATCCAATCGCTGGGTTAAAACAACCAAATCGCTGGGTTAACACAACCCAATCGCTGAGTTAACACAACCCAATCGCTGGGTTAAACAACCTAATCGCTGGGTTAAAAATCCAATCGCTGGGTTAAAACAACCAAATCGCTGGGTTAAAAAAATCCAATCCCTGGGTAAAAACAACCCAATCGCTGGGTTAAACAATCTAATCCCTGGGTTTAAACAACCCAAATCTTAGTTTAAAACAACCCAATCACTGGGTTAAACAATCCAATCCTTGGGTTAAAACAACCCAATCGCTGGGTTAAAACAATCCAATCCCTGGGTTAAAACAACCCAAATCTTAGTTTAAAACAACCCAATCGCTGGGTTAAAAAATCCAATTGCTGGGTTAAAACAACCAAATCGCTGGGTTAAAACAATCCAATCGCTGGGTTAAAACAACCCAATCGCTGGGTTAAAACAATCCAATCGCTGAGTTAAAACAACCAAATAACTGGGTCAAAACAACAAAATCACTGGGTTAAAACAACCCAATCGCTGGGTTAAAACAATCCAATCGCTGAGTTAAAACAACCAAATCACTGGGTTAAAACAATCCAATCCCTGGGTTAAAACAACCCAATCGCTGGGTTAACACAACCCAATCGCTGGGTTAAAACAGCCTAATCACTGGGTTAAACAACCCAATCCCTAGGTTAAAACAACCCAATCTTTGGTTTAAAACAACCAATCACTGGGTTTGTCCATTTTCAACTTGGGTTGTTTCTGCTCAAAGTAAGAGAAAGGTTTAAATGAAATATATTTTAATTATAACAATGGAATATGGAAATAAAAATGGACTAAACTGGATATGTGTGTGTTTTGTACAGAGCCCCGGCATTTCTTTTTTGCAAGAATTTTGGATAATACTAAACAGACTTCAATGTGTGTGCAAAAAAGTGCCTGTGCACACAGGAAATACAGGTTTATAAATGTCAAGTTTCTTGTAGGAAAATTCTAGTGTCACTTCTACAGTTTTGCTAATGTTGAACTATATTGGAATCAATTGTGAATCAGGTTTTCACATGTGCACTAGTTATGTGCTGTGCAGAGCAGTCCCTAATCAGCCACTCATGAGGACGCTGCCTCAGACAGCAGGTTTAGCTTCTGTAATAGAGACATAATGAAACACTCCCCAGACACAAAGAGCAGATATGAACATTACTCCTCCTCTGTCCTGCTGGATGGAGGGAGACAGGACAGATCCTCCAGCAGATGGGGCGTCTCTCCTCGACACCTCTCCTCCGGCTACTGAGCACTATCAATAATTCAGACGCTCATGAAGTCCCTCAACGGCTATCAGAGTAAGAGTGACGATACATAAGCAAGGGCCATTTTAAAAGTGCACACGTCAGAGTCACGGTCTTTAACAGAAGAGCACACATCTCTCGTCTTTATATCACATGGTTTCTACAGAAATATGAAGCAGCACAACCGTTTTCAACATTGATAATAATCATAAATGTTTCTTGAGCATCAAATCATCATATCAGAATGATTTCTGAAGGATCATGTGACACTGAAGACTGGAGTAATGATGCTGAAAATTCAGCTCTGATCACAGGAATAAATTATATTTTACAACATATTCACAAGGAAAACAGCTATTTTACAGTGTAATAATATTATTGTTTTTACTGTATTTTTTAAATTAATGTAAGGTCAAGCAAAGGTCATTACACATTGTGATACAGTAACAGTGCAGTGTTATCTAGTTATATTCTGCACAATTTGGCAAAAGTATGAGTCATCCAGAGATTTCAAGCATACAAAACATCTGCTCTCTTCTTAGTACACATACTGCATACTATTTAGTGTGCTATTCCAAACTGCCCTGTTTACAGCCAAGACATTTCTGTTAACAATTAGTACAGAGTCAAGTTACCAGCCTTATAAGTGATACTAAGTGCGTGTGTGTGTGTGTGTGTGTGTGTGTGTGTGTGTGTGTGTGTGTGTGTGTGTGGTAGCAGCTCATTAAGGGCTGATGCATCTTGTCACACAGCTGTTTCATAAACCTTGATACCCTGCTGAGACAGACCAGTCTCTGCTGCTAATGACTCAACACACACATACACACACACACCTAAAAACCGCTATCAAACACATGCTCGTGTGGGAGGTCTGCCTCTGTGTGTCCGAAAATCAAAGCATGTGTCCGCCACCGGCTTCTTCTGAAGGAGCGTTTGAAAGCCAAAGCCATCCTCTCCCCTAAAAGCGAGTCAACCGCACAGCATTTGTACAACATCACCTTCAGCCACGCCACAAAACCTTGTAGAGTTCATAAGATCTTCAATAGGTGGCAGCAGAGAGCCACAGAGCCCGGGACACCACGCCTCACCTCTCTCTCCCTCGCTCTGCTTCTCCACTCTTTGTGTTTGTGCTGTGATTCACTCATTCACAAACACACCTGAATGAGCCGAAACAGGGTCTCTAGTTCACCTGAAACAGCTTGTAGTTAACAGAATAAGACTGATTAAACCTTCATCTGAGGCAGAGGACACTATTATTACAGAGGCATGATAATAATGACAGAGATATTGACTTTATAAACAGTTAACGCTGTGATATGCAGGTACCCTTATATTCACACTTATAGGCATCTAATCACAGCAGAAGACAACAACAAAGGTCATGTGTAGGGGTGTACTTGAGTTAGGATTCTCCACTAGCTCTTTAGGTTTAACTTTTAAGAGAGTTTTAACACTTTACAAAAGCACTTTTCATAAGGACAGTTCAAAGTGAAAACGGCTACGAAAAGCACATTAACATGTGATAGGTATATCCTGAGCGACCAAATTTTTATCCATTTGTAAATACCTTGTGAAAAAGAAGTATACTTTAGCATGCTTTTAAAAATAGTACTTATTACTAGGGGTGTGACGAGATAGTCAGCTCACAAGACGAGACATGAGATTGAGTTCACGAGAATGATTTTCTCACAGTATTTTTAAGAAATCCTCAATGATGAAATACATGACTAGAAAAATAGTCTGCAGGTTCATCTGAAATCTTGTAATGAATGTCATTTCAGATCTACTTTCTGAGTATGAATTATCACATGCAGTAAAAGACAACAATACTCAAGCACTGTAAAAGGTTTTGAACTTATTGTACATGATTTATGAGCTTCTACAACTTTTGACCTCCTAACTGAACTCCTTTCCACAAATTGACCACAGAAATAAAAACTCTTAGTCTTAAGTGCAACCATAATCAAAGTACTCTCTCAATATTCAAATTGAAAATAGAGACCACATTTGTCTTCAATCATCAAGCTGAGAGATGTTTACAACTACACAGCTAAGCTAAGATAGCTTTCATATTTTGAGATATTTGCATGCATCAGGGAGCCGCTTTCAAAATGCAGGGTATTGAAATCATGTTTAAATGTGCGTTCGCGTTTTACTTTCACTTTCTACAAGATAAGACATTTATCAGACGTTTTCAGGCTCTGTTGTGCAACGAATCCTCCGCCATAGTCTTGTCAGTCGTCTTGCCACTTATTCTGGTCACGTGATCAGTGAACTCTGATTCCTGCTGCACTACGTACGGCTCTGCTGCTCGTGTTGGATGAGCTGGATGGAACTGAAGTGACCGTTATCAAACTGAATTAAAGGGTTTTTATTTCTATAAAAAGCAAAATGACAGTGGAGGTGTAATTTAAACGTAGCAGTGGCATATTCTATCCTAATTTCACCCTCATCTCATACTCCGTCATGGCAATATCGTGAAACAGCTTTTCGCCTCGGCAAAAAAAAGTCACATTTTAATCTTGCGAGATCTCGTGGAATGAGACCTTGTCACACCCCTACTTATTATAGAAGTAAAATACTTTAAAATAATACACTTAAGTATGAACTGAATTTAATGATTTCAAACACTTAACTACATGTTACTTACAATTAAATGAAAATGTATTCTAGTTTAAATTTATATTAAATGCAATCAGCTGAACTTTAGTGTGTTTTTTGACCCAATTCCAAGTAGGAATTGAGTATATCTTTATATGTTATTTCATAATTACTTCTCTTGTCTTTGAAATATGGTTATGGTATAAGTTACACCTGAATAAACTGATAAACATTTATGATAAACTAAAATATACTTAAATGTAATTTCTATTGAAACTTAAATATAATATGTATTTATGTATATGTATATATATTTGCAATTACATATTTGTAACAATGATGCAATTTAGTACATTTTAAATAATTAGCCTTAAATGTAATATTGAATAAAGTTATTACAGTTAAAATGATAATCAAGTACTTTACACATGTTTTAGTATGTTAGTCAAAATAAGTGTACTTCTTTAAAGCATGACAAAAGATTATTAAAACATACTGATTTAAAATGTACTTTAAAGTAAAATTTTTAATTTTACATTATTACATTATTTAAGTACACTTAAGTGGCATTTTATTTCATTAATATTATATTATCAGAAGATTTTTACTATATACCTTTAAGATAAACTTTTAAGATTTGAAGTAAATGCACATTCAATACAATTAAGTGCACTTCTTTTTTTATAAGGCAATCTCTCTGGAGCTGCTATGCAATCTTTTTAGCTTTTATGGTCAGACAAAAAAAAAAAAAAAAGGTTGTTGTAAACAATCAGAATGTTCCAGTCCACTCAAATCAAGCTAGAGTACTTTTGAATGTTGATCTTATTCAGAATTTTAGAAATGAGCTGTCATTAGTGAGAGCATAACATTCATGTTGCAAACTGTTCCCAGGTCAAAGAAAAGGCAAGTGAAAGCTAACATACCATGGATACTTCCTTGTGTCAGGTACAGAGAGAACAAGTTTATTGACCGTAACCATGTTCTAGTTCAACACCTATGTCTCGGAAATGGTAGCTGTCACTTTAAGAACACAGAGAGTGAAAGAAAGAAAGTACAGATGTTTATAGGTGTTTGTGTGCTGTCAAAGTCACAATCAAAGTCAGTTTATAGTGTCTCTCTTCTACATGTCTCCTACAAAACACACTGTCTTCTGAAGCCACAATGCCAACAGATCAAGAAAGCGGAACTCTTCAGGTGCGGTCAGCGAATCTTCACAGGCCAAAACCAGTCATTTCAAAGAGGAATCCACAAGAATGGGAATTTCACGTGAGGATTTGTGAAAGATTTACCCATAAAGATTTTGAAGTTAGTCATGTGAATTTGCTGCACTGACCAACAGAAATCTGCATGAAAAATTTACTTTTTGATTGAGAGTTTTTGATGTACTAACATTATAATTGCACCCCAGGAAACATTATAACATAATAAAATACAAACACACTGACAAATCTCAGTGGCGGTAGAGCGGTTTGAGAGTAAGGTAGAGATCCTGAGCTCACTGCGGTCACACAGATCCGGCCCTTCAGAGGTGTGACATCACTCTGGGCTGGGAATGGAATGTGAAGGTCACTCTACTCCATTGGACAAGAGCATAAAACAAGATCTGACTGAGGAACCGCTCAAGTGTGTGACGTCAGCAGATGGAGATAACCTTCAGAAAGCCTCAACAAACACCATAATACATACACCACAGTCACCGACCTGACACTACAGCTATTCAATACAACTTCAACATCTGATAACTGAAAAGTCACACATTCACAAAAAAGTTCAAATCCAACACAGTTTAGGATGCATTCTTGCTTCACTAATCGAATTCTCAAGAAAAGCAGAGCGCTCGCTCAAGCGTAACGTGTGACTGCAGAGGGCTCTTCGGGGAGAAGAGTCTCACGTGTAAACGGCTGCACAGAGTTCACGTCTCTCTCTGTACTCACTCCACTTCCTCCAGCTGTTCTCTGGCATGACAATTTACTTTGACTCTTGAAGTTCTGAGGGGAAAAACAGGCTGGCTAAAAACAGCACAGAGGACGGAAGTCAGGAGTGAGTGGGGCGTTGAAAGGAAAGCCTCATGAGACATCGTCTTTCTTACGTTTCTGCTTACACTGAGAAGGAAATGGAGCAGGGCTAGTAAACAGAAGCGTGGGAAGCCAAAGCCACTAGTATGGATGGAATCTTAAGGTGCACTTCCGATTCCATGTTATGATTCCGCTTCCAACGACACATACTTCTGAGGAAGCTAATAAAATACTAAATGTTACATATATTAACTACCCTTGTGAAAGAGAAGCGTGCTTAGTTGTATTGAATGTACACTTGTAGTGTACTTCAAATCTTAAAAGTATACATGAAAATCCTGTACTTGTCTTGCAGATAATACAATATTAATGAAATAAAAAGCGCACTTAAAAAGAGACACTTTCATGACTGTTTCATGACATACTTAAGTGCACTTTGTAATAATTTCAAATTAAAGTACATTTTAAATCATTATGTTTCAATAATCTTTTTTCGTGCTTTAAAGAAGTACACGTATTTTGATGTGTTGACTAACATACTAAAGCACATGGAAAGTACTTGATTATAATTTTAACTGTAGTGTGTTATTCTATATTACATTTAAAGTTAATATATTTTAAATGGACTAAATTGCAACTTCATTGTTACAAATGTGTAATTAAGTTAAATATATAATTACAAATCTATTTAAAGGGTGGTTCAATGCGATTTTACTTTAACTTTAGTTAGTGTGTAATGTTGCTGCTTGAGCATAAACAGTATTTGCAAAGTTACAGCGCTGAAAGTTCAGTGCAGAAGCTGCTGTTTATTGGCTTCAAACTGTAAGTATGTTTTATTGTTTGTACATGTCTTTTAGACGTATAGTTATGTTGCTATTTTTGGTTGCATCAAGGACGTAAACAAAGACCAATGCGTTTCTGCTTTGCTAGCCAGTTAGCTAAATTCTATTGCATACTTCAACAAATGGCAACAAACTTCTCTGTTCATAGCAAGCGGCAACCTCCCCCTTTCTCTCGTGAAGCCAATACGGAAGTAACTTAAACTGCGATTCATCGACTGGCCGCTAGGGACAGGCTCCAAAAGAGAGCAGAATCTCATAGAGTCCCATGTTAAATTGGCCAAGTTTATAGCAGAAAAAAACATGTTTACAAGTTGGTTCAAATTGTGGTTTTGGTCTATACTGCTATTTTTGCCCTTCATGACAACTCTGAGGGGGGTGAATTTTTTTATAACTTATCCGTTTAAATTATATTAAGCCTTAAAGTTCTGCATAATTAAGGGCGTGGTCACTTGAGTGACAGGTAGAGTGCGCTGCTGTCTGTGAGCCGTCATGTTACCTCAGCTGCCGTTGAATTTGGCATCTCAGCCGTTTTTGTGCTTTTTTTTCTCGATTATTTTATACAATTATAAAATATGGCTTGCTGCATAATATTCGAGACTGATGTGTGTCTGTGTAGATGTGCATGCATGCGGAAGATAAACAGAACACACGCTGCTGGATCGTGGCATTGGCTGAAAGTTTTGATTGTGAGATTTACTACAATGACAATACCAGGAGGATATACAACTCTGACAGCACTGCTTGGATATCATAACTAAAACTGCTGCACTATTTTGAAAAAAATATACTTTGGACACGGGCTCATTTGTTTGTTAGATACGATCGTATACAGTTTTACAACATAAAAGCTGCTCAGATTGCATCCTTTCTTGAAGAACGATGACAGAGAGCAGATCATTCAGAAGAAATGTTTAATGTTTTTTTTTTGTTTTGCAATGGACACTCATATTTTACCCAAGTGCCACAGATTGGATTCACCTCGCGATCTCTATTTCATTATAAAGGTATGAAGTCCCATTTTGATTTTCCATGTTGTTATTTGCACACCCAACACTACTGGTGTTGGAGGATCTATATCTTAAAAAACACCGTAGATTGACAGTAAACCTTTAGAACGTTCTGATGATAAAACTTATCTTCATAAATATTTTAGATCGTATCTAAGATAGATAGATAGCTCCTTTGCTTGCTAACATGGTCACGTCGAGCTAGGCGGGCGTGGTTTCAGCAACCAGTCATATCAGCTCAAACCACCTCCCCGCCTCTTTGCCCATTTTCAGTTATCCGGGAGTGACGTGCGGTGACGCGCAGCTAAGATGGCCTCATTTAGGCGTCAAAACTGCTGTTCAGAACTCTATGGGTGACGTCACGGACACTACGTCCATATTTTTTTACAGTCTATGGTTCATAGACAAACAGTTGTTCATGCTATACATGCTATACACTACCTTTACAAAAATGCTACTACTCAGTCATGTAAGTTATGCGGCTACAGTAAAGCTTTAATCAGGATAAAACTGTATATTGAAAGCTAACAAACAGTAGTGACAGCATCTAAACAGTTTGACACAAATACTAAATGAAATACCATTCATAAACGTCCTTTAAAAGCCGTGATTGCTGTTCATCTGGGTCTGATTCGGGCTCAATATGATACAGCAATATAGATGCCATTATTTACATTTCCACTGAAGCACATGTAACAGCTCTGGTAACAACTAATGGTAAGGGGCGTGGTGTTTCCGGACGCTTCAGCGAATCACGATGGCTCTGGATACACTGGGCCAGCTAACCAATCTGAGCACACTGCATATTTCGGAGGGAGTGGCTTAATAGAAGCAGGAAGTCAAACGAGCCGTTCGAATGACAGTGGAAACAGAGGTGTAGAATAAAGGTAAAATATATGAAAAATACAGTGTTTTCAAAAAAATGAAGCATTAAGACATGTTAAACATGTTAAAAATATTACTTTCAGTTCGTACTTAAGTACTTCTTTTAAATTATATTATTCCATAATATGCACTTGTATTAAAAGTATGCTAAAGAGTACTTCTTTTTCACAAGGGTCCATATTGCCATATGAGCAGCCAGTCAGTATTTGAAAATACATGAAGTACATGAAAAAAGTTAAATCAGCATGGTATATTTCGAGTCACACATGAAGAAAGTAATGATTTGAGGTCAGAAGTTCATTTAGTAACCGCTCCGACAGATTCACAGAGTCAGAGTTTGTCCATGACTCATTGTGATTCGTTTTGACCAATTCATTAAAAGACCCAGCTCATAAGAGTCATTTATTTGTGAATCAACCAACATGGATAATGTAATAGAAAGATGTGTTGTCAATTCATGTTTTTACTGTGCTTCAATTGAGAAACAAGCACACAACTAAATCATTATTTCTTTTTCTGTAGCACTGTAGATTCATCAGTGCAAGAAAACCCTGTCAGACTATTTTGGTATGGTGTTACATATGAACTGCTAAAAGAATCAAATGTGTTGTAAATCATTCAGTTTCATTTTTGGCAGTTTCTAACCCCACTGAGTATCTTCTGGAAAAGCCAGTTTTCAAATTTGCCTCTGTCATACATCTAGTCTAATGCATCACATTCGTTTTTTACAATTTGAGTAAAGTGTTTTCCAATATACCAATATTCTCCCTGACGCTCCCGTGGGTCCACCTGGCCTCGAGTTTCCAGCAGACCACAGAATGCTTTTGAAGGGCCGGAGGAGTCCGGAGGGAGGCAGCGCTCTTTGAGCGATCAAACCCATCTGAGACATGTATCCCGAGGGTCCAGGAGCATGAATCAAGTCCAGTGGCGTCTCAGCCCGCCACACGCATTGTTCCAGAGAGGAACGGCATCTGGATCCCGCAGGATTTTTATGGTGTTGATTTATACACAGACTTAAAGCATCTGTGCCTCTCTTTTTGCCCCCCCTCCCCCTTTTTCTGGAAGGTCTCCATGGTGACTGCCTCCGCTAATAAACACACACACACACACACACGGGATGTTTGGTACGAAGGCTCGGGCTTGAAACAGTGCAGGATTGATGACAAATCTGTGACAGCATGTTAACGTTTGCAAAGATGACTTTGATTGAAGAGGCCGATCCCATTGGCTCGCTAATACTAGAAAAACATTGTTCCGCCACAGACTGAAGCGTAATAAACTAACAACAAAGACTGAAAGGGCAGTGGAGAGGGCAGACAATGAGAGATTGATGGAAAGCTGGGACAGCAAACTCCTCTAGTTACCAAGCATTTCCTTCTCTATTGTCCGGAATGTTGGCGTCCAGCGCAGGAAGTGGGTTCTTTGTTTCCTATCTCCTTCCTGCTGAAGAGCTCAGAGGGAAGAGGAAAGCAGCCGTGAACGGTTCGTGTGGTGACAGGAAGCAGATTCTGAGAAGCGCAGAGGGTCTCTGGCAACAACTACACCTCGCACACGTGACGGAGCGCCTCACAACAGATGAAATAAAGAGCACAGGACGTGAACAAGATGTAATTAGGCTCTTTAGTAACACATGAGGGGTCAAGGTTTGGTCCAGTTAACCCTGCTGGTAGATACTGTTATTACACCACTCTCAGGGCAAATCTTTTGCAAAATACACTACCATTCAAAAGTGTGGGCCCTAGTGAAAAAAAAATATACTAAAATGTATTTGAAATACATTTATTTCATGCTAAGTATACTACAAATACATTTACATAATTAGGTGCTTAATAAAAATACCCTACTAAACTGGTATACTTAAAGTCTGCTAAACTGGAACAACTAATTTTGTACTTAATGCACTTTAATTGTGCGTCAGTGCTGAGATCCAACTGAACATGTGCTGAAGTATATTTGATTGTGATAAAGTGGAACTATTGCAAGTGTACTTTAGGAACACTTTAAATATTTAAAGTTTGATATTATACAAAGCTCGTACAATCCTTATTAATAGTAATATTAAAAACTATAAAAAACTATACATTTTAGGTATAGTATTAAGAAATGTGCATTGTGCAATAAAGATATACTACAAATAAAGTTGCATTATAATTTTATATCAGTAAGTCTTAAAAGGTTCGTTCACGAAAAAATAAAAATTCTGTCATTAGTTACTCACCCTCATGTCATTCCACACCCGTAAGACCTTTGTTCATCTTCAGAACACAAATTAAGATATTTTTGTTGAAATCCGATGACTCCATGTGGCCTGCATAGGGAGCAATGACATTTCCTCTCTCAAGATCCATTAATGTACTAAAAACATATTTAAATCAGTTCATGTGAGTACAGTGGTTCAATATTAATATTATAAAGCCACGAGAATATTTTTGGTGTGCCAAAAACAAAAACAAAATAACAACTTATTTAGTGATGGCCGATTTCAAAACACTGCTTCAGGAAGATTCGGAGCACAAATGAATCAGCGTGTCGAATCAGCGGTTCGGAGCACCAAAGTCACGTGACATGATTCGTGATTCGAATCATGATTCGACACGCTGATTCATAACGCTCCGAAGTCGTTATTTTGTTTTTTTGGCGCTCCAAAAATATTCTCGTGGCTTTATAATATTAATATTGAACCACTGTACTCACATGAACTGATTTAAATATGTTTTTAGTACATTAATGGATCTTGAGAGAGGAAATGTCATTGCTGGCTATGGAGGCCTCACGGAGCCATCGGATTTCAACAAAAATATCTTAATTTGTGTTCTGAAGATGAACGAAGGTCTTACGGGTGTGGAACGACATGAGGGTGAGTAATAAATGACATTATTTATATTATACTTAGTATGAGATAAATGTATTTTAAATAGATTTTGGTATAGTTTTTCTTTTTAATGGGGGGGGGGGCAGTAAAATGTGTATATTTTTATTTAGCAAGGACTTTGACATTGAATTGATCAAAAGTCACAGTAAAGACATTTTTCATTTACAAAAGATTTCAAATAAATGCTGTTCTTTTGAATTTCTAGTCAAGGAATCTTGAAAAAAAATGTATAATGGTTTCCACAGAAATATGAAGCAGCAAAACTGTTTTCAACAGTGATAATAATCAGAAATGTTTCTTGAGCAGCAAATCATCATATTAGAATGATTTCTGAAGAATCATGTGACACTGAAGACTGGAGTAATGATGCTGAAAATTCACAGGAATAAATTACATTTTAACACAAATTCACATAGAAAACAGTTATTTTAAATTGTAATAATATTTCACAATATTACTGTGTTTAATGTATTTTTTATCAAATAAATGCAGCCTTATTGACCAATAGAAACTTCTTTCAAAAACACTAAAATAAACTTTTGAATAGCAGTGTATCTCACAAAAAATTCATTTTATTATAGTAGATTTTATACCAGCGAGCAGATCATTTTTTGAAGGGCACTTAGATCAAGAAATGGATGTTTATGCCTTTAACGTCAGTTGCTTATAGACCTCTATCGTTCACACACACTGTCAATGTAGAAATGTAGTTTTGTCTAGGACAATTACAATGATTCATAACCCTTATGTAAGTAATAAACTCAGCATGTTTATTAATCTTGACTTAATTACAAGCCAAAGAATTTCAGCAACTGCAAACATTATAAACACAACCATTAACATCCCATCAGCTGAATCACTGCTACAACACGACTGCTCATGAGGAAACACATTTAAAGGAAACACAATCTATTGACAGCATCTGCGGTATGATGTCGATTACCACAGACTATTATATATTGACTCATCTTTCAGTTTATAAAAACAAACAAAGATTGTACATCAATACATTTACAATGGTTGAAAAGCAGTGCTTGCATGAATGAGTGTTTTTCAGCTGAAACTGTCCTTTTAACGTACAGTCTGGGTGTATTAAAAACAGTACTTTGCTGATAGTTATGTCACATCATTTTCTGCCATCCATGTGCATACAGAGCAGAACTTATTGTCTTCATATGGCCAGTCATGGCCATAATCGTACTGACCCCAAACTTGAACAGTATAGGATATGTATTATGATCCACTGTACCTGTTACATCTGTTCTCTAAGGGTGGCTTTGAAATGTTGCCTTGCGAAAGCCAACCGAGCCATGAAGAAAATGCAACATTGTAACAATTTTTTTTGTTCTCAGCTTGAGTCCAGCGCTTATCTCTTCATCCTTCATCGCCTAATCACCGTTAATTACACACACACTTAAGCCTTTTGTGTGTCTCATTAGCAGTGTGTGCCGGTCGCTCGTGTGGAACGACTCAGGAGGGTCCGCATGCATTCAGCGGCTCTTTGCGTGTGTTACATTACAGTATCTGTCCAGACGTTAATGATGTGTGTTAATCATGTTACTAATCTCAGCATTAAACAGAAGCTGGGGGTTCATGATGAACTCTGAGGCTTCATGCATGAATTACATTAAGATAATAAAATCAACCCAGTAGTGTATAGAGGGATGTGCAGAGAGCTTCTCAGGGGCTCAAATATTCTGTTGCATTCTATTGTTTCTACAAAAAAACAAAACAAAACAAAATGCAATGCTAGCATTTGTTTCGCATATGTACAATCATCTGCTACCATAATTTAATTATTTTTTTTGGTTTTCTATCTTCTGTGGAAGACAAAGGAATTTTTTAAGAACAATAAGGTCAGCATTGTTGACATCATTTTCATTTTTTGAGTGAAGTGCATCATTAACAGTATACATGTCTGGATGTTTCCGTCCAGCTAAAAACAATATGTATGCAAATGTTCCCATTACGTTATGAAAACATCATTTCTGAATGTTCTCCTAAATCTTCAAAACATCCAGTTTATTAAATGTCTTCAATCGTTTGGGCTCCACAGAAGTCCACTATATGGAGAAAAACCCTGGAATGTTTTCATCAAAAACCTTCTTTTTGACTGAAGAAAGAAAGACATGAACATCTTGGATGGCATGGGGAGTAAATTATCAGGAAATTTTAATTTGAAAGTGAACTAATCCTTTAAAGCTGCAGTCTGGGAAATTGGAGCATGCAGCATTTCGTCTTTGCGTCATTACATCACGTATGTAAACAGAAAGGAACGAGTCCCAGCTAGGAGGTTAAATCATATGAGGATGCTGCAGGCGGCAAATCATTTTTATCCTTTCCTCACAGCAGCTGCAATAATTAAACTCATTTTGATGGCGGATTGTAATCCAGAAAGATTCAAATGACAATCATCAGGGACAACTAGAGATTCAGCCGTGGTCAAAAGCAAAAGGACTGTGGAGTGGCTACAGAAATTGAAATCTATAGGTAACGCTAATACACACTAAATACACATAGTCACGCAATGCTGATGTTGATAACACTAACAATTTGAGAACAAAGTATAACAATAATAATAATTTGCACGGTTTGATGTGATATGAGCTAAGCGATTGTTAGATTTAATCATCATTGACAGCACGATCAGTGTTAATTTTGACAGCAAATTTTGATTTAGTTTTAGTCATAGTCTTTTGACTAAAATGCCATTTAGTTTTAGTCATATTTTAGTCATCAGAAATTGTTTTAGTTTTAGTCTAGTTTTAGTCGACTAAATATCATAAGATTTTAGTCGACTAAATCTACAGTAGATTTAGTCGACTAAAATCTAATTTAGTTAAATTGTAAGCATTAAGCATTTCCAATAAAAATGCTTCCACAGATCCAATACACTGATATAGGTACATCTGATATTCCCCAAACTGTTTATGTTCACCCAACTGTACTTTGCTCACCAAAGCGGACGGTTTTTGACCGTTCAAGTGCAAAAGCATGTGAAAGAGCAAAATTCAGTACTTTTCAGGGATTGACACACTTATCATTGAGGTAGGCTACTATTATAGATTACATTTAAAAAAAATTTATTAGATTTGATTTTTAGTTTTTCCTGCTTTCATTGTAATTTTAGTTAAAAGTTTTAGTAATTTTTTGTGTTTATGTCTTTTAGTTTTTGCTTTTAAATGTCTATAACTTTTTATTTTTTGTTTATTTTAATACCTCAGGTTAAGCTAAAGCTTAGAAACTATTAAGTTTACATTTTTATAAGTTTACATTTTTATATATTTATCTTTTATTTCAGTTAATGTTTATTTCAAGTAATGAAGATTTCTTTGGTTTTAGGTTTAGTTAACAATAATAACCCTTATACTTGTAAAATATATTGAATAATGTGTCAAATAATGTTCTTAGTCTTTCCTTCCTGTGACAGAAGATACAGTAGTTTACTATGAATTAAACAGAAATTAAATTAAATACAGTTTATTGTGTAAACAAAATAACAATAATGACCAGGAAAAAATAATTATTATAAACCATCCCGAAATACACCGTGACTCTTATTCTAAAATGTCTGCAGTCTGCACTGTAGCAGGCTGCTCATGAGGGAGATAAATATGCATTCTTTAAACCGTCTAGAACATGCTACCATATAAACATCGTGTAGTAAACATTGTCATAATTCATCAACATTAGCTTATAAGCAATCGGATGGCATAAATGTGCGCTATTCATTAATTGCGCAGCAGTCAGATGTGCTGCTGCACGAGCCTGTAGAGGGCGCAACAGCGCCGCGTTTCCCGCGGTTAGATCAGCACATTACAATTCAAATGTGCGCATCTTCCACACAGGACAGCAGTTCTGACTGGATATCTTCCCAAATCGTCCCTCTCTTTCATTTTCGTCTCGTTTTTATTCGTTGACGAAAATTAGAGTAGATTTTAGTCATAGTTTTAGTCATTCAAAACCCATTTTTATTTAGTCATCGTCTCGTTTTCGTCCGTGAAAAAATGTCGTTGACGAAAATTATGACGAAAATTATTCGTCAACGAAATTAACACTGAGCACGATTTATGCTTTTTTCCTCAGTTGGTCAGAACAAAAGTGGCAGAAATGTTACTTGCTTGTTCAGACGATATTTTCCAGTGAAAATTCTTATTTTGGAAATACTTCCAAGGCGTAGAATCTGTGATTCTGAAGTTCAGTATCCACACCGGTGCGGTGACTGACAGCAAACATTAGATTCATCTGCTGAGGAGCCGTGCTGAAGCACAACCCACATAAAGATGATAATTCCACAAATAACTGCAATTGCAGGTTTCAAACAGAGATGGCGACAAAGATGCAAAACTTACAGACTGCAGCTTTATGAAGAACGTTGCATTAATAAGAATATGTTTTTGTGGTAATGTTTTAAGAACATTATAAAAGACCAGATAGCTTTGAACAGACATTATTTTAACGTTACTGGAAGAAGGTTTGTTCATAACTTTGAGAGAATCTTGCATATGTTCATAAATTTCAGCCCCACTTTCCAAAATCACCATTCTGTTTGCAATTTTCCAAGTAAGATGTTAGAAATTCCTTTCTGCTTTCCAGCGTAGTACACTAAATGAAGATTTTGGTTCCAAAACGCTATAAATCTATTTTGATTAATTTGAGTAAAAAAGTGTTTTCTTTACCAAGAAAGTGGCAAGATGAAAACCACTATTTTCTGTTTCAAACTTTCAAATAGCATCTTTTGGTTATAAAAAGATTAAAAATTCAAACCTAGATTTTGATTTTCAAAAGTTTATTATAAAAATGTATTATTTTTTCCCCAAAATGCAATAAATCCATCAATATAAAAGTTATTTTTCATATTGGAAATACACAACAAAATAAGTTGATTCACATATACGACAGCCTCTGGACTTTGTCAATACTAATCTTATATCCAGACATTTTCCTAAAAATACATTTAGCCGTCGCTCCCAAAATGAATTCAACGGGTCATCTTGTTAATGTTATAAATCACTCGAGTGCCTCATCTTCTTAATCTCCTCACGTAAATGATTACATTTCGATGACTTGTGTTTCTTCCTCACCGCAGAAACCACCACAGGTTCATCAATGCCATCTAAATTCATTTTTCTGTTTTTGTTGATCACAAAGCACAAAGTAGATAAGGAAAACTAGGATGTCGGGTGTATTCAGAGCGCCGCCATTACTGTTTACAGTGCGTGGAATTGTGCGCTGTGATTGGTTGAGAGCGGATATATCACAATATGCAGTGAAGGGAGACTGGCGTTTGTCGCGTTTTGGAAAGAAAGAGAGAAAACATGACAGAATAACACAGCGGATATCGCATTTTGTGCAAAATGAATGACTTTTCAATACCGACCAGATACAATACTGATTTTGGCGGAAACTCTTTTTTTTTTTTTTTTTAATGGCGTTTATTGCATTTTGGAAAAAAACTCTTCATATTTACTTAAAAACTAAAAAAAGAGAAAGTACATTTGGTTACACTTTAATTTAAGGTGTCCGTGTTACAGTGTAATTATACATTTAGGTACTTAGGATTAGGGTTTGGTTTAGGGTTAGTTGCATAATTATGCAAAATGTATAGTTATTACTATAGTAACTACATGTAACATACTATAAGACACTGTGAAATAGTGTTACCATACATTTCAATGATTTTTTATTTTCAATAATTTATTGCAAATTATGAAAAAAATATATAAATTGAATTTTATAAATAACATGAATGAATTGCACAGAAAAGGGTGATTCATGCAGAAAAACTTGTTTTTAACTAGAGAAGAGGGTTTTTAGTAAAAGACGTGATGCTGCAAAAGACGCAAAACACGAGCGCATCGGTCAGACACGTCTGTCTAATGAAAAACTATGGAAAAATGGCACAGTGGAACGCAAAAATGCGGTCTGTGCGAACGACCCCTAAGACCAGTGACATTTATTGAGACCGTAAACAGATTTTGATTTAATGTCATCTTTAAAGTTGGCACTGAATTGGCTCCACTTTCACATGACCTGAAACCACACCCACTGAGTGACCTTTGACCTCGAAGCAGCACACCTCTCTGCTATCGAGAGCCACGATAAAGCAGATGAACTACAAGACATCAACGCAACGAGTCTAAAACATGAACATGTGATGAAAACTACACACTGACATCATATGATGACTGCACACACCAACCAAATATCACAAACAAAGTATGATTCTACCCTCAGTGAACCGACCGTTCTGTGTTTGCCTATATAAACCCAAGATGACATGCACAATGACGTTAAATTAGCTGTATGTGTGCTCAAAACAAACTCAAACAAAGTCAAAAAAAGATTTCCTTCCGTCAAGTGTGTGTGTGTGTGTGTGTTTCCAGCTCCTAAAGACAGGTCTAGCCTGTTCTCACGTTTTGTCTGTGCTGAACTCATGCAGTCATGTGAACGCTGCTAATTCTGTTCTATTGAAACTGCAGGCAAATCCTCTTCATTCACGCTCTGATTCCTGTCAACACAAGTACACACACCTCCTCCTGTGTGGAGGCATTTCCTCAGCGCCTCACTTCCTGTGGCAGAGGAACACACACACACTCCTGAAAAATCGTGTGATTCCTGCTACAGAGAAGTATATAGTGCATGTAGTTTATGCAGCCAGAAAGCACACGCTACACAATGCCTGCAGCATGTGTTTGGCTGAACTATTAGCCTGTCTGAGAACAAGCAGGCGGTGCTGGGATATCACAACATCTTTTTACACAACAGGCTCAGATACAAATCAAGACGATTCCAAGTCCTGGAACTGTAAAAGTGTGGGATACGAGTACTGGGTGTTTCTTCAGCCATGACTTTTATGTCTGATTTTGATTTTTATTACATAGATTTCAACTGTTTTCTTTTTGTTACATGAAGGTCATATTAAAACCATCTGGGAATGTTTTTTTTAATTTTTTTATTATGCCTTCATAATTTATTTTGGCTATTTTTTTTAAATGCCTTGTATGTGCAGATTTTATTGTTTTACTCTCGACCCAGAGCCAGATCTTCAATCTGTAAAATATGAAAATCTGTAAAATATGACTTATTACATGTATCACAGTGATGATTTTATGAATAAAGAGTGAAATCAACTATTTCAGCATTTACTGTGTGAAAATGATTTACACATGTTACACAGATGTGGTTTTGTTTCCGCTACAACCAACTAGTTTATGAAGGACACGACAGTGACATGAAATACCAGACACGTGATGTGTGAAGAAATCTGGGTAAATAGTGAAAATATTATTTAATTGTGTGCAATTAGTATATAAAAAGATGAAGATTTCATTTTATTTAAAAATGTTTAAAATGTCATTTCAGCACAGCATATTAAGCACAATACTACAGCTATTATTGTTAACAAAGGGTACATTTACATGATAATAACTAAAAACTGAAAGGTGAACTGAAAAATAATGTCTTCACACTTTTCATGTACAGATGACAACGTTGTCAAAACAAACACCATTCACAGGGATCCTTGTAAACAATTAAAAACGCTGTATTATTTATGCCAGGCCAGTAGTTGGCGATGTATAGACTGAACATGTAATGCATGATGTCATCTTTTTCACAAATTCAAATATTTTTTTGTAGTTTACATAGAGACAATAATGGTATCTTTTCAAAAACATGCACTTTAAAACCTGTTTTCAAAAGTTAGCATTTTCAGGCCCCCAAAACACTTGTTAGAGTGGCACAATTCTGGATAAATTGAAAATCACATTTTTTTATGTTTCAAACTGAGATCACGATTCTCTCATGATTCTACACAGGCAGCTAAATAAAATAACATGTTAATTACTAGAGGTTCTGACAAAATGTTAATTGCTGCAGACAGTCTATTTAAAACTGAATATTGGTTTGAATGAATGATTCAATGACTCACTCATAAAGACTTCACCTGTTTCATTAATGGATGAATCAGCATTCTTGATTCTCTTCTATGAATGATTCATTGTCAAATACATTTTTAACAGTCACTTGTCGCCACCTGGCAGTGTTGCCAAGTCCAAGGTCTTCCCCTAGAATTGGGCTACTTTAACACTTTACCACGGGTTTTCATTTTCATTTCATTTTCATTCTCAGTGTCCGTGGGTTGAAGCGACCCCAAAATAACATGATATTCAGCCACTGGAATGCAAATTTTACCAGGGGAACCCCAACAAAAAATGTGGATTTTACCCCCCACAACGTGATTTTTACCAGGGGACCCCCCAAAATGCAATTGGGCAACCCTGCCACCTGGTGGCTAAATGATGTAATCGATTCAATTATTTGAAACGCCATGTTACTTTCAAAAGGTGATTTGCTGTATTTTAAACACTACCATAGACATCAGTGTTTATATCCGAACTATAAACTTTTATCCCAGTATTTCTGTGATAATATAAAATATTGTATCACACAAATAATGATACGGTGTGGTTTAAAAGCTGTTTCATTTCTATACACGACAACTGCTCTCTCTGGATAAGCGGCAGCACCGACACAGATCTGAATGTTCCTGTGTGATTTTATCAAAAGTTTAATAGATGGGCAAATCGTTGTCATTTAGGAATGAAATCCCGTGGGTGTTTGAATCGAGATCGCAATCTTATAATGATTAATCGTGCAGCTCTAGCTGTCATGTAAATAAACGGTCAAAGTGCAAAAATAAAAAAATGACAAAAATCACATTAAAATGATAACTGAAAATGTAAAAATGTAAATTTACATTTAAAAAAATGCTACAATAGTGTATAAATAATACTAAAATAACACTGCACAATACATCATTTAACATGCCGGAAATTATATTTGTTATTTAAAGAAAATCAGAAAAATGACATAATTCTCCTGTGATTTATGTTTATCCATTTCTAACTTACTGTGGCTTACTTAGACAATTACAAATTAAAGTGTTAAACTTGTAGATTTTCTAAAAGTCTACAGAAGTACTTAAAAAGATTTAGCTCTGTAAACACCTTCGGGATATTTGGGTGAGTAACACATCAGTCGGTGTTTGGTGTGCTACGACTCGCTCACTCAGAGCAACCAGTGAACGCTGGTTAACCCGCTCAGATCCGCTGATCCACAGGGATTTACAGCACAAAACACAAGTCAAACTGCCACACTATCAGCCCATTTCACTGGCTTCCCACTTTGTACATGATTATCCCAACCTGGGATTATGTGTGCGATACATGGAGTTTCTTATGGACCAACAGTGTGAAGAAATGCAAATGTAAGAGGATTTTCGATAAAACCTTCAAAGCAGATGTGTGATGTTTATTTGTTCACCAGCTGATCTTGAGATCATGATGCACAGCACACTGCCTGAAAGGTGGAGGTTTGTTAACTCACAAGAAAAAACTACATATAGTTTCATTATCCTTGACCAGGTAAGAAATTGCAAGTCAGACCATATCATGGGTTCTTAAAGGGCCTTCAGCAAACGTTCCCTGCATGAATAAGGTCAAGACATGAGATGCACAATCTTCCTTTCAGTGCTTTTTAATATCTGCCAATCCATCCATATTTTCAGCAGAGTTGAAAGGGAGAGTCCGTGCAATTTCCAAGAGGAAGTCAGTGATTGAGAGACGGAGTAAACTGAGCCCTCGCAGTCTCAACAATAACCACATGAGTCAACAAACCCCAACTGGACATCGTGTGGGCTTCAGTCTGACTCTCTTTTCCCACTTTCTGTATCTTTTCATGTGTAATACTGCTGTCATACTTCCTTCGAGTGCCAGAACACACACATACACATGCATTTGCATATTAGTTTCAAGTGTAATAGCGTCAACTTTTGTTTTGTTGTCTGTGATGTAGGGGATTGAGACTCAATCCACAAAATGCAAAGAAATAATAAAGATAGGAAGGAGTGATGGACGTGTTGTTTTATAGTGTACTTGCTCATTTGGAGCTTTATTAACTCACACTCAGGGATTCTCCAGAGAGAGATAATGATTCTGTCATTATGTCCAACATATAAACATGCCTGAAGGGTTTTTAAACTTTAGATGCTCTTAATGAGCAAAGAAATGTAATTCTTTTATCTCATTTTTGGGGTTTTGCCACTTTTATTTGCTAGACACAGTCTAAAGAGACAGGAAGTCATTGGGAAAAGTGTAGAGACTCAAACCTGCATCACCCACATGAGCAGAAGAAACATGTGCTGCTCCCGGTCCCTTTCCAGAAGAGGAAACCGCTCATGCTTCGGTTGCTCAACAACAACAAAGCTGGAGAATCTCACGCAGCCAAAATGAGGATTGTCAGTAACGGTGTTCAGCCTTACATTGTTCAAACCGGAGTTGACACTGATGGAGAGACTCAGGAAGAAGTTACAACTTTTAGAATGAAACTGGACGTTTCTGAATGGTTAGTGGATAAATTGATGTAGTTTCTGTGGAGTTGATTCAACTCATCCACTAGCATGTGCCGTCATGTTCATCTTTTGTGTTGAATTGAGCCTCGTTTGTGAAGCAGTCCGGCGTAAAATGATGTAACAACACTCTACTACAACAACTCTTCCTCTTCTCTAAAGCAGCCCAACATGGCCTCGCCCCCTTTGTTGTGTGTTCTCGGGGGCGGGGTTTATGTAAATTTGGGGGTTTGTGATGTCACCAACACGGGAAGAAGCTTGTTGTAGTCCCTACCAGCTGTTTGTTGTAGTCCTTAAGAAGTGATTTCTGTTAAAGAAAATATCTCCCTTTGCATTGAACTTTGAGCGTCGTAACTTTGCAGATGTTGTTTATGATCAAACAGCAACATTACACACTAACTAAAGTTAAAAAAGTGAAATCAGAATCAAACACCTCTTTAAAAGGTTTAAAAGAAGGCAGCAGCTATTTGCACCTCAGTGTATTGTAGTATACTATACATTATAAAACAGTATGCAATAATAACAAATATGATTATATTTATTAAAATCATAAATGGACGCTGCCTTATTGGGGCGTAACCCTTCCCGATAAACACTTCATGCATTCTTAAATAACAGTTAGCTACTTTATTTCCACTTTTTGAATATTTTATCATTTTTTATTTAAAATCAATGCCTCTCCAAGCTGATTTGCGATGAGAAAAGAGAGAAGAACAAGTTTGGAAAAATGCAGATTGAGAAATGTAATGTAACTGTCATTATCACTGAGTGTCGGGGATAAAATGCAACTGTCCTCTTAGTTTGACCCAATCGAACGGCTGCTTCAAAATCATGTGCTTGAGCAAAACTGCCTTCAATTTGTATATAAAAGACTTGTGTCTGTAAGGTCTCTCTCTCTCTCTGTGTGTGTGTGTGTGTGTGTGTGTGTGTGTGTGTGTGTGTACTCAGGCAGGAATCTGTTTTTCCTGGATCTAGTTTTATGTGTGTTTGAGGGCTGGTGCTGTGTTTGGTAAAGGGTGTGTGTTTGTGTACATTTTTGTATGTCAGTTGTAGTGCCTGTGTGTGTGTGTGGGTGTGGGTTTGAGTGTGTGTGTGTGTGTAAGGTGTAAGGCAGAGAGTGTGTGATGTTTGTGTGATTATGGGAGTGTTTAGTATGTACTCCCTATGTATTTGTGCAATGTGTGAATATATTTGTGTGTTTTTAGAGTGCTTTTTATGGTAGGTATGTGTGTTTTCATCTCACTCTCTCTCTCTCTCTCTCTCTCTCTCTCTCTCTCTCTCTCTCTCTTGTGTTTTAAGGTAATATTTACTTATTAAAAGCTGAGACAGATCTATCTTGATAACTTTAAGGCTGTCTCCACCTGTGAAACTTTGCATTTTTTTCTAGAGCCACACACACACACACACACACACACACACACACACACACACACACACACACACACACACACACACACACACACACACACACACGTCTGGTTCACTATCCTTGTAGGGACTCTCCATAGACGTAATGGTTTTTATACTGTACATACTGTATATTCTGTCCCCCTACACCTAAACCTACCCATCACAGAACACTTTTGCCATTTTTACATTTTCAAAAAAACATAATTTAGTATCTTTATTAATCCATTTCCCCCATGGAGACTGCTGGCTGGTCCCCCCAGTGTAGGTGATTTCAGGTTTTACTCTCCTTGTGTGTACCATTTGGTATTACTGTGGCTCTTGAAAGAAGAATGCATATGTGCATAATAATGTCTTAAAGGTCCTAAAAACTGGCTTGATTTTCTTAGGCAAAATATAATGTAATATATATTCCTTTTCATTTTGGAGTGAAATATTACCCAGACATGTTTTCTGTCATATTCATCCACAAAACCACCCGGCATTGTTTATCTAAACAGATACTGACTTTCACCAGTGACAATGAGTGGCATGTAGGAACATATTTTGGAGATTATTCTTGTTGAAAGAATCTCCATAAACCACAAGTGGGACTTTCAGCATTTCAGTGTTGGAAAGGAAATCCCCGGATATCCACACCGCAGCGGCTACAATAACTGAATGACTGGAGAACTTTTGTCTTTGTGTCAGTGTATTCGCTGCAGGGAGAACAGACTGATAGTTGCATTTTATTAACTGTGAAAAAGGTCAACAACAAGCCAGAGGACGACAGAGAGGGAAGGAGGAAGACACTGATGAACAGAAGAATGACAGCAACAGAGAAACAGGAAAGAAAAAAAAAACAGACAGAAGGACAAAGGTGATGTGAAACGGAAACAGAGAGTGGATCTGGACTTGAACCACAGGATTTACTTTGGAAAAAAAAGTTTCCTTTTGAAATTTCTAGTAAATTTCACAAACAATTTCAAAGAAACAGCAAGTAACACATTGAAATAAATGTGAAATAAACTTGCAGAGACTTCGCCCACACGCTCTTCTGATTGGCTGTGATTTTGGATTGGTTGCGAATGCAATGCGCTTGCAGAGAGACTCCGCCCACACGCTCTTCTGATTGGCTGTGATTTTGGATTGATTTGCTTGCGAGTGCAGTGCGATTGCAGAGAGACTCCACCCAAACGCTCTTCTGATTGGCTGTGATTTTGGATTGGTTGCGAATGCAGTGTGCTTGCAGAGAGACTCCGCCCACATGCTCTTCTGATTGGCTGTGATTTTGGATTGGTTGCGAATGCAATGCGCTTGCAGAGAGACTCCGCCCACACGCTCTTCTGATTGGCTGTGATTTTGGATTGATTTGCTTGCGAGTGCAGTGCTCTTGCAGAGAGACTCCGCCCACACGCTCTTCTGATTGGCTGTGATTTTGGATTGATTTGCTTGCGAGTGCAGTGTGCTTGCAGAGAGACTCCACCCAAACGCTCTTCTGATTGGCTGTGATTTTGGATTGGTTGCGAATGCAGTGTGCTTGCAGAGAGACTCCGCCCACATGCTCTTCTGATTGGCTGTGATTTTGGATTGGTTGCGAATGCAATGCGCTTGCAGAGAGACTCCGCCCACACGCTCTTCTGATTGGCTGTGATTTTGGATTGATTTGCTTGCGAGTGCAGTGCGATTGCAGAGAGACTCCGCCCACACGCTCTTCTGATTGGCTGTGATTTTGGATTGATTTGCTTGCGAGTGCAGTGCGATTGCAGAGAGACTCCACCCAAATGCTCTTCTGATTGGCTGTGATTTTGGATTGATTTGCTTGCGAGTGCAGTGCGATTGCAGAGAGACTCCACCCAAACGCTCTTCCGATTGGCTGTGAATTTTTGATTGATTTGGTCGCGAGTAAAGTGCGATTGCAGAGAGACTCCGCCCACACGCTCTTCTGATTGGCTGTGGTTTTGGATTGATTTGCTTGCGAGTTCAGTGCTCTTGCAGAGAGACTCCGCCCACACGCTCTTCTGATTGGCTGTGATTTTGGATTGATTTGCTTGTGAGTGCAGTGCTCTTGCAGAGAGACTCCGCCCACACGCTCTTCTGATTGGTTGTGATTTTAGATTGATTTGGTTGCGAGTGCAGTGCTCTTGCAGAGATACTCCGCCCACACGCTCTTCTGATTGGCTGTGTTTGGATTGGTTGCGAATGCAGTGCGCTTGCAGAGAGACTCTGCCCACATGCTCTTCTGATTGGCTGTGGTTTTGGATTGATTTGCTTGCGAGTGCAGTGCTCTTGCAGAGAGACTCCGCCCACACGCTCTTCTGATTGGCTGTGTTTGGATTGGTTGCAAATGCAGTGCGCTTGCAGAGAGACTCTGCCCACATGCTCTTCTGATTGGCTGTGATTTTGGATTGATTTGCTTGCGAGTGCAGTGCTCTTGCAGAGAGACTCCGCCCACACGCTCTTCTGATTAGTTGGCAGAGAGACTCCACCCACAAACTCTTCTGATTGGCTGATCAGGAGACTCCTCCCCCACATTCTTCTGATTGGCTGTGATTTCGGATTGATTTGGTTGCGAGTGCAATGCTCTTGCAGAGAGACTCCGCCCACACACTCGTCTGATTGGCTGTGATTTTTGATTGATTTTCTTACGTCTTATAGTTGTGCCGTGTCTGGTGTGGACGGACACATTGATTGTCGCTGGAATCTTGTCGCATTGCGTCTGGTCACAGGGGTGTAAGAGGTCCGACTAGTGCTGTCAGACACTCAACGACATTGGTGTGCCATGGCCTGCAGGCCATCAGCTGGTAAGAGCTGGTAGAAAATCTACTGTCTACCAGCTCAAATGTTCCAAAATCCACCTTAATCTGGTATGATCTGGTTTTCCAGCAGGAAATAAAGTCCGGGAGAGACACAAAGAGGAGAGTAGCTCATTACTGGCCTGCTGTGACCCAGTTCAAACTCTATTATTTGTCTCTTGACTGTCCTGCTCTGTTGTGCAGGAGTGTTATGGCCGGATCCAGACAGAGCGGGCATTGAGCAGCACACAGTATCCGAGCCAGGATGTCCTGTGCCCAGCCGGACCGCCCCGCACCAGCCCTCTTCTTCAAGAGCCGCTCTCAGCACGCAGCCTCTGAAGCTCCATTATTCCTGCCTGCATCGCCTCGCTCTTTCTCTCTCCATGTGTCTAAGCCTAGTGTGCCATCCTCTAACCATTTAACAAACTACAAGATAAGCTACTACATTGAAAAACTAAGCTGAAAGCTGTCCTGTACAGAAAGCGCTTAGATAGACTACTAGCTATGGTACTCTATTGCAAAAGTACAGTATTTTCCGAAATATAAGGCACATTTTTTTTTTATCATCTGAAAATTGCTGTGCTACATCGAAGCTATTTTATATTTTATTATAACTCTTATAAATATAAGCTGTTAATTTGATCTAAAGCAGCTAGTTAAACTCACAGCAAGCAACTTTTCAACTTTCTTTTTAATGCAAAATGGTAATTGCAAAAAATAACTTTAATTTATTCTACTATTTATTATTATTAGTTGTCTGACTGAATCAGGCCACTTCATGAATCAATTTGGAAAAGCTCAAAAAAATTGTTCGTTTGCAAACTGGACATTGCTACTAATTCAAACCAGCCGACTGAGAATACCAAACGCTTGAGTTCAGGGAAAATATAATGCTGTAGCCAGGTTTAATTTTTTTTTTACCACACCTGCCAATAGTGGGTGAATCAGGCAAATTTACAACTCATAAATATCTCTTTAGGATTATTATCTGTGTTTTTATGCATGTTTGTGAGGAACAGCACAGGTCATGGTGTCACACACGAAACGAGTCTCACCGAAACCGCACCTGTCACACAACACAAAGACACACTGTGCATATTTTCTTCTTATTTTTTGCATTTGAGGAAAGTTCCACATGTGTTCCCACATGGAGTTCTGGAGAAAAAACAAACATTAGTCATCCTAGATAAACCTCTGATGAGAAATCATCAGAAAACCCACAAGTACTGGCAGATGTGTTCATTAGTAACTTTTTACTCACATTTGGCACTTGGTGGGTGTTCAACCCCAGTTAAAGTGTTGTATAACTACATTTTTTTGCAAAAAGTAAAGTTTTTTTTCTTCATATTGTTTTTTTTTTTTACAGAAAAGAGAAGTCATTTCAAAAATCTTACAACTTAATGTCTTTGCGCACTGATTTTTGCATGTGTTTTTTCATATTCGTCATCCTAAAAATTCGTCACGCACAGAAACCTTCCACACTGAGTCCAATGCGTATTAATTAATCCATTGTGATAATATTCAGAAAACAATACAAAAGCCTTCAAGCAGTGAGGATGATTTAGTTGTCCTCTCTCTTCTTAAAAAGAGAAAAAGAAAGAGGAAATATTGGGTCCATCCAATCCTGAGATTGCGTGGAGAGGAAGGAGAGTTCCACCTCCTTATCATGGGAGTTGTGGGATTATCCCAAAATAATCACTGTAGGTGTAGGAAATACTGATGTTACACACAGTCATAAAACTTTTATATTCTGTCTCTTGTATTCCGCACTTTGTTTGTCATACAGTGCTTTGTGCTGCGAGACGAAGTGGATCAACGTCTGGATTTTGGCGCTTGTACGGTGGCTCTGAATTGTCAAAACACCTCTCAAAATGCTTGATACAGATGCAAAAAATGCAGAAAATTGAACCCGATCCAAATTTTTTTATGACAGACGAAGGTTTCGGAGGCAGTGTGTAAACGTGATTGACACAACGTGAGGTCGTATTTATTTTTTTAAGGTGCAAAGACTCAGTGTGCAAAGACCTTCACATGCACTAACGTTCAGAAGTTTGGGTCAGTTAGTTAGATTTTTTAATGTTTTTGAAAGAGCCTCTTCTGCTCACCAAGGCTGCATTTATTTACAGTAAAAACAGTGAAATATTATTACAATTTAAAATAGCTGTTTTCTATGTGAAAACTTCTTCACTGCTTGCAATGACTCAACTGCACAACACAAACACACACACACACTTTGGCACTCAATCTTCCCACATTTCTACATCCCTTTTTCTCTTTTCATGCCTACCATCTCTCTCCCCCTTTCTTTCCGACAAACACAATCCCTCTTTTTCTGCACCTGCACACCCGGTTGAGGGCTCACACAGGAAACAGTGCTGGAATCTGACCGAAGACAAGAGGCATCAGTACAATGAGGGCATTACTCACAGAGTGTGAACTTTTATTCATGCGAGAACACACACACACATGCAAACACACAAAAACGGGCCGACACGCACATAAACACACTTCCTCCGCAGCTGCTATCTCCTGAGCGATTCTCCGATCTGGAAGACCCAGAAACCCCCTCTGCTCAGTGAAGATTGGCACTCTGTTTGCACTGAAACCCAAGCCTACATTTTTCTAATCTCGTATCATCCGCAGCCAGCAGACATGTTTTGACCATTTATGGTGACCGCAGGGAAGCACACACCGCAGAGCAACGCATTTATTTCACGCTACATCACTGGATAGTTCAGCCGCTCCGTCATACGGTCGCTGATGCTAACGTCGAGAATGACATCAGCTCAAAGACATTCTAAAGATCCCTGAGCTGCCAAAACACTCTCTTTATTATGATCGAAAACTATACGTGCCAGAAAGCCTACGATCACACGTTTCTCAACCTTGATCCATCTGTCAAAAGTTAGATTAATAGTTCCTTAACTACAGCTAAATATAACAAAACTAAGCTGATCTCTTTGCTTGGTAAACCACGGTCTCACAGAAGCAGAGCTATCTGCAGGTTATTCTGAGAAGAATCTTAAAGACAATCGCAGTCAAAGTTGCTTTACATTCTCTAAAATAAAGCTTCCAAAAGGAAGAACATTTTGGGTTCCAGAAAGAACCTTTCAGATCTTAAAAGAACCATTATTCTTAATTTGAAGAACATTTTGACAATCTAAAGAATTTTTCCACTATAAAGAACCTTCCAAGGTTCCATGGAGGTTAAAGGTTCTTCTTGGAACCACTGATGCCAGTAAAGAACTGTTATTTCTAAGAGTGTAGGTGCCGTGATGGACACAAGAGAAACTTTGCAGACACGCTGGTCTCAGTTTCAATCAAGATTCGATTACTGTTACGAAATTAAGATGCACTGTCTGCAACTTAATGAATCGTAACATATGTGTCTTGATGTGTGTCCTACATCGAGGCAGTTGGTGATAGCGAGCCCTAGTTTAGGGACGAGTACATCATTGAAACTCTGTTGCTCTCTGATCTATTATGAAGAGTTGGCTCATTTAAATAACGCTGGAACAAGTTTCTACCAATCAATTTTGAAAAAAATGATTGAGTGTCTGAGGATGAGACTGAAGTGAAAGGAAAAGGACAAGCTCCTGAACAACTGTGTCTTTAAGAAAAAACTGACAACTGTGGACTGTGGACTGTGGAGTTTCCAGGATAGTCAGTACTATCTCCAGCCTCTACTTCCTCCTGTCAGTTTGTATATCAGTATCTTGCCCAGAGCATGTTTGTGAATGACACCTCTCCTACAACCTTTCCGTGCTGCTCCATGATAACGCTCGACTCCAGCAGATAATACAGCTCAGGAAGCTTTCTGGATGGGAGATGTCAGTGTGTGTGCCCTTACAACAATGAAGTTTATTCAAGGGTGCTGTTAGTATACTTTTAAACTAAAAATAAGTATACTTTCTGTCTACTTTTTATGTACTTCTCAGAAATATACCTAAAAGTATACTTGACTTATATTTGTATACTTTTGACAGAAAAGTCTAAGTATATTTAGCCTATACTTGTACTAGTCTTTTGATCGAGATATACTTAACAGTATAATTAAGTATTCTAAGTATACTTGTATACTTGAAGTTGTTTAATCTTTTGATTGAGTAGCCTATTTCACACAGTTTTAGATACTGTCTTATAAACTTACATTGTTTGAAATTTTTGACTTATAAAGAAAAGTATGATGTCATGTTCACTTGATGAAAACTTACAAGTACTTGCAGTATAAAACTACTAAACTAGTAGATTACTGAGAGTACACTTCAAAGTGTGCTTTCATAAACTAAAACGTGCTACAAGTATTTAACTAGTTAACTCTTGGTATACCTATAAGTTCACTTGTAGTATAGTTGCAGTAAAACCAAGAATGTAGTTGTGAACTAGTTGTGTACTCAAAGTTTACTACTGTTACACTTATAGTATATTTAAAGGTATACTTTTGTACACTAAAAAGTGAGCCAATTTAGCCCCAAGTAGTATTGAAATAGTACACTTACAAGTATACTACAAGTACATTGATATTAGTATACTGGTAACACTTTACAATAAGGTTCATTAGTTAACTACATTAGTTAACATGAACTAATAATGAACTGCACTTATACAACATTTATTAATCTTTGTTAATGTTAATTTCAATATTTACTAATACATTATTAAATCTTGTTAACATCATTAACTAATGTTAACAAAGATTAGTAAATCCAGTAACAAATGTATTGCTCATGGTTAGTTCATGTTAGTTCATACATTATCTATTGTTTAACTAATGAACCTTATTGTAAAGTGTTACCAGTATACTTACTACATAAAGTAAACTTACTTGACAATTACTTAAGTATACTTAATGAAATGAGCTTGAAGTATACTTCTTTTCTGTAAGGGTAAGTAAGGAGATATACTGAGTTAACTAAGAAAACATGCTATATAAGGAGAGGGGAGAAGTTGCCAAAGAAAGGAAACTAAAGAAACAGAAGGAAGAGAGAAAAAAGAAATGGCCGAGAGCCAGAAGTTTTCTGATAGTGAATAGGCCACCCCATCATTCTCTCTCAGCTCTCTGCCGTGTGTATGTTTGGGTTGATGTGTGTGTTGTGGGACGGGTGTGTGCATCAGCGCTTCTCCCAATCTTTCGGTCTCTTGTGGCTGGATCTGTGTACTCATTTACCATCATAACTGCTCCACAAAACACATCTGCAACAACTAACTGATAAAACAATGATACAGAATGAAAGACAATGAATTTGATTATCCATTAATCACATCTGCACGCTTTGCATGAAAAACATTCGCCAGTCACTTCTATATCCGCACTTCCACGCACAGTAAGCTACTGCAGGAAAAGTGCATGAACCAAACTGTCCTAAACATGAGAACGCTTCACATTATGTGCTTCAGACAAAAGCAAGATATTTTACTGGAAGAGAAGACAAAAATACTGACAAAACAAATGATTTTTGCAGTGGGAATGTTGGTGATATCAAAAGCGAGTGACAGCACTATGAACCTAGTCTCGTATGATCAGGAGTTTGGTCTTTGCGGGTTTTTCTGGCCAAGAACTTCACCATATAAAAGCAATTACATTGTCTCCAGTTTACAGGACTTTTTGAGTCGCAGGTACAGAGAATTAGTTTGAAACTACATAAAGACATGTCAGACCAATCATATTCAGCCAAATGTAAATATTATCCATCATATAACTGTAAGAACAAAGTAATAATGAGAATTGCAGATATCATGTTCACTCGCTATTAAGTGCCTTATAAAAACAGAATATGCTTCAAAAACGCCACTAACCTGACAAATATTGACTTATTTTTCCTCAAATGAACTTACTGTTCCAGCCTAGAACGTTTTAAACACGACCTGTGTGCCTAGTCAGACAAGTTTCAGCTAACTCCTGCTAATTTTTGTGTGCAGGATTACAGTTGAGTAACTTACATTTTAGAAACAATATTGACACTTACTTTGTCCGCTTTTGTGCTGCCAACATAAATAGTTCCAAACAAATCCAAAGCAGAACTGCTGCAACACACAATAGTCTACAACAGTCACATTAATCTCCCCACGGGAGAGGATTTATGAATGACAGTGAAGCAACGTAACTGATGCTGGATTTCATTCAAACTACATAGAACATACTTTTTTAAGGGCTGTGAAGCAAGTTCCCAATCAAATGCAGTACCTACTCAAGAAGCATACGGTTTCATGTTGCAGCTGAATGAATCAGCCTTTTTGAATGAAACACTTGAATGAATGATTCAATGACTCACTCATAAAGACAGTCACTTGTCACCACGTACTGGCGCTAAAAATCATGGCACTCTTGAAACACCGCTTGACCAATCAGACTGGAGGATCAGAACTTTTGTATAATCGAAGATGGTAACACTTTAGTATGGGGAACAATTTTCACTTTTAACTAGTTGCTTACTAGCGTGCATATTGGCTGTATATTAGTGCTTATAAAGCAGATATTAATGCCTTATTCTGCATGACCATATTCTGCATCCCTAAATCCTACCCAATATCTAAACTCAAACCCTACAAAAACTACTTTACTAACTATTAATAAGCATAAGAGTTTATTGAGGCAAAAGTCATAGTTAATAGTGAATATGTGTTCTCCATACTAAAGTGTTTCCTAGAAGATAACATCAAATGACCAGTGAACAGACTGTTGGTGGTTAATAGGGACTAATACACCACAGCTTGGTCCAACTAAAGCTGTTATGACCTGGTTTTTCCAGCAGGTAATGGTTTGGAGAGCATCGATCTGAGGTGAAATGCTTCATTGAGGCATCTAAAGGTTAATGGCAGCTGTGAAGTGTGTCTCTCCCTACTGAGTGTAAAGAACATATCATCTCAGATTCAACAAAACCTTCAGGATGAAAGGGTCAAATCTGAGAGAAAACTCTGTAATAGTGGTCAAACCTTCCTTCCATTACTCCTCTCTTTCATTACCTCATTACTCTTTCTTTTGTGAGGTCAGCTCTTGGTCTGTCAGATAAGATGAATGACTCCTCCTCCAGCAGAAATTCAGGGTGACCTCGCTACAGTCGAGCATCAGCGTCTGCATGTATCATGCATTTCAACAGACTCTGATACACACACACACACACACACACACACATCTTGCATTTTGCAGTCTGGCAAAGGTTTGTCTGGATCAAAGACACATAATAAATCCATTATAAGTTATCTAAGGCAGCTGAGGGAGTCTCGTACCCTTCCCTTTACTCCCTCAGGTCTGGATTTGTCATGTAACCTCAGAGTGTAACCTTTCTTAATGAGTCGATTCTCACCGCCAGCTGCACGGACGGCATATGCTTAACACATTAGCTGAGATTCAGCAACTACTTGGAGGAACAAAACCAAACCCAGTATACAGTATATATATATATGAAAATGTGTATTTTTCCACAAATTTTGTATGTGTGCAAACTGTAAATCTAAGGTACACATTTCTAGCAATTGTGCAGTTAATATCCATATCGTATTTTCAGAAAGTTTGCCACTACCGAAACACAATAATAAATATTTTAATAAGAAGGGTTACATTGACCTATTAAATTTTATCTACTTCATACATATATTTTTGCTATTTTTAAAAAGTTTTCACAGGTAAATCAATAACAATTACAATTTTAACAATATTTCAAGTGTAATTTATCAGATTTGTTGTATTTTGAATCCAATCTTTTTTGTGAAAGTCATAGAGTTTATCATACTGATTTCAAAGTGAAGGACACATTTTTTACAAAAAATTCACATATATATTTTAAAAAACAACAACGGAAAAAATTGCAAAAATTATTTCAATATCATTTTCACAAGTTGAAATTTAGGGGTTAGGGTTCAGTCCCAACTCAAAGTACCCAATAAATGCTTATTGTGCTTAAACAGTCAAATACGCAAAGTAATGTCAAAATGCCGGTCTTGGTGAGTATTCACATAAACACAGTCAGTTATGTTTGAAGTGAATGTAAACAGTTGAGAAAGAAAACGCTTGTGTATCAGTATAATGGATCTGTGCATCAGGTCTTAAAGTGACAGCAGCCTAACATACCTGCTGCCAAATTATGAGATAATATTAAAAATATCTATATGGCAGTTTTCCCCATGGTGTTGATGTCAACATTGTAGCTAGTAGCTAGTAACTCTGGAAAACTACTAGCCACAGTGACTGGTGAACAAAAAAGTTAATGTCAATCCCTAGATATTTATATAAATAAAATGTTTTGAAGTATGAAAAGTAATATAGTAATGTTTTAGAATGTTTTTGTCTCTATCTCTATCTCTATGGACATGAACATATACACACAAAGTTTCCGTCCAGATCTAACAAAGCTCGTTTAAAGGGAATTTCTGACCGTGAGAGGAAATACCAGCAAAACACACGGCCTCTGATCACAGGAGCCGCTGACTGACACGTCCTTCTGTACGGAGACCGATAACACTGTTTATGCTGGTTACCTCAGCAAACACAGAAACACACTCACACACTCCTCCTGAGGCCAGCGAGGACAAACACATGCGGTCTCTCAGAGAACACGGCTCATTACTTCAATCACCTCAGCTTAACTAGAGGAACAGAAACAAAAGGGCTGTCGTCGTGCTCCTCAGAGGATGCAACATCTAAACCTCGGCACATATGGATCATCACCAGCAGAGGGTCTGTTTCCATGGATACTGCCAATTCCACATCCCTTCTATAAGATGTCCCTGAGCTTATTATGTACAATCATTCAAAACATTCATTAATGGATCTGAAATAATGGGGAATGATGAATGTTTGGTCTTGAGAGGCTAAATATTTAATATTTAACACAAAAGAGAAGCCAGCGGTGGCAGGTGTCTGAGGATTTGTATGCAAATTAGTGTGCATACAGTGGGTACGGAAAGTATTCAGACCCCCTTAAATTTTTCACTCTTTGTTATATTGCAGCCATTTGCTAAAATCATTTAAGTTCATTTTTTTCCTCATTAATGTACACACAGCACCTCATATTGACAGAAAAACACAGAATTGTTGACATTTTTGCAGATTTATTAAAAAAGAAAAACTGAAATATCACATGGTCCTAAGTATTCAGACCCTTTGCTGTGACACTCATATGTTTAACTCAGGTGCTGTCCATTTCTTCTGATCATCCTTGAGATGGTTCTACTCCTTCATTTGAGTCCAGCTGTGTTTGATTATACTGATTGGACTTGATTAGGAAAGCCACACACCTGTCTATATAAGACCTTACAGCTCACAGTGCATGTCAGAGCAAATGAGAATCATGAGGTCAAAGGAACTGCCTGAAGAGCTCAGAGACAGAATTGTGGCAAGGCACAGATCTGGCCAAGGTTACAAAAAAAATTCTGCTGCACTTAAGGTTCCTAAGAGCACAGTGGCCTCCATAATCCTTAAATGGAAGATGTATGGGACGACCAGAACCCTTCCTAGAGCTGGTCGTCCGGCCAAACTGAGCTATTGGGGGAGAAGAGCCTTGGTGAGAGAGGTAAAGAAGAACCCAAAGATCACTGTGGCTGAGCTCCAGAGATGCAGTCGGAAGATGGGAGAAAGTTTTAGAAAGTCAACCATCACTGCAGCCCTCCACCAGTCGGGGCTTTATGGCAGAGTGGCCCGACGGAAGCCTCTCCTCAGTGCAAGACACATGAAAGCCCGCATGGAGTTTGCCAAGATGGTGAGAAATAAGATTCTCTGGTCTGATGAGACCAAGATAGAACTTTTTGGCCTTAATTCTAAGCGGTATGTGTGGAGAAAACCAGGCACTGCTCATCACCTGTCCAATACAGTCCCAACAGTGAAGCATGGTGGTGGCAGCATCATGCTGTGGGGGTGTTTTTCAGCTGCAGGGACAGGACGACTGGTTGCAATCGAGGGAAAGATGAATGCGGCCAAGTACAGGGATATCCTGGACGAAAACCTTCTCCAGAGTGCTCAGGACCTCAGACTGGGCCGAAGGTTTACCTTCCAACAAGACAATGACCCTAAGCACACAGCTAAAATAACGAAGGAGTGGCTTCACAACAACTCTGTGACTGTTCTTGAATGGCCCAGCCAGAGCCCTGACTTAAACCCAATTGAGCATCTCTGGAGAGACCTAAAAATGGCTGTCCACCAACGTTTACCATCCAACCTGACAGAACTGGAGAGGATCTGCAAGGAGGAATGGCAGAGGATCCCCAAATCCAGGTGTGAAAAACTTGTTGCATCTTTCCCAAAAAGACTCATGGTTGTATTAGATCAAAAGGGTGCTTCTACTAAATACTGAGCAAAGGGTCTGAATACTTAGTAGAATACTTAATACCATGTGATAATTCAGTTTTTCTTTTTTAATAAATCTGCTAAAATGTCAACAATTCTGTGTTTTTCTGTCAATATGGGGTGCTGTGTGTACATTAATGAGGGAAAAAATGAACTTAAATGATTTTAGCAAATGGCTGCAATATAACAAAGAGTGAAAAATTTAAGGGGGTCTGAATACTTTCCGTACCCACTGCATGTCCTATATAAAAGTATTTTAATGGAAATTTAAGGATGGCCAAACATTTTGCAGCCTTGGTGAGCATTAGAGTATTCATTCATAACAAAAGCATTAAAAAATCCCAAGCTTTTTGAACAGTAGTCTGATTGAATAATACATTTTTTGAGTAAAATATTGCATATAGAACACCTGTTTTAGAACGAATGAGAGCTTTTTGAACTGCACTTTACTATTTCTAGAGTTTCACCAAGACCGCTATAATGTATCAGGCTGTGCAATGGTTTCATCTTAATCTTGGCTGCGTAAAATGATTGACGGCTGGATTCTGACCTGCGGCCCACTTGCTGATGAACACTGCTATAACTGTCCTGACATATGTCAGATTTACAGTAGGTTTTAGTCAGATTTACAGTAGGTTTTATACTAAAACGTGACCCTATAAGAAACTTGTCAAAGAGATGGGTCAGTATGAAACAGATCTACCTATTAAAATGACAATGTATGTAATGTAAAAGAAACTGACGAACACATTTTAGTGTGAGGTCACTGAGTTCATACTGCAAACAGCATGACTGAAACGCATTATCAGCAAGATCAAGTCTATCCTACTTTCTTTTTCTCTATCAGCAGGATCTAATGTTCGAGCCCATTAAAAATGTCTTCGATCCCACATATAAACCTAAATCTTCAGACATCTTGCCACTGCTGCTTTCTGTTTTTCATCAAATCGAATGTTTATCTCTTCAAACCCACACTACTGTTGTGTATTCAGCCGCCACACATGCTGCACCATCTTCTTCACACCAGGACGCCAGCTGCTCGCTGCCCAATCTGTGCTCAAAAATCAACTCCCACACACACACACATATAAAGAGACATGTGGGCACACATACCACAAGCCAGCACGTGAAGTATAAACTTTTGTTTTTTGGCTCATAAGAGGCAGGAACCCCGACTGTTGAACAGCACCATGACTTTAATCTCACTGCAGGCCACAGATCAGCCAAATATGAGCATTCTGCCATTATTTCCTCGACCGTATGTTGCTAAAGTACCCCTAATATCCTAATTTTGTCTCTCCTACAGCAGGTTTATATGCAAAAAACACTTTAATTGTCTCATAATATCCATTGAAGCATCAGCTCTTTTCTCACAGTGCCTGAAACGGTTTGATCAAGGATTCGGTCGCACTAAACCCCTCCTTTCTGAGAGCCTGCTCTGCTCTGATTGGTCAGATGACCCAGTCTGTTGTGATTGGTCGACTGCTTACACATTACAGAAAAGGCAATATCAAAAAAAAAAAAAAAAGTATAACTTTTTTTCTTTCTGTTTTTTTCCCCCCAAACAAAGATAATTCACAGCAACCACGTCTCCAGAAAGGACAAAAAGCACTATAAAAGAATCCTAACAGTAGTCTAAGATTTTGGCAAGTCTTCTGAAGCCATGCAGTAATTTTATGCGAGATTCGGATAAAAATGTAATGCTTGGTGAAATATTTTGTTCTGTTCCTCACATAAAGCTGTCATATGACTTTAGAAGACTTAGGCCCAATCCCAATTCTACCCCTTACCCCTTCCCCTTTGTTTCGCGCGTTCACGTGAAGGGGTAGGGGTGTCCCAATTCTCATTTGGTTGGAGGTGAAGGGGTAGGGGGAAGGGCCAGGTAGCCCTTCAAACGAAGATTTTTCGGGACCACACTTCAGACGAAGGGGTATGATAAATTTCCAACATGGCCGACCGAGCGAGCAGAGAGACCCATAAATGTAAGTATTTTTTTTACGGTAAACAGTATTTTAGTAATAAATAATCACTTGTTTTATGTTGCCTTTAATCTTGTGTTCATGTATACGGTTATGTTCTCCGAAAAAAGATTTGTTAAAATCGCTATGAAAAAAGTTCGCTAATGTTTTTTACTTTATGATAGTTCCACAACATATTTTTTTATATTTTATTGAAACCCGCGTTGATTTGACAACATAAATTCAAATCCGGTGGCAGCTAACTTGTCTTTTTGCCGCATGCCTGATTAATGTATTGTTTTGTTGTGGTTACGTCCATGAATACGTGTTACATGATATAAACAAAAAGTGCATTCAGTTTGCGTGCTTATTCATCAGTATTGTATGTTCTGTATCAACCAGGGACTCCTGAGGAAACACGCAGACTCGTCTCTTTTGTCTTATGCGAAGACAAATCATATATTTTCATTGTATTAAAGTATTGAGGCAAAACAAAAATACCTGAAATCCGAAGCGCTGCAGCCATCGATCTGATCGTAACCTATTGGTTGGTATACACCGGTTTTTAAACTTTTTTTTTTTTAGCGCGACCCTTTTTATTAACGAGACCCATAAGCATATACAACCATGTAGCTAAACAAGCCAAAACGAATTATTAAAAACGAAACTGAAGGTAAACCTGCGTTGCTCTCATGGTTAACGTTACCTCTCTCTTTCGGTGAAGTGGAGCAGCTGCTCTTGCTCAATGGCACGGATTGCACTATGGACTATTGTACCTTTTGTATATTTTATTTTTTTTAACAGTATTTTATTTTTTATAATGAACAAGCTGCGATGTCATGTTTCCACTGCTTTGTTGTGTGTGCGTGAGGCGCGGGCGCGATCAAACAGCTGTCTTTGCAGGGGACTTGCCTCATCGTCATGGCAACGGTTCTTGGCCAGGTCAGATTACGTCAGAGTTTGTTGCCGTCTTATGGAAAACTGTTCACACCGCGCAGACATTCCACGATCCGACAAACGCCGATTAAACATGTTCAGTCGGGTGAAAACCAACTCCGACCGACGCCAACAGGGGTATCACACCGATCCAACAGACGAGTTTGTTGGCTGTTGTCGGTGCGGTGTGAATTGGCCTTTAGAAGTGTGTGATAAACATCGGCGCATCTATGACGTAGGAGCTAGCGACGACTTATGATGACGTGTAGTGGTCTAGTAGTGGTGTCCCATTTCTTAGGGGAATATTTTCAGCCCTACCCCTTGACACTCTGTTTCAAGGGGCAAGGGGAAGGGGTAGGCGTAGGGGTAAGGGGAAGGGGAAGGGGTATAAAATAGAATTGGGATTGGGCCTTAGAATATAGTGCTGGTCATATAAACTACTGTTCAGGTGCTGTTACTGTTACATTTTTGTCTTTTCTGGAGCTGGACAAACCTAGTTAGAGCCCGAGCACCGATGGTGTGAGGACCCTATTGTAATTGCTTAGTCAGTTCTTCTTCTTCTCCGAAATGAATCACATTTTTGAGGGCCTAAACATGCTGGAAAACTCATGAAACTTTGCACACATGTCAGAAGTGGTGAAAATTTACATCTGATATAGTTTTCAGAATTACATGTGGCAAAATGGCTCAATAGCGCCATCTACAAAAGTTCAATTAAAGGATTAGTTCACTTTCAAATAAAATTTTCCTGATAATTTACTCACCCCCATGTCATCCAAGATGTTCATGTCTTTCTTTCGTCAGTCGAAAAGAAACTACGGAGCCCCGCACATGACATGGAAGAAAAAAATTAAATCATGCGCATGATTTATAAATCGAGGGAATGAAATAGTAAATCGTGTGCACGTTTTAGTAAATCGAGGGAATGAATTAGAAAATCGTGCGCACGATTTAGCCTACTATTTTTTTCCTGCATGTCATGTTCGGGGCTCTGTAGAAAACAGCTATTTTAAAATGTAATAATTTTTTCACATTTTTAATGTTTTTACTGCATTTATGATCAAATAACTGCTGCATTGTTGAGCGTAACTTCTTTTCAAAAACATTAAAAAAATCTTACAGACCCCAAACTATTGATCATATGAATCATGTATATAAAATGAGGCCATGTGACGTAAATATTAGCTATTTAAAAGATGAATCTTTTAATATGTCAAGACCCAGATTCCAGTTTCAATAGGAAACACATCAACTCTGAACAGAAAACAGTTCACGTCATCTTCAAGCCTGAACATTATAAATCCCCAAGAAAATACATTTCCTTATATATGAATGATCAATATATTAAATGATATTGAAAATATACAGAATAGTATATTGTGTTAATATATTACAATATATTGAATAAGGAACTGCTGCTTTTCATATATAGAAAAATATGTGAAAAATATGACATACATTATGATATATATTTACTTATATATCATAATGTATGTCATTTTACATTCAGTAATATATAGACGTACATAGGATAAGATATGGTACTGCGTGTGTATAAATATAATGAACATATATTTACTCATGCAGTATATACACACACATATATAGAAATATATAATGAATATATTTATATTTTATAATTATTTACATTATAAATGTTTCATATATAGCTAGTTAACAATAGAACAAACACATCTGCATGTACTAAAGTATTTAGCAAAGAGAACATGTATGTGCAATATATGCACACATTAAAGGATAAAACTTTATGAATATGACATGTAATGCTATTTTTGTCTTCATTTCAAAATATATTTTTAAATGCATCAATATATGCTATATATGTATATATTGCATTATATTGAAAAATATAAACACTAGGAGTTTCCCATATGAAAACGTATTATGTAATGTATCACATAATATTTTGCAGTATATTCCCATATATTTGTGTTACGTAAGGGTCTTCCAGTCTGCTCTGATGTAACTCTCACAGTCCTCTTCAATCAGCACTTCTACGATAATTCATGTGCTCTTCTTCATTTAGAGAGTACCAGAGGCAGAGGCCTCATCATTTTTCACACAGACAGGATTTACCGTCGCTTGCTGTCGCCTTCAGACAACACCAATTACACAGAGAGATCCTGCCTGTGAGTCTCACACCAGCCCGACTCCTCTCATCTCATACCAGCTTATAGAAACCTCATCCATTCAGCCAGCCTGAGGGGAAGTCAACTCACAGAGGATGTGTGACATCTGCAGAGTCTCTAGAAAGGTTTTCACTCAACTCTCACTGAGCTGAATAATAGCTTAAATATTCAAATCTATAGTTTGAGAGAGTCCGGAAACGGACTTCAGCTGTGACCCTAGTCCATAACCTGAACCAGCGAAGCGAGAAGATGTGATAGATCGAGGTAAGAGGAGGAGAAAAGCATGTGACCGGCACTTCTCAACACCGTGTTAAAAAGTTCACAGGTCTCCACACTGCTCAAAGAGTCACGGTTCTCTCCATTCATCTGCGGCCAGCACTGAACACGCGTTAAAGGGAGCAAAAAAGTCAGCGGCGGGGTGAGGACATGAGAAATGTCAGTGTAAATGGATATCTCTGTGTGAGCTAACACTGTAGCGTGTGAAAGTGCAGGTGAATGGCTCAGGGGCTTCGGTCTTCTGTCAGGGTCTCCTCTGACATTCTGCCGTTGACTCACTGACCGTAATGAAAGATGTCAGCAGCCTGACAAGCCAAAGTCTAATGGCACAAGAGCTTTTGCAAGCTTGCAGCTCAACATTTCATTACATATACGTGTTTTAACCCTGTAAGACCTGGCAAATGAATTTCATTTTTAATTTTTTTTTTTTAAAGAATCTAAAATAGTGAGAATATGGAGGAAAGTTTTATTCAGATACTCAAACTGAGCAGAAATATGCAATTTGATGCAGATGCTGATATTTATATGGACAAAAAGTAAGATGAAATTCTGATAGTTTGTAATGTAAATCAATGAGATCTTTATAACAGTATACTTACATCAAATGATATAAATATCAGTCATCACTCTATATCTGCCAATAATATATCTAAGTAAGATGATTTTTAAATGCTTATTTTTTATAATCAAATCTCTGTAGTTATAAAAAAACATATAATGCAATACAATGATGATTGACAGATGAACAAATAAACCTTCCTCAAAACCCTGATGATCATATTTGAGACTCATGATTTTTCTAATAAATGATGTCTGGATAATCAAAAGTTGCTTCAGTCCAGTAAGTGTTCATCTTGAAATATTACTAACAATATCAAAGTTATGCTTATGTTTACTTGATCAAATCAGTGCAGATTTGACAGCAGAAAGACTCATGAAGCACGAGCTGAAGGAGGACGTTTGTACAATTAAACTAAAAGACTTTTTACTTGATAAAAGAGTCTAAACTATCAATCAGACGACAGAAGATTGTGTGCAACAGGTTCTTCCGCAAAGTTTAATCATTTAGAGGCCTTAGAAATGTGTATCAAATATGATACAGTAGGTTTTATAGGCTTAAATTTCCTTATTTAGAATTCCCAACATTCTTACCAAGACAACAACTCCAAACACACACGAAGCTTTCTATAGATATTTAATGAGCATGTAGTTGGAAGGCAGTGGGAATCTACAGTTGAGCTGACAGCATCAGATTTATTCATGAGGGGAATGTGTGTGTGTGTGTGTGTCATCCAGGCTTCATTCCACTTAAAACTGACATGACGTGATTCATATCATCCCTGAGTGATGAAGGAAGAGTTGTGCCTTCATTCCTGATTATCTCTCCTTCCATCAATCTCTAAAACATGTCTCACACCAGCCCTCTCTTGTTATCTCTCTGTTTCTATATTCCTCTCTCCCTGATGCATCTTAAAGATATATCAGGGACCATATATCAGCAATAATTATTATTATTATTTTTTTTTTTCTTATTAGGCAGAGAAGATCAAATGTGAGGGATCATGTGCAGTTCTGCAGGTCTCCCGGATCTCGGTCCTCCAGACGGGTGTGTTGGGGCAGGTCAGAGCTAAACTGCTGCCTGACTTCAGCTTGGAAAAGCCTGTGTTTTGTCAAAATTGACATTGGCAGGAGTTCACCGACACGCCTGTCCTAATGGCATACGGTTTTCGCTCAACCAGCTCGTGAAAATATTATTCTGTGGTATAAACTTTACCTCGCTCTCTTGTCTTACAGGGTGTTGTCCTGCATGACCATCATCTCGGGAAACAACCATGAAGATTCATTTTCCGCTTGTGAAATTTTTGTAAAATTTGGTCCCGTGCTCTGTGTGAATTCAAGCGATGACTCAATGTACTGAATTCAGATGACTGCACACTCACAGAAATATTCAAAACTACACATTAACCAACACGCCGCGTGAAAACATGCTGTACCGGTCAAAAGTTTGGGGTCAGTAAGATTTTTGAAAGAAATGAATGAGGACAAATGCATTAAATTGATCAAAAGTGACAGTAATACGGAAGAGGATTAGGACCAAGCAATAATAAAGAAATAAAACCATCTCGAGGTTAAAGTTGTTAAATTTCGAGAAAAAACTCGTTAAATTTCATGAAAAAAGTCGAGATAAAATGTTGAGAATAAAGTCATTAAATTATGACAAAAAAGTTGTTAAATTATGAGAACAAATTCGTTAAATAATGAATTTGTTCTCATAATTTAATGACTTTTTTCTTGTAATTTAATGACTTTATTCTCATAATTTAATGACTTTATTCTCAACATTTTATCTCGACTTTTTTCTCAAAATTTAACGACATTTTTCCTCATAATTTAACAAATTTGTTCTCGTAATTTAACGAGTTTTTTCTCGTAATTTAACGAGTTTATTCTCAACATTTTATCTCGACATTTTTCTCGAAATTTAACGAGTTTATTCTCAACATTTTATCTCGACTTTTTTCTCGAAATTTAGCGAGTTTTTTCTCGAAATTTAACAACTTTAATCTCGAGATGGCTTTATTTTTTTTATTATTGCTTGGCCCTAATCCTCTTCCGTACAGTAAGGACATTTACAGTGTTAAAGAAAAAAATATATCTAAATAATGTTCTTTTGAACTTTCTATTCACCAAAGAATCCTGAAAAATAAAATGTATCACAGTTTCCACAAAAATATGAAGCAGCACATTGATAATGATCAGAAATGTTTCTTGAGCAGCAAATCATCATATTAGAATGATTTCTGAAGGATCATGTGACACTGAAGACTGGAGTAATGATGCTGAAAATTCAGCTTTGACATCACAGGAATAAATTACATTTTAACACATTCACATAGAAAGCAGCTATTTTAAATTAAAAAAATAATAATAATAATAAAAGCAGCTATTTTAAATTAAAATTAAATAGTGTTTTTAGTGTATTTTTGATCAAATAAGCAAGAGATTTCCTTCAAAAACACTAAAAAAATCTTCCCGACCACAAACTGTAGATCAAGCAGAAAATCTTTCACATAAACTTGGGCATCAATTATAGTACCTGCGAGCGTGAATGTGAACATGGCTTATTTATCCATGCGTTCTGGGCACATTTCTGCCCTCTGAGGTGTGTTTGGCTCAAGAACCAGCAAGTTTTATTTCTGCGTGCACTCCATAAATTTCATCTTTACCATAAAATAACAGAAAAGGTTCAGTTGCTCTTGAATTACAAGGAACCTTTAGGGCTTTTTCCAACTCTGAACATTCCAGATACGCCCAGCGTTAAAAGCGAACCGTGGATCACACTACACTTTAATTGCTTTAACAGCGAGATGGAATCTAATAGGGGTTCCTCGTTGTTGAATTCTCTCAGTAACGCAATAAGAGAGGCTCACAACACCACATTACTGAAGAAGAATTATAGCTTCATCAGACACAGGCCTCTTAGCTTCAAGACAATTATTAATAATCATGTAGGGAGTTGTGTTGAAACTTCATTTTGGTTTCATGCCAATGAATTACAGTAAATTAGTTTGCACTTTAGCGAGTAACAGACGTCCAGCGAGCCCTCACAGTTGACTTCTTCAAACACAGATGCATAAATGAGGGGCAGGTTAAGCGCTGCTCTGACTCTTGACCTTTATACAGGGTCAGCATGTTGCCTGCGGCCCTCGGAGACTCTTGCAGAAGCTGTCTGACTCAGTCTTATGGATCCAGTCACTCATTCTGCCACTGGATGTGCTCGCTGACCCTCCCATGATGCTTTATTTCGGAGTCTGTTATTTTAAATGTTCTGATTTCCTCTCTCGGCCAGTGCTTGTTTATATTGAGAGAAGTTCTGGCTTTGCTTTTCGCCTGCTTAAGTTGAATAACAGACTAAAGCCAGCTGCCTCAGCAAAATATTAGCCAATTTATTTGTGTAAAGAGTATCCTGTCAGTTTGAGGTGAAATGTAAGTGCAGAGCTTGGTGTAAAAATGCTATTTTAACACTCAAGTGTTGGTTTGACACAAACTCCTTCTTTTGCAATGACCACGCTCTATTTTATCATCATAACAGCTTGGAAATGCTTATTTTCTTTTTATAGAAAAAGCATACTTAAAAGGAAAACCACTGTTATTATTGCTCATACTTTGAGTTAGGGATTTAAATCATTCTAATCTAAAAACCACATTGATGTTGCTAGTTTTATAAGCCATATCAGACTTACAGTTTTCATCTGGCAGTCGATAAAACAGGCAAACAAATCCTGAAATATCCATCAAGATATCTAGAGCAAACACCTTATAATAATGGCAGTGAGTTTTGCACATGAAATATGTAAAAATCAAGTGCTTGTTTTGACTGGTATATGAACTGCTGTCACCACTAAGATTAAGTGTGATGTGTGTTTTGTTCCATTGGGATAGCAAGATGACTGAGAGAGGCTTCCTGATCAATACACAATTACAGAGAGCTGCAGAGGATGGCAGCGGCCGGTCACACACACACACGCACAAACACACACGTGACGTGAACGCGTGCGCTCGGGCCTCGGCCTCATTTCACGCTTATCAGCTGACATATACACCAGGAGGACAGGTCACATCAATACGCACATACAGTGGCCAGACAAAGATCGGTGAGTCAAAACTAACCAGTCATTACACTCTTGTCACTTCCTGTATCACTAAACGACACTGACTGCTAGCTCCTGGCACATACCACAGAAATCAAACAGAGTAACACTCTATCCACATTGGAAAAAAACAGGAGAGAAGTGACTCTAATATCCACCCCGCTGGAAAGATCAGATTCATTTCCATCAAAAACTCTGCTAGTGAAGCTAGATGACGATAAAAGACCAAAGAAGTCTTGTTGGCTTGCTAGTTAAGCAGACATGAGTACTCAAGATAGCCTTGTTCCAGTTGTGTTTGCTAAGTTCCTTTGCTGTCTGTTACTGATTAGGTGTGGGAATCAGCAGAGGACCCAGGTTTCTTAAGCCATTACACAATGTTATTTCTGTCATGACAACTCTCTGAGTGTTTGGCATGGTAATGGATATGACAATGTTGATATGTTGGGTCTTGGCGGAATAGATCTGATTATTACTTTATTAGATTATTACTGCTGCTGTTGTTGTTGCTGCTGCTACTGTTATTGCTGCTATTGCTTTTACTGCTGTTATTGCTACTGCTGCTATTACTGCTGCTGTTATTGCTGCTACTGATATTGCTATTACTACTACTGTTATTGCTGCTGCTGCTATTACTGCTGCTGTTATTACTGCTGCTGTTGCTATTCCTATTACTGCTGCTGTTATTGCTATTACTACTGCTGTTATTGCTGCTGCTGCTATTGTTGCTTCTGCTGATATTGCTATTACTGCTGCTGTTATTGTTGTTATTGCTATTAATGCTGCTGCTATTGCTGCTGCTGATATTGCTATTACTGCTGCTGCTGCTGCTGCTGCTGATGCTGTTATTGCTGCTACTATTACTATTACTGCTGTTATTGCTGCTGCTGCTGCTGCTATTACTGCTGCTACTGTTATTGCTGCTGCTGCTATTGCTGCTGCTATTACTGTTGCTGTTATTGCTGCTGCTGCTTTTGCTGCTGCTATTACTGTTGCTGTTATTGCTGATGCTGCTATTGCTGCTGCTATTGTTATTACTGCTGCTGTTATTGCTGATGCTGCTATTACTATTGCTGCTATTGCTATTACTGCTGCTGCTGCTGCTGATGTTGTTATTGCTGCTGCTATTACAGCTGTTGTTGTTATTGTCGCTGCTATTGATATTGCTGCTGCTATTGCTATTACTGCTGTTATTGCTGCTGCTATTACTGCTGCTGCTGTTATTGCTATTGCTGCTGCTATTGCTATTACTGCTGCTGTTAATGCTGATGCTGCTGTTGCTGCTGCTGCTATTACTGTTGCTGCTGTTATTGCTGCTGCTGTTATTGCTGATGCTGCTATTGTTATTGCTGCTGCTGCTATTACTGCTGCTACTATTGCTATTACTGCTGCTATTATTGCTGTTGCTGCTGTTACTGCTGCTGCTTTTGCTATTGCTGCTGTTATTGCTGCTGCTGCTGCTGCTGTTATTGCTGATGCTGCTATTGTTATTGCTGCTGCTGCTATTACTGCTGCTACTATTGCTATTACTGCTGCTACTATTACTGCTGCTATTATTGCTGTTGCTGCTGTTACTGCTGCTGCTTTTGCTATTGCTGCTGCTGCTGCTGTTATTGCTGCTGCTGCTATTACTGCTGCTACTATTACTGCTGCTATTATTGCTGTTGCTGCTGTTACTGCTGCTGCTTTTGCTATTGCTGCTGTTATTGCTGCTGCTGCTGCTGTTATTGCTGCTGCTGTTACTGCTGCTGTTGTTGATTATTTCTGCTGCTGCTACGGAGCAAGTACGGGACTTACTACTGCCAATACATAAACAAAATTCTGCTGTGAACAAGTAAGTCATTCTGCTGCTGTACAATATAGCGTACATGAATTACCCATAGCAGATCTATACAGGTGGAGCTGGGGAAGGTGGCGGGTTTCTGAAAGTGCGCTGCAACTGCTACAGAAAATCCTGACCAAGTATTTGAAGGTTGAGCAGCGAGCTCATTGGCTACTGATGCCGCAGGAACCAATCAGCTGTGTCCTATAGAGAATGATGTGATTGCAAGCACATTGAGTTTAGGACAGTCTGCGCCATCTAGAGTTTCATGACAAAACTTTGTATTGCGATTTTAAACATTTTGTGATATGCTGAGTGTTGCAATAAAATATATTGCACTATATTTCGGTTTATTACCATTTTTCAACTGCAGATGTCTCCAAAGGAAAACTTTGTCCACATATGTTTTTATCTAATAAGATAAAGTTCTCAATTTGCTCATTTCACATCCATCTCCTTCACCCCTTCCTTGTTCAACATTTCCCTTTCTCATATTGTAGACATATTTTTTAATAAAAACTACAGTTGTAAAATAAAAATATTTGCACATTTCAATGTTTCACATATTCACAAGAAGATCTCCATGTCAAAGAAGGTGGAGCCTCAGAGCCACACCAACCCATTACCACTTTGCCACAGACCAATGGTAGTTCGAACTTTTCTGGAAATGTTTCCAAAATGAACTCCAAATGATGTTGTTTTGGCCTGATTTTGTTCGCAATGACAACATACCAGTTTGTTCTTTGATTTCGCTTGAAGTATATCAGGGCCTTAAGACTTCTTTACATGCTGGAAAGAGTAACAGCTGTGGGAGCTGTACGAACACACCTCTCTCACTGCCCATACCCTGAGCTTTCAGATCTGAGAGAGAGATAGACCCTATATGGTAAAGACCTGAGGATGAATAACTAAGCAGATGTCTAAATTTCCCAGCATGCACTAGGGCACTGGTGCAGGTTGGCTGCTCACAGGCCGTTTCCTCAATTGCAGCAGCTGTTCCTGAGAGAGAGAGAGAGAGAGAGAGAGAGAGAAAGAAAGAGAAGGAGAGGAGGGCTATGGAGGTGAGCCTGCCCTCCTGTACACTGTGTGACCCTGCATTTTGGCTGCAGGCCCATCAGGCATGCTCTCCAGCATTCTGGGCTCCCCTCAGAGAAACAGCACAACAAATCTTCTCAGGCTCAGACAGAGACCGCCATGTGTGAGAGCTAGAGCAGCCGGGGGCTCTGACAGGACAGCAGTGCTGTTTGCTTCCAGAACTGTCTCTGATATACGGCAGCATTGAGGAACACTGCAAATACTCATTTTATGGATTTAACTTGGAAAAGCTTGCGTTAGCCTCAAGAGAACTATGCACAAACATACACACACTGAAACCTGCCTGGATGGGCTGATTACATGACCAAGCCCTCAAAGAAAGCACATAGTCAGTTTTGCAAACGTTTGATGAAGCACAGCAGACAATAACTGGCTCAACAATCTCAAAATGGTTCATACAAAAGCCTTAAATGGGTCATATCAAGAAAACCCACATTTTCCTTTAATCTTTCAATCTTTTGAAATAATAATACTATTTCACAACAAAAAAACGTCCTCCTACCATCCGAAACCATTTTGGATGGATGGATGGATGGATGGTCGAACCAAATACAGTTATACTCATATGACTGGAACATTTTGTGTGAGGTGTGGAGAGATATCAGTCTTCACTCTCACAGGCTGTGTAAGCCTGACTTAACCCCTTCTGACAGTATCTGACCACAACAGTCAACATTCTTACCACAGCGAGGAGAGGAGGAGATACTGATGGAGGAAATGGGACAGATAGAGAGACAGAAACAGAGAAAGAGATAGTGAGAATAACCCTCTGAAACCACTAATCACACAAAGGACAGTGTCTCCAGTTGGTGAGTTTCAGTCTGTGTGGTTTTTTAAAACTTATTATTAAAGGGACCGTAGAAGACAGGAAATTTCGAGGCAGGGAGAGGAAATGGGATCAGAACCTGTATGTCCTATTTGAGGACCACAGCAGAGTTCAGTGGTTCCGCATGGTGTAAACTCTGCCTGATGGATGTAGCAGAGTAATGGATGTCTGAGGCGATGCCTTACACGTGCTACATGACTGAACCTCTCTGACAGGGGTGAATCTGGAGTCTGACAGCACATGCACAATTATTAGCAGGTGTTAAGACAATGTGTTCGATAATTTCAAAGGAGAAGTATTTTTTATCTTCGTGTTGTTTTACATAAAACTGACCATATGTGGATAAGTGAGTGACACTTGATAGGTAAAAGGGCAAACAACTGAGAAACTGAGGTCCAAAAAAGGTGTTCTGAGTGGTTAATCATGTTGCTATGTGGTTGGTGTGTGAATCCGTGAGACGTGTAAATCAGTGAGGTGTTTGAATCAGTGTGGCATGTGAATCATTGTGGCATGTGAATCATTGTGGCATTTGAATCAGTGAAGTGTGTGAATCAGTGTGGTGTGTGAATCAGCAAGGTGTGTGAATTGGTGAGGTTCATGAATCAGTGTGGCATGTGAATCAGTGTGGTGTGTGAATCAGTGTGGCGTGTGAATCAGTGTGGCGTGTGAATCAGTGTGGCATGTGAATCAGTGTGGTGTGTGAATCAGTGTGGTGTGTGAATCAGTGTGGCATGTGAATCAGTGTGGTGTGTGAATCAGTGTGGTGTGTGAATCAGCAAGGTGTGTGAATTGGTGAGGTTCATGAATCAGTGTGGCATGTGAATCAGTGTGGTGTGTGAATCAGTGTGGTGTGTGAATCAGCAAGGTGTGTGAATTGGTGAGGTTCATGAATCAGTGTGGCATGTGAATCAGTGTGGTGTGTGAATCAGTGTGGCGTGTGAATCAGTGTGGCGTGTGAATCAGTGTGGCGTGTGAATCAGTGTGGTGTGTGAATCAGTGTGGTGTGTGAATCAGTGTGGCATGTGAATCAGTGTGGTGTGTGAATCAGTGTGGCGTGTGAATCAGTGTGGCGTGTGAATCAGTGTGGCGTGTGAATCAGTGTGGCATGTGAATCAGTGTGGTGTGTGAATCAGTGTGGTGTGTGAATCAGTGTGGCGTGTGAATCAGTGTGGCGTGTGAATATGTGAGAGAAAATGTACATTTAACACACATTTGATACATACAACAGAAGTCTTAAATAGATTCAAGCACATGCACAATTATTAGCAGGTGTTAAGACAATGTGTTCGATAATTTCAAAGGAGAAGTATTTTTTATCTTCGTGTTGTTTTACATAAAACTGACCATATGTGGATAAGTGAGTGACACTTGATAGGTAAAAGGGCAAACAACTGAGAAACTGAGGTCCAAAAAAGGTGTTCTGAGTGGTTAATCATGTTGCTATGTGGTTGGTGTGTGAATCCGTGAGACGTGTAAATCAGTGAGGTGTTTGAATCAGTGTGGCATGTGAATCATTGTGGCATGTGAATCATTGTGGCATTTGAATCAGTGAAGTGTGTGAATCAGTGTGGTGTGTGAATCAGCAAGGTGTGTGAATTGGTGAGGTTCATGAATCAGTGTGGCATGTGAATCAGTGTGGTGTGTGAATCAGTGTGGCGTGTGAATCAGTGTGGCGTGTGAATCAGTGTGGCATGTGAATCAGTGTGGTGTGTGAATCAGTGTGGTGTGTGAATCAGTGTGGCATGTGAATCAGTGTGGTGTGTGAATCAGTGTGGTGTTTAAATCAGCAAGGTGTGTGAATTGGTGAGGTTCATGAATCAGTGTGGCATGTGAATCAGTGTGGTGTGTGAATCAGCAAGGTGTGTGAATTGGTGAGGTTCATGAATCAGTGTGGCATGTGAATCAGTGTGGTGTGTGAATCAGTGTGGTGTGTGAATCAGTGTGGCGTGTGAATCAGTGTGGCGTGTGAATCAGTGTGGCATGTGAATCAGTGTGGTGTGTGAATCAGTGTGGTGTGTGAATCAGTGTGGCATGTGAATCAGTGTGGTGTGTGAATCAGTGTGGCGTGTGAATCAGTGTGGCGTGTGAATCAGTGTGGCGTGTGAATCAGTGTGGCGTGTGAATCAGTGTGGTGTGTGAATCAGTGTGGTGTGTGAATCAGTGTGGCGTGTGAATCAGTGTGGCGTGTGAATATGTGAGAGAAAATGTACATTTAACACACATTTGATACATACAACAGAAGTCTTAAATAGATTCAAGCAAAAAAAAAAAACGTCAAACCTTAAGTAACATGAAATCTTAACAAAGACTGCAGAAAATCACATTCAGGATGAGGATTTGATTGGATCATGAAAAGGTACACAGTGATATTATTGGTTAATATTCATTCCTTTCCCTGGTTACATCAGCAGAAAACAAAAACATTTGTTTTAGACATAGACATATACATTTCAGTGACTGAGTATAGAGCTTAGCAAATTCAGTACATTTTAATTTCATGTTGTCCTAAAGTAATAGTCTTAAAATGGTTTTGCTGCTTTAATAAATAAAATATTCAGTTATTAAGCTGACTGGCTCTGACCGCAAGTACTTTCACAAGCTTTTGGCTCATCATCGAACATCAACCTCCATCTCTCTCCTCTTTTTTTTCTTTCATCCCTCAATTCTCCCAACACCCAGGGAATCCAGATCCCCTCAACACAGTCTGGATCTTCATCCTGAGGACAGCAAATTTGTTTTATAAAACAAAAGGAGCCTGTGGCTTCACTCTCTCCAGGGAAGATGAAGAATGTTTCTCTCTGGTATGTGCAAAGCTTTTGCCAAGCGTAGTTTTTCTGTTCTGAACGTTGGCCTCAAACTCAAACAGCACAGAGGTCACGGCTGTGCTTTCATCCTCCTTCCTTCAAGCGCCGTTAAACAGGGACACTGCAGGAAGAAAGCTTGCCGTTGCTTTTAGAAAAGCTCACAGCTAGACAATCTTCCGCTCTCGTGCCGTGATAAGAAGAGAGGACTTTGGCTGGCTACTCTGATTGGACGGGACACATTCCATGGATTTTCTGCCTATTTGTTTAGCGTGAGCCTACTGTCCGGTCCAGCCCTTAAATATAGACCTCACCCATCCAAGACCCTCACAGAAACACACGTCACCGCAGAATCACCTCATGCTACCACTGATCTGTGTGCACATCTGAGAGAAACACTTTAACCGTGTTATTTTTATTCGTTTATTTGTTTTCCAAGTATTTGTAATTTGGAATCCAATTTATTCAAATTACATAGTTCCGGACAGATTATTTTAATATGCAAAACTTAAAAAAAACAGGACAGAAAAATAGCTTAAACACTATAGCTTACTTCGAAATTAGGACATTATTTAATATAATTTATTTATTTAAATTATAGATTTTAATTTTAAAGTATTTATACATTATTGTAGTACTTGGGTTTTGTATTTTTAATTAATTATTTCCATATGATTTTCGTTACATTTTCATTATCTTCCAGGCATTTATGGAACTATACAGTAAACTGATATAACAGTGACCAATGTTTGTACCCATACTGTTAACCCAAAGGTTATTCTGCATCAGCCTATTAAGTTCCATAGATTGCTTTCCATTTCAGCTGAAATCAGGCATGTATGGATAAAATCATGTTTTGTTTTTTTTTTAAATGGAGAGTTTGGGTCTATTTCTATCCGAGTTTCAACTTTATAAATGGAAAGTATGTGTCTTGAAAGAATTCAGGGAATGTAAATTGATGGTTAATTATTGAGAACCAGCAGAGGCGTCCCGGTTCACACAACACTAATTTACCTTCCTGCATTGTGCTGGAAAGAGCAAGTCAAAGCATTTCCGGGACCTAATCAGACCTCCTCATAACAGGGTTTGTGCCTGGAGAAACAAACATGCTGTTTTTACTCATTAATCAGAAGGAAAATGTTATGAATTCCAGGCACACTTATGATGAAATACAGATTCAGACTCTATGCTCTCAGATATAAGACAAGAGTACACTCCAAAAAATAAAGGTTCTTTAATGGAACATTTGCATTCCACAAAAGGTTCTTTAGAGTAGAAAAAGGTTTAAAATGTTCTTCACACTAAGAACACCAATGGTTCTTTTAAGATCTGGGCTGCGTTTAAGTCCATTTTTTATGCCCAATTTTATATACAATTTCTTTGTAAGTTGAATATGGAAGGCGGTTTGGTGGAAACTAGATATTTTACTTTTTTTACACAAGCGCATCGCTTCAGTTCAGAAGGCCTTCCCTCGCCCACTTGACGAAGTTGGACGCACTTCAAAATGGCGGTGGGGATTCCCCCGAGGAGAAGTGCTTAGGGAAGTTCACGAGTGTATGTCTAAAAGTGGAGTTATGTGCAGCCCTGTTCACCGAAAGGTTATTTGGGAAACCAAAAAATGGTTCTTCTATGGCATCGCTGCAAAAATCCCCTTTTGGAACCTTGATTTTGAAGGGTGAAGGAGCTAGTAAGACAGTAAAGGTGATGATACACAGGGCAACTTTCTGAGCAATGTTGACGGGCAATTTTGCAGAGCGATGTTGCTTTTGCACTTTCTCATTGAGAATGGGCAACAAATTTCGATCTAATGTATCCAGATAGAAATTTGTTGCCCATTCTCAATGGGAAAGTACCCAAGCAACATCGCTCTGCAAAATTGCCCGGCAACATTGCTCAAAAAGTTGCCCCGTGTATCATCACCTTAAGAATCCCACAGCTGAATTTAGACACGAGTCCAGCTGTGTAGCACCTTTAGTGTGATAATGGATTTTCTTTGTGGGCAGTGAAAAGACTTCGGACACAAAACCCCCCCTGCGACTGCAAAGTGCTGGCCATTCACCCAGAAATTACACACATGGAAAAAGGTTTCATGCATCCCAGCGGTTCAACTCGGGATTATACTCACATGCCTACCTTAAAGAAATGTGTTGAATTTAACCCCCTATGACACTCTGAACCTATTGGAGCGACGTATTGTTCGGCTTTAATGAGATGAAGGAAAACAGATCAATCAAGCATATGTCCACAGCATAGACCTCTAAAAGCTTTGGACACATTGATCTGTGAAATTCTCGAAGGAGCTGACCTCTGACACAAACTCACATGGGCATTCCTCAATTACGCATAATATTTACTTATAAACTGTGAAAGGAGCGAAACATCTCAACGGTTACGGTCATGTGTCGATGTTCATAACAAATGTTTTCTCTCAAAACTCTAGGCCCGTTCCCCAAGACAAATACAGGTTTTATTGTCCACAATAAACCAATGTCAGGTGATTGTCTTTAGTCGACTGGATCAGATCATGTGTTTTATATTAGTACAGGCCACACTGGAGCCGATCAGATTGAAGCGAGAGTCCTTGACTGCTGTCCAATCATGCATGGATGAATTGGACAGAAGTTACAAAACCCTAAGGAATACTGAGAAACACTAAAAACAAAATGATGACTATGATCGGATCATGATGGTCGAATAATTGATTGACAACTGATTGACCCATACTTAGTTATCTCTTTGTTAATGTGAGATTACCTCTTGTTCTCAGCATATCTGAGAAGATGGAGATTTTAGCAAAAGTCTCAGTTTCCTCTTAATTTGATCTTGAAAAAAACAATGAGATTCACTAAAAAAAGGCTTCATGTGGTAAAATCTTGATTAATTGATTTCATTCACTTTTTATCATTATGCCTAAATTGAAAAAAAAAAATAAAAATGTGATTTTACTTCTGTTAAGCATCATACATAACAGATAGTCTTATATATTGTTAAAAATGTCTCAACCAGCAGAATTCAACAAGCATAATTGTTTCAGGTAGAGATCAAACTATGCCAAGTACATGAAAACAGTATACACATGCGGCATTTGGGCTGCGTTTTGGTTTGTAGCTTAAAGGGGACCTATTATGCCCCTTTTCACAAGATGTAATATAAGTCTCTGGTGTCCCCAGAATGTGTCTGTGAAGTTTCAGCTCAAAATACCCCACAGATCATTTATTATAGTTTGTCAAATATATACCCCTATTTGGGTGTGAGCAAAAACACGCCGTTTTTGTGTGTGTCCCTTTAAATGCAAATGAGCTGCTGCTCCCGGCTTCCTTTCCAGAAGAGGGCGGAGCTTTAACAGCTCAACAACAACAAAGCTGGAGAATCTCACGCAGCCAAAATGAGGATTGTCAGTAATGGTGTTCAGCCTTACATTGTTCAAACTGGAGTCGACACTGATGGAGAGACTCAGGAAGAAGTTACAACTTTTAGAATGAAACTGGACGTTTCTGAATGGTTAGTGGATAAATTTATGTAGTTGCTGTGGAGTTGATTCAACTCATCCACTAGCATGTGCCGTCATGTTCATCTTTTGTGCAATACCCGTATGGACGCCCACTATGCATAGCGTACCTGTTTGCCAAACAGAGCCATACACACCAGGCTAACGTTTATGATTGATATCAAATGTTGTTAATGGTCTAATATTTTTTCCAAAATATCACTCAGACAGAAACGCTCCTTTTTAAGCAATTGAGCTTGGCAGGGTCAACTTGCAGGCTCTAACGAGACTCTAAATAGTGTTCAGTGCTCGTCTGTGCACCCAACGACAGAACAGTTAACATGCTTTGCTTCAACTTTTGCCATGTCGTTAGAACTGCTACACCGTTTTCACTTGCAAAAACAAAATGGCAGCGCCGTGGGTGGAAACATGCAGACTAAGGGGTGGTAATATTATAGTAAGATCCCCTTCCTACGTCACTAGGGGAGCAAAATCTGAGCAGCTTGTTTTTTCACATGCTTGCAGAGAAAGGCTTTCCAAAACAAAGTTACTGGGTTGTCCCCTTTCACGTTTTCTGGGTTGGCAGATGCACTGGTTACCCGATTATAGCACTTAAACACGGTAAAGTCAGATTTTCATGAGATGTCCCTTTTAACCAAACATTAGTAAACCATAGTAGATCACATATATTTATTTAGAGCAGGTGTTCTTGATTCAAACGAGCCCAAACACAACATAACATGATGCATGACATGCTGCTTTGCTAAAGCAATACGACATCCAAGATCCGATCGCGTCATGATGATGCAGTGTTTTCTAACGTCAGTTGACAACATTGGGAAGGTCAACGAACAGAAACTGGATCTCAGCTGTGGTGGTGGGTATAGTGGGTAGTGACGATGAATAAAGACCAATCAGGGACTGTTTTACAGCAGGAGCGCACTTGGATTGGACTGATCGCTCAGATTGACAGCTCTTGGATTCATCGTTTGCTGTAGAAGCGCACTCGAAGATCAGATCAATGCTCGTCCACCAGGATCTTATTACTTCTTATTCTTTTCATGTTTACACATGCAAGTAGTTCTTATGTTCATGTATTTGAGCGATTATTGTTATGTATGCAGGATTTATTTTCCACAAAAAAATATATTTTGTGTCTCATTTGATTGGGTCTTTGAAAGTCATGGTTTCTGGTTTAAACTTGTTTTGTGCAGTTGGACTAAAAGCAAAAAAATCTCCCCATTGAGCACATAAAAAGACACATTTTGTTTAAATGGTATTTTGGCTTGACACCAGAGTATTAATGTGCAGAACACATACTGGCTGGCTTTACTGATTTTTTGGGGGTTGTTTTTTAGTACATAACAGAAAATATGATGCATATTTTGAAAAAATATTAAAGTCTTTCGAAGAGAATATTCCCATCTTTATTTATAGTGAGTAAACTAAATTAAAAATTGATAAAATCAATGAATTTATCTTAAGTGGAAATTCTACTTTCATATTATAGCTAACTTGGCTTAAAAAAAATAAAAAAATGTATTGACCCTCTAAGTAACATTTTGTTTTTAATGGTCTTTATAATAAATTTTTACTTTGCATGAATGTAATTTTTTTTAGGAAAAGACATTTTTTATTAAAATTAAATCAAAATAATAAATATGAATTGAGAAAAACTAATAACTGTGGCTGTAACAAATTAGATAAAGTTGGTCTAAAGTATATTTTTTTTCGGTGCTAAATTTGATTTGGCCTGTGCTGCTCTCCCTGTGGCTCTCAGCGGGGTTTTCAGAGCCGTCTCTCGGCTCTAGACCGCTTTAGGATGTGATTGGTGTTCCGCGGGCCAATCAGAGGACACCATGTGGTTTCTGCACCCAGACAGATGGAGGCAGCGAGGGATTCTGGACAGTGGACAGTCACTGGTGTCTGCTGAGATCAAACGACACAGAGCCGCTGACGCACACACAGCAGGTACAGCAGCACCCCACAATACCTGTGAGCCTCTGAGAAACAGCATTCATGCACAGCTTTAGTATTATCAGCCAGTCAATACACACCTGTAACATTTAAGAGTGACCAATTATGCTTTTTCCACGTTCATCTTGTTGTGTGTAATGTTGCTGTTTGAGCATGAAAAAGCTCTGCAAAGTCTCTCCAGCAGGAGTTCTTCTCTATATCAGTGTCAGTGTTTCTGAACTCCCTGAAACTCCTCCATTGTAGTCTTGAGTTTTCTTCACAATATTCCTCATTTAAATAACTCATATGCAGAATAAAGGGGCGGAGTTAGTTAGTGTGTTGAAACTGGCAGTTATGGTAAGGGGCAGGACATTTCCCAAAAACGCTCGAATCGCTTGACCAATCACAACACACTGCTCCAGCCGACCAACCAGCCAATTTTGTGAAGGTGAAATATGGACCTGGACATATTTTCATGAGATTCACCCTAAAAGACTCTTAAATCTTTGGGTGTGAAGCTTTATAAATGAAAAGTCATCCATCCTTATTTTGCACATATTTTCATTCTCTGCTTTGGGATCTTGGCAAAAACAATGAGCTTCACATGTTTTATGTGGTCTTGGGATCAAAGGAATTGATTATAAAAACACTTGTTCAGTCTCACCCTAGACCCGCATGATTTGACAGCAGCAGTTAGCCGAAAGCCAGCAGAGAATCCTGGGAATGAAATTAAAATGTGCACTAGCAATCTGCTCATGGGCTTTCAATCACACACGCAGGACTCCTGCCAGCAGTAAATCAATTCACTACAAAACACACCGCCTCAGACCTTCTTCAAGAGTCCTGGATGCACTAAACACCTCCTGAGAGAGCAGCTGCATGATAAAAACACAACACAAGCCAGAGAATATTTGTTAAAGAGATGAATGGCTCTTAATATGCAGCATGCAGTGACGCACACTAGCTCTGTTCCAAAACCTAGAGAAATTTTGATATGCTTTATATTGTTTTCAATACAGCAAAATGCTGATAAAACAGCACCACCCACCCAGTGAGCATAGCTAAGTTGTACAAAAGCTGTGATAACTTTTGCAAAATGCAATACTTCAATGAAAAGTGCAAATTTAAACCTGAATAAAATTGGTTTAGGGTTAGTTGTGTTGCAGCTGAGCAGGGAAGAGGAGAGGCGAGGTGAGGATCTAACTGCAGCGGTTTATTAAACAAACACACAAAGAAAGATAATTCAAACAGGGAAGACAACGTCAAAAATTCTAATAGGGAACAGAAATGCAACAGCTTTACAAACACATATAGACAACGACCGATAAAAGGCAACAGAAACACAGGGGTAAATATACACAAGAGGCTAACAAGGAACAGGTGTGGGTAATCAATCATTATGGAAACTAACAAGGGTAACTATGGAAAGAAGTAAAACAGGAACTACACACAGGAAATGAACACCGGGAACAATCCACCTTTTTCCAGAGCAAACAAGCGCCGCCATGATGGATTCTAACTTCCATTTGTATGCTGTCCTTTTCCAGTCTCCATTGGAACCCATTGATAAAACGGAGTAAAAAGAGCGACTGAATTAATTAAACAGAAACTTTTTGAACATTACTAAAAATTAAAATGAGCACAGGGTTAAAGGATTAGTCCACTTTTAAATAAACTTTTCCTGATAATTTACTCACTCCCATGTCATCCAAGATGTTCATGTCTTTCTTTCGTCAGTCGAAAAGAAATGAAGGTTTTTGAGGAAAACATTCCAGGATTTTTCTCCATATAGTGGATTTCAACGGCTACCAACAGGTTGAAGGTCAAAATTACAGTTTCAGTGCAGCTTCAAAGAGCTTTAAATGATACCAGACGAGGAATAAGAGTCTTATCTAGTGAAACGGTCGCTCATTTTCGAAAAAAATACAACCGTTTATGCTTTATAAACACAAAATATCGCCTTGAACGTACTTTCCATTTCCGCATTCTTCAAAAAGCTTACGCTGAATGTCCTACGCCTTCCCTATTCTACTTACGGAAAAAAAACGAAACTGGCGCCGCGTTCGTTCCGTAAGTAGAATAGGAAAGGCGTAGAACATTCAGCGTAAGCGTTTTGAAGAATGCGGAAACGGAAAGTTGTTAAAATGTTACCACATTTTATTTAGTTTGTTTTTCCTTGTAGGTGTGCTTTCTGCGATGTTACCTAATTGCAACCGAAATTGAGGATTTTACCCAATAATGTTGTGTGCTATGTATTTTATATGCTTGCAAGAGTATTGGGTTATAGCTTAGCAACATACTAAAAATAAGATTTACAACTGGGAACGATTACAAGAATTTATCGAATGTCTTGTGTGCTTCACTTCTCAGTGAGTTCATTTAGTGAGGCAGCTCAATAAGCTTTGGAACAGACCTATAATTTATGCAAAGGATGTTATGTAGCTTCAAATGATGTGAAAACCTGGAAACCAGTAATAAACCCACAATATCCATTTGGTAACTGTCCAAACCAAAGGTTTTCAGAAAGCGATCAGTGCCCTTCAGAGTGACTCCATTAGCCTGAGCTGTAGACTGTGCTAACAGAAACACTGCTAAATAAAACATGACTAGCCCAAAAATACAAAAAGAAGAGTGAGTGTGAGATAAATTGAGATGTGATGTGGTGGGCGTATCGAAAGTCAAATAAACCCAAAGCAGCAGTAACATATAGTGTTCCCATAGTGTGGTTCATTAATTAATGATATTTAATCTTATAGCATGAAACGAAAAGAAGTTAGGCAAAAAATAAACATCAGTGAAAGAAACCCATAGAAAGCGTAAGCCGTCTGTGACCTAGCATGGCATGCGGCAGAACGCTTGAAAGAGAAGAGACCGTTTCAACAAACAGAACACAGCCCATAAAACAACAAACCCAGACACAAACACAAACACACACACACACACACACACACACACCTACATACGGCTGCACAGTGTGCGGCACAACACTCTGAAGTCTTCCCATGCTTTCAGGCACAAGCTTAAAAAATTTATGACCCCCTCAGAAAATCTATTCTCCACAGCCGCAGGCCAAAGCTGGAGTATCTCGCATGAGTTCTTGCCTAAAAGCAGCAGCACTTCAGAGTTGATATAACTGCGGTACTGTCTGTGTGCAAGTCAGAGGCCAAAGACAAGCTTTGTTTAGTTTAATGAGTCAATCAAACAAACACTTTTGGATTTTTTTGTTGTTGAGCATTTGGATGTTTAAGTGTGGTTATTAATAATTGTCTCTTATTAAAGTAATGAATGTCACAGTTACATGTTAAACATTCATTTTTAAACACATAATAATGCGTCAATGTGTCAAAGCAAAGCTACTACATTGCAACTTGTTTACATACATATGCAGGGAAATTCATACACCTGAAAAACAAATGCTATAGAGTTTCCTTATATCATCTTTCAAGAATCAGACAACAGCTTTACTGACAGAAATCTGAGATATTGAGTCAAAATATCTGGTAACACTTTACAATATGGTCACATTTGTTCACATGCAGTCTTACTAACTAAAATAAACCACCAACTTTTTAAAGTATCCATTATTCTTAATCTTAGGTAATACATGCAAATGTTTTTGTTTGCTCATGTCGGTTCACAGTGAATTAACTATTGTTAACAGATCAAACTTTTGGTTGTAGAAATGTATTAGTAAATGTTGAAATAATAATAAGACTCATTGGCTGTAGAAGTATTGTTCATTTCATGTTAACAAATGAGACCTTATTGTAAAGTGTTACCAGATATCCCACATTCAGTTCTGAATGGAACGCAGTAACAATCACAGGAATCTTGCCAGAACATTCCAAAAATCAAATTAGAGGGACTCGATTCTAGTATAATATAATACTTCTATATCTAATTATCTTGGATATCTAATAATAAAAGAATCTCTAAAGGGTCAGTATTGGATAAATCCAGCCTTAGAAGAATCTAATTGTTGCACTCTAATCATTCTAATATATAAAGTAATTGTCACTGATTCAAAATGCCTACAAAATAAACATCCAGTTTCTCAAGGAGTCTTCCTGTGGTTCATGCAGACCTATTTGCTTCACTAGAAATGCATTTACTTTCAAAAATGTCCCATTCCAGGAGTTGCGCTACAGTGGGCGTGTTCCCGAAGATCCCGCCCACCCGTGTGCATGATTATATGCTGCGGAAACGCTGACTCATGTGAGCCTGACCTTTTCATCCCAATCTGGGATACAGGGAAGAATGTTTCCCTCAACCTTAAAGACTCCATGAAATCAAACTTGGGATTTAGGAACCAAATTTAGGGAACCAAGTTTAACTTCTACCAAGTGCAATATTATGAATATTGAGTGTTTGATGGTCTTTTTTGTAGTTTTACATTTTTTTTTTTAAAAAAAAGAAGATTTTTCAAAGTTGTAAATAAAGCAAAGTTTACTGGAGTATGTTTTACAAAAAAATACTAGTTATGGTTAGGGGCGGGACACAGAGAGTTTACCTGTTTGGTAAACCAACACCCGCAGTACTAAACTGAACACCCATCCCGTTATCCCAGTTACCAACCTGGTCTCATGACGAAAACGTACCCGTGGGCACGTTTTCTCAAGTCGCGAAATATGTACCGATGCGTACGTCTCGCTGCAGTTTCGATGCGAAATGTCCACTGAGCGGCGCTAAAAGCGTTTTGGCCTGAGCAGATAATAGGTTGAATACGGTACGTTTTTATGATGTTGCTTTTTAGACGAATCACCGCGGTTCTTGATTTGACATTTGTGCTCCGTTGCCTTTTTAAAATAACATCCCACCGACGCTAAGCCTAAACCTACCCGATAGTGTTGACAAAAATCAAACGTGAAATAAGAAGCATCCACGATCATATACCGTTTTTCAGCTCGTTTAGATATATCTTATCTCTGAGCTCTCTTTTTACCATCCGTCGTAAGTCCAACTCTGTATTGGCTGAGCTACCGAGCAAGCTGGTTACAGCCAAAAAAAGCGAAACGTACAGAGCCGGTCAAGCGGCGCAAAGTCGTTTACAAATCGGGCACTCTGGTAAAAAGCGTTTTGAAGTTGTAACATAATACAACTTCGCGAGGAGACGTCAAAACGAGTCTTTATTTATCCATAATCCGACCCCGGCCGTCATCAAAACCGTGTATGAAAACGAGCAAAAAGCGCTTATTGACGTTTTACCTCCTCTAGCGTTGGTTTCTGTTGGAAACTGCAGTGAGACGTACGCATCGGTACGTAATTTTGTGTCTCACGAAAACGTGCCCACAGGTACCTGTCTGACATAAAGTCCGTGACCTGAACCGCACCCGCATTAAATCTACTACATCAGATAGACAAAAATCATTTATTTTCTCATGCAACACAAGCAATCAAACCAACATTAGTCATTCTGAGTTGATGCATTTGAGAAAAATAGAAAAAAAAAAAAATGTGAGAATTGTCAGTGGAGCCCGGAGGCGGAGTCCCGGTATCAAACTTCCGCCCAGACGACTGCGTCATCATTGATGTATTTTAAATAGGCTATATAAATTATACACAATTTAAAATTCTACCTATAAAATAATAGGCTATTCTGTTTCTAGAGCAATAATATTTTTGAAACAGCAAATTCAGTAGATAAACTCAATATAATATGCCACTAGAAACAACTCTAAATCGTCAGAAACGGTCCTGCCATTTTAAATAAAGGGTTAAACTAACGTTACAGGAGATCGATTGCTGTAGACAGTGCTCTATAATTAATTAGAGTAGGCTATCATTAGTTTTGTCCTGCTAATTATTATTTTATACCCATAAAAATAATTAGTAACTGCCAGATAACGATCACCTGCTTTTTTCCCCCGACATGGTTAACATTAGGTGTGTTATCTTAACTAATAACGTTTATTAATTAGCTTATGAAGCCCACATTTAACGTTACCGAGAAAAGCTCAGATATCCGTCAGATCCTGTAGGTCAGTTAGTACAGTTTACTGCTGAACAGCTCATTTTGTTGGTGTGAAATAACACAGAAATTTAAAATTAACAGTTAGTTATATATCATATATAGTTCATATATCTTGAATCTCCCCTCGAAGCCCCGACAGTCCTCAGAGAAGCTGTCAATCAACTGCGAATCACGACGACACGCCCCATTTCTATAGCACCAAATTGCTAGCTAAAATCAAACTTATCACAAAAACGAACAATTGAATATAAATCAGTGTGATAACAACTACCATAAATGACCAAAACCATCTTTCAGAAAGTTTTATTTGAAGCAGAATTTATTTTTAAGTTTTCACTGAAGTCTTATTTGTCTGCATTGAGCGGGCGGGGTTTATGACCTGTACTGCATCCAGCCTCCAGGGGGCGATCAAAGAGCCCGCAGCTTCACTTTTCATATGAGGCACACCCGGTTTGACCATTCACAACGTCACAACGCACTGCTCCAGCAGACCAATCAGAGCACACTGTGCTTTTCAGAAGGAGGGGCTTCATAGAGACAGGAACTAAACAGGGGTGCGTTTCCCGAAAGCATTGTTAGCCAACTATGGCCGTAAGTCCCATTGAACTCTATTGTTAATGACGGAACTTGCAACCATAGTTCACTTTGGGAAACACACCCCAGAGCGTTACTGACAGACTGGGAAGAGAGGAGCTGCAACAATGGAGAATATGAGGAAAATAATCAACATTCAAGCATGAAAACCTGTTCTAGTAGAGCCCAAAAACAACATCAAGACTTATAGCGGATAATATGGCATCTTTAATCACAAGGTGGTTTCTGCACTCTTTTAATGGAGCTTTTATTAGCGCAAGGCCAAGATAGAAATAAGAGTTTGTCTCTAGGTTTCCTCAGAAGTGTACACTGGAAAAATAATGGGTGTAGGATTCACTTTTAGGCAATTTTTTATGCCGAAATTGCTAGTAAAGTTCACAAATAATTACAAAGAAACAGTAAGGGACATACTGAGTTTAACGTGGAATTTGAAGTTGAAAAATCACCCGTTTCGACACACTACTAACTAACTCAACCACGCCCCCTGCCCCTTTACTCTGTGTATGCCTTGGGTGGGAATTATTTGAATGAGGAATATTGTGACGTGTTTGTTCCTGGAAGACAATAGAGGCGTTTCAAGGAGTTCAGAAACAGTGCTTAAATGAAGACTTAGGCTACGTTCACAATGCAGGCCCAAATCCGAATACTGTTGCTCATACTGTATGTGACTGATCTGATTTTTTTTTAATAACACTGTGAACAGCACAAAGCACAAGGAATCTGATCTTTTTGATTCTGATTTGGGCCACTTCCAAAGTTTTACGTCACTCTAGATCGACATTCGTCACAATTCTGTGCTGACGGGAGTCACTCCAAAGATTTTCAGCTCTTATACTCAAGTATCATACTGACAACTCTATACAAGCCAAACTTGATTCTTACTCAGGGGTGTGGGTGTTCCTGAAGAAACATACTCAATACAAAACACAACAGTTGGACAGAGTGAACTTGGTCAGACCACAAATATGGCAACAACATGGGAATATGACTTTACCATTGTTGACCATGGACAAAGAAAGACTAACCAGCAATAACAAAGTTATATATAGACTAGGAGCGAAACGATTCCGGTAAAAAAAGAAGGGGAAAAAAAGCTTCACCATTTGGTAGATGTTTGTACAGTGCATGTGTGTCTGAGGTTTATCCTGCGGGAATGGCACTGTCTTCTCCAAAATCAATTATTGGTGATTTGCACTGCTAACCTAAACAAACCCTAAAGAGGATGAACAAATCATAGTCTTGTTTCTGACTGTATGTCTGGTGTATGTGATGCTGGACCTGCATGACGTTCACTAGCTAGTGTGTCACAATGATTCAACAGAACTTTTACTGCTCAGAAATTTTGCTGCATTATATGTGTTAATGCTTGAAACAATGAGATGAAGAATCTCTAATGGGTCGAATTCAGCCTCAAATGAATCTAACTGTTGCACCCTAATAATAACCAAACCAATACTGTGACCACAACCGTTCGAACATCACACCAAAATCACTCGCATTCTGCAGAAAACACAGCAGTCACCTGACCAACCACATGAGAGGGTTGCGGACTAGCGATGGACAAACCATGACTCGTGATCATACACCCAGATGAAAAGTCATTTTACGTCAAATTCATCACATGACTTGACATATGACTGTTGTCAGACTAGACTACATCCTTTCCTTCACTTCCAGACATTGAGCGATACTATACAGATGTTCGCTATAATGTGTTTCTGGGCCATTGCTACAAACTGAAGAGGTACGAGTGATGAAGCAAAGTGGAGAGATGAGAAACGAGCGAGAGAATGAATTATCTGGACGAGCAGAGCCTCGCCGCAGGAGTTAATGCACACTATTTGTCTTCTTGCACTCATTTACGCCCCATCTCTCCACCGCTGATCCATATCGAGGTCAACAATTCGGCATGTCTGCATGGCTCTCCGGTCAAAGCCTAATGCATGAGAACCCTACGAGAATAACAGGACATGCTACATAACTTCTCTAGGACCAAGAACCCACTGAACCTCGGGTCACTCAGATGAGCCCCTTCAACAGTTCTGACTTCATACATTTAAAGTCTGTATTACCTGCCAAATATCACTGAAAGAGGTGTCTTGAAATCACACCTGTCTCTGTGACACTCTGGAAAAACTGTCAGGGGAGCTTCATGTATTTTTAGTAGGGCTGTCAACATCAACGCGTTAACACATGCAATTAATTCAAAAACCTTAATGCGCTAAAATAATTTAATGCAAATAAATTACTGAAGCATGTGAAATTGCGTCATTAACGTAATTTACGTCACACAGTTACTAGGGGTGTATCGCTATTCAAACCGAACCGAAAAAACGTGATACACCACCATTGCAATACTCTTATGGCGTACTGAACGTGCCCCGCCCCCTGCCGCCCCGCCCAGCCCTGGCCCACTGGATCTACACAAAGAATACAGCGTCGTATCCTAACCACTAAACAATAATCGCAATAAGTTCCACATTTTGTTACAGGGCTCAACGCTAAGGATTTTTTTCTACTGGCCCAATTGAGCCAGTGGTTCAAATTTTTACTTGCCCCACCAGAATTTTCACTGGCCCCACAACAAAAAATTAATAAAAGTAAAAGACAAGAAAATGGGCCTATAACATAAGCATAGTTATTGTTTTCATTGTCTTTGTTACATTTGACCTCAATAAATAGGTTTATGACACCAAAAGCTATAAATATTGTTACGAATAAACAGTAAGTAATAAAATAGTAACAAATAACAAATCAACAAGTAACAAGTAACAAATCAAATTACGAGTAATAGCACAAATAAATACAAACAGAACAAACATATAAATGAAATAAATGGTGCTTTTCAAGTTTTTCATGTAGGTTTAAACTAGATTTTCAGGTACAGAAATTGTAACCTAATAAATACATATACTATAGATTAAACTTTATTAAAGTTAATCAGTCAAGAGCAGTTACAGATGCATAAAAATGTTTTTAATGTTGAAAATATAAAACATTAAATACTGTTACTTGAAATTATTTAAAAAATGAAGACACTTTAAATGTGAAATTAAACCCACCAGTAGGTGGCAGCAAATCACTGTTAATGAGCAAGTCATTGAGTTTCAACCGATTCATTCAAACGGATGATTCATTCAGGAAGTGTTGCTCAAAGACGCAAAACAATGCTGTGAACTATTTTCCTTGGCGAAATACAGCGAAACAGATGATTTGGTGTGTAAAATGTTAGTCACTTAATATTAAGTTCTTGTTCATTAAACTGTACGCTGAATAAAATCAATATCAGATTTGTAATCATGCTAATATTTGGAGAAAAACTGCGCTCTTTGTGTAATATTGGTTAACTATATTAAATGACATAAATATGAAATATATACAGGGTCATTTTTGCCCCTTATCTTGAATTCTGGGGCATTCTAATGGCATTTTAATATACAAAATCACGCAGTGAAATCGTGCACTCTAAATAAGCACGCGCACTAATCTAACCTACTACACTACGTCACGTAGTGCATGTGTGCACTCAATGAGTGTGTTTTTGTTTGTTTTTTGAAAAGTGAGGGACATACTCGATAATATCAGATCGTTAAATCAACGATTACGATATCATAGATGATATATATCGCACACCCTACAGCACTGGCCCGATCGGGCAAGTGACCGTTCCGTCTACTGTCCTGAGCGTCGTTCACACTGGCCCCAGGCCATCGGGCAATCCTTACTGTCGAGACCTGAGTTACTTTCGATAAAAAAAAGTGTCATCTTTCAAATTCTTGATTTTATCACGAAATTCAAACAATAAATGCTATTTTGATGCTCTTTGATATAGGCGCCTCAGTTCAAGCGTATGAACGATCATCTCTTCCTCTTTAATACTAGTTACAGAATAAACATGAATGAACATCTGAAGGTATGTTGAAAGATACAGTACAACTTATTGAAACATATACTATCTTGTGTAATCACTCAGTCAGTGTTTCAACGGCGGAAAGATGTCATAAAACAGCTTGTAAACACTGCGTCATGTAGCATTTACCTCAGGCGAGTCCACAGCTTGTTAGTTCGCCAGAGAAATGAACTCTTTTGCAAAATATATGCACTATATTAGCCTATATATTAATTATATTTTACTTAACTTGTTAGTGATGTCTTGATTAATGTATGTTTAAATAAATATGTCACGCAAACTGACAGCCACTCTGTAAATGATTATATTTGGAGTAAAAGCATAATTTTATAATTAGATTTAGAAGTTAATGCAAAAACTGCCTGATGTGCGGTTTACATGTTTGCATACAATTTGTTATTTGAGTGTTGATTATTATATCTAACTTTTAATTGCAATTTAATTCATTTAAAGACAGAGATAATTTGTTCAGTAAACTACTGTTTAATTAAAGAAAAGCAATTTTGTTTAGTCATATTCTCTGATTGTTTCTGAAGAGTGCGAGCCCTCACGCTGTGTGAAATACAGACTGAACCGAATGGTTATACAGTTATATGTTATCTATGTAAAATGTTATAGGTTTAAATATTATTGCTGATTATGGCTAATACATTATGAACTGCATATGTGCATATTATGTAGACTTACTGTTTACATCAAATTCATGCTTTAATAGTAGACTAATCATTGCAGGTTTCATCTGTGGCTTGCAACCATAAATGTCTGCATTTAGCATCAAAGAGAATCTTCGACGACGGTAATCTTTTTTGTATTGCGATTCTGACATCCAAAGGCATTTTTTATCTTATTCCATGGATTTTGCCCGTTTTTCTCCACTTATTACCGCTGTTTTTCTGCCACCACAATGCGCGTGGCAACTGCAAGTGATGTAACTGTGACGTCTGCTCCCAAATGGTCTATACTGCAGAACATCTCAAGTGAATGATTTAGACTGAAGTTATTCATACGCCTGCCTGTTACACTGAACACGAACCGTCCCGTGAGACACGCACATCTATTATAGCTGAACTTAGCTAACAATGCAGAGCAGTTTGACGCATCCTTCATCCACCTGCTTCATCCACAGTCATTAGCAGCAGCACATCAATGGACTCTTAAAGCTCAAACAGACTGGAGAATCAGCCTCAGGGTTTCTGAGTCCTGAACTGCACTCAGTTTGACGTGCGATTCCTGCAGTTAGCCAAGAATAACACTAAAGCAGTGTCCTTGAAACCAATGTTTCAACCAACATGCTGAGAACGATCTGAAGCACATGATGCTTGATCCTCTACGGTGCAGCATCACATCCAAGATTCAACTTTACTTTCACTGCTTTCTGTTCAGGACAAAAGAAATGAGTAGATGTTACTGAAGTTTTACCACTTTTACAGCCATTAATGCCGCCATACTGAACACACAGCGAGAGGGAAGAATAATTGGGCAGGTCTTGTTGAGTTAGGCCTGCTGACGTCTGTGAATGAAGGGATAAAGGAAAACAATGGCTATCAGAGAGCGTGCAGGACAGGAAGTTATGCACACGCAAACAGGAAGCAGACAGGGGTTCGGCTGTTTTCTGTGATCCCGTTGTGTTGTTTTTTTTGTGTGTGTGTGTGTTGTTTGCTTGCGTCATATGGTAAAAAAAAAAAAATTCAAACAAAGCAAAAACTTAAAGGGGACCTTTACAAGATGTAATATAAGTCTCTGGTGTCCCCAGAATGTGTCTGTGAAGTTTCAGCTCAAAATACCCCACAGATCATTTATTATAGCTTGTCAAATTTGCCCCTATTTGGCCGTTTTTGTGTGTGCCCCTTTAAATGCAAATGAGCTGCTGCTCCCGGCCCCCTTTCCAGAAGAGGGCGGAGCTTTAACAGCTCAACAACAACAAAGCTGGAGAATCTCACGCAGCCAAAATGAGGATTGTCAGTAACGGTGTTCAGCCTTACATTGTTCAAACCGGAGTCGACACTGATGGAGAGACTCAGGAAGAAGTTACAACTTTTAGACGTTTCTGAATGGTTAGTGGATAAATGTATGTAGTTGCTGTGGAGTTGATTCAACTCATCCACTAGCATGTGCCGTCATGTTCATCTTTTGTGCAAATCCTGTGTTGAATTGATCCTCGTTTGTGAAGCAGTCCGGCGTAAAATGACGGCATGACAACAACACTCTACTACAACAACTCTTCCTCTTCTCTAAAACAGCCCAACATGGCCTCGACCCCTTTGTTGTGTGTTCTCGGGGGCGGGGTTTATGTAAATTTGGGGTTTGTGATGTCACTAACCTGGGAAGAAGCTCGTTGTAGTTCCTACAAGCCGTTTGTTGTAGTCCTTAAACAGTGAATTCTGTTAAAGAAAATATCTCCTTTGCATTGAACTTTGAGTGTAGTAACTTTGCAGATGTTGTTTATGATCAAACAGCAACATTACACACTAACTAAAGTTAAAAAAGAGAAATCAGTATCAACCACCCCTTTAAGTAAATGTAGACTTTTCGGGAAGCAGTGCTGGGGAATTAGTGGTGTTGTGATGAAGAAGGAGAGTTCAGCGGTGACAGTGTGAGCTGCTGCTATTTTGGATTTGCTCCGTCTCCCTTTAAAAGAGTGAAACTTCCTTCAGCATGCTGAGAAACTAGGTCTGGTGCTGCCAGGCCGTCCCAGAGCCAATCACATGAGATATGGGTCAGAACTTCAGCACTGCACACTCTCTGTCCGTATCTAAACTACCGTTGAAAAGTTTGGGGTCAGTAAGATCTTTAAATGTGAAAGAATGATCATCAAGGCTGCATTTATTTGATCAAAAACTGTGAAATATAATAAGAATTTAAAATAGCTGTTTTCTATGTGAATATACAGTAAAATACAATTAATTCCTGTGATCAAAGCTGAATTTACTCCAGTCTTCAGTGTCACATGATCCTTCAGAAATCATTCTAATATGATGATTTGATGCTCATCCAGTCAGTACAGTGAATATTCCCACAATTCCTCACACTCAAATCCTCCGAATCCTTCTGATATTCTGTTACCGCTCTACAAAAACACTCAACTGAATGCCTCTTTACATAAACAATCTCTATAAAGAGTAAAGCAGGTTAAAAAAGATCGAGCTGTAATAGTATGTGGATGAGTGGTGCCATAATCGCTTCTGACAACATGATCATTTAAAATACTCCGGTAACCGTGTGAATTCATTACAATAAATACCGCAGGCCCATCTGCACATTCCCTTCATAGATGAGCCGGCACAGGGCTGGTGTAATTATTCAGTCCTGAAGACATGCTCCAGCTTAAAAGCACTGTAGTTATCTATTATTATATAAAGACATAATGATTTAATTTCTACAGGTATAACTAAAAGGATATTCCTTACAAGTCAAGCTCTTGTGGGTTTGAATAGAAAAGTACTGATCACAATGTCAGGAAGAGAAGCAATTCTTTTAAGTGGGAACATACAGGTTTATTCAATGTTCCCATCGTTGAACAGCCTGTTTAGGGAAGATGTGCAGCACGTGACACATGATGAAATGCAAAGCATGCTGTTGTTCTTGTCTGAAATTTCCATAGCCAGATAACAGCGTGAATGCTGAGCAGATCACTGGGAACAATCCAGATCTCATTTCATTCAGCATAGATTTCTACAACCTGACAATCATAATGAAGTCCAAAATCACAGCATGGTCATTTAGATGATGCTCAGAATGTTCTGTTTGAATGAAATCAACATATTATCAGCTGTATTGAATGCTCGTTGTGATCTGAAGCGCTGAACCTGCGTTACACCTATCATCTTCATCAACGCTGCTCTATTATAGGTACACACAAACATACTGATGACAGATCACATATTTCAGAGCAATGCTATGTCAACAGGCCATAATGCATGAACCCCTATTCATAGGAAATCTGATGCAACCCCGATGGCATGGAGATGGGAAGGCTGCACGCGGAAATCAGCGACTCACCCTCGGAGAGCTCCAGCTCGAGCTCCGCCAGCTTCTCGCGCACCTCCGCCGGGAGAGTCATCGCGATCGCCGGCGACGGGTCCAGCATCATCATCAGTAATCCGGTGGAACTGCGTTCTGCCATAACGATCCAGCTGGGTCAGACAGCTCCAGTACAGGTCCTCGCCGGCCAGAGGGCTTGTTGTGGCTCAGATCAGCTGGTGGAGAGAGAGGGGCGGGCCGGGCGGCTGCTGGTCGCTTATCGCATGCAGATGTGAGAAGTATCGGGGCGGTTGCATATAGGCTGCTGTTTGCGTACAGCCCAACCGCTCGGACCGCAGATCAAACGTTAGAATATAAGATCCACACCCTTCTTTAAGAAGGATTTAGCCGAGCATGGCTTAAGATTTCCGTATAATTCTTCGTAAAACAAAGGGAAACTCGCCCAACTCCGCTCTTCAGCGCGCCACCATCGCCATTGCAGCAGAGCAGCTGGGAAGAGCGCGAGAGCAGCTCCAGTCAATCCTGTCTCACCTACACACACACACACACACACACACACCGGTGACATGCACTGCACTTACTAAACTAACAATAGATGGCACATTCCACGATAGTATAATTATAGAGTGAATTTGACGCATTTTATCTGACAAATAATATCTTAATATCATGTGTCAAATGTTAAACGTGACACTTAAGATAAATGAAAACTTTTAGTAGGCTATATATTGAGATAAAGGCCTAGCTATGGCCTCTTAAAACGAACAGGGTGAGCAGTTTTAGTTCATTTAGCTTTATTCTTAAGATCATGCTGATGATTCTACAAATATCCACTTTTCAATAATCAGCTGCTGACTGTACAAAATCATGGTAACAGGGTTGAGTATTAAAGATCACCCCCTACTGACACAGTTAAAATAGTTTACATCTTTACCATGCCATTGACACAGGTTATGATGGTAATATGGTTGAATATTAAAGATCATCGCCTACTGACGCATTTAAAATATAAGAGAAGAGTTTATATCTTTACCATGTCATTATGACAAATGTTATGATGGTAGCAGGGTTGAATATTAAAGATCACTCACTGACACATTTAAAATATGAGAGAAGAGTTTACATCTTGACCATGTCATTATGACAAATGTTATGATGGAAACAGGGTTGAATATTAAAGATCACCCCCTACTGACACATTTATATATATGAGTTTACATCTTGACCATGTCATTATGACAAATGTTATGATGGAAACAGGGTTGCATATTAAAAATCACTCACTGACACATTTAAAATATGAGAGAAGAGTTTACATCTTGACCATGTTATTATGACAGAGGTTATGATGGTAACAGGGTTGAATATTAAAGATCACCCCCTACTGACACATTTAATATATATGAGTTTATATCTTGACCATGTTATTATGACAGAGGTCATGATGGTAACAGGGTTGAATATTAAAGATCACCCCCTACTGACACATTTATATATGAGTTTATATCTTGACCATGTTATTATGACAAAGGTTATGATGGTAACAGGGTTGAATATTAAAGATCACCCCCTACTGACACATTTATATATGAGTTTATATCTTGACCATGTTATTATGACAAAGGTTATGATGGTAACAGGGTTGAATATTAAAGATCACCCCCTACTGACACATTTAATATATATGAGGAGTTTGTATCTAGACCATATTATTATGACAGAGGTTATGATGGTAACAGGGTTGAATATTAAAGATCACCCCCTACTGACACATTTAAAATATGAGGAGTTTATATCTTGACCATGTTATTATGACAAAGGTAATGATGGTAACAGGGTTGAATATTAAAGATAATCCCTTACATCTTGGCCACGCTATTATGATGAGGTTATGATGGTAACAGGGTTGACTCATGAGATGTAGACATGACTTCAAGTCTTATTGTTTCAGTTAAAATTTGCATATTTGCTAATTCTGCAAGGAGGAGTTGGAGACACATTAACAGGCCCAAATGCATCCTAATGAAGAAAACATAACTATTTAAAAAGTAAACTAAACATACTATATTTTTGTTGACAATAAAAAGATGGAAAATGTATGTAATTTGTAAAAACTAATAGAAATAAATATAAAAACTGAAATGGAAATATTGTACTAAAAGAATGAAATATTGCAATTTATTTATGACAATAAATACACATGAAACAAAACTGAAATATTGACACCTTATATAATTGTAAAACAAAACAATGTAAACATTCACATCTAAAAAAAAATAAATAAATAAAATCACAGGTCTCCATTAATAGTTATAAATGATGTAATTTTGATAATGAGATGAGAAGTAGTTTCCGGTCAGTTCAAGTCAGTCGAAGCATAGTTTATCATTGTTTGGAACTTTACATTTAAACAAATAATTTATTCAATTAAATTATTTAAATAAGTGTTTTTTTGTTTTTTTTTAATTAATCAGTTCAGATGTTTGGTAAAAACAAAGCAAATGTTAACTTGTTTTAACACAAGCAGTAGTAAAGTTCACTGCCAAAGCTGGATGACACTGCCCACATGTGGACAATATACAACACTACAATGACAACCTGAGACATACTGACATATTGCAAACCATAATTGATACAATTCATATTCATCACTCAAACATCAGATGTTCAGGCATAATCATCAACCTTCACTTAAACGTAAGGGTTAATGATACAATCATGACAGATACACATTCTTCCTGAGAGTGTGTCTCAGATTTATTAAGTATGATGATTCGGCAGATTTGCTATTGTGTTCGTATACGGCCCGATTCACTGCCATGTGCATGTCTACCAAATGAGTCCTCCTGAAACCAGAAAAAAAGCCATTAGTAATACATAAATCTTAATGGAGAATGATAAAGGATCTAGTGAACAAGTAAGAGATCCGGTTTAACTCGGATAAACATCAGAAACGACTGTAATAGTCTGCTATCAAGTGTCTTACCTCTTCTGTCCTTCAGTTAGGGAGGATCTCAGGGCCCGCAGGTACACAGACTGGTGGTTTGGCATCTCCAGCTGCTTCGCTTTAGTCTCGCAGTGACTCCAGAAGACATCAGCGTCCGCCGGGACAGTCCTCGGCCGGCACGAGGACACGGGCCCGTCTGTCTCCAGCTCTCCGTCCTCATGACCTCCACACCCAACACAGCCCTCACAGACCTCATAGCTCTGGATGAAGAAGAGTTTGGGCTTGCCTGCCAGGCCAGGGCAGGAGTCTGAGGCGAAGAGGCGCCTGACGGTGTCCAGTCTCAGTCCTGGAGCGTGAGAATCAGTGGCCAGCAGATCCGAGGAGCGGCTTCGGCTAATAATGCAGCAGACGAACGCAGACGCCCTGTAGTGTCCTCGCTGTCGGGCCGCTTCCCTCAGTGTGGACAGCATGTCTCTCACACTCAGAAGCTTGTGTACAATTACATGGAAGTGTAAGGCCTTAAAGGTTTGCTCCAGCTGATCTGTAACGACAACAGAAGTCATTTCACAATGACACTCAAAAATAAAGTGCAGTGAAGGTTCCATGAAGAACCTTTAACATCCATGGAATCTTTCCATTCTACAAAAGATTCTTTAGATTTTTAAGTGTTGAAAAAATGGTTCTTTTAAGAACTGATCTCTGATCAGGTTCTTTGGGGATCCAGAAATCACAGTGAAAACCTCTTTTATTTTTAAGCGTGTAAAGTCCCGTTCACTCAAAGAATGATAACTTTAAATATAACTATAACTATATTAGCGTCCGCAGCATAGTGCCAACTGCTCAAGCTCTTTAAAGGGTTAGTTCACCCAAAAATGAAAATTCTGTCATTTATTACTCACCCTCATGTCGTTCCACACCCGTAAGACCTTCATTCATCTTCAGAACACAAATTAAGATATTTTAGTTGAAATCCGATGGCTCAGTGAGGCCTGCATAGCCAGCATGACATTTCCTCTCTCAAGATCCATTAATGTACTAAAAACATATTTAAATCAGTTCATGTGAGTACAGTGGTTCAATATTAATATTATAAAGCGACAAGAATATTTTTGGTGCGCCAAAAAAACAAAATAACAACTTATATAGTGATGGTCGATTTCAAAACACTGCTTCAGGAAGAATCGGAGCGTTATGAATCAGCGTGTCGAATCATGATTCGGATAACGTGTCAAACCGCCAAACTGCTGAAATGACGTGACTTTGGCGCTCCGAACAGCAGATTCAATACTCTGATTAATTGTGCTCCGAATCTTTCTGAAGCAGTGTTTTGAAATCGGCCACCACTAAATAAGTTGTTATTTTGTTTTTTTTGCCGCACCAAAAATATTCTCGTGGCTTTATAATATTAATATTGAACCACTGTACTCACATGAACTGATTTAAATATGTTTTTAGTACATTAATGGATCTTGAGAGAGGAAATGTCATTGCTGGCTATGCAGGCCTCACTGAGCCATCGGATTTCAACAAAAATATCTTAATTTTTTTCCGAAGATGAACGAAGGTCTTACGGGTGTGGAACAGCATGAGGGAGAGTAATTAATGACATTATTTTCATTTTTGGGTGAACTAACCTTTTAAAGATTCTGACTGGCTGTCATTGTTTTTATTCATTCATCAGCAGGAAAAAAAGAAAAATTACTCTGAAAGTGATTCCAACAATATAGTAATGACTTCTGTGCTGTTATTGTTATAGTTGTCATGTGAACTCTGCTATTCTTTTATATTTTTAAATAAAAACAGCGCCAAGCGCACCGCTGGCAGGACGGTGTGCCAGCGGTACGCTTGGCGCTGATTTTATTTATTACCTTTTTGTATATTTTAGTAATAATCATAAAATAGGTATCATTCGAAAGCTTAAAAAACACATTTTGAAATTAGACAATGCGTTACCATGGAAACGGTCATTTAAATCCTTTTAACGGGCTCCTCCCCCTAATGGGCTTTGTCATGTTTCATATTACAAAATTTATTTGAACTATTTTATCGTCAAAACTTTTGTAATCTTGACAAAACAAGTATCGTCGGAAAGGTCTGAATCTCAAGCTTCCATATTTGGTGTCTGTTTTGTGATAGAAGTGATATTTGGACAGAATTGTATTAAATTGTTACATGAGAATGCATCAAAAAAAAGTTTCAATGGAATGTGAGTGACACCTGGTGGCTATTTTTGGAACAACACCTAAACAAAATTCCACGGGAACTTCAATTTTTGTGATATCAACTTCAAATTTGGAACACAACTTAGTTAGACATATGGCTTTAATTTTATATCAATTTTAGAGTTTTTTGTTTTTGTAAATATATTTTATATATATTCTTTTGGTACAGTACATTTGATTTACATTCAGTTTAAAGTTCTTTCATTTTTCATACTTTCAGTTGAAGTGCTTTCTTGAATTACAATGATTTAAGTTTGGATAGTGTATTTTCACATCTATGCTCCAAAAGGGGGGTGACAGTTAAAGGGTTAGTTCACCCAAAGTTTGGCGTAGTTTGGCGATTAGGACATCCGTGACATTTTGAAGCATCGAAAATACATTTTGGTCCAAAAATAACAAAAACTACGACTTTATTCAGCATTGTCTTCTCTTCCGGAATCCTTTCCATTGAATTGATTCCATTGAATCCTTTCATCTGTCGGCGTTGGTAATGCACTTTTACGTCGTTGTTTTTGGCGATTAGGACATCCGCAACATGCACACTTACGCACCATTTAAAAAAAAATAGCAATACCAAAATACAAACAATGTAGAATAGCTTGAATACAGCGTGCGTCTCCCTCAGACTGTAAACGAAGCTCGGGCGCACCGGATAACACGTCAGCAGCGTCACTGCGGAGTCGTGAACCGGATTGACAACAGACCCGGAAGAGAAGACAATGCTGAATAAAGTCGTAGTTTTTGTTATTTTTGCACCAAAATGTATTTTCGATGCTTCAAAAACTTCTAACTAACCCACTGATGTCACATGGACTACTTTGATGATGTTTTTATTACCTTTCTGGACATGGACAGTATACCGTACATACATTTTCAATGGAGGGACAGAAAGCTCTCGGACTAAATCTAAAATATCTTAAACTGTGTTCTGAAGATGAACGGAGGTCTTACGGGTTTGGAACGACATGAGGGTGAGTCATTAATGACATCATTTTCATTTTTGGGTGAACTAACCCTTTAAGGGGTTAAAACTATATCTAGTTATCTAATCTCACCAAACAGATATTTACAGTGTCATTCTAGTTAGATAATAGTTTGCTACTAAATTAACTTGTCATTACAATTACTAAATGCAAATGGATCATTATGTTGTGTTTTGGTGAATAAACCATCTCACATAAAAAACAGCTATTTTACATCATAATAATATTTAACTGTTTTTACTGTATTATGATCAAATAAATGCACCCTGGTGAACATAATCTTCTTTAAAAACACTTGTGTAAACTTGATGAAAGCAGTGTTTTCTCACCTCCTTCAGTGCCGACACAGTCAATGATTAAACACACTCCTCTGGGGTTCGTCTGCATACTGTACACTTCCTCCTCCTGCTGGACACCGGAGAGATCACATCAACACATTCACATTCACACCTGATCACAATCATTCACACTGACACTCTTATATCTGGAGTCTGAAAACATAAACTCTTACTAGGTTTAAAGTGATTGTAATTAACAAAATATTATCCAACATGCAAAACTGTATTTCAGTCTATATACTGATAATAACCTAAATAAACTGAACAAAATGAACATGTACTCATCTGTACATAACACTAGAACTCTATAGGAAGTATTTTGAATGTATTTTGCATATGGACAAAAAAAAAATTGAATTAACCTTTTGTTTTAATAAAATTCAACAGTTTCATAAAGAACCATCGATGTTCCTTGTATTGAAAATATATGGTATATCTTTAAAGCATGTGATCGGATAACATATTTATAATTCAGAAGAAAAATCATGCTGTATGCATCATAAAAACTTCATAGAAACATCAGAAAAAAGATTACCTGGCAACCGGAGCTAAAGCTAGCTGGTTCTTTCTTCACTGCTGTCTGCTTATCTATAAAAAAATATAAAAATTAATTATGATAATTAATAGGGAAGCAGTAGAATTATAATGATGTATTTATAAAGCATGTCAGGAAGTTACACTGTAAACATATTTTCCAGTTTATTTGAGTCACAAATACTAAGAAATGTTAGTTGTTTCTCCATATGAGCCTGTGTCAGATTTTAGGCAAACATAATTGTCTGAACAAAGACTTTTGCATTGAGCAACATAGAAATGCTGAGGGTTTGTGAGTTCCCAGCATGCATCACAGAATCTGTAGCTGCCTTCACAAACTTATTGGCCAGATTAAGCATTTTATATTTAGTGAATGACAAATACTAAGAAAATCTGAAAGCATCAAGCTGACTTTTTAACTTTTCTCATTGATTCTTGTTTACAGTGTAGAGAATATAAACTGTGCTTTAGACGAAGGATGCTGATACTAATACTGGAAAATGTGCAGCAGTGGTAGAGAAAGAGGAGGTTTGTCTGAACTTTTGACTGGTATTTCCGTGAACTCACCACAGAATTTGGGCATCGGACTCACATTACAGGAAACTGATGCAAAACCAAATGAGTTACGTGGCTGTGGAGGACACAAATAGTGAGAGTGACGTAAGTGTAAAACAGAAATGTAAAACATTTGAAGTGTTAAATATGACAAAGCAGGCGAACTGAATCTCACCAGTGGTGGTCTGCAGTGCTGCGGGTGGTCTGGAGGTGACGTTTCCGGTTTGTTCATTAATGCTGCAAAAGTTCAGTTCAGTTTTTAAGAAATGAAACCAAACCTAATAAATTCCATTTTGTCATGACGTAACAGAAACAACAGTTAAGAAGACGGAAAGAAAGAGGAACTGTGTCACAATGTCGCATGACATTCCTAGTACGTTACAATGTGGAAGTGATACTGTATCATGTGAGTGACATCCCGTAGTATAAACCCCTCTGAATGAGACAGGCCAACTACTGACTGTATGGTTATATGATTAGAGTGCCTCTATTATGCTATTTTAAAGGTTCCTAATTTTGTTTGTCTCTCCTACAGCAGGTTTACATGCATCCAAAGTCAAAAAACACTTTAATTTTCTCATAATATCAACTGCAGCATCAGCTCTTTTCTCTCAGTATCTGAAACGGTTCGATCAAGGATTCAGTTTCGATAAACCCGCCTTTCTGAGAGCTGCTCTGCTCTGATTGGTCAGATGACCCAGTCTGTTGTGATTGGTCAGAAACCCAGACTCTCATGATCATATCTGAATTTCAGCTCTTGATTCACAGTGATATGAACAGTAACGACGGCATTGGTTTTACCGTATCAATCTCAAAGCGTCTTTCCGACATGAACAACACAAACCAAACTCTTCCAGTCTCAACTTCAACTACAATGTTTGAGGGTCAAAGTTCACCAGCAGCCAATGAAGACCATACACTGGCTTTATGCAAATGTGTTTCAAACCTACGTATGTTCAGCAGGAAGTGAACCCGAGTTACTGATGACTCATTTCAGCAGTTTGATCTTTAAAACTTTGCAGATCTTTTACATTCACAAACAGCATTATTACTCACTACAGGAAACTCTGAAAAAGCATAATTGGGGCACTTTAACCTACAAAAACATCAATAACCTCAAACCACTAGTTATCCGGATGGTATTTCCTACCTGTCTGCTGGTAGCGGTTGATCTTTTTAGCCAGATCAGACCTGTGAATGGACCTCAAGCAGCTTTCAATGAAGTCCACCTTCTCACTAGAGAGCCGGCCGAGTTTCTCCAACTCGACTACAATGTCTAAAAAACTCTGCAAATGCATTTTGCAAATGGTTAAAAATACACACATGAAACATGATCCCGCAACAAGCTGAAGAGCATCGCTCTGAGCACATCATACCTGGACGTTTTCCAGCTTTTGTTTAGGTAAAGTGTCTCTCAGTAAGAAGGCCAATGACTTCAGGTCTTCTGAGTCCATGTCCTCACTGACATCAGCCATCAGTGCCCTAAAAACACACAGAGGTTGAAAGCATCCCAAACTCAACACGGGTGGATCTTCCCAGAGGAACAGGAGAGCGTTACCTGTATTCCGACACAGCATGGCCGTTCTTCAGCATCCCCTCCACCGAGCTCTTGCTGGTGCTCAGCACTTCCCTCAGCAGATCGTAGCGCTTTATCTTCAGAATGAGCTCCATGAGGAACACACAGTCCATCCTGGTCTGGCTCAGTGCTGTCTGTAGCATTCCTCTGGGATCTGTGGAGAAGCGTTCCGTGTCCAGAGCGCCGCACAGGTAAGAGATTCTCCTGCACTCATCTGTGCTGAGCTCGTCTGTGATCTGACTGATGGTGTGGGACAGGACAGACATTCTGCTCCAAAACCACTCTGAGGAGAACAAACACCGACTGTAGGGAAGAAATAACACCATTCTCAACTGGGGTGTGCAGTTCATTTACAGATATTTAGGATTTTAGAGTATTTTTTTATATAAAAGAGATGACAGATGATTCATTCTAAGAGTAGAGCTGTCAAACATGATCAATCACATACAAAATAAAAGTTTGTCTTTACATTATATACATGTGTGTACTGTGTATATTTATTATGTACATATAAACATACGCACATGCATGTACATATTTAGCAAAAAAAAAAAAAAAATATATATATATATATATATATATTCACAATCAAACTTAATTTGAAAAGGTATTACAGCAGGATAATATCATGTTGTAATAATAAGACAATACATTTCATTCATCAACTGTTTTTTTTTTTTGTTTGTTTTTTTTTTTAGATTTTTATCCTCAAATGACATAAATCAACATGATTCATAAAACGATTCGTCTATCCTATAATAATAATTATTATTATACCATTGTTATTCCGCCAAAATACCACAGTAGGCTATAATCGTATTAAATAAATATCTTAACGCTTTCTATTAATGTAGGACTAATTATTTATGATGACAGTCTGTTTTAATGTAATAACTTTAGTCACACTTTTAGCTTTAAACTTGTAGTGATGTGTAATATCACTATATATGGATGTTGGAAAAACTACCGTCACGTGATAAAGTGTTTCGATCACGCGCCTAAAACGCTATGCGTCAACGCTATGCGTCCTATGCTATGGATTGAGTCAATAACTTAAAACATTAAGCAGTAAAAATGAAAACCGTAAAGCTTACCTCGAGAGAGCTGCTCTTTTGGCCGAAATGAAGTCTATGGCCATGAATAGCAGCTTTAATAGTAAAGAGGAACTCCATGGCGGAAAGAGGAAATGATGACAGTGGTGTGTGGAATGGAAACCACTAGTGATCCAGATTAGTGGCTGAAATGTACCTTTACGTAATTCATTTCACACCTGCGCAAAATTTAAATGACCTATATTTGTTTAAAACCTAAAGTATACTTGTTTAAATTCACCTTTTAATAACACAGACTGGGGAAACTTTACCACAATGAAAGTACCCTAAGCATCTTTGACATTATCTGACCTGCTATAAGACTGGTGTTGGTGAATCCCCCTGGGGTCGATGATATCTCTCTCTACTGGCAGAAACATTAAAAATAGCGCTTTCAGCAGGGAAATGAAGAGTGCATATTGATGCTTTTAAGATCTGACAAAGTTCATGGTTGTAATAGCTAGGGGAGAGCAGGTAAGTTGTCACACTCTTCATAACTCCAAAACTAGAGGCTCTATCTCAAAAATCAAATAGACACTTTGTGTGACATCTTCTTCTATAGTCAACTTCCTGGTCACATGTGGTCAAGATCACTCTAATCTGAGGTTAGCACAATTTTCTTATTTTTTGGCTTAAAAAGTAAAAAAAATTGCACTTTAAATTTTATGCAATACAACTTTGTTAGGTATGAATGTTAAAAATTATTTTACACAACATAGAGGAGACAATAACGTGTCTTTTGATACTTTAGGTGACGTGCTATGTTGAGCTTGAGATTTAGCCAACATTAGCACACATGTCAGTTTGGGGCAAGTTGTCTCAATGACTTTACAAATAAACACATAGAACATGCTCAAAAAAGAGGTTCAACATTTTAAGTCAGTTATGTTCAGAGATTAAACATGTTAAGTTAAGCGAGTTATCTGCAGTATTCCATTCAGTTATCATGGATCTATGTGCAAGCCAGAGAAAATTTGAGTTTAAAGTTCAAAGTAAAGTGGTCTTGCCACTTAATGTGTTTGGATTGAAATAACTGTTTTTCCAAATTCTCTAGGCATGATTGTTTATATTTCCAGTTCTGGTTTGAATTTAAAAATTAAAATCAATAATAACAATGAAGTAGTTGTGTTCTTATTTTTAGATAATCTAGTGTGACTTACCTGCCAATGGGGCAAATTGTCACAAGTGCACATTCTCTATTCAACAGTCTACAACTGCGTAATGAGATAAGATATGTAAATGTAATGAATACAACATATGTGTCCAAGATGTTAGACAGTGTGAAAAGTGTGACAACTTACCCCGCTCTCCCCTACTTGTATTGCTATGTCTGCATTTTGGTGCCAATATATTGTGTTATTTGATAACTTTAGGAGTTTGTACTTGGACTGTATCTGTATGAAATACAGTGTAATCGTAGAGGTTATCTTGTTATTGTTACTGTAAAAAGCACTAAACTTCTCTGCTCCTGGTAATGTGTTCAGTTGTCAAGACATTAATGATATATCAATTGACTCACATGGCATTTAAACACATTTCTCCATTACATTAAATATTAGCTTTCACAATCTATTGCCAGCATATATGCAATACCACAATTTTGACAACACAATTTGATTCGTACTTTAGTATACAACAAAATCAAATAAATAGATTGTAAGTGAACAACAGTGCGTTATTAAAGGGTCCTATAATGCCCCTTTTCACAAGATGTAATATAAGTCTCTGGTGTCCCCAGAATGTGTCTGTGAAGTTTCATCTCAAAATACCCCACAGATCATTTATTATAGCTTGTCAAATTTGCCTAATTTGGGTGTGAGCAAAAACACGCCGTTTTTGTGTGTGTCCCTTTAAATGCAAATGAGCTGCTGCTCCAGAAGAGGGCGGAGCTTTAACAGCTCAACAACAACAAAGCTGGAGAATCTCACGCAGCCAAAATGAGGATTGTCAGTAACGGTGTTCAGCCTTACATTGTTCAAACCGGAGTCGACACTGATGGAGACTCAGGAAGAAGTTACAACTTTTAGAATGAATCTGGACGTTTCTGAATAGTTAGTGGATAAATGTATGTAGTTGCTGTGGAGTTGATTCAACTCATCCACTAGCATGTGCCGTCATGTTCATCTTTTGTGCAAATCCAGCGTTGAATTGACCCTCGTTTGTGAAGCAGTCCGGCGTAAAATGACGGCATGGTAACAACACTCTACTACAACAACTCTTCCTCTTCTCTAAAGCAGCCCAACATGGCCCCGCCTCCTTTGTTGTGTGTTCTCGGGGGCAGGGTTTATGTTAATTTTAGGGTTTGTGATGTCACCAGCCCGGGAAGAAGCTTGTTGTAGTCCCTACCAGCCGTTTGTTGTAGTCTTTAAGAAGTGATTTCTGTTAAAGAAAATATCTCTCTTTGCATTGAACTTTAAGTGTCGTAACTTTGCAGATGTTGTTTATGATCAAACAGCAACATTACACACTAACTAAAGTTAAAAAAGTGAAACCATAATCAACCACCCCTTTAATGTGACTCTCCTCATACACAAAGTTGTAGGTCTGTTGTCTCATTCAGAGGTTTAGGATACGTCATTTCATTCACATGATACAGTATCACTTCCACATCGCACAATAATGTAGTAGGAATGTCATGTTAGTTCCTCTTTCATTTCATGTCTTTTTATCTGTAGTTGTTTCTGTTGTGTCTTCTTCACTGGTATGAATGGGAATTTTATGGGAATTGATTAGATTAGGGTTAGGAAATGTAACATTGAAATCATTGCACTGATGGCCTACAGCAGCATCCATAGCCTGACACTGGCATTTATACTTGCATCAAGAATAATATTTTACTCTGACTGGTCATTTCAAGTTCAATTTTGGTGTTTCTTAATCAGGGATGCACCATATGAAAATTTTGGCAGATACCGATAATTCTTTATACATGAAAGCCGATAACCGATATACTGGCCAATAAATGTACAGTGGGTACGGAAAGTATTCAGACCCCCTTAAATTTTTCACTCTTTGTTATATTGCAGCCATTTGCTAAAATCATTCAGTTCATTTTTTTCCTCATTAATGTACACACAACACCCCATATTGACAGAAAAACACAGAATTGTTGACATTTTTGCAGATTTATTAAAAAAGAAAAACTGAAATATCACATGGTCCTAAGTATTCAGACCCTTTGCTGTGACACTCATATATTTAACTCAGGTGCTGTCCATTTCTTCTGATCATCCTTGAGATGGTTCTACTCCTTCATTTGAGTCCAGCTGTGTTTGATTATACTGATTGGACGTGATTAGGAAAGCCACACACCTGTCTATATAAGACCTTACAGCTCACAGTGCATGTCAGAGCAAATGAGAATCATGAGGTCAAAGGAACTGCCTGAAGAGCTCAGAGACAGAATTGTGGCAAGGCACAGATCTGGCCAAGGTTACAAAACAATTTCTGCTGCACTTAAGGTTCCCAAGAGCACAGTGGCCTCCATAATCCTTAAATGGAAGATGTTTAGGACGACCAGAACCCTTCCTAGAGCTGGCCGTCTGGCCAAACTGAGCTATCGAGGGAGAAGAGCCTTGGTGAGAGAGGTAAAGAAGAACCCAAAGATCACTGTGGCTGAGCTCCAGAGATGCAGTCGGGAGATGGGAGAAAGTTGAGAAAGTCAACCATCACTGCAGCCCTCCACCAGTCGGGGCTTTATGGCAGAGTGGCCCGACGGAAGCCTCTCCTCAGTGCAAGACACATGAAAGCCCGCATGAAGTTTGCCAAGATGGTGAGAAATAAGATTCTCTGGTCTGATGAGACCAAGACAGAAATTTTTGGCCTTAATTCTAAGCGGTATGTGTGGAGAAAACCAGGCACTGCTCATCACCTGTCCAATACAGTCCCAACAGTGAAGCATGGTGGTGGCAGCATCATGCTGTGGGGGTGTTTTTCAGCTGCAGGGACAGGACGACTGGTTGCAATCGAGGGAAAGATGAATGCGGCCAAGTACAGGGATATCCTGGACGAAAACCTCCTCCAGAGTGCTCAGGACCTCAGACTGGGCCGAAGGTTTACCTTCCAACAAGACAATGACCCTAAGCACACAGCTAAAATAACGAAGGAGTGGCTTCACAACAACTCTGTGACTGTTCTTGAATGGCCCAGCCAGAGCCCTGACTTAAACCCAATTGAGCATCTCTGGAGAGACCTAAAAATGGCTGTCCACCAACGTTTACCATCTAACCTGACAGAACTGGAGAGGATCTGCAAGGAGGAATGGCAGAGGATCCCCAAATCCAGGTGTGAAAAACTTGTTGCATCTTTCCCAAAAAGACTCATGGCTGTATTAGATCAAAAGGCTGCTTCTACTAAATACTGAGCAAAGGGTCTGAATACTTAGGACCATGTGATATTTCAGTTTTTCTTTTTTAATAAATCTGCAAAAATGTCAACAATTCTGTGTTTTTCTGTCAATATGGGGTGCTGTGTGTACATTAAAGGTGCCCTAGAACTTTTAAAAAAAAAAAAAAAAAAAAGATGTAATATAAGTCTAAGGTGTCCCCTGAATGTGTCTGTGAAGTTTCAGCTCAAAATACCCCATAGATTTTTTTTAATTCATTTTTTTAACTGCCTATTTTGGGGCATCATTATAAATGCGCCGATTCAGGGCTACTGGCCCTTTAATTCTCCTGCTCCATGCCCACGGAGCTCGCGCTTGCCTTGAACAGTGCATAAACACAGTTTACACAGCTAATATAACCCTCAAATGGATCTTTACAAAGTGTTCGTCATGCATGCGGCATGCATGCATCGGATTATGTGAGTATTGTATACTGTTATATTGTTTACATTTGATTCTGAATGGATTTGAGGCTGTGCTCCATGGCTAACGGCTAATGCTACACTGTTGGAGAGATTTATAAAGAATGAAGTTGTGTTTATGAATTATACAGACTGCAAGTGTTTAATAATGAAAATAGCGACGGCTCTTGTCTCCGTGAATACAGTAAGAAACGATGGTAATTTTAACCACATTTAACAGTACATTAGCAACATGCTAACGAAACATTTAGAAAGACAATTTATAAATATCACTAAAAATATCATGATATCATGGATCATTGCAGTTATTATTGCTCCATCTGCCATTTTTCACTATTGTTCTTGCTTGCTTACCTAGTCTGATGATTCAGCTGTGCACAGCTCTAGCTGTTAATACTGGCTGCCCTTGTGTAATGCCTTGAACATGAGCTGGCATATGCAAATATTGGGGGCGTACATATTAATGATCCCGACTGTTACGTAACAGTCAACGGTGAGTTTGAGTTGCTTATAATGTACATTTGAAAAAGCAACACGCGTCAAACTCAACGGTGTTATGTTGAGATTCGCCTGTTCTTTGGAGGTCTTTTAAACAAATGAGATTTATATAAGGAGGAGGAAACAATGGAGTTTGAGACTCACTGTATGTCATTTCCATTATTTGACTATGCCAAGATAAATTCAATTTTTCATTCAAGGGCACCTTTAATGAGGAAAAAAAATGAACTTAAATGATTTTAGCAAATGTCTGCAACATAACAAAGAGTGAAAAATTTAAGAGGGTCTGAATACTTTCCGTACCCACTGTAAATCCAAATAAATGTATATAATTTTTGAGCCTGATTACAAAAACAAAAGTATCATCAGTATGGTGTTCGGGTATGTGTGACCTATTTTCATTTTTGATCAAAAGAAAAATGATACAATTAATTATTTTTAATAACTCAGACTCATCAGCCTTGGCTCATTTTCTGTGAAGAACGTTTATCAAACACATTTTCACTGACCACACACTCTACACATTTATATTACACACAGGATGTTCAGGTCCACTGGACCCGGAGCTAATAAAAGTGTGGAAATTGTAGGTCCTGTGAACCTTCACTCTGTCCTCCTCCTGTCTGGGCCTGCTGTTAGTGTGTGTGTGTGTGTGTGTGTGTGAGAGAGTGTGAGTGTAAGTGTGAGTTTTGTGTTTCTGCCCCTGCAGTTCCCACACAAGGTTGCAATGTTGTTGCAAAATTCAAGCACCAACACCGTCTGCTCTCACATTCCCACACACCACCCGCTGTAAAGGAACCAATCTTTATTTTGTCATACTCTAAACCAGCTGCAAATTGGGGGGCGGGACACAATAAATATAGCTTTGCCAATGTGGTTAGTTATCACAACTGATCAAGATGGCCAAACGATTCGCTTGCAATTGATTTTGGAAGAGAGAGAAGCTTTTGAGGATGTAGAGGAAGAGGTTTCATAATGTGAGGATCACATTTCTGAAAGTTCAGAGTCTGACTGACTGGATGAGATCGAGCATCAGCTAGTTCCAAAACAAAGACAAGCCACAGGACCAGCCTGTCAGCAGCCAGCTCCAGGACCAGAACAAGCCCATCAGCAGCTCGCAAGAGAAGAAATATATGGATGTCAAAAAATGGTGAAATTGAATGGTCTTCTTGCCCAAGAAATGAGCCACCCCGCATGGCTGCCAATGTGATAAGGATGCAACCAGGGCCAGAACGGATGGCAATCATGTGCAGGACATCAAGTCTTCTTTTGAGCTGATGCTCAATCCTCTTCTTCAAAGTCACTGTCAGACTCTGATCTTTCAGAAATGTGATCCTCACATTATGAAACCTCTTCCTCTACATCCTCAAAAGCTTCTCTCTCTCTTCCAAAATCAATCGCAAGGAAATCGTTTAATGTACTTAATGTAAAACTTTGGACAGTGCACATCTAAAGTGTCTCGGCTGAAGGAAATAATCCATTATTTATCAGCTTTAATATAATCAGCCAAATTTTCTTTTCGGGCCGATAACAATAACATTAAAGATGAACATATATCGGTCGATACCAATTGACTACCATATCCAATAAAAAAAAAAATAAAAAAATCCTCAGCCCAAATCAGTTAAATTATATTTATTCTACAGACTGGTCAAGGGAAACAAAGCTGAATGAACATGTATTAGGAAGCCCTTGATGGGCTGATGTCTTCATGGAGAGACAGGCTTCAGACCTGCAGCAAACACAGAGTCTCTGCTGAGCGTTCAGCACACCATCAGTGCTCCGACTTCTTCGGAGGGAAGAAAGCGTACTCCACTGCCAGAGCCACCGCGAACGCTACGAACCCCGTCCTGAATCCACACAGGAGGACATCTTTGAAGGTGACCGGGACGCCGAAGCTGCCCGTATATCTCCACGCCTCATTCCTGCAACAACAGAAACACTGTCATCCTTCAGCCCTTTCATAATGCCCTGTGCTTTATAATAAAATAAGGCTAATTTACTAGAAGGGTTCACCCAAAAATGAAAATAATGTCATTTATTACTCACCCTCATGTCATTCCACACCCATAAGACCTTTGTTTATCTTCAAACCCAAATTAAGATATTTTTGATGAAATCCGATGGCTCAGTGAGGCCTCCATAGGGAGCAATGACAATTCCTCTCTCAAGATCCATTAATGTACTAAAAACATATTTAAATTAGTTAGTGTGAGTACAGTGGTTCAATATTAATATTATAAAGCCACGAGAATATTTTTGGTGCGCCAAAAAAAAAAAAAAAAAAAAAAAAACCGAAATAATGACATAGTGATGGCCGATTTCAAAACACTGCTTCATGAAGCTTCAAATCATGTCGAATCATGATTCAGATCGCGTGTCAAACTGCTGAAATCACGTGACTTTGGCGCTCCGAAACGCTGATTCGACATGCTGATTCATAACACTCCGAAGCTTCCTGAAGCAGTCTTTTGAAATCGGCCATCATTTATCGTGATAAAATCGCACGCGATTTGGCAAAGGCTGCGATTATTTAATGCGTGGCTTGTCAGAGCTTTATGGCTCTGTGATCAGTAGTAAATGCTTCTCCATCTGAAAGCTCTTGCGCAAAAAAATATGCCCTGTAGCAGAAGAAGATAACGCGCATCATATCGCTGTAGCTGAATAAACAAAAGATTGAAACGCTTTGATTAATTAAACATGACTAATAAACACACAACTGCCTTATTCTGTGTAAGAAGCCTCATCATCTCACAGAAGGACGCTCAACTGTCGTTATGAAGTGAGTTTGGAGTAAAAACATGTTATATGTTCTCTTTTGTTGGACAAGATGTTAATAAATGCTTCTCGTGTCTGAAAAGAAGTTTGAAGCGTGTTGCTTTTTCAAATGTACATTATAAGCGACTCAAACTCGCAGTGCTTTCAGATGGATTAGCATTTGGAGCCATACTTCATTGACAAGCTGCACATAAAAAAGTAATCGCATTTAAGCAATAATCGCGTTCAAGTTCAATGTTATTTTTCATATCGTGTGATATATCGTGCAGCCCTAAAATAAGTCGTTATTTTGTTTTTTTTGGCGCACCAAAAATTTTCTCGTGGCTTTATGATATTAATATTAAACCACTGTACTCACATGAACTGATTTAAATATGTTTTTAGTACATTAATGGATCTTGAGAGAGGAAATGTCATTGCTGGCTATGCAGGCCTCACTGAGCCATCGGATTTCAACAAAAATATCTTAATTTGTGTTCTGAAGATGAACGAAGGTCTTACGGGTGTGGAACGGCATGAGGGTGAGTAATAAATGACCTTATTTTCATTTTTGGGTGAACTAACCCTTTAAGCCAAATAGATAAATATGTTATAAAAAAAGTCTTAAATGATTAAAAGTGAAAGCTGATCAGAATAAATGCACTGAAACCTGCACTTTTAGAGAATCTCTGTTCAGTTTAACCAGTTTTTATCATTCTTATATTATGAAGGGATGGACCTGGAATTAATTGCCCACTATATGCTTCATATACACAACCGACCAAAAGTCAAGAATAATTAAGATTTTTTTAAGTATCTTCTGCTGACCAAGGCAGTAAAAACAGTGAAACATTATTATAATTTATAATAACTGTTTTCTATGTAAATATGTTAAAATGTATTTATTTCTGTGATCAAAGCTGAGTTTTCAGCATCATTACTCCAGTCTTCAGTGTCACATGATCCCTCAGAAATCATTCTAATATGATGAATTGCTTATTATATTTAATGTCTTGATTATTAGTTTTTGCAGCTTCATATTTTTGTGGAAACCATTTTTCACTGTTTAACCATTTTGAATAATAGTTTCCACAGAAATATGAAGCAGCACAACTGTTTTCAACATTGATAATGATCAGAAATGTTTCTTGATCATCAATTCATCATATTAGAATGATTTCTGAAGGATCATGTGACACTGAAGACTGGAGTAATGATGCTGAAAATTAAGCTTTGATCACAGAAATAAATTACATTTTAACATATATTTACATAGAAAACACTTATTTTAAATTGTTGAGCGGAAGAGACTTCTTTCAAAAATAAAAAAATAAAAATCTAATTCTTTTGACTGGTACTGTATATGTATATAATACACATCTAGTTGTGTATTTTCACTGTATGTTGCTAGACTACAATCTCAGATCTGGAACAATGAACATTTGTGGAATAAAACACAAAAATTACAACTGTGTTAAATGAGTTGTATATCAAGCTGTGAACATTAATCATTGATTTTAATCATACTAAACTCAGAAGTCATCTGCATGTCACAGAAGACTCCAGGCAAACAGTTCAGGAGCAGCTAACAGGGAAGGACCGAGATATGTGACATCTCACCGAGCCCAGGGGTCCCTGAGTCCTCTCCGGGCGAGCCTCTGCTGGGTCACCTCCAGCGGTGTCCCTTCCCACTTCCACACTCTGTAGTCCGGCATGGACAGTTTGCCGTGTCCGTGTCCGTGATCCCCACCCATGCCTGCTACTGGAGACACCTCACGATTATTAATGCGACATATGCAGAAATAAAACAGCCAAGCAGTGTCTGTCACTCTTGTTCAACACACTGAAGAGAGTAAATAATCTAAAACAACCGGTTCGAGTCAGTCGACTCACCTGAATCACTCATAACGAGTCAAGTGAGTCACATTAGAGAATCATTCAAACGTTTGATTAAAAGTGTAGCATAAAGCCTGTGTATGGCGGTTAAATACATATATTGAGATGGCAACTGAGCAGTTTAGTAGTAGTCGAGTGGTTATGTTTCATTAATTAGCTGTTCAGTCGTGTTACAGTGAAGTGTTCAGATTCACACAAACAAACACAAGCTAAGCAGCTAATGATTGCAAACAAACGCCGATTCTGATGCTGTTTTCAGTGCCAAACACATACACTGTCCAGTGTAAGAGATAAAACTGCATACAAAGCGGTGTAAATAATTTGGTTGTGTTAAATGTCAGCAAAACTTACCTTTTTAAAGCAAAGTGACCTCCAACAGGAACACACAAGCTATGTTGGAGGTTCCTAGATTCTACTTCCGGTGAACAGTAAACGTCACTGTACAATCGAAATGAATACGAAGAAATGGATAAGCATATATTTGTACAAATATATATAACAATTATAAATTGTTATTAAAAGAATTTTATTTTAAATATTTCAGAAAAAAACCAAAAAAAAAACTAAATATCCAACGGTTTAAGAAAACAATGACTGAACTTTTATTTTGACATTTATCCAACCTCTTGTTCACGTGTATGAATGGTGCGCATGCGCGCTTTCAGTTTCCAAATCAATGGACAGAGCAAAGTCGTGACCATGGTAGTTTTGTCGAAATGACCGGTCTTATTTATTTACATGTTCGCTTTATAAACGTAGATGTCGTGTCAGTAAGCAGCAGAGTGAGTCGCGCATTAATACACACTGATTTCAGACGGTCATCGTGTGACAGGAGTCGAGCGCAGCGGCTCTAGCCGGCGGTTCTTCAGCTCATATTCCCCGTGTTGACCGGAGGATGGGAGTCGTGCTGCGGAACCTGCAGAATGTGGTTCCTCTGAGGCGCGCCAGGCTGCGCAGAGACGTGGAGATTCTCAGACACATATTCGGCGTGCAGAAGTTTGATCTGGGCATCATCTGTGTGGACAACCGCAAGATCCAGCGGCTCAACCACATCTACCGGAGGAGGAACCAGCCCACGGATGTGCTGTCCTTCCCCTTCTACGAGGTACAGCAGAGACACGCTTCCCCTGGACAGGGACACACATGTCTGATTGTACTGACAGCTGGCAATCAATCAATCAATCAATCAATAAATATTTTTATAATTATATTTATTGATTTTCATTATAATACAAATATAAAAATACATAACCAAAAGAAAGACAACACCTCCAAAAAAAAAAAAAACAAATAGCTCAGATTCATATATAAAACAGGCCTACACCATAATATAACAGGTTATATAAAAACAATAATGACAAAACCATATTTCAAAAAGATAAAGAAAAGGACAAAGAAAGTCCAATGTCCAGAGAGTTACTCAATTACAATATAATAGGGTGAAGACGAGGATCCAAACAGTCCAGATATGGGGTCCAGACTTTATAAAACTGGACGCTCCAGGGGAATCAACTCAAAAATAATCTTATGCCAACCTTTAAGTGATGGAGGTTTATCACTGATCCAATTAAGTAAAATATTTTTTTCTGGCAGCAAAGGATAGAATTTTATACAATTTCTTATTAGCAGATGAAACAATGCATCCATTAGGTACACCCAACAACAGTGAGACTGGGTCAATGAAAAACATTAATTAAAAAAGCTAATTGAGACTTTTTTTTTCTCAGAATTGTGAGTTTATATCATATTTGGACTTTATAACTGAATTATCTTACAATTCTGAGGGGGAAAAAAATGTAATTGCAACTTTCTCAAAATTCTGACTGATTTCTGAATTCACGTTTATAAAAGCTATTTAAATATCCTAACTGAACTAAAGCCTAATCCTGGCTTAATCTAAGACCTGTCTGTGAAACCAGGCCTATAACTCAGAATTTCGAGTTTTTATCTCAATTCAAAGGGAAAAAAGTCAGGATTGTGAGATACACATGCAATTCAGATTTTATTTTATGTAATTCTGACTTTATTTCTTGAAATTGCGAGTTTATATCTTATCATTTGAACTTTATAACGCACATTTCTGAGTTTATATCTTACAATTCTGAGAAAAAGTCAATTGCGAGATAATTGTGAGAAATTTTGCTATCAGACTTTCCCTCAGAATTGAGATTTAAACTTGGATTTGCAAGTTATAAAGTCGATTGTGAGTTCTCACACTTCAGGCTTTTCTCGCGATTTATAAATTTATATAAATTTATATCTCTTAATTTTAAGAAAAAGGTAATTGCTTTTTTTTTTTTTTTTTCCCCTCAGAATTGCGAGTTAACATCTTACAATTTGGACTTTTATAACTCACGATTGTGAATTTATCTAACAATTCTGAGAGAAAAAAGGTAATTGTGACATTCTTGCATTTTCCTTCTCAGAATTGCAATATATAAATTAAGAATTACAAGTAAAAAGTCAAAAAATATAATTGAGTTTTTCTCCCACAATTCTGACTTTTTATTATTAATTGTGACTTAACTCACAATAGTGAATTTCTCTGAATTCTGAGGGGAAAAAGGTAATTGCGACTTTCTGGAAATTCTGACTTTTTCTTGCAATTGCGAGTTTTTGTCACAATTCAGATTTTTCTTAATTCAGATTTTTTTTCCCCTGAGAATTGTGATATTAAGAATTGCAAGTAAAAAAGTCTATCAAAAAGTCAGAATTGTGAGAAAAACTCACAATTACCTTTTTTTTTTTTTACCAGTTGCGAGCTTATCTAACAATCTGGACTTTATAACTCAAAACTGAATTTCTCAATTCTGAGGGCAAAAAAGGTAATTGCAAGCTTATACCTTACAATTGAGGAAAAAGTCAATTGTGAGATAATTTTGAGAAACTTTGCTATCCAATTTAAACTTGGAATTGCAAGTCACAAAGTCAGAATTGTGAAATATAAAATTGCAAAAAAAGGTCAAAATTAAGAAGTCACAATTACTTTTCTTATCCATTCATTCTGTGAAGGAAACAAGCTTCTCTACATGTCTGAGCAGTTAAAAATAAAAAGGAAACAATGGCTGAAGTGTGTTTCGTTGTCCCAGGATCTGAGGCCAGGCAAGATCCCGTGTGTCCTGCAGAGAGACGAGTATAACCTCGGGGACATCTTCTTAGGTGTGGAGTACGTGATGCAGCAGTGTAAAGAGACGTCCCAGGATCTTCATCAGACTCTCACAGTGAGACAGACTTACACTTCCAGCAGACACAGATCTCATGAGGGTTTGTCACATGTCTTTCTGTGGTGTTGTGCAGGTGGTCACGGCTCATGGAATCTGCCACTTACTGGGATACAGACATGAAAGTGAAGAGGACTGGAACGAGGTACGACACACTTTACCACAGTCACATCACAAGAGCACTGACTCTAGCCTGTCATGGCATATATCTCCAACACAGTGTTCGACAATATATTCACAATATTTCCCTGAAACTGGGCGCATTGATATTTAATAATTCATTTTGTGATCTTCAGGAACTGTAGGTTCATCTATAAACAACAGTTAATGAGGGGGAAAGAAATAAGATTGCAGTGTACATCCTGATTTAGTTTTATAGCATTTTAACTGAGATTAGAGTTGTATTATTGTATTAATTTAAGTCCTGGTTGCCGTGGCTGAAAGCACTGCTCTGAAGGACATGCACGGATGATCAGGCACATTCTCATTCATTAATGTGTCACTATACAGGAGACACTGGGCCAAAGTCAAACTTTCTATTCAGAGATTATTCCTCAGAGTGGGTTTATATTTTAAAGTCAGTCTCAGTATATTAATGGCTTCATTGTAGTACAAATTGAGTATTTCCATGGTTTTTACCAGGGGGAAAACATACATCTCATTGAAACAACAGCAAGGTGTGTTGTTGCTATTCAAACCAACTGGTTAAAATGTGAATCTGCCATTAAAGGGTTAGTTCATCCAAAAATGAAAATTATCGCATGATTTACTCACCCTCAAGCCATCCTAGGTGTATATGACTGTCTTCTTTCAGACAAACACAATCTGAGATATATTTAAAAAAAAAAAAATTCTGGCTCTTCCAAGCTTGATAATGTTAGTGAATTGTGCTCATGATTTTAAAACCCAAAAAAGTGCATCCATCTATCATAAAAATAATCCACACGGCTCCAGGGGGTTAATAAAAGCTTTCTGAAGCAGAGCGATGGGTTTTTGTAAGGGGAAAAAAAAAAAAAAAATGATATATATATAATATATATATATATATATATATATATATATAAAAATTAAAAAAAAAAAAAAAAAATCTAGAAGCATTTTCAAAAAAAAAAAAAAAAAAAAAGCACAATATTGCATTTTTACTTATTAAAAAGTTATTACAATTCGAAAGGCTTAATAAGACAGTACCAGTCATTTAAACAGAATTTAACAAATTCATTAAAAATACACTTAAAACAAGGAAATCTCTTCAGATTTTTAATTAAAGTATAACTCAATATTTTAACTAATTGCTAGTTGAATAATCGAAAAGCATACTGATCAATCAGTGTGAAAATCGATTAGTCGAATAATCGTTAGATTAATCAATGATCAAAATAATCTTTTGTTGCAGCCCTAATTGCATGTAACCCAGAGTGAAAAAGTTTGCTCGTGTCACGTAAACATCTTACTGCGATTCAGGGTATGTTTACACGACAATTATGTACTAAAAACACAAAAGTTTTCCTTTGAGTTTGTGTACAGACGACACCGTTGTCGAAACGATCCTGTTCACATAGATCCATGAAAAGGTTTAAAAACGCTGTATTCTGCTGTCAGGCCAGTAGATGGCGATGTCACTTTGTAAAGAAACTACACTATAGACTGAACACATAATGCACATGCACGTCACCATTTTCACAAATTCACATTTTTGTAGTTTACGGTATCCATGCCTGTGCACTTTGAAACTTAAATTTTGCATTTTCAGGTCCCCAAAATGACATTGTCGTGTAAACTAATGGCAATTAAAGATGCCCTAGAATCAAAAATTGAATTTATCTTGGCATAGTTAAATAACAAGAGTTCAGTACATGGAAATGACATACAGTGAGTATCAAACTCCATTGTTTCCTCCTCCTTATATAAATCTCATTTGTTTAAAAGACCTCCGAAGAACAGGCGAATCTCAACATAACACCGACTGTTACGTAACAGTCGGATCATTAATATGTACGACCCCAATATTTGCATATGCCAGCTCATGTTCAAGGCATTACACAAGGGCAGCCAGTATTAACGTCTGGATCTGTGCACAGCTGAATCATCAGACTAGGTAAGCAAGCAAGAACAATAGTGAAAAATGGCAGATGGAGCGATAATAACTGACATGATCCATGATATCATGATATTTTTAGTGATATTTGTAAATTGTCTTTCTAAATGTTTCGTTAGCATGTTGCTAATGTACTGTTAAATGTGGTTAAAGTTACCATCGTTTCTTACTGTATTCATGGAGACGAGAGCCGTCGCTATTTTCATTTTTAAACACTTGCAGTCTGTATAATTCATAAACACAACTTCATTCTTTATAAATCTCTCCAACAGTGTGTAATGTTAGCTTTAACCATGGAGCACAATCAAACTCATTCAGAATCAAATGTAAACATCCAAATAAATACCATACTTACGTGATTAGACATGCTGCATGACGAACACTTTGTAAAGATCCATTTTGAGGGTTATATTTGCTGTGTGAACTTTGTTTATGCTGTTAAACGGAGTCGCGATTTAAAGGGGCCGCAGCCTAAATCGGCGCATATTTAATGATGCCCCAAAGTAGCCAAATAAAAAAACAAAAATCTATGGGGTATTTTGAGCTGAAACTTCACAGACACATTCAGGGGACACCTTAGACTTATATTACATCTTTTGAAAACGCGTTCTACGGCACCTTTAAAAGTTTTCCATTTTTAACAGTGTCGTGTAAACGGCCCCCCCAAGTCCTTACTCTGATCATTGGAAATAATGCCATTATTGGTGCACATGCAAACGTAGCCAATTAGCCATGTTTTTTGCTCATTCAGAAGGGTTTTCCTGTTCTGACAGATGCAGGAGAAGGAGAGTTACATCCTCAGCGAGTTCAACAGGCTGACGGGCAGCCGCCTCGAGCCCCTCACAAAGAGATGCAGCACACAGGACACGTGACGGACGCAAACTCCCGGACCCGAACATGCACTAATGAGAACATACAACATTAAAACTCAAAGAAACAAGCTGGGTTTTTTTTTTCTAAATAATTTTTATTTTAAAATGTGTTTAAGGAAGTCAAAGACTGAATACTAAGCAATCAAGTAGAGCTTATAGCACTGTTTGAGAAACACAATCTCCAAACCAGCCCCTCTTCCATGAACCTACTCAGACGACCAGAACAGAAGACATGAATAAAGTGGTTACCGAAGACATGAAAACAAGATTGACAGTACAGCATAAATCAGACAGTGACTTACAAACATCCTAAAATAAATAACATCAGCTGACTTCATATGAAGCACAGTCACATTGGATGCTTTCTATATCCAGTAAAGGCGTATGAACGTTTCTTCTTTCTGAAGACACACATTCAACACGACGGCTGTGCAACTTCACAACGTAAAGCTCTATACAGAAGGAAAACTAAAGGCTTCACTAGGTCTGTAGGTGTCGGAGAGGCGATCTTTAAAAAAAGACAAGCTACATCAATACCACTGAGCTTGTTAGATTAACATTTATAAAAGAAGAATAAAACAACGAACAGTCATCAGTAAAGCCTTGAATATATAAACCGCTTCTATTCCAAGTCTCTCTCATCGCTGTAGGTCATATAAAAGCCAACTGGCAAAAGCAAATATTGCACCACATTTTCAGCTGCATATCAAACGAGAAACAGACACCCCGTATTCAATATTCCACCCAAACATATACAAGAATAAAGTTTTGTATGCAATAGATCAGGAAGGAAATCTAAAATTTGCAGAGGGGAAAGAAGAAGGGAAACAAAAGATTTCATAGAGAAACAAGCCGATTTCAAATATTTAATGCATAAAAGTTTACCAAAGGGACTTCTCATATTAAAGGCAAACAAAAGAAAAAGAAAATTAAGAGGCAACTTCTTTGATGTTGAAGCTACACCTTTTGTGAAACTCAAAATGCTTTCTATATTTATATATTTATTTTTCTTTGCTGTTCCCCATAAACATTTCGCACCTATATGAGTTTCTAGAACATTTACCCATCTAACTGCAAGTCTACAGTAGTTCACAGGGAGAAATGGGAAAGAGAGAAGTGCCCTAAGAAGGGGTTTGTTTGTGTGTGTGTGTGGACGGTCTTCAGTAGCTCTGATGAAGGGTGTAGCTTTACCCTCGGCTCAGCTCAGCGATCGTAGGCAGAAGGATCCACGTGGATGATGGGATGTTGAAGCGTTTATAGCGGCTGCAGCACTGTGCGTCCGGCCTCACCGTTCCCTCCTGCCTTCTCCAGCTCGGACAGCTCCTCAAACACGTCTCTGAACACAAACACACCTCATCAGACACATACACCAGCATCCTCACAACACACTGGCACAGGAAAAAGAGCTGCACGGATCCAATATACTGATGCATGTTCACTTGAGACATAACTGACTGTTTACGAGAATATTTTAACGTGTGTATTTGTCCGTTCAAGTGCAACAAGATGCGGAAGAGAACTCGGTTCAGTATGAGAGGCGGTTTTCTGTGAGCGCGCTTTGAATGTGTGTGCAGCACAGAAAACAGTGTGCAGGTCTTCTTGCGCTTGAATGGTTTCAAAATCACATTAAAATGCACACATAGGAACCGATGAGAGGAATCTAAATTAATTTTGTAACAAGTATCAGATTCCTGACCTTAAGTATTTGATTCCAGAATTGGAATCATTTTCGATTCTATTCACAACATGCATACACACACAAACGTGTTCTGGTGTTCTTAACCTCGTCGTAATGTTAAATTTTCGGCTAGTTCTGTGTGCCTCATATAAGCAAACTGCATTTTTACACAGAAACCTCACGGCACGCTCTCTTCTCTCTCTATATCCGTCTTAAACATCACTGTTTTTTTAGATGTTTTTTTTCGATATACTAATATATTTTGAATTCGATTTTTTTTTAATATTTCCTGCTTTCATTTTAGTTAAATTGTAGTAAAGTTTTAGTAATTTTGTTGTTTCTTTTTATTAGTGTTGTTTATTACTTTTAGTTTTACATTAGTTTTTTAGTTATCTTAGTAATTAAAAATGAGAAATGTCCTTTAAGTTTTTTTTTTTTTTTTTTTTTAATTTCTGTTAATGTTTATTTTATTAGGTAATGAAATTGTTTTCTATGGTTTAGCTTGTTAACAATATTTAATCTTAACATATTTTTGGTGGCCTTAAATGTGTTATGATTGATATACTATTATATCTTACCAAATACCAAAATTACACATTTAAACATTTTTTTCCTGTGAAAAAAAATTCTTCTTCCCTTAAAATAGCTTGAATGTAACTCTACACCCTTAATTCAATTATACGCAGATCTATGAATATGCTAATTAGCCCCGCCTCCACTCATTCGCATCAGCTCAGAGATCCACTCACTCATCTTACTGAGGTAAATGCTGAACAGTAGTATCGCTCTTTCCAACGTCGGACACATAACAGTAATTAATATGATTAGTCTTTTGCTTGACTATGTTATCAAACAGCTAATAATGTGTTGCTAATGTTAAACAACCCATGTTCACATTCTTCATCTGAGAGTCAGACAGCTGCCTTCTGAAAATCAGTATCCTTACAATCACTTTGAACAACTCAGAACGTCAGTGGAGAAGGGCATATAGTTCATAATTACATCGTAATGTACATCATACACCCGCCATATTGCTAAATCTACATGATTTTTCATATCAGCAGAAAAATATACCTGCGATAACGTTCTTTGAGACTTCGTTGTGCAGTTAGTTAATGGTATGCTAAAGCCCGCCCGCACATTGATGTGATTGGTTACAAGATAGTTTGTGACGTCAGAAACACCAGTGATTTCAAACTGCGGGTTTGAGACGGTCTTTTTTTTCACTGCAGTTTTAAGGAGAAAATACTCAGCAATGGTGTTGACTTATGAATTTGCACATGGTTTGTCTTTAAAATTTAGTAAGCCTTTGGTAATTTTTTTTTTTTTTTTTTAAATGTTTATATACTTTTAGTTTTTAGTTTAGTTAGCATTTTTTGTTATTTTAGTACTTAAACGAAAATCAAAAATGTCACTGAAGTTGCTGAAATAAACTAGCTGAAATAAAATAAGTTTATTAATTTATTTTATTTCAGTTGGTTTATTTTATGATTTTATTTTTAATAAATTTAATCAGCACATTTATAAGGCCGCCAACAGTATGTGATTATTACATACATGTGGCTTCAGTTAACAAATTTTCATAGATTTTAGTATGAAAGTTATTGGCGAGTGTGTTCACGGCAACATTCGTACAGAGATATGGCCCAGATTTGCACGCATGTACGGTTAGACAGGCTCAACTGATGGTGTGCGTCACTGAAGAAGAGACTGACTTGTGCATGTAGAAAAAGATGTATCCGCTCCGGTCACGATCCCTCTGAACGGTGGACTCCTGTGTGCGCGAGACGTCCAGATCGTTGTACGTGAGCCACGACTGTTTCTTCATGTCGTACACATCACTTATGTAATGCCCTACAGGCGGAAACACAAACAGCAGCCAGTCAAACATACTGCACTTTTTCTGCAGCGCAACAACGAGAACATGAAGGTAAAAATCAGCCAATACCCGATGAAGAGCTGCTGCCGATGTGACTGACCACACTGATGAGTCTGAAAGAGTTGGGAAGCTCTCCAGTCTACAGAACAAACCATCACAGTCATTAAAACTACACCATGATAACTGGCGCTTCTTAAAGCACACAGAGGGTTTGAGACGCACCTCAGCGTTCTTCTTGAGCTCTTCAGCTTCAGCCTCACTGTACTCCATATCCAGACCATCTTCATTGCCAGAGTCGTCATCAGAGCACAGCAGCTCGGGCAGAGAGTTATTGAACTCTACAATGACAGAAACACACACACGTTAACACACAAATCACTCACTCAGAGATCATGTGACTCGATCACGTCATACTGACCTTGCAGGCTGAGCTCGGTGGCTCTCTTCAGATCATCATCTTCTCGCATCTCTCTCGCCTCCTGCACAATTAACAGATAATATTCTCTCACTGTACAACAATCATTGTCACGATGTGTTAAGCTGTGCTGACGGATGAGCAACACTGAAGAAACAGAAGATTGTGCTGAAAAACTACAAATAAATATGTCTGTGCCACTTAACCCACAAATCAAAATAGAGGAAAGCAAAAGACATTTTTCATTAAAGTGCCCCATTATGCTTTTTCAGATATTCTCTTTCCTCTAGTGTTTGTGAATGTAGTTCAAAGTGCTGATAAATTGAGGTTTTTGTCTCTCTAAATGAAAGAATCGATTCTGAACTGCTGAAACGAGTTGTCAGTAATTCAGTTTCACTTCCTGCTGAACATACGCAGGTTTATTCCTAATTTGCATAATGTCAATGGTCTTCATTGGCTGCTGGTGAACTCTGACCCTCAAACACTGTAGTTGTATCAGAGTATAACTGTAAGCGGTCAACCAATCACAACAGACAGGGTCATCTGACCAATCAGAGCAGATGAAAAGAGCTGATGCTGCACTGATTATTATGAGGAAATTAAAGTGCTTTTGATCTTGGATGCATGTAAACCTGTTGTAGGAGATTCCGAAACAAAATTAACAGCCTTTAAAATAGCATAATAGGGGCACTTTTTGCTTTAAGCTAAACGAAATTTTGATTCTTCATTAAATGACGTAATGCATAATTACCTCTAAAGTTCGGTTGTGATTCAGTTTATCAGCATATTCTACAAACATGCTGAAGACACAAATGTAATTGGAGGGAGAATTTAGACTTTACACTGACGAAAACAAAGACCAGGTTTAAAATTCACAAGATCAAGAATTGTAAAATTCAAAGCACAATCCACAACACAAACATTACATAGAGAATGTAGCACTCTTAGATGAAAAGGTTCTATATGGAACATTAAAGGGTTCCGTCAGAAGCTTTTTCATCATTGGATCATTTCATGGATTTAGTTTGATCAATTTTAATTCATTTTTAATTGTAATTTAGTTTTATGAATTAAACAGCTAGTAAACATTATCTCTAGAAAAAAAATTAAAATAACCCATTAAACAAGTATTAATTATTTAAAGGAGACCTATTATGCCCCTTTTCACAAGATGTAATTTAATGCTGCGTTCCAGGCAGGTTTTTGAGCCCGTAAGTCACGACTTCAAACCACGACTCACGACTCCGTAGCGTTCCAGGCAAGTCACGCCAAACTGCCTGAGTGTAAGCAAACCAGCATAGCTGACTGTACGGGGCTTTTGCTCACAAAGGTGCTTACTCCTTGCTTATTTGAGGGAAACAGAGGAGGAAAAACGGCGCAGAAGCTGTACCTTTTATTTCACTTTATTTTACCGTGCACTTGCATAAACACCGCATCCGTAGAGGCTGCCATTGTTGTTTCGCAGGCTATGTGACGTCAGAGCGTGGAACTGGGAGTACATCGATCTAGTACGAGTTCACGGGTGGGAAGTCATGGGTTTGACTGCCGTTCCAGTGCACTTTCACAGGTAGAAGGTTGGCGCGTCCCCTGAGTATTGAAGGAGTGAATTCTGGAATCCACTGCCGCTTCAATATATATCTTTTAAGTTATTAATCAACATCTAGCTTTCTGTTAAATTATTTGAATGACTTCTTCAATGTATGTTAAAGCATTTATTTTCCTTTTCAAACACTAGAAAATAATTTTGGATATTGTCTGTATCTCTCACTGAGAGAAAAGAACATGTTATCAGTATGTTTTGGGAAAGTTTTCTGCTCAGAGCAGAGCTCAGATCAACTTCAGCCTTGAAGAAGCTGTGAATCATGTGTATCTGTGTATGTGCACTAAGTGTTTTGTGCAGGTCCTTTGTACTGGTGGATAAACTGGCACTCTGCTTGAGACCAGCAGACGCCATGCCATGACCCCAAAAGGACATCCAGTACCTTAATCCAGGGACCCCTTGTCAGCATTGTGACGAAGGGAGATATGCTTCTGACTATCTGTCCACGTGTGGAAGATTACCAAATCTGTCTATTTTTCTTAGCCAATCAGAATCATTCAACCTAAAGTAATGACACATTTAGTTGACTCTGTTAGAGTATAATTGTTATGGAAATGTGAATGTACGCAGAGCGGCCTATACGAACTCCTTGTGAGACTTGAAGCTGGCTTCTGCTGATGAAACGGCAAACTATTCTTCAGTAAATTTTTCTTTTCTTTTTTTTTTTACTTTGATTCCAGGTCTTTATTCAACATATCTGGTTTCAAGGGTCCTAAACTGTTTATCCCCAACAGTATTAAACTAAGTTCTCTTTCGTGTTATTGCACTTAAACGGTCAAACACACACAAGGTTATGTCAAAAACATGCAAAGTTTACATAACCAGTCGGCTATGTCTGTGAACAAACGGCAAGGAAAGAAATCGCATGTGTATATTAGATCTGTGTATTAAAGTGACAGCAGTGGAATATTCAGTACCTACTGCTGTATATGCTGCAATTATGAATCAAACAACAGAAGAAAAACTGCTCTTGATTGAATAACTTTAGTAGCTTTAATGAGAACATTTCTCACTTGAATGCTGCTGTTAAATGTTCTGGCGATGAGATAAACATGGCCGACTGTGTACAGCTCACTCAGGGGAGGAGCTAAGATAATAGGGCAGATTCCATCAGCAATCATGGGTGGGGCTTCTGGAACCGTTCATTTGGAGAGACTGTTTATGATTTATGGGGATTATAAAAGAAGTGGGTGTTTTTTTTTTTTTTTTTTAACCATTCAACACTGGTTGTTTACATACATGTTCAAACGCCTTATAAAAGTGAATTTTGCATAATAGGTCCACTTTAAGACATTTCTCATTATGCTGCTGGATCATAACCAGGTTAAGTACCACTTCAAAATGCGAAAAGAAGAAACCGGAGCAAGAGACACAAAAAAAAAAAAAAAAAAAAAAAAAAAGGCGGCAAAAACTGCATTTAAACTCAAACAAGCTGTTCATCAGCTGATCAAAAGTTTAAGACCATAGCCTTAAAAAGTTCAAATCTGCACACACTGTCATGATCTCCTGATGGCAAAGGCAATAAGGCTTTTTGTCTTTGAATGTGGCAAAAAAAAGTCTTCAAAGGCCACGTCTCCTCCCATGCCACAAACTTGCCCGTTTGGAATTTGCAAGGGAGCACCAAACATGGGACACTGAAAGGTGGAAGAAAGTTTTATTCTCTGTTGAGAAAAAAATGAACCTGGACGATCCTGATGGCTTTCAACCTTACTGGCATGACAAGGAGATCCCACTGGAGAGGTTTTCTAGGCCGCACTGTGGAGGAGGCTCCATCTTGATCTGGGCTGCTTTTTCCTTCAATGGGAAAAATGGAGCTTCAGGTTGTTCAGGGGCGTCAAACAGCGGCTAGCTATGTGGACATGTTGCAGCGGGCATCCCTCTTGACTGAGGGCCCTCGCCTGAGCGGTAATGACTGGGTCTTTCAACAGGACAACGCTGCCGTTCACAACGCCCGCCTGATGAAGGACTTCTTCCAGGAGAATAACGTCGATCTTTTGGACCATCCTGCATGTTCCTCTGATCTAAATCCCACTGAGAACATTTGGGGATGGATGGCAGGGAAGTTTACAAAAATGGATGTCAATTCCAGACCGTGGATGCCCTTTGTGAAGTCATCTTCACAACATGGAGCAACAGTCGCATCAAGCATGCCGAAACGAGTGTTTGAAGTGAGGCTGGTGGGAACGGTGGGGCTAGTTTTTTTTGGGCTATGGTCTTAAAACTTTTGATCAGCTGATGAACAGCCTGTTTGAGTTTAAATGCAGTTTTCAATAAATTGCCTACTCTCCATTTTGTCTCTTTTTCCCATTTCTTCTTTTGGCATTTTGAAGCAGTACCTACAACCTGGATATGATCCACTAGCGCGAAATATGAATACTTGTAATGTTTCTCCCGGTCTTAAGATTTTGTTCTATTTATATACATAATAGGGTTGTTTTCCCTGAGAGTAGTGTAGAGAGGTGTATCGTGGGCCTTACGTGTTCCTGCAGGCTCTGTGCGAGGGCCTGCTGCAGCTCCTGCTCCTCTCGCTCCTGCTCTAGACTGTACTGCTGCACCCAGTCCAGCTCTCCCTGCACTCCTTCAGGCGTCTGGTTCTCCTTATTCTCATCCATGGTCAGATCTAAAGACTCCAGAGCATCTACACAAACCAAACAAACACAGCTCGTTTTCAAAGCTGAGAATACACACAATACTGCATGTCGTCATGAGGTCTACTGGCATTAAATCTAGTTAACATGCATTAGTTTAGAGTTGTGTACCTGCAGGCTGTTTATCTCCATCCAGCAGGTCCAAATGATGAGTCAGGTCCTGTCCGTCAGCATCTCCAAACCCCGTGTCGGGGCTGCTGGTCGGCTCGTCATCAGGGCATCCGGACAGACTGGTGTCGTGTCGACTCATCTCCAGCACAGCTGCCAGCATCTCATCATCATTGATGGCGTTAAACTCGGAGTGTTCATTGTGCTGCACCTGAGGGGGAAAAGGAGGTTAGATGAGGAGAGCAAGTTGGTCCGATTCATTTTGACGAATATTTAAATACATGCACTCCTGTTCAAAAGTTTGGGGTCAGTAAGAATTTTCCTTTGTAATTGGCTGCTTCACTTCCCACAACCGCTGTAAGCGGTCGACCAACCACAACAGACTGGACCATCTGACCAATCAGAGCAGACCCATCACAACAGACTGGGTCGTAAGCGCTCAAGAGCATGCATAAAGCTTGCAGCAGCACACCAGCAAACATGATTATAAATGTGGCATGAAAAAAAAAAACAGAAGGAGACTGTCTGAACATTTTAATAACTTTCTGATAAACTAGTGTTGTGTGTTTTCGGCTGCAGTGATGAAGTCAACTATGCTGACTCGTCATCTCCGCAGTTGTGGACACGCCACGTTTCATACGGATTACATAATCTGAGAATATGCGTTTTAGATTGGTTCATTTATAAGTAGACATTTCAAGTTTTCCATAAATATATTTCTCATGTCTGTGAGGCAAGTATATGGTGAGTTTTGGTTCATTTTTAGACACGCTCAAGTTCACTTGAGACTGAGATGGCAGAAAGCTCATCATGTTTGTTTTCATTATTTTACAAAAGCACAATGTTTTGTTGATATTATGAGTTTACAGAAATAAAAGCAAACCATTTACAGTTTCAAATGTTGCATTATTCTTATCTTTATGACCAAAAATGATTTATTTTAAAGTTAAATGCAAGTGATCGCACCGGCGCCTCCATGTCATGCGCTCTTCACACAAACACTTGGATATGAGCCTAATAATAGCGCACATTTATCTAGGTTAACAGAGCGAACGGACTTGTATAGTTGCTACTACTGTTCCAAGTGATAAGCCATATGTGTTGATATAATGATAGGCGAATGTTTGGCTATTAATGATCTGTCCATCACAGACTGCGTGATTTCTACACTTCCTGTGGAGTTTGTTTTTCTTCGACTAATACCAATTTTAGGCGGCTAAGCCTCTTCTCGTTGACTAATGATTAGTCGACTATTAGGGGGCAGCCCTACACATGGTACAAATTTTCAAATATTTCTGTGGTACAAATATTCATATCGCAGACAAAAGTTTATAGTTGGGATATAAACACTGATGTCTACGGAAGTGATCAAAATAAAGCAAATCACCTTTTGAAAGTAACTTGATGCTTCAAATAACGATTATATCGATTACATCGTTACACCAGTAGGTGGCGACAAGTGACTTAAAAAAAAAAAAACGTGTCACTGAAACATTAATTCAAGAGATTCATTCAAAAACGCTGATCTTTATGAGAGTCATTGAATCATTTGTTCAAACAGTTTTTTTAAAAAATAACATTCTAATTAATTAAACATTTTATATAGACTGCAGCAATTAACATCTTGTCAGAACCTGCAATGAATTACATGTTATTTTGTTTAGCGGTCTCTTCAGAATTGTGGGAGAATTGTGATCTCGGTTCAAAAGCAAAAAAAAATTGTGATTCTCAATTTCACCAGAATCGTGCAGCTCTACCATCGGACAGTCCTTATTTTTCGAGCCCTGCACACAAAAATTTTCACAAAAATATGAAGCAGGTCTTAAAATCTATAATTTGCCAAATGTAGGACCATTTTAAATACTAGCATGTCTGTTTTACACGTTACACATGATCTATACTGCTTGTGACATGACAGCTTTGAGGATTGTAGTTTGTTGCAAAAATGTAGCGCATTTAATTTGATTCACAAACGCCATGTGGACTGATTCGAGCACTTCATTATGAATCACCAGTTCCTCTCACCTCTTCTGTCCTGTCATCTTCTGAATGATGTCTGCGAGCAACTTTTCTGACGAGCTCCTCCTCGCTATCAGAGTCGCACAACACACTGCCCGAGCTCTCTGGCTTTTGAGAACCTTTCCTGTGAACCACCCGTTTAAAGCACATGAGTGTGAACACATCAAGACTAAATATAATCTTAGCATACACATCATCAGAGGGGCATTCTCACCGTAGTGTCGAAGAGTTGACGGACTGCGACGTCTTCAGAGTCCTGGAGCTGAAACGAGACGAGCCGTTAGCAGGAGTGAAGAGCGCTACACTAAATGACAGTAAGAGAGCGAGGCTTACAGGGCCGTCTGTGCGCTCCAGCCGAGGCTGAGAGGGGGGCGCGTGACCTCTGTGCAGTGGGACAGCAGCGTCAGATACTTGGGGATGAGGACTTGTTGGCCCAGCTTGCTGTTTAAAGACAGCTGAGTGTTGTAGCTGTAGCGTTTGAGGTGAAGAATGAGCACCCTGCAGAGAGACAGTCATTCAGATGTTTGTTTTCAGTCGAACACAACTCAAAGCTAAAGAGTGCGTTAATACCAACCTGGGAAGCCGGCTAAATTTGTGAGAGACGGTTGCTGCTTTTCCACTGCATTTTTCACAGGAATACTCAATCTCCTCCATCTACAAACACAAAGTCAGCAGGTCATGAAAATTGCTCAATATTGAGAAAAAGAACTCACTATCAATAAAAAGAATAAAATAGAATAAAAGAATAGAATAAAAAGGGAGAAGGGACTGCCACGACAGAGTGGAAAAAGATAGATGTTCGAGGCAACCCGGTGAGTACTAAAAATGCTGCTTCGGTAGTCATTGTTTGTTTACTAGGGCTGGGCAAAAAATTTGATTTCCCAATTATACTCTATTCTCATTTTTACAAACCAATATTGATTCTTAAATCCCAAGAATCGATTATCCCGTTTTCAATTGGTGAATGAACGGAACATTGTAGCGTGTCTCCCATCAAATAAATCGCAATAAGCTTTGTGCTTTGTTACTTCTGATATGAAACAAAGTCTCAGATTTCAAATTCTGTCCATTTCATTACAAAATTCAAAAATAAATACCGTTTTTGCGCCGTTTAGTGTGGCTGTAGTGTCTCAGTTCAAGAGAAGCGACAATAAACTGATCATCTACTCCGCTTTGATACAAGTTACAACACAAAATAAAATGAATAAACATCTGAAGGTATGTTAAAAGATACAGTACAATGTACCGAAATCCATCCCCTGATTTTCACAGACAAGGCTTAAGCAAGTCCCAGATTAAAGCTCATATTTGCGTGGTTTTAACTGAAAGTAACTTGCACTTAAAATATGTCAGTGCCATTGTTTTGTCTCAAGATGCACACCAACGTTTCTTTATGAGGCACGTTTATAAAAGCTACTTAAATGTCCTAATTGAACTAAAGCCTAATCCTGGCTTAATCTAAGCCCTGTCTGTGGAACTGGGCCCATGTCTCATGTAATCGCTTAGTGTTTCAACCGCTGAAAGGCGTCAATAAAACAGCCTGTAAACGATGTCACATTTACCCCAGAACAAACATATTCAGTGACTATTCAAACTCGTTAGTCAGCTAGAAAAAGAAACTCTAGAGGAGATTGCTAATTATATGCACCATATTACATATTCATTATAATTTTGTGTTCTTCAATGTTCAATGCATGTTTGAATAAATCTGCAATGTTTTTATAACAGCCACCATTTAAATGTTTATATTTCAAAAGACGAATTAGAGTAGAGATATAATTGTGACTGTAAAGTCAGTATTATAACTTTATTATAATAAAAACTTTTGTAATTTAAGTGTTTGTATACAAATCAGTTAATTTTAACCTTCATTATAGTAATGTATTACCAACTGACTCCCAAGTATAATTTGCAACATTAGTTGAGTTTTTTTTCCTTGAGAATATTTGCCATGTACTGTACCAGCTATATATTTAGAATAATCGATATTGAATCAAAATCAATTTGTGAAATTTGTGTCAATACCCAGCCCTATTGTTTACGCTCCTGATTCTGGAATTCAGTCGCTAGTTCCGCCTTTCTTGATCACACACGTGACACACGTCGTTAAAGATGGCAAGCGACAGTTATTAGGGAAGCAACGTGTAGTCTGACGTATTTCTTGTCTATGAGATGACAAGAATTTAGGAGTCAAAATCACATAATCTGACAGTGACTATCGTAACACAAAAATATAGTATAGTCTGAACCTGGCATTACTAAAACAGTCTGTTCGTGAGTGACAAAGTCAGTTTTATGTAACAACAGCACCTCTGGGCATGTGACCAAAAGCACAAAACTTATTTGTCAGTCTTGTGCAAACAGTCCTTTAATGTTTTGATCATTCACATCTGACAGCGGGTAAGATGTAGTGGCTCACCCTGAAAAAGAGGTCCAGAGAATCCTGTATGGATCTCATAGGGAGTGTTTTCTTCCTGCGAGGAAGGTCGATGGACAGATCATTGAACTGCTCACGCTTCGTCACCACCTCTCCACAGCTGCTCGCCAGAGGAAGAGAGGACTGAGTCAGTATGATTAAAAATCAGACAACACATGGCTGATTGCTTTATTAAACACTGCCAACTCACCTTTTACATGTTATGGTGTGCTGCACTTCAAACTCCATGTTGACGGTTACAGGGCAGGTGTAGATGCGTGAGGTGTCCACTTCCTCAGCTAACCGCGCGCTCTGTGGCTCGTCCCAGGCCGAGGGCTCGTTCTTCCAGCTTTTGTTGATCTTCTCCACATCCTCCTTCAGCTGGTCCAGACACTGACTCAGGAACTCATGGGCATCCTGGGCAAAAACAGCTGATTGGCACTTGCGTCATATGAACATTATTCATTATGTGCACAGCTCACACCAAGAACAGTAACTATATTGCCATCCACACCAACTGACGATAATGACTTGTTTACTGTAAGAACGCTGCAGTTTCATCATCTGCCACTTTAAATGCTTAAACTCTTTAATGTCGGATGGATACTGATTGTCTGTCAATGTTTTTATGGTTCATCAGCTGGAAAAACTTATCAAAGTGACTTCAATAATACCAGTGTTTGCCCACTGATTAACTAGACTCTAGCCACAGTCTAATCTGTGCCGCCACAGTTTCATAATGTACAGAAAATATTTTAAAATTCTCATAATAACAAAAGTTCTCTAACACTGTTTTGCGCCATTGCTTAGGCAAAGTATCTCTCAAACGCACTAAAATTGAATGTGCAATATGACTTTGTGCCCTTATCAAATCACAAAAGACTACAATTTAATTAAATAAGTATATAGTCTGATTGTGCTGCACGTTTCAAAGCAAAGTGTGCACTTTACTCGCGTAATGAGCTCCAGTGTTTTCCACGGCTCAGTTCACAGTGAATGAACTCCATCTCTGCATGTGCTGAGAGTTTAACATGCATTTGGGAATGTAGCGGCCACCAATTACGCATTATTTTCACATTTGCATAATTTCAAACATTTTGTGGGGAGATGATTACAGCATTTCACTAGATTTGTAATGATATGCGATTGTAAACCTCTTCACAGAAACAGTAGTTTTCCACCAAAATAAAATCTCTGAGGTTTATCTCTTGCAAGTGAAGAAATCAGGACAAATGTATTGTAATTTTCCTACTGTAGTGTAAAGTAAATACTTATAAAATATTCATTTTCATTTATTTTAGAGTGCATTTGTTTCACAATATATGGATATTACAATCATAGGAACAATAATATAAAATTATTATATTCTAATTGTTTGGCTTTCTAAAACACCAGTGTGAATGTAATGTAGATTGAGATGCTATATCAACAACAACAAAAACGACAACAAAGAGAGGGTTGAGTCCACTTTAAAGTTCAGGTACTAGTCAACTTTTTTCCTTTCAATTTGTGCACTTAACATGGGTTGGAGCTGTTAATTTTACAAAAAAATTAAGTCTCACAAAAAAAACTGAGGAAAACACTGAATATTATTCCTCCATGTCATTAATGTTATAGATAGGTTATGGACTTTGTTTTAACGCTCACAATTAGAAACATTACAATTGTAATTATCATCCTTGGTCTGAACAGGCCTGAACTAGAAATGTGAGGAGTCTTACATTCTGCATGTAACCAGAGAAACGCTCAGCTGTTGAGGAAATGGCATTCTTCACTCGCCGTAGAAGATCTTTCTTCACTTCTGGAGGAGAAACGTCTTTCTTAGCCAGCAGATGAGCAAAACGCCTTCATATGGAAACAAGAGCAAAACATCAATATGCTTGTTAGACAGTGTATAAACATTTTTCCATTTTTTGTGAATTTTTAGGATTGTGTAAAAGGGAAAAACACCCCAGCATAAGCGTACTTCAGAAGGGCGTTGACGGGGACCCTCTTCCACTGGATGCCCTGCTTCAACAGGTCGTTTGAGAACGAGGGCAGGCTGAAGAGTGACTGCAGTATGGCGTTCATATAACACGTGTTCCCAAGATTAGAGAATCTAAAGGAGAATCAAACAATAGCCATGTCAACTCTTGACTGCTGCAGCCTGCTTTCTTATTAGCAGGTGTGCCGTCAGTACTGGTGTTCGACAGATGTGGACTGTTTGAAGAAGTCTGAGAGTTTTTTGTTTTGGCATGTCTTTCTGACACAGAAGGCTGATCCTCGCTTCCCCTGTGCGCATTTTGGTGCTAGAAACTTAGTGTGAAATGTTTTTTCCCCCAAAACTGAAAACATGGAATTTGTGGGAAAAAGCAATTTTTGGGTGAGGGGTAAATCAACTGTTTGACAGAGCCCTCTGTTAGCGAGTCACAGACACTCACCCTTGCAGTGGAGGTTGAGGCTGGGCCAGTGTAGATGGTCTTGGTTTGTTCCAGCCACCGTAGTCCAAAGTTGGGCGTACCTTTTTAAAGGGAGTTGAGTGATTGGGTAACATTAGGCTTCTTTTGGCAGACGGACACTGGCCTGTACTGCTGGGCCTGAAAATTAAGATTTAGGAAGCATAAGATCAGATCTCGCTCTGACAGCCGCAAGACCAGCCAAATGCTGTGAGTGTGTGTTAGAAATCAGGAATGGTGAGAAAACATTGTGCTTGGTACGTTTTGTGTCTTCAAACCAAACTAGGGTCTTCAGCCAACAAAGTTTAAATCCTGTCTGGCTAGAGCACTTCCCATAATGTTTACGCATTAGGTTGGTAGGTGAAGAGTAGACGTCTTTAGTGAAAGTTTGAATGCATTCGACCACACAGGCGTTTACACTATGAAAGCGATCTGGTCAAATGCATTTTGAAAGTGGACAAGCTCAAAACATTTTACACCCCATTTACACCTGTATTTAGTGTCATCCACTTCTGATCTGATTGACAAAGGCTTTCTCAAAAACCTGAGAAATCAAACCAGTTCTTAGTTGGAGTTAGACATAACTAATGTAAAAACCTGTGGATTGAAACTGATAAAACTTTGTGTGTTTGTTCTTTTAATCAATTTGTTTGTGAACTGGACTACACTGGTCACTCTATGTCTGCTCAGTAACTGAAGACAACACACAGGCTCTTTACCTGTCCAGAAATGAATGGGTTTGTGTGTAGTCTTTACTTCCTGTTCTGCTCCCATAAAAGGATGTTGGCTGGAGAGGAGCAGGAGTGTGTGGAGCTGAGGAAATAAAGCAATGAGCACATGTAAAAAACCTGAGGAGAAGCGGTTACAGTAGATAAACCGCGAGGAGGTAGTACTGACCAGACGCTCTGTTCTCCTCCGACTGCTTGAGCTTCTCTTTGCAGCTGAGCAGGAACTTTCTGGAGGAGTCTGTGATGGCCTTATTGTTGCTGAAATCCAGCAGAGAAATAAAGTTTATTCTCATTTAAGTACAAAACATTTTTAATGTTTGGAAATAAGTCTCATGTTCACCAAGTCTGCATTTGATCAAAATATAGTAAAAACTGAAATTAGTATAATTTATAGTAACGTTCTTGTATGTGAAAATATATTTTAAAATGTAATATATTCCTGTTGCTGAATAGACAAGGAGGTACCGTGTCTATTAATGGGTAAAGCTACAGTAACGTCTTCAGCTAGTCAGCTTGAGATCCTTTCCATCTAAACTGGTTATATCTATTAAGCCTAGTAGTGAATGATTTGTGAGCAGTAGGATAACCATTAGGGCTGCCCTCTAATTGTCGACGAGAAGAGGCTTAGTCGACCAAAACTGGTATTAATCGGTTAGACACAGAAATAAAATATCCACAAGAAGTGGCAAAAATCGCCAAATCACCATGAATTTAAAGTAGTAAAGCTTACTGAAACCATTGTATTGTGGAGAAATACTCGAATGTTATTTCATTAATTTCAGGGTTCATGCAAACTTTGAGTGAAATTCAAACACTTTAATTACTTTTTAAAGTGCTTCACACTTTTTCCAACAATTAAAAGCTCCAAATTTTATCCAATTTTAATGTTATTTTTAAAGTGATGATTTGTAAAACAAAGTTTGAAGATGAAGAAAAACTAACACTTCTAGGCAAACAAAACTTTAAGAAGAAAAGAAAAAAAGACATGAAATAACCACTAGATGGTGGCAGAGAAGCACTTTTTGACTCCCTAATATATGGAAAAGTCTCATGAAAAACAAAAACTTATTGAAGTTCTGACTGAATTACACAGAAGGCAAGTAAAGCGCTCCTTTTATGATCAACTGAAGCTGTCAGTCAGTTTAGTAAGGTACATTTAATGTGTAGAATATTTACATTTTTTCCTATAAAATGTTTTTGTACACTACTGTTAATAAGTTAATTTTATCTGCATCTCAATTCAAGCTCAGTGATTTACTGTCAAATTTCCAATGAATAAACGTGTAATATCATTTAGTAACTGCACTTATTAATGCAAAACAATAGAAATGTGATTATTATATATATATATATATATATATATATATATATATATATATATATATATATATATATATATATATATATATATAAAAAAGCCACCTTCTGTAGAACTTAAAGGCACCAGCGCCACTGCTCTCAAATGTTAGTCTGGAGCCCTGGCTGACTAGGCTGTATATGCGATTAAAGGCACATTATTATGATTTATTTTTAATTATTTTAAATGTGTGATTACTCGACTAACCACTTAAATGAACGACTACTAGTCGACTAGAAAAATCTTTAGTCAAGGGCGGTCTTAATAACCATATTCCTCCGCAGTCTCGCAGAGCTGAAGCACAACCAAAACAATTTTTTCTGCAAACCGCATGCAATTTTGTTTTTCAACTGCTAGAGGGCCAAAACTTACATAGTGTATGTTTAATAATATCTTGTGTGTGATGTGCTACAATTTTCAAAACTAATAGTGTGTGCATGCTTAAGATTGAGAAGACAGATGTGTGATGCAACCAGATTTCATAATCTATTAGTATTTAAAAAGACCAGCTTTACTTCTGCACAGTAGTGTGTCAAAAGGACTCAAGTTTACACAAAGAGAAGACATGTACCTGGAAGAGTCGTTCTCTTTGGGATAGTCCTCAGTCAGATCACCATCAGAGTTCATCAGCCTCTTCCTCTTCTCACTCCTACAGGACAGCAGGTTCTTTTAGTTGTGCTCAAGGCTATTAGTATGCTTCTCACATTAACAAAACTTCAAGTGAAATACAACATGTCACTGAGCAAGAAGAGTACACACTTTCTATAGACACTGTACCCAAATCTAAAGGCATTGGCAGGGTAAATTTGCACACCTGTTCTCAGAGAGCCCGTTGCGGCCGGGTGTGGACGTGACCCGACTGGGACTCCCGAGAGGCTTTCGGGGTGTGCTGTCCTCTCTGCTGTCAAGACTGGGACGTCTCGGTGTGGTCTGAAGGAAAGAACAGGTCAGTCATATAACATTTAGTAAAGAGTTTGTGAGCTTGTGATGCTGCGCTACCTGTTTATCTGATGGAGAAAGGCCAGAGTCGTTCTGTGCTGCGCGATTCCCAAGAACTAATCCAAAACTGGCACTTCCCTGGTTTGTCTTTAAAACTAAAGATCAAAAACGACAAACACAAGAGTTAATGTGGCTTGAAAAAGAATGGATAGTGATGTGACAACTAGAAGACGTAACGGGCAAAGAAACATACCTGCTGGTTTACCGATCCTGACTTTTTCAAGGTAATCCTTCATTTTTTTTGCAACCATCATGGTCAGTTTGTCCATCATGACAACGCTTGAGTCTTTCAGAGTCAAAGTCACACGGTTTGGGCCTTGCATTTGATACCATGACACCTGCTTTACATTGTGATTCAGCTGTAATAAAATATACAAAATTAGTTCAAGTAACATTGCTCATGTCTTAAAATTACACTTCATATCTCTGAGGAAAACCTTACAGTTGTTTCTTAACCCAAATTTCTAAAGCAGGGCTCCAGACTAACATTTGAGATCAGTGGCGCTGGTGCCACCAAGTTCTGCAGAAGGTGATGCCACCACCAACCTTTTTTTTTTTTTTTTTTCTTTTTTCTTTTTGAAGAATACGAAACTGCAGTCTGGTGTAAGCGCTTGCAAGCCAATCATGTGTGTTTATAAAGCATATATATATATATATATTTTATTTTATTTTTTTCCGAAAATGACCGATGGTTTCGCTAGATAAGACCCTTATTCCTCGTCTGGTATCGTTTAAAGCTCTTTGAAGCTGCACTGAAACTGTAATTTTGACCTTCAACCGTTTGGTGCCCATTGAAGTCCACTATAAGGAGAATAATCCTGGAATGTTTTCATCAAAAACCTTAATTTCTTTTCAACTGAAGGAAGAAAGACATGAACATCTTGGATGACATGGGGATGAGTAAATTATCAGGAAATTTTTATTTGAAAGTGGACTAATCCTTTAACGCCCTCAGTGTTTACTTCCGTAGGACAGCGCGTGGCGTGTGTTGCCAAGTTTCCTGCAGAATTGGGTCTTTTCCCCACTGTTGCCGCGAGTTGTTTTTCAACTCCGTGGGTTGAAGCGACCGCACTAACTTGAAATTTAACCCCCGGATCGTGATTTCTACCGGGATACCCCATGGAACGTGATTGGGCTAGTTTTAGTTTTGAGAAGCAATTGAGTGGATTGTGTGGTAAAAATCTGGCAACCCTGTTTGTATCGTTCTTTTGTGCATTCAGGTCAGTTCAGAACAATGATCTGTTCACACTGGAAATCTGATATTGGCCACATTTAAAACAACAATGTGAACAGCTATACAAAAAAAAAAAAAAAAAAAAAAAAAAAAAAATCAGATCTGAGCAAAAATCAGAATTGAGCATTAAGGCTCGCAGTGTGAACGTAGCCTCATATTACTAATGTTTTGCATTAATAAGTGCAGTTACTAATATTACATGTTTATTAATTGGAAATTTGACAGTAAATCACTGAGCTTAAATTGAGATAAAATGAACAGTACCATGCAAAAACATTTGTATAAGGAAAAATTTAAATATTCTACTCTTATTAAATGTACTATACTGAACTGACTGACAGCTTCAGTGATTATAAAAGGAACGCTTTACTTGCCTTCTGTGTAATTCAGTCACAATTTGAATAAGTTTTTGTTTTTCATGAGACTTCCATATATTAGGGAGTCAAAAAATGCTCCATCTAGTGGTTATTGATGTCTTTTTTTTTTAAGTTTTGTTTGACTGAAGTGTTGGTTTTCCTTCATCTTTAAACTTTTAGTTTTACAAATCACCACATTAAAAACAACATTAAAATTGGATCAGCTTTTAAGTGCTGGAAAAAGTGTGAAGCAGTTTAAAAAGTCCTTGAAAAGTGCTTGAATTTCATGAACCCCGAAATGAATGTAAAAGCATTCGAGTATTTCTGCCACAACACCATAGTTTCAGTAAGCATTACTACATTAAAACCATGGTGATTTGTACACTGGGAAGCCTTAGCTTGTTCGTTCATGGCACAGTGTTCGTCCTGGTTTCCACGCCAGCGCTATTTGATCTGATATCTGTGGTTTATAGCAGAGAATTCAGCGCTGAATTTGGATGCTTCCCACTAGATCTCACAGCGATGTTATTAATTTTGCTTTGAATTCAAACACTTTCACTGGATCTTCCAGCGGCGTGTGTGTAGTAAGCAGTGTCACGTGATCGAGATCGGCGCCGTCTATTATTGCTCAGTGCTGATAAACAGTCTGCGCTGTTTTATTTCACTTTCGTTTGCCGTTTCTCGTATGAAACAAATGGCAGCTCTTATCAGTTGAGCAATGTGGTGGTCACACCAGTGCAACTTCTAATAAAATTCAGTCGCACTAGCAAAAAAAAAGATTGCGAAATGCGACCATTTAGTCTCAGTCTGGAGCCCTGCTCTGAATAAAATGTAGCCGTTTTTCCTCCATATAAAACTATATCGTATTTGATGCATCAGGTTTTTATGGCTCATACTGAAAAAAACGCACGTCTGCATAATTTTTTTTGATCTTGTCTAAAGATTAAAAAAAAACAAAAAAAAAAACTTCAATTTACATAAAAAAAACTACAATTTCCTGACCATAGTTTCATATGTCAGGGTTAAAGGATTAGTTCACTTTCAAATAAAATTTCCTGATAATTTACTCACCCCCATGTCATCCAAGATGTTCATGTCTTTCTTTCTTCAGTTGAAAAGAAATGAAGGTTTTTGATGAAAGACATGAACATCTTGGATGACATGGGGGTGAGTAAATTATCAGGAAAAGTTTATTTGAAAGGAAAAGACAGACTCCTGCACCTGAAACATCCTCGGAGCACCGCCGCTGTTGAACTTCACTATCAGGTTTATTTTGTTGTCTCTCTCGTGGATTTCAAAGACGCCCTCTCTCCATTTGGTGGTCCCCAGCTCGCCACATCTGATGCGGATGCGGACAGCGCCGCCGCTGGTCAGCTTGGGCACTGCGACAGCCATGAGTGCGAGAGGCGCTCAAACTCCGGCTCTGGGCGAGCAGATGCGGCCAGTGATCTTCAACAAAAGCCCTGACGAAAGACCACAGACAATGAGCAATGTGGAAAAGCAAGATGTACATATTGCATCCATTTAATAACGTCACACTATAACTGGCAGCAAAGCAAGCAAAACACTATTTTGATCCTGTATGTTTCATGCTACACATCTGTTTTGAAGGAGACAATGTATATAGACACATTAAACAGTGAGTTAGAGTCACACGTTTGAACCTATCAAGTGTAAGTGACATTTAACAATCTGTCTGCAGCAATGACAACACATCAGGCATTTAAAACCACTCACAGATACCTTTTGACAACTACAGCACAAAACAAATCTGCATTAAAGCGTTAAAGTCCTTGTATCTACATCTTTACAGATATACCACATGATACAAAACTAAGTCACATCACATAATAGTATCTTTAAAAGCCTTGAGCTTAAAGGATTAGTTCACTTTCAAATTAAAATTTCCTGATAATTTACTCACCCCCATGTCATCCAAGATGTTCATGTCTTTCTTCAGTCGAGAAGAAATTAAGGTTTTTGAGGAAAACATTCCAGGATTATTCTCCATATAATGGACTTCACTGGAGCCCAAAATCACAGTTTCAGTGAAGCTTCAAAGGGCTTTAAATGATACCAGACGAGGAATAAGAGTCTTATCTAGAGAAACAATCACTCATTTTCAATTTTTTTTTAAACTTTTATACATTTTAACCATAAATGCTCATCTTGAACTAGCTCTCTTCTTCTTCTCTATTTGAATTCCGGCAGTGTAGACGCTGCTAAGTGTATTTCTGCCCTCCACAGGTCAAAGTTTGAACTAAATTGTCATATATAATATGTTAGTGCAAGTATATAACAATTAGTTCAAACTTTGACCTGAGGAGGTCAGTAATACACTTAGCAGCGTCTACACTGCCGGAATTCAAATGGTGCATTCACACCAGACGCGAATGAAGCGTTAAGCGCAAGCGATTTACATGTTAATAATAATAATAATTATTATTATTTACATGTTAAGTCAATGCAAAGATGCGAAAAGACATCCTGCGGTGCTATACGCGCGACTGATGCGACGCAAATCGAACATTTCGGGCGTTTGACGCACATAACGTGCGAAATTGCACAAGTTGAAAAAATCTGAACTTTGGCGAAAATTTGTGCCACGTTAACCAATCAGGAGCTTGCTCTAGTAGTGACGTGACATAGTAAGCAGAGGCAGAAATCCAAAACAACATGGAGGACAAATTCATCGTCACTGTGCATCTTCATACTTTTATAGAAACAGGAATAAAAAGGATCTTGCTTTAAAGAAAGTGAGTGAGGAGGTCAGACAATCTGGTAAGTTGTAAAAAAAAAAAAAAAAAAAAAAAAAGGTCTTTACTCAATTTGAGCTATATATATTGAGACTACAAGCTAGCTAAAGCCGGCAAAATTGATCTTATTCGCTGTAATTTACAACTATTTCCCGCTGACGAGTTGTGTTTATTCAGAGGAAGTGTGCAGAAAGAAGTGGAAGTCTGGGACACATATTTAAAGGAGAGGGAGAGCCCCTCTCATGACATGAATTCACGTCTGTTGTGAAATGAATTTCACGGGCGAATGAAGCGAGTAAACTCAAAATGTTCAAGCGCCCAACTACACGCAAATAGTGCGATTTATTTGCTTAAGTTGCGTCTGGTGTGAACGCCCCATAATAGAGAAGAAGTTGTTCAAGATGAGCATGTGCTAGTTCAAGATGAGCATTTATGGTTAAAACGTATATAATTTTTGTTTTTGTGCATTTTTGTTTTAGAAAATGACCTATTTTTTCACTAGATAAGACTCTTATTCCTCATCTGGTATCATTTAAAGCCATTTGATGCTGCACTGAAACTGTAATTTTGACCTTCAACCGTTTGGGGTCCATTGAAGTCCACTATAAGGAGAATAATCCTGGAATGTTTTCCTCAAAAACCTTCATTTCTTTTCGACTGAAGAAAGAAAGACATGAACATCTTTGATGACATGGAGATGAGTAAATCAGTATCAGGAAATTTTCATTTGAAAGTGAACTAATCCTTTAACTATGGCAAACTTCTGACATTTAAAGTTAACTGACAAAGGTCAAAACGATGCCCTGATGAGATCTGATCATAAACAGCACGAGGACCCGCATGTTTACAGAAGTTACAGTGAGTAAAGGTAAAAGTAAACAAACGCATCGCGTCAGGACATTGCGCGCGCTTTAAATCAACCAACTTGACTAGCTTCCCGAGGGAGCGCGCACACTTCACGCGTTCACGTTCGCGCCTTGAAACACAGTAACACTCGTGTGTTTCGCTGAAACTGGTCTTTATTGTGCAGTACACTGTGAAATAATGACACACGCGTCATAACCACACGCAGCTAATTAACTAGCATTAGCAGCCCAGGCCGTGTGACAGGCTTGGCTCCGCTAACTGACCATTCTGATAAAAACCCGGGCAAATTCATCGCGTAAACCGCATATCGTTTACCTGCGGGAGGGTAATTCCTTAAAGAAAGCGATGGAGAATGAATATATCCTCTCAATGTGGCTCACTGTCAGTGTGTGAGTTTTGCCGGCTATGATGATGTTATCTGCGCTCGAGTCCCACGAGCAGCCGATGATGGCGGGAATGTGAAAATTTAGAGCGGAAATGGGAGGTGAGAAGAGGCGCATGAACTCACGCGAGATTGCGCGGGATTTCGTGAATACAAATTTTGTGAGAATTATCGAATTAAATATGCGTGGATAACAACCTAAAGGTAATCGGATTGCTACGAAACCGAAAAAATATTACGCATACAAAAGAATCGCGAAGCTCTTCTTCATTACGTCACCAGCGCGCCCTCTGATTGGCTGCGGAGGGAGCCGCGCCATCAGCGGGGCGGAAGTTCAGCATTATCCACGGTCTTCCTTCGCTTAGGACTTTAATATCTCAGTTCAGAGAAAGAGAAAAGATTCCTTAAAACTGCACAGCGGTGAGTCGTTTGTGGTGTTTTATTAGATATCTGTTATAATTGAGTTAATAAGTTAGCACATTTTGGATATGACCGATTTTTGCCCCTCACTGGGTCAGAAACTGCGAGTTTAGCTACAATATTATGATGATGTTTTTGAGAATTCGTCTTCTTCAACCTGCTAATACTTTCATTATGTCGTTTATTAATGAATAATAAGCAGGTAGACTGTTATGAGAGTCTGTTTGTATTGTAGCCGAGGTGAGAGCTGAAGGCCTGCTGCTGCTGATGTGGCCTTTGATCAGAGATATTAAGTTAGCTAGTTTTGTTTACATGACCTGCAGTGACCTTTAATGTCTAAAGTGATTTACAGTACTCTGCAGATATTAAAGGATTAGTTCACTTTCAAATTAAGTTTTCCTGATAATTTACTCACCCCCATGTCATCCAAGATGTTCATGTCTTTCTTTCTTCAGTCGAAAATAAATTGAAGGTTTTTCATAAACATTCCAGGATTTTTCTCCTTATAGTGGACTTCAATGGAGCCCAAATGGTTGAAGGTCAAAATTACAGTTTCAGTGCAGCTTCAAAGGGCTTTAAATGATACCAGACGAGGAATAAGGGTCTTATCTAGAGAAACCATCACTCATTTGAATTTTTTTTTTTTTTTTAATTTTATACATTTTAACCATAAATGCTCATCTTGAACTAGCTCTCCTCTTCTTCTTCTTCTTCTTCTTCTTCTTCTTCTTCTTCTTCGTCTTCTTCTCTATTAGATTTCCAGCAGTGTAGACGCTGCTAAGTGTATTACTGCCCTCCACAGGTTAAAGTTTGAACTAAATTGTCATGTACAATATGCTAGTGCAAGTATATAACAATTAGTTCAAATTTTGACCTGTGGAGGGCAGTAATACACTTTGCAGCATTTAATAGAAAAGAAGAAGAAGAGAGCTAGTTCAAGATGAGCATTTATGGTTAAAACGTATATAATTTTTTTTTTTAAGAAAATGACCGATCGTTTCTCTAGATAAGACCCTTATTCCTCGTCTGGGATCATTTAAAGCCCTTTGAAGCTGCACTGAAACTGTAATTTTGACCTTCAACCGTTTGTAGGCCATTGAAGTCCACTATAAGGAGAAAAATCCTGGAATGTTTTCATCAAAAAACTTAATTTCTTTTCAACTGAAGAAAGAAAGACATGAACATCTTGGATGACATGGGGGTGAGTAAATTATCAGGAAATTTTTATTTAAAAGTGAACTAATCCTTTAAGTGTGTATCTCAAATAGGATCAGTGTTTCTTAGGACATTCAGCTTTGAATTGTAATTGTTATGAAATTACACTACTCCTAAGAAGTCTGGAATAATTTAGATGTTTTAATGGTTTGAAGTAAGTCTCTTCTGCCCACCATTAGTTCAAAAATACAGTAAAAACAGTACTATTGTGAAATATCATTACAATTTAAAATAACTGTATTTTTTCTATGTCCAGTCTTTAGTGTACCATGATCCTTCAGAAATAGGGTTGCAAAGGGGCGGAAAGTTTCTGGTAAATTTCCACGGGAACTTAACCTGGGGGATTTTGGAAATATTCCAATTTGGAAACTTAACAGGAATTTATGGGAATTAATTGGAAATTTTGGGAAATGTGTAATATTTATATAAAATGTATCATAAAAACAAATATAAACATTTTGTTGAAATAAGTTTATTTATTTTTCACATTCAATTAATTCTAATTTAGTAAAAATGTAAAATAAATGTTTTTCATTGCAGCAATTGTTATGTGTTATTTATTTCAGTGTCACATGATCCTTCAGAAATCATTCTGATATGCTGATTTGATACTCAGTTATTATCAATGTTGGAAACTGTTGTGCTGCTTAATATTTTTTTGGAACCTGTGATACTTTTTTTCAGGATTCACTGATTAATAAAAAGAACAGAATTTATTCAAAATATAAATCTTTTCTAACAATATCACTTTTTATCAATTTCACACATCCTTGCTGAATAAAAGTATTAATTTCTTTCAAAAAAAAGAAAGAAAGAAAAAAATTACTGACCCCACAATTTTTAACGGTCATGTATATTGTTACAAAAGAGTTCTGTTTTAAAATAATGCTGTTCTTTAACTTTTTATTCATCAAAGAATCCTGAAAGAAGTATCACAGGTTATAAAATATATTAAGCAGCACAACTGTTCCCAATATTGATAATTGAGTATCAAATTAGCATAACTTCTGAAGGATCATGTGACACTGAAGACTGGAGTAATGATGCTGAAAATCAAGCTTTGATCACAGGAATATATTACATTTTTATGTATATCCAAATAGAAACCCATTATTTTAAATTGTGGTTATATTTCACAATATTAGTTTTTTTTTTTTCTGTATTTTGATCAAATGTGCATGTTATGGACTGGGGGAATGCTCAGTGCATGCAGGGGGTGTGTCCTCAATAGCCCTGCAGTAAGTAGTGTGCTGTGTGAATGTGATTGAGGAATGTGCAGGGTAAAAAAATAAACAACTGAAATTGCATTAAATCTGGTTGTTTTAACCAAAGTTATGCTGCAAGGTGATTTTTTTTTTTCAACTACATTTAAGTACCCTGTTATAGGCTAACCTGCAATTTTGCAAATTCCCTGTTTATTCTCATTAATTCCCATTAATTCCCATATATTCCCGTTAATTCCCATGGAAAGTCTCCAGCTTTGAAAATTCCCGGAATTTTGCAACCCTATTCAGAAATCATTCTAATATGCTGATTTGGAAGATTTCTGATTATTATCAGTTGTGCTGCTTCATGTCTTTGTGGAAACCATCATCATTATCACCTTCTCTTTGACAGGCATGTGATGTCCGCCGGCAGCATCATTCTTCAGTCACAGCGGCCATGGCGGAGATTTCGGCACTGAACGGCGGTGCTCCGATGCCCCGCGGGCCCTACATCAGCATGATCACCAATCGGACGATGAACTTGCTGATCCGCGCCGCCATGCTCTTCATGGTGGGCGTGTTTCTAGCGCTGGTGCTGAACCTGCTGCAGGTGCAGCGTAACGTCACGCTCTTCCCTCCTGACGTCATCAGCAGCATCTTCTCGTCTGCCTGGTGGGTTCCTCCCTGCTGTGGGACGGCCGCAGGTACGCAAACACACGACACTCACTGACATCTTCTGAACTGCCTCTGTCCACAGCAACAGCACTGGCTGTGCACAACAATATTATTTATGCATAAGTGTAAATGTATTAACTTGACCTGATAATGCCAGGATTCTGTTTTCTAGAAAAAGACAAAAGATTTCTATTAGAATATACAAAAGATTTCTATTTCAAATAAATGCTGTTCGTTTGAACTTTTTATTCTTTAAAGAATCACAGTTTCAACAGAAACACAGCTGTTTTCAACACTGATAATAATCATAAATGTTTCTTGAGCATTAAATCAGCATATTAGAATGATTTCTGAAGGATCTTGTGACACTGAAGACTGGAGTAATGATGCTGAAAATTCAGCTTTGATCACAAGAATAAATTACATTTTAACACATATTTACATAGAAAACAGCTATTTTAAATTAAAATAATATTTCACAATTTTTCTGTTTTTACTGTATTTTTGATCAAATAAATGCAGCCATAGTGAGCAGAAGAAACTTCCTTCAAAAACAATCGATATTCTTTGTCATGCAGAACTATAGCAGGATCAGGGTTGCCAGATCTGCATAACATAACTAGCCCAATGATCATATCTAATAAATAATAAATAATAAAACTTAAAATATGCCATTCACATACCTAAAATACATATTTTACAGTCACTGTTCACATATTCTACAACTCCCTACCAGTGGCCTTTCTTCACAAAACTTAAAGGGGACCTATAATGCCCCTTTCACAAGATGTAATATCAGTCTCTGGTGTCTCCAGAATGTGTCTGTGAAGTTTCAGCTCAAAATCCCCCACAGATCATTTATTATAGCTTGCCAAATTTGCCCCTATTTATGTGTGAGCAAAAACACGCCGTTTTTGTGTGTGTCCCTTTAAATGCAAATGAGCTGCTGCTCCCGCCCCCTTTGCAGAAGAGGGCGGAGCTTTAACAGCTCAACAACAACAAAGCTGGAGAATCTCACGCAGCCAAAGGCTTGCCAAAACAAAGTCACTGGGTTGTCCTTTTTCACGTTTTCTGGGTTGGTAGATGCACCAGGGACCCGATTATAGCCCTTAAACATGGAAAAAGTCAGATTTTCATGATATGTCCCCTTTAACATCTAGCACAGTTTTATCACTGGTAGAATATAAAATATTTAAATACAAGTATTTCAGTCAAATATAATTTATGCAATTACACTGCCCTCCAAAAGTTTGGAAACACCCCTGGCAAAGTGTGGTTTTGGACGATATCAGCATAAATCCTTCTCATTTTTTGGTGCAAATACATTACAGTAACTTGACATTATCACTGAAGACCAGCAATAATAATTTTCATTTTGATTACATAATAATGGCAATATATACATGTCAAAATCAGACATGCCCCTTTGCCAGCTGTGATGCTGGTTACTGGTTTAAACTTGGCCCAGGTTTGTAAAAGATTTTTGGGTCAGCACACCTTAATAGCTTCAACAATTGATTGACAATGAAGTTTAGAATACAATGAACCAATCAGAACCCAGTTTAGGTCAGATAGCTGCTAATGCTGGATATTTTGATGAATCGAAAATGTAAGTTTTTTTCTATGTATAAACTCTTTATATAATAAAATATGTTTTCGTAGTTTTTGTTGTCCCTTATCAGTGCAAAATTATCACAAATTAAAAAGGATTCATGCCAATATTGTCCAAAACCCTACTTTTCTAGGGCGTTTCCAAACTTTTGGAGGGCAGTGTATGTCAAACCTTTAACCCTCGGGGGGAAAAGAATCAACCTGTGGCAACAGTTGAAACCGCACACCTGGCAACCCTATGGAGCCCCTAAAGGGATAAAGTGATGGGAAAAAAATATGAGATGGGAGGAAAAATTATATGTCAGTGCTTTTTGTGTTCTCTCACGAAAGGTTTGCCAGCAAACACAGTGTTTCTCAGGGGAACGCACAAGTTTTGCGAGCATTGAAATATATTTTTTCCATCACCATGTCCCTTCAGAGGCTCCGTACAGCCCTGAGCAGGATTCTCACGCACATAAACACTGCTGTCATTACCGTAGCTTTCCAGTTCGTGTGTGTGTGTGGTCTGTTTTGTCACTCCGGCATTGCATAAGCAGTGTGATTTGACTCTCACTCTTGTTTGTTCAGCGCTGATAGGTTTGCTGTACCCCTGTATGGACCGGCGTCTCGGGGAGCCCCATAAGCTCAAGAGGGAGTGGTCTAATGTCATGCGCTGTGTGGCCGTCTTTGTGGGCATAAACCACGCCAGTGCTGTATCCTTCTCCCACAACATCCCATTTCTTCTCATTCTTGACCTTCTGTAACAGTCATTCTGTCGAGCTTTAAACAAATCGGAAGGGGGTTTTGCTTAACTGATGTGTTTATGTCTTAGAATCTGCCAACTGTTATCTTTAACACTGTTGCCGACAGAAGGTGGACTTCGCGAATAATGTGCAGCTGTCGTTGACGCTGGCTGCGCTGTCGGTCGGCCTGTGGTGGTCGTTTGATCGCTCACGCAGTGGGTTTGGGCTTGGTGTCGTCATCGCAACACTAGCCACACTCGCCACTCAGCTGCTGGTTTACAACGGAGTCTTTCAGTGAGTTTCAGTCATATTCACCCTATAGGGCTGCATGATATAGTCACCAAACTGACTCAAGAAGTGTTAAGGCCTGATCGTAACTATATTAACGTCCACACCAACAGACCATAACATTTTGTTTGTTTTGAGAGCATACATGAATGGTTTTATCATTCGTCAGGACTAGATTATCGTCAAGTTGCAACCTTTGTAATCCTGTACAGCTGTGTTGTGATTTTGATTTTATTTTGAGTAAGTGTGCAGCATTAACACACATTAAAGATCTACTGCTTACACTGTGAGCATCATTACAAGCTTGTTTTGCATGAATGTTTTGAATGTGTGCAGATACACCTCCCCTGACTTCCTGTACATTCGGTCCTGGCTGCCGTGTATCTTCTTCGCGGGAGTGATAACTGTGGGGAATATCGGACGACAGCTCGCTCTGGTAAACTCTCGCATGTTCACTCACACGTTATCACACACTTAAGCTCTGCAACAAACCATAGTGAACTGAATGGTGTATGCTGTCTAAGTAGGGAGCTGCATCAAGATTTGATACTACCGTTCAAAAGTTTGGGTCAGAAAGAGGACACATTAAATTGATCAAAAGTGACATTAAAGGCACATAATAATATTACAAAAGATTTCTGTTTCAAGTAAATGCTTTCTATTCATCAAAATACAAAGATATATAAAAAATATGAAGCAGCATGACCATTTTCAACATTGATAATAATCATAAATGTTTCTTGAGCATCAAATCATCATATCAGAATGATTTCTGAAGGATCATGTGACACTGAAGACTGGAGTAATGATGCTGAAAATTCAGATTTGATCACAGGAATAAAATTTAGATGCAAGCAGCAATTACAGGGTCAAGCCGAATAAGGGCTGAGAAGGAAATATTTGTGGTCCGCCATCATGAGGTTAGGATAAAACTGTTTAAGTTACATCAGTTAAAGCACTTATATCATAATAACATGGTTTATAACTTCTGAGCAGTAGGTGGTGCTATGACGAAAGTCTGCAAGCACCCTCAAGTCATGCCTGTGATGTCATACCAAGTTAATACACAAAACTTTTGCAAGATACAGCCGCATATCCATTTTGGGGTAGGGATGTGCAACGATTAATCGCAATTAATCGTTTGCAAAATAAAAGTCTGTTTACGTAAAATATGTGTGTGTTCTGTGTATAATAATTATGTATATAAATACACACACATGCATGTATAAATTTAAGAAATATATGCATGTTTAAATAAATATATATATTTATATATATTTTATATCACATATAAATATAAATATTTTATATATAAATCTAACATTTTTCTTAAATATATACATGTATGTGTCTGTATTTATATATATATATATATATATATATATATATATATATATATATATATATATATATATATATATATATATATATAATTATTATACACAGAACACACACATATATTACATAAACACAGACTTTTATTTTGCAAACGATTAATCGTTGCACATCCCTATTTTGGGGTGCTCGCAGTCAAATTTGTTGACGCAGTATAAAACAACGTTTGGGTTTATCAAACATCTTTTAATAACTTTTTGTCATGAGTGTCTGTAAATGTTACATACCAAATTTCGTACAAATCGGACCAATTTTGTAGGAGGAGTTTGAAAAAGTAGGTTTTGAAAAAAAAATCAATGTGGCGGACAGTTTTTTACAAATTTGGTATTGTAGGACTCAGCATAAGCCAACAAATCTAATGATGCAAGTTAAATGACAATATGTTGAATTTTTCATGTTATAAGCATTTTCATAAATGTCATTATATCTCTTAACCACTTGGGGGCGCTGAGCTAAAACTTTACAGGTCCTCTCAGAGCATGGCCTCGATGAATCATACTGAGTTTCGTAATGATACATTCATGCATTCGTAAAACACAGCATTTTATGACCAAATTCAGAATGGCCGACCAAAGAAAAGATTATCGTTCAACTCTGCATGCCTCGAGGAATCTAAGGAGACCATCCTCCTGATTTTAGGACAAGGCATTCAAAAGTTATAAGCAAAAAATCTCTGCACCAGTAGGTGGTGCTGTGACAATACTGTCCATGCACCCCCAAGTCATGCCTGTAATGACATATACCAAGTTTGGTGTCAATACACTAAATCATTGGGAAGGTACAGCATCGAATCCATGCGTGCTTGTTGTCAAATTCGTTGACGCACTATACGAGAACGGATTGGCCGATCAAAAATCTTTTAATAACTGCCTGGAATGTGAGTAGATGCTACATACCAGATTTATTGCAAATTTGACACATGCTTTTGGAGGAGTTTGAAAAAGGTTTTTCGGAAAATCCAAAATACATTTGAATCATCATGAGCCGTGGAATCGGAGGAAAAAAATATTTTGTTTCTAGGACTTGCACATCCTCCGGGGGTTGACCCCTAATTACATTTTACTATTTTAATTTAAATTGTAATAATATTTCACAATATTACTGTACTTTTCATCAAGGCTGGTGAGCAGAAGAGACTTCTTTCAAAACATTAAAAAAATCTTACCGACCCCAAACTTTTGAAATGTACAATGTTGGGGAAAGTTACTTTTAAAAGTAATATGTTATAATATTGTGTTACTACAGGCTAAGGCTCAATCTCTTCAGGCCTGGCAGGTGTTTTTTTTTTTAATGATTTCTTTTTTGCAAGTGTTTAACACAGTAATGCAGTCAACAACATGGCCTAAAGTTTATAAAGTAATGCATTACCTTACTTATTAAATCAAAAAAGTAATCTGATTACATATTTCACATTACTTGTAACTGCTGATTTTGAAACAGTATGCAGTGCATTGATTTGTGTTTCTTTATTTCCTGCAGTACGAGTACATAGTCAGTCAGGAAAAGAGCCATCAGGATTAAGGGAGAATCCTCTGCACACACAGGAAAACCAGGAAACGGGAGCGAGGCGTCGACCAGACAGAGCGATCCGTCACTGAGGCGGAGCCGCTCTCTGTGTTTGAGGACGGACAGTGTTAGGATTATTCATGCCTGCGGATCCACCGTTTGCTTCCTCGGACGCTCAGGTTCTCCACGTGTGTGTAACAGTAATATATGATGTCTCATACACACCGCTGCGCCGGCGCTGAAACGCTACTGGCTGCAGTGAAGTGCCAAACTGACTCTGATTGGTCAAACTGCATGACTGTCCTCTCTTAAAGACTGCAGGTGAGGCTGGTGTGTGTGTGTGTGTGTGTGTGTGAAATTTACAATATATTGACTGAATATTTAGACACATTACATGCAGAGAGACAAAACAGTTATTGACACAGAATATGACCTTCCTACTGTTGTTGTCTCCTCCATCCTCTGTGACGGGTGGAGGAGAGTCATCTGGACAAAACACCACCATCAGATCTCAAAAGAGCAATATGGAGTATTATGACAGGGCTTCTCATCTGCTCCTGTGATGTCTCAGATCCAGCACTAGTGGGCGTCAGAGCACAACTGACTGCATCAAACTGTATTTGTAGATGAAATATACAAAATACAGGGAAGACATCACCATATTTAGTTGTGAAGGGAATTAGTGTTCAACAAGGTGTTTATTACTGCTTTAATTACAACTTGAATATTTTAATGTGATGCATTCCTCGTAATAACCAGATCATTCCCTGCTAGATCCCAGTTTTGACTGAAAGATGCTTCCTTGCATACAGAAATCACTTCCAGGTCCGATATAAATGGCTGTTTTGGCTTCAGAATAAAAATAAAATGATTTTCAATGACGTTCCATTGATTATTAATTAAGCCTTAAAATAAGAGATAGATTGGAGCTCAAAGTAAAAAGTCTAGAACAGGCAGACCACCATCTGTGCACTGATTTTGGATTAATTAAGGGATGTTTTTTTTTTTTTTTTTTTTTTGTATTCTTACCTCTTTTTATTTGCAATGATATTTTATGAAATATTGAGTAGTAAGTGGGATACAACATATATTAAGTGTTACAATGAACTTTCACAACTGAAATAATTGTATAGTTGCAAGAGTAATTGCACAGTTCATTGATGACCGTCAGAAACTGGGTATGTTGGGGTGTTTTCTCATGCTTTGGCGATTACTTGATCCATGGTTTGTATTTAACCACATTTACTGTTTTTTGAAGTTGAAGTTACATGTTTGTAATCTGCATTATTAAAAGAGACTTTCTTTGAAATTAATTTGTGTGTTTAATATTATAATGTGCATTTGCACTGTTTTTCTTCTGCTTTCTGAGGCATTTGTTCTACAATCAGTGACTGTTTTTAACCTTGAACGTCTCTTGCTATGGGTGTAAAGTAAGGTTACAGCTTCTGTAGGATCTGTGGCATGCACAATGTCATTTAATTCATTCAGCTGGTAGAAACAAACAACGTATATAATAATGCAGTCAATGCATCAGATGTATACGACAATATACATCTATATTTCAGACGTTAGACATACACAAGAGTAAGGTGCGTCTGTGTGCTTCAGTGAAAGCAGTGCATTAATATTGAACGGTGATTAAACTGACATGGAACTACCTGTGCATTAAACAGATTTATTTTACACCTTCCAGCCAATCAGAATCAAGTATTCAGACAGACCATGGTATAATGAACTTTATTCAAGGTAGGTCAAGCTCATAATAGAACAGCACCTGATTTATCAAATATTATGGTTTTGTTATATTAAGAATCAATTAATTTAAAATAGTAGACAGCCTACAAACATCATAACAGTTTTGATACGCTGTAATTAAAGGAATGGACGGGGAAATCTTGTGGCGGCGGGACATGCTTCTACATCAACAAAAGATGGTGTACAGATGTAACCGCGTTGAAGAAGATGTGCTGCGCCGATCTAGAAGTGCTCTTCATCAACTGTAAGCCTTTCTACTCGCCGCAGGAGTTTTCCTCAATGATTCTCGTGAGTGATTACATTCCTCCACAAGTGTGTGTGAACGCAGCGCTGCAACAGCGGCTGATCAGATCACAGACACAGAGCAACAATTCCCTGACTCTTTTAATCATTCTCAGGGACTTTAATGAGGCAAATCTCTCCTGTAAACCTATTACAAAGACTAAAAGATGGACTAACGAAGCAAAGCGGGATTTACAAACCTGCTTCGAGTGCACCAATTGGACTGCTGTATATCATCATATATCAGTTTCTGTGAGGATATGTGCATCCCTATGGGGATATATGCAAAACTCAGACAGCTTGGTCAAGCCAAAGAAGATGCCTACAGGAATAGGGACAGAGTCTTGTATAAACAGGCCAAAAACACACTGACAAAGGAGATCAGAGTGGCTAAGAGGAACCAATTTTTTGCCAACGACCCTGCATCAGTGTGGAAATGACTGAAAGACATCACAAACTGACACAAACAGACACCACTCCCCAGCACTGTGTCGAATCAACAACTGGTCGGCGATTTGAATGAGTTTTATTGCGGTTTTGAAAAACCCGGTCTCACCCCCTTCTCTCCATGCATTCATTAACACTTCCAGTAATGCATGTCGCCAGGGGGTCCTCTCCCTCCCTCCTGCACTTATGATCTGTGAAGAGGATGTGTGCCGGGTCTTCCGGAAACAAGTCAAGGAAAGCACCAGGCCCGCCTGTCTGGAATCCTGTGCTGACCAGCTGTCATCTATCTTCACACAGATCTTCAACAGATCACTGGAGCTGTGCGAGGTCCCTTCCTACTTCAAACGCTCCACCATCATCCCCATCCCAAAGAAACCCCAAATCACAGGACTAAATGACTACAGCTTTAATGTCTGTGTGCATGAAGTCATTTAAGAGACCGGTGTTGGCCCACCTGAAGGACATCACTGGACCCTTGCAGGACCACCTGCAGTTTGCTTAACGAGCAAACAGGTCTGTGAATGATGGGACATGGGACTGCACTACATCCTCCAACATCTGGACAATCCAGGGACTTATGTGAGGATCCTGTTTGTGGACTTCAGCTCGGCCTTCAACACCATCATCCCAAATCTCCTCCTGTCCAAATGAACCCAGATCTTGGTGCCCTCCTCCATCTGTCAGTGGATCACCAGCTTCCTGACAGACAGGCAGCAGCTAGTGAGGCTGGGAAAAATCTCATCCAACACCTGCACCATCAGCACCGGCGCCCCTCAGGGCTGTGTCCTCTCCCCACTGCTCTTCTCCCTCTACACCAATGACTGCACCGCAAAAGACCTTCTGTCAAGCTCCTAAAGTTTGCAGGTGACACCACACTGATCAGCCTCATCCAGGACAGTGACGAATCTGCTTACAGACAGGAGGTTGAACAGCTGGCTCTCTGGTGCAGTCATAACAACCTGGAGCTGAACACGCTCAAAACTGTAGAGATGATTGTGGATTTTAGGAAAACTCCCAGCGCTCCCCCCACTCAGCATCATGGATAGCAGGGCAGTCATTCAGGTTCATAAGCACCACCATCTCTCAGGACCTGAAGTGGAACAACCACATTGAGTCCATTGTCAAAAAGGCCCAGCAGAGGCTGTACTTCCTTCACCAGCTGAGGAAGTTCAACCTGCCACAGGAGCTGCTGAAACAGTTCTACTCTGCAGTCATTGAATCTGTCCTCTGCACTTCAATTACCGTCTGGTTCAGCTCAGCTACCAAATCAGACCTTAGATTACAGCGGATAGTCCGGACTGCAGTACATCCCTCATCACTTTCCAAGAACTGTACTCATGATCCAGTGGTGCGTTTCCTGTACAACGACGTAACTCGCTGCTTCAATACCATAGTACGATGTATCATTGAATAACTCAACTAACTAGTCACGACGGTTTCCCGAAACAGTTTGTGAATGTTCGTTTGAGCTATGGTTTCAGGAAACGCCAAAATCATTGAACTATGTTAGTAACGATGTTAACTTGCAATGGAAATTCACCCCAGAACGGCCTGACACAAGAACAGTTTTTTTTCCTCAGGCCGTCTACCTCATGAACAGTTAAGTGGCCCCACAGTGTAATAAACATGTGCAATAAACAACACTATTTATACTTATATTTATTTAGCACACCATACCTCTTATTTAAATTTCCCTGCATTTGTGTATAACATACAGTGGCAAGAAAAAGTATGTGAACCACTTGCAGAATCTGTGAAATTGTGCAAAATTTTAACAAAATAAGAGAGATTATACAAAATGCATGTTATTTTTTATTCAGTACTGTCCTGAGTAAGATATTTTACATAAAAGATGTTTGCATTTAGTTCACAATAGCTGAATTTATTAAAATAACCCCATTCATAAGTATGTGAAGCATTGATTCTCAATACTGTGTGTGGTTACCTGATGATCCACGACTGTTTTTGTGTTTTGTGATGGTTGTTCATGAGTCTCTTGTTTGTTCTGAGCAGTTAAACTGAGCTCTGTTCTTCAGAAATTCTTCAGTTTTCAAGCAGTTTTGCATATTTGAACCCTTTCCAGCAGTGACTGAATGATTTTGAGATCTGTGTTTTCATACTGAGGACAATTGAGGGACTCAAACACAACTATTAAAAAGGTTCAAACATTCACTGATGCTCCAGAAGAAAACACGATGCATTAAGAGCTGAGGGGTGAAAACTTTTGAACAGGATGAAGATGTCACAATTTTTCTTATTTTGTTTAAATATCATTGTTTTTCATTTAGTCCTGCCCTTCGGAAACAACAGAAGATACTTGCATGTTTCCCGGCAGACAAATTAAGTACAATTTACCTTGATATTTGAATTCAAAAGTTTTCACCCCTCGGCTCATAATGCATCGTGTTTCCTTCTGGAGCATCAGTGAATGTTTGAACCTTTTTTAATAGTTGTGTTTGAGTCCCTCAATTGTCCTCAGTATGAAAACACAGATCTCAAAATCATTCAGTCACTGCTGGAAAGGGTTCAAATATTTTCTGATTTTTCTGAAGAACAGAGCTCAGTTTAACTGCTCAGGACAAACAAGAGACTCATGAACAACCATCACAAAACATAAAAACAGTCGTGGATCATCAGGTAACCACACACAGTATTGAGAATCAATGGTTCACATACTTATGAATGGGGTTATTTTAATAAATTCAGCTATATTTTTTTGTCTTGTGAACTAAATGCAAACATCTTTCATGTAAAATATCTTACTCAGGGCAGTACTAAACAAAAAATAACATGCATTTTGTATGATCTCTCTTATTTTATTAAAATGATGAACATTTTCACAGATTCTGCAAATGGTTCACATACTTTTTCTTGCAACTGTATCTGTACATACATACTGTATATTGTCTATTGTGTATTTTTTATATTTTTTAATCACTTATTCTCTTTTATTCTAGTTTTATTATCTGTGTCTTGTCACTGTCATTCTGTCTGTACTGTGGAAGCTTCTGTCACCAAGACAAATTTCACTTTCATTAATGCATAATGCTTCTCTTCAATCACCAGTATTGTGGAGAACAGCCAATGGTCTCCATGAAAAAAAAGCGTACTAAATAATGACTTTTTAATTTAAAAATGCATGGTTTGTGTGAGGTTTAGGGTGTTATGGGATAGAAAAGATTAGCTCAGCATAAAAACAGAAAAACAAGTGCATGTGTGTGTGTGTGTGTGTGTGTGGAGATTTAGAGGGTGGTGTTCAGCATCACTGGTTCCTCCGTATCTCAGGAACACTGACTGCTGTAATCCCGGTTACGAGCTGTGTGCGTTTAATTGATTTAACTGTGTCAGTCTGTGTGTGGTCCCACATTACTGCTCAAAGCCTGAACAACCAGTGATCACTAACTCTCCATGGACAGTTATCTGGCGAAAATATGACTCTCCCTCACACACACTCTGCCTCGATCTATAAAGGTTAATGCAGAAGATCTGCTTCGCGCTCTACTTAATCCATTCTTCTCAGTTCCAGAGTGTGTGAAGCAAGTGTGAACCAGTGCTGATCTCACACAGCTGTTCGCCATTTATCTCTCCTCATGACTTCTGAATTCCTGCAAACTAGATTTTCATTTTCACCGATTTGAAAACTGATTGATAAATGGAAGAATTACTGCTACAAGAAGGCATTCGCCAATATGTGTGGGCCGTTCTTTAGTGACAACTAAAGTGCGTTTTGGAGATGCTCTGACCCAGTTGTCTAGCCATCACAATTTGGCTCTTGTCAAACTCACTTAAATCCTTACGCTTGACCATTTTTCCTTCTTCTAACACATCAACTTTGAGGACAAAATGTTCACTTGCTGCCTAATATATCTACCCACTAACAGGTGCCGTGATGAAGAGATGATCAGTGTTATTCACTTCACCTGTCAGTGTCATAATGTTATTCCTGATCTGTGTGCATATGTACTAAACATACAAGAAGATCCATCATTCCTCACAACACATCTCTCAAACAAAACATGAATACAGCTTTCAAACAGCAAGGGAGACGGTCTGCTGTGTGCGAACAACACAAGCTCTTGATGTGTTCACTCTGATCTCTGCCCTCCTCTACAGTATCTGACACTAAAGTCTGTTCAGACACATTTGTCCAGCGGGGTTGTTTTCCTCTCGGATGCCTGTCTGACGGTTGCTTCTGAAAGCGTGCGGTTAAATGAACAGTGTAGGAGAACAGCAGGTGTGTGGTGACTGACAGGAGGCCTCGTTCTCCTCACCACACGACTGATCACGGACGGGATGAGTTCCAGGAGTCCGGTGAACATCTCTAACGGGCTGCAGGCCTCTGAAGTGGAAACGAGCGGACTTGAACGGCACAGGCTTCTTCATTATGAAGGATCTGCTGGGCAGCCATGACAAGTTGACAAAACGTGACAGTCAGCACAGATCATGCGTCATGATATATTAGTTGAATCACTCTAATGTCACAGAAGTGAGAAACCGTTTTAGGTCATTTAGAACACCAAGTTCCCAGTAATTCAGTATCACTGTATCCATGGAAATATTATAGTGTTACCATCAGAAATCCCTGAAGCCACCGAAGTTTCTTTGCAAATGTGAACACGGTTCAGTTCACAGTTGAATAACATTATATTATTATATTATATTATATTATATTATATTATATTATATTATATTATATTATATTATATTATATTATATTATATTATATTATATTATATTATAGTAATAAAGTTATCAAAGTAATAAAGATAATAATAATAAATATACATTAAGTAAAAATCATTACTTTTCTTGGTAAATGGTATGAAATTTATATTATTAATATTATAATAAATTTAATATAATAATAATAATAATTGTTATTACACATTAAATACAAAAATATAATTTTTGTTGTTATATAAATAAAAATATTATTATTAATAGATACATTTAATAATAAATAATGATCCATTAAATAAAAAATACTATTTTTGTTATAAAAATAGTATAAAATTGATATTATTATTATTATTATTATTTTAAATAAATAAATAGTAATAATAATAATTATTATTATTATTATACAATAAATATAAATACAAAAAATGTAATATAATTTAAATAAAATTATTACTATTAATATTATTTAAAAATAATGAATTTAATAATACGTTATTAGTAGCATTATTATATAAATTTAATAATAATAATACAAAATTATTATACATTTAATAAAAATATCTTTTGTTGTTTTATGCAAATCAAATAAGATTATTATTTTTATTATTATATAAATGTAATTATTATTATTATTATTATTATTATTGTTATTTAATAAATAATTATACAATAAATAAAATATTTTTGTTGTTATAAAATAGTATAAAATAGATATTATTATGGATATAATAATAATAATGATAATAATAATAATAATAATTTATTATACATTAAATATAAATGTAATTGTTGTAATATTAATTAAATAAAATTATTATTAATATTACATAAATTGAATAACATTTCTTAGTTGTATTATATACATTTAATAATAATAATAATAATATAATACAAAATTATTATGCATTTAATAAAAATATTTTTGTTTTATGTAAATCAAATAAAATTATTATTATTATTATATAAATGTACTTATTATTATTTAATAAATGATTATACAATAAATACAAATATTTTTGTTGTTTTTATAAAATAGTACAAAATTGATATCATAATGGATATAATAATAATGATGACAATAATAATTATACATTAATTATAAATATTAAATTGTAATATTAATTAAAATATCAATAACATATATAAATATAATAATAATAGTAATAATAATAATAATAATTATTATTATTATCATCACATGAATTAATGGGGATTACAAACACAAGAGGATGAGAACAGGACAACACCACTGAGGCACGCTTCATTAACACTAGAGAGCGCTGATTGACAAGAATTGACAAGTTAACTCTCATTAAATGTGTGTTAATTGTCTTTTGTAGTGCTGATGTGCTGCTCATGTAGTCCTCGAGACCGGTCTAGAGACCATTTTTAGAAAGTCTTGGTCTTGTCCCAGTCTCAGTCTACTGGGGATTTTATCTCAAGACTGGTCAAAACCACAACTAAGATATCACTAAATAGCCAGTGCATTGTGTGACTTATATGTTAACATCATAAATGTGACTGGATGTAAAACGTACTGCTTAATAAAATGCAATCAACAACATATTTCTAATGTGATTTATTTTGTTACTGTTGTGTCTGGTTCGATATCAATGCAGAATTGTCTCAAAAAAAGCAAATGTCCAAAATTAATGCCCACAAATTCAACATTTGATTGCAAAAAAGTACTAGTATGAGATCTTGTTTTTTATATTAACCTATAACAGAGTATATAATTAAGCAATATCACAAAAGAAAGGGAGCTGCTTTCACAAATATGAGCATGATTGCAAATGCAAGTATTATGCAAGTGTACTTATACCAATTCAGATGAAACTTCTGTGCCATCTCTGCAACACAAAGATGATTTTTTTTGTTAGTGATTTTATTGTAAAGAGCCCTATATAGTGTCTTATTATTCTAATTGTACTTATTGATTAAATATAAGACATTTCTCAGACAGTATATGAATCTTTTAGATAAATTTGAGGAGTGCCGATCTGGTCTCGACTTGGTCTCAGTTTAGGTGGTCCTGTCTACAACACTAGCTGCACACACACACATGCATCAGGTCAAAGGTCAGCTCTGTTTCTGATTTGCTCGACAGGCAGTGTGAATGAGAATGCATGTTTTACTGTGGAAAGAGCTCATGAATTCACACACTTCACCTTGGTGTGCTCATTTCAGCCTGCTTTGTTGAAGTTCGAAGCAGATAATTAAATCCAACCACAAACATGTCATCTTTTTGTCTGGATTCACAAACAAACACACCACACGTGCTTTGGCCAGAGGAATTAAATTCACGGATATATTCTGCAATAAATCATTTGAATAACTGACAGTCGCAGTCATAAGCAGAAGGCTCATTGTCAGCAAACAGTGACATTTCTGTGTTTATGATTTACTACTGCCATAATTAACAAGACACTGAATTTACTAACAGTGGTTGATAAGTTGAATTCAGTTGTTTAAAAAACAGTTAACATAAAACAGTAATTTTATTCGACACATTTTTGTTTTTCAACAGAATATCAGCCAGTTCGGATTAATTTTTAGTTTTAAATGACTTAATGCAATTACCCCATTATTGTGATATTTCACCCTTCAGTGCAATGATTTATTATTCTGACATCATTTCATGAAATGTTTTTTGAATGTTTTGGTTCAAATAGTTGTCAAGTAGGCTATTTCATTATGTTTACACTTATATTGGCCTCATCAAGTTCAATATTATCAGTCTGTTATGTAAAAAAATAATTGGGCTCAATGTACAGTGTTAATATAAAGGAATTTTCTGTATTGATTTTTCACAGGTGTTTTATCCAGATTTTGAATTACACTTTGCATTGTGCTTTTAGGGATGAAGGAAATGTCGGAAAAGCTGCTGATAAATCTTTAACCTCAAAACACTGTGAATGTAACAGGTTGACACAAATCATTTTTGAAAGAGAAATATCAGTTTTTCTAATTATAATGTGTGACTTATTACTAGGCAGACTGAATGTACTGAAGTGCACATGCATGAGCAGAGAGGATTCTGGGAGCGTGACTCCAGGTGTAACTGAGCTGAACATGTCATCACTATTTCCTCTGGTACAAATGTGAGATGGTGTGAGTTTAGCTCACTGTACACACTTATATTTGGCATAGATGTGTGGATTCCTCTGACATGTACTACTGCCGTAGATCGATAACTATATGTTGTGATCAGAGAGACTTCATCACTGCAGACCCAAAGCAGGTGCCTGTCGGGTCAAGGGTCAGGACCTCAGTGTGAGCAGGGTCAGATAACTGGTTTTAAACGGTGAGGCAGCCACCTGTGCAAAGGTCAGAGGTTAGGGGTATCTAGGCCACCAGCAGGAGTTGACCAACCACACAGAGACTGTGGGAAACAGAACAGACAGATACAGTCGCACACTGCTGTCACGACACATTCAGAAAACAGACTATACACTAAATGCAATAGCCATTAGAGGACCACCTGATTTCAAATTAATGGTCATCAAATAAGTGCTTCATTCTTACCTCCAATCCTAAATAAGTGGTAACAACCTTGCAAGTATCAATTATTTATCGCTAATAATAACCCTAACACTAAAGCAGCTAAGAAATATACAAATTAAAAATGTTTAAGAAAAAAAAAAAAAGTAAAATGGCCACTAATAGCAATAGAAATGCCATTGCCATAGGGTTAAAAAGTGCAAATTTTACATTTTCTCAAAAAAAAAAAGAAAAAAAAATATCTAACAATGTCAGGTTTAATAAGGACACTACAAAGTCAAAGTCAAGAACAGTCTTTTTCTTTACACTCAAACAGACATTCACAAACATGTTTACAAAGTCATTGAAATCTGAAAATACCATAGAATTAATTGTGCTTTTATATAAAGTTTAATGGTTATAGATTAACTATTTGTCATGAGTCAAGATGGGATTCAGTTGCAGGCTTAAAGGATTAGTTCACTTTCAAATGAAAATTACCCTAAGCTTTACTCACCCTCAAGCCATCCTAGGTGTATATGACTTTTTTCTTTCTGATGAACACAATTGGAGAAATACTAATAAATATCCTGACACATCCGAGGGATCAACGAGTATGAGCTGAAGAAAGTGTCTCCATCCACATCCGTCCATCATAAACATACTCCACACGGCTCCGGGGGGTTAATAAAGGCCTTCTGAAGCAAAGTGACGCGTCTGTGTAAAAAAAAATCCATATTTAACTAGTTATGAAGTAAAATATCTAGCTTCCGCCAGACAGGACACTCCTTCGGCACTTCACACTGACGACTGGCCTCCTCCACTCGCTCGGATAGTCTCAGTTGGTGTCTCTCCTCTAGGGGCCCCGAAGAGCCAAGAGAGGGCGTCAGGTTCGGCATTCTTAGATCTTGGCTGGTACGAAAGAGTGAAGTTAAAACAAAAAAGAGTGCCCAGCGAGCCTGGCGAGAATTCAACCTCTTGGTCGAGCAAATATATTCAAAGTTTTTATGGTCAGTCCAAACCAAAAAGGGCTGGGCTGACCCCTCTAACCAGTGGCGCCACTCCTCCAAAGCCAACTTGACCGCCAACAGCTCCCTGTTACCAATGTCATAGACGCTCTGCTGGGCACTGGTCAATGGAAGAAGTAGGCACAGGGATGTATCCTCCCATCGTTAGGGGACCTCTGAGACAGGGCCGTGCCTACCCCGACAGCAGAAGCATCCACCTCGACAATAAACTGCCATTTGGGATCTGGAATAGAGAGAAAAGGGGCGGAGATGAAACAGGACTTTAATTAAAGGATCTCTGAGCCTGAGAATTCCAGCTGAACAGTACCTTGGTGGAGGTGAGAGTCGTTAAAGGAGCAACAATCTGACTAAAGTTCCTGATGAATCGTCTATAGAAATAGGCTAACCCCAGTAACCGCTTGCAAGGCCTTACGGGTGTCGAGGGCTGGCCTCCGGAACGTGACAGACTTGGAGTGGAACTGACACTTCTTTGCCTTAACAAAGAGCTGATTCTCCAGTAGCCATTGTAAGACCTGGTGGACATGCTGAGTGTGTACCTGTAAGGACGGAGAAAAAACAAGTATATCATCTAGGTACACATAGATAAATATATTAATCATGTCTCTGAACACATCGTTAACCAGAGCCTGGAAGACAGCTGGTGGACTGGTCACACCAAAGGGTCGGACCAAGTACTCATAGTGTCCTCTAGGTGTGTTGAATGCTGTCTTCCACTCATCTCCCTCACAAATTCGTACAAGTGATATGCATTGCGGAGGTCTAACTTAGTGAAGACCTCGGCTCCCTACAGACGACATAAGAGGTAGGGGATGCCTGTTCTTGATTGTGATGTCATCTTGACAAAGAAGAAACCAGCACCAGCAGGCAATGAAAAGGGACGGATGAGACCGGCATTGAGAGAATCATGAATATATTTGTCCATAGCCTCTCTTTCTGGACCAAAAAGGGAATAAAGGTGACCCATGGGCAAAGAAGTGCCTGGGAGGTTGTCAATGGCGCAATCATATGGCCGTTGAGGAGGTAGAGACGTGGCCCAGGACTTGCTGAAGACCTGCCGAAGATTGTGGTACTCTGCCGGGACCCCAGACAGATCCGCTGCCTCAACCTGCAAAACAGGAGACACACAGCCAGGATGAAAAGGCAGAACCCAAGCAAGACGCTAAACAAGACTGACTCCAGGCCAACACAGAATTCCCAGACCAATCCAAATGAGGGCCATGCTGCACCAACCACAGATGCCCCAAGACTATCAGGGAACTCGGGGAATTAAAAAGGTACAGCTTGGTCAAAGAGTGGAGTGGGTGATGGAAATAGGAACAGGTAAGGGAACAGCCAGGATGCCCACTACGCTGCTGTGAAACAGTCCAAGAAATGTTCCTCGGCCCCACAATCCACCAGAGTCGAGCAGGAGTTAGAAGAGTCCTCACATTGGACTGTAACAGGTAACAGGGTGCAAAACGATGAAGAATTTTCACAGGGAGAAGCGCCCACCAGGATCCTCCAGTCTATTGATGGGCATTGGCTTTTAAAGAACACTTAATGGCAAAGTATTCAAGCACAGGCCTTGGGTAAGGGGCGTGATGAAGATGGCCTAACTGAATAGGCTCAGGGTCAGGAAGAGGAGGCTGAAATGAAGATAAGCCAGTCTGATGGGAGAGGCTCTCCTCCAATCTCCATGAGTGACGCTGGCATCGACGCAGGATCCGATCCTTGACATGAAAGTCCAAGTCCATCAGAGCATCAAGTTCATGTGGCAGCTCGTGGGCAGCGATCTCATCCTAGATTTCATTGTCCAACCCCTCCAGGAATTTCGAGCGCAGAGTCCCCTCGTTCATCACAGGCAGGTGCCATGCAGTGTCTTGAACTGAATTGAGTCGCCCCAAACGGAAAGCTGCCTCATCTCCCTGGGCAGACCGGTTGAAAAGCTTAATCATATTTTTTTCTTTTTTTTTTTTTTTTTAAATGTATTGTAAGGTCTTGTCTGTGTGATAATGCTCTTTTTGTAATTGTGAGTGAACCTGCTGTAAATGCAAGACACATTTCAGACTTTGTCTGAGAATATAACTTCATCATCATCATCATCTCAAGATGAAAATCCTCAAAGAGTGAACAGATTGGAGCTTGAGACTCCCAGACAGCAGTTCCCCACTCACAGAACTTTGTGTAGAAACAACGTGAATGTACTGAAACTTGTCTGTGCATATAACAATGTTTGTTTACCCATCAATATAACGGACTTATACACGCTTTCTGTACATGTGTGTGTGTGTATGTGTCTTTACCTTGATTACAATTGTCATCCATTAAAACTTTACTAGCGAGACGCTGGTTTGCTTTATCCAGCCGAGAAACGTTTGCGTATCATCTGGCCATACAGCGGTGGCATGTTTTGATGTTCGGCTCAGTCTGTATTTCACACACTGTGCGATACGTGAGGGCTTGCGCTCTTCAGAAACAATCACAGATTAACAGACACTGCTAAACAGAAACTGGAATGAACAATTCACTGAAAACTGGTCGTGAGTCACTGTTCTCTCTGCCATCTCTGATGTAATCAGCCTGGACTTCTAAGATCATGTAACTGCGTGATGTAAATTACATTAATGGTGCAATTTCACGTGCTTCAGTAGTACATTTGCATTATTAATGTGTTAAGGATTTTGAATTAATCACGTGTTAATGCTTTAACATTGACAGCCCTAAATTAAATACATTTCAGAACAGCGAGAGCAAGAAGAAACAGTCATCCATCCATCCTTCCATTTTCTCAGGAATAGCACTAGTTTTTAATGAGAATATGTGCATGTGGAGTATGTGTGTGTGTGTGTGTGTGCGTGCATGAGTGAGTGTGTGTGTTTGTGTCTGTTTTCTCCTGCTGTTCCTGTTGAGCATGAGTGATCAGAGTTTCCCCCATGCACAGTGGATCTGACACGACATGGCAAGACCTTTGCATGTTTAGGAAGTGAAAAATCCCTCTTCTCTTTCTTAAGCTCTGCGGGAGGGAGAGAGAGAGAGAAAGAGAGAGAGAGAGAGAAACCTTACTGAAGAGGACACAGAGCGAGACGTCTAGACTGCCAGTCTGAACACTGGGGCACCTCGCTTTGTCCCCTGAGCATTTCTCGGAGCAATGCCTCTCTGTACGTGCATGTGCATGTATGTGGCTTTACTTAAAACCTTTGGGACATCCAGGAATGTCCTCAATTGGAAAAGAATATTCATAAAATAAAAAATTTGATAAAAATCCAAAAAGTCTTTTAAGTTCAGATTAGACTATAGTCATTATTAAAGGATTAGTTCACTTTAAAATGAAAATTAGCCCAAGTTTTACTCACCCTCAAGCCATCCTAGGTGTATATGACTTCATTCTTTCTGATGAACACAATCGGAGAAATATTAAAGGTGCCCTAGAATTGAAAATTGAATTTACCTCGGCATAGTTGAATAACAAGAGTTCAGTACATGGAAATGACATACAGTGAGTCTCAAACTCCATTGTTTCCTCCTTCTTATATAAATCTCATTTGTTTAAAAGACCTCAGAAGAACAGGCGAATCTCAACATAACACCGACTGTTACATAACAGTCAGGATCATTAATATGTACACCCCAATATTTGCATATGCCAGCCCATGTTCAAGGCATTAGACAAGCCAGTATTAACATCTGGATGTGCACAGCTGAATCATCAGACTAGGTAAGCAAGCAAGAACAATAGCGAAAAATGGCAGATGGAGCAATAATAACTGACATGATCCATGATATCATGATATTTTTAATGATATTTGTAAATTGTCTTTCTAAATGTTTCGTTAGCATGTTACTAATGTACTGTTAAATGTGGTTCAAGTTACCATCGTTTCTTACTGTATTCACGGAGACAAGACTGTTGTTATTTTCATTTTTTAAACACTTGCAGTCTGTATAATGCATAAACACAACTTCATTCTTTATAAATCTCTCCAACAGTGTGTAATGTTAGCTTTAGCCACGGAGCACTATCAAACTCATTCAGAATCAAATGTAAACATCCAAATAAATACCATACTTATGCAATTAGACATGCTGCATGACGAACACTTTGTAAAGATCCATTTTGAGGGTTATATTTGCTGTGTGAACTTTGTTTATGCTGTCGCGAGCTCGGGGGCGGGGAGCACGAGAATTTAAAGGGGCCGCAGCCTGAATCGGCTCATATTTAATGATGCCCCAAAATAGGCAGTTAAAAAAATGAATTAAAAAAAATCTATGGGGTATTTTGAGCTGAAACTTCACAGACACATTCAGGGGACACCTTAGACTTTTTATATTATATCTTTTGAAAACACATTCTACGGCACCTTTAATAAATATCCTGATGCATCCAAGCTTTATAATGGCAGTAAGCGTTACCAAACGAGTATGAGCTGAAGTAAGTGCATCCATCCACATCCATCCATCATAAACATATTCCACACAGCTCTAGGGGTGAAAGCAGGAGGCCTTCTGAAGTGAAGTGATGCGTTTGTTTAAAAAAAAAATCCATATTTAACAAGTTATGAAGTAAAATATCTAGCTTCCGACAGACCGCCTTCTGTATTCAAATTACGGAAAAATCGGAACTGGCGTCATGTCAGTTAAGCTTTTTTCGTAAGTTGAATAGGGAAGGCGTAGGACATAGCGTAAGAACTGTGAGATTTTTACACTTTCTTCGAAGTTAAATACGGAAGGCGGTCTGGCGGAAGCTAGATATTTTACATCATAACTTGTTAAATATGGATTTTTTTTTTTTTTTTACACAAACACATCACTTCTCTTCAGAAGGCCTTTATTAACCCCCCGGAGCCGTGCGGAGTACATTTATGATGGATGGATGTGGATGGATGGATCCCGTTCACTGCCATTATAAAGCTCGGATGTGTCAGGATATTTATTAATATTTGTCTGATTGTGTTCATCAGAAAGAAGAACTCTTGAGGTTGAGTAAAACTTGGGCTAATTTTCATTTGAATGTGAACTAATCCTTTAAGGCTGTAACAATATGGTGTCATAATATATTGCAACACAAAATTGCAACAACATGTGTGGTGTGTAGTTCACCCAGAATGAAAGATTAGACAGATTTGATTTAGCATTAACTGGAACAATTTTTCCATAAGCTGAGAAAGCATTTTTTGTAACATTAGTGCAGACTTGTTCTATACATTTATGCATCTTTTTGCATGTCTTTAATGCTGTCCGTGTGTCAGGTGTTTAGTGCAGAGCAGGTGGGGGGTGGGGAGCATTTATGAGGTTTCCTACTCCCTACCCTATTTAAAACAGTTACTAACCTCTTTCCTTATAAACCTTTCACCTTTAACCCTGTGTAGGTCATGCTGCTCAAAGCAACTGTGCAGCCGCTGCCACCCACAAAAGCTCTTGCTAACACAGCTACTGCAGACACAGTTTCCCACAGCAGATAAACAGGTCCAGATGCTCAGAGTCCTTAATACATTTCAGCTGACAAGCTTCCAAAGCCAAAACTGCGTGTGAAATAAAACACTCTTTATTTTAATAAATATCAGATAACATGATTAAAAAAAAATGTTCATTTAATTTATTAATTATAAATACTAGTTTTAAATGGTTCAGAGTAGTTTTACATGGTTCATGATGCAACTCGTTCGGATACATTAAAAAATTTTTCTTAATTGCTTTGAAATTGGGCATTTTGAAGTGTTGCTAAATTTGACCACATTCTTGTTTTCCAGCGATTCTGGCAACAGCCACCATCTATTATCCTTTATGAAGAATGGGATTTCTTAATAGTTTTGCTCAAGAGCCAAAGAATATGAAACCTAGTCATTTGCACATTGGTAATTACAGAGAGATTTACTAAAGTCAGATAACCAGCTTGTCTTGTAGAATCTCAGGCTTTTGTCATGAGTTAAAGTCCAGCCTAAAGTTTTTCAGTGCCAACTCTAAATAAAGCCTTATATGGAAGATTGTTTCTGCCACGGAATGAAATAAATACAAAAGATAATTCTGAATTGTGAGATACAGTATAAAGTCCAATTCTGTGAAAAAAGTCAGCTAATAAATTTGATGTTTTCTCGCAATTGCGAGTTTATTATGTGAGAAAAAAGTCAGAATTGTGAGATAAAAAGTCACAATTACCTTTTATCCAGTGGTGGAAACAAACTTCCATAAACTCCTCTGATAATGATCTGGTCAGTTAAGTAGCAGAAGAGGTTGTTAATCGGTTTCAGCTGAATGAAATTAACAACAGGTGCACTAGATGGGCAACAACGACCCCCAAAACAGGAATGTTTTTACAGGTGTAGGCCACTAACATTTTTTTTCCCTCATCATCTTTTCTGACTGTTTTTCACTAGTTTTGCATTTGGCTAGGGTCAGTGTCACTACTGGTAGCATGAGGCGATACCTGGACCCTACAGAGGTTGCACATGCAGTCTAACTCCTCCAGGATGGCACATCAGTACGTGCCATTGCCAGAAGGTTTGCTGTGTCTCCCAGCACAGTCTCAAGAGTATGGAGGAGATTCCAGGAGACAGGCAGTTACTCTAGGAGACCTGGACAGGGCCGTAGAAGGTCCTTAACCCATCAGCAGGACCAGTACCTGACCAAACAATCATTAACAGACTTCATGAGGGTGGCCTGAGGGCCGATGTCCTCTAGTGGGCCCTGTGCTCACTGCCCGGCACTGTGGAGCTTGATTGGCATTTGCCATTGAACACCAGAATTGGCAGATCCGCCACTGGTGCCCTGTGCTTTTCACAGATGACAGCAGTTTCTGGAGAAGCCGTGGAGAACATGATGCTGCTTGTAACACTGTTCAGCATGACCGGTTAGGTGGTGGGTCAGTGATGGTCTGGGGAGGCATATCCATGGAGGGACGCACAGACCTCAACAGGCTAGACAATGACACCCTGACTGCTATTAGGTATCGGGATGAAATCCTTGGACCCATTATCAGACCCTACGCTGGTGCAGTGGGTCCTGGGTTCCTCCTGGTGCATGACAATGCCCAGCCTCATGTAGGCAGTTCCTGGAGGATGAAGGAATTGACACCATTGAATGGCCCCATGCTCACCTGACCTAAATCCAACAGATCACCTCTGGGACATTATGTTTCGGTCCATCTGACGCCGCCAGGTTGCACCTCAGACTGTCCAAGAGCTCAGTGATGCCCTGGTCCAGATCTGGGAGAAAATACCCCCGGACACCATCCGTCGTCTCATTAGGAGCATGTCCCAATGTTGTCAGGCATGCATACAAGCGCGTGGGGGACATACAAACTACTGAGTACCATTTTGAGTTGCTGCAATGAAATTTCAGCAAAATGGACTAGCCTGCTGCATCATTTTTTCACTTTGATTTTCGGGGTGTCTTTGAATTCAGTCCTCTGTAGGTTGATCATTTTCATTTCCATCAAACGATGTGGCATCCTTTCATTCCTAACACATTACCCAGTGCATTGATATTCATGTAATATTTTTTCACCCTTTAACATGTCTTTTGCAAGCCATTAGTTATAAAAAATATTTTGTTAGACAAAACTTTCATTGTGGTATAATTTGGAAAAATTGCAACGCTGGGCACTATATTTTGATATACTAGGTCAAAGTTATGAATTTACAACACGATTAAAGGCACGCTATGTACATTTTCGCCGCTAGAGGTTGCTTATTCAAAACAAAAGCATAGCTTGATGACGCAGAGATTGAGCGTGGAATCATGGGAGATGTCGTCTTCACCTCACAGCCGGTGGAAAAGAATCGGGACAGGACTCGGGCAGAAATCATGTTCATGGATGAGATTATAGAGTGCTGTAGGAGCGGAACGAGGCCACTTGAGTCACTGATAATGAGAGACGAGCGCGACACACGCCTCGAGAGCAGCGGAACTTTTATTATGCCACAGTCGCCGCTTCTTCCGGTCATTCATATATGGGGTAAAGCAGCACTGTTTTATCATATTAGATACATTTATGTGTTAAAAATTGCTCGGTGCCTGCTATGAGACACAGTGTTGCACACTGCAGTAAGCTAGATTGATATTAGTCATGGTAAAACATGGTACTCGCGGTAAATCAAGAAAACGAGATTCAAACAATAAGACTTACTGTGTTGAGCAATATAACGTGATTAGTTTTCTGTTGATGCTTTCAGTTGCTCAGCTTTCAGTTGCTCACCTGTATAATAAAACAAATAGTATATTAAAGCGTCTTTGGTGTTTCCATGGTTTCGACAAAATAAACCCGGAAATCGAGTGTAACGCAGGTATGATGTCATTGGTAGGTGATGCACGGACACATTCCGAGTCCTAGTTAAAACTGCTTATTTCTCTGGATTTAAACATTCTTGGAAGCATTTGGTATAATGTAAGTACACAAGTCAACAAAATATATAACATTGTTCTAGTGGTTTTTGGATATTTTAATCCAAAAATCTTACATATTATGTCTTTAAGCACACAAATGTATTTGAAAAATATTATATTTCAACCAGCAAATATACAGTCATGAAAAGTTAAGTAACTTCACTATTTGACTGTTTAAATATAATATTCATAGAAAGCATATTTTAAATATAATAAATGATCTTTAATTTTACTTAAGTCAGGGTGGGAATTTTCACCTAAAACAAATGCAATGAACATATAAGTTTTTCCTGTCTATAAAGGCCCATTTTGTCCACTTTTATTTTTCCTCGTAGACCTAAAGATTGCTGCACAAGTCTCTAATTAGGAGAATGTTTCAAATCTAATATCAACTGCTTGTGAGTCTCAAATATGTTTTGTCCTTAAAGGATTAGTTCACTTTCAAATTAAATTTTCCTGATAATTTACTCACCCCCATGTCATCCAAAATGTTCATGTCCTTCTTTCTTCAGTTGAAAAGAAATGCAGGTTTTTGATGAAAACATTCCAGGATTTTTCTCCATATAGTGGAATTCAATGGAGCCCAAACAGTTGAAGGTCAAAATTACAGTGATCCCAGACAAGAAATAAGGGTCTTATCTAGAGGATTTTTGATGTGTGTCTGTGTTCATGTGTATTTCAGATGAGGATTAATGACAGAGTTTATGGTCATCTCATTAGAATATGAAAGCAGACATGCTAGTGTGGGAAGTGCTGGTGAACGATTCAGTGTGTGTGTGTGTGTGTGTGTGTGTGTTCGCAGCAGATGGACTCAGTCATGTTGACTTTTGACCCTGTTGTTGTAATGAGGGCAGATAGACTGCAGTATCATTGTGTTTCCAGCATGTGGAGTCTCCCCTGAACACACAGATTTGGAGTGAGAGGTTAATTAATTCATTTCAACTCATAATTATCCCATTAACCTCTGTAATGCTACTGAACATCAAATCATTTCCTCATTATACCCAAATCATTTACTACGACCAATTAATCATTGTAATCTGAGCATGATTGATTATTATCAGTTAAATAGACACAAATTGGATATTCACATAAAGTAGTGACCAACTTACCAACACAGATGGCATATAAAATAGAAGTATGTAAGATAATATGAAATAGCAATAGTGAACCGGCCATATCTCAGCACCAGAACAACACAGAGACATGGGGTGCAGAAACTGCCTAGCCACGCCCTAGCAACCATTTAAAGGACCCTAGCAACCCGTATAGCAACATGAAAAAGCAAGTTATGCCATGGCAAGCAACCCTCTTTTTGTGTAAGAAATTGTACACCTAGTGACATATTCAATGCTACACAGGCAGAAGAACTGTACCTGCATATCAACAAGGCCTGTCCCAGTTACTTAGTTTGGCAAAGTGTCTGTCAAACTAACTAAAATTGAAAGTGCGATAAGGCTTCAGTAAGATTCTGAGAGTTATGAATCAGCGTGTCGAATCATGACGCTCCGAATCTTCCTGAAGCAGTGTTTTGAAATCAGCCATTGCTAAATAAGTCGTTATTTTGTTTTTTTGGCACACCAAAAATATTCTCATCGCTTTATGATATTAATATTGAACCACTGTACTCACATGAACTGATTTAAATATGTTTTTAGTACATTAATGGATCTTGAGAGAGGAAATGTCATTGCTGACTATGCAGGCCTCACTGAGCCATTGGATTTCATCAAAAATATCTTAAACTGTGTTCTGAAGATGAACGAAGGTCTTACAGGTGTGGAACGTCATGAGGTTGAGTAATAAATGACATTATTTTCATTTTTGGGTGAACTAACCCTTTAACGCAAATTAATGCTCATACATCTTTCATCTTCAAAACATGTATATGTCTTCTTAAAATAAGTCAACTATTTGTCACATAATACTGTACACACATTTTGTTTTTCCTCATTTTCAAATATATATCTTGTTATTTTTACTTGTTTGCCGCTTGAATTATCAGTATGACTAACATTGAAGTATTGAAGTTTAACGTTTTGATATGATACGTTTTGTTAATTGAATATAACGTTTGCTTATGTGCAAATCAATGCATAATTAATGCCTGCATCCAATAATCTTACTTATTGACTGCTGGCTAGAATAAATAATAAACATGGACCAGTCCTTTTTATGTTTAATACTTTCGTACATTAAAAATAAAGTAGCCTGCTTTGTATTATTTTTTTTTGGTAAAATATATATTTTTACTGGAGTAAGATTTTATCAGGGTAGGCCTATCTGTACGTGATTTGTGTACATCACCCACCATTGTATATAATTAAGAAGGTTTATAATGAACTGTGGAGCAATAGATAATCTGTGGAGGATCTGCTTGAAACATATTTATCATTCACTTTAAAACAAGTTCAGCCACTGTTTCCTTGGCAACAGCCGTGCACATACAGCTCTCCTATCTCTCAGAACCAATGAGGCGAGTGATCCCATAATGCTCTATTACTCTCCTCTCTCCCGATCCTTTTAGCACCAATCAAAAGGTCAGAGAGCATGTGCTCCCCTTTTCCTGATCTCTCTCGCACATATATCAGCTGATGACAGTAAAACAATGATAAATGGAGTGTGTGGGTCTCAGTGAAGCCATTTCAGCTGTGCTTGCGGAGAAGACTTGTGTCCTCAGAAGATTTTTGAAGCGTGAAATCATACTTTGCTTCTTATCGCTCTTGAATTTATACATAATAATAGATAATAACATATTATTACATTATTATTATTAACATATTATTAACTAGTTATTATGTTCAGCTTAAACATTGAGTGTGTGCGTTAGCCTAAGGCTAGTATATTCTGTTCAGTGTCACTGAGTCATTACCTGTTTTCTGTCTGATTGTATCTCTCGCTGTCTCTATTTTCCTACCTTTCCTCAGGAATCATCCCTCTCAGTGTGTATGTGTAGGTTTGTATTATGGATGATTCCTGTCATGTTGCCCTGTTAGTTCTACTGGTTGACCACTGACTGGCTGATAGCATCTGAACTGTCACGGCCGATCCCAGCCCGAGATTTATTACTGCTATCCGGAGCACAGTCTTGTCTGCACTTGGCTGGCTCATCCTTGTCTGACTGTGTGTTTTGCGTGTCTCTGTGATTTGAGGCCATGTGTCCGCTCTCTCTCTCTGTCCGGTCGGAGAAATAATAATAATAATAGGTAGCTACTGACATCCTGCAGACATGCACACACTGCAATTTAAACCTGGTCTGCACTGCATCAATAGTGGATGTCAAACAAGGAATTTTACTGTATATTCTATACAGATGTGATGTGTGTTAAAGTGAGGGGTGGAGACCATTGATTGGCATGCGTTAAATATCGTTATTTTATGCTTTCCTGTGCAGGATTTTGTTCCAAGATTTGTAATTATGTAATTCTTTTGTTCATTTTTGAGGATAAGTGAAAAATCTAGAAAGATCCAAATAGATATAAATATCCAAAATATATTAAAATAATATATGGGATGCACTGATTTTTGGCTGATACCGGCTGGCTGATTCCATCCAATACTGATACTGATATACATTTTGATACAATATATATTAAAGGGGACATATCATGACAATCTGACTTTTTTCATGTTTAAGTGCTATAATTGGGCACAACAGATTAACATGACGGCACATGCTAGTGGATGAGTTGAATCAACTCCACAACAACTACATAAATTTATCCACTAACCATTCAGAAACATCCAGTTTCGTTCTAAAAGTTGTAACTTCTTCCTGAGTCTCTCCATCAGTGTCGACTCCGGTTTGAACAATGTAAGGCTGAACACCATTACTGACAATCTTCATTTTGGCTGCGTGAGATTCTCCAGCTTTGTTGTTGTTGAGCTGTTAAAGCTCCGCCCTCTTCTGGAAAGGGGGCCGGGAGCAGCAGCTCATTTGCATTTAAAGGGACACACACAAAAATGCCGTGTTTTTGCTCACACATAAATAGGGACAAATTTGACAAGCTATAATACATGATCTGTGGGGTATTTTGAGCTGAAACTTCACACACACATTCTGGGGACACCAGAGACTTATATTACATCTTGTGAAAGGGACATTATAGGACCCTTTAATACATATTAGAGTTTAAAAAAAAAGTTATTTAGTAAAGAGTAGTGAGCCATATATTTATTTTATTTTTTTTAATTTTTTGTCTTTTGTTGTTTGGTGAACATTAAAACACAGACAGCAGTGCAGCAGAAATATTAAGCTGATTTCACTTTAAGAGCTTCACAGATCCAATTTGCTGATTCACATGTGCGTTGCATTTCTCAACTGTTTACATTTACTCGCCAAGATGGGCATTTTGATATAATTTTGAAAGTGTTTGAAAGTGAAAGAGAGTTCATCAGTGTTTGCACTGTCTGAGTCTTTCCCGGTGCTCCAAAAAAACCCTGACCCTATAGGTCGTTTTTCAAGCACCTTGTTACGACCTATATTTACATTTTAAGGTCATGCGCCCTCTAGCTGGCGTAAAAATAATGACAGAGTCGTGTTATGTCTGTCGTTACCAATCAAAATGCGTATTCATTTAAATGCAATGTGTGGACTTTTTACACCATTTGTCCTATTTCCATTTAGCAAAACTCATTTTTTTTTTATTAACGACCACATCTTCCCGAACCCTAAACCTACCCTTAGTGATGTATAGTGCATATATACACTTTATGAGCACATGCGCTCTCTGGGATCGAACCCACGATCACATGATCACATGATTGCATATTGTTGTAAATTGCAATACTCTGCCAACTGAGCTACGCCAAACCTGAAATATGACGCAGATAAAAGGGTACAATGCATTAAAATGAAAGTGTCCTGTTGTCGATAGGGGCGCAACTTTAGTAAACGCTCCTATGGGTCATATTTCATGGAAGTGACAAACGACCTATATTGGCGTATTAGTACCAGATTGAGTTTTTTTTCGCATCTTCTTGCACTTGAATTTTTAAATAGGCAAGACTTAAAAACATGTGAAAAGGATAAACTTTTGTGATGATGCAGTTCCTCTTTTGTCCTGAGCATCATTCACACTGGCCCCGGGTCATCCTTATTGTCCAGCCCTGTTATATTTACCCTAAGAAAACGTTGGGTTATGCAACAGACATACATATACAACTCAGTGCCTTCATGTAGTTAATTGTTCATGATAGGCGGTGTGCCAATGGTTTTAAATTGGTCAAAAACATTGGTACATCTCTAATATTTACTATTGTCCACAATTAAGAGTAACATTTAACAGTTTAATATGTATTATTTAAATAAAACATAAAAAAATATCACCTGTGACTTTTAATAGTTTTTTTTGTTGTTGTTGTTGGATAATAGCTGTGTTGCACTGAGGATCTTTAAAGTCAGTCTGACTGATATTGGCCAGTTCTAACCATTTGCCTGGAGGTCAAAAGCATTTTATCTGATGGTTAGTGTTATCTCCTGCCAGTATGTTGACTTTGGGATGTGTAGATATGTTTAATGAATGATGTTGCTATAGACCTATATAATTATCCCCAACACTGTTGTCCGGTGCTGCTGTATAATACTGTCACATCAGACAAATGAACAAACGACACTACATTTTCATTAAGTCACATTTCCTCTTTTGACAATTCACCCTGTTATCAGTCTTTCCTGTGTTTTAAACTCATTCCCTCCTGGTATGTTGCAAGCTCTCTTCTGCTCCCTCTGTATTTCAACTTTTCATAAACTTTGATGAATATGTTATTCGTTTTATAAATAATAGGCTAGTTTGTGCATAAGAATGAACCTGTAACAAAACATTTATTAAACAAAAAGTAAAAAGTTTAAATGAGACCCTTGACAGCAGACCTCAGATATTAGTTTGAGCTGTTAGAATACACAATTACAAAACCCATTTTTTGTTTTGTCAGTCATAATTAGTGGCTTGTGTTAAGATACATTTAGTGGTTTGGCTGCTTAGTTCAAGCCCTTATCATCAAATATCCCTCCCATTTTTAGCCCCAAAATAATCCAAGTGTTATTTTAAATTCTATTCAATAAAAGTGATTATATTATATAATGTGGTTGCCAATATTTAGGGCTTGTTTAGTTTTAGGGTGTGAGATACACTTCTCATTTATACATTTCATTTATCTATGTGCTGTGAAGTTCAATGTGATAAACAAGTTCTTTAACTATGATTTTCATAAATTAGAATATAGCAAGTAGGCTATTTCATTAGTCTAATTGTAGGCTGATTATGTTTTTTTTTACATATCAACGTGGAGCAGTAACAGTGAATATAAGGTCACATGTACGCGCTCTCAATGAACACGGCTCATCCAATCAGAATTCAGCGTTGAACCATTAGTTTTACCACACATGTGATATAATGAGCCGGGTCACACCCGCGACCACACAAAGCTGCTTAAACAATATACAGTTAGGAAATTATTTATTTCGTATTATTAATTATTTATATAATATAATATTTAGTCTACTGTGATCTTGTTGGAGTAATTTAGTGTGCGTGTAGAGTAGGCTATCTTAACACCAAACTTCTTTCCCATACAATTTTTAATTTTTGGTTTTTAGTTTTTGGTTTTTGGTCCCCAGAACATACATTTTCTTGGTTTATCCAGGAAACTTTCTTTTACGGAAATAGATCATTATTTTTATAGGTTGCATAACATTCCAGTAATTTTCGATTAACGTCTTTATTCCGGTATAGGCCTACGTTTAAAATATTCCTGTTTTATTTCTCATTAGTGGCAACACAATATGAAAACATGTCCCAGCTGTTGTGTCCCAGCACACTTTTCCCAGAGTTTGAAACTTCTTTATACGTACAGACAGTCGTGTTCGTTAAAGGACACAAGCCGATTGCCAAATACACCCATGATTTAAAAATACAGTGATTCGTTGTATTCACACACAATGAACAAATGCAAGATTCGCGAGGGGTTTCAGTAGAGGACTGATGCGCGCAGTGGACCACACACCATGTTGTGACAGCGTTTAAATGCGTTATTCACGGTCCGAGAGGAACTCCATTCCAAAAATACTGTCGGTGGAAACCCAAGCTCCTAGACACAGATGGGTTATGCGCGTTCACTGGACGTCACCTCGGCCCGAGCCCTACTCTAAATGCCATGGAAACCTGTCATACTGAAATATGGCTCGTGCGCAACAGTCACATGATGCATCTAGACAAGCCTGAATTTCTGACGACTCGTCTTTTATAGGCTCGGGGTGGGAAGGAAAGATGACATTTAAATAAATGGAATAGCTGCGCTATAATTTGAGCTTCTGTTCTTCCAAAAAATACATTTAATTTCATAGCTTTTAATTACGCTGTCCTGAAGATTCGGGGGGCAATCTATTTAATAACATTAAGAGAGGAAGAAATATTTCAACAGTACAAAGTTATATATAGCGACATAACTCACAAATGTCCCAATTTAAGACAGGTTTGATGAAACATACAAAACTTGCAACAAACAAAACCACCGCTAAAAACCATTTATGCATTTGGACATTTGAATAAATCTGATGAGATATTCAGTTGCTCGTGACAACTTGCCCCGAACCAGTACGAAGTATTGCACATTTCGAAGATCACATGCCCTTTTTCTTGGCAAACTGTCGCTTTAATGTGTGCTTTAGCATAACAGTGACGGCTGTTTGGGTTATTTTTATGTGCACGTGTGTTCACCGGGATCTGAGAAAGTGTGTGTGTGTGTGTGTGTGTGTGTGTGTGTGTGTGTGTGTGTGTGTGTGTGCTTTTGTTTATATTACATTGTGGGGACCAAATGTCCCCATGATGTAATATAAACCTGAGTTCACCTACATCGTGGGGACCAGCCAGCGGTCCCCACAATGTAAATGGGTTTATAAATCATATAGAATGAGTTTTTGTGAAAAAGTAAAAGTTTGCACAGTTTCCTGTGAGGGTTAGGTTTAGGGGTAGGGGCAGGGTAGGGGGATAGAATGTACAGTTTGTTCAGTGTAAAATGCATTGAAGTCTATGGAAAGTCCCCACAATTCACAAAAACAAACATGTGTGTGTGTGTGTGTGTGTGTTTGCTTTAGGCTAGCTGTTGTTTATGATGTTGGTTTCAAATATTTAAAAAATAAATAAATTAGGATTCTGTCACAAAAATGTTATCCAATTACGGTTTCATTAATTGTTCTTTTTAAACATTATTTGAATTGCTATATTTTAAATACAAATGATGTGGACGAGTTTATAAAGATTTCATAAGCAGCAATATCCATTCTGGCAACTTGCCAGGCTTATATAGTGTGACAACACTACACACTTTAAAAAATAAGCGTAATTAATCAAGCTCACCTGCTATGTATGTTGGTTCAACTTAAAAAAATGAGTAAGGGCAAGTTTTTAGAACTTCGGAATTTAGCCTGTCAAACTAAAAACTACATTAGACAAAATCTTTGAGTAGATTACTGACAATCTTGCCTATTTTTCTGTTTTAAGAATTGGGTTTTTAAATATACTCTTGAAAATAAGGGTTTTAATTAGAACCAATTAACTTTTTAAAATCTACAAAAACCTTTTTTAAAGGTGCGATGGAGCCTGATTAGATATAGCCCTATATAAACGTGTGTGGTTGTGAAATTTGGACTGTTGGTTTTATTCCTCAGCGGTAGGCTACTGAGTCTGACTCACCTTTTCACCATTTTCATAGATAGCTTTGAACTTGTAACATTCAGTCCCCCACCTTCGCCCCAACACACACACACACACACACACACATGTTTGTTTTTGTGAATTGTGGGGACTTTCCATAGACTTCAATGCATTTTACACTGAACAAACTGTACATTCTATCCCCCTACCCTGCCCCTACCCCTAAACCTAACCCTCACAGGAAACTGTGCAAACTTTTACTTTTTCACAAAAACTCATTCTATATGATTTATAAACCCATTTACATTGTGGGGACCGCTGGCTGGTCCCCACGATGTAGGTGAACTCAGGTTTATATTACATCATGGGGACATTTGGTCCCCACAATGTAATATAAACAAAAGCACACACACACACACACACACACACACACACACACACACACACACACACACACACACACACACAAATTTTGACTCAAAATACTGTAATAGTTCGGTCTAATGCTTATAATATTTATTAACTTTTTATAGCTATTTTACTACGACAGCTATGCGTTGCGCATGAAATAATTCCAAATATTCCTTCAATTGTTTCTACATGTTTTGACGCCATTCTATTCCATTGATTCTCGTCAATTTTCATAAGGCTATGGTTTATGTATGAACGAAACCTTAATCACCGATTTGTAATTGGCGGGTGTTTTCTTGTCTTGTCTTCATCTGCTTCTGTTGTTCTGGGGGTCTGTTGATCAGGATAGACTAGGCCTATACACCAAATCTAGATTCAAGCCTGGCGTGGCGGCGGAAGTCAAGAGGCAAAGTGTGATTTTTAGCAGTGATTGATGGCGAATAATATCTGGCAGCAACATCTCGTTTGCTCTTATAATCGTTTCCGAATTCTCCACAAGATTTGCTGGTGACTATAGCAAAGTGACGCGTTACGGCTTAACCGCAAAGACAAGCTTTAGCCAAACTAGAACGCTTTGCGGCGATTCTTCAAACAAACTAGCGTGGCAGATATTCCTGGAGAACGATCAAGGGTTACCGGCAGGAACCGTAGTTTATTATTTCTAAGTCATAATATGAAGGCTATTTCTATTGTGGTTTTAAATAGGTTTGCAGGCCAAGATCTCAATCAGGTGTGACTCACTTTTGAACTTGACAGTTGCTAATACCTGCATTCAGCCGAGCTTGTTCGGGCGCGTCTCATGTAGAGGACCATAGAGGAGGAGACGGTGAAGGTGTGAGAAACCACGGATCCGACGACGCGCATGCTGTATGTCCAATGCAGATTCCATGTGACGCTGCCCCGGGCATAGAGCTTCAGAAAACAAACACCGATTCCCATCAGGATAAGGTGTTCACGACTCTCTGTCTTTGGTTTGATTAATCGGTTACAAAAAAGCTGAGGTATTCACACAACCGCGAAAAAATCACTCAACTACTGTTCTCAAATTCTCAAAGCAGCTAACGTTAATGGAATTAGAAACAACAAGCCTTACTTTCCCTTCAGTTAAAATATTATTGTTCAAACGTTTTGTTATTATTATGCAACCTATACTCACATGTCTTTGTCTTCCCACATAAATTAATAATGTGTACATTTCTTTATCCTGATCTATATCAGCCTGTATTTAAATATTGTAAATGCAATGTCTTGATTAGACTTTAGGTTTTTTTATTTAAAATGCAGCAGACTGTGTGAAATAATCACGCTGTCTGTGTGGAGGTGTTACATTTTATTGTTTTACTTATATTTCTATATAAACTGCGCAGCCTGTCATGCGAGAGTCGTTTTATTGTGAGAAACTTGAGTAAACATAATGGCGAAACAAATTTGATTACACAATTTTATGGTCACTCCGTTGGCGCTCTGTCTGTCTCTGATTCTATTTTTTGCAAGAAAAAATAAAATAAAATAAAATAAAGAGAAAATAAACAAAGTCCAGAGGCCACGTTTTGCAGGTACAAAATGTTTTTATTTGGATACAGTATTAAATATCTTGTAAAGAATAATATCTGATATCAGATAAGTCTCCCAATATCCCAAGTCCCATCAGCAAAGACAAAGATTCAAAAAAATGTAGCCTGTACTGTAATCTGGATACATTAATCGAACAACATCTTTGGCACGAAGAAATATTGCTTTTAACAGCATAAAAACAAGAATTTAGATTAAATGTTAAGTGCCATTTGACCGATAGTGGCACGTGAAAATTTCGATCAACAAAACGCGATCCTTCTGGATTTGAATTGTATCCTCAAAATAAAAATGAGCGCTACGTTTTCATTATTCCCACATGTTTGTAGATATTGTAAAAACAACAACAACGACAAAAAAAAAAAACGCTCGTCCAAAAAGGTTGATAATAATCTCCCTTTGTAACGTCTGGTCAAGTAATTTAGTTTTGCTTCACTTCACTCGGTCGACCCTTTTCTCTCAGTCTTTGCTAGTTGCCGTTCTCTTCTTGAACGGTGGTGGTGGAATGGTTGTACAGTCCCTGCGCCATTAGCTGCATCGCCAGGCCGTTCTTGAATCCGCTGGCCTTCTTGATTTTAGCGCGTTTGTTCTGGAACCAGATTTTAATCTGCGACTCATTGAGGCTGAGCTCTCGCGCCAGGGCCTGCCGCCTCTGCTCCGTGATATAGCGGCTCGCCCCGAACTCAGCCTTCAGTCTCTGGAGCTGCTCAGCTGTGAACGCCGTTCTGGGTCGTTTATCCTCACTGTCGTTTTTCTTCTTTTTCAATTTCCGGGTCCTTGGGCCTTGTGTGGAGACAACAATGAGACGAATCCATGAATATCAACCATCTCATTAAGTGTCAAAGCCATTTTGGACTGCACACACAATAGGGCACTGCGTGTTGAGTATTGTTGTCATGCTACACCACTGGAATAAATACATATCAGAAGAGATTCTTCTTTTTTAAACCATAAGAATCAGTATCTTAGAAATCCCCGTCAAGAGATTTATTTCAACATGTGTAACGCTAATTGTTGCTTCCTATTGGTGGAAATATTTCACTTCTACACATATGATATGAATTATACTTTTATGATGTTACAAATAATAAATACTGAGCCATAACTGAGTCTACTGTTTACAGAAGCATATTCTCTCTTGAAAGTAAAGGTTCTTTACTGACTTTGATGATTCCATGAAGAACCTTTAATATCCATGGAATCTCGACTAAAGGTTCTTTAGATTTTTTTTTTTTTTTTTTTAAATGTTCTTCACATTAAGGAATTTTTTTTTCTTTTAAGAAGTGTTCTATGAAAGGAATTTATTATAGATATCATATAATAAATTACATAAATTATATTCGTTTAGACGCCCAATGCAATTGAACTTATCTTAAATGCAAAATTCATCAAAGCGACGAAAGCAAAACTGCCTAGAGATGTAGCGACTTTAAAAAGGTTATATATTCATATTACCTTCCTCGGGATGAAAGGAAACGTCAATTCACTCCATTGCAAATGGTAAAATGAGAAAGAGAGATAGAATAGAGCATCTAATAAAACATTGACAAAACTAAAATGAATACGCTTTAAGCTAAATGCGAGAGTAAATAAAAACAGCCCAATCGTCGCTAACTTATAACAGTACAAAGCCACAAGTTTAAAGCTAAAATTCGAGCTCAATCGAACGCATTTAAAAACAGATTATTTTGTTCATAGATTAGTTAGATTTATTCAACAATTATGCCTATATAGTAGTTTTTGTTCTTGCACGACGTTTATAGCGTTTATTATTAAACGACGTTTATTTGATGCGCCTGAAAAGACTTTTTCCACGATGACGATTACTGTTATTGTCGTTGTCATTTTAAAACTATTTCAGTCTTAAATTCTACAGACTTATAGCTTGTTAAACTATTTTAAACATTCAGACTTGGCTTTCTCAAGTTTCTACAAACTTTACTAGGTATCATTATTACTATTATTGTCGTTGTCATTATAGTCAAGGTTTCCTTATTTCATTGATTATATAATTAATGCACCTGGGTTGTTTCAATCTATATTTAGGTTAATATATACAACCCAGCATTTTCTATATATAGAATATTTGCATTAATCATAATATAAAAACGCCAAGGCTTTTAAAAACTATTAATGTCTTACAAATGGAAACCCATCTGGATCATGCATGTTGTAAAAGAAAAACACTTCTGTTGTGGTTTGTGGCCTTTTCTGTTGGATCCTAATTCCTAAACGAGGAAGGCCTATACACTCCAACAAATGCTGGGTTAAAAACATTCAAGTTGGGTTGAAAACGGACAAACCCAGCGGTTGGGTTAAATGTTTGCCCAACATGCTGGGTAGTTTTATTTAACTCAACTATTGTTTAAAAAATGATTATATGGCTGGCTTAAAATGAACCCAAAATAGGTTAAAAATTAAAAATCAGACACATAATTACTAGAAGCAACAATAATAATCAAAAGGTGAACATTTATTAATAAGCAATTTAATAAATGTTTATTGTTTATTATTAATTAAACCTATTAATAAATATTCATTTATAAAACATATTAATACATTTCAAACCTATTTGGGTTCATTTTAGGCTAGCAATATAGCCTAGTAATTTTTAAACAGTAGTTAAAACTAGCAGGTTGGGTCATAACAACCCAATCACTGGGTTTGTCCATATTTAACCAAACATGGGTTATTTTTTACCCAGCATTTTTCAGAGTGTGATTATGGTGTGTGTGTGTGTGTGTGTGTGTGTGTGTGTGTGTGTGTGTGTGCGTGTGTGTGTGTGTGTGTGTGCGTTCCTCAGCTCGAATATTTCTCCAGCTCATGAAAGTAAAATAGCAATGATCGAAAGTAACCGAATCCTACGGCCTTTACGGAAAGAAAATATAGGCTACTCAACAGAAGTATTACCAGATGCCTTACCAGATGAAGGCCGATCAGAGTATCTCGTGCAATAAACCCAGGCGGGCCACAGGGTGTCTTTACTGGGCGAGGAGGTTTCACCTGGGCTGTTCAAAGTAACAGATGACGCTGAGACAAGCCCAAATTTCGCCGCGTTCCCTCTATCGGCCTCGTCTACCCTGGAATGCCTACTGCTGACTGGAGACGAAACGGTGGAGGAGGCTGATGATGAAACACTGTCGCTGCTGCAGTTGGAATCTGGGCAAGGCGCGCGGCGCACAGCAATACCCCGCACTCCCCTGTCCGACGCGTGCGCGCCTGCACCCCGCTCCCTTCTGCAGCCGAAGTCCGGTCTGAGGATGTTGTCAATGAAAAAGTTTGTGGTTCTGTGCGTGTGGTGCGCAGCCGGCGGAGAGGGCAAAGAAACGGTGTCATCTTCACTCTGGTCCCGCTGCTCTTCCATAACAGCTGATATTCGCTCCAGCGGTCGGATTATAACCGGTTGTGTTCCAAATACACCAAGAGACAGGACAATGTTATCTAGGTATCCATGTCAAAGCGCTAATTCCCCGCGAAACTGAGTACATTTTGTAATTCAACTTGTTGACATAACGCTCGCGTGTTGTCTGTCACTTTAAGCGTGTTTTGAGAGGACTGACAGCGCAGCGTTCGTACACCCTCTGCATTGCCAGACCCGAGTTTGACACCTCTTTTTCTCTGGAACTCTATTCATGCACAACCACTCTTAGTGGCCACTAACCGGAAACACATCAGATCATATAGATGAGTGGGGAGCCTATCCGTGACAAAGAAGCTCAACGCCACGTGTGTCCGCGTCCAATTCCGTTCCGCGCCTGTGCTCGTAGATATCAAACACGGCACAGAGATCGCGCTCACTTCTGCCTGCTGTCGCGCTCAAATTCACCCAGTGAGACAGAGGAGAGAATCAAAATGGAAAAAAGTCTTCAAATATCTTTAGCCATTTACAGATCTTGAGAATAACAAGACAGTACCTATAAGAATATGGCATGCATTTTTACATTTGATTATAAAAACACACACACAGACACAAAAAAAATAAATTTTAAACCTACATTTCGACGACATATACAACAAAAATACTTAAGTCTGCTTTACTTTTAAAGCCAAAGCCAAATTAGCTTGATAAGAGAGTCTCCTAAATAGCCTATAAATTGATAATAGGCTAGTAGCTATTAAAACAATAACCTAATACTATAGCCTAAATTAATATGGTTTTACTACAAATAAAACACACAAAAAAGCCATGGTTAGTTAACCATAACAATTTTAGTTTAACCATGGTGCTATTTGTACTAGTAAAACTGTGGTTATACATAGGCTAATACATAATAAACTGTGGTAAAAACATGGTTACTACTTTTTTTGCTATATATAAAAACTGGTTAATTTTCGTAAGTGATAAAAAAATTATACATTTAATTTAGACCTCATTCAGGACAACCGAAAGTCAGATTGGAATATATAGCCTCGTTCGCAATATTTGAGTCCCTGAAACACTTATCGCGTTTGCACTTAATTAATTTCTAATTAGGACAGTATTACTGCTCATTCTGAAGAGGCGGCGTCGGTTAGGCGGTCATAATGGCTGAATAGTCCGCTATCTCTCCCGCCTTAAGAACTCGTGCAGAAACATAATTTATAGGTTTTAATTAGCGCGCATTCAACGCGATCAGCTGGGCGTTCATCACACAGCAGTGAATACAGCACAGTGAAAGCGCTGCCACAATACACGCGAGAGGCGTTTAATCAAACCAGCTCTGCAACGTCTGATGACGCGTCGCCTGTTGAAAAAGCTCTATTTGCATAAATGGCTGAACTGACAGCTAAATGCCCAGTGATTAATTTTATCGCCCACATGGCAGAGTTTTTGTGAAAATATGATGAATGTATTTTTTCATTGTTAAACAAAATGTAAACGACCCCTGGATATAGTCCAATGACTTAGTTAAATTGTGCTCAGTGTTTGGTCAATTTCAACAGTTCAAAAATGTGTCCGTTTTTTTTTTTTTTATATTTATTTTGAGTAGGGTAGAGTGAGGGAAAACGCCCCCTTGGGGTAAAACACCCCCCAGCTGTTTTTCCCAAAAATAACCACTAAGTATTTACGTTTTTGTTGTTGTTATAGACTACGTTGACAAGAGTGATGTAGAAGTACTGTGAAGCTTTCACTGCCGACGTTCTTGAGGGAAAACGGATTTCACGTTAAGTGATCTAATTTCACAAGTTTTAAAGGTAGCCTAAATGTTTTGTAGAACACCACAGTTATATATAATATGATAATAGTAGGGCCTGTAGTTCGGAAGAAATTGTAATTTAAGAAAAATATAGGCCTATTTATATTTTTTCAAGTGCTGTCTGGGGTAAAACGCCCCCCGGCCAAGAGGGGTAAAACGCCCCCTTCTCACTATCATAATAGTTACTCTGTTCTGAACAGATCAAATCCTTTGTTTTTACATCAAATGTGATCTAACTAGGTGGTTGAATAAAAATATTTGGACTTTATATTTAAAAATTACCTCAAGTTAGTATCAGCTAGCTAGTTAGCTAACATCAGCTAACAATAGCTAACTTTTCAAATAGTCTATTATAATTTTGTAATTCATAGGCCTAATTATTGGTTATGGTTGAGACTTCATCACTGATTTAGTTTATTTTAGTTGTGGTGGTAATTGTAGAAGTAGATTCTGCTGTAAATGTATAAAGTAAATTGTTTTGACAGAGTGGGGTTAAAAATGCCCCCTTGATAGAAATTTATTTTTTGCTAAAAATCTAATAACATGAAAACTCTGGACATTTTTCATATTGGTCTATAATTTATAATTGTCACTAAACTATTCCGGACACCTTTAACTTTTGTTTCATATATATATATATATATATATATATTTTTTTTTTTTTTTACAAAGTCCTTAAGGGGGTCGTTTTCCCACCACTCTACTCTACAAACATCATCAGGCCAGATATTCCCAGGTATTCAGAGAAAATCGAGGGGAATCGTTATTCTCAGAAATTAGGCAAGCTATTCGACAACTTTTAGAAATTTAAGACTTCAGCAGTTGCAATATATTATGATAACCTGTTAAATCTTTCTGGATATTGATTTAAAGTAATGAAAACACAATATAATAAATGTTTCTCTAAATTTCACTATATGTAAATTAGGCCTACATAAAAATACGCAGGATGAATAAGCCTATCTTTAAGCAGAGACCTGTTGTGACCTGCAAAATAATGAGACGGTAACGAGGCACGACAATCATTTTTTTCTTGGTCAACACTGGCCTCATATGACTATGCCTTCTTCATGCTCTCGCCATGCCTTTTAGACATTTGGATCATGTAAGTAAAGGTGTGTAAAAGTAGACTGCGAGTAACCACATCACAGATATTGTTACCCCCAGTCTGAGGCCCGGGCAGAGCACATGTGTTCAGTCATGCGTGAAGAATGCTGCTCTCGCGGAACAGATGTGGATCAGTCGAAGCTCTTCATTTTATTCTATTCTATAGGCCTACATTTCCACTACAGATAGACTATATTACGGAATTAGGCGCAAATTCTTCAATTGGGCGACTAAACAAGGCTTGTTTTGTTTTAGGCTACTCGTTTCCATTTTCTGTGACCGTAAAAGTCGAACTCTTATTTTGTGCTGGTCATTTTTTTAATGATGTAAAAAAAAAGCTTATATGCCCAAATTTTAGGAAAGCACAATGCCAAAATCTCAATGGAAAATCGGAAAGAAACATTAAAGACAACTGGTTTGAGAGCATCTGGCGTTCTAATTGGCGTTTTATTTTTATTGTAAAATAAGTTAAAAATAAGTGTGTATCTGTTGTGACTTTAGCCTACCACGGTCTGTACTATGTCTGAAATATTATTTAATTGGCTAACCTATATAACCTATATAAAAAACAACAAACAAACAAACAAACAAACAAAAAATAAACAGCCCAAATGTGATTAGCATGTTTGTTAGGCTTGCATACAGTTGAGGTGTATAAACAATGCAGTTATATTGCAATATTTTGCGACCTCTCGTGGCCAGTTAGAATAGTGACGCCACAGTCCTGACAACTAAGCATGGCGCTAGCAACGCCGAGGTCATGGGTTTGATCATTTTGATTGTTGCAGAGCCATTGTATTCTATTTCTGAGGAAAAAGAGTGTTGGTAAAAAAAAATCTCAATCTAGGCCTAAATTTAGTCTACAAAACAGTATTTTCATCATATTTTCAGACAGTGATTTCTCAAAAAAAAAAAAAAAAAAAAAAAAAAAAAAAATGTGACCACCCTGCTGAAAAAACCCATCATGGAAGTCCTAATAGTTTCCACTACAAAAACCATTACAAACATTACAAACCATCAACTGTTAACCATAAAAACCATTACCAAATGGTTTTCAGTAGTGTGTTTTGGGTCATATTCCATTAGGATTTAATGGCATCATGTTAGTATGTTGCCTTCTATTGGTGGCATGTTAACATTTAGATAACATGCCACCAATAGAAGGAAACAAATTACCAGTAGAGACCCACAGGGACCATTAAAGTTTCCATTAAAATCAATACAATTCCCATTATAACCATTAAAACCATTACAAATTCTTTGAGGGTTTCTACTGATGGACAAACCCAGCCATTGGTTTACATTTTTTAATTACATTTTTAAACCAGCTGTTGGGTTTGTCCATATTTGACTCAAACATGTGTTGAAAACAACCCAGCATTTTTTACATTCTCACATTCAGTAAGGAACATTTTCCTGATCTCTTCTTCCTCTTTATCATTATACACTCTTCTACTGTCTTACAGTGGAACCCTTTTACAATCACACTTTCCCCTATTGCACAATAGTCATAGTCAATTAATGCAAAACCTTTTAGAAGCCCAGAGAATTGACCTCACACTCACCTCATAGATATGCACATGATGTTTAACTTTATTAACAAATGAGTTAAGCTGTCAATAGTAGGCTACTTGGCGCATCATCCATACACTGTTTGTCTAACTGCCTGTACACCAAAAGGGGGCAGTGAAAGACCGGAAAATATTCATCTGCAGAAGTCCGTCTGAAGCTTTTATCTTTTTCAGCAAGACATACAATGTCATCTTAACACACTGGCATGGCTAAAACGTTCCCTAAAACAAGAACTCTTTTTCTTACAGTCATTAATGAAATATGGTCATTGGATTCATTAACCTACATGACAGTGTATCATATCCCAGAATATGCACATCTTTAGCACAGCTGAAGAATTTATTTAATTCTCCTTAGTGCAAACTAATGTTAATAAATTCCACTCACTCTGGGATGATTTGTGAATTTGAGCAACTAATTTAATTGCATTTAATATGTTGCATTTACACTTTTGCTCTAGGCTAGCTATCTAGTGCTCAGCTGAAATGTTGTATGGCTATACTGCTTGCAGTGTTTTCACCCTTGGATTAATAATTTCTGCTTTTATTCTCATTTGTTAGTCATACTGGATAAAAGCATACATGAATACATGTTGTAAAAGTTTCATTTACAAAATTAGAAAAAAAAAAAGAAATATTGTAACATTGTGTCATTTTTACACCAATAACAGCACCACAAAGACAAATATACTGATAGCAGTGCCCTTGTACATATGGAAATTATCAAAAGAAAACTACAAGAGCTTGGTGTCTTTCTTCACATTGCTGTGGAAATGTAAAAAAAAAAAAATAATAATAAAAAAAATAAAAATAAAAATAATATATATATATATATATATATATATATATAATAAGAGGTCTAACAGATTCAAGATTGAATTGATATGCCAAAAATAAATGTAAACTACTGTCTGATTACTGTTATTGTCATGACTGAGCCAAAGGGGAAATAGAAAGTAATAAACCAGTATACTTGAGGAAGCAACAGAGGAAATGAAATGAGTGAGTTAAATGAGTGAAAGTTGACTACTTTTTGACATTTTTGTTAGTTCAGCAGTGCCTCAGAGTAACAGCTACCAGGGTTTTATCAGTATACAGAAGTAAAAAGTAGCCTACCATTGTCTTAAAACAAGCACTGACAAAAATTACAGTAAAGAGTCATGGGACCCTCTGTGAGGAAAATGATTACTTGCACATATAAATACATATAGCTCTTTCGTAAGAAATGCTGATTCTGGCCGAAATTTTAACTCTCAAATGAGACCTTCCTTCCTCAAAATCACATGTTATTGAGTACAACATGACATGTTAGAAAAGAGGGCCATATCCAAAGCCTGAATACAATTTAGTCACAAGGTTAATACAATTTTTTTTTTTTCTCGCAGAGCAGTAATGGGACAAGAGCACTGATAAATGGTCATATTTATATGTAAAATAATAGTGTAATATAAAATGGATTGTTCTGACCCTGGATTTTGATCGGTCAATACAATATTACAGTTGTTTTAAAATCCACAATTTGACAACACAACGTGTAAAACAATTTATTTTAAAACACATTGTGTTATTGGTCACATCAAGAACATGTATCTCTGGAGAAAGGAGAATTTTTTGGGATGTAGCTGCAAAAGGACAGAGTTTACTCTTTCTGAGCTTTTTTGCTGATGTCTGTCATACACCAGATGAAGGTGCCTACAGCCACATTTGTATATATATACATATATATATATATATAGCTCAATAAGTTAGCTGCTTCTGTAAGTACTTTAGACAACTGTAGTTTGCTCTATCCTGTGCTGTTCAGTAAAGAATGAAACTGGTTGTTGATGTAAATTGATGTTGTATGAAGCCATTGTTTTGTTGTTGTTGTTGTAAATAGTACAACTTGTTAGTGGTCAAAGCATAATTGTGCATAAGTACGGAGCCCCTAAAGGCAGCGGATGGGAGGAAAAATTATATTTCAGTGTTTTTGTGTTCACTCACAAACAACTCAAAAGGTTTGCGAGCGAATGCAAAGTTTCTCATGGGAATGCAAAAGTTGTTGCTAGCATCAAAAAGCATCGAAATATATATTTTTTCCCCTCACATTCTGTATTTTTTCTACTACCATGTCCCTTTAGGCCTCCGTAATACAGTTAGTTTGTAAAGATGATTTTTAATGTTTGCTTGACAAATCCTTGTTTGAAAGATTTTCATAAGCTTGAAGTTTTTACTGTTAGACAGATAGAAAATCAGACCTACACAGACAGATCAATAAAAATTCATCAGTGTGACGAGACGCCAGGCAATTTTATGTTCGGCTCCATTTGCAGAGCTTTTGTTAAACACGATAGTAAACAGAAATGACAGTGTGGAAGCACCATAACACGTAATAAATCAAGCAGGGTCTAACACAGCTAATCAGTCCCAAAGAGTAAATCGAAATCTGGTCAGAAAAGCAATCGATGACTGTAAAGATGATGGTATTTCCCCAAGGTTATTATGGGACCAAGGTCGGCGGGGCACAGGTCTGCTGGGGGTTGTTTAGAGGATTTTGAAGTTGCATAGTAATCACAGTTGCTTACTAAATTGGTTGTGTCTGAGGTAGGGGTGTGACGAGATCTCGTGTCACGAGATCTCGCGAGACTAAAGTGTGACGAGATTTCTCGTCGATGCGAAAAATAGTCTCGTGATGTTGCCATGACAGAGTGTTAGGATGATTAGGAAATAATATGCCACCGCTACGTTTACATTACGCCTCCACTGTTCTTTTGCTTTGTGTTTAAATAAAAAACATTTAATTCAGTTGGATAACGGTCGCCGCCGCTCCATATTTAAAGAGTACGCGTGATCGCTGAAAGTGAAAGTAAACGCGCGCGCGCGCATTCAGACGTGATTTCAATAGGCTACTCCGCATTTTGAAAGCGGCTCACTGATGAATGCAAATATCTCTCAATATGAAAGCTATTTTAGGCTGGGCAGTGTAGTTGTAACCATCTCTTAGCTCTGTATCAAAGAAAAAGTTGGTCTTATTTGCACTTTGAATATTGAGAGAGTACGATTATGGTTGCACTTACTGTAAAGTGTTACCATAAAAACGAATAACAGTTTTCTCTTAATCTTATTAAGCACAAACAGTAAGGTTTCATTTGTTAACATTAGTTAATGCACTGTGAACTATCATGAACTAACAATGAATGACTATTTTTATTAACTAACATAAACAAAGATTAATAAATACTGTAGCAAATATATTGCTCATTGTTAGTTGATGTTGGTTAATACATTAATGTTAATAAATGAGACCTTATTGTAAAGTGTTAACATTTTTATTTATACTGTTTTTATTTCTATGATCAGTTTGTGGAAAGGAGTTCAGTTAGGAGGTCTAAAGTTGTAGAAGCTCATAAATCATGTACAGTAAGGTCTGAAGAGACTGAAATCATACAGGAGAGAAGTCAGTCAGTTGAGTTAGTGGCAAAACCTTTTACAGTTCTTGAGTATTGTTGTCTTTTACTGCATATGATAATTCACACTCAGAAAGTAGAACTGAAATGACATTCATTATAAGATGATTAGTTAAAACATTTCAAACACACCTGCAGAATATTTTTTCTAGTCATGTATTTCGCCATTGAGGATTTCTTAAAAATAGTGTGTAAAAATCTTGTCTCGTCTCGTCTCGTGAACTCAATCTCGAGTCTCGTCTCGTCTCGTGAGATACCCGTCTCGTCACACCCCTAGTCTGAGGTAAAAGAGCTCCACCAGAAATTGTTTCGGGGGTTTTAGAAGCATGTGATTGTGCACTCAGACAGTACCACAGTAGTGTCATAAGCCGTGTTTCCAATGCAGGAACTTTCCCCAGGAACTAGGGACTTTGGGGTGGTACTCGGTGTGTTTCGACCGCAGGGACCAAGGTCTAAATGAAGTTCCAGGTAAAAATTTTACCCTCAAAAGTCCCGGCTCGCAAGGTAGTACTTTCTCAAAGTTCACTTTCAGAGGTGGGACTTGGTCGCTGAACATGCTGATTGGATGAGTTCATGCAGTCTGTTGCAGTGCGTGCAGTAAGAGTTGTTTCCTATTCCAATCAACAACAGAGTTCGACTGATGGACCAATGACGAGGTTCAGGCTTTATTAATCTTATATGTGGAGGACGAAATCCACGCAGACAGCAACAGGTCTAGGGAAAAAAGTTTCTGGGCCAAATTGTTCCGGGTAATTTCGTTGGAAACGTGGCTATACATAAACCACCAAGGCGGGGTATGCTCAACATCCCTTTACAGGAAAGCTTGAGACCTTCTGTTATGGGCACATGCTCGGGGGTGTCCCTGAGGGCTATTCATCTTCAGGGAGAGGACAATGTAGCAACCGACCTTTTGTTAAGGGGAGGCCCCAGAATGGCAACCAGCAGAGATGCGGGCAATCTGGGCTTGGTTTGGAATGGCTCTGTTGATCTCTTTGCCTCACAGGAAACTGCACATTGTCCACAGTAGTATACAATATTGGGCCCCAGGGGGTCCTTAGGGGTGGATGCTCTAGAAAACAAATGGCCACCAGTGCTCCTGAATGCATTTTCTTCTTTCCCACTTCTGCCAGCGGTCCTAGCCAAAGTTAGGATCTTGAAGGCCAAAGTCAATTTTGTTGCACCAAATTGGCTCCAGGAGTCATGGATTCTGGATTTGGTTGCGCTGCTGAGGGGGTTACCATGGTGTCTCCCAGTCAGGAAGAATATGCTGTCTCAGGCCTAGGGCAAACTCCAGAACCCCGATCCAGGGAGGTACAATCTACACGACTGGCCACTAGATGGGAGTCTTCCAGAGATCTAGGAGAAGCAGTACTAACAACACTGCAGGCAGCCAAAGCCCCATCTACAAGGCGGCTGTATGCTGTTTGGTGGGAAAGGTTCTCTCAGTGGTGTCAGTCCAGGGAAATGGACCCAGTTTTATGTGAGGTGGAGTCAGTCTTGTAATTTCTCCAGTTCTTGTTGGAAACTGGTCTAACAGAGTCAACCTTGAGGGGATATGTAGCAGCTATATTGGATCACCATACGACTGTGGAGGAAATACAGTTTATGTCCAACTTCTTGTGAAACATTTTCTGAAAGGGGCTCATAGATTATGCCCATCTTGAGCTTGGTTAATTCCCTCATAGAATTTGAGCATTGTCCTGAAGGCTCTGACAGAAACCCCCTTTGAGCTAGTAGACACATTGGAGTTAGAGTGTCTTACATTGAATTTATGCCAAAAGTTCTACCTTGTTCCTTTGTCTCCAGACCTTTGGTACTAGAACACTTTTATCCCCCTCCTCGTGATTCTGCAGAAGCAGCCAGATTGCATCTAATCTGCCCAGTCAGAGCAACAACTCAACAAGTAGGACAAACCGATCAGCTGTTTGTCTGTTTTGGGGACTCAGTGCAAGGCCAGGCTGTGTCCAAGCAGCAACTGGCAAAATGAGTGGTCAGGCTGATAGAACTAGCCTTCCACTGCACAGGGATGCCTCCTCCCAAGGTAGTGGTGGCCCATTCTGCTAGAGGAATGGCTGCCTTCTGAGCACTGTTTAAGGGTGCCTCTCTGGAGGAAGAGTGTGCAGCTGCAGGTTAGTCATCCTCTTTGACATTAGCCAAATTCTATTGCCTGATTCTTGCTAAGACAGTTTAATGTACTGTTCTGCAAATGGCAGAACAGGTATAAACTGCTTTATGTTAAACTTTATCAAGGTATTAATTACCTGGTGGCTTTGTTGAATTATATAGAGAACCAATAAAATGTTTCGTTTGCATTAATGGCTTTCCTTGTTTTATTGCCCCGCTAGGTTTTTCCCTCCTGACCTTATCTGTTACAAATGGACCCATACTGTGATGTGTTGACTGAGATGAAATAGAACGGAGGGTTACACAGGAAACCCAGGTTCTGTGAATTAAGTCAACATGTCACGAGGCATGGTCACTTGTGGATTGCTTGGCACCAGTCAGCAAAAGAGAAAGGCCCAGCTGGTTGACACCTGTATTTATAGATTGTTATTGAAAGCCGGGCGTTAGCTCACCCTTAGCAGGACTAGCCCATACTGTGGCATGTTGACTTTAATCACAGAACATGGGTTACCTGAGTAACAACTCCATTATTTTGGCTAATACTAATAAATAATTCCAAGGCTAGCACATCATTTATACAGTCTAACTCTGTATTGGGCACCAATCTGACTAGTGACATCATTGATTGGATCAACAAGAGTGATCTCATTTAATTAACTCATCTGTACAATTAACCTAGTTTAAGTTCAATTAAACCCATTCAACTTTGTGAAAATGTTTTTCATAATTTTATTAAAGTGCAATATGTTATATTTTTTTGTTCAAAATTAACCAACTTTTAAAAATGAGTCAATGCATCATCAATTCTTCTTTCAAAACATGTTTTTGTCTTACCCTGATTCACTATGTTTATATTTTAGACCTGATGGGATGATTTAAAAAATGGAATCGCTATCAGAACGCAACAGAGCTTGTAATAAAACCAGAATCAACACTGAGATGGCGAGAACTGGTTGCCTGGAAAATCCAGCCTCACCACTGTACCAGCGGATGAGTCTGGTCGGCCATTGAATCAATTCGTTTTCTAGGGCGGAGCAAATCCGAGCAAACAGGAAGCGGAGTAAACCAATCAGAGAAGGGTGGATATGACGTTAGTAAAGCGACAACAGAGTCAACAGCGAAAAGTAATAATTAATGTGTTTTTGGTAATTTAAAACTGAATTCACGGCTGAATAGAACGAACTCTCAGGTGTCAGAAGGAGTCTCAGAGTCAAATGCAAGTTCACAATGTTTATTTAGAAGAGAAAGAGAGAGGGTCAGGCAAAGCACAACAGTCACAGTACAGAAGAGAGTCCACCTGCGGTGTCCAGCGAAGTAATCCACTCTGGTCGGTGACCAGAGAGAAATCCTCTCACGATAGATGACTGAAGATAATCCACAAAGAAAAGTGAGAGCTCACCGGAACCCGAAGGAAACTGGATCTCGCCTAAAGACAAAGCGCACCAGCTTCACTGGGAAAACAGGGCAGGGTCACTCGAGAGCAATTTCACGCACAAACACAGGCGTGTGAACTCCGGACAAAGACAATCCTCCAGATGCCGACGGCTGAACCTGAGAACACGACTAAGAAAATATAAGTGACTGGACAAGACAACGACTGTGACAAACCAAGACAATGAGCGCGCAACGAGGGACAGGACAGCGTGCTACATAAAGAGAAACAACTAATGAGGCACAACAGGTGAACACTTACCGAAACGAGTGGGAGGGACCAGTGCACACGTGAGGGACCGCCACCAACAGGTAAGAAAACAACATACACACACACACGCAACATCAGTCAGCCAGGAATCGTGACATCAGGTCTCCCGTGCGCAGTCTTTGTTGATATTGAAGGGACTTTCGACGCACTAGAGTGACGCTGTTTGCGTCACTGAAATAAACTAATCTGATTGCACGGTACGGTTTGGAGTTGACTCGAATCGCGACGGAGGGTGGACTGACCAGAATGATATATATTGTAGAAGATATATCAGTCTGGCCTTGCCAGGCAAGAGAACTGAGGGACTGGAAATGTTCAAAAAGTGACATAGAGATGGGGTTCTTATTATTCAACAAGTGAGTAAGGTATTTTATTGAACAGATAAATTGCCATATGTAGTTCTCTAACAGTTAATTGTAAATCATTATCTATTGTGAAGGCTCGTTTCACAATGGCTGTTGCAGTGCTGGAATTTTCAGAAGAAAAATAATACATATAAATAGTTGACTTCCAGGCCACAGGGCATAAACATTCAGTACTCACAAGCCAACAAACATGCATCTGCAACTTTTACAGAAACCTCAGCAATTACGCTTCCTCATTTAATCTCTTATAAAAACTTTTTCTTTTTTTTTTTTTAATAAAATAAAATGCTTTCCTATTCCTGTTGCACAACTTTTAAGGTTCAATGAGTGTTACGTAAACCCTTGTGTTAATGGACTACTTGCATAACTTCTGCGTTCTACTTATTATGGCTCAGGCATTTCTGGTAACAGCATTCAGTGCACCTCCATACAGACAGTTACTCATAAGAACAGATTAATACTACGTTTTAGGGCTGTCAGTTGATTAAAACAATCAAATTCTCTGTGTTAACGTGCATTATACTGAACCTAATGAAATGTTCCTATAAATATATTTTCTTTTCCAAATGGGCATTCTGAATAATAAATACATTTCCCTACAAACCTGCAGCAGTGAGGTGCTGATCTTCTCATTTACAGTTTCTTTCACTCACTGATCAAATTTCATACCTGTTGAGTTTCAATTTATAAACGAATTTGACTGATAAACAGAATTTGCTTGTGTGTACTGCTTGTGCTCTTACTCCAGTCTTTTAAAATAGTTTAAATGAATGCAGTACTTGCCTTGTAAAGAAATTTAACAATGTTAAACATATTTAATCAGTCTTAAACAGTAAAGTACTGACAGCGCTACTACTACTATAATGATAATTAAGAATTTTGGCACAAACATGTAAAATTGCATAGAATGAAATGATTGTCAGATTGTCGTGTAAAAAACTGAGTGAGTAAAACATTTAATACAAATAAATAAAGGTTTGTTCTGATATTATTCATCATAATATCTCTTGTCCTGTCCCTGAAAATACCTGGATTTTTAAATCTTCCTGCAGACACTGATTTTAAGTGGCGTTTAGTCAACTAATGCTGCATTTTATTTGACTATATTTTTATATTTTACTTTTTTATATGCCCTTTCCAGTCTATTTAATGTTTAATTCATTTGAATTAATTATTTTTTAAAAAATCGGTTTGAATGAATTATTCAATGACTCATTCATAAAGACTGTTTTATTACTGCATGAATCAGAGTTTTTGAACAAATCTCTTGAATGAATGATTCAATGAAAAATACATTTTTTAAAAGTCACTTGTCGCACATAGTGGTGTAACAATGTAATTGACAATTGTTATTTGAATCTTCAAGTTACAGTACTTTCAAAAGGTGATTTGCTCTATTTTGATAGAAATCAGTAGACATCAGTGTTTATATCCCAACTATAAACTTTTATCCCAGTACTTCTGTGATAATTTGAAAATTTGTAATACAGAAATAACAATACTTTGGTTGAAAAGACTGTTTGTGAAACTGTTTCATATCTTTACATGACAACTGCTCTCTCTGGATCAGCAGCAGCACCGACATAGATCTGAATGTTTCGATGTGATTTTGTCAAAGGTTTAACAGACACAGGCGAATCATTGTCATTTAGGAATAAGATCACATGGGTGTTTGAATTGAGATCACAATCTTTTAATGATTAATCATGCAGCTGTAATACACAATGAGTAGAATCGCTACCTCGGTCAAAATCGAGGGTCGAAATAAACTTGACGAAGTTGAACGGTGGGGATTCCCCCGAGGAGAAGTTCTTAGGGAAGTCCGTGAATGTATGTCTAAAAGTTTAAAAGTTAAACTAGGTGGCTACAGCACATTAAAAATATGCATAACCGGAAACTAGCAAACCGTACTATTTGAAAATGGAAGTGCATTGAAGTCTATGGTGTGTTGCCCTGAATGCTCCCATTGTAAGTGCAATGTAGTAATTATTGTCTCTATAAGTAATATACGCTGGCATTGATCAGTTCTTAGACTTGGCTTCATTTTAAAAGAGCACCGACCATCTTGCTCCCAGTGGACCGGAGCTCTTTATAAATGCTAGGCTATCCCTTCCTCTCTCATTATTATTACTGTCATCGACTGCATCATTTATTTATTAGTGCGGCCTCTTACCCCTTCAGAGGACCTCACTCCCAAGCCCACCCTTCCTTTACCCAGGGTCCTACAGCTAATGAGGGGCCAGACAGACACAGAGAGAGAAAGAGATGAGGTCCCTGGAGAGGAGAACAGGAGCAGAGAAGCCCTCTGAATGATAATTGTAGATCAGTGTCTCTTAGATCCAAAATGCAAGACAGCACTAGTTAGATTGTGAGAGAGATGTGTGAAAGGCATAGGGTGTTTGAGTGTACAGAAACATAAACAAGACACATTTTAGAGTCAAAAGCTACTTTAAGCCCTTTATTTTGCTGTGTGTATAAGTGTTATGAGTTTGGACAGGTTTAGGATATCAGAGTATACATGGATGAGTTTGTATATTGTACATAGGCCAAAAATATCTGCGCACACACAAGTCCCATTTAAAAAATACATGAATGTCACAGCCTCGATGACACCATGCACACTTTTTAAGCATAACATTTGACAAAAAGAAGTTTAGTTTCACATGACACAACTTTCAAACATTAGTTGAATATCTGATGAACTACATCTATGTGAGGAGAACTGACTGTACATCCATTAAAAATCACCAAAACACAGACTGATTAAAAGTCATGGAGCAAAACTGAGTTCTTGGTGTGAGAAGATTTCATCCTTTATTCAAGCACAACTAACTCCCACATCTTCACCGTGGTTACAGTTATGAGTTCCCATTCCTGCATGTGGACAGTCAAAAATGCTCCTCTCAGTTCCGGTACATCTCACCTCGTCCAGCCAGATATTTCCAGTTCCTGCAGCAGATACACAGCAGACGGTTCTGAGAGGGTTTGGAAACCATAACCTGTATGCCATGAACCATTAACTAAAACCCCGTAACCACAGACAGATACATCACCTGCACCGGCCGTGTACACCTGGGTGGCCCTCTGGTAGCCCAACATCCTGCACACCACCAAACCATCCACAGTGTCAAAGCTGTCATCGCACACCGTTCCCCAAGCATTATTATGCAACACCTCAACTCTTCCACGGCTGGCGCTTCCCACTAAACGGACCACTGCTTATGACAAATACACACATGTGAGACACGCTGTTGGACTGCCTTCATCTGTTGGAGTGCTGCAGTATAGTATATGTACATTGTGCTTAGATAATTTTGTTTGCTACATGTTTAGGCATAATGTCATGCAAAAGTGACTGTTATTTAATAGAGCTATGTTTTCATCCACCTATTTTCATGTGAATTTTGGGTTATCGCATAAAAAAAACACTGGATGGAAACGGCAAGATGGATATGCATAAAAAATTAGGCAGTGGATAAAGTTTTTATTCGATAAGAAGACGTGCACAAACTACGATGAAAACACATTTACAGAATAAATCCCTTGATGCGCAACAAAAAGCTCACGTGAATTTGCCTCAGCAGAGGATGTGATTGGATAATTGGACTAACCAGCAGACCAATCACATCACAGCATCTCAAATGTTGTTTTGGTGGCTCTGAAATGCATGAGCCAAAGTCTGTCCTCAGAATGATTTAGTTTAATTCCCTACAGAAGCATCTCGCATGATTGCGTTCCCAAACACCAGCATCCGAACAGCGTTTATTGCATTTCGTCTGAGACTCACAGAGACCACAGATTCTTCCCCGATTGCAGCAACTTGTATTTTTATTACAGATATTTTACACCAATTTCTTAGGAAGTGATGATTTTGTTCTCTTGAACACATGGGATGGAAACGCTGCTTTATTCGCAAATGTTTTATGCAATATTCCAATATTTTGCAATATTTTGCGCATAAGTTAAATTCACAACTTTGGATGGAAACATAGCTAGTGACACACAGAGATGAATCAGTATTTATGGAAATTACCTGACACAGTACCGCTCGCACCCTTGGGTCCCACATCACCCTTCTGACCCTTCAGACCTGTTTAAGAGCATTATACATGTGCATATAATCAATTCACTTGCAAAACAGGTGAGTAATCACAGAAATGCTGTGCACTCACAGATATCGTGGATACGCCAAAAATATGCCCAAACATACCTTGATCTCCCTTTTGCCCTAGGAGACAGAGAAAATAAGATAAAGGATAGAAAGTCAAGAAACAGACACAGATGGATGTTGCCTTCTTGTAGTTAATACACTTTTTACTAAACTCACCTGAATCTCCTTTACTTCCCTTTAATCCATTCAGACCCTGAGGTCCTCGGGCACCTACGTATAACATTGAACTTAGATGACGGCTACATGATATAAACCCAATGGTTATCATTCGTTCACTTGTTTGTGTTTAGTTACCTGTCAAGCCTTGATCTCCCTTTTGCCCCTGCAGTCCTGTGCGCCCTGAAAACAAATGTTTACTCAAAATGATTGACAACAGCATATATCACTTTATGTGCATGTGTTCTTAGCACTCCTACAATACCTGGAATGCCAACGCCAGTGTCTCCCTTTGGTCCAGGTGAGCCTTTTTCTCCAGGTGGTCCTTGCAAGCCACCTGGACCAGGAGGCCCTAAAAGACCAACCAACCACAGATTAGAGCACAAATGAATCAGGAATTATGAAACTTCATGGGTGCACCCTTCTGTCTGAAAACAAAGTCACGCCTAAAGCACTTGTGAGTTAGAATTATAATCTCTGTATTTGCTGTAGTTAGTAGTATCAAATCTCTGAAATATCTTTGAAAGTCTAGACATATGTTCTGATTACTTGACTGAAACTGCTATGCAATGAGCTTTATCCAATATTGTGGTATCAGCTATTTCAGATAAACCAAAGCATACCAGATTTTATACCAGTTGTCATAAGCCTGGTTATTGGTGTGTTCAAGAGAGGTAAGTTTGTGTTTATGACGTCAGGTGGTACAAGTCACTTTTGTCAGTGCAAGATGGCAGTGTACCTTCTCTTAATGAACTCCACAAAAATACGGTAAGGTTTTTAAACTGCAATTGTATTTTTTTTTTTTTTTTTTGCAAGCAATTTGATGATTTTGTTGGAAATAAATAAGCCTGACAATGTCACTGCTAAATAGTGTTGGGAAGGTTACTTTTGAAAAGTAATAGGTTACAGATTACAAGTTACCCTATTTAAAATGTAATAAGTAGTGTAACTTTTTCAGTTAGTTTATTACGGTAACATAACTAATTACATTTGGTTACTTTTCTAAATCTCTAATGAATGTTTTCATCTGTTAATCATTTTTCAAACATTTAAACCAGGTAGGGTTAACTTTACAGTAGTACTCAACACTGATAACTGACTTTCAAAATCCTTCATCACTTCAATTAAGATTATAATAATTTAATTTTAAAGCACAGCCACCACAAAATCAGACTTTAGCATCTCTTTTTAGTTTGAGATCGTTCTGAGGTTAAATACAGATTTCTGGATTAAATGATTTTTAAATTTCCAGCACTGGAGTACTTTTTTTATCACTCGCCATGGTGGCAACTCTCAGACAGGTTGTAGCCTCACTGCAAAAAAATGCTTTTCTTACTCAGATTTTTTTGTCTTGTTTCTAGTCCAAATATCTAAATAATCTTAAATCAAGAAGCATTTTCTAGACAAGTAAAAATTATTGTCTTGTTTTCAGAAATGTCAAAATTAAGTGAGTTTTTCCTTAAAACAAGCAAAATAATCTTGTTTTCAGTTTGAAACAATATTATTTTTCTTACCCCATTGGCAGATTATTTGGCTTCTACAGTGCAAACCCTAATGCTCAAATACTTAATTGGTTTGAGTAGGACAAACTTAAATTTAACAATTTATTTCAGTTAAATTAACTGCTATGAGTATTTAGAACTTTCTTTTGAGTTCACAGCACTGACATATTTCAAGTAAACTGCACTGTTTCAGGTTTATTAGGCTGCTGTCACTTTCAGACCGGCTGTACATGACGCGGATCTGACACAGTTCTTAAGTTCTTATTTGTGCATCTTATCACTATTGAATGGTTTAATAGCCATGAATGAATGATAGGGTGATCATATACTGTAACACTTTTTACAGAAAATATTCAGATGTAACCCCCTTGTTATCGTTAATATTTTCATAAGTAACTTATGGTATTACAACATAAGTATTACATGTAACTACTTACTCCCCAACACTGCTGCTAAATACCTTTAAAGGGTTAGTTCACCCAAAAATGAAAATTCTGTAATTTATTACTCACCCTCATGCCGTTCCACACCCGTAAGACCTTCGTTAATCTTCGGAACGCAAATTAAGATATTTTAGTTGAAATCTGATGGCTCAGTGAGGCCTGCATAGCCAGCAATGACATTTCCTCTCTCAAGATCCATTAATGTACTAAAAACATATTTAAATCAGTTCATGTGAGTACAGTGGTTCAATATTAATATTATAAAGCCACGAGAATATTTTTGGAGCACCAAAAAAACAAAATAACGACTTATTTAGTGATGGCCAATTTCAAAACACTGCTTCAGGAAGCATCGGAGTATAATGAATCAGCGTGTCGAATCAGCGGTTCGGAGCGCCAAAGTCACATGGTTTCTGCCGTCGACAGTTTGACACGCGATCCGAATCATGATTCGACACACTGATTCATTTGTGCTCTGGATCTTCCTGAAGCAGTGTTTTGAAATCGGCCATCACTAAATAAGACGTTATTTTGTTTTTTTTGGCGCACAAAAAAAAATATTCTCGTGGCTTTATAATATTAATATTGAACCACTGTACTCACATGAACTGATTTAAATATGTTTTTAGTACATTAATGGATCTTGAGAGAGGAAATGTCATTGCTCCCTATGCAGGCCTCACGGAGCCATCAGATTTCAACAAAAATATCTTAATTTGTGTTCCGAAGATTAACGAAGGTCTTACGGGTGTGAAACGACATGAGGGTAAGTAATAAATGACATAATTTTCATTTTTGGGTGAACTAACCCTTTAAGTATTGTGGTATTCCACCATGTTTCTCGCTAACACACCGCTAACTCTTAAACTCATATTTACAACTTTGTGGTGACATTCATGTAAATACAATCTCTCCGACACAACTTGAACACACCATATGTTCATAATCTTAACAGAGAGATTGACACACTGGTAAATGAGGTTGGCCCCTTCTAAATGGCATGAAGTCAAACTGGGTAATGATCTGGGCTATGGTGTTATCTTACCTCTTACACCCGGAGGTCCCTGCTCTCCTCGCTCACCACTGGTACCTGGGTCTCCTTTAAGCCCTGAGGAAGAGAGGATTTAAGAACAAGTACAAGGCGTCAAACAGTGTTGAATGTAGAACAGTCAAATGTGGCACTGACTGAGATTTACTATTAGTGGTGTTTAATAAGGCAAGCATCACTATTACTGCTGTTTAGACTAAACAGATTAAACTGGTTTTGTGGTGTGGTTTTACTTTTATAAGTGATTGAATGTACATTTATTTTTCTGGTGGACAATAAGAGAGGAAAAACATATCTTGTAATCAGAATGTCATAAAATTTTGGGTTGGTTCTTTTCACTTGGGCCAGTAAATAACTCCCTTAATAACTCCCAGAATACCTTACCAACAACCTAATGCCCTAGAAACCACCCAAAACACCCTAGCAGCTGCACTGCAATTTAAAAAAATGCATTGTATTGTTTTTTTTTCTTCTTGTTATTTTTAGTAATAGTAGTAATTAGCAGCTCTAGATAAGCTATCAAATAATTCGGTTCAGATTTATTCTTCAACAAGTACCTGGATTTCCACGGGGCCCTGGTGTTCCTGGCAAACCAGTGCTTCCATTTGCACCTGGACGACCATCATTCCCAGGTAAACCTTGTGTGCACAGATAAAATACCAGAAAAGGTTTCATTAGAGCAGTAGTAAAATTCTTACAACATGGAAAAATGTTCATTTCCACAAAACACATTTTCTGTTTTATTACAGTTTTGATTATTAAGGTGGCTTTTAATCACAATAAACAGGCACCTTGTATTCCTCTCGCTCCTGGATCCCCCTTCAAGCCTGGAATACCTGGAGACAAAAATAAATACAGTCAGGGAGAGATGTGGATCTGCTATACTGTTCTAAAATGGAAAAGATGTGTGAAAGTGAGGAGGCAATTACCAGGTGCTCCCGGGATGCCCATCAGACCCCTTTGCCCTGCAACACCTGGGTCTCCTCTCTGTCCTTTTTCACCTGGAGTTCCAGGCTCACCTACCTTACCTGAAAGAAATATAAATATTTTCAATTAATGATCATTGTTTTGCAGCAGTTTCATTGTATGAACCAAAGCAGTGAATGCTTTAGCATTACTAATGTGCAATCATTTCATTTATTATTTCATAATACTCATTCATGCTTTTCAAAAGCCATTACACCTATACACACTTGCATACAAATTCATAAAGATATACAAAAATACACTAACCTGGTGAGCCAGTGTTTCCTTTCTGTCCTGGCATTCCTGGGATTCCAGGAAAACCTGATACAGAACACAGCTGGATTATAAATACTGACTGCTCAAAGCGTGACATCAAAATGGCAAAAAATACTATTCACACACATCTTTTGGAAAAAAGGATTGAAGACACCAGAGGTCAAAATACAGCTTTAGTTCGGTTGAGTATTTATGTCTGTTTTGACCAGCAGGGAGTGCTAAAACCACACAGATTGTGAAGGAACATGTGGAAAGTGATTGGCTCTATTCTGGTCACTGAGCTCTGTAGCTGGGTTCCAAAGAAGAGACCAATCAAAACCAGTCAAAACTAGCAGGATCTCAGTTTTTGGGTGCCTCACAGATCAGGGGTTCCCAACCACATTCCTGGAGGCCCCACAACACTGTACATTTTGCATGTCTCCCTAATCAAACACACCTAATTCAAGTCATCAACTTATTAGTAAAGACTCCAAGACCTGAAATGAGTGTGTCAGACAAAGGAGACATGCAAAATGTGCAGTGTTGGGGGGCCTCCAGGAACGCAGTTGGGAACCACTGTCACAGATGTTTGGTATCCTTCTGTATTCAAGCTAGTAATAGTTGTGCAGGTAAAACCTCACTCCTCTGTCTTCCCATGCCGGTTGACGATGGTTTGAATCCCGTTTGGAGCAGCGCGAGTAGGACCAGTTTCACTGGTGCCGTGACCCGGAGGGTAGTGACGTTTAGGGGGCTAAATGCCAGCTTGTAAGAGCTGTGCATGTGAAACCTCAAGAGATGCACAAGAGACAGCATTTTTAAGCTTCCTAATTGATGGTGGTTTGAATCCTGTTAGGAGCTGTGTGAGTAGGACCTGTAACATTGGTGCCATGACCCGGAGGAGAGTGACGTTCAGAGGGATGAGTGTAACGAGGGCCATCTGTTAAGAGCTGTGCAGGTAAAACCTCACTCCTCTGTCTTCCCATGCCGGTTGACGATGGTTTGAATCCCGTTTAGAGCGGTGCGAGTAGGACCAGTTTCATTGGTGCCGTGACCCTGAGGGTAGTGATGTTTAGGGGGCTGAGTGTAATAAATGCCAGCTTGTAAGAGCTGTGCAGGTGAAACCTCAAGAAAAGCACAAGAGGCAGTGTTTTTAAGCATCCATATTGATGACGGTTTGAATCCTGTTCGGAGCGGTGTGAGTAGGACCAGTTTCATTGGTGCCCTGTCCCGGAGCAGAGTGATGTTTAGGGGGCTGAGTGTAACGGATGCCAACTTGTAAGAGCTGTGCAGGTGAAACCTCAAGAGATGCACAAGAGGCAGTGTTTTTGAGCATCTTAATTGATTATGGTTTGAATCCTGTTCGGAGCGGTGTGAGTTGGACCCGTTACATTGGTGCCGTGATGTAAAGGGGGGTAAGTGTAACGGAGGCCAGCTAGTAAGAGCTGTGCTGGTGAAACATAAAGAGATGCGCAATGGTTTTTAAGCATCCTAATTGACGATGGTTTTATTCCTGTTCGGAGCAGTAGGAGTAGGACCCGTTGGTACAGTGACCCGGAGGGGAGTGACGTTTGGGGGTGGGGGTGGGGGGTGTAATGGAGTAAGAACTGTGCAGGTGAAACCTCAAGGGGCAGTGGCTGGGTTCAAATCCCATTCGGAGTGGTGCGAGTAGGAACAGTTTTATTAGAATAGTCTGCTAACATCCCTCAGAATATCTTAACTATATTAAACAGACAGATTTTTAATAAATTGTACAAATAACTTTTACTAAGTTGTTTTACTAAATTTTAAACTTTTTTTGAGTTGTTCAATCTGATGCCTCATGCTGAGAAGTGTAGTCAAGCGTTGGGCAAATAAGTCATGAATATCACACTTATTAGCGATTGCCTAAATACTGCAATGTATTAATATTTCTATTGTTAAATTAGAGAGAGAGGGTGACTGAGTGACAATATTTTCAAGACATGGATCGTCATAAAGAGCAGAAGTGACTGAAAGTACACTGTTACCTTGTAATCCAGGGATTCCAGGTTTTCCAGGTGGACCAGATGGACCAGGCGGACAAACCATGGCTATAAAATATAAAGAAAAATAGTGACCTCAATTCTGTGGGACACACCTATGGTGACTCCTGACTAACTGCTTTAAAGGGGTCATGAAATGGAAAATTGAAATGTTCTTGATATTTCCACATATAAGAGATTACTCTACAACAACAACAACAATAATAATAATAACAACATACTGCTTGATTCATACCTCAAAGCTAACTCTGCAGATTAAAATGAGTTTTTGTTTTCCACCCTTCTGAAACGCCAAGATTTGAAATCGCCCCATTCGTGACATCACTATTTTCCTTCACACACCCATTAACATGCAAATAAAGCAGGTGAGCTCTTAATAAGATGTCAATGAGATGTCAAGAAATATAAGACCGTGGTTCTGTCCCTGAATGTAGACAAACTACAGCTCCAAAAAATGTGCATGCCCTTCCAAAAGATCAGACTATTAGAAATGCTTGACTGAAGTTTCTGAGTAATTGAACAAGAATATTTTTTCATTTGTTCAACATGCTGCTGGTTTTTCTAAATGTCAATTAATTATAGCACTGATTATAGCAGAAAGTTATAAAAATTATTTTAGCACTATATACAGTGATTGTAACAAGCATGAGCATGAACTTGGTTAACCTGCAGAAACATAATATAAAGATGTAGGTCACACTTTATATAGGTGTCTTTAACTACAGTGTACTTACATAAAGGAAGCAAACAAAACAAACAAAAAACAACAACACTTGTGCTGCTATTGGGGTGGATATGGGTAAGGTTAGGACAGGTTTGGTAGTATGGGTAGGTATAAGGGTGGCTTAAGGGATAGTTCACCCAAAAAAGAAAATTACCCCATGATTTACTCACCCTCAAGCCATCCTAGGTGTATATAACTATCTTCTTTCAGACGAACATGATCAGAGTTATATTAATTAATATCCTGGCTCTCCCAAGCTTTATAATGGCAGTCAATAGAGGATGAGATTGTGAAGCCCAAAAAAGTGCATCCATCCATCATAAAAGATAACTACTCAGCTCCAGGGGGTTAATAAAGGCCTTCTGAAGCAAAGTGATGTGTTTGTGTAAGACAAATATCTAATTTAAAACTTTAAAAACTTAAATAAATGGCTTCCGGCAGATGGCCTTGCGCGATGTAGGAGTAGCGTAATCTTACACATCTCTCGCGGTTCAAACAAACATGGCTGTGCAACAAACTCAAGCTCCTCTTCCGTTATATCGAAATCCTTTGACATTTCTCTTTAAAAATTCTTGTTTTAGACTTCTAATTCGTGACCGGTGTTTTGTTTTGCTCTATCCTCTGTGCTTTCGCATTCGTCATTGCGTCAGGTCAGAGTTCACTCTTTCGCTGTAAATCGATGAGTATGGCCGTCTAAGCTATTTATTTTAGTTTTTAAAGTTTTAAATAAGGATATTTTTCTCACACAAACGCATCGCCTTTATTAACCCCCTGAAGCTGTGTGGTTATCTTTTATGATGGATGGTTGCACTTTTTTGGGCTTCAAAATCTCATCCTCTATTTACTGCCATTATAAAGCTTGGAAGAGCCAGGATATTAATTAATATAACTCTGATTATGTTCATCTGAAAGAAGACAGTCATATACACCTAGGATGGCTTGAGGGTTAGTAAAACATGGAGTAATTTTTATTTTTGGGTGAACTGTCCCTTTAATGTGTAAGGGAAGGGTCAACAGTCTCATTATAGATGCAATTACAGATATTAATTACAGCGTTAATTTTTTAAATGTAATACAGTGTAAAAACATGTATGTACACAATGCATTGTATCAAATTATTAATTTAAATGTTAGTACATACTGTAGTAGTTAAATATAAAGCGGGACACTAAATATAAAGATCTGAAAATGCATTTCATGACCCCTGTAACAATTGAAATCATGGCAGATTCTGAAAATAGTACCCGGCCAACCAGTAGGATTTCTCTTGTGTGTGTGTGTATGTGTACCTCTTTGTGCACTAACGTTGAGCTGGTTTAGTTGAGTCCTTAGTTTTTCTAGAGTCCCATTGTTTCCACACAGATCGGACAGACACTCCTGTTAAACACACACACACAGTATATGTGAGAATGTGTTTATATGGCATAAATGAATGAATGTGTGACGTGTGTGTGTGTGTATGTGTGTGTGTGTGTGTGTACCTCATCTGTGCTGGAGCTGCCCAGCATATGTCCTTCAGCAGACTTGAGTTCATCTGTTCTGGCTTCAGCTGATGTACAGTGAGTGTGAACCCAAGCCTCCAGAGTGAAGACTGCATACAATACACATCATACAAAGCAGAATAAATCATGGAACGACAGAAACAAGGTGAAACAATGATGCCATGATTATTCGTGTACAGAAGTCACAAGTAAGGCTGTCAATTGTCTAATAGTGTAGCGATGTATAAAGCACAGCTCACACAGAACCGAGCGGCTTTCTATAAGTCAGTGCGGTGAATTCAAGTGACTAACTGGAAAATAAGTGAAATCTGCATGGGGAAATTTTGGTTACACTTTATTCTAAGGTGCCTTTGTTACACTGTAATTATACTTTTAAGTACTGAGAAATATAAGTAACTACATGTACTTGCTAAAGGGTTAGGATTAGGGTTTTTTGCATTTAATTATGCATAATTTATAGTTATTTATGGAGTAACTACATGTAACAGGTGTAACAATGACACTGTACAATAAAGTGTTACCAAAATTTTTTGCACGATCACAGTTTTGCCCATGATATTTCACCAAGCAATGGTAAATGTGACTGCACTTTAAGACTAAAACTAAAAATCTACCAATTTCATTGCATTATATAAAACTGTGACATCTGTAAAGAGATATAGCTTTTCTCTTCAATACATTTCCTTTACTTTTGCTGGTGATCTTTAGTGCATGTTCTGCTCAAGTTCCTATCAGACTAACCACAGGTGTAGAGAATCACTTTAACTATCAGCATGATCCAAGTCTTTTTGTTCAGTTTATTTATAATTGTATTATTTTAAAACCTAAAACTTGCTTGAAAAGTGTGTAATTCTTCTTCCAAATCAATGCTACTTGTTTTGATATTTTGTAGCTAATGCAAGGAAATGTATACATTTTAAAATGTGAATTTATTTCAGTTCCATCTCACCTTTATATGTCAGAAAAGAATTCAGAGCAATCAGCAGCAGGAGAAACACTACGAGAACAGGAATACAGTGATATTTCTTTGCTGGTTTCTTTGTCATTAGCTCTGTAACAAACAATGCAGAACTCTGGATTAAACTACAGAAAACTGAATAAAGTCCATTATAAGTGATATGATGGACATGAAAGTAGTGCCATTTTAAGTTACAGCATGTCCATGGACAACAGAAAAATTACAGAAACAACATTTTTGAAGCATATTTGAATGTGAACAGTGTCAGTCTGTCCTAGACTCACCACTCTGCTGGAATTCGTAGCGCTCGGCCTCAAAGAGCTTCATGTTGTTGTCATATAGAGGGTTTGCGTGGCTGACAAGAGAGGCCTTCCCTTCAATCCTGTCCACTTCTGTCTCCATTAGTCACTCCACCACACATTGACCTGTACACAGCCTGGGTGACAGTTTAAAAAACAAAATCAAAGGGGGAAAAAAAAAAAATGCTAGCTCATCGAAACATCAGTCATCTGACAAAAGAGATGCAGCGGAAATTGTTTCAATGAGTTGCATAAACTGTTTTTCATGATAGGTTTCGTTTCTAAGAATAACTAAACAGGAAAGTACACAGCTTATGGTTAACCAAAAGTACTTTTGGACAGACAAACAATTGTATTGATTATATACAAACAGTAGAAGTATATGTTCTGTCCTCATTATAGAAAGCTAATTAACCATACGTGTGTGTGTGTGTGTGTGTGTGTGTGTGGTCCTGGTATCCCCTACATTTCCCCACAAGATTACACTCTAATAAAACACTGTTTTTATATGTCTGGGTAAATATAGGACAGAACACATGTTGGGTTAATTTTACCCATGCAAATTGGGTTGTTTATTTAACCCAGCATAATGGGCTGATTCATTTTTACTATAATACCAGCTTTTTTACTTCATACATGAATTAATGTTTACAGATTAACATAAATCCTCTAAACTTTTTTAAATACTCCACACAACCACTGGTTTGCATGATAAATCCTTTATTTTCAATCATGTTTTACAGTACAGCATATTTATATTGTTTTTTAATGCATATTAAATACAGCTTGTTTAACAAATATTCAAAGACAAAATTAAACATTTAGAAGTAATTCAAGTGTAATCGAGCAGTGTCTCTGTTGTCCTGATTCCCACTGTAAAGAGATGGCTCGCGTTCGACGGGGGAACTGATTACTTCAGACTGCAGCCTACGTTTCACTTGAAGCTGAAAAATGCTGTGACTGACTCCATAACCTATCCATAAATAATCATTGTACAATTGTGAGAACATATTTTAACATCCTAAGTGTTTATATTCTGTATCTTTTTGAATAAAATCTTAAAATTTTATGCAAGGCATCAAGCGTTTCCATCACGTGAAAAGACCGACGCGACACTCGTGTAGGTGACTCACATCGCGCCCCTGTTTGCTTTGCATAAGATTAAACGATATACAGAACAAAAACTAATTTTTAGTTAAAATAAGATGTACACAAACTTGTATTTTACCAAAGACTTGCACAATTTTGAAGGAGCTGCACTACTCTTTCCTGAAGAGATCACAAATCTGGGTAAAACAAAAACTACTGAAACACTGAAAAATAATCCAAAAAGGCTAAATCCAGGACTTGGGTAGAAAAAATGACCCAAGATTTTTTTTAGAGTGTAGTAATACCAGAAACTTTTGACCCTGTGTGGACATTTTTGTTCCCCATGAGGAAAACAGCTTATAAATCATACTAAGCGATGTTTTCTGAAAATGTAAAAATGCAGAATGTTTTCTGTGATGGGTAGGGGTAGGTTTAATGTAAGGGGGAAAATGCTGGGTTGTTTCAACCCAAATACGGGTCAAATATGGTCAAACCCAATCGTTGGGTTAAAAATGTCCATACTTGACCCAAATTTGGGTTGAAACAACCTAGCATATTTTAGAGTGTAGTTTGTACAGAATAAAAAGCATTATGTCTATGGAAAGTCCCCATAAAACAAGTGTGTGTGTGCACACATAATTGTGTATTCAAAGTTTGAGTATGTCCTTCCATTAAGAATGACAAACGGTCACTTCTCTCGCTCTGTGTGAGTGTGTGTTCCTGTCGTGGGTAAACTGGTTGGTGATCAGGCCATCTGTTTAGACGGAAAGCTTTGAACAGAACCGCAGTGGCGCCCCTGACCTCAGATCAGCTCTAAACAGCCCTCTCTGCTCACACTTAACCTGCGCTGACAGAATGACCTTGTTTACTGTACTCAGTGTTTTGTTTATTTGTTTGTTTGATGACCACACCACTCAGTTGCTGATGTATGTGTTTTAGGGTGATTGATGACCTTGGGTGACCCTGTCAGTGTGTATCAGACAGAGTGTGTGTGAATATAACCCTCTGTGGCTGCATGTTTCCTCTCAACAAAGAGGCGCTTATATACAGTCAATATGTTTAGATTTTATTTTCACGTTGTGTCTGTGCATTTGCACGTGGGTTGAGGTTTTAAAGGTAAACTATTTACCTCATTCTTTTTCAGCCAATCCACCACCTTCCTTACTTTTCATTGAATATGCTCAGGAAATTTGAGCATTAAATTCCCTCCATTATAGACAGCAAGGATACATGCAAATGTTCTTTCTAATATTATTAATATATTATTCATTTTTATGTTTAGACTTGGACTTGCAAAAACACGATGGGTAAAATAAAATAAACCAGTTTCACAGTGATGCCATAGAAGAACCATTTTTGGGTCCACAAAGAACCTTTCAGTGATCAGTTCTTAAAAGAACCATTTTTCCTCCATGTAAAGAACATTTTAAATCTAAAGAACCTTTTCCCACTATAATGAACCTTTTATGGAATTAAAGATTCCATGGATGTTAAAGGTTCTTCATGGAACCATCAATGCCAATAAAGTGTGAAACATCTTTGTCATCATATATATATATATATATATATATATATATATATATACATATATATATATATATATATATATATATATATATATATATATATATATATATATATATATCCATAACAACAATTATGAGGCCTGATGTTATTTTTCTGCTGTGTAATGTCTTATTTTAGACATTTATTTGTAATTTACTATTATAAAAAGCAGTATACTCACTAACATAAAAATTAAGCATCATGCAATAACTATGCAGGCGTTATTTCGAAGCATTAGGCATATTTGTTCATTATTTGCTTAGGATTTGTCTGCATTTATTGGGTAAATAAGCATCACACACCTGGAGAAAATGCTGATTGACTAGAAGATTAAAAGCTTAATCATGTTTAGATACACATTGTGATTTTCAACAGAGCCCTTCAACAGTGTCCTTCACTCACAGTCTCACCATTTACAAGAAACTAAATCAAAGTATCCCCTCGTGTGGATGGTACAGTTAGATCTTCACATTTAGTTGACACTGTGATTAATGAAGGAACAACAACTTAAGCACAAATAAACATACTGCTGATATAACAAAATCATGCAGGAAGTTGGGTTTGATGCGTATCTTAGATGGTGAAATCGTTGAATTTCTCTTCCTCATCGAGGATGTAGAGGAGGTATCTTGAGGATGTGAGGTGATTTTTAGTGATGACCCCTATAGGACCACATATCTGTACTTCTGCTTTCTCTGTCGAAACAAACACAGTACAGAGTGGTGAAATATACATGTATGTTTCTGCAGTTGCTAGCATATTTAGGGGTTACAGTAAGTCTTATAGGATTCTCTTTGAAATGGTAAAACTTAAATAAACTTTCCCCTTTAGAGGTTAAGGGTGAAAAGTAATATTAAAGCAAGTGTGCCTACTCAAAAAAGCTAACCTATTATGCTAACCTGAAAAGACAGGCAGACAAGTTACCTGTGCAGTGTCCACTTTTCCCTACACACCTTCTTAACTAGTACTATGGTCTTTGTAATGTTCACATATGTGATACACTTTACACTTCTGCACAACTGTCTAGTAATGGGATTTAAACTTACAGTAAAACTTGAGCTTAAACAGTAGAATTTTTTGGCATAATGTTGAACATTTTTACGTCTCTATAAAATCTGGGTTAAAATGAGGCACTTAAAGTGCAAGTGAATGCGGCCGATTCTTAAACATTAAAATCTCAATTTTTGTAAAAGAAAAGTTGGGACGAGTAAAAACAATTTTATTAGTTATACTACGGGGCTGTTGAATGCTCGAATCTGATTGGTTGATCAATGTTCTAAGGTGTGCAATTATTTTCAGGGAAAGGCACGTCTAAAGTAGTTCTAGCAGGTCTTGACCGCATTACAGTTCCATATCATTTCGCCAAATGATTCCAGTTATTTCAATAGAGTGCCTCAGGGATGACGTGTTTTTGTAGGCCAACCCAGAAGTTAGCGGCACACGGGTTCCCTTGATCGAAAGCCTATGCATTTTTCCCATAGACTTTTGGAAAAAACACAGAAAATAAGCTCTGTGTTTAACAAAGGGTTATGACACTTACACGTTTTGTCTATCAAGATAATCTTTACAAGTTAACACAACATTTATATATTTTAAAGCCTCAATAAAGTGGTCAGATATAAAAAGCTAACAGTAGGCTATAAACGGACTACAGCACACCATGATCAACGTCACCACCACCAAGCTTCCTCAAACTTTACTTAAAAACATGCTTGCTGATTATGATCTGCGCTGTGTATGAATACTTACCCACTTTTTCACTTTTTCAAATGCTGTCCAAATGTCCTGTTTGTCATGATGACGTCTAAAGTCCCCGCCAAAGGAAGTAGTCCCTCTTAGCAATTTGTTAGCAACCGCCATTTTTAAGACACAATAAAGGTTTAAAGCGGGTTATAACTGGTGTGTTTTATGTCATAGATCAAAACGTGAAAATATTTAGAGGCTTTGTTAACCACAGACCTTATTTCAGGCGATTTAGCAAAAACCCATTCAAAAAACCCATAGACTTTAGAGCGATGGAACCGGAAGTCCTAAAATGCTAACTCGCTTCCGGGTTTCGTCTACAAAAACACCTCATCCCTGAGGTACTCTATAGGTCCTTTCAAAACCAACAATGACAATGGCGCCGGTTCCGTTTTTTCCGTGAGTTGAATAGGGAAGGGTAGGACATACAGCTTAAAGGTGCCCTAGAATTGAAAATTGAATCTACCTCGGCATAGTTAAATAATTAGAGTTCTGTACATGGAAATGACATAAAGTGAGTCTCAAACACCATTGTTTCCTCCTTCTTATGTAAATTTGATTTGTGCAAAAGACCACTGAAGAACAGGCGAATCTCAACATAACACAGACTGTTACGCAACAGTCGGGATCATTAATATGTACGCCCCCAATATTTGCATATGCCAGCTCATGTTCAAGGCATTAGACAAGCCAGTATTAACGTCTGGAGCTGCACAGAGCCGAATCAACAGACTTTATGCAGGTAAGCAAGCAAGGACAACAGCGAAAAATGGCAGATGGAGCAATAATAACTGACATGATCCATGATATCATGATATTTTTAGTGAAAACCTTCATTTCTTTTCGACTGAAGAAAGAAGGACATGGACATCTTGGATGACATGGGGGTGAGTAAATTATCAGGAAAATTTTATTTGAAAGTGGACTAAGCCTTCAAGGACAAAAACCTGAAAAATATCTTGAAATACAACATCGGAACAGTGTCTTGAGGTGTGGTAACCGTAGTATAAGCGGAACAATTGACTCCAGGCTGTTGAATTCTTAGAAAATAATGCACACCCGAGGTGGTAATGCGGCCACGACGTGAATCGGATGTGCATTGTTTTCTAAGAATTCAACGGCCCCGTGTCAATTATTCCTTACATAATCAACATTATGCCACACATGCGATTGATTGAGCCAGTGTTATTTTATTTTCACTGATTGGGCACCCTCACCCAGACTATTCTGGGGTGGATTTCCCAAAAGCATCATTAGCCAACTTTGGTCGCAAGTTCCATTGAACTCTATTGGTAACGAAGGACCATAATTGGGAAATGCACCCCTGCATGGTGTCAGGGTAACTTGTCTGTATTCATGGTAAAACCACTGAAATTGTCTATCTAAGACATAATTTCATGGAGATCAATGAGTCGAATTTTCGAATATGTTAGCCTAGGCAATTTTCATATTATTCAATGCTCTGCCATCTGTATTTGCTCAGTAGCTTTTAGCTTCATAGTTGCAACAAATTAGTTTTTGGTCTGGCAAATACATGAATGGGCCACATATGTTTTTCTAGCTGGGGATACTTTGCATTACATCATAGCCCTTTTTCGTTCCTCCAGACGCCCCTCTTTAGTGCTCCGCTGGTGCCGACTCTGTCATGAAAGACCAGAATCTCAACTCCTTTATTTTAGCCAAACTGTGTCATACTGAGGTGGTGCTCAAAGTCATATATCAATGTATATTTTGATTGCGCATATACAGTGCCTGCGATATGAAACCTCACTGAAGATGTCTGAACACCCTGTTAAGTCTACTTCACAGGGAACTACCAGGCAAGTACCCAAAGAGAGAGAGAGCAAGAGCTTAACACCCTGTTCTGTTTTTCAAGGTAATTAGAATGACCTGTTTCTCTCATGGACAACAAATCAAACATTATCAGGGGAGATTGTGACTGAAAATTTAAAAATCAAAGCAAAAAGAAGGAGTGTATTTTTATCTCTATTTAAGTGAAGAGACAACGTGTCTAGCAAACCATTTTGTTGTGTCTCTTCAGATCAAGTTGTTCAGGTGTCAGGCCGGTGGTTACTGTGGCGAAAGGGAGCATGTGACATTGTTTTATTGGCTGTGACAGCAGCAGAATGTAGTGTCGGTCCCAGACAGCAGCTAGACCTCAATCAAAGCTATAAAACACACCTTACTCTGTCACACACACACACCTCTATCATCCACACTCTTTGTCTCTGGCTCGCTCTCATTCGTAGAATGGTTATTGCATGTGATTTAACGGTTATGGAGGGACCTGGAGAAGAGAGAAAATGTAGGAAAAAGAGAGGAGTGTATCCTAATATTGTCCACTTCCTTCTGCTCTAAAATCTCCACAGCTTCCTGTTGACCAAACGGCTCAGATAAATTTGATCACTCTTTACACAAACCTGCTGCGAATGACTTTGCATGTGTATGTGTGCATTTTCACAGAGCCTGTTGAAGTCTCTTTACATTCTGCTTAGCTGGGATTCGGTTTCTCACTCCGACCTTGTCCTCTGTCAAGATCTTCTCCTGCTGATCATCTTAAACACAATGGCACACCAGGTATGATTAATAATGAAGAAAGAGAGGGGTGAGAGAGAGATCCCACGGGAACATAGAGGGGAGCAGACTTAAAGATAGTTTCAAAAGCAAAACGATAAGAGGCGAGACTTTTAGGTTGTGAGCTATTTGTGCATGAGGGATTGCACTTGTCTTTGAAGAGTAAAAGCACAGGTGTCCTGCAAGATGGCTTCTCTTTTTAGGTTATTTTCCAGAAATGGCTCTAGAGGGACCTTGATGAATGTCCTTAGTGTGACTTAGCAGAACCAGCGGGTCCCTTGTGAAAAAGAAGTACACTTTAGCATACCTTAAAAAAGAAATTATATGATCAATATAAGTCATGGCAACATATGTTTTTACAAGCCACATTTACAGAAGAGTTGGGACATTTTGTAAAATGCAATAAAATCAAGAAGTGATTTGTTAATTCTCTCGAACCTCTATTTAACTGACAAAAGTACAAAGAAAAGATTTCCAATGTCTTCACTAAACAACTTTATTGTATTTTGTAAGTATAAACACATTTTGATTTTGATGGCTGCAACACACTCCAAAAAAGTTGGGACAGAGCCGTGTTTACCACTGTGTCACATCACCTTTCCTTTTAATTACAATTTTTAATCATTTGGGAATTGAGGATACTAATTGTTGCAGTTCTGCAAGTGGGATTTTTACCCAGTCTCTCCTGATACAAGACAGCTTCTCAACAATCGTTGTCTGATTCTCCTTTTCATGATGGACCATACATTTTCAATAGGAGTCAGATCTGGACTGCAGGCAGGCAGTCAGACACATCCCTAGAAACCACTCTGATGAATCACATGCAGAATGAGGCCTGGCATTGTCTTGCTTCCCAGGAAAGATGTCATCTTGATGCCAGTTATACAATCCAAATATATGCCTCCATGTCAATGGTACCTTCACACAAATGCAAGTCACCCATGCCGTTTGCACTGATGCACCTCCATACCGTGACAGATGTTTGCTTTTGCACCTGTCGCTGATGAAATCTGGATGATCCCTTTTATCTTTGGGACTGAGAACTCGTTTTTTTCCAAAAACGAGCTGAAACATTGACTCATCTGACCACAGCTCACATTTCCACTGTCTTTTAGACCATCTGAGATGAGCTCAGGCCCAGAAACCTCAGCAGCTTCTCCGCATAGAATCGATGTGTAGCTTTCTCCTTGTGTAACAGAGATTCGAGTTGCATTTCTTGATGCAGCATCAGACTGTTAACTCTTAAATGCATGAATGTTTCGCCAATAATTCTTACATATTCGGGTCTTTAGCGACCCGGATCTATATCTAACAAGGATGGATCTCTAACTGTCACGACAATACAAAACTCCTCTAATATTAGAGTAACAATTACATAAATAAAGCATATTTTGTTACCTTTTGGAGCTTGGAAAGGTTCAGTTTGAGCAGATGTTTTATGCCATCATCACTGTCCTCATCAGAGCTCATTTCCCAGTAAATTCAGCATGATAGTTTTGAGAATATGTTTGAGATCACAAATATGAGCCCATTCACGATTTCAAAAAATGACAAATCCGACTCTCTAACCTTTAGCCCCCCACCCCCGAGGAAAAGTGCTTAAGGAAGTTTATGAGTGTATGTCTAAAAGTTAAATGTAGGCTTTATTTTTTCTATATACCTATGTTCCTGGAGAGCTACTGTACCATCCTGCAGAGTTTTGCTCCAACCCAAATCAAACACACCTGAACCAGCTAATCAGGCTTTCAGGATTACTTGAAAATTACATTCAGGTGTGTTAGAGCTGAAGTCCACAGGACCAAGGTTGAGACATCTGTTATATATTTAAATATTTAAATACATTTATTTAAATACACACTTGTAATGAATATGTTTATTTACTACATTTAAAATACATTAACTTTAAATGTAGTACTGAATAAATTATAATCAAGTACTTTACGTGTGCTTTAGTGTTAGTCAACACATTGTCTTTTATTTCATTAATATTATGTTATCTGCAACTATATATATTTTTAAATATACATTTTTAAAATTTGAAGTATGCTACAAGTGCACATTTCACAATGTGTGTCATGGCAATTGGTGTTTTTCATGTATTAAGTTAACTGTATAGTAGCAGTCCACAGTAATCTGGTAAATGGACTACAACAGTACCTCAGCTCTCAGACTTTGACATTTTATAACAGCATACCATTTGAAAGGTTGCAGAATGTCAAAGCCTGTCATAGTCTAAAGAAAGGATTGTCCCATGCCTGGAGGATCTTTTGAAGAGTGAATGATCAAATGTAGACTTGACTATGTAATGCTATATTGTAAAGGAAGTGTTTTACAGTAGGCCATGCCTCTTCTTCTTCACAAAAAACCCTCAAGATCCATCTTGAAACCAAACTAAACATGAAACTGGTGGAATAGTGTCCATATGCTCCAGAACAGACTATTGTTAACATTTAAACAATAAAATCAATGTATACTGTTTGTCACGGTATTATTCTGTCAGTAGAAAGACAGAAATAAATGGTCTGTATAACAATGAACTGAACTGTAATACAGTAACGTTACATTTCAATATATTAATATTAATAAATGTTAGTAGTTATAATTATTGTAATATTACATTATATACTTGAAATGTACTTTTCCCCCAAGTATCTCATAATTGGGTAACACTTTAGAATACTGATCCTTCATTAATGAATAACTACACAGGAACAAATGAGTAATGCATTATTAACACTCTAGTAACTACTATTAATTAACAAGAAACTCTGATTAATTAATTAGTAAGTAATAGTGCTCAGTTAAAGGTGGTAGTTCACTATTAACTAATCAGTAACTACTGTTTTTTCATACCTCCCAGAGAACTACTAAGAACTACTATATACATGTTCATAATTAACATGAATGATGAATAATGTATAATTAATTCTAGAGTAAAGGCCTTGGTAACCCACTAGTAATGACTGAAGTATTACTAAATACTTAAGAAGGAATTACTAATTATTTGGATCAGTATTCTAAAGTGAAAAACATGATAACTCTCTAGTAACTACTGTAGTCAGTGTAAACTTTTGAGGTTTTTGTAAAGTATTGGATAGTAATAACTCAAGAGTTACTATATAACTCTAAAGTAACTACTAATTATTTGGATCAGTATTCTAAAGTGAAGATCATGGTAACCCACTAGTAATTACTTAAGTGTTACCAAATATATCATAAGGAATTACTGTACAAAAACATACAAAAACATCAAAAGTTTACAAAGACTTCAGTAGTTACTAGAGAGTTATCATGTTTCTCACTTTAGAATACTGATCCAAATAATTAGTAATTCTTTCTTAAGTATTTAGTAATACTTCAGTCATTACTAGTGGTTTACCATGACCTTCACTTTAGAATTAATTATACATTATACATGATTCATGTTAATTATGAACCTGTATATAGTAGTTCTCTGAGGAATGAAAAAACAGTAGTTACTGATTAGTTAATAGTGAACTACCTTTAACTGAGCACTATTACTTACTAATTCATTAATCAGAGTTTATTGTTAGTTAATAGTAGTTATTAGAGTGTTAATAATGCATTACTTGGTTGTTCCTGTGTAGTTATTCATTAATGAAGGATCAGTATTCTAAAGTGTTACCAGAACTACTATATACAGGTTCATAATTAACATGAATGATGTATAATGTATAATTAATTCTAAAGTAAAGGTCTTGGTAACCCACTAGTAATGACTGAAGTATTACTAAATACTTAAGAAGGAATTACTAATTATTTGGATCAGTATTCTAAAGTGAAAAACATGATAACTCTCTAGTAACTACTGAAGTCTTTGTAAACTTTTGATGTTTTTGTACAGTAATTCCTTATTATATATTTGGTAACACTTAAGTAATTACTACTGGGTTACTATGATCTTCACTTTAGAATACTGATCCAAATAAGAAGTAGTTACTTTAGAGTTATATAGTAACTCTTGAGTTATTACTATCCAATACTTTACAAAAACATCAAAAGTTTACAAAGACTTCAGTAATTACTAGAGAGTTATCATGTTTTTCACTTTAGAATACTGATCCAAATAATTAGTAATTCTTTCTTAAGTATTTAGTAATACTTCAGTCATTACTAGTGGGTTACCAAGACCTTTACTTTAGAATTAATTATACATTATGCATTATTCTCATTAATTACGAACATGTATATAGTAGTTTTTAGTAGTTCTCTGGGAGGTATGAAAAAACAGTATTACTGATTAGTTAATAGTGAACTACCACCTTCAACTGAGCACTATTACTTACTAATTCATTAATCAGAGTTCATTGTTAGTTAATAGTAGTTACTATAGTGTTAATAATGCATTACTCATTTGTTCCTGTGTAGTTATTCATTAATGAAGGATTAGTATTCTAAAGTGTTACCCATAATTGTAATCAGTCACTGCTACAGTTTATCGTCAGTTCATTTAAATACATTTCTGGCTGAGGTCAGTCAATTTCCCAAGACTGAAAATACAAAACCACACGAGCACTGGGTGGCATGGTGATGGAGGATCTTACAGTGACTAACAGAAAAAGTTTAGTGGCTAAAATGCTGATTAGGTCAATGTTGGTAAAATTTCCCCTCATTCTCAGTTTTTTTTTTTTTCCCCTGAATTTCTCTTAAACAAATGACCTGGACATTCTGGGCATGCTGACAATTACAGTTTTGTTTCTTCTGAAATCAGCTGTGGAAATCTACACGATAAACAAGTTGCAGAGTTGTGATGTTGTAAGGGATGTGTCGATCTGAAGCACAATGCACCAACATTTGTAATTAATTGGAAATTAATGAAAACATTTATTTTACTTTTACATGCATTATTTCAATTTTAAAGGCATGATGTCTGAAAGATGTCTGAAAGACATATAGACAAATTTCATGGCTTGCTCTGCATAGCAAAAATATTTATTTTTGATGATGTTTATAAATAAGTGATAGAAATTAATCAATTTTTTAAATTTTGAATTCAGATGTAGTCATTTGGGGTTTATTGTTGACAGCATAATTGTTTTGTTTAGGCTGCTTCCATGTTGTGTTTCCGACATGCTGTAATACGTCCAAAATACAAACCTCCCATGTGAACTTGAAGGCAGGGTAAGTTGAGGAAAACTGAAGCGTCTACTGGACAAACTTTACCACTGCTGGTCCATTTGAATCCCAGTGTCAGAAATCTGTGAGAAATGACAGCAATGTGGTGTTTTTTCAGTCTCTGGAGAACACTGCTGATGTGCTGAATGTGCTCGTACCACTTCAACATTTCCCGAATTATCCTGAAATATAGCTGAGGCACATTAGTCAATCTAAACACCACAAAATACTCATATAGAGGCCATATAGTTTAGAATATTACAGTAGCATGCTGTATATGCAAACATATATTAGAGTCTCACAAACTGTAAAAAGGGTAATCAGTGTATCTAGTGCCATATGAAGGCAATATATTCATACATTCGAGTTGTACAGATTAGTGTTAGGTTTTATTTTTTTTTTGCTTTTTGCTTTGGAAAGTGACTGAAATTAGTTGAGTCTCATGCTCAAGCCCCTCCACTGCATGCAGCAAGCCATACTGTATCACTCTCGAGGTATATGCATATGTGAACTCATTGAATGAAAGTTAGGGAGGATCGTGCTGATTTAATCACAGCAATCAAAACAGAATGATACAGCTTATGCCTTTAGAGAAGTACATAGTGAAGCATGGATTTCATCAGATCCTGTCTGTCCTTACTCCCCTTTCTGTTGAAATATTCCTGTCATTTGACCATTTTCTGTAATGATTGTTTCTATTGTTCAAAAGCACATAAAATCATCAATTTCCTTGCAGTTCCCTGAGGTTGTATTTGGTATGCTGTGCAAACACATGTGCATATCTTGACAACCCCTTGTTCATTCAGTTCAGGTTGCAAAGAAATTGTACTGCTATTCACAAACCCCATGGCCTTATGGGATAGTAAAGTGTCCATTGTATGCACACTTCAGAATCTCAGTGGAAGTAGCAGGTCATCCTGGGTACTTTTCGCTTACTGTTTTTCGAATACAATGTATTTGGACATACTACTCTGTTGGGGTATAGTTTTTCACACACCGTATAGTAGGGAAGTATTAGATTTCGGACGCAGCATGTGTATTCTCCCTGGACTATAATCACACACACCTGTCATTCATTTATGCAATCAGAGCAGCACTTATAATCTGTGCAAGCCCTCAGTCAATGTCTGTGTCTAAAATCACCCCCTACACCCTTAAATAGGGCACTATTTGAGAGGGAAACCATTTGTAGTGGTGTCCAAAACCATAATGAATGTTATTGAGTGCAGTCATTCAATCCCACAATGCACCGCAATAACAAGTGTACAACAAATGTACACTAAAATGGCTAGAGAATACCCATAATGCACTGTGAAAGTCATGTGCTTAAAGAATTTGTTCACTTTCAAATAAACGTTTCCTGATAATTTACTCACCCCCATGTCATCCAAGATGTTCATGTCTTTCTTTCTTCAGTCGAAAAGAATGAATGTTGATGAAAACATTCCAGGATTTTTCTTCTTATAGTGGACTTCAATGGGCACCAAACGGCTGAAGGTCAAAATTACAGTTTCAGTGCAGCTTCAAAGAGCTTTAAACGATACCAGACGAGGAATAAGAGTCTTATCTAGTGAAACGATCGGTCATTTAAAAAAAAATACAAGTGTATGTGCTTTATAAACACAAATAATCGCCTTGCACATGCTTCCGCTTTCCGTATTCTTCAAAAAGCTTACGCTGCATGTCCTATGCCTTCCCTATTCAACTTACGGAACGAACGTGGCGGCAGTTCCGTTTTTTTCCCGCGTCTGACCAGAAGATGGTGCCACAGGTGAATCTTCCATCCATCCATTTTCCAAACCACTGGTCCAATGTGGCTACAGCGTAATATCATACAGGTATAAATTTATTTTGAACTGATTATTAAATCGTTTAATTAAGGTTTATACATAGTTTCAATGATAGAATACAAGATAAATAGTTTCTTTACTACTGGAGCTGCCAGTTTGCTAAGTTTCAAATGATTATTAAACCACAAGCATAAAAACACTTGTTTTCATTCAGTCCCTCAAGTGCACTATATTAGTGGAGTAATGTGGGGAATACATTAGGAAATGAGGGTATAGGGAGCGATTTTGGACACAGGCAGTGTCTAGTCTTGTCTTTGTCTAAGCTTAACGACTGTTCAAGCTTCTGTACATCTGCCTGTGGTTTCTCTACTTTTTTTTTTCTTCGTTGATAGTCTTCATTAATTTTCCTCCATAGTAGGGTTGCACAGTATACCGGTAATAGGAACATAGTATATATGGTATATATTATGGTATATATTTTATTTTAAACTGAACGATATCATGATTTTGCTCATTTTGGTACTTGATACGCTGCTGTTCCAATGTTCACTGCTAGGTGGCTACCCAAACTGGCGTGAAAACATCAAATTTGACAACATAGAGGAACAAAATGGATAAAGCAGTTGAATCTCACTCAACACGGCCAAAACTAATTAATAAAGAGGGCAGTAGAAGTTAAATTTGGAATTATTTTGCTTATAAAACTGATGAAGAACCATCAAACCTTGCCAAGCTTCTGTCACTTGCCCATCCTGACTTGTACAAGACATTATGCAAAAGGACTCCGCGGTGGATCGGCCGCGGAGGTATCGCGGCTTCCGGAACGTATCCGCGAACGAACCCGTATCGGCGTCCACTTGCGTGCAGTGACGGATCCGCAACGAAGGCGGATCGCCGACCCGCCGTGGCTCCGCGATTCATCCGCTCCGCATCCGCGATTAAAACCTTTTGGGACCCGCAAATTGATACAACCGTTACAGTAAAGGCGCGTGCGCATCCACGGATCCGACACGGGTCCGCTGATTGACAGTAGAATTTACGGCGCCGCCCGGAGGCAGAGCTGATCCTCTGGGCGGCGCAAAAACGAATGTGACAGTCACGCGGGTTTGGCGACTTGAATGCGGATCCGCCTAGGAGTCTCCTGCTGTGTGAGTAAGAGATCAACAGGCGACATCATTCAAACTATTTATTTTCTTTTAACACTGATCAACATACTTAAAATCATATCATTTAAATAACACGAAAGCTCCAGCATGCATTTAACATGCTAGAACCAATGATTTTTCATAAAGGCCTAGGTCTAAGGCCTGGGACACATTAGACGGTTTTCAAATCTTAACCGATTTTAAATCTGTGGGAGACCACAGACATCATGACAGTTTCAATCTATTCTTAGTTCAATTGCATTCATGCATATTCCTAGCCAATTGCATTCATGCAACAAAGGAAAATAGAGGAACATCAAAATGGAAGAAATTGGAGTCAAATTGGAGTTCCAACTTGGAAACTCTGAGAAAACACAACAACCCTTACTTCAGAATCAAATATGGCTGCTTAGTACATCAACCAGAGTGAATTAGTAGTGATATATTCCTTATAAGCACTTCTGTTGGTTTGTCTCAATAATCTCCTTGATGCACACAGTACTATCCAACCTCTATCTGTGGACATGATACTTCAGCATTATCTGTGCAAAATACAGCCTTTTATGTGTTTGTATTCCGGAAGAGCAACCACAAGTAAGGTTTGCCTGAACATAAGGCCTGAACACAGAAAACATCTTAGTTTTCTGACCTGTGTACTGGAACGCGGCCAACTCAGGTGTGACGTCATTCCCAGCTCCGACATCCAGATTTTTGAGGCAAATGATGGAGACTATTGGGCTACATTTACACTGTCAGTCCAAATCTGATTCTTTTTCTATCCGATTGGAATCTGATCTAAAATTACTGACTATACACGTTGTGTATCGCAACTGTTCAGATCCCATTTGTGTGTCCATGCTGCTCTTTCGTTTTCCAGAATATCTGCATTAGTTTCTATGGCAATGACATTGTGTTAGTAGCCATACGCCAACAACAACAACAGCAACATTGCAATACAGACGTTGTCTTATTTACAACATGATGTGTAGCAGCCCTCGTTTTCTCATGTGTGGGGATACACATGATTTGTGTGTTATGTGTTTGGGAGCGGGGCATGCTCTGTCAGCCTTAGAGGGGGCTGACTGAGAGCATTTTGAAAGGCTGCCGCTTCGCAAGCTCCGCTCCCGCCTGTCACTCTTTGAGGAGTGCGTTCCCTGAGGTTCCGGCCCTGCTGCTGCTGAGGCAGCACGGAAGCTGAGATCATGGTGTTCACAAATGATGATTTCTCATGCTGTATCCAAATTAAAAACAAAGTGCTTGTCCTAAAAGCAAGCTTGATGAGCACTTTTTGTCACCAAAATCTACACCTCCACCACGGGGCCTTCCATTCTTGGGTCGTGGAATAAACCATTTTCTATCGAGGGAACAAATTAGTAAATCGTGTGCACGATTTAGCCTACAGTTTGTTTTCTGCATGTCATGTCCGGGGCTCCGTATATATACATACACTAGATTAACTATGGCAGAGGGACCGAACAGCGAATCTCTGTTTCTACCAAAGAAACGTCTGAAGTCGGCAGTGTGGGAGCATTTTGGGTACACCAAGAGTGACCAGGGCGTCACTGAAGATGATGGATCGCCTGTGTGCAAAACTTGTTGTAAAAAAGTTGCTGCTAAAGGATCAAACACATCCAATTTGATGCAGCACCTGCGAGATCACCACCCAGCTTTGCATGCCCAAGTAAAGGTAATTTTTTTAAAAGCCATTTTATTCTAGCTTTGTGCATTCTCTTTATATCAAAACTTGAATGTGGGTAAGTTTCATAAAAAGCAACATTTTGAGCGAAAATCTGTTTTTTTTTGGTCAAAAACTACTTCTGGATCATATTGAGAACAATCAAAACACAGATGTAATAATAGATCGAGTCCATTAAGACCCTTAATGCTTGCACAGTCCTATAGCGCCCCCTGGATCTATATTTCATTCAGTAACATTAGGCAGTTTTGATTTATGTGCTGTTTAATGTTGATGATAACATTACTTTACATATGCATGATCACATATGAGATCGCTTGTTTCTGCTTCATCTGTGCTTAGATCAAGAGATTCAGTACTCTTTCAGAAGATGTGTATAAACAAGGAACCATGTCAGGCTGCATGTAAAATTAGATGAATTATTCAAAAGATTATTAAAATGAATATATATGGATGACAGTTGATAAAAATAACAGTTAATTTTTCCCCCTCATTAGTAACAATTTCCCATGGGGGATAAAGTTAATATTAGTCTTATATTAATAATAATAATACTTAAATATTATATAAATGTAATTGTTAATGTAATTAAAGATTGAAAATCAACTTAAGTCATTACTGCAAATTCAGTCAAAGTTCATCTTGGTATAGATTATTTATTTTTCACTTTTCTTATTCACTTTTAGCTTAAGACTGGTGGTGCTGTAGCTGTAATTCAACAACCAACTGTTGCAGAATCCTTTGCAAAGTGTGTGACCTATGCTCCTACTTCAAAACAAGCCCAGGATTTGAATAAAGGAGTGGCCTATTTCATCTTCAAAGATATGATGCCATTTTATGAAAAATGATGCCATCTGATGAAAAAGGCAGTGCCACAATACAAAGTTCCAACAAGAAGCTACTTCTCCACAAACAAAATCCCAGCCATGTACAAGGAGGTACGAGCGAGTGTAGAGGAAAAGATGGCAGAGGGTGTGTGGTTTGGTGCAACCACAAACCTGTGGACCAGCACTGGTGGTGGAGGAGAACCCTTTATGAGCTTTACAGTCCACTACTGATTGGAAGCTGAAGTCTCAATGTCTTGAGACTCTTTATTTTCCAGAAAACCACACGGCAGAGCATATCACAGAAATGATGGAAAACATGCTTCTGGACTGGAAGATAAAGAAAGAGAGTCTGTCTGGAATTTCAACAGACAATGCCAGTAACATGAGAAAAGCCTCTGCATCATTTCCCTGTGTCTGGTTTCCTTGTTTTGGTCATAATTTAAATTTGTCCATTTTCAAAGTCCTCAAGATACCAAGGGTGGAATCCGCTACCAGAGCATGCTGACATTTGGTGCAAGGGTTTTCTCGAAGCTGGAAACGGAAACGTGAGCTCCAAAAGAAGCAGGCAGAATTGAACATCCCTGAACATTCACTGATACACAATGTGGTCACCAGATGGGGATCCACATTTGAAATGATTTCCAGGTTCTTGGAGTAGCAGCAGGCCATCTGTGGGGAGCTAGCAGGAGACAGACGCACCTGGCATCTTATGCATAAAGACAGTGACATCACTGTCCTGGAGAAAGTAAGCCAGCTCCTTTGTCCTCTCCATGATTTCACTGATGTCCTGGCCTCAGAGAAACAAGTCACACTTTCCTCCCTGAAGCCAGTCTTGGAGCACATTAACAATGAGATACTTCAAGATGAAGAGGAAGACTGCACTCTCACTAAACAAATGAAACATGTAATAAGAGAAGACCTGTTAATGCAGCTGAGATATACAAAGGAAATGAAGAATGTTCTGAACATTTCCAGTTTTGTGGATCCTAGGTTCAAAGGAAGCTTTGCTGAGAATCAGTCAAGGCATGCAGTGATGAAGCAGTTGCACTTGCATCACATCCAGAGATAACAGAAACAGAAGATCCTCCAGCAGCAACGACACAGAGCACCTTCTCCACCACTACCACCAAAAAGAAAGAGAAGAGCCTATCTGGGTTGTTACAGCAAATCACCAGTTCAAAGAAGAACAGGTCACTAGCTTCAGGACATGCAATGCCATCAATCTAAGAACAACTTGACTCGGAGGTCAAACTGTACTTGTCCCTTCCTGCAATCAGTGCTGATGCTGACCCACTGGCTTGGTGGAAGGCACATGTGGAAGAAATGCCAAAGCTTTCAAAAGTGGCCCAAAAATACCTCTGTATCCCTGCAACAAGTGTGCCCTCGGAGAGGGTGTTCAGTGCAAGTGGCCATATCCTGTCTCCTCAACGGTCAAGACTGAGCACTGAGAATGTGAACATGCTCACATTTCTGCACTATAATATGAACTGAAAGGACTGGAAATAAATGTGCAATTTGTAAAAAGGCCCTGATGTTGGGGGGTCCTGCAGCCTTTGACTCCTTGTTTTGTTCCAATAGGATTTGCATAGCTAGCTCATATTTAATTCCAGAGATGTGGACCTTGTTACTTTTTATTTATTTTCACTGGACTGTATTATTTATGTTTCAGAAGGTGGCGCGAATTGGCAATATATTTTTAAAAAAAAAATCTGATGCCCTAAATGCCTGAGTTGAAAAATCTGAACTTTGGCGAAAATTCGCGGCGAGTTAACCAATCAGGGACTCTGCTTTGGTAGTAACGTGTTTATGACGTGATCAGCAGTGGAGTCCAGAACAAAGATAATAGTCGCTGTGTTTGGCCACCCTGAGCTCTATGATGTGTCATCATATTTTTATCGAGACAGGAATAAAAAGAACCTTGCCTGGAAGTGGATAAGCGAAGAAATTGGACAATCTGGTTAGTTGTAAAACGCTTTGCATGATTTTAGCCGTTGATACTAGCCCACCTGCTAGCTAGCAAAATCCGGCCGGCATAACCGAGCTAAATTGCCGCTACTGGTTTCCAACTGTCAAGATGATGTGTTTAATCAGAGGATCTGTGCAGAAAGAGATAGAAGCCCCTCCCATGATGCGAATTCGCGTCTGAACACACTTTGTTTAGACGTGCGAATAGAGCGAATTTGACACGCATCTGAAGCATCTGACTTCAAAATGTTCAAGCGTCCAACTAGATGCGTCTGACGCGAATTTGATGCCCCAGACTATAATTGTACCAACAAAATGTATAATCGATGCATCCCTAGTACAGACATGGCCAAGGCTATGTTTGTATGCTTTTCCCTCAATTGCTCTGCTCCCAGGAGTTCTGGAGAGGGTCCACTGGAGATTCCGATCAGGAGAGACCTTCTGTCTCAGGCGAGAGGCATGATTCTTCACCCCCACCCAGAGATTTGGAACATGTGGGTTTGGCCTCTGAGGGGGCCCAACTCATAGACTCAGGTCTCTCAACTGAGGTTGTAGAGACCATACTTCACTCCAGAGCTCCATCCACAAGGAAACTTATGAGGGCTTATCTGCGGCTCCCTTCGAGCCCCTTTATTGGTTACATAAAAGTTTCTGATCTTAAAGACTGCTTTTCTTTGGTATCCCCTACGTGCCTGGAATTAGCACCGGGGATGGTCAAAGCATTCCTTTATCCAAAACCAGGCTATGTCCCTAAGGTACCGACCAACATACCGTGGCCTATCATTTTGCAGGCCTTCTGCCCTCCTCCTTTCGGAGATCAGGACAAGGAAAAGCTGAACCTTGTATGTCCAGTAAGAGCGCTAGACACCTATGTCCACAGAGCTGCCCTGTGGAGGAAAACTGATCAGCTGTTTGTCTGCTTTGGGTCACCTAAGAGAGGTCTCCCTGCATATCCAAGCAGACAGTTAGCAAGTGGATAGTCGAGGCTATTTCTCTATATGAAGCCTCTGGCCGTCCTCCCTTCCTTTGGCAGTCAGGGCTCATTCTACCAGGAGTATGGCGGCCTCCTAGGCCTTAATTTCGGGTGTATCCCTGCAAGATGTTTGTGATGCGGCGGGCTGGTCCTCTCCGCTCACATTAGTAAAATTTTACAACTTGGATCTGGGTGCTGCCCCAGGTTCTCAGGTGCTTATGTCTTGGTGAGTTCAGTATTCACACAAACAGGCACTTGTAAACATGCCGTTTGGGCAATTCGTTCTCAAAGTGTCCTTGACGCAGCGCAAGTTCCCTCAAAAGGGAATGTCTCAGGTTATGACTGTAACCATAGTTGCCTGAGAAGGGAACGAGATGCTGCATCACCCTGCCATACTTCCTGCATCCCTGTGATCTACTTGCTTCGGCTAATTGAAGCTAACGCTGGTTATTCCGGATATGCTTTCATGCTTTCCTGGTCCTGACGTTCACTCTCACCATTGGACTAGTTGACACACGTGCTTCAGATGCAATAACGCAGAATTGCTGTGTCCTTGAAGCAGCGTCTCGATCCCTTCTCAGGGAACTATGGTTACAGTCGTAACCTGAGACGTTTCTGTAGCGACTTTCATCATGTTGCCTATAACAACGTCTGACATCTACGTGGTGTGAGAAAGTCGCATAAACCACATGAAATCCGATAAGAGCAGTCAGACTGAAACGGATTTCCAGAAATGCAATTTGAATAGGATTTCAAACCACATATGAATGTAGTTTGAAACTTTTTTTAAAAAAAGATCACATTTCATGTGATTTTATGCCGTTCACACTTGCTAAATCTGAACGGATTTCAATTAAATATGCACAACAATTGGATTTGGATTGGCAGTGTGGACGTAGCCTTGATGAATAACCTGTTTCTCAGGTCAGAAATGATTTATCAGTAAAGTTTTACTGATTTCATTGAGGTCTCAGCTCAGGACTAATGCACAGGTGACTTGTTATCTTTACTGGACATAATAATCTGTGAACACTTTTTGCCAGACAATGAAGCAGAACAGCTGCATAGTTACTAAAGCTACTTTTAATGCTCGATGTGTGAAGGTGTCTGCTGCCACACACACACACACAGTCACTCTCAGGTCTTGTGTGTATAATTACCATAATGAAACTCTTATTGAGCTTAAGAGAGGTCAGCTGTAAGTGGCCTTTAGCTAATGAGAGAGACAGAGGCATTAAGGGACAGACAGATTAGCTGCACACACACACACACACACACATATAGAAGGAACTATATGTGTGAGTGTGTTTCGGAGACGTGGGTCTGTAAGGTTCAGCTCTAAGTACATGTATAATTCATATAGCTCTTTCTTTATCTTGATTGACAGCATGCCCCCAAAACCCCTCTTCCACTAACCCACACATACACACGCCAGTCTTTACCCTGCACACCTTAACAGTCACATGCATACTGAGACAGAGGATCAGCCTCTTCCTATCACTAGGGCAAGACCAGGTTCACGACGGGTGTAACTAGCCAATAGGTATGGGACAACAGGTCTGATGGCTGTGCATAATGACGTGCACCTGCCATGGATCTCATCACTGCTGCCGTAAATTCAATTTGGCATTTCTCCTTAAAGAAGACCGGACTTCTAACCAATGTTATGGAATGACCACCTTCTTTCACATCAGAAGCTCAGATCCCCTGTTGCTGTGGCCAGTCGGCCATGCAGTCCCTTGCGAAGAAGAAGACTGTGGGGATGTGCACTTGTAATGTAATATATATATATATATTTTTTTTTTAAATCTACACTTGTACATAATGTAATACCAATGGAATAAAAGGCCACTTAAAGGGTTAGTTCACCCAAAAATGAAATTTCTGTCATTAATTACTCACCCTCCTGTTGTTCCACAACTGTAAGTTTTAGCAATCTTTAGTTCATTTTGTTGTGTTGACTAACATACTAAAGCACATGTAAAGCACTTGATTATAATTTTAACTGTAGTGTGTTTTTCAACAATAAAGTTAATATATTTTAAATGGACTAAATTGCAGCTTCATCATTACAAATGTGTAACTACAAATATATTTCAATACATGACAAACAAGTTTCTATAAACTCAAGTATATTCCTTTAAAGTACACTGCCCTCCAAAAGTTTGGAAACGCCCTAGAAAAGTGGGGTTTTGGACAATATTGGCATGAATTCTTTTTAATTTGTGATAATTTTGCACTGATAAGGGACAACACAAACTACGAAAACATATTTTATTATATAAACAGTTTATACATAGAAAAAAAGTAAATTTTCGATTCATCAAAATATCCAGCATTAGCAGCTATCTGACCTAAACTGGGTTCTAATTGGTTCATTGTATTCTAAACTTCATTGGCAATCAATTGTTGAAGCTATTAAGGTGTGCTGACCCAAAAATCTGTTACAAACCTGGGCCAAGTTTAAACCAGTAACCAGCATCACAGCTGGCAAAGGGGATGTCTGACTTTGACATGTTTATATTGCCATGAAAATTATTATTGCTGGTCTTCAATGATAATGTCAAGTTACTGTAATGTATTTGCACCAAAAAATGATAAGGATTTATGCTGATATCGTCCAAAACCACACTTTGCCAGGGGTGTTTCCAAACTTTTGGAGGGCAGTGTATGTTATTTCCATAAGTACTCTTTTTAAAAATGTGCTAAAGTGTATTTCTTTTTCACAAGGGATGATTGATGTTTGATACATAAAATGCGAAACATGCCTCCAACATCCTCTTCGTCAATCCTAAACAGGGAAGCCGCACCGCTAACCTGAACCCTGGAGTTCGAAGCACACATCAGGCTGCTGAAAAGTACATGTATTCTTATGAAATTACTATTGTGAGTCATATTAATTGTAAATATGTCATTCATTATATTACAGTCGATATTTAACCAGTCACAGATTATTTTCGGAGGCTCCCAGAAATATTAAATTTCTGCTGCTTTGGGACTGTGCGTGTTCTTCAGTTGCCATCAGTCAATCAGCGTGTCATGATTTCACTGTCCTGCGGCACCAGGGTTATCAGTCACATGACATTTACGGCTCAGGTGATTGACTCAGTTTGTATTCAGAGTGCCCATGAGCAAAAACACACATTGCTCACATTTTCCATTTCCATCTCTATGTTTTTATTTTATTTATTTTTTTAATTTATAGGCTCCAGCATCCTGTGTGAAGCTTCATAGGACAAGCAGTTTAAAAAATGGATGGATTTATTTTATTACAGTTAAATACATAGTTCATCTAAAATGAAAATTTTTTGCTCTCCCCTAAAGCTTGCACCTAAAATAAAGCCAGCATTTGGAATGACATTAAGGTCAGTCAGTAAAGCCTATAGTGGAATTTCACTGCTAATTCTGTTTCTAGAATTACAATCATGCACACACAAGCATACAATATATTTCTAATCTATACTGACATCTGGCCTCTACAGTGTTGCTCTATAAAAAACGGAGGAAATCTATTTAGGAATCTAAGTCTATAATAGAGTGCTTATGTGTCTAAACTTTGTAAGTCACAATGAGAGGACAGGGCATACGTACGCGCGTGTGTCACAGTCAGTCTGTGCTCAGGGAGATGCAGCTGGTACCAGAGTCTGTGTCTGTGGGTCTGCGGGCAACATTTATTTTTAACTCTCTTTCTCTCATACACACACTCATATCTCTATGCTCAGAATTCATTTGTAATATATCTTATTGCTAAATTTGCATTCCCTCGTGAAAAAGACGATAATATACTTTAAAAGAACATACTGAGTGCAAACTGAATGTAATGTTTTCAGACAGTTGCATGTTAACTGCAATAAAATGAAAATGTATTATACTGTAGTTTAAATTTAAATGCTACAATGCTTTTTTGACTCACTTAAGAGCATCTTTTCATAATTTCTTTATTACTACTTCTGTCTTTGGTTAAAGTATACTGCTGGAAAGCATTTATAGTAAACTAATATTAATGTAATTTCTATTGAAACTTGTATGTCAGTTTGAGCCAGAGTCTGATAAACACAGCCAAGAAGAATGAGCTGATCAATCCGAACCACCTTCGCAAGCAGGACGTTTCACAGAGGTAATTCTTTATTTTTCAACCACAAAATGTTGTGGTTGAACTGCTAAGGAATAGTGTTAAAATATATTTTAACCACTGATTCTTCAATTCTTTGGTCCATGTAATGATGTTTTTTCCTTGCAGTGTTTTCTCAACAGAGCAAACTCTTTCTGGCCTTATAACTACCCTTGTTTGAGGACGAGCTGACGTAGCCAGCAGGGAGGATTAGGCAAATAAGTTACATGGTGGTGTATCTACATACGTAAATAATGGTGAGACTACAAACAAGGCATTTCAGGCAGACGTTTTCTGTTGGAGAGATTCACCTCTTTTTGTGCGGACTTTGTGCTTTGCAACCTTGCAGTTTGTTTACATGCACAAACACTAAAGGAAGGCAAACTAAAAAAGCATATCAGGTCCCCTTTTTTGTCATCTGCAAGTACAGTTCTTTACAAATATACATTTACGATTTGAAGTACACTACAAGTGCACACACATTAGAATTAAGCACGCTTCTTTTTCACAAGGGATAGTTGCAACTTCAGTTATTATTCATTTCTTTCTTCCCTCAGATCTGACCTCAAGTCAAACATCATTCCTCATAACATTAGCACTTAATATGCATTTAATTAAGTCACTGTTTCTAGCCAGCTCTGAATTCATGTTAACACGTTAAACACGAATACGGAATATTCCAGCTAGACTTTTAAAAAATATTATCCTGTCTGTTTTAGATTTATCAGCTCATGTAGCATGATGATACTTTCATGAGAAACAGCATGTCATTAAACACTGAGGCCCAGATTAAAAAACTGACAGTTAAATGACTTCTGTAACAGATTTGGCAATAGACATCACTTCAAAGTCTGAAACACATATTTAAACAAAATTTCTGACAGAAGCAGCTAGCTAGAGATTAAGATTAAAAAACGGGAAAGAGAATGAGAGTTGGCTTGAGGATGGTCTGGGCTTCAGTGATGATGTGTAAGGATGATGGGAAATTCCTGAGGTTGCACACACACACACACACACACACAGCGTGTGAAGTGTGAAGTCAGTGGTCCAGTGAGAGCCCAGAGGGTCGCTGCTCTTGATGACAGATCACCCAGAACTCCATAACAGCTCATTATGTAAAAGCCTCATGAATAGAGATGTGACGGGCAGACTGCAGCCGTGAAGATCGAGGCAGAAAAGGACAGAAGATGGGCGCTTCAGCATATCAGATTTATTTCAGCATTATCAGCCATAACTCAGTCGCCATGATGAGCTGCCTCGGGCTGAAACGCCTCACGCCGGACAGGAGATATAAAAAAAATCACACAAATCACATGATGTATGATTATAACTGAACAAAGCCCATGATGTGTGGAATTAAACACCAAGAGAGTGAAAGGGATGGAAAAAAGCTGCATTTTTGGTCCAGGGCCGTATAATTACCATAGAGATTGCCTCCTTATTTTTCAGATTAGTGGTCCATAAACTGTTACACTAAACATGTTAATAATGAAACATTTTTATTTGCACAGTATAAATAATGTAAACTGTAATATAATATATAATATAATATAAAAGTATGGTAACACTTTTAGTTTAGGGTCCAATTCTCACTATGAACTAGTTGCTTATTATCATACATACTACTAGGATATTGGCTGTTTATTAGTACTTACAAAGCACATATTAATGCATTATTCTGCATGATCATATTGTACATCCCTTAATCCTACCCAATACCTAAACTAAACAACCTTACTAACTATTAATAAGCAGTAATTAGGAGTTTATTGAGGCAAAAGTCATAGTTAATAGTGAGAATCGGACCCTAAACTAAAGTGTGACCAAAAGGATTATAAAATTGCTGTATATGTATAAGTATCTTGCAAAATAAGGAAATGAGGAAATATATTTTCTGGCAGAGATTTCCTGCATCAAGTACCAGCAGGTATTAAAGGTCCCGTTCTTCGTGATCCCATGTTTCAAACTTTAGTTAGTGTGTAATGTTGTTGTTAGAGTATAAATAAAATCTGTAAAATTTTAAAGCTAAAAAGTTCAATGCCAAGCGAGATATTTTATTTAACAGAAGTTGCCTACATCGAACGGCCAGTTTGGACTACATCCCTCTACTTCCTTCTTTAATGACGTCACTAAAACAGTTTTTTGACTAACCTCCGCCCACAGGAATACACAAGAGTTGCGTTTGTAGAGTGTGTTTGTCGCCATGTCGTCGAAACGCTGTTATTTTCATCCCGCAGTCCAATCACCGGGTCTGATTCCGGCTCAAATTGATAGGGTAAAATTAAAGACATGTTTACAATAACACTGAGCGCCTGCATCTCCACGTTATGGTAAGAGGCGTGACCTTTCCGGGCACGGTGCGCTATGCTGCTTTCGAATCACAACACAGGAACCGCTGGCACAATCAGAACTCGTTACGTATTTCTGAAGGAGGGACTTCATAGAACAAGGAAGTCATCAGCCCGTTTTTATGACAGTGGAAACAGCGGTATACAGATAAGTAAATTATGTGAAAAATACTGTGTTTTTTTACACGCGAAACATGAACACATGTTATATTGCACACTATAAACACAATCAAAGCTTCAAAAAACCACGAAAAACGGGACCTTTAAAACCTGTCAGAATGTCAAAATGATATTATGTTGCTTATTTTTAGATTTTTTAAGTATAAACAGGAAGCGAAGTGGGAGAGAGAAGGGGACGGGATTGGGAAAGGTCCGTGAACAAGGACTCAGGATACATTTCTTCTTGCCCGGTTCATGATACTTCGAAAATGAAATGTCCAGTGAGTGAGTGAGTGAGTGAGTGGTGCTAAAAGCATGTTCAAGTTTGATCTGAAACAGATGTACGTTTATCTGGCAACGTTTTATTAAGTCAGTTGTATATGGCAGAGTGGACCTAAAGATTGTTCAATTTTCTCTGAAACAAATGAACATCAACACGAACATTTTTTTTTGTTTTTTTGTTTTTCGTATCACTGCAGTTCGAAACTGAAATATCCATCATGGAGTGGCGATAAAAATGAACTTTCACTGTTGTTAGTTTCACTCAAACCATCCTTGTTCACATTGCTTAAAAACTCATGTAACTACATGAACTTAATTTAACTGAGCTGTTTCTACTAAAAATGAGTACTGTCAGCTTTACTTAAGTGTTTGTTTCTTTCAACTTAACATTGCTGAGTGAAATGCACAGATTAATGTTGACATAACTAACTGGGCAGTGGATCCGTAGTTCCCAGCATGCTTTGCAAGGAACTGCATTAGGAGAGTAAATTTAGGGATTAAAGTGTTATTTTATGTGTTTTTCAGTAAAGGGAAAGATGCTGTTAGTTTATGTTAGGAGACATCATAGGATAAAATGCTGTTATGATCTTGGCTGCACAAAGTATTAAATGTAGGGGTGCCAATAATTGTGGAATACAATACATATATCACAGTAAAAAAATGTCTTTCATTATAACCTTTTTTTCTTTCAATCTTAACCTATTTAAGCCTATTTAAGGTTAGATTTTTATGAATATTTTGAATGAAAGACCAAGACAATTTTCCATCCATCCTTTCTCCAAACCACTTCTCCTATATAGGGTCCTGTTCCATTACAAACATGATACTCTTGCTCACATGAACTCTTATATTCATATTGTCGTACAGAACACCAAATCACTCAGATAATCACATGCATACAAACATAAGTACACACCTACAACAAATACAGCTACAGCATGCTGACACACACACACACACACACACACACACACACACACACACACACACACACACACACACACACACACACACACACACACAGAGCTGAAGAGAGCTCAAACAGTGGGCAGCTACTGCTCATAAAAATTACATGAGACGATTTAAGAAGGTAAATGTCAGCAGGAACTAAAGAAACACTCAGAAAACGCTCTCTCTCAGACACATCACACACTGAGTTTTAGATAAGCTTAAATGGCAGAAAGTCTCTTACGTACTCTGAGCTTTTGTGTCTGTTTTGCTTGTTGACAGTTCTGCAGATGAGGATGGAGCTGTTGGTCCTGTTGATTGACAGCTGTCATCTCTTAGCAGATAAAAGGCCTCAGAACAGTTTCACATATTACCACATCATTTACAGCGACACAGCAGACCTCATTAGCTCGTTAGAGGGCGTCTGTGTGTTTAAAATCTTTGAAAAGTCCTGTTAATGGCTGGGGGTTGTGAGTATTGTGCAATATTTGACTCATTTTTCTGAGGATTTCTTTCATTATTTTATACTTCAGAACATTTGGTATGTAGTTCATGAATTGTATTGAGTGCTTTTATGGTGCTTTTTTAGTTATTTTTCATTAAATTATTGTGTGGTTACTCTTAAAAAAGAAGTGCTTAATTGTACTGAATGTGCACTTGTAGTGTACTTCAAATCTTAAAACAACATTACATTTAGTTCACACTTACAGTTGATATAAAAAGTCTACTCATCCCTGTTAAAACAGCTGGTTTATGTGATGTAAAAAAATAAACAAAAATAAATCATATCAGAACTTTTGCACATTTAATGTAAAAATTACAACCAATGCAATGCCACTTAAACTGATTTATTAAAAAACATTAATTAACGTGAAAGTGACGTGTCGTGTAGTCCCATACTCAGAATTTGTGTTCTGCATTTCACCCAACCAAGTGCACACACACAGCATGAGTATTAAAGGTGCAGTAGGTGATCTGGGAAATGCTAATGTTAGCCTGCTAGCATTGAAAGCATACAATCCTTGCAATACGCTGTCCAAAGCCATGCCTCATCCAAAACATATATGAATGCGCTGCTCTTGGCAAAGTGTCACAAGAGATGGTGTTAAAACCTACCTCATGGTCTCAAAGCACATAACATTACAATAATAATGAACATAAAAAACATAGAGCACAGCAACTGGTTTATTAGGCTGCTGTCACTTTAAGAGCTGACGCTGTCAAACATGATGTGGATCTGACACGCATCTCATTTTCTCACAACTCTTTAAGGTCTTTTAAGATGTTATTTAACTCATTGATCATAATTCTGTGTTATTGTTTGTTCAAGCGAGAAAGAGAACCCAATACTTGTGATCTTTCTGTGCACACAGGTCGTGTGTGTGTCACACAGACCCAACTCCCAATCTCCTCTATATCATCAACTATGAATGAATTTCGAAAAAAGTACTTGCAATTACACATGAGATCACGTAGCATATAATACACAAGAACAATCAGAACAACTCCTTAGTCCTTGATAAATAATTACAAATAAATAAACATTTAGTTTAAAATAAAATAACTTTATTAAGCTAGTATTTGGCTGATTAGAGTATGACAGAGTATTCAAACCTGTACTGTAACTTATTTATTAAAATACCTGGATTTTTCACACTGTTACACCTGTTATTGTACTTGTGTTGATTTTAGATGTAATCCTTATTACAGTTTTTTACAGACGCTAGGACACATTTCTCAATACTTAGGTCACTTTTGCAAAACTCTTCACACAGTGAGCACAACAGAAGTCTATGTGGGCTAAACTGAGGATCAATTATCATTGCTTTGGCACAAAATGCATTCAATGACTACATCTCTCAAATTTCATGAATTCTTTTCTCACTCAGACACAACAACTGCCAAAACTCTTTGTACGTACAGGCCAATTTGCACATGCTAACATACTGTTTTCAAAACTGTTAAACTTATGTTCAAAACAATAACATAATACAAAACTGAATAAGACAGCAATTTGCTACATTCCTACAGTAATATTTTAATAAAACATATTTTAAATCTTAAAATTAAATGCTATAAAAACAATTTAATTGTATCTGTATCAGTGGATGGTGTGTATACAAATTCTTGTATTTTGGAATTATAAAAAAATTATAAAAATAAATAAAAGACATAAAATATTGACAAATTCTGCATCATGTCTGATTCATTCCAGTAACATATATTGCAGTGAATTATAAACAGAAATGTGTCCTTGTTTTACACAAGAAAACATTGTATAATGCTACATGTTGTTAGTGTTTTTTAGGTCATTGTTTTGTGGGTGACAAAGTGTGTTTGTCGGCTGTCAACCTTTGCTAGTGTTCTGAAAGAATAAGTTGATTTGAGACCTGAATACAGTGTTTTGGTAGTTGTACTGCATTTTGAATGTGAAATGAACTGCTTTGCCAAGATGAAAGTTGGTTAGGAGAACTGTGTGAAGAGTTTTGCAAAAGTGACCTAAGTATTGAGAAATGTGTCCTAGCGTCTGTAAAAAACTGTAATCTTGTACTAACCAGATCTCCTTTTAGTTATAGGTATACAGGAGAATATATTTTGACTAACACCCCCCAAAAAAAGAGAGTATATACATCTATATATTAATCATTTCTTATTTTCATATAAATGAATACATACAAATGGACATGGATGTTCAATGGGTAAGACATTCTGTCTTAAAGTGGCCATTGTAAGATTCTAAGAACATCCTGTGCCTGTTTTCTGTGTCTCTGTATCTCTGTCTAGCCATTACATCATGCTTAAAGAACATGTTACTTTTCTTAGAGTTGTGCACAACCCCTAATGATTGTATTAATGCTGAGTTGCCATTTTCACTTCCTATATTTTCAATATATAATTGGCTCTCTGGCCGAATAAACTTTGTATCTTGGTTGAACTGCACTCTCTGTGTCTGAATCTTCTATTTGATACCCTGGTACCAGCTCTTCTGTGCTAGATCACTCAACCTGACCAGATCTTCTTGAATTGTATTATTAAGGTGAATTATTAGATTCTAACAGAAAGGGAACCCTTAAGGAAAATAGTGAACAGTGAGCATTTAAGCGGGTAAATATAGGAGGAAAAATAGCAGCCATTTTCACCACTTCTGACACGTGTGCAAAGTTTCATGAGTTTTCGAGCACATTTAGACCCTCAAAAATGTGATTCATTTCAGAGAGGAATAATTAGAAATGGAGCAATTCCAAAAGGGTTCTCACACCATCGGGCCCTAATAATGAAAAAGGCAAAATAAACAGTATATTACCGAGCAATGTAAGGGAAACCCAGACTTGAGGATGAAGTTTGAACAGATGCAGGTATTTATTCAACATGTAATATATTCACAGTGAGTAAAGGCAATGATAGTAGTGCAGAGAAACTGGATCTGAGAAACTATCTTTCACCAAGTTTGGAAGAGTCCGTTGATGAGTCAACACACAAACAGCAACTTATCACAAAGAGATAAATGTTTTTAATGTAAAGTAAATGTTTTTAATGCAAATCGGCAACTGAGGCTGGGATGCTGTTATTATGGAAAGTAAATTAGAAAGAAGAGAGGGCCAAAACTAATATATCATGTAAAAAGACACAAAAATTATGTAAAGAAATGCGAATTTTCAGCAAATATACATTTGCAAAAAAAAAAAAAAAAGTAATTTCTCCAAAGGTAACAATTATTATTCTATCCAATGTCTGTATTTTACCTCAAATGTAAGCTGCTTCAGTTAAAAGTAACAGATAATGAAATACATGTAAAGGTGGAATCTATATCATAAATGTCTATTAGATATTTGGTATTAAATGTAATTTTGGGGGGTCTATAAATACCCCAATAGCAATTAGTTCTAAATGCTGTTGAATATTCTTGTCATTTTCTACATTTACACTTCAGTCTCCAGTGAAGCCATCAGCACGTTCCTAGCATCTTCAGCAATGTCATCCAGAGCTCTCTTAAGCATATTTGAGACTGTCAGATAAGACAGTCCTCCTGCCACCAAACTGCCAATAATGGGAATGAAGCTCAACACTAACTCAACAGCATCTTCTGATACAAGAAGAGACGCAGCACCCAGCCAGGTTAATACTGAACTTGTGTTTATCCCTTGATGCAGAGGAGACTTCATCAGACTCTTCAATTTCTCTACAGTTTTCCCAGATCTTCTGCAGGGATGGATCATCCAGACCAAATGCACTGTAGTACTTTCTCAGCTCTTTTGCTATCATGGTTATATCTGCAGAGATTGAAAGACCAGGAAGAGGCATATCAGCTGCACATTCAGACAGGAAGGCAACTTTCATGATGTTTTCCTCCAGAGCTTTCTTCTTTTTCTCATTAATCTCCAGTGTAATATTCGGCAAAGCCAACATCAGCACACGTCTCTTATGCTGTGGAAGCTCTTTCTCCATTCTCTCCTGCAGCTGATTTAAATCATATTCTCCAAGCTCCAAGCCAGAGATCAGGAACACGACAGGATCATCTATACCGATCTTTCTCAGACCTAGACAGAATCAAAAAAGTCATCAACAAAGGATTGTATATATTTTTAATAGGTATCTTATTAAGTGAAGTTCACAACGTAATTTCGGGAGGAGTGAACCCATCTAATCTTTCAATTAGTGAAACTCAAACATAAATGATGTTTTATTAACAAAATTCGGGAGGAGCAAGTTCAGATAATTAACCTAATTAGCACAGGTGGAGAGCATTCAGTTAATCAACTCAACCAATGTCAAAGGTATAAATTCAGCAGACTGACTTCTGTTCATCTGAGAGTTTATCAGCATCCCTCCTCCACCCCATCTCCTCACTTATAGTTCTATCTACTTTTACCACACCGGGGGGAGTACTCTGGGTTCGGGCCAAAATTCCGAGCTCGGAGCCCTCTCCCCGGACAACACGCCAAATACGCAAAACTTTACTCCATTTAATTATATGGATATGTGAACTCGTGAATCTCAAGAGAAGGGAACCCTAATCTTTCAATTACATCCAGAGCATATAAGCAGCTACTCACTCTGCTCTGGCATCAGTTGTTTCGATATCCCTCCACCTCCCCAACTCCACCTCATAAATTAGGCATCTCATCTATCGTACTCCTCTTCCATTCACTAGTAGTCCCTGGGGGGTATATCCAAGCTCGAGCTGAAGCTGCTTCCTCGAGCCCCTCTACAGCGGACAGCAAGCCAAATACGCTTAACCTTATTAGCTTAAAGATTTTATGAGGAAACGAACTTGTGAAATAGGGTAATAGGCTAATACCATTCAGCATAATCATGTAGTGCTGAAACCCTATTGTAATTGTAAGGATTTGTATTATTATTCTTCTGGCGTAAAATGAATAGTGCAGACCAAACTGTAAGGCCTAGAGACTTGAAACTTGACCAGATGATACAGTAGGTCTCAATTTAGGGAGCAGTTGACAGAGTATGACCCAGATTGGCCAATAGGTGGCGCTGCAGCGATGAAAACTTTTGCAAACTAGTCCTAAGTTTTTGAACCTAAGTTTGGAACCAAACCAGTGGAAAAATATTCTCTGGAGTCGGAATATCAAAAGTTATCAAAAAGTTGAAATTTCGATTCCAATGAAGTTTGAGCATCTATGTGACAAAGTTAAAGGTGCTCTAAGTGATCCTGGGTGGAGTAACTTTCTGTTGACGTTCGAAGTGTTGTCAAACAAAACAGAGGCTAGCTCCCTCCTCCTCCTCCTCCCCCTCCCCCTCCCCCTCCGTGCTTCCTGAAACAGTCATTTAAAATCATTCTTGTCCGTTATTGGCTGGAGCATGTTTATTATGTTTCGTGGTCCAGGCTGCACCAGTTTGTTTTTATTGCCGTTTTTGGAGCTTGTGGCGACTACAGAAACCGCGTTTTTTTACAGTGTGTTCAGGGGACAGGCAGCTAGCGGATAGTGAGGAGATGTTTGCTGTATGTGACAAAAAATGTTTTGGCCTAAAAACGCGTGACATCACTTTAACGGAGGCCGTTCAGAACAAAACTTGGTATGGGTCATCAGCATGAGAAGTTTCAAGCCAGCGCCACCTAGTAGTGAAAATAAATTTTCAAATGCTTATAACTTTGGTGTAACGGTATGTAGACTCAGAGCACAATGGGAGAACTTTAAACACAGTTTATTGAACACAGTGATAATGTAAACACAGACAGTTATTCAAATTAAGCAGAGAGATGAATGAGTGGTAACAGTACTTGAAGATAGGGGAAGTGCACAGAGATACAGAAGGAAGACGTTGGAGACAAAGGAGATGGAGTGAAGACCATGGAATGCTGGAGAAGGTAACTTCTTAGAAGCATGGCAAACCAGGTGAGCAGAGCATAGGGTTATTGTCTAGTATCCTTTAGGGAGAACAGACAATAGCTGCGTCTCATTTCGAAGGCTGCGTCCTCCGGAAGTCGCGTTCGAAGGTTGCATTCGTCATTGAGGCTGTATCATTTTAGAAAAGTAAGTAGGACACTCCAAACGCGACCTTCAGATGCGCCCTTCTTTCACAGAAATTCGGAGGATGCATGAGGTGTATCCTTCGCTGCTGCAGACAGCCCACAATTCTTTGCTTCGCAGTTAACAACCATCATTTATTTAAAAAAAATAAATAAAAATAATAATAATAATAAATGGCGGTGTACATACAAGCGAAGATGTGTTTAAATGCAAGTAGTTTCATGCTTGTTTTTGTTTTAAACTTTGTTCTTCTTAGCATCCTCCTCCTTAGTCTCTGCAACAGATATTTGTTGTACATACACCAGCTCCTCAAGCATTAAATACATTTTCTTTTCAAATTACTTTACAAATTTATAAATAATATTCATTCATTTGCTGAGAGCGCAACAAGGCTGCCGTGAACGCGTTGTCATAGCAACGATATACTTCCTGTTTCCTTTCCTGCCTGTGTCCTACGAAGTACGTCTCATTTAATTATGGTTAAGGACACTCCATATACTGCATCCTTCACAAGATTCGTCCTCTTGAGGATGCAGCCTTCGAAATTAAATGAAATGAGACACAGCTAATGAGTGATGCTTAAATAGTCCATGGCTGATGAGATGAAGATGATGACAGGTGCAGGTGATTAGTGGTGAGTGACTGGGTGATTGCTGAAGGAGTGCAGTTGATCAGAAGGAGGGATGATGAGAAATGTAGTGTGAATGGACTGGTAACCCTGACATTTGGGTGTGGTCGACTTATTTTCACAGAAGTCACCTCCTTAGACTCCTGAATCCTTGCTGAGTCCAATGATATAAAACATGCAAGGGTTTTGTGCAGCGCTGTGATTTAGCGCTTAAAAAACTTTTGCTAATATCTTTGAAACCGTTAGTCCGATCAAGACAAAACCAGCATAGGGAATACGAAACCATTGATCGTTAACTAAACGCTAATGCCCAAATGTCAACATTTTTTTATGCTCTCATATATATGTGTCTATAACTTCAAAACAAAATGAAATATTTTCACCAAATTTGACACACATATGTATGGACACACTCTGATAACACCCCAAAAAAGTGCTGGAGTTCATGCAATAGGTGGCACTATAACTATCAAAAAGACCTCTAAACTATCTAAAAACCATATTTTTTCCTTAGTAAATTGCTTGTATTGGCTGTAAATTGTCTTTTCCATCTATGATATAAGTGCTTATATGCTTGCTAAATAAAATATAATACCTTTTTATGTGCTTAAAGCCTTAATGTGCTTGAACACCGATAACTGCTGCTCGCAGCTATATTTCTAAACGTCTTTGTTTGTACATACATATGCAATATATATTTATTCAATATAACAATTTTCAAACACAACAACATCTTAATCTATTTGTTGCTCAAATCATTGTCATGTAAACTGAATAACTAACCATTTTCACAATCCTTTCAGATGGTGTCCAGCGTCTCTTTCTGATCAAAGTTTTTCTTCCTCTTCTCAGCATCAATGCATGAGTCAATCTTTGAACGAACAAAATAAAACTTTTTCCCCATGTTCTTGATCTCTGTGGCCAGCTGAGTGTGGCATTCTCTGAACCGTTCTGAAGCAATGAAGATGAAAAAATCATAGCATTTAAACTGAACCAATTCGAGATACTCCTTGGCTTTGAAGTTTGGTGTTCCAATGCCAGGAAGATCCCACATCTACTGACATCACAGTAATTTATTGCTCTTGTTTTACTGTGAATTCACATTATAAAGCTGTCTTTAACCATGCCACTGTAAAAAATTGTATTGTTTACCACTGTAAATGTTTTGAAGTCACCATAATGGTATTAGTGTTTCATTTTCTTGGGATCTTGGACTTTGTATATTCATATTCAAAGACTTTTTTTTTTCTTATAATCATTACCTAAACTGTTAAAAGTGGAGGAAAAATAAGTTCAGCAGCACAGATAAAACCAGCAAGAATCAAGAAACTTCACAGCATAATCTATTCATGCTGCATCAAATGCTTTTTTTTTTATTACAGTACAATTGTAAAAACCTGACTAACATTGGCAGTAAAGCCCTACTGTGAAAAAGCGATAATCAATGTACATCCACCCGGTTGTTATCTAATTATAAACACAGACAGGGTGATTAACACCCCGACACAAATCAGGACCCCACTTAATACACGGTTACCTGCCACACAAGTAAATAATTAGACACAAAATATTGATCTGAGTTGAAATATTTTATTAGCTCTTTAAAAGCAAAGCTTCCGCAGAGAGAGCAGTTGCTAGTGTGGCAAGTTCATCCCTATTTAAGGGATACGGTACAGTCACACCACTGTCACAGAGATATTGATCTGAGATGAAACTGATTTAAAATCATACCTGTTTGTTATCTTATAATCCAACAGTGTACAAAACAATAGTTTTTGTTTGTTTGAGAGCGAGTCCAAGATACCGGATGACATAAATAACTGTACACAAAATACTGATTTGACTGAGATTTAATATTTTATTAGCTAATCAAATGAAAAACTTTGACAAAGAAAACCCATTCCTAGCAAGCGTATAGTGCTGCTGACTTCAGTAACCTGGATGAGCCTGTGTTGTCTGTTTTCAGTGGTTGTTATCGGGGAATCAAACCACAGAAATGCATGAGTGCTTGCTTTGGTGTTGCCACCCCTTATATTCCTCTTACCACCCCTCTGCTACACTATAAATAATTTTCTAGATCCACCCCTGCTCTAGAGTGTATGAGACACAAAATGTATCAGATTTCCTCTATTCAGTGATGAATGTATTTGGAAGATACCAGATCTAACAGCAAGAGGAGTGTGTGTGTGTGTGTGTGTGTGTGTGTGTGTGTGTGTGTGTGTGTGTGTGTGTGTGTGTTAGTGTCTCTTTAGCATGCGTTAGAGGGGAGTGCTTGCCCTTTAACCTCTGATTGGCTGAGGCATGCTGTGCATTACAGAGGGTAATAATGAGTGATGGACAGCACGTGTATGTGTGTTGGACTGCATTACAAGTGTCTTCAGCTTAGGTTACTACATACAGTGGGTACGGAAAGTATTCAGACCCCCTTAAATTTTTCACTCTTTGTTATATTGCAGCCATTTGCTAAAATCATTTAAGTTCATCTTTTTTACTGTAGTATCTTGTATTATTATTTTTGTGGAATTAGTGTTTTGCTGGAAATATAAGTGAATATGTTTCATTTTTGTGAAGCATGATAATTGTTCTTATAGTTTCTTAATGTGCTTAGACTGCTATTAAAGGGTTAGTTCACCCAAAAATAAAAATTCAGTCATTTATTACTCACCCTCATGTCGTTCCACACCCATAAGACCTTCATTCATCTTCAGAACACAAATTAAGATATTTTTGATGAAATCTGAGAGCTCTCTAATAATTCCATAGACAGCAATTTACCCACCACTGTCAAGGTCCAGAAAGGTACTAAAGACCACGTTAAAAAAGTCCACGTGACTGCAGTGGTTCAACCTTAATGTTATGAAGGGACAAGAATACTTTTGTTGTGCAATAACAAAACAAAAATGATGACTTTATTCAACAATATATTCTCTTCTGTATCATTCTCATATGTAGTTTACATCCAGCGCTTCCAGGATCTATGTCAGAACGCTGACTCAGTATTGGCTGACGCTAAACATGTGAGCAGCATGACGCATGCGTGTGATTAATTTAATTAAAATATTTATTGTTAAAATATATATTTACTATGTTTATAAGTCATAGAATAAATACACCTTTCAGATAAATCTCTTTTACTGTGATTCTGCTTTGTCTGTCATTGGTTATTCAACTAAATTCTAAAAACAGATAGTTGAATAGTTGATTTAGTATTATATATTAATGACACTTTAAAAACATTTATAAGACTGATTATAAAAGTCATATATACATTCTGTAAAATACCAGGGGGTTTCTTACAGTATATTTTATGACAACGAAATTAGCAAATGTTATTTCCCTCAATAACACATTGGCTGATGAATCATCATCCTGCACATGCTTAACTTATATTTAAATATGTTACAATTTAAAAGTTAATGCACATTATTCTTAAAGGGGTCCTAAGATTTTTTCCATGTTCATCTTTCTTTTTCTCTTTCTGTAATTCCTCCAGCGAGAGTTATTCACTATATCAATGTCACTGTTTCTGAACTCCCTGAAACTCCTCCATTGTAGTTTTGAGTTTTCTTCCAGGAACGAACACGTCACAATATCCCTCATTTAAATCAAACTCATGGTTATGGTAAGGGGCGGGACATTTCCCATACTTTATCTGAATTAAATAAATACACATCTCTCGCTTTTGCTATTGTGCAGCAATTACTCCTCCGTGTCATAGAGGTTGCCAACCCCTGGTTTAGGCTATTAAAGAAATGTAATTTCACGGGTTAGGGTTAGGTTAAAAGAAGAAATTTTGCTTTAAATAAATGTTTATTTAAAAGTTGCCTACTTCAGTGTAATATGTTACCATATAGGGCTGAAACAATTCCTTAAGTAACTCGAATACAAAAAATCATCTAGACGAATTATTTGCCTTGAAGCTTCGTTTAGTCCATTTAACTACACACGGAGCACAGTGTTTCCCCACGGACCATTATTACTGACGCACAACCCACTAGACTCTGGACATGTGATGCACAGAAGTCGCTGCAGAATGAAAAATGGAGGAATGGGGAGAAAACAGCGAGGGGAGAGGAGAAGATTCAGGCCAAAGAAAACGGAAGAAAGTTTCCAAAGTTTGGGATCATTTCAAACTAAAACAGGAAGAAAACTCTGTACAGTGTGTTTACTGTAAGATTGAACTGGCGTACCACAACAGTATGACTTTGATGCTTCAACATCTCAACCCGAAAACACCCAATCCACGCATCAAGTCCACGGAGCGGAGTCGACACAAGGTAACGTTCGTCACATTTAGCCTAAATTATAAGACTGCTAGTTGAAATGAAGGCCTGTAAAAATGTATGTTGATTGTGGCTATATGTAGTGACTATTTAAGACCGTAAATCAATATGGTTGCTAGTTATGATGTCCCTAAGTAAGTTTTGTGAAAGCCTAAGCGTCATTCATGTTGATAGTCTCACTCTCTGTCTGTCACACAAACACACACACACTACTCACAGTGATGCATAAAAATACAGCAGAAAGCAAAATATCAATATAGTAAATTAATATACATTAGCCAGTCTTAGGAACTTGCTAAGTTCATAAGACACTTCCATCAAAATACTGTTTAAACCAAAGTTGTGCAGATTTCATTAGAGATACTGTCTCACCTTCCTCCTCCTGCTGCTCCATTTATTTCCAAACACAGAGGTAACCTGATATCTCTTTTATTCTCTGAGACATGATTGTAGTGTTTTGCCAAATGAGTTTGAACAGGTAAAAAGTGAGTGAGACCATTTGGTAATGAGGTTGTGGCCTTATGAAGGCCAGTCTTTTCCAAATGAACAAAATATGCAAAATGATTTGTGCTTAGACTTTTGCAAAAATGTGATTTTAAATTTTCTATTGAGAGAAAAGAATGGGATTGTGCTTAGAGTTTAGCAGTCTGGAGTCTTGTTTGAGTTTTCAGACTTAATCGGCATAGTTCCACTTTTTGTGTGTACACAATGGAGAAAAACTGTGAGTAAACCTAATAATTTCACCATTTTTTCAGTAAATCACAGAATCACATGGACAGCTTTGTACAGACAGCTGCATCCTGTTCAGCTGAGCAAGCAACTGAGTTTACAGCATTTTGAACATAATTGTCACAGACATGCGCCCACTGTCCATGGTGGAGGCTTTCAGAGGATGATCTCCACTATCAATCCCAGGTACACGCTTCCTTGTAGAACCTACTTCATGAAAATTATGGAGAAAAAATATGAAGAAAATAAAGGCAAGTTGAAGAAAATCCTTAAGGAGACTGACAGCATTGCACTCACAACTGACATTTGTTGCTACAGAGGCGTATCTGGGGGTGATGTGTCACTTTCTTGGGGAGGATTGGGAAATGGAGTCCCACAGCCTGACAACAATGCCCCTTGCAGAGAGACACACAGCTGCAAATATTGAAGAGTGGCTTGAAGACGTTATTGTCAAATTCAACATTCCACCAGAGAAAATCTAAACTGTTGTCTGTGAAAACCGTGGTAATGTCATAGTAGAAGTGATTTTTGCAGAAAAGCATGGATGGGCATCAGAGATCAGTGCATCTCACCCTGAACTGTGCAAAGTGCTCTGAAGAACCACCAAGCTATTTCCAAGTGTGTGACTGCCGCAAGATGCCTTGTGGAACATTTTAAAAAGAGCAAGCTGGCATGCACCAAGCTAAAGGATAAGCAGCAGCAAATAGGCACACTGCAACATGTTGGTGCAAGATAAAAGTACTCACTGTAACAGCTCTTATCACATGCTGTCCAGACTTCTGGAACAAAGATGGCCAGTGACTGCTGCCCTCTCAGACCGAGCCGTGACTCTGAGAGGAAAACATCACTACCTTGATCTCAGGCCTGAACAGTGGAACTTGATTGAGGTGCTATTTCAAGCCCTTGAGCCATTCGATGGAGCTATGGTGTTTCTGAGTGGGCAACAATATGTTACACTCTCTGCGCTTCCACAGCTAGTGCAAAGCCTTAAGAAGTCCATAGAGTTCAGCTTTTGAGACTGCACCAGTCAAGTCATACCAGGCTCATGTCATTGAACAGATCACAACAAGATGGCAAGAGCTATCTGTGTTGCAACCTGAATCTCCAAACACAGTCCTAGTTGCTGATGCACTGGATCCCAGGTTTAGAAAACTTAAGTTCTTGCTTGTTGACGATGTGTTGAAAAATTGGGCTGCCAAAAGGAAAGCAAGGCAGCCCAATGTAAGTGAAAATTGAGCCTCCACCACAGCACAAGACAACAGACAAGTAACACACAGACAAGAACCGACAATTAACTGAACAGAACAGGGAGTATAAATACACTGGGAAACATAATGATAGACAAAGAAACTAACTAGGACATAATCAAGACTGAACAGAAGACCTCACTCCGCAAATGACAGTACAATGGCAGAAGACAGGAGGAGGCTCAGGAGGTGGACAGTGAATACGGGGAGTAACAAGAGGAGCTGGGAAGGTGGCCCTCCCTGGTGCAGCAGACGGAGGGTGGAGCCAACACAGAGTCCTGACAGCTCTCTTGGACAGAACCTTGGGGCCAATCGACAGAGGAGGAGCTGGGTGAGAGGGAGATTGCAGCGAAGCCGCAGGGACGACAGCCTGGGAAGACAGGGCAGGTCTGGAGGTCCAAGTTGATGCCGCGGGCTCAAGGGACTGAGGTGACAACAGGGGACTGGCAGAACAGGGCGACACCGGAGGGAGTGAAGACCATAGTGGTGTCGGAGGGAAGGAGGATCCCAGTGGAGATGAAAGGGTGGAAGGCTGAGGCGCAGCTGGAGGCCCGGAAGACCGTTGTGAAACCAGTGTGCCGATGGACCAAGGTAGAGCCGAGGGAATGAGGGAGTCCAGTGGAGCCTGAGTGATGGTTGACCACAGAAGAGGTGAGGGAGCGCAGAGCTTATGAGGAGCCGATGGGCTGACAGGCCAAGGTGGAGTCAAGGGCTTGGAGTCCTGAGGTGAAACCTTGGGATCTGTCTTGGGGAGCTTAGCTGGTAGAGAGGAGACCTGAAGCAGAGACATTGGGAGGGAGGGAGACATTGGCAAAGGTCAAGCTGAGGGGCTGTGCGACACCAGCTGGCCAGGTGAGTCCAGCATTGATGATGGAGATAAAGGGTGTAATGGTTCCAATTTATTACACTATATGTTCCAGGAAAAAAGGACTACTGTTAAATAAAAATAAAGAAAATAAGAACAAATAATCTAACTACAAGCATCAGCACAAATAAATACAATAGAGCAAAGATACAAATAAAATAAACAGTGATTTTCAGGTTTTTTAGGTACAGAAATTGAATGAAGTAATCAAATGTAAAATAACATTGCATATTTGACTGTATAAATTAAAGATGAATCCTTATTAAAGTTACAAAAGCCATTCAATCAAGGGCAGTGAGTGATTTCCTTGTCTTTTGTTGTTTGATTAACAATAAAAACACAGACAGCAGGAATATTAGGCTGCTTTCACTTAAAGGATTAGTCCACTTTCAAATAAAATTTGACTTGGTAGGCGATCATTTGTTTATATAAAGCATATACATTTACATTTTTTTTTTAAAAAATGACCGATCGTTTCTCTAGATAAGACCCTTATTCCTCGTCTGGTATCGTTTAAAGCCCTTTGAAGCTGCACTGAAACTGTAATTTTGACCTTCAGCCGTTTGGGCTCCATTGAAGTCCACTATAAGGAGAATAATCCTGGAATGTTTTCATCAAAAAACCTTCATTTCTTTTCGACTGAAGAAAGAAAGACATGAACATCTTGGATGACATGGGGGTGAGTAAATTATCAGGAAAATTTAATATGAAAGTGGACTAATCCTTTAATGCACAGATATCATGTATAACACAATATTATGTCTTGCCTTTCTCAACTGTTTATGTTAACGTAAGACGTAACCGACTATGTCTGCTAGGAAACTCACCAAGACGGGCATGTTGACATGAGTTTAGTTTAAACACAGATTGCAACGTGTGCTGTTCAGAACTCACTTGCGCTCGTGCACTATCAACACCCGGTTGATTACGGCATAAATGACTGGTCATATTCGAGCATGCGGCACTCACATTAAACAAAGTTTACAAAAAGTGCTCTAGCTCCGGGACGGATGCGTTGACTGGTCAGTACGTGGTCCGTGGCAGGCGTTGACTCATGCTCTGTATCCATGGTGGGCTCAGGCGTCAAACTCAGGTCCGCGGTGGAATATCTCTCTAACGTCCACACGCTCTGGAAGAAGCAATAAGTTTGGGACAGTTCTTCTGTCATGCTGATAGTAAGAAAACGCATCATGCAGAAAATATGACAATAACTTCTTTAATTAACTAGGAGAATATACACAGGAGAATACATGGAGAGTAATATCACTAGCCACACAAATCCAAAGACGAGAACCGACAATGAACTGAACAGAACAGGGAGTATACACAGGGAAACAAAATGATAGACAGCTGAATGTAATTAGTAACCAAGGAGACTAACCCTGCATCCCAATGTGCATACTATCCACCCTATCCGCCCTAAATAGTATTGAAATATTACTAATGTCACATACTATTTAGGATGGATAGTATGCACATTGAGACGCAGGCTAACTAGGACATAATCTAGGGTGCTTCTCAATTCTTATTTGTGCATCCTCGTTTCCTTTCCTTGCTTCCTTTCCTCACGTCTTAGCTCCACCCCTTCAGGATACGAGGGAAGGACGCAAGGAAAGGAAACGAGGATGCACAAATAAGAATTGAGAAGCACCCTAGATTATGTCCTAGTTAGCCTGCGTCTCAATGTGCATACTATCCATCCTAAATAGTATGTGACATTAGTAATATTCAATACTATTTAGGGTGGATAGGGTGGAGGAGAATTTATGCGTGTGTCAGGTTTCTCGAAGAGAAAGACATCTGCAAAGGATGGACCTGTGTGACTCCTCAGGAAGCCTCCTCACTCCTCGTTCCTCACCTCCTCGCGGTGCAATTAGAGAATTGAGATGTCCTTCAAGATGGCTGAGTTTGATCGTTTTCCGGGTCATAGGATGGAGGAGCGAGAAAATGAGGAGGGATATTGAGAAGCACCCCTTGATTCTAGACTGAACTGAACTGAAGCACAAGAAACAAAACACAGGAATGAAAAGACAACTGAATAAAACATGTGATTTTGAATGGTTCGTTTTTCTCAAATTTGCGCTCAATGCGTCCTTTATCAAGAACACTTTCATGTGTTCTCTGTACTTACATTCTTGAGCATTGGAACCGGACTTTGACGATTGATGATGATGTAGTACGAGAACACACGGATGCAAGAATGCTTAAGAAAGTGTTTCCTTATAGGCAGATTTGTCTGTCTTTTAGGATACTCCCAGCTAAAAGTTTTTGGAATTCACACAGGCTTCTATGGTTTCCAGGAGATACTGTGTCATCAATAAGATTCAAGGGGCTTAATTTAAAATGATTCACTGTATTTACCCAGTAAATTGGTTCATAAAAAAAGATTTAATAAAGATATTTGAAATGTGTTTTTGTAATTTTAATAATGAGACTATTTGACATCTTTCTTTTTTATTGTATTTGCACTAAATTGCTTTAGTGTGATTTTAAGGTTTGCTTTAAAGAGATTTCTGGAACTGACATTAGAAAATTTGTTTTGTTTTTAAGTTGTTTATTTTTTTAGGTAAATATCATAGATGTTGATGGTCAAAAAAAGGCAAATTGTACAATTTAAATTTAAGCTTTCTTTTCTAACGCATTGGAGGGTTTATGAAACACCAAGGCAAAAAAGACTATAGACTGTTGTAAAGCCTTGAAATTGTATCCTTTTTATTATCACCTTATTCTGGAATTATATATGGGTTTGATTTCAATACCCCTATGTATATAGTTCTTCATTTTTGTATTGTTTATTTTTTTTTAAATTATTTGTATCATTTTTAATAAAAAAATTTTTAATAATATTATTTTTTTCACTCTTTTTGCTGTTATTGTTATATTTACGTTGTATTTAATTGTTGTGTGATTTGTCACTAAATAAAGCATAAAAAAACACAATGCATATTGAGAAACAGACAAAATGACTGTCAGAAATTAAAATGAACCACAACCATTATAAACACCCATTTTGCAAAACATACTCCATACGTTGGATAATCTCCAAACGTGATCCCTGATCCGGTCATTTTCCTTGCCATCATCTTTTTTGATCCTTTTACATTCTGTGCAATAAAGTTTTTAATCAATTTATCCTTCACTGCTGGAGTCCTGACTTATTTTTGTTTGCCTATTTTTAATCAGCCCGGCCTTGCCAAATAGCACTGAGCTCTCTATTGGTCAACTACTTGGTGACAGATATTATGAGTTTATCTATTACTTGTAATGAACAGAAAAACAGAAAAATCAAAGATTAATCCAATGCAGCCAACCAACCATGTGACGTCACAGGTTGTAACACTGCGATATGGCTTGCTACAAAAGCTATTACAAAACTCGTTTTTCTTTTAAATGGTTTCATTTATCGTGTTTGTTATATAATTTTGGATAAGAGTGGAAATCCACTGTTATCTACAATAATAGTGAAATTCACAATTCACTAAATAATTGGGTTTTGGTTAAGGGAAAATAATAATTGTTACTATTATTACACATGGGGGGAGAGTGGGGTAATATGAGCCAATGGGTAAGTTGACCCAGCCCCTGTATCTTGGGAACTGTACTGTACTTTTATTGTCATGCGACCATATATTTTGGAACCACCCGTCATTTCTGCCAGACTGGGAAAAGGAGAAGCACATAAGAGGAGTGGAAGGCATCCATTTACTTTAAAAACTGCTGGGGTAAATTGAGCCAGAATTTTAACTTATCCCACCATAAGGCACTGAAGTTAAGTTAAATCTCTGAAGTATAAACTGGCATCATTTCGGTGTTATATTATGGTTTAGTTTTTATCTTTTTTTTTTTTTTTTTATCTTTCAGATTCAGTTAGATGGTCAGTTTACACCCACCCACTGACTCGGCTCAACTTACCCCTAACCTGGGGTAAAGTGAACCACAGGAACACTTTTTTTAAAAAGAAGCCATATTTTAAGAACCCTTTGTCATAGATGTATTCTGATCATTTAAAATGTTCATTTGTCTTGAGGACCACATAAGTAAACAAATGGCTCATCTTACCCCACTCTCCCCCTACATCATTATTCACACAACAGAACAGGAGGGCTAAACAAACTGGATTCTTCCAAGCAGCTTCTGGCGATGTTTAACAGGAGATGTGTGATCATGTTGGAGACTCAGTGTGAGGATGAGCAGTTAGGGTTGATGTAGCTGCATAGAGTGTCAGCACAGTGTTTGTCCCTGAGACCTAATGATGAAATAAAGTTGCTGTGACGGAGACGCTTTGAATGATGTCATCAATGGAGTCTGTGTGTGTGTGTGTTTGCACTGGCCAATGCTCCTGCTGACTTCCTGAAAGACATCCAATGCAAAACTGTGTGACAGGTCTGTTACCCAGCTGCTCCAGTGTGTGTGTGCTGTTATATTGTAAAGAGTGGCAGATGAACTGAGAGAAATGAGCAAGGGGAGAGTGAGAAGGAGAGAGAAAAGTGATGTGAGCCCCCTGGCTTATTTTTCTTTCACTCTGTAACTGCCAGCTGTGCCTCCTCACACGATCACGAGGATCAGATCGCACTTATACGTCGCACATACGCGGACTAATAAAAGCTTATCAAGGCACATGTTCCTACACAACTCCAAAATGAACACAGATGGGCGGCCAGTCAAACACTTCAAATGAATAATCCAAGACAAACCAGAATTATTCAGGTGATTCATTTGAATTCATGGGTTGTGTGAACAGTCATGCAATTTGGTTCTTTTGTCAAAGCCAGTAAATCTTTCGGATCAGTCAGAGATGTGTTTTGCACAAACAAATCAAACTAGATTTGCAGAGACAAGCACCAGAGCGTTTAATTGCTGTAATCGTGTGTGTTGGGTAAACATGTATGAAAGATTAGTCTGATATTCAAACCTGTGGCTGACAGCAAAACTCTTGTTTTATGTCTCATATTACTGTTCTTCCTCATGCTGCTCAGTGTGTAATCAGGTGTTAATGAGGAGATCATTATATATAAAGTGTGTTAAGCCAAGTGTCGGATGGATTAACAGACGCCTTGCTGTTGTTTAAGGATGTTTATTAACCTTCTCTTTTAACCAGAACGGAAAACATCTGAATGTACAGGCACCAAATACTCATCAAAAAGCAGCTAAACTCAGTTTTTTTGGTCAGTGTGATCTTCTAAATAACAGTTGTTGTTGGAAATGTTGTATTATGTGGATTTTATTTGGTTGATTTGACTAGACATCATGTTCTCCCTCTCTGTCTTTGGCCGTGATGTTTGGCACGCTCAGTGTTTTAGCTGCTGAAGGTTTCAGAAGAACCTGTGTGAGGTCAAACGTCAAGTCCCAGAGTTCACTGCCGAATTACAACACTTCATTAAAACACACACACACAGATTTGTTATTTAAATACAAACTGAAAACACACTGTAATGCTCTACTGCTTTTGTAATAGAGCTTAAATTAGGATTTAAAGGGATAATTCAACCATATATGTATATATAAAATCCCTTCATTTTTACTCACCCTCATGTTGTTCCAAACCTGCATGACTTTCGTTCTACTCTATACCCAACCCAAACAACATTGGCTTTCACTGTATGGCGAGGAAAGCTAGACATTTTACAAAATATCTCTTTTTTGGGTTACACAAAAGAAAGAAGTCTGTGCAGGTTTCAAACGCCATGAGATTGAGTGAACGATGACAGGATTTTTAGATAAGCGTTCCCTTTCATTTTTCCAAGGAGCAGAAATGCTTAACCTGTTTGTTTACACTTGTCCAGCTTAAGATATCCAGCATTAGACCAAAATATGCTACATGAAACCAACTTATCTAACACCAGAAATTGCATAAGTCCAGACTAGGGGCTCAATAATGCAGTTATACAGGAAAATCATTCCATTTGAGCAAAAATCACTTGGAGAACTGTACAGATATGCTAGTAATCATCTAGATGTGGTATCCTGATCACCATCCTGTGCATGTTTTGCTGCTTACTATTAATGTTTCGTTTAATTGGGTATTAAAGCCAAACACAAGACATCATTAAACAGAAAGGGACAAATTCAGACAACAAATTCTCACACAGGCGCTGAGTTCAGATGATCCGTATTTTCCCAGCGACACTATACAGACAGGAATGGCAATGGAGTGTCGCGCGGAGAGAGGAGATTCACGAACAGTCCATGTGAAACGAGGCGCGTGGCAGCTCAGTCTGGATACAGAATGAAGCCAGAAAATGTACTGTATTTGTTGTTGTTGCCTCCGTGCGCCTTTCCGCCGTCGAGTTTGACATAAATCTCGTCGCCAGAGTCCAGGTGCAGCACGACACTGTTGCTCGCGTAGTCGTAGTTCTGATCGGCGTCCTGCGCGATGGCGCTCGCGCGAACCTGTTCAAATAAACGCAGAATGTCATTCAGTGTCGCTGAATTCGATAGCCTGTAGTTTTGAAATGAATGGATCTTCACTAATAAAAACCTCACATTTCGTTTTAATATTTGTTAACACATGCAGAGAAATAATAGTTAGTCACCTGTTAAGGTGCATGTATTAAGAAAGATTTATAGTGTTTATGATAATAATATAATTAATAGTAGCCTAATTTTTGACTGCTAAATCATTAACGCATTCACTTCCCTGTCTGCAGCAACAACCAATGTTTTTATAATTAATGCATACTATGCGTATGCGTTCGACTGCTCTTTATTTAGTAATGCACTTTATGCGTATTTTATTGTGTGATGCACAATTGTTGAGGTGTAGCCTATACCCCCAGATAAAAATCAAAGAAAACTGAAAAGAAGATAAATTTTATCAGCTTAAACCATGCACTTTTTTTCCTGCTTAAAATGACAGAACATGTCTGAATACAATCACATTCCCAGAGTTCTTCAAATGCACCAGTCGTGCATCTGTTTGATGCGCGCAGACAGACCATGCATTTGTATCTGAACAAGCTGCTCAGTTTGCGAATAATTCATTGACTTGAAGTGGTGTCAATAAAGTGATAAATAATGACAACACTTCTTTGTTTTATTTATGTCCCGTTCAGTTTAGACAACGATAAAGCTGCTAAATCGATTTTTGTTCGCGAGTTTGTACACAGCGCATTGTGTGTAGCTTTTGTGTTTACCGAAAAGTAGTTTGAAAACTGTTGAAATGTTCTGTGAAAAAAACAAGAAAAATACTTTAAGGCCCTCCCTGTTTTTTTTTTTTTGTTTGTTTTTTTTCTTGACCCCATTTTTCATGAGTGATTCAAGTCTTATTAATTAGCCTTAATTCGCATCATGTGTTTGCTGTTTTGCTCCTGCAAACGTTGTAGAAATACCTGTCCATTTTTACAGAGGTCTGCCCACATGCTTGTCCCGTCCCCTCCGCGCATCAGCACATGGTAGGTGAAGTAGTAAATCCCGGACACCTGACACGTAAACTTGCCAGTGGAGGGATCATAGTGATTTCCGACATTTGTCACCACATCATCAAACCGGAGCACCTCGTAGCCTTCGTGAGGGTTCTTGAGACCCACGTAAAACGCGATCTTGTTGTTCCCTAACGCTGGAGCAACATCTCCTGTCTCAGTCCTCGCCGTCCCCGATGTGATGCCGGTAAATCCAGGTCTGCCGGAGTCTCCAGGTGGTCCCCTTGGACCAGGCGGACCAGGTTCGCCAGGTGGACCCCTGGGTCCCGGTTTGCCCGGACGGCCCGGTTCTCCTCTAGTCCCTTGAGCGAAAGACGGTGGGATGGCACTGAGATCCTGCATCACCTCCAGCGCCGTGGCGCTCGGTTTGGGGTTGTACGGATCACAGATCATCCGGCAGGTGCCTATCATTTCGTAGTGCGCTGAAACCACAGAGGTTTGGACCAGAAGCGGAATTGCGATGACCAGCGCCACGATCATGACGATGCCCACGACCGCGCCAATTAATCGCTTGCTGTGGAGCACCCGGGAAGCTCGCGCTAAAAAGTCCGGCTCGTTTTTGGAGGAAATGGTGACACGCGAGCTTGAAATTACGACAAGAAAAAAAAAAAACTCTCTTTCCTTTTAATGTATATAAAATGCACACACTCCCCTCCGTCCCTCCTTCTTGTGACCTCTGGCAGAATAGCACTGTCTGTGCCAGAGTTGTCAGAGAAACTATTGGCACGCGCGCTGGAGCGCGAGACGGAGCGGTGGAGGTAGCGCGCAGAGAGAAGACGCGCTGACTGACGTAGCGACGCTGTTGCAGTTAGGATGAACGATGCTGTGATGATAATCTCTCATCTAAAACTATAAATAAATAATAGAGATGATCCGAGCGTAACAAAACACATGTTCGCGTTCAACAGAAAAGGTTTTCAACTCCCTTCTCTCTAAAGGCGTGTAGTAATTAATTGTGATAATTGGCATTCTTAACAAGTTTTAGTTTAGCTCTTGTTTTCAGTTCTGAGCAAATCTGTGCCTAATTCTTAACATTCATCACGTGGTGTCATTTACTTGGCAAAATTAGCCCTTAGTTAGCACATGCCAACATGTTAGGAGAAGGCACCAGAAGCAACATGTTTTTCATGTAAAAACACTCAAAAAATGGGAAAATAACATCTAAGTTAACTGGATGCATTTAAGTCAAACATGTGTAATATAACTGAATCAGCAAATATAGTAATTTATATAAACAGAAATAACTTTTATTGCTTAAATAATCTAGAAATAGATCTTTAAGGTAACAATCGCAGGTTACTACTTTTAATAATGTACCATGAAATATGAATATGCTGATTGTTCAGCGCCATCGTATCTATTAAAGTATCTTAATATTGCTGTCAGAAACATCACTGTAACCATGGTACCACTGCAATACCTTTGGAAAACATTAGTGTTATAATAGTAACCTTACTGCATAATGTTTCCTTCAAGAATGCATGGATGCATCTTTTTTTTTCTTTTCTTTTTTTACAGCATTTGTTTTGTCATTGAAAATGAAAATTAATAAATATAATGTAGATTTTGTGTGTTTGTTTTTGAAGATGACTGTAAAACATTACAGAGTACATTTCTATGGAAGAACATGAAATGGCAGCTTACTATTTACTTTTTAACTAAATATAAGTCTGAACTTGATATTTAACATTCTCTATATGCAATTATAAATATAGATATAACAGATGGAAATTAAGAAGAAATCTAATTTGTTTTGACCCACATGGAAGATAATCCCTTTTAATATAAAAAGTAGCTAACTAAATATGAATGTCAGAATCCACATTATGTGAAATATAAAGCCAAAACACACAAAAAAATATTTTTGATGCACGTTCAGGGTTTAGCCTAGAGAGAATGTTATTTATGTGTATGTACTGTAGGTATCTCTGCAGATGGTGATTTTGTCTTTGCACCATCATTTAGTCGAGGCATTACTGACAAATACAAAAAGTACTAAAAATATCAAGATATCAATATAGAACATGCAGCAAAATAATAATACAGTATTGACTCTTATTTAGAGATAAAGTGGTAATTCTGTCAGTGGTAAAGATGACCTTGAGCAGGTTGATCAGTGTTTCACAGGTGCTTCATCAGAGGAGAGAGTGATGAGGGAGGATTCAGAAGGCACTGAGCTGTTTTACCTCAGGCTTTATCTAAAACTTGTGCCCTCGTACAAGAGTTCTGCCTGAACAAGATGTGACATGCAACAGGGAGTTCATGCTATTGCTTTTGCTGCTCTGATTTCTTTATTTATGTGTAAAACATGATTCATGTGTGTACATGAATCTGTGTGTGCCAGCATATTCATGGCTGTGTTTGTCTCTTTGTATCATTGTGTGAGTGTGTGTGTGTTTTTGTGTTTAAACTTATCTGCTCACTGGGCTGCTGGATGTGGGTCTGTCTGCTGTGACTCAGAGCTGCGTGTGTGACAGAGACCACAACCATGAATAAACTGGCACACACACACATTCTCTCTCTTCACTCACACACGGCCATGAATATATTAGCCCTCACACACGTCCACTCATAAATAAACCTGTGCTCACTCTCTCTCTCTCTCTCTCTCACACACACACACACACAATCACACAGTGACACACACGGACAATTCTGTTCTGTCACCGATCACTCATAGTGTTCAAAGAGGCAGTAGCCTGAAATGTGTTTGTGCGTGCTAGGACTTAAAGGGTTAGTTCACCCAAAAATGAAAATTCTGTCATTTATTACTCACCCTCATGCTGTTTCACACCCGTAAGACCTTTGTTAATCTTCAGAACACAAATTAAGATATTTTTGTTGAAATCCGATGGCTCCGTGAGGCCTGCATAGCCAGCAATGACATTTCCTCTCTCAAGATCCATTAATGTACTAAAAACATATTTAAATCAGTTCATGTGAGTAAAGTGGTTCAATATTAATATTATAAAGCGACGAGAATATTTTGGAGTGCCAAAAAAAACAAAATAACAACTTATTTAGTGATGGCCGATTTCAAAACAATACTTCAGGAAGCATCGGAGCACAGTGAACCTGTGTATCGAATCAGCAGTTCGGAGCACCAAAGTCATGTGATTTCAGCCGTTGGCAGTTTGACACGCGATCTGAATCATGATTCGACACACTGATTCATTATGCTCCGAATCTTCCTGAAGCAGTGTTTTGAAATCGGCCATCACTAAATAAGTCGTTATTTTGTTTTTTTTGGCACTCCAAAAATATTATCTTCTCTTTATAATATTAATAGTGAACCACTGTACTCACATGAACTGATTTAAATATGTTTTTAGTACCTTTATGGATCTTGAGAGAGGAAATGTCATTGCTGGCTATGGAGGATTTCATCAAAAATATCTTAATTTGTGTTCTGAAGATGAATGAAGGTCTTACAGGTGTAGAACGGCATGAGAGTGAGTAATAAATGACAGAATTTTCATTTTTGGGTGAACTACCCCTTTAAACGATATAGGGGAGAGTGGGGTAAGATGAGTCAGTGGGTAAATTAGGCCACCCCCTGTACAGTCTAAATATAAATTACCACAACTTAAATAAATGCATGGCTGCAACTTGCAAATTAAAAATTCTAATATTGTGTGTAAAACATTATTAATTATATTGAAACCATTTGGAACATCTTGATTTTTTGGAGTGATGATCAACTTAAAAAAATTGTGTTTGTGTAACAAATTTTTAATTTTTAACTCAGTGTAGTTTGTTACCAATTTCATTAGAAGTTGTTATAACTCAAACAAACTGTTAGAGTCATAAACTGTTGTTTTAATTGCATGGTAATTTCTTGTGTTGCATAATTGTTGTTGAGCCAAAAGTTTCTTTTTAGAGTGTAATTAAAAAACTACAGAAACTATAAACTATTGACCAAATATTCAGGACGTTGCCACTATTTCTACTGCTCGCAGGTGAAAGAAACAGATAACTGCTAAATCGTCAATGTTATGTGGTTGTGTTTATTCCCTCCTATGATCTCCTGAGCTTTACTTTGTGTATTTATTAAAGAAAGTTTATATAAATGTATGAGGTGGCCACACATGGTGTAAAATCACACAGTATTGATACAAATACTTTAGCTAAATAATATGTTTTTAATAATGTCTAGGTTAATGCTTGTTCAAAAGAATTACTTTAGCAAAGTTTGTACTATTTTCTGTTTATTTTGATAAATAAAAGAATTATATTTAAAAATACAGAAACAAAATTATTTTGCTCTGAAAGCATTGTAGGAGATCCCTAATTTTTTTTTATTTAGATTTACAGTAGTAATGATAAATAATATTTTATTATATGATATGATTAATATAATAATTTTAAATATGATTGTTTTATTATAAATACAGGTATTATCTCTAAGGTGGACACCCAACTTAATATATGACATTTACCATCTTAATCTAAACATGTCATGTCAGCAAATGGAAAAGTCAGCCAGCTATTTATTATCATGTTAATTATTGTGTCTTTTGCCCCAACAGTAGGGGCGCTTTTTACCCCAAATACCATACTTTTACACATTCTTCTGTTATTGAAAAACTGTTGCTTGAATTACCTTGAAAAAAATGAAAATCATTAAGACCTTTGTCTGAAAATACAAACATTAATTTAATTTAATTTAATTTGCTACTTAAATCAACAACATATTAAAATACAGCTGCAAGCATGGGGCCAAGCACAAAGAGCACGATAAGCTGCGCCAACATGGCTGTGAGCGTCAGACCAGCTGCAACAAGCAAATAACAACATTTTAAGATGATTTTAGGCAAATTGGCCGAAAAATAATAAATACAGTCAGAAATATGATTGAAAGTTTTATCACTGTCAACCAACTGGTGTCGCTGTGACTAAACTGATGTGGTGTGGTCAGAGAAGTTGACAATGAAACATGTAAAGTGTCAAACAGCTTCAGAGTCACTTTGGCATTATGCCTCAAATTTGTTGCTGCACTTTACAAAAATCCATAACTTTTTGGTCTGAAGGTGATCTGACTCAAATTTGGTGAAAATCGGACTAACACTCTAGGAGTAGTTTGAAACGGTAGTTTTTTTTAAAAGAAAATCAAAATGGATAAAACCCAAGGATTCTATTAAGACCAGTGTCATGACAATAGGTTAAATTAATCAAAAGCTATCAGCATTTTTTAAAATTTAATTATAAAATTTGACCACAAGGAGGCGTTGTCTTGAAACCTTTGAGTAACTTCAGAGCATGGTGCTGATAGCACTTGATGAGTTTTGTAATGGTACACCAATGCATTCATAAAATATAGCATTTTATATCATAATACTGTATTTTCGTTAATGACAATTTCATGTTTTGCTCAATTATAGCACCACCAAGAGGCAAAATCCCACCACTTTTTCTCATCAGAGTGAGCCCATACATGTGTGTGTCAAATTTGGTGAAAATATCTCATTTCATTTTGGAGTTATAGACATTTATATGTATGAGAACATAAAAATGACCCATGGGTTACATTGATGTGATTTTTTTTTTTTGTTGCCACTTACTATCAAAGTTTTGACATTTGGGTATTGATGGCCTTTGACATTTGGCCTCTCTTTCAGATGTGAAATCTATAAATCGCAAATGATCTTGAACTTGCATGCAGCTAAGTGGTTTCAGTTCTCCGCATTGTAAATGACACCTAATTAATGTCATTTACATATAAAACATCACCAGTCATTATCCAAATCCTTGGCGAGCTGCAAGAATAGCTTAGATTTCCTAAAAACCTGCAGTAATCTGACCAGGAAAAGTGCTTATGTCTGCTCAGACCCTGATGTGGCGCTAAGAACTTATCCACGTCAAAGACTGTTTTTATAAATATAAGTGTTGGCGTTGATTTAAGCGTACGCTTACTCTAAGATCAAATCTGTACGTACTAACGCTTTATAAATGAGGCCCCATGAGTCTAAGGAGATGACTCCCATGGAAATAAGTCAACCACACCCAAAGTTATAAGCATATAAATATTTTTTTCTCCATTAGGTGGTGCTGGCTTGAAACTTCTCAGGCTCCTTCAGGGCATCGTGCTGATGACCCATACCGAGTTTCGTAAAGATACACTAATGCGTTCATAAACTTTTAGCACAAAATTCAAAATGGCTCATGCCCCATAATGGCCAATATGGGAAAAATGGATATCATTCAACTCGGCATCATTCGAATTTAATGAGACCACATTCATGATTTTTGGACAAACCGTTCAGAAGTTATAAGCCAAAATAAACATTATTTTTTGTATCTCCGGACCAGTAGGTGGTGCTGTGCTGAAATGCTGCATGTTGCCTCAGGTCATGCTTGTGATGACATGTACCAAGTTTGGTCTGAATATGATAAAACGTTGCGGAGATACAGCCTTATGTCTATTTTCATAAACTTAGTTTGCATGTTTTCCGAAAATGGTTTGAGAAATCGACTTTGACTTCGAATTCTTTTTGTTGGCATGATCTGAAGATGATCTGGTTCAATTTTTGTGAAAATCAGAGCAACGGCCTAGGAGGGGTCCGAAAAAGTAGGTTTTTCAGAAAAATTCAAAATGGCGGAAAAATTTTCATAACGGAAAATGACGTCATAGGGTGCAATCATTCGGTTCAGCCAGTATTACTCATTCTACGCACACATACATAATTTTAACTGAATGGTTTTCAAGATAGCAACAGGCTATGAAATCAGAATGAATGAATCTTCTTTGAATGGTGATTAATGAAGATCTTTGAAAATGTATATCAAATGCATAGTGACTCTTTATATAGTTAAGTGCATCAATTTTACCTCTGTGGTAATGCATAGAGGCAAACCCAAGAGGCAAAATCAAGTCATCTTACTCAACAGTGCACTTTAAATTATCAGTTGAATTTAGACTGGCCTGAAATGCAGCAGGATATTAAGACAGCAGTTTTCTGCTTAAACCTGTGTGTTTTCCAGGTGTAGATGGCCCTTTTTTGTGGTGCAGAGCTGTAGTGAATCAGCACTGACTCCACCTCTGTCACAAACAGGCCTAATTATGTCAAAGGTACTTGTGCATGTTTGGCTATATGTGTGTTGTGTGCAGATGAGAGTTAGTCTCTGTTTTTACAATGCTGCCTGCTCTATACGCTCAGAGAGATGAAGACATAACAATTACACAGAGAGAATGATAATATGTTTGTGCAAGAGAGTTTGGTTTTGTATGTCATAATGACTCATACTATTTTCATACTGTCTTTCGTTTGTCTTGCTTTTCACACACACACTTAAAAACTGGCTCTATTCTCTTAAATCTTATATTGTGCAAACATATTTCAATTCACTGCACTTTTATGGAATTTTGTACAACTTTAAAGGAATTCTCTCTTATCATTTACTCAACCTCCAGCCATCCCAAATGTACTCCTTTTTTCTTCAGATGAACACAAATGAAGATTTAAAGAAAAATAATCTTTCTGTGAGCCCATATAATGCTAGTGGATAGTAATCCAAAAGTGAACATGGCGGTAATCCATATAGAGTTGATGAATCAGTGTCCTCTGAAGTGAAACGATAGGTGTTATTTGAATTTTTTCAACTAAGCGTGTTGTGAAACAGTCCACTATATGGCAAGCCGTTTTGACTTTTATTCATTCTCAGGATATGAATTCTTGATATCAACAATTCAATTTTCACTAGTTAAAATGCTAATTCTTGATATCAGGAATTATATTTCCACTAGTAACAATGGCAATTTTTGATATCAAGAATTATATTTCCACTAGTAAATTCTAGAATTCTTGATATCTGTAATTGTATTTTCACTAGTGAAATGTCACCATAGGCCACCATTTATATTCAATTGTTGATATCAAGAACTGATTTCTTACTAGTTGAAATTCCAATTTCACATATCAGAAATACAATTCTTACTAGTAAAAATCAGAATTTTTGATATCAATTATTCAGTTGTCACTAGCTGAAATGTCAGTTCTTGATATCAAACATTGAATTGGTACTAGTAAAAATGTTAATTTTTGATATCAATAATTTGATTGTCACTAGTGACAATGTTAGTTTCTGATATCATGAATGTGATTGTTACTAGTAAGAAAGCCATTTTAGATATCTGAAATTATATTGATATCAGAAATACATTTATATCAAAAATGAACATTTTTACTAGTAGCAATTTAATTGTTGATATCAAGAACTGACATTTCAACTAGTGACAATTGAATTCCTGATATCAAAAATTTGCATTTTATTAGTAGCAATGTAATTATTGATATCAAAAATTTCGATTTTTACTAGCAGGAATTGTATTTCTGATATGTGAAATTGGAATTTCAACTAGTAAGAAATCAGTTCTAGATATCAACAATTGAATTTGAATGGCAGCCTATGGTGACATTTCACTAGTGAAAATACAATTACAAATATCAAGAATTCTAGTTTTTACTAGTGGAAATTCAAATGAATTAACATTGTTACTAGTGAAAATGTAATTCCTGATATCAACAATTCAATTGTTGATATCAAGAATTCATATCCTGAGATGTGAATAAAAGTCAAAACGGCTTGCCATACCACTATGCTTCTGCATCACTTCTCGCACGAGTTTCACAATGTGCTGACATTTACTCATGAACCTTCGTATGACAATTGGCCAGAAGTGAACTTTAAAAAGTTTAAAATTGTTACATTGGGAGGGAGACTCAGATTATGGAGAGGAGGATCCATTTGCAGCGGTTTATTAATAATGTAACAAAAGTACAACTAACTCTGAAAACAAGGACCTACAAACAAGGAAACCAAAACTGAGCATGTACGGACAAGACCCGATGAGGAACAAAAGAGACACAAGGGCTTATATATGCAAGAAATGATTTAGATAAGACACAATCAGGGAATCCCAAAAGGAAACAGGAACAGGACAAAGCAAAATAACAAAATAAAAGCCCACACAACAAAACAAAAGCACCAGGATCAGAGAATTAATTGCAAAAAATATTAATATTTTTTCTCTCACATACACCTATATGACACGGTTACTACCATGTTCATTTTGCATGTTTTTTGAAGCATCAACTTTGAGATCCCTATCCATTTGCATTATATGGACTCACAGAGATGAATTTTAAAAAAATAATGGAGGCACCTCATGTCTATTCGATGTAAAAATGTTCTTCTTAGTATACAACAAACTTTACAAACATTAATATAAATGTTTTTCTTATTTTGAATAAGTTTGCACACTTTTTAGCAGTTCAAGCTAACAAGCACTTGTTATCATTTCAAGCTGTAATATTAAAAACAAGAACTGTCCATTTTGATTTTATGGTGACTTTAATGGGTTAGTTCACCCAAAAATGAAAATAATGTCATTAGTTACTCACCCTCATGTCGTTCCACACCCGTAAGACCTTCATTCATCTTCAGAACACAAATTAAGATATTTTAGTTGAAATCCGATGGCTCCGTGAGGCCTGCATAGCCAGCAATGACATTTCCTCTCTCAAGATCCATTAATGTACTAAAAACATATTTAAATCAGTTCATGTGAGTACAGTGGTTCAATATTAATATTATAAAGCGATGAGAATATTTTTGGAGCGCCAAAAAAAACAAAATAACGACTTATTTAGTGATGGCCGATTTCAAAACACTGCTTCAGGAAGATTCGGAGTGTTATGAATCAGCTTGTCGAATCAGCGGTTAGTCACGTGATTTCAGCGGTTTGGCAGTTTGACACGTGATCCAAATCATGATTCGACACAAAAGATTCATAACACTCTAAAGCTTCCTGAAGCAGTGTTTTGAAATCAGCCATCACTAAATAAGTCATTATTTTCTTTTATTCTCATCGCTTTATAATATTAATATTGAACCACTGTACTCACATCAACTGATTTAAATATGTTTTTAGTACATTAATGGATCTTGACAGAGGAAGTGTCATTGCTCACTATGCAGGCCTCACGGAGCTATCAGATTTCAACAAAAATATCTTAATTTGTGTTCTGAAGATGAACGAAGGTCTTACGGGTGTGGAACGACATGAGGGTGAGTAATAAATGACAGAATTTTCATTTTTGGGTGAACTAACCCTTTAACTTGTCATAAACAGTGACACTTTGGTTTGATGATGTGTATATGTGAACAATATGAATAATAATATAATATGTTCCTAAATATGGACCAGGACCGTGTATGCTCTTATATTTAATCATGTCTTCTTCAAATTAAATTTGTGCAAATAAAGACACTGATACACCCTTATAAAGGCTAATCATAAATGCGATGACTTTAGGAATCATTCTGATACACAGAAGACAATGATGTAGACCGAAAATTCAAAGAACAGTGGACAAAAAGTAACTTTATTCTTTCTGTGTTAACTGACATGTGTCATTTGTTCAGAGACTGTAGTGCTTGTCAATGTAATAAAAATATTATTTGATGATTAAATGTTCTTCTGCGTTTCTCCCTCGTTCTAGGGAGTTTTTTTCTCCCTCTGTGGTCATACTTTAATATTTATATGTCTAAATAATGTGTGTGTTACAGTTCTGTGTTTATTGGTTGTTGTCTCCCCTTTTCCGACCTTCTACTCTCCCACTTTTCCATGACATACCATGGGTTTCATGACACTTTAAGTATCCTTTCTTGGAAGAAGTGGCAATTACAGTGATGCTAAATACCGCCACCTGCTGTCGGTCACTCACCACTGAAAATCACATCAAGGGAAAATCACGTTCTCTGTTCATGTTCATATTCTTTGTCCAACAGTTGTATTTCACTTGTGAATGATCTAGGTATGGACCTCTGTATTAAATTGAATTTGCCCATTCTGACTGAAGAATGTATTATTGTATTTATTTAAAGCTTCTTTAATTGCACGCATGCATTTGTTTTTAGGAAAAGACATTTTTTATTCAAATTAAATCAAAATAATAAATATGAATTGAGAAAAACTAATAAATGTGGCTGTAACAAATTAGAGTATTTTTTTTTAAAGTTGGTCTAAGTATCATTTTTCAGTTAAGCTTACCTAATCGCCCTGTTCAAAGGCAGAGAATAAAAACTGTCAGACAATAGTATACTTCTACATACTGACAGACAACAAAACTCTCTGTCTGCACACACACACACACACGTACACGTACACGTATGTGTGTTTAAATGTCAGTGTGCCGATAGCAGTGAATGTTTCCTGCTCAGGACCATAGTGCGCACTGAACCCTGCATACATTAACACCCCCTGAGGTCATACACACACTTAAAATGCTAGCTTTGCCCTTTATGCGCAGCGCACACATATAAACACACACATATATTCATACATTCACATACAGTGAAGGGAGTCAAGTCTGGGTCAAGTACGGTCTAAGACAAGACTATGACCTAAATGCTGTAATGAGTGTAAATAATCATATATCGAAAATATTCACATAATGCATCATCATACACTTGAAAAGAAGTGTGCATGATTGTACTGAATGTACACTTGTAGTGTACTTCAAATCTTAAAAGTATATTTAGTTACACTTTATTTTGCAGTGTCCTTGTTACAGTGAAATTATACATTTAAGTACTGAGTAATATTAATTAACTTGCTTACTATAGGGTTTGGTTTAGGGTTAGTTGCATGTAATTATGCATCATTTACTGTTATTGCTATACTAAGTACATCTAATATGTAACAAGGACACTGCAAAATAAGGTGTTACCTATATAGCCCCGTTTCCACCGCAGGAACTTTACCCAGGAACTAGGGACTTTGGGCTGGTACTCGGTGTGTTTCCACCGCAGGAACCAGGAACTAAAAAAAGTTCCGGGTAAAATTTCCCCCTCAGAAAAGTCCCTGATGGCGAGGTGGTACTTTTTAAAAGTTCAGGAACTTTCGGGGGTGGGACTAGGCGCTGAACATGCTGATTGGTCGGATTCACGCCGCATTTGATTGGTCAACTCCACGCAGCAGTAAATTCCATAATAACATTCTTCACAACTCTGGATAATTTTGATTGATTGTTTTCTTACCAATCTTGTTCTTTCTGCCCAATGGCGCGCGTTTGTCCCAGCCATCTCACGGTCGATGTCGGCAATTGCTGATAAGACACGTTGTCTCATTTTATGTCGAGAATTACGAGCTTTCTGTATACGCTTTACTATCAGTGCTCGTCTGTTTTCTGCCATTTGGTTCATTATTTCTTTAGTAAACCAATACACCATGAGCAGAAGCAGCATTCCTTGAATCTCCTCCATACTGCTTTTTCTGTCGCACAAGAATGATTAGCCTACGGTCCGTCACTGACAGGAAGAAACAGTTGCGCGCAGTACTACGTCACCGGACAAATTAGCCTAATCTTCACGGTACTTTAGACCGCGTGGAAACGCAGAAGGCAACAGGTCTGGGGGGACAAAAAGTTCCTGGGAGAAAAGTTCCTGGTACAATTGTTCCGGGTAATTTCGGTGGAAACGCGGCTTATGTTTTACCAATGACCAATTTAAGAGTGCAAAGAAGCTTATACTTTTCTCCTGTCTCCTGCCTTTGACATCTCAGCTCAGGATAGTCACTAGTAAAGGGTTTGAAGGTTCAATAAACTGTTCCATTTAAAAAACAAACAAACAACAACAAACAACAACAACAACAAAATATTAAGTCTGATTATTAAAGGGGACCTCTTATGCCCCTTTTACAAGATGTAATATAAGTCTCTGGTGTCCCCAGAATGTATCTGTGAAGTTTCAGCTCAAAATACCCCACAGATCAAATTTGCCCCTATTTGGGTGTGAGCAAAAACACACAGTTTTTGTGTGTCCCTTTAAATGCAAATGAACTGCTGCTCCAGAAGAGGGCGGAGCTTTAACAGCTCAACAACAACAAAGCTGGAGAATCTCACGCAGCCAAAATGAGGATTGTCAGTAACGGTGTTCAGCCTTACATTGTTCAAACCGGAGTCGACACTGATGGAGAGACTCAGGAAGAAGTTACAACTTTTAGAATGCAATGTTTCTGAATGGTTAGTGGATAAATGTATGTAGTTGCTGTGGAGTTGATTCACCTCATCCACTAGCATGTGTCGTCATGTCCTCGTTTGTGAAGCAGTCCGGCGTAAAATGACGGCATGACAACAACACTCTACTACAACAACTCTTCCTCTTCTCTAAAGCAGCCCAACATGGCCTCACCCTCTTTGTTGTGTGTTCTCGGGGGCGGGGTTTATGTAAATTTTAGGTTTTGTGATGTCACTAACACTGGAAGAAGCTCTTTGTAGTCTCTACCAGCCATTTGTTGTAGTCCTTAAAAAGCAATTTCTGTAAAAGAAAATATCTCCCTTTGCATTGAACTTTGAGTGTTGTAACTTTGCAGATGTTGTTTATGCTCAAACTGCAACATCACACACTAACTAAAGTTAAAAAGTGAAATCAGAATCAAGGACCCATTTAAGCAAAACCACATAAGATACAGTTAGAACGACATCCAAATTCAAGAGTCGTTCTTTGGAAGCTGGAAATTCCTACGTTAAATGAAATGTATAATTAGATGACAAATGTGTGTCCAATAATTAGCTGTCTTGTGTGTGTTCATCATTACTGTAAATGTATGGAGCTTCTTGCTCATATGTTTATTTTGTTATTGTCATTTTTATGTGATAGTCTGCAGTGGTTGGATGTTGGTGTGAAGCGCTACCAGGGGTCATATAGGCCAGGTTAAAGTGGAGCTGGGGGGAGAAACTGCTCCCAAACTGTCGAACTGAGCCAAACTCCCAGCAGCATTTCTACTCTGTGTGTGTTGAAGGGGGGCGCTGGTCTGGAGGCAGGCATCACCCCTGGCAAGAGTCTTTCCTCATATACACACACTGTCAAGTACACTGTACTGAGCTCAGTTTTTAAAGAGCTGATAACCAAGAAATTTATATATTCCTTGACATGTTAAGGAGCCCCTAGAAGGATGTGGTGGTGGAAAAAATATGAGATGGGAGGAAAAAAGGTATTTCAAAAACGCATTCACTCGCAAAACTTTTGCATTCCCCCAAGAATCATTGCATTTGCCTATAAACAACTCAAAGTGTTTGCCAGGTAATGCAAAGTTTCTTGGGGGAATGGACGCAAGAGCATTATTTTTCCTTCCATCTCATATTTTTTTCCATCACCACGTCCCTTTAGGTGCTCCATAACATGGTTTATTAGAGAACAGGACACATATTTCTGTTGATCAGTACTTATTCAGTAACCTATTGTTATTTCAAAGGCAGAAAATATTGCATCGAAGGTTCTGGCATTGAATAATCCTTGACACATACAGGTCAGCAGGTTTCACCCACTTCAGATGTTTCATACTCTGGTTTGTCGAATTCCCTTTGATTCTGAGTCACGTCTCATGTGCATTTGTCTGCTGTTTATCTATGGCCACAGTAATGAAGCGTGAAGGACACATGTCCGTGCCAGTTATGTCATAACACTGTAAGCATACTCAACGATTCATAATGGGCACAAACACTGCTGGACATCTCAACAACTCAACAGCCCAGTTTCTTCACTGCCATGGGAGCTCGAATGACGTCATACTTTATGAGAGTTCAAATTTATGGTAATGCTTTGCAATATATAGATGTAATAATAATAATATGTTTCAGTTTTTATCTTTGCTAACGTTAAAGCGGCAGTCTGTAACTTTTTTAATAATCCAAAATCAGTTTTGAGCATGTACATAACCAGCCAGTGTTCAAAACTATCTTCTTACGTTAGCTCGATTCACAATGTTAAACTTGTAATAATGTGTTCTAATCTGAGTGGTACTAGTAGGTTTCCACGGGAAATTTGAGGATTCCGCCATTTGCCTTTGCGTCATTACATCATGTCTGTTTACATAAAGAACAGGTCCCAGTTAATAGGTTATATCACATGTGAGGATGGTGCAGGCGGCGGATCATTGATAGCCTTTTCTCACAGCAGCTGCAATAATTAAACTTATCATTTTGATGGCAGATTGTATGCTATGCAAAATTAACGTTAGATACAGAAATTGAAATCTACAGGTAATGCTAATACACACTAAATACACGTAGTCACGCAGTGCTGATGTTGATAGCAATAACAATTTATTAACAACTTATTTTGTTCATACTTCCAAGACTACAATCTGTGATTCCGAAGTACAGTATCCACCAGTGTGGTGACTGACAGCAAACATTAGATTCATCCGCCGTGCCGAAGCACAACGCACGTAAAGATGATAATTCCACAAATAACTGTAATTGCAGATTTCAAACAGAGATGGCAACAAAGAGGCAAAACTTATGGACTGCAGCTTTAATGTAAAAATACAAATGTTCATTGTTAGTTAATTTTAGCTCAGGTCCAATAAATATATTAACTGATACAACTTTTGAATTGAATTATGTATTATTAAATGTTGAGTCGCACCTTATAAAGTGTCTTTAACTACTATGTACTTACTGTCATGTTCACATGAACTTTCAGTTTGTTCCTTTTCCCGCCACATTCAGTTACCATGGACACTCATTGGACCACGCCCCCTTGTTAACTTGTTAAGCTTGTTTGTGTCAGTGTATTTAAGTTCCTGTCTGTGTTCAGTTGTTTGTCAGGTCTCGTTTGTACAATTGATGTATGTTCTGCTCTGGATTCTGTGTTTCTCCCTGTGGATTATCAAGTAAAGACTTACTTTACTCTACCTCGTCGTGTGTTTGCTCTACCAGCATTACGTAACGCTTACTTTTAAATTAATCATTTGATACAATTGTGTACATGCGTGTTTTTACATTGCACTGATATTTTTTTTTTTTTTTTTAAATAACAGCATGTAATTACAGCTGTAATTATTTTCTGTAAATACATCTATAATTACACTTTTGACCTTCTCTTATCCATTAACCCACCCTTAAACCTTCCCATACCACCAAACCTGACCTTACGTATCCACCTCAAGTGTTTCACAATACAAGTATGTTACGTTTGGGTTTTGTATCACGTTTTCATGTCTTTTATTTTGTTATTTGTCATAAGTCATGTTTCCTGTCAAATATTATGTGATTCCCCGTTCCCCTCATGTGATCTTGTAATGTGTGATGTTATGATTTGTTCCTTTGTACACGTGTCTTGTTTTCATTGGTTCCTTTGTTTCATGTGGCGTGCTCTCATTGGTTGTCATGTGCTGTATCGTGTAGCTATCATGTTTTTAAGCCCTCAAGTTTGCCTTGTCTAGTTGTCATGTGTTGAAGAACGTACTGTTTTCACGCTACATGTGAAGGCCATTGTTTGTCAAGTTCATAGTTTTTGTTTTGTTTCATGTTTTGTTTCACGTTTTGGATCTTCATTATTGTAAATGAACTGTTCTTAGGTTCTTTTCAACATTGTCTTCATCAATTCCATTACAAGGTACATTGTACCTAACAATTAATTTGTATGTAAGTACATATTAGTTAAAGCCACCTAATATAAAGTGTGACAAACTAAAATGAATAAATGTTTTAAAATAATTTTTCATTGTTAATTCATGTTAACTAATTCACCGATGTTAACAAATGGAAGTGTCACCACATTTGCATCAGTACAATTTTCTGCAAAGAAACACAGTAATGAGTTGGAACACTACTTTAAGCAGTTTTGCTGTTTACAAGATTATTTCAGACCCAAAAAACCAGGATCACACTTTTTAAATGTGGGTGTCTAAATATGTCCAAGAGAAATAGGCCTACATGAATTTGCTCCCATTTTCAATTGGTGGCTTTGGTCATACAGAAAATGTCCCCTGGCCTACACTGACATGTTCTGCTGGGTTTCCTTTCATTCGTTCTTTTTATTTATTTATTTTTTATTTCTGTCTGTCTGAACTACATCTGTCCTGAGGCAAGGTGGAGCATGTCTCTGCACCAAAACACATGAGCTGACTTTGCCTTTCAGGAGAGAAAGAGAGAGAGTCAGATGGAAAGAGCTAGAAAGAGAGAGACCTAAAGGAAGGTCAGCTGTGGGGATGTAAATAAGGCTTGTCTAAATTTGCCTTTCAAACACAGTATTTGTGTGTGACACAGAGAGAGAAACAATGTGTGAAATCACTCAAATGTATCTATGACTGTGCGAATAACAAAAGAAGAAAAAAGAAAATACCAGATGAGTTTGCGCCAAGGCAAACAATAATAAAGCAATAATTCATCCGAAATGAGAATTACGTCATCATTTACACATCGTCACATCGTTCCAAACCTTTCTTTCGTGGGTGATGAAAGAAAATATCCTGGCTAGTTTTCTCCACAGAATGAATATGAATAGACACAGATGTAGATGAGCTTAGAAAAAAGTAGCCCATATGACTCATGCTCTGTATTCCAAGTCTCCTGAAGCCATGGAATAGATTTGTGTGAAGTAGACTAAAACATAAGTCATTTTGCACTACAAATCTTCCCTCTGCTGTTGCTCTCAAAACAACCAGGTCATTCGCCAGATCTAAATGAACTTGGTTATATTGGTTATATTATGAAATTCACATTTTGGGATAAACAACTGCTTTAATAGACATATCCATTGGGAGATAGAGAGGGAATGATGTAATTGCCATTTCGCTACTGTACAGTTGTACTAAACTCTCATTATGGAGACTTTCACTGTCGGTGAGCCTAAACAAAGACCGTAAGACTACTTAGAACAGATCAGACACAAAGTAAACACTCCTCAGAACTGATGTTTATATGTAATGCAAAATGTAGCTACCATTTGATGTTGTATAATACTGCAGCCAGAAGTTTATTTTCTGATAATAAGTCTCTGATTGTATATTGTACAACAGTTGCGTATGTGGAAAGGAAATATTGATTTAAATTAAAATGAACAAAATTGACAGTTGAAATTCAAATGTACAGATCTCAAACAGACCACAATCACAGTTATGTAGGAATCAGATGAGCAGTCATATTTATATAAATGTAGGCTACATAACCAATATTTTCCCATTATCTGAATATTTGAGAGCTCAGTTCATCATTCTCTCTTGGTGCAGTTCTGCCATCTGCTGGATAAAATTAGAAGAACCAGAGACCAGATAGTAGCTGCATGTTCATAACATGAATTTTGCGTTTTAACCATTTAGTGAGATCAAGGTAAACTTTTTGGTCCCACTTAAAGCAACCTCAGTTGTTTTACAATACATCATCAACACAATAAGTATATTGTACTTTTTTTTTTTTTTTTTTTTTTTTTTTTTAATGTAGGTACATAGTAGTTAAAGACATCTAATATAAAGTGGGACCACTTTTTAGATTGCCATGGAGGACTCAAGCATGACACTTAACTTGAGCTATAAATACAGAGGCAACAAGTCTTGGGCTGCAGGGTGATATGGCTGTGTTTAATATGGGCCTTGATCAACTGCTAAAACATTTTTTTAATTCAGTAGACAAAAACTCAATAAAATACTTTTGAAAGTTTTGAAAATTATTTGTGATGTAGGACCAGTGCATGATACTGTAAAGACTTGTAGCAAATTAGCTCAAAAGGGAAATATGAATAATTAATTATAAATATTTGGATTAGTTAATCGTATTAACTTGATGTAGCTGAATTAATATTACAGTCAATAAATCTGTTTCTCCAGCAAAGACTTATCAACTCTTCAGAAAAGATATTTCTCATGGCCACAGAAAAATAACTCTTTCTTAGCATGTAGCTGTGATCACAATCATTAAACTGACATTGATTATATAAACAGAACACAGTTAACTCACAAGAATGTGCACAAAAGTTTTATTTATAACTAAATCACAAACATAAACTAATCTAAACACATCACGAATACATGGGAAATAAGAAAGTGTAAGTGAATAAAAAACCGTAATATAACAGAGGAATGGAGGTATGAAAAGAGTCGTTTAACCAGCTGAAAGAACCATCAGGTTCTAACTATAAAGTACCTTAGTTAAACAAAGGGGTTTGCAACTTAATACTAAATCACTGTTTAGTGTTCAAATGTATGATACTTGCAATTGTTGAAGAGCATCCGGATATGCAGTCTCAGGAGAAATTCTTGATGGTTCGTCAGATGGTGCTGAAGTTGTAATCTGTTTCTTCTGCATTGAATAAAGAAATGACTAGAAACTTGCGCTGTTGATTTGACTTGGCTATGATCAGGTGTCATGTACTGCTCTGAGACTTTGAGAAGGTTGAGGATCCAAATGCAGTATTTATTAGAAGGGTATTCCACAATCCTAATCCACAAAACGGGCAAAAGGTCATAAACATGGGCAAACAGTCCAAACAAAAACCAGAACAGGGTAAATCAAGAGACAGGAAAACAGGATAAATCCACAGAACAGGCAAAGGGTCAAAACCAGGGAAAAAGATAAACAATGGAGCACTCAGAAATGCAGTGTAGACACGTACAAGACATTGTATATAATAACAGAATAAACCAGGCTTATATAGGGTGAGTTAAACAGGCTAATGAGATACAGCTGAAAACAATGAGTCCAGGTAAAGGATTATGGGTAATGTAGTCCTTGATGGAGTGACAACAGTCTGGGTAAAGTGGGGCACTTTAGCTGGTGACTGTGACATAGCTCCCTCCTAAGGAGCGGCTTCCAGATGCTCTTAACAAGAAAGGAAATGTCCAGGAGGGAGGTGGAATGGATGCAGAACAGGGAGCGGGGTGGAGGGCCAGGTCCATGGAGTCGAAGATGAACAGGAGACAAAGGCAGAGCAGATGACCAGGATGGCGCAGACTGAGCAGATATCCGGGGCGGCACAGGCTGAGCAGGTGGCTAGGCCAGTGGAGGCTGAGCAGGAAGGGCTGAAGACCACCTCATCAATGCAGTGGAGCAGATGACCACCACAGCAGCACAGACTGGCTTGAAGACCCCCACGGCAGAGCAGACGACCACCACAGCAGTGCAGATGGATTTCAAGACTCCCACGGCTGAGCAGACGACCACCATAGCAGTGCAGATGGATTTTAAGACTCCCACGGCTGAGCAGACGACCACCACAGCAGCGCAGAAGGACTTGAAAACCCCCATGTTGGAACAGACGGGGCTGAAGTCCACCAAGGCGTTGATGAGGATCACCAAGGTGGAGCAGGTGGACCTGATGTCAACCACAGTGGAGCTGAAGACACCCAGGGCATATCTGGCAGAACTAGAGGCCGACACGGCTGATCAGGCAAGACTGAAACACAAAGCACAGAGCGGTCAGCATTGGCCACAGGGGCTGTATTAAGACAGGCAGGTAGCTTTGGGGTGTCCTCCATGGTCATAACTGGACTAGCAAGGTGTTTCAGGTTGACAAGAAGTTCAGATCCGACCTCTGCGGTCATGTCAAGGCAGACAGGAAGTTCAGGTACGACCTCTGCCCATAATCCTTTGTCGAGGTAGACAGGAAGTTCAGGAATGACCTCCGTGGTCACATCAAGGCAAACAGGAAACTCAGGGATGTGGGCGGAGCTGGCTGTCACCATCATGTGGAGCTGAGGTCATCATGCATGTCATCATCATAGCATGTGGAGCTGAGGTGCCTGGTTGCTGAAATTACACTCGACATGACAAGTTAGCTCACACTAAGGAGCTATCTATCTATCTTAGATACTATCTAAAATATTAATACAGATAACAAATTATACATCATTCGAAGGTTCTAAGGGTTTACAGTCAATCTGCAGTGTCTGTTTTACGATATAGATGTTCCAGCAACAGAAATATTGTAATTTGTGTCGGGTGTGCAAATGACAACACGCAAAATTAAAAGGGAACTTCATACATTTGTAATGAAATAGCGATCGCGAGATGAATCCAATGAATCCATTGCACTTGGGCAAAATGTCCATGCTAAACATCCATTGTAAAAACATCCAACAGCACTTTTTGTCAACAAAAGCGTTAAATCCATGAAATATTGATATACTGTCCATTGGATGCGTCATATTCCTTCTGAACAATTTGCTCTACTTCATTGTTCAAGAAATTATGCAATCTGAGCACTGTTTATGTTGTAAAACTATATACAATCGTATACATTAGACTCTCACAAACAAATGAGCTTGTGTCCAAAGTATATTTTTCAAAAATGTGCAGCAGATTTAGTTATAATATCCAAGCAGTGCTGTTGCATTATGTGGTGTCTTGAGAGGCATATTCTCCAGCCATTGTCACTGTAGTAAATCTGACGGACAAAACTTTTAGCCAATGCCAAGACGATCCAACAATGTGTGTTCTGTTTATCTTCCATATGTGTGCACATGTTCACAGACATGCACAGAGATGCCAAGTTCAGTGGCTGGCCTGGAATTAGCTGAATTGGCATGACGGCTAACAGACAGCAGACAAACAGCTAGTAATAACAGCAGCGGCCATCCAACTGTCACTCAAGTGGCCACGCTCTTCATTATGCAGAACTTTAAGGCTTAATATAATTTAAATTGATGAGTTATAAAACAATTCACCCCCCTCACAGTTGTCATGAATAGCAAAATTAGCTATATAGACCAAAACCATTGTACCATTTTTGTACCAGGCTGTAAACATTTTTTTTTCTGCTGTAAAGTTGGGCATTTTAACATGGGGGATATATAGAATTGACTTCCTTTTGGAGCCTGTCTCTAGCGGCCAATCGATCAATTGCAGTTTAAGTCACTTCCATGTTGGCTTCAAGAGAGAGACTGGAAGGTTGCCGCTCGGCATCAAGGTGGACAGGAAATGGGCTCTGGAGTGGATTCTTAGACTGGAGCAGGCTCTGGAACAGACTCATGAGCTGAAGCAGGCTCTGGAGCGGACGTAAGGGCTGGAGTGGGTTCGCAGGGTGAAGAGCAGTATGTGGCCCAAACATACACAGTCGCCATAACAGGGAGTACAGCTGACAGTAGGACCACCTCTGAGACCCCCAGACTTGATACCACCATAGAGATACCAGCTGCTCGCACCGACACCAGCAGTGTGTCCAGCAGACTTGAAGCCAGTCTAAAACACCTATGGTCTGCCTTAATGGCTTCATGTGCAACGTTCATGATGACCAGGAATACTGACGTCGTGTCCATGGCGGCTGAAGACTCTGGCGAGGCACCCGTGAAGGCTGGAGACTCTGGCGTAGTGTGGCGCAGCGGGAGGCTCTGGTAATGGTGGCCATATTGACTGGAGGCTCTGGTATGGTGGCCATGTTGACAGAAGGCTCTGGCATGGCAGCCATCTTGATCGGGGACTCTGTATGGCAGCCATGCTGTGAACAGGATTTTGCATGGTAACCAAGGGACAGGAAGGCACTTACAACACAGGACTTGCGATCATCAAATATGCAGCCAAGTGAACACTTCCCTTGAAATGGACTTTGATATTAATCACATTGCCTGCGTTCGTTCAAACTGTTTTTCTGAAATAAAAATGCTGCGCTGATAGGCAAGGTAGGGTTCGTGCAAAATAATGGGTAGGTTTTGGGGTAGTTTAAGGTAAGGGACATCAAATAAAATTTATAAACTGACCCCAAAAATGTATTAAGCTCTTCAACATCACACACACAAATGATGGAGGCTACACACTTGTTCCGTTGTGTCACCCAGGCCTTGTATGAGGCAAGGGACACCGAACAAAAGTTATGAACAGGTTCCAAACATTTATTTATAGCAGAACCTTTGCATATGGCAAATAAATGGTAAATATACAAATTGCAGTTTGTACATCATTTATAAAGAAGATCTGCAAATGATATGTAACACATTTACTAGTGATGAATACTTTACACTTTAGATTAGGGGATGCAGAAAGCATTATAAATGACTTGTATACATATACAAATAATTAGTAACAGGTAAGAAATGTCTACAAATGATATATAACACATTTACAAGTGATGAATAGTTTACACTTTAGATTAGGGGATGCAGAAAGCTTTGTAAATGATTTATTCCAGACCCAATAGGTCGTTTTTCAAGCACCTTATTGCAACCTATATTTACGTTTTAAAGTCATGCGCCCTCTAGCTGGCGTAAAAATAATGACAGTGTCATTTTATGTCTGTCGTCATGAAATGACGTATGACTTTCATTACCAATCAAAATGCGTGTTCATTTAAACGCAATGTGTGGACTTTTGTCCTATTTCCATTTAGCAAAAATCATTTTTTATTAACGACTACACTACACTTACAGATGATAAAATTGGTGTTATATGATCATATTTTCTTGACCTGGTAAGAACTCTAGCAGCTGCATTTTGGACTAATTGTAGCTTGTTTATTGAGGATGCAGGACAACCAGCTAGTAATGCATTACAGTAATCTAGTCGAGACATCATTAAAAGATTAACTAATTTTTCTGCATCAGAAATAGATAACATGTTCCGTAGCTTAGCAATGTTTCTGAGGTGGAAGAAGGCTGTTTTTGTAACGTATGAAATATGATTTTCGAAGGACAGGTTGTATTGTAAGGTAATATAACACCCAGGTCTTTAACTGTATAGGATGGAGTAAGAGTGCATACGGAAAAAATGGAACTGGCGCTGCGTTCGTTCCGTAGGTAGAATAGGGAAGGTGTAGGACATACAGCGTAAGCTTTTTGAAGAATACGAAAGTGCGGTTTTGGCAGAACTACTTGTAAGGCAATCATTTGTTTATATAAAGCATATACTTTTACTTTTTTTGGAAAATGACCGATCGTTTTGCTAGATAAGACCATTATTCCTCGTCTGGTATCGTTTAAAGCCCTTTGAAGCTGCATTGAAACTGTAATTTTGACCTTCAAACCGTCTGGAGGCCACTGAAGTCCACTATAAGGAGAATAATCCTGGAATGTTTTCATCAAAAACCTTTATTTCTTTTCAACTGAAGAAAGGAGGACATGAACATCTTGGATGACATGGGGGTGAGTAAATTATCAGGAAAATTATATTTGAAAGTGAACTAATCCTTTAACAAGCGCAGTTTCTGTGCTATGATGAGACCTGAATCCTGACCGAAATTTTTCATAGATACTGTTTTTTTGCAAGAAGGAGCAAAATTGGACCGACACCACTTTTTCTAGTATTTTAGACATAAATGAAAGATTTGAAATGGGTCTGTAATTTGCCAATACATATGGATCTAACTGTGGTTTCTTAATGAGGGGCTTAATAACTGCTAGCTTGAACAGTCTTGGGACAAGACAAGTTAATAATATTGAGAAGAGGCTCTTGTGCTACAGGTAACAATTCTTTCAGTAGTTTAGTGGGTATTGGATCTAATAAACATGTTGTTGGTTTAGATGCAGTGATAACGGGACGATCTATAACGGGACGAGCTGTCTTTCCACGCGATTCTGAAGACCTCTAAACGAGTTTGTCTCCATCTGCGCTCTAGATTACGGGTTTCTCTTTTGATAGCGTGAGTAATACTGTTGTACCATGGTGCTGTATTTTTCTCTCTAACCTTTTTTAATCTCATGAGTGCAACAGTATCTAATGTACTAAAGAAAATGGTGCACATACTGCTAGTCATTTCCTCAAGTTCATTTGTGTGTTTAGGTACAATGATCAGCTGAGACAGATCAGGCAGGATATAATTAAATCTAGTGTATGATTAAAACGGTGAGTGAGTTTAGTAAATCTGTAAACGCAGCCCCAAATGCATCATTTGTATTGTCTACATGAATGTGATGAAGTGATAAATAATGTATCATCATTAACTAATAACTTATAACTGAACATGTCACTTATTAATTATTTATGAATATATAGTCGTGTTTTGTAAATGATTAGTTCATCATTAACTAATAATTTATAAATGACTTATAACTGAATGTTATTATAAAGTGTTACCCAGTATCTCTTCAGTTAAAACGCATGTTTGAGCTGTTTTAACTGAACGCACTTGCACTGGCAAATCTTAAAATATGTCAGTGCCATTGTTTTGTATCAAGATGCACACCAGTATTTTTTTTTTCTTTTTTCTAAGGCACATTTATAAAAGCTATTTAAATGTCCTAATTGAACTAAGGCCTAATCCTGGCTCAATCTAAGCCCTGTCTGTGAAACCGCACCTATGAGCAATAAAAACACGGGGGAAAAATCCTGAAAAGAAATGTAATTTGGTTATATTACATGCTTTTTGTAAACACTTTTTTTTTTTTTTTAACCATAATCAAGAGTTGCAGTGTAACACAATTTCAGTGCTAGCATCAAAAAAAAAAAAAAAAAGAAAGAAATTAAGATTAAATATAAAAAGCAGTATTTTACTTTTGCTAAAAAACATACCTATTAACTGAACTCATGAATGTATGTTTGAAAATAAAATGCAATCTTGATTAAAGAAGCTTAAGTTTAAGGCAACTAAAACCATCAATGTCTGAAGAAATGTATGTAGTGTCTGGAAAAAAAATATATAGAAATGTCAAGATCTATTTAAAGTCAGCTTCAGTTGTCTCCTGCCTGGGAGTTGGGCTTACGGACTGTCCGTGTGATATACCATGTTCTATGTCCACAGAGCAAAAGAAGTTGATCTTCTCCTCACAGTCTCTGGGTGTCCAGACCTTTGTTAATGTGTCCAGGGCTCCACAACGGAGGTTTCTGGCAGGACACTGGGGCTGTCCCGTCTCATTCCAGGCTGTGAAGTCAAGATCATCTCCATTGACCCAGAACCACTCTCCTGCTAGAAAGCGCAGACCAGTCCACACATATGCAGTTTGAGTCTGTGTGATTCTCTGTAAAGCAGAATTCATCCTGTTCTCTGAGCTCAGACTCGCCAGATCATTATAATGTGTTCTGCAGTATCCCAGAGCTCCTTCCCAGCTCTCTTCCTGCTGCACCAGAACAAACTCTGATATGTTCATACAGAAGAAGGCATATTTATCTGTGCAGTCTTTGTCATGCAGTTTCTTAAGACTTTTGTGTAGAAAAGCACAGTCATTACCTTCAGGTTGTCCATTAATAGTATCCCAGCTAATTTGTATTGCATTTTCACCTCCGCTCCACTTCCAGACTCCTGATTGTTTGTAGAGTCCAACCCAGGCATCAGAAGTTTGACCAACTGCATCTTCTAAAAATTGCTGTTCCTCACTCTCATTGGTAAAGGTGGACAGGTCATGAAAGTGAGTTTTGCAGTGAAGAAGTGCCAAAATCCATGACTTTTTCTGATTCACAAAGAAATGTTGTTTAATGAGACCGGAGGAGAGTCCGTAGAGCTCCAGGATTAGGAGCACAGTGAGGGTCGTCTTCATCTTCATCCAGTGAAGAGATTTTGTGATTTTTCAATGATCAGTTGAAGGAGAGGACAGAACTGAGCATGATGACACTGACTCTCTCTTACTTAAACTGTCATACAACCAATGAAAAAAGAGTGTGATGGTGCGACCAATCACAGCACACCTTTACAGACAGAACAAACAAACCAGCTGCATTTGACCAATCAAATAAACCTCATAATATTTAAGATACTGTGGGCAGGTAAAACTGGCAATTTTATGTATTATGCATGTGCTGAACAGCATACAAATACATTTCCCCCCCTTTTCAGTCTGCTAAATCTCTTCAACAGACACAAAGAAAGCAGACAATTGCTACACCATAGCATGCAGCTGTAAACCCTTCAGAAAGTATCCTGGTATTTTTCCAATTCTTTTCTAAAGTGTTTGGGAGATTCTCTCAGTCACTCTGTTGAAATACTCAGTTGCGGAAATGCAAACCAGATCTAGTAAAGCATATCTTGAATAGCATCCAAACAAACTGAAAAGCATTTTCCTTTGGGCTGGGCCATAGCTAATGAGGTGAATAGCATTTGAGTGATTGCAAGGTGCAGGCAGGATTGATGTAGGATCAAACATAATTAATTAAATTTGTTGTACATCGCAATACAAATTAGCAGACAAAAACTCTACTCAGACCCAAACTGCAATGCACTGTGTTCTGACACCTTTCTATCATGGGCAGCTTTAAGTTTTCAGCAATATGAGCTACAGTAGCTCTTCTGTGTGATCGGACCAGACGGACTAGCCTTTACTCCCGATGTGCATCAATGAGCCTTGACCCATCACCCTAACGCTGGTTCACCGGTTGTCCTTACTTGCACCACTTTTGGTAAGTACTAACCACTGCATACCGGGAATACCCCACAAGACTTGGGGATGCTCTGACCCAGTCGTCTAGCCATCACTGTTTGGCCCTAGTCAGAGTCACTATTTTTGCTTGCCCATTTTTCCTGCTTCCAACACATCAAATTTAAGAACTGACTGTTCACTTGCTGCCTAATATATCCCACCCTTTGACAGGTGTCATTGTAATAACCTGATAATGTGTGGTTTTGTAAAAGTGAGCTTTGCATTCAAATGCAGAAAAAATACCTCACATACAGTAGCCTACTGCATGTGAGGCCATTTTCATGAGAGATAAACTAGAGAGCAAGTCTCTGAAACACAATCAAGCAATCATTGGATAGTCGGGAAAATGATTTGAAATAGATTTTAAATGCACTAAGAAAATTCTCCTAATAAATATCAGTTATTAACCATGCACACATTTTTCATGTATTACTTACTTAGTTTTAGACGATTAGGTGTGGATTTGGTTTTCAAGTGAACTGTGAGTGAATGTAAATGTGTATTTGCAGTGATGTGCCTTCTGTACACACCTCAGAGCTGACGTACAAAACCAAATAATTGGTAACCAAAGTTACCAACTACATATCAAGCTAAACCTGCCTGTCTGGGAGTATGGGCCCTCAATTTGCTTTTGAATGCTTTATCAATGAAAAGGATCCATTATTATTATTATTATTATTATTATTATTATTACTATTACTATTACTATTACTGTATATATTAAGGTCCAACACCACTTGTTGTACTCTACTCAAGGTGGCAAAGTCACAGTGAAAGCAACATGATACAAACAAATAAAGCAGTAGCCGTCAATCAACATCCAAAACATTCAAAACATTTAAAACTCCCTAACATGAAGGGCCAGGTTGCTGGAAGTTCACTCAACACATCAACACAAATGATCTGTCACATGCAAAAGATGGCAGCAGATATATAGGCAGTTCCCTTCCACAGATTGTTTACCCATTCTGAGTAAATTCATTCAGGCCCAGTTTACACAGAATGCATTTTTGCTTTCTACTGTTCTAGAGTATGGATGCACATAAATTAATAAGAATCTATTTGCTCAAATTTCTGAAGAAAATGAGAGTATGGATGTGCATTAATTAATAAAGATCGATTTGCTCAAATTTGCTCTATTTGCAGTATATATCATGGCCTTATGCCTGCTTTAAAGCATTCTCTGTGATAGCCGAGAAACTGCGCCATGAATGGGTTGAGGGCAGAATCCATTGTGCATTGTCCTTTTTGCCAAGTTCAAAAAAGGGTGATAGAATAAAAAGTGCTCAAAATGTGGCTTTCGATAGGGCAGTGCATCATATTTTAAGGCCTTATGTCCATTTTAACAAATTTAACTATGTGGCGTCCAAGAAATTGCAGCACGAAATGGGCTCAGTGTGCGTTGTCATAGGCCTATACCACGTTTAATGGTTCATGAAAAAAATTGGTACAGTAAAAAAATGATAAAAATCTGGATTTAGCTAGGGCAGTAGGCTATATTTATATTGCCCAGTGTAAAAATATTAGAACTGTAAAATGTACGAAAATTTCGTATTTCACAAGATCAAAAGCCCCTTTATTAAACCATGTTTTTCTGATTTAGCACATCCTTACAAGTGGCAGAGAAATGCTTGATTTCTTCATTCAACTCTAACAGCGCTTATTGCGAGCAGAGCTGTAGACATAAAGGACTTTAGATATAAAGGGAGGCACATGTTTAAAAAAATGTCAGCGAAAAAGTAGCTGGATTCATCCTCGTACTAGATGAACTGGTCTAGTAAAAAAAAACAAAATTTGAGCAAATACAGCTTTATTAATTCATGTGCATCCACACTCTCGCTTTCTTCATAGGCTTTGACGCACAAATGAAATAGGTTATAGAATACACAAACCAGAAGTTGTAATGTGTGATATGTTTCTCATGCTCCTCAGAGGTTGTGTTGATCACTATTAATTAATCTAGTCTCTAAAATGGGCCTTTCTAGAGACAGGTACCAGTTTCCTGTGCTATAAAAAGGTCAAGCAATGGTTAACACCTTGAACCTGGCAAAAGATAGATGAATGTAAAGCCATGATGCTGGCCACACAGTCACCAAGACTTCCGGAAATGCCCAGGATTCATACAAGGCCAAAAAAAAAAGAAGTCAAGAGAAGTGCCCAAAATGACAAGACGGCCTTTGTAGAGGAGCTAGTGCTGTTGTAAGAGGTAAGATGAGTGTACAAAATCACAAAAGCAACTTACTGGTGAAATGATAAACCAGTCCATGACTGTTAAAAACAAGAATGGTAACAACCTCATACCGACCAAGAAAAAGCTACAAGACATTACTTCCATAAAGTACTTCCAGCTGACAAACCCAGAGACATCCAGTGGACCCCCTTCACTAGGGCTGGGCGATATATTGCATGTGATTGTCACGCGCATTTCGTCAGTAAAGCCGGTTCCCTGATTACCGCTAAATCGCCATCACCTGCTTTCAAATGGAGCGGCATTTAATAGACAGAGCCGTAGTTCACCGACAAGCCACACAATATCACGTTCATTATCGAAGGCGATTCATCTGTGATAATGAATGCGATATTGCGTGGCTTGTCAGTGAACTACGGCTCTGTCTATTAAATGCCGCTCCATTTGAAAGCAGGTGATGGCGATTTAGCGGTAATCAGGGAACCGGCTTTACTGACGAAATGCGCGTGACAATCGCATGCAATATATCGCCCAGCCCTACCCTTCACATACTGTAGCTTAAAGGTGTTATGAACTGATTTTCTCTTTTAATTTTATAATGTTCTCTAAGGTTCACTTATAATGTTATTGTAGCACCCTTTAAAGAATTGCTGACAATTTAATGTTTGAGCTGAATTGAATTTATCAGAAGATTGAAATGAATTAATCAGAAGAATTAGGGATCGTAAAGGAGGTGGCGGGTTGTGGTGAGAAATAACAGACAGACAACAAAGTTAAATTTGATTTTGAAATATAATTTGAAAATTACAAAAGAACAAAAGCAAGTAAATTACAATTTCATATGAACAATATACAATAAAGATTGGCTTTGAAATTTCCCTTGAGTACACTCTTTTCACCCCCCCCAAAAAAACACGGACCGGTCATTTCAATATTAGAAAAAGGAGAAGGAAAAGAAAGAAAATAAAAACAGATAGAAGAATTAATGTTTCTCTCAAAAATCTCACTATTAATCCAATAAGGACTTCAATGTTAATCAAATGGGTTACTGGTATACTATCAAGAGTTCAATGTTCTGTGTAGTACTGATCAGTGTCCTTTTCTCTTTTCCCGTTCTGTTCAGTGAATTCCCTCAAGGAAGGGAATGTAATAGTTCTTTAGGTTGAAAGCGTCTTGCTTTCTCCAAGCAAGAATGATAAATTCAAAGAAAGGATATTGTCCTCTTCTTTATGATGTGTCGTCCTTTTTCCTCTGTAGCAGATTTGGTTGGCTTGCCATCAAATGTGAAGTTTCGCAGGATGTCACAGAAGATCACAGGAGTATCGCAAATCCGTAGAATGAAGAAAGAAGAAAAAAATAGAAGAAAGAAAAAAAAAATAGAAAAAAAAAAAAAAAAGGAAGGAAAAAAAAACCCTGGCCTGATCACAGACCAGAACATTCATTTAGTGAATTTGAGAATGAATTACACAAAGATCAAAACAATCAAAATAACAACTAAAATTTACAATTACCATTTCTACAAGAAATGATATATTACTCATTTACTTCTCAATCAAGTTTTTTTTCTTACACAGGCGCGTCTTTACACGTGACCAACAATGGCGTCAGTGAAATGCAGTGAAAAAGTAATAACCATGCGGTTCACTATGACCGCTTAAGATTGAAATAATCAAAACAAAAATAATAAACATACAAATCTAATTTTTTACAAGAAATGATACATTAGTTATTTACCTCTAGGAATTGATTTTACTCATTCACAGGCGCGTGTCTCTCACACACTCGTGTGTGGCCTACAATGGCGTCGGTGAACTGAAATGAACAGTAACCACGCGGTTCACCATGACCACATTTGTAACCACTCAGATTGAAATAATAAAATGAAACTAAAACATACACATTTATCTTACAAGAAATGGTATTAATCTTTTACCTCAGAGTTCGTTTTTGCTCTCACACAGGCGCGTCTCTATCATATGCGCGTGTGACCAGCAATGGCGTCTGTGAACTGTAATGACAATAATCACACGTAGGGCTGGGCGATATATCGAATGCTTTTGTCACGCGCATTTCGTCAGTAAAGCCGGTTCCCTGATTGCCGCTAAATCCTTTTTTTTAATTTTTTTTTTATTGAAACAACAGTAGGGGAATACAAAGACATTTGAGTATATAAAACAAATCAAAATTCTGTATCTTATATCACAAATCAATCATGTTTCTATTACATTAAGTATCCTTTTCAACAGTAGATGTCTTAACAGCTTTTCGATTGTTCTGTATTGATGTTAGAGAGTCATAAAAAATCTTCAAATCAGTGGAAAATAGTCTACTATTTGGTACAGTCGATATACATTTTGCTTTATGTATATGATATTTTCCTAATAGAATAAGAAGTTTAACTATATTATCCATTTCCAATAAACCAGTATCACAATCCATAAACAAGACCATTACATCAGTTATAGTGACAAACTTGTAAAATAAGTAAAAAAGAAAAATAGAAACTTGGGACCAAAATAGTTTTGTATAATTACAGTTGAAAAATAAGTGTACAATTGTTTCGGTTTCTTCTTCACAAAAACTGCATAGTGGCGAAAACCCTTCTTTAAATTTACTAATAAAATTGTTACATGGATAATATCTATTTATTATTTTAAAGTGAGTTTCTTTGACTTTGTTAGGAATTACAAATTTATTTATATCTGACCACAAATTCTGAAAAACAAGGGAGTGATAATCCTGTTTCCACCTCACTATTGCCTTAGGTGAAACACTTTTTTCTTTGATTAATATTTTTCTAATATACATATTATTAAATTTTTTATCCCTAATGGAAAGGCCCTCAACAGTTAGAGCAGGAAGAGAACCAATTACAGGATTATACATCTTTTCGTTTTTTATAAGATAGAGTAGTTTTGGTGAGATACAATGAATGAGTTTTAAATATTCTTTAAAAGATATATTTGTCCCAAGATAATTAACTAAGTCATTATAATTATATAAGTCACCTGACTGATTTATTAAATCTGTAACAAAAATTAAGCCTTTGTTAAACCAATCATTCCAAAAAATTGTTTTGTTTTTGAATAATATATATTGGTTGTTCCAAATTACACAGGAATGGGGAGAGAAATTATGTTTGTAGACTAATTTCCAGGCATTCAAAACTTGTTTGTGAAAATTGGACAACTTAATTGGGAGTTTAGTACATTTAAAATCACAGGTAAGTAGAAAATTAAGACCACCACATTCTTTGAAAATTAAATTGGGAATAAAGAACCATGGAAAGTTGTTATCACAAAGACAGTGCTTGATCCAGTTAATTTTAAATATATTATTGATAGTGTCAAAATCTAAAACATTTAGTCCTCCTTCTGATAAACTTCTGATTATAGTTTTCCTTTTAATATACTCCATCTTGCCTCTCCAGATAAACTGAAATAAAATTTTATCAACTGCGGCACACATTTTGGAATCTACATAAAGAGACAATGCAGGATATACAAGTCTTGAGATCCCTTCAGCCTTGGAGATCAATACACGACCTTGAATAGATAAATTTCTTTGGAGCCAACAGTTAAAAATATTTCTTGTTTTTTGTAATCTCTGTGAAAAATTCTCTGTGATTCTCTCTGAGGCTGATTTACTAATTACAATACCCAAGTATCTAACTACCTGTTTAACCTGTATTCCAGATGTATGAGTCTTCTAGTTGGTGTACAGCCATAATCTCACTCTTAGATTGATTCACAGAGAGACCTGAGGCATCAGAGAATAATTTGAGTGCCTCCAGAATCACAGGGACCTGATCTTTGTTTTTCAAAAATAAACAAGTGTCATCAGCAAGTTGACTTATAGTTAAAGTGAAATCTCCTATCTCAATACCTCTAACTTGGGAGCAATGCAGAGTGTAAAGATTTAATGTTTCAGCTGCTAATAAAAATAAAAACGGGGAAATAGGGCATCCCTGTCTAATGCCTCTTCAGATAACAAAACGAGAAGACGTACCACCAGATAAAGAAACACTACTTGAAATATTATTATAGAATGTGTGCATCATATTTGTAAAGGTTGGGCCAAAACCAAAGTGACTAAGGGCCTGATACATGAAATTGTGCTCAACGGTATCGAAAGCCTTACAAAAATCTAAAAACAAAATAAGAGCTTCCTTGTTTACTAAATCTGAGTAATCTAAAATGTCTAACACCAATCTAATGTTATTTGAAATACTTCTTCCCTTCATAAATCCAGACTGTGTGACAGATATGATTTCCTCCAAACAAGGTTTTAATCTGTTGGCAAATAGAGATGCTAATAATTTGTAATCCGAGTTAAGGAGTGTGATTGGGCGCCAGTTGTCTAAGTGCAAAATGTCTTTATTAGGTTTTGGAATTAGTGTAATTACTCCCTGTTTCATAGATTCTGTAAGTTCCCCATTTACTGCACACTCATTGAACACATTCAAAATAAACTCTCTAATATCTTCCCAAAAAACTCTGTAAAACTCAAAAGGTAAACCATCGGGTCCTGGGCTTTTGTTAAAAGGTGTTTTTTTAATGATATCATCCAATTCTTTCAATGACATTTCCTCCTCACAAAGGTTTTTACTATCTATACTTATACAAGGGGTGAAAGTTGTATCTTATTAAAAATATATCGCTTAAATCAGGGTTAAATGATGATGTATATAGATTTTGGTAAAAGTCTGAAACAAATTTTGAGATTATTTTGTCATCTGATATAATAGTGTCATCAATATATAAAGAGGAAATTTTTTTAAGTTCGGCTCGTTTTTTTTCCAAATTGAAAAAGTATGAAGAGTTTTTTTCTCCGGCTTCTAGCCATTTGGCCCTAGATCTAATGAAGGCCCCTTTAGCCTTTTCTATATAGAAGGTGTCTAGTTTTTCTCTTAATAGGTATAAACGTTCCTTCTCTGAATCATTTGGATTGGCAAGACAAGTAATATGGTTAATTTCTTTTAATATAGATTCAAATTGTAATCCTTTTCATTTTAGAAGATCTTTACTAAATTTTATAGAAAACTTTCGACACTCATATTTAAACAATTCCCAATTTAAGGTATGAGAAATATTAGTATTTTTTTTTTAAAAGAATCAATTATGCCTTTAATACCCAAACAATAATTAGAATTGTGTAATAAAGTGGTATTTAATTTCCAATACCCTGGTTTCCTAAATGAGTTACAGTTAAGGTCAGAAATTTACAATACCCGAGTGATCAGTTAAAGGTGCACTGGAAATAGAACATGATTTAACAGAAGAAATCAGACTATCAGATATTAGCCAAAAATCAATACGTGATTTTTGTGTCAAATCAGATTTGAACCAAGTAAAGGAAGAGGAAAAGTCATTATGTAATAATCTATGAATATCTACCAACGAGAGACTAGAACATATATCACTAATTATTTTGTTAACAGTGGTAGTGCTATATTTTGGAGGAAATCTATCATAACATAAGTCAGGAGCCTCATTAAAGTCCCCGCCCATAATTAGCGATGTAGATGGGTATTTTATTTTTAAAGTTATTAATTTGGATGTTAAATCTGTAAAGAGACAATTATTAAGACTGGATCTGTTAAAGCCATAGACATTAACCAAAATTACAATGCTTTCCCCAAACTGGATATCAATAATTAACCATCTGCCTTCATTCGAGCAATGTGATTCAAGTACAGTGTAATTAAAGTGCTGATTAAATAAATCATAACCCCAGCAGAATTATTGGAACCATGACAGTAGATAATTTTACTCCCCCATTGATTGGACCAGAAACTTTCATCTTTCACACATGAATGCGTTTCTTGTAAAAAATAGACATCTCTGCATTTTGATTTACAAAAAAGAAATAAAGCTTTACGTTTGGTTAAGTCTCAGATTCCCCTAACATTGAGTGAAAAACAATTCAACTTAAATGACATAAAAGAACAAACAAGAACTTGTAACCAAAATCTATTGTTTAGTAAATAAAACTAAAACTTCTTAACGGATTGAAGTAGAAAAAAGTAAGTGCAACACTTAACCAGACCTCCTCACTGTAGTAAGAACCAGCTTAACATTTCTCTAGTCTAGGTTGGAACCCTAACAAGAAACAATTCCCATGAGGATGAAAAACCTCACTACAGAATGTTAAAGTCACTGTAAAGAGTCATTATATGTTGTCCACTGTAATTTTCTTCCCGTCGATGATGGCAGCTGAACCCTGAAACCCTGCACGTTTACCTTCCAGTCTAGCTTGGTTCACGAGTGGCCACAGTTTATTTCGAGCTTCCCTTGCGCTTTGTGTTAAGTCCTCCGTTATCCTGATATTCTTTTGTTTGAGAATTTCGGAGCGCTTCGCGTCGGCCCAGATGAGGTCACGGTGCGTGCGAGAGGTGAACTGCACAATAATACGACGAGGCTGAGTAAGTCCTTTCTTCCCAAGCCTGTGGGCCACGTCGATGGAAGACTGGAGAACATCTGCTAGACATGGTGAAACTCAACGCAATATTTCCATCACAGCCATCTTTACATTTTCACCTTCCACTTCAGGGATACCAGCAATCCGTAGGTTCCACCGTCTTTTGTATGCCTCCAATTCATCCAGCTTTTCCCAGAGTTGCTTGTTTTCAGTCTTTAGTGACGTAACTTGGTCCTTCATCGCACTGGAGTTAGTAACGGCAAGATCGGCCTTATCAGAGATCGCGTCCATTTTAGTTCCAAGTTCAGTGATGCGGTTTGAGTTACACGAGACAGAATTTTCAATTGCGGTTAATTTCTCTAAAAAATCGTCTTGTTTTTTCCCTAGTTTCTCAATTGCTTCCAAGAGAACTGCATTTGATGGTTCTGTAGTGTGGCGTCGCATCTTCGATTGTGGACTCTTGGTGGGAGTATCAGGTAATAAAGTTGAAAGAGCAGCTTTATCCTCCTGCACAGGTGCCGTTACGTAATCATGCACACGTTTCACTGCTAAAGCATCTTCCATTTGTTGCGATTAGGGAAATAAATTTTATGACGAGACCGAACCGAACTGTTATAACCGATAGAAAGTGTCACATCTCAAATACCAACTAGCAGGCTAATTTCCAAGAAAGTGCGTATAGGAAACATCCATCATCCTCAAGAAAAATAAGGGTTCTTAATTTTGTCAGATTAATATTAAACACTGTCTACTCACATGAGGACAAGTTAGATCAAGAATTGCACAAAATAAGTTTAAGAGCAACTAACAACACGACTTACACAGGCGCCATCTTGGCCCCGCCCCCCGATTGCCGCTAAATCGCCATCACCTGCTTTCAAATGCAGTGGCATTTAATAGCCAGAACCGTAGATTCTGGCTATTAAATGCCACGCAATGCGAGCCACGCAATATCGCGTTCAATATCGAAGGCGATTCATCTGCGATATGAACGCGATATTGCGTGGCTTTTCAGTGATCTACGGCTCTGTCTATTAAATGCTGCTTCATTTGAAAGCAGGTGATGGCGATTTAGCGGTAATCAAGGAACCGGCTTTACTGACGAAATGCGCGTGACAATTGCATGCGATATATCGCCCAGCCCTATCATGAATAATGCTGTGATTCACACCTGAGAAGACAAAAACCCACATAATGACCTGCATAATAACCCGCATAATGAGCCCTTTCAGTCAGGTAGGCTATGTGAAAATACCCTCTGTGAACATGCTGATAACAGTATTAACATTAATATAATGTCCACTCTTGACAAAAAAAAACATGATGCATGCACATATTATTGCACATCATGTGAAGAAAATTTTGTATAGGCCTATTATAGTTTAAAAATACAGCACCAGTCAAAAGATTGGACGTATTACTATTATAATGTTTTTAAAAGAAGTCTCATACTCATCATGCTGTATATCAAAAATACAGAAAAAAAACCAGCAATACTGTGAAATATTATTACAATTTAAAGTAATCGTTTTCTATTTTAATATACTTTAAAATATAATGTATTTTTGTGATCCTGTCACGTGAAAAGAAGACTGGATGCAATAGCAAGTTATTCACTTTAATAGTGCTTCACGCCAGGTTAGTCAGATATATACACACAGTACAGTCACAACACAGACAGCAGGAGAGATGGTAACACAGGGACTGGATGGGCGATGGTGTCTGTGGTGAGTGGTGCTCCGTGGTGAGAATCCGTGAGATGAGATGAGCAAGGTAAATCCAGAACGAGTATCCAGGGGAACAGACAGGAAACAGCAACGAGAACTCCAACTCCAGGAAACAAGAAACACGGTAACACGAGACAACACCAGGACTCCAAAAACAACGATCTGACAAACATGAGACGAAAGACAAGGCGTTAAATAGGCAAGATCTAATAAGCCACAGCTGCCGCTGATCAGTAATCAGCGGCGACGCCCACACAGAACAATCAGGTGACACACCCCACAACCCACACACAGACAACAGAATGACACAGTGGATCTGCGAACCGTGACAGTTCCCCTCCTCCTAGGAACGCCTCTCGGCGTTCCCACCACTCCTTACCTGTTGATTGTAATCATCAATAAGGGAGTGATCCAGAATGTCCCTCGCAGGTACCCAACTTCTCTCCTCCGGACCGTAACCTTCCCAGTCCACCAAGTACTGGAATCCGCGTCCCCTCCGCCTCGAGTCCAGAATACGATTAACCGAATAAGTTGGTTCCCCGTCTACGAGACGCGGCGGTGGAGGAACCGGAGCAGGCGGATTAAGTGGTGAATGAAAAACTGGTTTGATTTTGGACACATGGAAGGCGGGATGAATCCTCCTGTACGCCGGAGGCAATTTGAGGCGGACTGCCACTGGACTAATGATCTTAGTGACAGTAAACGGGCCAATGAATTTGGGAGCAAGCTTATTAGCCACGGAGCGGAGCGGAATGTTCTTAGTAGAAAGCCACACTTTTTGACCAACGACGTATACGGGTGGCTTTGACCGGTGGCGATCGGTCTTAGCCTTGGTGCGCGCCCTCACTTGCAACAGAGTCTCGCGGGCTCTGTTCCAAGTGCGATGGCACCTCTGGACAAAGGCGTGGGCAGAGGGGACCGCAACTTCGGACTCCAGACTGGGAAACACAGGTGGCTGGTAACCTAGGCTACATTCAAACGGAGAAAGGCCCGTAGAAGACACTGGTAACGAGTTGTGAGCGTACTCAATCATAGAGAGTTGTTGGCTCCAGGAGGAAGGATTCTTGGATGCCAAACATCGCAACATTCGCTCTAAATCCTGGTTGGCTCTCTCGGTCTGACCATTGGTCTGGGGATGGAACCCAGAGGAAAGACTAACCGTCGCCCCCAGTAACTTACAAAACTCTTGCCAGAATTTGGACACAAATTGGGGACCCCTGTCAGAAACCACATCCACCGGGAGGCCATGTAGCCGGAAGACATGATCAATGACAGTAACCGCTGTCTCCTTAGCAGAGGGTAATTTGGCTAAGGGTATAAAATGGGTCACCTTCGAGAACCGGTCCACAACGGTCAAAACAACCGTATACCCTTGGGAGGGTGGGAGGGCGGTCACAAAATCTAGCGCGATATGGGACCAGGGTCTCGAAGGGACAGACAGCGGTTGGAGTAACCCATCTGGAGGGCGGTTGGAAGTCTTACCAGTAGCACAGACCGAGCAAGCCAAAACAAAATCGCGAATGTCGCGAGCCATACCTGGCCACCAGAATCGTTGCTTGACCAAAAATCTGGTTCGATTAACCCCTGGATGGCAAGCCACGTTAGAACAATGACCCCACTTGATGACGCAGGACCTTAACTCATCCGGCACAAACAAACGGTTCGGAGGGCATGCGGGCGGAGGCGTTACCCCTTCTAAGGCCGCCAAGACCTTCGATTCGATCTCCCATGTAAGAGTGGAGACCACTAATGTCTCGGGAAGAATACACTCAGGAGTAGACGGGCGTTCGGAGGGATCAAAAATGCGAGAAAGAGAATCGGGCTTGATGTTCTTGGAGCCCGGGCGGTACGATAGAGTAAAATCAAAACGACCGAAAAAAAGTGCCCACCGAGCCTGCCTGGAATTGAGTCTTTTAGCCGATCGTATATACTCTAAATTCTTATGATCAGTCCAAACGATAAAGGGTACCCCTGAACCCTCTAACCAGTGACGCCACTCTTCCAACGCTAATTTGACTGCCAACAACTCTCTGTTACCAATATCATAATTGCGTTCAGCGGGAGACAAACGATGAGAATAGTACGCGCAAGGGTGCATCTTGTTATCTGAGGGAGAACGCTGGGAGAGAACTGCACCTACCCCCACCTCTGACGCGTCGACCTCCACCACGAACTGACGCGAAGGATCAGGGGCTATCAGAATGGGGGCCGAAACGAAGCGGCCCTTCAGTTTGGCAAATGCAGCCTCGGCTGCATCTGACCACCTGAAGGTCGTTCTGGAGGAGGTCAAAGCGGTCAGAGGTGCAGCTAGTTGGCTGAAATTGCGAATAAAACGCCGGTAAAAATTGGCGAACCCCAGAAACCGCTGTAGGGCCTTACGGGAATCTGGACTTGGCCAATCCACCACAGCCTTAACCTTGTCAGGATCCATGCGAATTCCCTCAGACGAGACGATGTACCCTAGGAAAGAAACAGATTGTGCATGAAATTCGCATTTCTCCGCCTTGACAAAAAGCCCATTCTCTAGCAGCCGCTGAAGCACTCGTCTGACGTGTTGAACATGCTCCTGGAGAGACGATGAAAAAATCAATATGTCGTCCAGGTAGACATATATGAACTGGTCAACCATGTCTCTCAACACGTCATTGACGAGTGCCTGGAAGACCGCGGGCGAGTTGGACAGCCCGAAGGGCATGACCAAGTATTCAAAGTGCCCTCTAGGGGTGTTAAAAGCGGTCTTCCACTCATCCCCCTCCCTGATGCGGACCAAATGATATGCGTTTCTTAAGTCCAATTTAGTGAAAATGGACGCTCCTTGCAACCTCTCGAAGGCTGAAGACATCAACGGCAAAGGATAAGTATTCTTTACCGTGATGTTGTTCAGCTCCCGGTAATCAATACAAGGTCGCAAAGACCCGTCCTTCTTCCCAACAAAAAGAACCCCGCCCCCGCTGGAGATGAGGAAGGGCGGATGAACTTGGCTGCCAGAGAATCAGAAATATATTTCTCCATGGCCTCCCTCTCGGGAACAGATAGAGAGTACAACTTGCCTTTAGGCGGAGACTTACCCGGAACTAAGTCTATTGCACAATCGTAGGGACGATGCGGAGGGAGAGAAGCAGCTCGGGACTTACTGAACACCTCCTTCAGGTCAAGGTACTCCTTGGGCACGTTAGACAGATCCACCGCCTCATCCTGCAAAACAGAAACAGACACCGTGGGACAAGCAGACAATAGACAAGACTTGTGACACTGGGTGCTCCATTCAGTGATAGTTCCGAGTTGCCAGTCGATGCGAGGGTTGTGTTTGGTGAGCCAGGGGTGTCCAAGAACGACAGGTGCGTGAGGGGTGTCCATGAGGAGGAACTGTGCTTCTTCTGAATGGTCCCGCAGTATAAGCAAAGACCAAGGGACCTCCGCCGCTCCCGCTCCTCCCGAGAAAGCCGAGCTCTCCCTACCTGCATGGGCTCAGGATCGGGTGCTGGGCTAACCGCATCCACCGGGCTGACAGGAAGACCGCTGTGCCTCTCTCCGGATTCCACTAGTGACTCCACTCGTCGGAGGCGAGAATCAACTCGAAGCGCCAGCTCAACAAGCCCGTTGAATGTCTCTGGAAGGTCCAACGTGTATATCTCCCGGTGGATACGATCAGCCAGCCCATGCAGGAACACGTCCCACTGCGCCTCCTCGTTCCACCGACACTCTGCCGCGAGGGTGCGGAACTCGATGGCATAGTCAGCGACCGTGCGGTTGCCCTGCTTGAGAGCGGTGAGTTTGCGGGCGGCCTCTTTTCCCGCAACCGCACGGTCGAACACCCTCCTCATCTCGGCGGCAAGTGCCGTGAACGAGGAGCAGCACGGGTCCTGTTTTTCCCAAACCGCCGTTCCCCATAGCGCCGCCTTCCCGGTGAGCAGGGTCAGTACAAACGCCACCTTGGACTCCTCCCTCTCAAAGGTGCGTGGCTGCAGGGTGAAATGGAGAGAACATTTATTCAAAAACGCTCGACAAAAATCTGGCTCACCGGCATAGTTCTGAGGAACGGGAAGGCGGGGCTCCGACAGGTCTCTTTGTGCGGGTGATGGTGGGGGAACGGACGGTGGGGCTGGCGCAGTGGGAGCGCGAAGTTGTTGTAGCTGCTGGGAGAGCTCGGACACCTGTGTTACCAGCGCCTGGACGGCGCGTCCGGTGGATGAAAGACTCTCCTGCTGCTGGTCCATACGATTAACAGCGTGACTGATGAACTCCGTGAAAGCTGCTGAACTCGCTGCATCCATGGTAGATGGTCAGATCGTTCTGTCACGTGAAAAGAAGACTGGATGCAATAGCAAGTTATTCACTTTAATAGTGCTTCACGCCAGGTTAGTCAGATATATACACACAGTACAGTCACAACACAGACAGCAGGAGAGATGGTAACACAGGGACTGGATGGGCGATGGTGTCCGTGGTGAGTGGTGCTCCGTGGTGAGAATCCGTGAGATGAGATGAGCAAGGTAAATCCAGAACGAGTATCCAGGGGAACAGACAGGAAACAGCAACGAGAACTCCAACTCCAGGAAACAAGAAACACGGTAACACGAGACAACGCCAGGACTCCAAAAACAACGATCTGACAAACATGAGACGAAAGACAAGGCGTTAAATAGGCAAGATCTAATAAGCCACAGCTGCCGCTGATCAGTAATCAGCGGCGACGCCCACACAGAACAATCAGGTGACACACCCCACAACCCACACACAGACAACAGAATGACACAGTGGATCTGCGAACCGTGACAGATCCAAAGCATCTGAACATTCATGTTACCTCTATGTCATTTCATTTAGGCTATTATATTTGTTATATTATATAGTCTAAATGTTAATGTGCAGTTGACAAACTATACATCATTAAAAAGATCTAAGACTCAAGCTTCACATTTTGACCTCTGTTTTACACTTAAAATCTTATAGTGACCGTAATTTGTTAATATGCGTAAGGAGTTATGAATATGAAAAATGGAGTCGTTACCTTTGACAAAACAACATCCATCAGGACTTTTAGCTTAAAAGCATGCACATTTGGAGAAATATTGATGGATTCTCATATGTTTATGTCAATTTTCTACACAGAGGAGTAATATTTATTCAATATTTACTGTCATCACTATGAGCGCTGGATACTGTTTTCAATTCATACTTGCAGCCGGAGGGCGCTCTGTGCACATTTAGTCCACAAATGTCTCAGTGAAGAACAGGCATACCATGTGACATTCCAGGAACTAACGGAGGCTTCCAGAGATTGCTATAATCATGGCTATAACATGCAGATAAACACTTTTGAAGACAATAAACACATGATTGTGATGATGTATACATGTATTGTCTCAGAATTTGCATCTGAATAGCGCTCGCTCCGTGGGCGTGGCTGAATTAGTGGATAATGAGCTGACTCGCAAACGACTTGAATCTCTGTCTTTTCATTCAGATTACATAAACAGAGAATTTTTGTTTTGATTTGACTTACACGTTTTAAAGCCTGACATTTCAATGTTTCTTTAGACATAAGTCTCATTTTTCTTTGATTAGTATTCTCTAAGTTACAGTTCATTTTCTGAGAACTATCAGATTGGACTTCGCTCAGAGGGAGACGACAGATCACACATCATGTCAAGTTTTCTTTGTTTTGAAAAAAGCACAACATTTTGTTTTTACTCTGAGTGTACACAAATAAAAGATATTTCACAGATTAAAATGGAGTATAACTCTTAATTGTATGTGCAAAATTGGCAGAGTATTTTGAGTCTCTTTCATACTGATAAGAAAAAAAGCAAGGTGGTATCGCCGGCATAAGGTTAGCACAATCTGATAAGTAGCATTTTTCGCTATCGATTTATACTTGTTATAATGATTAATACTACATCATATTGTGCTACCACTACTGTACTTGCATTATTATAAGGGTAGGAGTTTAGGGTTGGGGTAGGTGTAGATGTTAATAAAGCCATAATCCACATTAATATCACACTGGAAGCACAATCTGATAGGTATAATTTTTCAAGGTCAGATTTTGCTACCCACTGTTTCAATAGGAGGAATTTTTATGGCAGTCTCTGGCCAACCTTAGGTAGTAGTCAATGAGAAGTCCTGTCTTTCCCAGGCTTGTTACAAGAGATCTTCTTCTTGCCCTCTAAGAGGTGTCTGGATGTTGTCCTTACATCTTTATCTGATGGCGTTGGATAGTTTGTTTGTGTCAGTCCACCAAGATCCAATCAAAATGTAGCAAACCTTTGTCCGCTGTTACGGACAGAGAGGGACCCGGCCATAAACTGGACCCTGGAATGTACTGTTCTCTACACTTTAATCACCAGCTGCATTTAGTGCTGGTAAATGCAATGTCATCTGAGAAGGCGATAGAGGACTTTTTCAATGTGTGCACACATTTACACATTTTTTCAGAAACCCACTGTAGCAGCACAACACACTGGTGAAAAACTGAAAAGACTGCTTGCCTAGAGATGGACTGGGCACCTCGCTACAGTGTCAGTCATTGTGAAATCTTGTGATAGCATAACTGAATCGTTCTGCAAGATCGAATCCACTCACTCATACAGCATGGATGTGAGACTTGAGGCTACAGGCTTACTTAAAGCCACAACCGAGCCAAGCTTCAGCTTCATAGCTTTTATGAGCCATAAAATCCTGGCCCTCCTCGATCCTTCAAATAAGCTGTTGCAATCTGAGGCTGCTGATCTGTACACCAGTGTCCAACTAGTTCGCAGCACCTTTTGAAAACCTGTGGCATGAATGTGAATACCACCATCAAGCACTTTTGCTTGATGGTGGTATTCAACATGATGGACACAAAAGTGAGTGCAAACGAATATTCTTTTGCACATTGGATGTCATGCTGGGGGAAATCTCATCACGATTTAGCGAAAGAAATACCCAGCTGGCAGAGGCTCTGTGTGCCATGGACGCTGACAGCCCCCTTTTTTCTGGATGTGAACAAGATCAAGCTGCTGTTGCAATTAACCAAAAGTGAACCGGTGGAATCAGAGTTCACTGTAGCTCGCAAATTTTTCCTGAATTAACTTTTGATCAAGGCTATAGACAAGAAGTGGATCCCACACACTCTGAAAAGATACTACGAGGTTTTGTCGGCAATGTCAACAGTACTGCTGGCAATAAAACGTGTAATGATGTTTTATTAACAAAGTTCGGGTTCATATATATAACCACAGTCAACTCACCCATGAATCCTCAACAGTTTTCAGCATCCCTCCACCACCCCGTCTCCTCGCACTCACTAGGTAAGGAGGTGTGTGTGTGTGGGGGGGGGGGTAATCTGTGTTCGGGCCAAATACCGAGCTCGGAGCCCTCTCCCCAGACAGCATGCCAAATACGTATACCATTTATTTTATCTGACTTATTTGTAAGTGTGAACTCGTGAATTGACATTTGGGGGATCGACTGCAATGTGCAAAAAAATTCCTTTTCCACACTTTCCACACTGAACCGAGTTTTCAGTGAACATGTCACCCCATTAATCTAGGAAAAACACTGTTGCAAACATAATTTACATAATTTTTAAGAATAATTAAACAAATGTTTTGAAAGTTCTATTATTGTTCCTTTTGTGTGTAGGCCTATTTCTGATTTTTAAACTCTGGTCTATGGAATCCTCTCCTGCCAGCACTCTTCGACCAGTGAATGGACTCTTGGCTTGGTACCTGGCTTGTTTGACTCTGTCTGCACTGGTTTGCTCATTGATCTCTCTGTTGCTCATCTCTCTCTCTCTCTCTCTCTCTCTCTCTCTCTTTCTCACAAGTCTTTCTTCTTAGGCCAAATCTGAGGACCGTCCTTATCACTAAGAAGGTTTTGGCAAAGAAGCCCTGATGCTAGATGTGCTGGGCTTCTGAGGGCAGTCCCCTCTGGGTTGAGTTTGATTACACCTCATTATACGGTGCCCGTCTCCTCTCCGTGCCCCCAGGGGGCCGTTCTGCTAACCCTGCAACTCCTCAGCGAACAAATGTCTTACGGTAGGTCTCCACTGGCGCAGGGTGGTCGGAGTAGAGCGTGCATTTTCAATTCATTCCTATGGAAGTTGAGTTTCACACTCCCACAATGCATCTCATGAGTGTGAAGCTTGACTTTCATAGGATTTAATTGAAAACAAACGCTCTGCTGCGCACACCCCATGCCAGTGGACACCTACTGTCAGTGTCCGCCCGGAAATGTAGTGGTGCTAGGATGTTCGCTCCCTCTGAGGAGGGTCTAAGAGGGCCAGTTGTTCCCTGCCGGTTCGCCGCTTCAGGGCACTGAGCTGGTCGCTTGTGTAGCACTAGAAGCCAGTCTCGAGAGACTGGTTCCCTTAGTGGTGATCCCCTCCGGGGCGAGTCTGTGTTCACCGCATTACACAGTGCCTGTCTCCCTTCGGTTCTCTCAGGGAGCTGTTCTGCCAACCCTGCCACCTCATGTGCTTCACGGCTCAGCGGTTCTCAGCAAACATATGTCTCAGTGAACCCAGGAACGTAGCAGCTCTAGGACATTCGCACTCTCTGAGGAGGGTTTCAGAGGGGCCAGTTCATTTGTTCCCTGCCGGTTCACCGCTTCAGTGCACCGAGTTGGCCACTCGTCTTATATCAGAGACCAGTCTTGAGAGACTGATTCCCTTGATAGAATTTTGGAATTTTTGGAAACTTCTACCAAATATATCTCAATGGGTCCTGCAGACAGTAGAAAAAGGATACAGAATTCAGTTCGGGTTTCACCCCCCCAGGTTCAGAGGGGTTTTGTCCACAGTGGTAATCCCCAAGCAGGCTCTGGTCATGGAACAGGAGGTACAGGCTCTTCTGCAAAAGGAGGCAATAGAACGGGTCTCTCTTCCCAGCAGGCAGTCGGGGTTTTACAGCCGGTACTTCACAGTTTCAAAGGATGGAGGATTGCTTCACTTTTTAGATCTAAGGTATATCATTGTCAAGAAGCTCAATTTCATAATGCTCATTTTGAGACAAATCATGTAACAAATCAAGTCTGGGGACTGGTTTGTCACGATAGATCTAAAAGACGCATACTTCCATATTTCTATCTTTCCTAAACACAGGAAATTCTTGAGGTTCGCTTTTGGGGGCGACCGTACCATTATCAGGTTCTTCCATTCGGTCTAGCTTTATCTCCCCACACATTCACAAAATGCGTAGATGAAGCTTTGGCTCCTTTGTGACTCCAGGGCATTCGCGTGTTGAACTACATCAACAACTGGATCATTCTGGCACAGTCAGAACAGTTAGCAGTTCAGCATCAAGGTGCTGTTCTCACTCACATGAAAATGTTGGGGTTGAGGCTAAACGCCAAGAAGAGTGTTTTATCTCCAGTACAGAGAGCAACTTTTCTAGGCGTAGTATGGGATTCAACTATGATGCAGGCACATGCATCTTCTGCTCAAGTAAATTCGATTCTCATAGCCATAAACAAGTTAAAGCTAGGCCAGACACTCATTGTAAAACAGTTTCAATGTCAATGTCAGCATAATGGGTCTCGCACCCATTATGATAGTTGGCACACCAGATCCTCTTGTGGGCCTATAGCGAAGGACTACTTGAAGCTATTAGGGCTAGTTTGGATTGCAGTGAACTAGGTGTGTCGGTCAGAACACAACAGAGTGAAGTATCAGTTTTGAACTGGTTTATTATCACTGGTATGTAGATATCAACATCAGAGGTGGAAGTCAGCCTTTACATGCACATTAACAAGTAGACGTTCAAGTTGAAGGGCTGTGGTGGACTTTGTAGGGCTTAGCAATGAGGCTTCCTTTGCGGCATCCAGAAGCAATGGATGTCTTTAGCTTAGTTTGAGCCTTGGGACGACCACAGATAAACATTCAAGGATATGAACGATATGATGAATGATATGATATGAACGATACGATGTGAGCAGGTTGAGCACATGCATTGTCACTCATATATAATTCAAATAACACCTTCCATCACATTTACTATCATTATTCATTTACATGCCTTACTGCAACATTATAAACATTATAAATGTGAACATTGTAGACCGAGTTAAGTGGTTTAGAACTAGTACTGATGAGTTAATATTGTCTTGTAACATTATACAGCGTCTAACATTAACTGCGTCATCAATGACCAATGAACCCGATCATCAATAGCGGATGATGCAATCTGTCACTCGCTCCATGCTGAATGCTGTGTTCTCTTCCGTCTGTTCGCTCTACATACTTTCATAATAAGAGTCCCCACTAGGGCAGCACAACCATGCTCTGACATTGTTACTCTTTATGAAGTACTCTTTTGCACAGGGCCCAAGGTTAACTGTTGTCATTAAGAGTAGTTTATATCTCGGGTTATTTGATCCAGGGAGCAGACATCCTGTTGAGGCAGGGGCTGAGGCCCGGGGAGTGGAGACTTCACCCTGAGGTGGTGGAGCTCCTGTGGGAAGTGCTTTGGTAAAGTGGAAGTGGATCTGTTAGCATCTCGAGAGACTACTTACTGTCCAGAGTTTTACTCCCTCATGTATCCAAGCCCCTCTGGGGTTGGATGCAATGGTACAGATGTGGCCAAGTCTGCGCCTGCATTTTTTCCCCGATTGCTCTGTTCCTGGGAGTTCTGGAGAGAGTATGCCAGGATGGGGTCCATCTTTTGCTAGTAGTCCCATTCTGGCCTGGCCAAGTATGGTTCTCAGACCTAGTGTCTCTCCTCGATGGCTCTCAGTGGGAGATTCCGGTCAGGAGGGACCTTCTCTCTCATTTCTATTGAAACTGTGGGCTTGGCCTCTGAGGGGGCCCAGCTCGTAGGTTCAGGTCTCTAAACCAAGGTTGTAGAGACCATACTCCATTTCAGAGCTTCCTCCACAACGAGGCTGTATGCCCTGAAGGGGAAAGTTCCACCTTGAAGGTGTATGTGGCGGCCATAGCTGCTTACCACACTCTTTTAGATGGTACTTCAATTGGAAGACACCCATGGGTAACTCGCTTCCTCCGTGGCACTCTGGAGGACCAGGAGAAACAAAATCTGCTCTGCCCAGTTAGGGCCTTAGATGCTTACGTCCACAAAGCTGCCCTGTGGCGTAAATCAGATAAATTATTTTTGTTTTGGGTCCCTGCGGAAAGGGTACCCTGCATCTAAGCAGACTTTGAGTAAGTGGATAGTTAAGGCTATATCAATGGCTTATGAGTCGGCTGGCCAATCTTCACCTCTTATGTTCTGAGCTCACTCAACTCGGAGTGCTTCTAAGGCTTTGCTTTTGGAAGTGTCTGATGTGGAAGGTTGGCCCTCGCACACATTTGTCAGGTTTTATAACCTGGACATGCCCTCGACCCCGGGGTCACGGGTGCTCTCGTCTTAGTGTGCATGACACAATTTCACACAGGCACTTGTTACTATGGCAGCGTGGGTATATCATTCCCAAAGCGCTTTGGACGAAGCACGAATTTCCTTGAAAGGGAACATCTCAGGTTACATATGTAACCATGGTTCCCTGAGAGGGAACGAGACGCTGCGTCGCGTTGCCATACTTCCAGCATGCCTGTGACCTATCAGAAGCTAACAATGTTTGGTTCAGGAGTGCTTTATAGTTTCCGGGTCTTTCCGTCATGTCATTGGACTGATTTCACATGTGCTTCATGATGCAATCATGCAGAGGCGTTCCCAAAGCGCTTTGGACGTATCGTCCCGTTCTCAGGGAACCATGGTTACATACGTAAACCCGAGACGTTTTCACTGTTACACTGATGATGCTCAGCTCTATATTTCTTCATGCCCTGATGAAACTTACTATTTCACAAAATTAATGGAATGCATAGCTGATATAAAAAAATTGGATGATTAGTAATTTCCTACTAATTATTCTGAAAAAAAAAACAACAACAAAAAAATCAGATTCTAATTATTTGACCAAAAACTTCTTCACGTAATAACCCAGAATACTATCTAACACTTGATGGCTGCTCTGTTAAGTTTTTGTCGTCAGTTAGGAACCTGGGTGTGCTCTTTGATACCAATCTTTCATTTAAAAGTTACATTTCTAGCATTTGTAAAACCACATTCTTCCATCTTAAAAATATATCTAAATTATGACATATGCTTCAATGACAAATGCGGAACAGTTAGTTCATCCTTTCATGACCTCAAGGCTAAATTAAATGGTTGCCCTAACGCTTAATAAACAAACTCCAGCTGGTCTAAAATGCAGCAGTTAAGAGTTCTTTTTAGAAGTATGACCATATTAGCCCGGCTCTGTCAACATTGGATTGGCTCCCTATTATTGTATACATTTTAAAATTTTTCTAATTACTTATAAAGCACTAAATGGTTTAACTCCCCAGTACTTGAGTGAAAAATGAAATTTCTGTCATTAATTATTCAACCTGATGTCAGTCCACACCTGTAAGATCTTACACTTTTATTAAATGCAAAATAAATAGGACTTATTCAACAAAATTCCACCATTACATATTCAGTGAAGTAAAACACTTAAAGGGATACAGTAGTTTACTCAACTCAAAATAGTTCTATTATCCTCATGTCAGCACATCTATAAATATACATTAAGTGAATATATGGATTCTTCTATTCTGATGGTGATTCGAAAACTGTCTAGGAAATTCATCAAAGCTAACTTAAGGTTACTTGCTTCTTCAATACTTGATTCTGAATGCTCAGTTTCGGCATTTAGCATCAGATATTTCCTAATATATTTTCACGAGATACTACTTAAAAATTACTCTAGAAATGACCATTGACTTACATTACAATACATTACATTACAACCTGAAATATAGCGTATAGAGTGGATAGATATGCCCTAAAACATAAAAAGAGAAAAAATATAATGTGTAATTACATATAATTTAAAATGAATATTAAATAATAAAATGTGTTTTTAAAAATAAGCAATATTTCCTTAGTGATTTAATAATTTGTGCTTCAGGAAGCTACAGTTTACTGAATAGAATTTAAATGATTAATTTGACAATTTTATATAAATTAAAAAAGTAAAGTAAAATTTAAAAAATGTAAAAAAAAAAAAAATGTACAGTAAAATCTGTAAATTCTGTAAACCTGTACAGCTCCTCTAAACACAACTACTGATATGTTTATTTGATTTGATTTAGTTAAATAAAACAAAAGAACATGAACAATTTTTGTTCTTATAATAAATACATTAAAGCCACCTCAGTTAAACAAAAACTAGTCATTTCATCCTTTCATTGAAACAATTTTCTCATTTGATTTAGGGTAGGAAATTTATAGTGGAGTGGAGTTTTATGCAGTGAACCCGGAGCTTCTTTCCAGTAAGTGTGAAGCAGGAAACGTAAAACGTGGTGGTGAGGAGCTGTCGAGTGATTACTGAATGCTTTGAGTCAGGAGAAGAAACTGTTAATCCAGTAATCCAGTAATCCATTCTGCAAGTGATCCAATTTGTCTTATAAAAAAAAAAAAAAGAAAAGAAAAAAAGATGGTTTACATACAATATAGAAATGAATAGTTAGCAATAGTATTGATGTTTACGGTAACAATTTACAATAATGTTCATTAGTTAAACATTAGTTAAAGACCCTCTGTGGTGAAAATCAAGTTGTTTATATGCAGGGCCGGCCCTATCTTTGATGAGGCCCTAAGCAGAATTTCATTTGGGGGCCCCTTGGTTACAACAACTTATGATAAACAGTATCCTTTAATAAAAAAAATAAATGTAAATGTATAGAATGTACAATGTTAATATAATTACTTAAATAATTACATAAAATGAACAGTTTAGATGGACCTGTAAGAACTTAAGATAACAATAATAAATACATTATTAACATTAAAGTGATAGTTTACCCCAAAATGAAAATTCTGTCATCATTTACAAAATAAAATCAGATATTTTGAAAAAGCCACCAACTGTTTGGTTATACCCACATTCTTCAAAATATCTTATTTTATTTTGTGTTCAGCAGAAGAAAGAAATTAATACAGGTTTGGAACAATATGAGAGTGAGTAAAATTAATGATGACAGAATTTTAATTTTTTGGTGAACTATCCCTTTAAGGACAAGGGCAGCATGTTTACTATTACTCAGAAGCATGCCTTCTCCATCTTCTCTTGGTGTATCTTCTGAACTATGTTGCAATGGTGGATGCACTATTTTTCTTCTCCGATCCTGCTTAGTGAATAAAAATGATAAAAAGCAGTTGCTAATAATATACAAAATGCACATATCCTACTCATCTTTGCATCAATAAAATGCGCAACACTTTATATTTTACTACCAAATTATATGTATTATATAATTAATTTAACTTGCAGTCGTATGTTTTCCTTGACATCTCAAGATTTCAGAACATAATTCATAATTCATATTTCAGAACATTCCAAACATAATGCATGAAGCGGTATTCAAGATAGTGTGGGTTTAGTGTGCACTAAGGGCACTGCACTTGGGCATTTTTAAGACATGGGACAGTCTTGCGCACTTACTCCCTGTCGCGTGCGCGAGCTCTCAAGTGGCCAAGAACGCAAGTGTGGGTATTTGGACAAGGCATTTGAAGGACGCGCCGACGCGACTGCGCGCGAGATGCGCCCGAGCGCGGAAAGTGAAGTATACCCGGGGCTTTAGGGTTCGGTTTCTTTAAGTCCGGCACGCATCTAAAATACAGACACGCATCTGATTTTCTCTCAACTGATTACTTTCACTTTAGACATAACCAACTCTGTTTATTTAAACTTTGTGTGTATTTGACAGTATTAATGCAGATGGAAAGGATAAAGTCCACTAATCTGAGGCTGTTAGTGTGCGCGCGTGCTTCTGGTTAAGAACAGCACGTGAATGAAATGTTTAACCGGCAATGCTTTAAAACACATGCAAATAATGAACTTTTGTGATTGTGAATAAGTACAGTGTCCTGTGAGTGAGTGTAACATGGGATGCAAATGTACGCCAAGTTTTACAGTATTGAGACGGATGCGCCAGAACTGCAACTGATAGACTGCGCAATGTCAAAATCAAGCTGTCATTTAATTTGCTCTTGGGGGCCCCCTGGTGGCGGCGGGGCCCTAAGCAGCCGCTTAATTCGCTTAGGGAGGGCCGGCTCTGTTTATATGTCTATGTAGTGTTTTTAATATGCTTTAAGTCAAACCATGTGCAAATTCATAAGTCAGTACCATTGCTGAGTCAGTCTAAAACTCGCGGTTTGAAATCGTGGGTGTTTGTGACGTCACAGACTACCTTGTAACCAATCACAACAATGCGCCGGCAGGCTTTAGCATATCATTAACTATGACTGCTCTGAAGCAGGAAAGTCTCGAGAGAAGCCAGGTTATCCCGGTAAATTTTCTGTTGATATGAAAAATTGTGTCGATTTAGCAATATAGTGAGTCTATTTCGATATTATGCCTCTCCACTGACGTTCTGAGTTGTTCAAAGCATTTGTAAGGATACTGATTGTTAGAAGGCAGCTGTCTGACTCTCAGATGAAGAACAGGAACGGTGTGTGTAACATTAGCAATACATTATTATACACATTATATAACATAGTCGAGCAAAAGGCTAATCATATTAATTCATATTAATTCAAGTGTGCGAGCGCATAGGGGTTTGCGCCAAAGTAAAGTGACAGCTGACTTGAAGTAAAGCCAATAAAGTTCATGTTTTTGTCCTTCAAAATATTTTAATACTATAAAACATAGCTAAAACAATATTGCTCTGGGGTGCGTTTCCCAAAAGCATCATTAGCCAACTAACATCGCAAGTTCCAGTTCAACGATTTGGTGTTTCCCGAAACCATAGTTCAAACGAATATTGGCAAACTGCATCGCAAACTTGTGTGGTTGGAACGACAGCTCTCGAGCTGTGGTTAGAAGCATAGTTTCTTGTTTTTATGACATGTGGACTTAATAAATCGTTATCTTGAGCAAACTAAGCAAGCTGACATCAAGTACAATGTATATCTTTTATTTTGAATATATACAAATTTCATTTATATAGTTTAGTTTGTCAAGAGATTTAAAGCACCATTTTTGAAGAGGGTGCATGTGTGTACGTGCTCTAGTACGTAAGAACAAGCATTTGATTCAATCTGGAAATAAAGCAAAATGAGAATTAGTCCTCTAATGCCATATCCGTAATTTATAGCAAAAAATCTAGCATTAATTCAATCTCAAACTGATTAATTTAAAGAAGTTATTACTCCACCACCTATGTGACATCATTCACCAACGTGATTGAACGACAGGTTTGTGACAATACGGTTTTGGGAAACAGTCGTGACTAGCTAGTTAATTTGTTCAACGATGCATCGTACTATGTAGTTCAGCAGCAAGTTACATCGTTGTTTGGGAAACGCACCCCAGAACGTGTGCGTGTGACCGTGATTCATGTGCACAAATGGTGCTTGGTGCTTTAAATCTCTTGACAAACTAAACTATATAAATGAAATTTGTATTCGTAGGTCCACTTCTTGATATAATTAATTCATCGTTAACACTAGGATACGTGCCAAAAACCTTTAAGCAGGCTATTATTAAACCTCTTATTAAAAAACCTCAACTAGATCCGAGAGATTTAGTAAATTACAGGCCAATCTCGAATCTACCTTTTCTGTCAAAGATACTAGAAAAGGCAGTTTCAACACAACTGTGCTCATTTTTAGAAAGAAATGGAATCTGTGAGGATTTCCAGTCAGGATTTAGACCATACCATAGTACTGAGACTGCTCTCGTTAGAGTTACAAACGATCTACTCCTATCATCCGATCGTGGCTGTATTTCTCTATTAGTGTTATTAGATCTCAGTGCTGCTTTTGACACTATCGATCACAACATTCTTTTAAAAAGACTTGAAAACTATATTGGCATTAGTGGAACTGCTTTGGCATGGTTCAAATCGTACTTATCTGACCGTTATCAGTCTGTAGTAGTAAATGAAGAGATGTCGTATCGATCACAGGTTCAATATGGAGTACCACAAGGCTCAGTACTAGGACCGTTGCTTTTCACTCTGTACATGCTACCCTTAGGACAGATAATTAGGAAGCATGGTGTTAGTTTTCACTGCTACGCTGACGATACTCAGCTCTATATTTCCTCGCGCCCTGACGAAACCTACAAATTCACAAAACTAACAGAATGCATAGCTGACATTAAAAACTGGATGACAAGAAATTTCTTATTATTAAATTCAGAAAAAACTGATATCCTAATCTTTGGACCAAAAACTTCCTCACGAAAAAACCTTGAATACTCTCTAACACTTGACGGGTGCTCCATTAAACCTTCGTCCTCAGTTAGGAACCTGGGTGTGCTCTTTGATACCAATCTTTCATTTGAAAGTCATGTTTCTAGTATCTGTAAAACCGCATTCTTCCATCTAAAAAATATATCTAAATTACGACATATGCTCTCAATGACAAATGCGGAACAGTTGGTTCATGCATTCATGACCTCAAGACTAGATTATTGTAACGCTCTACTGGGTGGTTGTTCTGCTCGGCTTTTAAACAGACTACAGTTGGTCCAAAATGCGGCAGCTAGAGTTCTTACTAGAACCAGAAAGTATGACCATATTAGCCCAGTTCTGTCAACATTACATTGGCTCCCTATTAAACATCGTATAGATTTTAAAATCTTGCTACTTACTTATAAAGCTCTAAATGGTTTAGCTCCCCAGTACCTAAGTGAGCTCTTAATGCATTATAGTCCTTCACGTCTATTGCGATCTCAGAATTCAGGCCAGTTGATAATACCCAGAATATCAAAATCAACTGAAGGCGGCAGATCCTTTTCCTATTTAGCACCTAAACTCTGGAACAATCTTCCTAGCATTGTTCGGGAAGCAGACACACTCTGTCAGTTTAAATCTAGACTAAAAACACATCTCTTTGCTCTTGCATACACATAACACATTATCAATACATTAACATTTTTCAAATCCGTTAAAGGATTGTTACGCTGCAATAATTAGGTCGGCCGGAACTGAGAACATTTCCTATAACACTAGATATACCTGTACATCAGAATAAGAATGGCATCTACGCTAATATCTGTCTCTCTGCTTATCCTGAGGTTTGCCGGGTGCTGGATCCAGGCCGTATCCAGATCAGATGGAGAACCTGTGTCTGGACCTGCCTACAATGTAGCCCAGGAGACAATGGGCCTACAGATCCAGTTCTGGCTGCATCTATAATTCTGATTTTTAATCCCCGTATCCGCTTACATATATTTATATATAATCTATTTTTAATCTCTATAATAAAATGTATAATTTAGATTTTGATCTCCATATCCATTTACATATATTATATATATCTTCCAAGGGGTTTTTTCCCTCCTAGGACTTTTTTCCCAGTGTTAGCACGCTGGGTTTTTCTCCTAGGGGGTTTTTTCCACCCCTGGGAGTCAGCCGACATTGGCTTAATGTAGCACCATCTTGTATATGTTACATATTACCACGCTTGTTTGTACAGCTTATTTTTAACCACTTCCCTTTTTTATGTGCTTCTAATATGTAAAGCTGCTTTGAAACAATTACCAATTGTAAAAGCGCTATATAAATAAATTTGACTTGACTTATTCAGTCAGTGTGGAATCGCACGTGACTGGAATCACAAGCAGTGCTGAAGTTCAACTAAAGTTGTATTAAATATACTTGTTTGTGCTAAAGTGGAACTATTTCAAGTATACTTAAATACACTTTAAATTTACTCTTGTATTTAAGTTTTGAAATTCAGAATTAATTCAGCATAAACTTTAAATGTATTTTGGTGACATTAGAATTGCAATTCAATTACACTGTAAGAGTGTTGAACGTACATTAATATTATACAGCTAACAAACTTTTAGTGATTTTAAAACACATTGCAATGGCATTCCAAATTAACTTGAAGTGTGTTAATGGCATCATTATAGTGTGCTTCAAATATGCTACAATAAAGTAATCTTTATAAATAAAGTTGCAGCTTTAGAATATGCCTTTTACAGACAGCCCCAGTAACTTACTTATCCAGTGAACATCAGTGAGACAATGGGAACAGATTTATATGTATAATGAATACAGGAACGAGTACGGGCTGGAATCGAACCCTGGTCACGCGGGCCGCTGTTGCACAAGAGCACTTGCTTACCTGTTGTGCCACCACACACATATATTACTCTAAACTGGCATTACTTTGTGTTCTCTCTATACTGTTACAAGCAGGGACGTGCACAGACATTTTGGGGGGCAGGGGCTCAAGTGGAAAAAAGGGCACTTCTCATAATTATTTATTTAAAAAATAATGAACCCTTAAATATATTAAGACAACTTTGACTTCACTTACACTCACACAATTGTTTTATACTCCACAGATTTCTACAAAATAATCATTTCACACAGAGACCATGGTCTTCTTTATTATTCACTAGGTTTATCACAAGAGAAGTCAACAGCAACTATTTTCAAGTAGCTATATATTTAGAATAAATTACTGGACCAAGGAGAGAGACATAGTTTCACTAATAATTTGTTTATTTTGCACAAATCAATAAATCGTTTTAATTTTTTGGTGTTATTGGAATACTTCTTTCATGAAGTGGACAATTTTAAGATTTTACAATTTTACAATTTTAAGGTTCATTTTTGCTGCCATGTCTTTTACTCTAATGGAAAGAAAATTTAACCCTAACCCTACACATTTACATGGAGTTTGTTTTAAGCCTACTACCCTCCGTCTGTTTGCATCTGTAGATTTCTTCTAAATTAACCAAAATAAGCTAATCTGCATATTTAAACACATCAAGAATTTTTTTCCCCCCTGAACTGTTAATACATTATATATTATAACAAATGCCTGCAGAGGACGACAAAAGCCTGCTGATTTTTGTTGTTAGACAGCACAGCACGATCAAATCCACGATCAAAGCCACCATGATTAAAAATATTAGTTAAATAATATTCGGCCACTTCTTTGTGATAGAAATGCTACAGCTACTGTAATTTCTTCAACAAGAATATGTGGACAGAGCGAGGGTTTAAACTTGTATTGATGTATTATCCTGTGTAAGTGTAGATGTAAGAATAGCATTATGTAGCCGATGCTGTATTATGATTTTAAATAGTTTTAATAAACCATGCATCCTTAGAAAACTGTCTAATAATGTGGTTCATGGATGTGCGTCCATGGAATGCTACTCTTCTGGTACTGACAGCCCAACCAATATCTTTATCATGGTTCAAAACGCAATGCATAGCACAATAAAATGATTGAAATTATAATATGACATAAATTTCATTAGTATCAAATCAGGCAGATGTGTTGATTGTGGTCAAACTATTAATACAGCGTTAAATGTATAAATAACCCTTAAATAGACAAAACTTTCAGGTTTGTGAACATAGGCTAGCCTACCTGAAAGAAATGCGCGGGATCTAGGGCTTTTTTCTTTTTCGCTTCTCATCGCCAGACAGCAGTTGCATTTTTTTGCGGGAATAGTTGTCACAAGTTTTCAGCCAGCAGCAAACCCGAGGTGAGGTGGGGCGTGGCGCGCGCGCGTGCGTGCGGGCATGAATGGCGTGTCGCGGAGTGAGGGATCTGAACTCGACAAAGCCGACCTGATAGTATTTTTTTTATTATTATTTGTTTTATACAGTAAATATATTTGTTTGACAGGGAAGCTGTGCGCAAACAGGAATATATATTAATTTATTAAAAAATAATAATAATAATAATTTTAAAAAAAAAGCACCCCAGAAAAAAAGGGCACTTTCTCTCCAGGAAGAAAAAGGGCAGGGGCTCAAGCCCCTTTTTTGTCTATGTGTGCACGTGCCTGGTTACAAGTACAGCTATAAGCGCGCAGACATTATTAATGACTACTATTAATGACGGCACAAATTATATGGATTAAAAGACTGTGAATCGCCGACAAAATTATAAAGACACAGTAAGTGGTGCGTGAAAATAAACGTGAAACGGCTTGTTGCTATACAACACGAACGTGCATTAAAGCTGTTGAAGAAATAAAACCATTAGACGCAACATTAAATATCAAGAATGTTTTGCTTCCCTTTTACCTGACATTATCTGTCATTAACGCAACATGAAGCAATTGCATAAACCGGCACATTAGTTTTATTCTTGTGCACACACTAAAACAGACAGTTCTGTTCATTGGTGGAAAAATGTGAACCTGAAGAACTGCTTGTGTTTCCGTGTGTGCGGATGAAATATAATAATCCATAACATTCCTCTGCCGATTGTCTCTGCGCGCTTCACCTCTCAATGCACCACAACTGCTCCTGACAAAAACACAATTAAATGATTTGGCAGTCTTGCATTAAGCTGTGGATTTATATGTGACGCATAAATTAAAATGATGCAACTTTTCATGCAGTAAACAGGTGTAGAGTTACATTCAAGCTATTTTAAGGCATGAAAAAAAATTTTTTTCACTTGAATGTATTTTTTAAATTTGTCATTTTGGTGATCAAAGATGAGTTTTAAGGGATAAAATAATTGACTACAGGGGGACTTTAATGTATTAACTAACACAAACTAACCATGTATTTACTAATCTTCGTTAATGTTAGTTAGTTAATATACAGTTCTTCATTGTTTGTTCAAGTTAGTTCACAGTGCATTAACTAATGTTTACAAGACTTTTAATAATGTATTAGAACATGTTGAAATTAACAAAGATTAATAAATGCTATAAAAGTGCAGTTCATCATTAGTTTGTGTTAACTAATGAACCTTATTGTAAAGTGTTACCATGTTTATTAATAATGAAATGTTCAACAGTTGTTAAACAGGTTGCAATAACAAATGGGGGGCCATAGTAAAAAGATGGCCCAAATATCTTAATGGTACCATATCTATTATAGTTGTAATCTGTGCTAATAAATAAAATATCTGTGTAAGAGACGTACCATCTACTGACAAAAGAAGTTGAGCTTCTCCTCACAGTCTCTGGGTGTCCAGACCCCTGTTAACTTGCCCAGGGCTCCACAGCGAAGGTTTCTGGCAGGACACTGGGGCTGTCCCGTCTCATTCCAGGCCGTGAAGTCAAGATCATCTCCATTGACCCATCTCCACTCTCCTGCTAGAAAACGCAGACCAATCCACACAAATTCAGTTTGAGCCTGTGTGATTTTCTGTAAAGCAGAATTCATCCTGTTCTCTGAGCTCAGACTCGCCAGATCATTATAATGTGTTCTGCAGTATTCCAGAGCTCCTTCCCAGCTCTCTTCCTGCTGCACCAGAACAAACTCTGATATGTTCATACAGAAGAATTTGTGTCTAGCATAGCAGTTTTCATTTTGCAGTTTCTTAGTATCTTTGTGTAGAAAAGCACAGTTATAAAGCACATTATAACTTAGCTGATTAAAAATATTCCAGCTAATTTGTATTGCATTTTCACCTCCGTTCCACTTCCAGACTCCTAATTCTTTGAAGAGTCCAACCCAGGCATCAGAAGTTTGACCAACTGCATCTGCTAAAAATTGCTGTTTCTCACTCTCATTGGTGAAGGTGGACAGGCCATTAAAATGAGTTCTGCAGTGCTGGTATGCATCAAGACAGTTCTTATCCTCATTAACAAAGAAATGTTGTTTAATGAGACCGGAGGAGAGTCCGTAGAGCTCCAGGATTAGGAGCACAGTGAGGGTTGTCTTCATCTTCATCCAGTGAAGAGATTTCATGATTTTTCAATGATCAGTTGAAGGAGAGGACAGAACTGTGCATGATGACACTGACTCTCTCTTACTTAAACTGACATACAGCCAATGACAAAAGAGTGTGATGGTGTGACCAATCACAGCACACCTTTACAGACAGAACAAACAAACCAGCTGCATTTGACTAATCAAATAAACCTCATAATATTTATAAGAAACTGGGCAGGCAAAACTGGCATGAAACTTTTTTTCATGTGCTCCCACAGTTTGGTTAAAGTAGTGGTCCCAGATTACACTGATAAAAAAATATTCTGTGGTGAAGTAATTACTACAGAAAAAAAAAAACAATGCAATTTCTACATGAAAAAGTTAGTTCAGGCAAGAATTGAAAAAAAATAAAGAAAAGTAAATTCTATATTATATCAAGTGTAAATATCATCTATATAAAATTAAGTAAAACCTACTCAACTTTTCTGATAGTGGTGTTCCCATCATGCACTGGGGCATGAATAATTAATAAGGCTGATTTTTTTTTTTTTTTTTATTATTGGTTAAAATTAATGGAGAATATCTTGTGTTTTTCTGTGGCTGATCAAGCCCTCAGGATCGGCACTTATGGTTTTATAAACAAGGCCCAGTTCAGCGTTGGATTTACAGATCGTTTGAAACTGAAAGATGGAGCGATCACAGCGATAATGATCCCGGTCATGAGTCAGAACCGCAGGCAGTGAGTAAAACTGCTTAAAATGTCTGTTATAGGCGCCTATGTGCATATGATGTAAACAACACAAACCTACTGTAGCGAATTCTTTATTCATCATTCACTATACGCTATATTCATTATAGTGATTCAAAAGTTATACAGGGATAATGCGATGGTGTCAGGGTTGAGCAAAAATACATCAAAATGTATTTTAAAATAAAATACCAAATACTCTAATTTTAGGTGTTTTAAAATAAACTACAAAATACAGCAGCCACACCATGTATCAAAATAAACTACTGTATTTTTGTATTTTAAAAATACTAAAAAATACTTTTACAAGGGAGCATGAAATTTCTTCGCAAACCTTCCATCAGTTGGCCTATTTGATCTATCCCTGCTTCATACTACAGTAACGTTAATCTGATCCAAGAACATGATTTCTGAACGAGTCCCATCCTGATTCTTTTCCACCAGCTATAGACGTGTAGACAACACATCCCATGATTCCGCAAAATCAAGTATAAGCGACTGAATAAGTGACTTCTAGTGGCGAAAATGTACACACAAAATGTACACATGATTCAATAAAAAAGCTCGATAATAATTTTCCTATTGTCACTGTGAAGCTGCTTTGAGACAATGTGTATTGTGAAAAGAGCTATATAAATGAAGATGACTTGACATTGTGGCTTTAACAGATCAAATATTCACATATCCCTGTGATCTCCCAGATGAAGGTTAGTTTTAAAGTAACCAACATTTTAATCTTTAACAGTTGCAAATGACTCATATAATTGTATCCTAATTTATTTACTTGGTGTTTGGTAAAAAAGGGCATACTTTGCATCAGAAACACTGACTCAATGGCAAACAAGTAATTTATAAGAAGAGAACTGATTGTGCCTGTATTCATAGCAACTACTTTCTAACTAATTAATTATTTGATTGTTTATTATAAATATGATGGTGCCTGTATTCATAGCAACTAGTTTCTAACTAATTAATTTAATTAATTTTTTATTTGATTGTTAACTTTAAATATAGGGGGCTGCTGCTCAGTACAATAGTTTTCAAGAACATTATGTAAATTATAATGTTTACTAATTTACATTATGTAAATTGGTAAACTATTTAGCTTGGGCTACTAAAACAAACACCAAAACTTAACATGAACTGTAAAAAATTATAGCAATTTCTGCAAAACAATTTGATGGAAAGCTGGAAGCCTGCACATTTTTGACCACCTTTTTCCATACGGATACATTTTCTGTTCAGATCTCAACAAGTCTGGGCAAATTACTGAGTAGGCACCAAAGTATTTTACAGTATTTTAAAACTACAAAAATACAAAACACTGAAGTATTTTGATGCAAAATACGAAGCCATTTTCATCAACCCTATCAAATACAAATTACAAAATACTATTTTGTATTTGAAATACGTAATTGAAAAACATGTATCAGAAATACTGCCCATCCCTGGATGGTGTATTGTGTGTTTAAATACATTTGTTTAGCTGATAGCTTGCAGACGATCGCTACGCAAAAGCTGCCTGTGCTCGTCACTCTTTAGCTCCGCCCACGGCACGCCTCCAGGAGCTCAGCTGTTTTCAGAAATGTACCCTTTAATTTAGGTAGATTTTAATTCATTCTATATGTGAAATTAAATAAATGAAATATAATTAAGTAGTATTTACTTATTTTCTTTATGAATGTTAAGTTCAATAGTAAGCTGATTTTTCTTGGTAAGTTGTACAGAGCAGTAGCAGTAACTACTACTTACTTTGATACTAATGATACTATTTACTTTAAATGTGCAAATTGTTATGAGGATTTTATCCAGTTAAGCCTACAAGTTTTTTTTCTTTTCTTTTCAGTTTAGGTTTTCATATGAACACCATACAAATACAATTAGTTTTAGTTAGTTCTACTATAAACCTTCAAAAATGGCAATGTATTTTCAAGGCATTCTGATTATACCTTTAAAATCTTTAATCATCTGACTTTCTCTCATGTTCTCTGTTTTTCACAGACCCAGTGGATTGTTTTTCCAAATACAATGCAAACCAAATCCAGTAAAAACAATGTTGAATGCCATCCAAACAAGCTTTCAAATGTTTGCCTTTGGGATCGGTGGTGCAGAGCAAACATTTAATTTGCGTTCAGGGTAAGATGATCTGCAGACACAGATGTAGGATTATCCATGACCAATGCCCATCAAATGAGAACACCACCACATTCCAAAGATCAGAGATTCCCTAACAAGCCATTAGAGTGTCGTAGAAACGAATCTAGGGTGCCTAAATTGCTGAAGTGGTCCGTCTCTCCCATGCCTGTCTAATCTCAAACTAGGGTTTGTGATGACAGAGCTGATCAATGAAGAAGACCCCTGTGAGACCAAATGGCCAAGAGACACCTTTGTGACTCTAATGCATAAATCCATACCAGGAAATGGAGACTTGGGTAACTCTTTAGTATAGGGAACACATCCCTCAATAAACTCCTAATTCACCTCTTATTAATAGTTTAGGTATTGGGTAGGATTAAGAATGTAGAATAATAACCCACTCCGAATCCAGCACTTTTAGAAAACTACAGACCGGTATCCCTTCTTCCATTCATTGCAAATACACTTGAGAGTGTTGTGTTCAACCAACTGTCTAATTATCTCACACAGAGCAACCTCCTTGACAACCACCAGTCTGGCTTCAAGAGTGGCCACTCAACTGAGGCTGCCTTGCTCTCAGTCACTGAAGCCCAGAGACTGGCACGAGCAACTTCAAAATCATTAATACTCATCTTGCTGGATCTGTCTGCTGCTTTTGACACTGTTAACCACCATGATCCTCATGTTGAAGGGCATCTTAGGAACCGCACTCCAGTGGTTCAAGTCTTACCTCTCAGGTAGGTCCTTCAGGTATATTGGAGAGGTGAAGTGTCTAAGTCGCATCATGCTACTGGGGTACCTCAGGGCTCTGTGCTTGGACCACTTCTCTTCTCCATCTACATGTCATCACTAGGATCTGTCATTCAGGAGCATGGTTTTTACTATCACTGTTATGCTGATGACACACAACTCTACCTCTCATTCCAACCAGATGATCCGACGGTTGCTGCTCGTATCGCAGCCTGCCTGACAGCCATTTCTGCCTGGATGAAGGGAATAATATGATTAGTCTGGTGCAACTTCACAACCAACAAGGTGCATGGAGTGGTAAATATATAGTGTAAGAGAGAAAGAAAGCCCTGATGAAGGCCTGTGTGCCGAAACATGTTGGCAAAATAAAGTTGTTACCTAGCTCCAGCCTTACAGTTTTTTGTTTTTATTTTTATCCTTGACCCCTTCGTGCCTGGATGAAGGACCACAAACTTCAACTCTACCTTGCAAAAACGGAACTGACTGTGGTCAGTGCCAACCCAACACTTATCATACCCTCTCCAATCAACTTGGTTCGTCAACCATAACTCCTTCCAGGACAGCCAGGAACCTTGATGTAGCTTCCCTCTTGGCTTCCCAAACAAGACTTGGAGAGTTTCTGACAGGTGCTTTCTCGTTATTCAGCTCATCATGAGTTTCGTCACTTTACTTTAGTTGTTCGAGCACCTTGCACATTCGAGCATCTTTGAGCACAGTGAAAATCAACACAATGAATATACACAAGGCAAATAAACATTTACAAAACATGAATAAAATTAAAAACATGACTTCGTAAAGTAATACAATTTAGTACAACACAGTATAAAACTTTCATCGTAGCAAGGTAATTGCGAATTCGTGGGAATGTGAATAAGTTAACAATACGTAATTGCAACAATATCTGATGACCAAACATTCGTTGTGGCAAAGTAACTGATTACGTCTTGACAAATTCCTACTACATAACTTTGAGACTTTGTCAGTTAGTAACTGGGATGTTCTGACAAACTTGAGGATCACTAGTTGTCTTTGTGGTGCAGTACGTGGTTTCAGTATTGTTATTTATAGGTTATGAAAAATTAAATGAAAATGATTCATCTGTTCTTTTGTTGTTTTACTGTTTCTTTAGGATTGACTGTCTGTAGAATTGGAGTAGTTCCTGTTTGGACAGTTCTGCATTCCTCAAGTGTTCCATTTTTCTTTTTTCTTTTTTCAAACAAATTAATATAATTTTAATGTGTACTGTTGTTTCAAAACAAATGAGCTGGATTTGCCTAATTTTGAGTATGCATCCATTATTCCTTAGATATTCAAATAGTCTTTAAATGAGGTTTGGGCAAAAGATGACACGTAAAAAACCAATTTCTATTTCTATTTCTGCCCTGAAAATGACCAACTTAGTACCAGCACATGATGTTGCTTACTAACTGGCAACATCACAAAGTTATGTTATAGGAATGTATCCGGGAATTTCACTTTTACAGTTGAGGTTGCTATGCTGCGCGGTCATGAAAGGTTATCATTTGCATGAGTTTTTAAGCATTGTGGTTTAAAAACAAAGGGTTTAGAGCCCTTGAAATGCAATTGTCAGCAAAATACAACTCATTTCAACATATACGTGCTTGACGGAGTGCATGACCATTATGGTAAGTGTCCACTGGCACGGGGCAGGCGGAGCAGAGCGTGCGTTTTCAATTCATTCCTATGGAAGTCGAGCTTCAAGCTCGCGAGGTGCATTGTGGGATTGTGAAGCTCGACTTCCATAGGAATGATTTGAAAACGCTCGCTCTGCTCTTTATTAAGATTTATCTTAGTTTGGTGAATGTTTGTTGAATTCAGCTCCACTTACTTGTGGGGTCCCTCAAAGGTCCATTGGCTCGGGGAATGCGCATGCGCGACGAGCGGTGATGGCTGTATGATATCGACGGTCCGCCTCAGATGTCCGTTTTTCTAAAATATTTTCCCCTACCAAGTTTCTAGCCGAGTTCCAAGTATTTCCCTTTGTACTAGAGTCATTCCAGATGGCATCCAAACGCGAATTAATGCATTCACTTGCTAAGAAAAAGCCAAAAGACGACGAGCGTCTTCATGACGCCATTGCCGAGATGCTAGATAAGCAACTGAGCGCCATAAAGTTAAGCATGACGGCGATTGTTCGTGAAGAGATATCAACAATTTCTACGCGCCTGGACTCGTTGGAAACTGATGTTAAATCGTTCAACGACAGATTTGACTACATGCAGGCCACTGTCCGGGATGTAAAAAAGAAATCGATCGCTAGCAAGTCCCGCCTAGAAGAGCTTCAGGAGAAGTTATCTCTGTACGAAGATAAGTCTAGACAAAATAATCTAAGGCTAGTGGGGCTGCGCGAAGGAGCTGAAGGAGGGAATGCAATCCAGTTTTTGCAGACCCATATTCCGAAGTGGATACCGGCCCTCCAAGGGAAGATTATTGAGATTGAACGTGCGCACCGTTTGTACGCGAACGAGGATTCTGCCAGGAAAAAAGCGCGCACTTTGATCTTTAAGCTCCTTCGCTACAACGACCGACAAGCGATCCTACAGGGAGCTAGAAACTCGTCATCGCTGAGTTACGAAGGGGGCAACTTACGGTTCTTTCCAGACTTCAGCAAGGGAACGTCTCAAAAAAGGAAAGCCATGGCTGAAGGAAGAAAACGTCTCCAACAACTAGGCATTGAGTCATTCCTGCTCTATCCTGCTCTAGTCAAAGTGCGAAACGGCCAGGAGCAGTTGCTTTTCAAATCCCCTGGAGACCTTGAGAGGTTCGTCACGTCGCTAGGCGCCACTGCGGAGACGAATACCGCCTCATCTGTGGAGATGTCTAAGAACTAAACACGGCCTTCTTGGTTTCTGTGTTAGCTTTATAAGTAGGGATATAAGTTTATGTATAGCTTGTTGGACATCTGGATGTGCGGGACGCTGGTATCTGAGTATATCCACACAGTTCGAGTGTATGGCCTCTAATACTTTTACTTTCCAGGCAGGTAAGAGGGTGTGTTTTACCTCTCTGCAGGCTGCCTACATTAGTATGTTATTATGTTCTTTGGTTAGTTTAACTTTTACATTGTTAGAAATACCAGGGTTTGCAGTATTTGTTATAATTATTTATGTGCATCGAAGGAGCGGGATTATTGTCGATGTGTATGGTCACCATGGTTACCTCTGCTTTTCGTTTGTTTATATCGTGACTATCCCAGGATGAAGGATTTTACTGTGATATCGTGGAATGTCAATGGTTTGAATTCTCCCATAAAAAGATCAAAATGTCTAGATTATTTACATCGCAAGCGAGCTGACATAGTCCTTATACAAGAATCCCACCTTAAGGCCTCCGATACAACTCGGTGTCAGAATAGACATTATAAATTGATACCTTCCTCGTCTCATAATAGTGCTTCTAGAGGAGTCGTTATACTTCAGAACAGGAAATTCCCATTCCTAATAGAGGAAACGGGTGGGGATGAAAATGGGTGGTTTACATTTGCCTCTGGATCATGGTATAACTTAAAAATTGTTTTTTTCTCTGTTTATTCCCCTAATAAACATGACGCAGATTTCTTTCCATCCCTTACTAAATTCCTCCTTAGGTTTTCTGATTACAATTTGGTTGTTGGCATGGACGCTAATACAGTTTGCAATCCTTTAATTGATAGATCTTGTTCTACTGTATATGGCGATCAGGCTTCTCAGTCGTTAAATGATCTTATTGTGGATATTGGCCTGTGTGATATTTGGAGAGTAAAGAATGAGAACTGTAGAGACTATACATTTTACTCTGCACGTCATAAATCATTTTCCAGGTTAGATTATATTTTAATTTCTAAATACCTTACTCAATGTGTTAACCACACTGATATCCTACCCATTCTTATCTCAGATCACTCCGCTGTAGTTTGTAATCTATCTTCTCCAATTATACCTCAAAGTCCAAAAAGGTGGCGTTTTAATACAACCCTTTTACAAAACGAAGAATTTGTTAAGCAGCTACGTTCCAAGTTGACTTTGTTTCTTAAAGAAAACAAATGTTCATTTATTAATCCACAAATAGTATGGGAAACAACTAAATGCTTCTTGAGAGGAAACTGTATTTCTTTTGCTTCTTATATAAATAAATGCAGAGTAAAAGAGTTATCTCATCTTGAGAGTCAGATTAAATTATTAGAGAAGGATCTTAAAAAAACTTTTACGGAAAAGAAGAGTAGGATTTTAGGAAATTTAAGAACTGATTATAAAGCAATTTTACTAAAAAGGGCAGAATTTCTCGTACACCGCACTAAACAAAAGTACTATTTTAATGGAGAACGGCCTAGTAAACTAATGGCTTTAAGGTTGAAGCACAACGAGGCTCTGTCCTCTATAACTGCCATTAAGGATAGTGCAGGCAACCTTCATACAGCTCCGGGAGAGGTGAACAGGATATTTAAAGAATTTTACGAGTATCTCTATAGATCAGAGGTGGGAACGGACGAACAACCTGGTATTGAATTTTTGTCAAAACTAAATCTCTCTCACCTAAATGATGAGCAACAGACTTTTCTTGATTCTCCAATAGAATTGAAAGAACTAAAGGAGGCTTTAGAGTCGATGAATAAGGGTAAGGCACCTGGTCTGGATGGTTTACCCCCGGAGCTGTACTTGATGATATGGGATCTAATTGGGCCACTTCTTCTTGACTCTATAAATTTTGCGATAGATACAGGACATTTTCACAGAGATCAGAATACTGCCCTTATCTCTTTAGTTCTGAAAAAAGGGAAGAACCCCCTTTGCTGTTCAAGCTATAGGCCGATTTCATTAATTGGTACGGATGCTAAGGTATACGCTAAAGTTCTAGCCCAACGTTTAGGAACAGTTGCCAGTTCCTTAATTTCCCACGATCAGACAGGATTTCTCACAGGACGTTTTGCTATGGATAACATACGACGACTTTTGAATATTATTGACTCATCCGACCTGACAAACGAACAACGTGCTATCCTCTCACTAGACGCTGAGAAAGCTTTCGACTGCGTTGAGTGGAGATACCTATGGTCTGTCTTAACTCGATTCGGTTTTGGCTCTCGTTTTATTCACATGATCCAGACTCTCTATACTAACTCTTCCGCACGGGTATCTACAGGTTTATGCTGCTCAACCGCTTTTCAGTTGAAGAGAGGCACGAGACAGGGTTGCCCATTGTCGCCATTGCTATTTGCAATCTCATTAGAGCCTTTGGCGCAGACAATTCGTCAGGATCACATAATCTCTCCTATAACTATAGGCTGTTCCAAAAATTATATTTCTCTCTTTGCCGACGATATCCTGCTGTATATGTCTAACCTTTCCACTTCTCTCCCCTAATGTCTTAAAATATTTAAAGTTTTTAGCAAAATTAGTGGTTACAAAATTAACTGGGAAAAATCCGTATTAATGCCCCTGTCTGCTTCAGTTGATACTGCATTAGTGTCCACCCCAATTCCAATCAGTAAGACCTTTAAATATTTAGGAATTCAGATCTTTCCCAATCTGCAGGCTCTTGTCAAGCAAAATTATATCTCTTTATTCACTGCTATTAGAAAAGACCTGCAGAGATGGGATGCTCTTCTAGTTTCACTACAAGGCAGGATCGCAATCATCAAAATGAATATCCTTCCTAGACTTTTATTTTTGTTTTCCATGATCCCTCTCTCTCCTTATAGAACTTTTTTTAAGGAAATAAACTCTTTGATTACAAAATTCATATGGAACAAGAAACGCCCAATAATTAAACTCAAAACGCTACAGAGAAGGCCTGATAAAGGAGGTTTAGCACTTCCAAACTTCCAGTTGTATTTCTGGGCATGTCAGCTGCGCTCTCTCAAGATTTGGTTAGAGACCGATACAAAGATTGCCTGGCGTGACATGGAAGCATCGACAGTGCTTCCGCATCGGCTCCAGGATGTGTTATTTACAGGTTTACCAAAGAAAGCCCAGAAGTTTGGAAACACAATCGTGGGTAATTCTCTCAAGATTTGGCGCAATGTCTGCTAATTTATGGGAAGTTCTATCAAGTTTACAACTGAATCCCCGATTTGGCATAATCATCACTTACAATCTGATAACAAACCTTTTGTTTTCAAGCCATGGTCTGACCAAGGGGTACATGTTCTGGGTGATTTATTCAACGTTCACGGATTAAGGTCCTTTCAGGATCTGAAAGACTGCTATAATCTTCCTGGTCACTCCTATTTTCTGTATTTAAGGTTGAGAAGTGCAATGCGTGCATATGGTGTACCATGGAACTGTAACCTGGACTCACATCCTCTGTTGGACTGTGTGAATTTTTCTCAGGCGCGCGGGGCAGTGTCATTCATTTATAACAGATTACTCGAGCAGTGCTGTGGCACACTCCCTATCACTACTATATGGGAAAAGGAACTGGCCCATTACAAACCAAACTGGAATTGGATTTGGGAAAGTATTCCAACGATGTCCAAAAATCTCGCCCACCAACTAATACATTATAAACTCATCCACAAGGCTTACGCTACTCCATATGTCCTGCACAAAATGAAGCGCCTGCCTACCCCTTTTTGCTTACTTTGTAATTCAAATACTGTGGGGACCTATATGCACATGTTTTATGAGTGTCAACATATTGGAATATTTTGGGATAAGGTTTTTCAAGCCTTGACCGAGCTGTGTGACGTGGTTATCCCTAAACATCCCATTCTTTGTCTGTTGAATGATGATAGTGAGCTCAATCTGAATGTTAATCAGAGAAAGATCCTTCACGCTGCTTTAACTGCAGCCAAAAAGATAATTTTTAAAATTTGGCATGAACCCACATCCCCAGCATTTAAAATGTGGCTTATAGAACTAAAAAATATTGCATTGTTAGAATGCACAACAGCGAGAATTAATAAAGCCAAACCAAAAACACTTAAGGCATGGGCAGAATTTATTAGGAAAATCTCTCAGTTAATAACTCATTAGAGCAGCTGTACTGCTCGCTCTATAAGTCCAGGAAGTAGGTGCAGTTGGATTCTTAGATCTGTGTTGGTGTTATCTACTCAACCCCTCTCCCTCCTCTTTTTATTTATTTTTATTCATCTATTATTTATTTATTTTTGTCATTTATTTTTTACATATGCAAACCCTGGTTTTGTATATAGTTAAGCTGTGACACACAAGTTGACCATGTTCTATTCTGCAATAAAAAAAATAATCAAAAAAAAAAAAAAAAAAGGTCCATTGGCTCCTCTTTTGTTTTTACTGTATATGCTCCCTTTGGGACCTATTTTTAGGAAACATGGTGTCTCTTTCCACTGCTATGCCAACGATATGCAGATTTATTGGCCATTTTAAAAGAATTCAGCTGTCTAAATAATGTAAAAAGCTTGATGGCTTTACATTTTTTTGAAACTTAATGATAATAAAACAGAGATTATTTTATTCGGACCAAAAATCTGTCTCTTAATTGTAATCTTGGTCTCCTGGTTGTGTACAATAAAGCAGGTGTGAAGAATTTAGGCGTATAATTTGACAGTCAAATTGTTAAGCAAATAAATGATGTTAAATCCTGCTTTTTTAATTTGAGACTTCTAGCCAGAGTAAAGACCTTTCTTTATTTTAATGACCTTGAGAAAGTTATTCCAAAATGATAGTCCAAAATGCGACTGCTAGGCTGCTGAGAGGTATATGAAAATATGAGCACATTTCACGATTCTGTCTTCACTCCAACGGTTGCCGGTAATCCTAAAGTAGTTTGGCACCAACATATCTTGATGCCTTAGTGAAACATCATACATCTTGCCAGGTCCCTGAGGTCTTCTGATCAGTTACAATTCTCAGATCTAGGTTAAAACTTAAGGGTGACTGCACTTTTTCTGTCGCTGCCTCAAAACTGTGGAACTTGTTACCTGTGCACAATAGATTGGCTCAGACTATTTCTAGTTTTAAATCATTGTTAAAAATGTATCTATTAAGTCAGGCTTTTAATTCCTCTGGTTAATAATTGCATTATCTCTGTACAGCATATTTGTAATGGATACCAGAGAGAGGTTCATTTGAACCAGACAGGTATTATTGAAGCAGTGGTAAATAACGTGAAACAGGAGGAAATGTTAGCAGAGAAATAGAACTGAACTGAGATGATGCCAGATGAACAACAGTCTTTACTGAATACCAGGTAATTGGAGCGGATGGATGAAGGAGACGCTGGAGAACACGGGGAAATCACAGGAGGAGAACAGGAATCCTGGTTAGTAATGCTGGTTAAGAGTCCTTTTCCAGATTGGAGACCAGACAATGAAGGAGAATGAGAGTGTTTTTACTCAAATTTTACTCGATTTTTCATATCAACAGAAAAATATACTGCCGTAACTTGGCTTCTCTTGAGACTCCCCTGCTTTGCAGCAGTTAATGATATGCAAAGCCAATCCGCATGTGGACAGGATTGGTTACAAAAGAACAGGGCTGATTTCAAACCGCCTTTTGTTCAAAAGGTGAAAATACTCAGCAATGGTGTTGACTAATGAATTTGTACCTGGCTTGTCTTAAAACATTAAAAACACCACATAGACATATAAACAGCATTAAATATACTGATATTGATCTGCTGGTTAGAAGAAAACATGTAGGAATTACAGTTTTAGAAATAAATTGTTATGACCATATATATCCAGCAGAGGGCCATAGAGATCCACAACTATATAACTATGTAACCATATAATATATATTATATGACCAGCACCTGTATATATAATCAGGGGCATTTCCTCAGAGGAGGCAAGGGAGGCAGTGTCTCCTCAAAAAAAAACAGGATGAGAAAATAATGGTTATGATTGGATATGATTGGTTTGTGCGATAAATCCCGCCTCTTCTTGACGCGCATGTTCAGCGCATCAGTTTGAATGAACAAATGATGTGTCAATGGGAAGACTAATTGAAAAGTAAGTAAACAGATCACCTAGTTAGATATCACCGCTTTGTCACGTCAAAATCAAACTTGAAATGGACTGAAAACATGATGACTGCAGGTTTTTTATTTTTTTTATTTTTTATTTTTTGCAATCAGCTTGGTGAAATTAAAAATACAATTCGTGTCTGTGACAGACGGTGTTTACGGAGCATGACTGATGATCCAAAATAGCCTAAGATGACTATTAAAAAGAAAAACATCAATACACAAATAAAATATATTGTTTAATTTTTATTGCCTGTAGTTACTATGAATGTAGAAATGCTTAAAACACTAACTTGATGAGATTGACTTGGTTAACTTGATAAATAGGTCATTACATTGTTAATGTAAAATTACAAAATAGAATTGTATTTGTTTTTTTTGTTGTTGTTGTTTTCTTTTTTTATGTAATGCAAAGTAATGTTCATTTAACAAGGAAGACATTCATTTAACATTAAGAATAATGCACGTGAATTTACATTAATTCATAAAAAATTAAAAAATGCGCCTCCTCATTTCAGAACATTATGTGTGTGTGTGTGTGTGTGTGTGTGTGTGTGTGTGTGTGTGTTAGGTCTCACCCCTTCATGCATTTGTTCTGCATTTGTGGCTGATTTTGTTTGCCAAATTCTATACAAATGTCTGTTCCAGTCACACCTGTCTCTCTCTCTCTCTCTCTCTCTCTCTCTGTGTGTGTGTGTGTGTGTGTGTAGACACAGTTCCCCAGCCTGACAAACTGAGGCTGTCCTGTCAGATAGACAGTTATCCAGGTAGTAATGGAAGGATCTACCCCCATGCACTCAAGTTTATCTCTCATGAGGGTACATCCTTCCATTACTACCTGGATAACTGACCATGGTAGTCAGATAGTCAGAGTCACAAGACTTTTTTTTTTTTTTTTCTCAGATAGATAGATAATGTTACAAAAAGGTACAACATTTCATGCAAGTGAGATGAAGATAACAATGTTTTTAATATCAAATGGGCTCTGAATGCAACCCAAAGACCCTATGATTGTTAATTTCATCCCTAATGCACAAATAACTGTCAATAATGAACCACTCTCAACAATGTCAACAGTTTTACATACCTATGAAACCATCAGCAAGGATAACACAACACAAAGAGACATACAAGCTAGGAAAAGCTAGAGGTGCATAATTTCCTCGTTTGTCAGAATTGAAGTTGAAATTGTAGCCTGGTGCAGCTCTGCTGATGACTTTAAGTAAAGTGAAAAAAATTTCCTAACTCAAATGTTAAGAAATCATGAAGATGTGCTCATTATACATTTTAAGTTGCTTACTTGTAAATGTGATTAATGAACAATAATCTTTTTTAATGTTACTGTCAGTGTTCTGTGTATGTTTCCTGTGTCACATGTTCTTTTGTTCAGTTTTTCTGCCACTAGTTAGTTCCCTTGGTTAACTTGATTTGAGTTTATTAGTCCCAGCTGTCTCTTGTTAATTAGCCTCGTTTGCCCCTTTGTCTGACCTGTATATATTCCCTGTGTTCTCCCTCAGTCTGGGTCGGTTGTCGTCATAGTATATGTCATTATTTCACATCTCTGTTGTGCCATGTATGTTGATCTCCTGCGTAAATACATTAAAGTCCTTTTGATTGAAGCTCCATCGTCTGCATGTGTTTCCCACAATCATGCACTGTGAGTTACATACTTGCAAAACATTGCAGCAATATTTTTAAAGTATAATTCTGAACTGCTATAAGCAACACCATGCATATGGCTGAAGAGATATAGATTTTAACAAATCAAAATTACCATTCATGACCTCTAATGCAAACATTAGCCATTAAAGACATAACAACTAACTGGTACAGCAAACAAGTGTCTCTGGAACTATTTTATATTTTATAATTTAAATCAGTGTATAATGGATTATGAGCATGTACACTGTACAAATGCATGACTTAAGTAATTATAAAAATAATATAAATGTATCTATAAATGTTCTTATAATGCAGTATAGGTCTTAATGAGGCTTTATAAATATATTTATAGAATAGCAATACTTACTTATAAGTATAAATGGGCCTATAAATCATTATAAGCATGGTCTTCATAGAAAGTGTTACCAAAAGGTCATTTCATTCATAGAAATATGGTTATTATGATTTACTATATTCACTCTATTATACACTGCCACTCAATAGGTAAAAACACATACTGTGTCCTGCAGAGGGCACTGACGAAATCAAGGTCTTTCTTGTTAAAGAAAATTCTGTCACGGTTGAAGATCCGCAGTCTCATTCTGTGGTCTGTGTTTTTGTTGTGCTGTCATGTTAATTGTTTCATGTGGGCGTCGCCGCTGATTGCTGATCAGCGGCAGCTGTGTTCAATCTGGACTGCCTATTTATTCCCTTGTCTTTCGTCTCGTGTTTGTCAGATTGTTGTTGGTGTTCCCTGTTCTGTGTCCTGGATTCCTCGTGTGTGCTTCCGTTTGGAGTTGTTTCGTCGTGTCTTCACTCTGGATTACTGTTTCATCGTTGGATTCTTCACTTCTGATTTCACTCCCACGGACTTCACCACGATCATCTCACCGCGGCCCACCAAAGTCCCTGTGTCGCCGCTCTCCTGCTGTCTGTGTGTTTGTCATCTGACTTTCTGGCGTGAAGCTCAAATAAATGAGATATTTTGACTTGCACTTGCATCCCTCTTTATTTCCCGTGACAGAACGATCTGACCTACAACATGGATGCAGCAAGTTCAGCAGCATTAACGGAGTTTATCAACCACAGCGTTGCACGGATGGATCAGCAGCAGGAGAGCATTTCCTCTACCGGACGCGCCGTGCAGGCATTGGTGACACAGGTGTCCGAGCTCTCCCAACAGCTACAAGAACTTCGAGGTCCCGCTGCGCCGCCCACACCGCCCGTTCCCCCTCCACAACCCACGCAAGGAGATCAACCCGAACCACGCTTACCTACACCTCAGACCTATGCCGGTGAGCCGAGTTTTTGCAGAGCCTTTCTGAACAAGTGTTCTCTGTATTTTTCTCTACAGCCACGCACCTTCGAAAGGGAGGAGTCCAAGGTGGCGTTTGTGTTAACCTTGCTCACCGGGCAGGCAGCTCTGTGGGGAACGGCGGTGTGGGAGAATCAAGATCCGTGCTGTTCCTCGTTCCAGACACTCGCCGCCGAAATGAAGAGAGTGTTTGACCGTGCGGTCTCAGGAAAGGATGCAGCCCGACGTTTGGCGGGACTCAAGCAAGGAGATCGCACGGTGGCGGATTATTCTATCGAGTTCCGAACACTGGCGGCGGAGTGCAACTGGAACGAGGAGGCGCAGTGGGATGTCTTCCTGCATGGGTTGGCCGACCGTGTACAAAAGGAGATCTACGTTTTGGATTTACCTCAGAGTCTTAATGGACTGATTGATCTTGCACTACGGGTGGATGCCCGTATCAACCGTCTGGAGAATCTTCCTCGTTCCGACTTCGCATCCCGGGGTGCGGAGGCTCGCGGAGTAAACAACAGAGACACGGTTGGCCCCTCTTTTGATCCGGAACCCATGTGGGGAGAGCTCGGCTTTCCCGGGAGGAGAGAGAGTGGCGGATGTCCCAAGGACTGTGCATTTACTGTGGAGGGGCTGGGCATTTCTTGAACACCTGCCCGGTAAAAGATCGAGGTGGGATCTCCGCTGAAAAGTCCTCACCATCCACTCTTCTCCCGGTTAGACTGAGGTGGGCCACACACACGCTCACCTGTCACGCTCTACTGGATTCGGGGGCTGAAGGTAATTTCATGGACACACAGTTTGCACATCGCTTTCAGTTACCCATCATTCCTCTCACGAAGCAGATTTCTGTCAACGCTCTCAATGGTCAGGATCTACCCAACATAACACTCACCACCACATCCATTACCCTCATCACTTCTGGCAATCATACTGAGTCTATTCCATTCCTTCTCATGGATTCACCCCTGGCCCCTATTGTTCTCGGACACCCCTGGCTCACTCAACACAACCCCAAGGAGGACTGGTGTCAGCACACCATCCTGGAATGGAGCACTCAGTGTCATAAGTCTTGTCTTGTGTCTGCTTGTTCTTCTGTGTCTGCTTCTGTGTTACAGGAAAAGGCTGCGGATCTGTCAAACGTGCCCGCGGTGTATCTAGACCTGAAGGAAGTGTTCAGTAAGTCCCGAGCTGCTTCTCTTCCTCCTCATCGTCCCTATGACTGTGCTATAGATTTAGTTCCCGGTAAGTCTCTGCCTAAAGGCAAGTTGTACTCTCTGTCCGTTCCCGAGAGGGAGGCCATGGAGAAATATATTTCTGATTCTCTAGCAGCTAAGTTCATTCGCCCTTCCTCTTCTCCGGCGGGGGCGGGGTTCTTTTTTGTTGGAAAGAAGGATGGTTCCTTGCGACCTTGCATTGATTACCAGGGGTTGAATAACATCACGGTAAAGAATACTTATCCTTTGCCGTTGATGTCTTCAGCCTTCGAGAGGTTGCAAGGAGCGCCGTCTTCACGAAATTGGATTTAAGGAACGCTTATCATTTGGTCCGCATCAGGGAGGGGGATGAATGGAAGACCGCTTTTAACACCCCCAGGGGGCACTTTGAATACTTGGTCATGCCCTTCGGGCTTTCCAACTCCCCGGCGGTCTTCCAGGCACTCGTCAATGATGTGTTGAGAGACATGGTTGACCAGTTCATATATGTCTACCTGGACGACATATTGATTTTCTCCTCGTCTCTCCAGGAACATGTTCAACACGTCCGACGAGTGCTTCAGCGGCTGCTAGAGAATGGGCTTTTTGTCAAGGCGGAGAAATGTGATTTTCATGCACAGTCTGTTTCTTTCCTAGGGTACATCGTCTCGTCTGAGGGAATTCGCATGGATCCTGACAAGGTTAAGGCTGTGGTGGATTGGCCAAGCCCGGATTCCCGTAAGGCCCTACAGAGGTTTCTGGGGTTCGCCAATTTTTACCGGCGTTTTATTCGCAATTTCAGCCAACTAGCCGCGCCTCTGACCGCCTTGACCTCCCCCAGAACGACGTTCAGGTGGTCCGATGCAGCTGAGGCTGCATTCGCCAAACTGAAAAGTCGCTTTGTTTCGGCTCCCATCCTCATTGCCCCTGATCCTTCACGTCAGTTCGTGGTGGAGGTCGATGCGTCAGAGGTGGGGGTAGGTGCAGTTCTATCCCAGCGATCTCCCTCAGACGATAAGATCCATCCCTGCGCGTTTTTTTCTCATATTTATCTCCAGCCGAACGCAATTATGACATTGGTAACAGAGAGTTGCTGGCAGTCAAGTTAGCGTTGGAAGAATGGCGTCATTGGTTGGAGGGTTCGGGGGTACCTTTCATTGTTTGGACTGACCATAAGAACTTAGAGTACATCAGAACGGCTAAAAGACTGAACTCCAGGCAAGCTCGGTGGGCACTTTTTTTCGGACGTTTTGATTTCTCTCTCTCGTACCGCCCGGGTTCTAAAAACATCAAACCCGATTCTCTTTCTCGTATTTTTGATCCTTCCGAACGCCCGTCTACTCCCGAGTGTATTCTTCCTGAGACATTAGTGGTCTCCACTCTGACATGGGAGGTCGAATCGAAGGTCAAGTCGGCCTTAGAAGGGGTAACGCCTCCGCCCGGATGCCCACCGAACCGTTTATTTGTGCCGGAGAGGTTAAGGTCCAGTGTTATCAAGTGGGGGCATTGTTCCAACGTAGCCTGTCATCCAGGGGTTAATCGCACCAGTTTTTTTGGTCAAGCAACGATTCTGGTGGCCTGCCATGGCTCGTGACATTCGCAGTTTTGTTTTGGCTTGCGTGATTTGTGCCACTGGTAAGACTTCCAATCGTCCCCCAGATGGGTTCCTCCAACCGCTGTCTGTCCCTTCGAGACCCTGGTCCCACATTGCGCTAGATTTTGTCACCGCCCTCCCACCCTCCCAGGGGAACACGGTTGTTTTGACCGTGGTGGACCGGTTCTCGAAAGCGGCGCATTTCATCCCTTTGCCTAAATTACCCTCTGCTAAGGAGACAGCGGTAACTGTCGTTGATCACGTCTTTCGGTTACATGGCCTCCCGATGGATGTGGTTTCCGACAGGGGGCCCCAATTTGTGTCCAAATTTTGGCAAGAGTTTTGTAAGTTGCTGGGGGCGACTGTTAGTCTTTCTTCTGGGTTCCATCCCCAGTCCAATGGTCAAACCGAGAGAGCTAACCAAGATTTGGAAAGAATGTTGCGATGTTTGGTTTCCAAGAATCCTTCCTCCTGGAGCCAGCAACTCTCTATGATTGAGTACGCATAAAATTCGTTACCAGTGTCTTCCACGGGCCTCTCACCGTTTGAATGTAGTTTAGGTTACCAGCCACCTATCTTTCCCAGTCTGGAATCCGAAGTCGCGGTCCCCTCCGCTCACGCCTTCGTCCAGAGGTGTCACCGCACTTGGACGAGAGCCCGTGAGACTCTTCTCCAAGTGGGGGCGCGCACCAAGGCTAAGACTGATCGCCACCGGTCGAAGCCTCCCGTATACGTCGTGGGTCAAAAAGTGTGGCTTTCTACCAAGAACATTCCTCTCCGTTCCGTCTCCAATAAACTTGCTCCCAAATTCATTGGCCCGTTTCCTGTCACCAAGATCATTAGTCCGGTGGCAGTCCGACTCAAACTTCCTCCAGCGTACAGGAGAATTCATCCCGCCTTCCATGTGTCTAAAATCAAACCTGTGTTTCATTCACACATTAATCCGCCTACCCCGGTTCCTCCACCGCCGCGTCTCGTAGACGGGGAACCCGCTTATTCGGTTAATCGCATTCTGGACTCGAGAAGGAGGGGACGCGGATTTCAGTACTTGGTGGACTGGGAAGGTTACGGTCCGGAGGAGAGAAGTTGGGTTCCTGCTAGGGACATCCTGGATCACTCCCTTATCGATGATTACAATCGGCAGGTAGGTGCTCCTGGGAACGCCGAGAGGCGTTCCTAGGAGGGGGGGTACTGTCACGGTTGAAGATCCGCAGTCTCATTCTGTGGTCTGTGTTTTTGTTGTGCTGTCATGTTAATTGTTTCATGTGGGCGTCGCCGCTGATTGCTGATCAGCGGCAGCTGTGTTCAATCTGGACTGCCTATTTATTTCCTTGTCTTTCGTCTCGTGTTTGTCAGATCGTTGTTGGTGTTCCCTGTTCTGTGTCCTGGATTCCTCGTGTGTGCTTCCGTTTGGAGTTGTTTCGTCGTGTCTTCACTCTGGATTACTGTTTCATCGTTGGATTCTTCACTTCTGATTTCACTCCCAAGGACTTCACCACGATCATCTCACCGCGGCCCACCAAAGTCCCTGTGTCGCCGCTCTCCTGCTGTCTGTGTGTTTGTCATCTGACTTTCTGGCGTGAAGCTCAAATAAATGAGATATTTTGACTTGCACTTGCATCCCTCTTTATTTCCCGTGACAAATTCTGCATTAAAAACTCAAGAATTAATCAAATATTAAAAATAAATACAAAATAATACACCAAATGTTTGTCTTCTCATGAAATGTGCTGAATTGTGATGTTTGAAAAAAAAGAAGAAGAAAAAAAAGAAAGACATTGCTGTGGCCAAACCTAAAACAAACAAAAAATCCCTATAAAAACTATGTGACTGTGTTTCAGCTTTAAGAAGCACTTATATTTACAGCCATGATATGTGAAGTCACTGAGAAAGATTAAAACAATGTTCTCCACAGAGGACAAAAATAGCCTATTGAAAGATTGCAAAATTGCATGAAATGAATTGGAATTTACAAAACCATTTTGTGATCCAGACAATCACTTTCATGGATGCTGTAAGGGTTACGCTTTAATTAAATGCCAAATAAATATTCCAACATATCTAATGAAGTGAAACACTTAAAGGGATACAGTAGTTTACTCAAATCAAAATACTTTAATCATCCTCATGTTAGCACATCTATCAATATACATTAAATGAATATATGGATTCTTCTATTCTGATGGTGATTCAAAAACTGTCTAGGAAAATCATCAAAGCTAACTTAAGGTTACTTGCTTCTTCAATACTTGATTCTCAATGATCAGTTTCACAAGAGACACTACTTAAAAATTACTCTAGAAATGACCATTGACTTACATTACAATACATTACATTACATTACAACCTAAATTGCACAGTGTACAGTGAATAGATATGCCTTGAAAAACATAAAAAGAGAAAGACTACAATGCATAATTACATTTAATTCAAAATTAATAATTATTTTTAATAACACACATTATTATTATAAACACTAAGATATTTCTTTAAGCTATACAGTTTACTAAATGGAATTTAAATGATCAATTTAACAATTTCACATAGCTACAAGAAGTAAAGAAGTATAATCTGTCATACCCTGTACAGCTCCTCTAAACACAATAACTACAAATATGTTTATTTTGATTTAGTTATAAAACAAAATAACTTGAACAATTAAGTACAATTGTACTTAGCCATCAAAATTAAACAAAAGCTAGTACTTTCATCCTTTCATTGAAACAATTTTCTCAATTGTTTTAGGGTAGGAACTTGATAGCGGAGCGCACTGTTTTATGCAGTGAACCCGGAGCTTCTTTCCAGTAAGTGTGAAGCAGGAAACGTAAAACGGTGTGGTGAGGAGCTGTCGAGTGATTACTGAGTGCTTTGAGTCAGGAGAAGAAATTGTTGAACCAATCCTTTCTGCTTGTGATCCAGTTTGTCTTATTAACAAAAAAAGAAGCAAAAAGATAGTTTTACATACTAGATAGCAGAAAATAGTTATCAATAAGTGTTGATGTTTATTAATAATGAAAATGTTCAACAGTTGTTAAACAGGTTATGATAACAACCCAGGTGAAAAAAGCACATTTCAATAATGTACTTAAAGTGCTCTATTTTTGTGCACTAATTTTGTACTAAAAATTATTCTTTAGTACTTCTTAAGATAATCTTAAGAATATCTAAGTGTACTAAACTGTGCTATTTTGAGACAGCATTAAATATTAACTAAAATGTGCTTATAATATACTATCTCTGTATTTAAAAAAAAAAAGTATTTAGATACCACTTGTAGTACACTATGGGTTCAAATGTATTATAAGTGATATCTAAATACATTTTTTTAAATACAGAGATAGTATATTATAAGCACATTTTAGTTCATATTTAATGCTGTCTCAAAATAGCACAGTTGAGTACACTTAGATATTCTTAAGATAATCTTAAGTAGTATCTTAAGCACTTTAAGTACATTATAGAAATGTACTTTTTTCACCTTGGAAATGGGGGGCCAGAGTAAAAAGATGGCCCAAATATCTTAATGGTACCATATCTATTATAGTTGTAATCTGTGCTAATAAATAAAATATCTGTGTAAGAGACGTACCATCTACTGACAAAAGAAGTTGAGCTTCTCCTCACAGTCTCTGGGTGTCCAGACCCCTGTTAACTTGCCCAGGGCTCCACAGCGAAGGTTTCTGGCAGGACACTGGGGCTGTCCCGTCTCATTCCAGGCCATGAAGTCAAGATCATCTCCATTGACCCATCTCCACTCTCCTGCTAGAAAACGCAGACCAATCCACACAAATTCAGTTTGAGCCTGTGTGATTCTCTGTAAAGCAGAATTCATCCTGTTCTCTGAGATCAGACTCGCCAGATCATTATAATGTGTTCTGCAGTATTCCAGAGCTCCTTCCCAGCTCTCTTCCTGCTGCATCGGAGTAAGCTCTCTGTTCATACAGAAGAATTTATGTTTTCTGTCGCAGTTTTCATCATGCAGTTTCTTAGTATCTTTGTGTAGAAAAACACAGTTTTCATTATCAGCTAGCTGATTCAAACTATCCCAGCTAATATTTCCAGCTGGGATACTTTCCACTTCCAGTCTCCTGATAGTTTGTACAAACCAATCCAGGCATCAGAAGTTTGACGAACTGCATCTTCTAAAAATCGCTCTTTCTCATTCTCATTAGTGAAGGTGGACAGATCATGAAAGTATGTTCTGCAGTACCTAAGCGCAGAAAACCATGTCTTATCCTCATTCACAAAGAAATGTTGTTTAATGAGTCCGTAGAGCTCCAGGATTAGGAGCACAGTGAGGGTCGTCTTCATCTTTATCCAGTGAAGAGATTTTTTGTTTTTTCAATGATCAGTTGAAGGAGAGGACAGAACTGTGCATGATGACACTGACTCTCTCTTACTTAAACTGACATACAGCCAATGACAAAAGAGTGTGATGGTGTGACCAATCACAGCACATCTTTACAGACAGAACAAACAAACCAGCTGCATTTGACTAATCAAATAAACCTCATAATAGAAAGAAACTGTGGGCAGGCAAATCTGGCATGAAACTTTTCTTCATGTTCTCTCCAGTTTGGTTAAAGTAGTGGTCCCAGATTAGGTTCTCATATGAACAACATACAAACACAAATAGTTTTAGTTAGTTCTACTATAACCTTTTAAAAATAACTAAATATTTTCAAGGCAGGACATCCTTGGGATAGTTCAACCAGTGTGACCCAGCGCTTGAGGGGGCCCCATAGCAAACGGATTGCCCCCGCTTCTGGTACCTTGAACTGGGCCCTGTGGCCCCATGCAAGCTTGGGAAGGCCCTGTTTCAAGGCATTCTTATATACCTTTAAAACCTGTCATCATCTGACTTTCTCTCATGTTCTCTGTTTTAGAGAGCCAGTGTATTGTTTTTCCAAATACAAAAATGCAAATCAAATTCAGTAAAGCAAATCTTGAATGCCATCCAAATAAGCTGTCAAATATTTGCCTTTAGGTGCAGAAAGAAAACTAGAAGAATATCTGCAGGCACTGAACTAGGGCATCATCAGCCTCATATATATATATATATATATATATATATATATATATATATAAGTGATGTACAGAATTTTCTGTATTGCAGCTGCTGGATTTATAGGTAACAGATCTTGCCAAGTCTAGGATCTCTAAAGCTGTTGCTTATACCTACAGCTAGGAAAGTGAACAAACAATTTTTTGCCTTGTTGATGATAAAACTACTAATAATAATAATAATAAAAGAAATCACACTGGTTTACAATGAAAGAGGGTCTCAAACAAAAATGTAAGCATTAGAATATGGAGGCTTACAACACACAAATATTGGGTTTTTGACACGAGTCAACATAAATAATACAAATATTCTGTATCAAATGGAAACTTGCACTGGATCCTAGGATTGGTGAAGGCCTCCAGTGTGACCGGTGTCTGAAGCATGTGTCTAAATGACAATCACGCTCGGGCTTGGTTCAAAGCAACTGTGCCTAGTGTGAGTACACCCTAAAAGGGCACCCTTTGTCTTCAGGATCCGTTTGTTTATGTATGTGAAGATCACTCAGCCAAACATTTCAGGAAGAATGTGCCTCTGTATCAGAGACAACACACGACTTGAGGACACACGACTTGTGTGTTTTTTTGTAAGGAGCACATGCATTCAGTTCTCCAGGGAATGGAATGCACTCATTATGAGGCGCACTATGTGATGTATTCGCAAAGAGACTGATAGAGACAAGTAATAGGATTTCACTTCTTTTTTCTCAAGTGAGTTGTTAGTGTTTGCACGAGCAAGTTTGGCTCTCGAGGGAGTTGAAGGCACTCACAGGGATGTGTTTGTGACTGTTTTATGGATGATTCTTGATTAGTGATAGAGTCAGGCGTTTGAGCGGAGCACGTTTAGCTGAGGTGGAGCAAAGAGAGAGTCTTATGTGTCTTATTTCAATCTCTAGAACCCGACAGGAAGTTTTTCACCCCAGTTTGTGAACCTTTCTTTTTTGTTAGGCAACATCTAGGGTGTCTGGATTTTTGAGATCCCACAGAAACATTTGTTTGTGAGTGGTCACAGCCAGCCCTTGTTGGCTATGTTTTCATGGTTGAGTGTAAATGGAATCGTTAATAGTAGGATTCCCGGCTCCCTCTAAGAGAGCTTGATTTGTTGCTGGAGTCTCAGATCATATTACAGGATTTACAATGGTTGTAGCTAGCCTTAGCTGTTAGCTTCCATTGGTCATTTAGGATGAGCATGGGGTAGAACCTTCTTGTTTTGGGCAAGGTCTTCCACTCCCTGTAATGATCTTATTCTGACTTCAGCCTCATTCTGCTATAAGCAGTGACATCAAGTGTTATGCTCTCTGTGAGACACCTTGGTGGAACTGTCTTTATGGTTTTTATCAGACCTTGGCCACTGCCCTCGGGGTATGTAGTCAGAGTTTCTGGCATTAGGGAATAGAGTCATGACAGCCATCTAGGACTGTGAATGGTGACTCCGGACCTAGCTCTGTGGAGTCATAGACTTTATGTCAGCTGTTAAAGCATTCATTCCTCCAGCATGGCAGAGTAGGTATTTGTTCCCCAAAGTGTCATAGGATGTCATGCTTCAGGTATGCCTGCCCACGTCTCCTTCAGATAAAAGAATTTGTTGACATGTACTACAGGCGCCCTTTTATACTCTGGTCACATTGGTAGTGACGTCATAGGCTGTCACCGGCCAATGTTGTCACGTTTAGACACATGCTTCAGAGACCGGTCACGCTGGAGGCGTATCCCAAAGCATCTTAGATTGCAGTGTCTTGATCCCTTTCTCAGGTAACCAGGGTTACATTTGTAATTGAGATGTTTTCCAGGATGGTGGGAGCTAGTATTTATTTTGTCAGCTATTTTTAAGTCTTAGTCTTATTCCTGTGTCACATGTACATTTTAGTTTTTATTATATTCAGTCAACCTCACCCTGTTTTTGTTTAGTCAAATTTTACTCTAATAAATGTCTGGGAACTTTAGTCTAGTTATAGCCAATGAAAACTTTTCATCACATTTTCATCATGCTGCATAATGGTTAAACTGATAATCACAAATATTTTGCTCAAAATTATAATCATAATGATTGTTGTCATTTGAGAAATTTATTTTTACTTTTCCTCATGAATTATTGCACTTTGACATATGAGAAGAAATCAGGAGAATGTCATCTTATATGCATGATTATTTTTACCTGTTTCCGAATTTGGTATAGGGTATTTCTCATATAGATTAACACACTCTTTACATTATGAACAAGAAATTTCCTCTAGAAAAAGAAAATGGTGAAATTCCTAATAATAATTCCAATCATTTCAAATTACATTCATGTTATTCTATTAGTTTAAGTAAAATAATTGTAATTATCAATTCAACCAGTATGCAGCATTACGAAAATGAAACTAAGTTTGTGACAAAGTGGAGGAGACTTGGAGACAGGTAAGTAGATCGACTGGAGTCCTTAAGGTAAGCATGAAGGTAAGTCCTAATGCGAACGAGACCGGATAGTGACTGAAGGTGTGTGAGTGTCTTTTATGTGGTGACTAATGAGCGTGCTGATTGAGTGCAGGTGCGTGTGATCAGTATTCGGGTGAGGGAGTGCGCTGTGATTGGACAGTGTTGGAGCCTGGAGTGTCTGTGACATGATGTTAGTGATATCTGACATTTTGAAAATCTGATAAGATTTTAAAAATGTCTTAGTTTGGGCTATGTTTACGTGTTTGTCTGTGTTTTCTGCATTTTCAGATTATTGGCGGCACTTCTGCAGTGTAGACACCAGACTGAAAATGTATCGTTTTAACAGAAAAGCTCTGATTGGGGAGTTAAAATCTTGACATCTTGCAACCGCAAGCATGAAAGCTTACAGAGGCTTGTTATAAACAGTATCCTCTTTTTATTTGACAAAAACAGAGGGATTTTGGTAAAGTTTTTTTTTTAAAACTAAGTTTACAATTTTAAAAAGTTTACAATTTAAAAACATTACCATTTTGAACTCTTTTTGAACTGAAAAGATTCAACTCTACCCTGCTAAAAAACCCAGCTGGTCTCCAGGGGGACAGAAGACCAAGGCAGAGTCAGCTAGCCTGAGGACCAAGGCAGAAACAGAGAGCAAAAGAACCAGGGTGATGCCGCTGGACCAGAGTCCTGAGATGGAGCCTAGGGATCTGAGTATCAAGGCTTTGGGCTGAGAAGACCAAGATGGATTTGGAGGGATTGAGGATGACGTTGAAGCCAAAGGGCTGGAGGAGCCTGTTGGAGTTAAAGGAGTAAATAGACCAGGCACAGCCACAGGCTCAGAAGTCTGTGGCAAAACCAGGGTGACAGCAAACCAAGGCAGTGACAGCTAGGGACCCTGGTGAAGCTAGAGGGATGATAGGCAATGGAGACAAGGAAGCAAAGAGTCATGATAGAGCCAATGAGTCGAAGGACTGAGGCAGAGTCCTTGTTGAGACTTCCTTGTTTGTTGTCTCCCCAAAACCCTTAACTATGTTTGCCTGTCCCCTAGTGTCTATTCACGAGTTCACATATTCATATAATTAGATAGAGAAAGTAATGCATATTTGGCGTGCTGTCCAGGGGGAGGGCTCCGAGCTCGGAATTTTGGCCCGAACCCAGAGTACTCCCTCCAGATGTGGTTATGAGAGATAGAATTTAGAAGTGAGGAGATGGGGTGGTGGAGGGATGCTGATAAACTGTCAATCGAATGGAGGTAAGTCTGCAGTATATATACCTCTGTTGGTTTATTAGCTGAATGCTTTCCACCTGTGATAATTAGTCTAATTATCTGCACCTGCTTTTCCCGAATTTTGTTAATAAAACATCATTAATTAACATTAAACATTACAGATGCTAAAGACAGATGCCTCCTGGTCGGGCTGGGGTGCAGTCTTAGGGTGTACTCACACTAGGCGCTCTGAACCATGCCCGAGCACGTTTGACCCCCAAAGCCCGGTTCCGTGCCCAGGTGCGGTTTGTTTAGCCAGCCCTGGCCCGCTTGGAAGAGGTGGGCCAGAGCGCAGTTTGGTTGGGCTCTAGCGTGGTTCGCATGCAGTGTAAGCACTTACCATACCAGAGAATGGAACAGCTACTATTTTGTGTGCACAACTGTCATCATTATGATGGCAAACATCTTTATCACTACTCTGATAGTACACTTATCAGAGTAATTAATTTGAGTGTATCTGGGTTTATAACGGGTCTGATTCTCATCTTATTGATGAACAGGAAATGTAGTTTGCAAGTAAAGCTGCAAATTCCTCCATTAATGTCAGCTGCTTTCGTAATAATCCTCTGATATGTGCTATTGAAAATCGCTGTGTGGCATAAATTATATAAATAGTCTATATATTAGGCAGTATCTTAGCGAAAGTGCATTTCTTCATGTTTCTTCCATTCAAAAAGTTGCATCGTACATGACGTAAGCATGCTCCGGCCTGGAATGTTAAGTGCAATGTGAGTGCAGGCCAGCGGTGGAGTGGGGAGGGGGGACAATCGCGCTCTGGCTCGGTTCAAGGCAACTGTGCCTAATGTGAGTACACCCTTAGGTGGCCATCCAGCCCAAGGGATTTGGAGGGGCCAAATCATCTCAATTGGCACATCATCTGCTTCAAGATGATGGCTGTATTTCTGGCCCTGAAATACCTCCTCCAGCAGCTGAGGGGCTACAGCCTGAACTGTGGAACCTACATGTTTGGCCCCTGAAGGGTACCAAGTGATAGACACTGGGCTTTCAGCTGACATCATAGAGACCATTCTCAGTGCTAGGGCTCTCTCCATGAGAAGAATCTATTAAGCTCATGTCTGGGACCTTTCGTGTGCTTGTGAGCACACACTACGCAACCGTGAGGGGTCCAGACACCTCCAGTGTAGCGGCGTTGGTATTTTCATTCCCATAGTGCTAGAATCAGCACAGCATAGAGAGAAGCTTTAGAAGGGGAATGTCTCCGGTTACTTGACTGTAACCCTGTTCCCTGAAACAGCAAGAATGAGTTGCTGCGTTTCATTCATTTTTTCCTGTGATCAAAGCTGAATTTTCATCATCATTTCTCCAGTGTTCAGTGTCACATGATCCTTCAAAAATCATCTAATATGCTGATTTGATGCTTAATTATTATCATTTATTATTAATAATGTTTCTTTCTATTATCAATGCTGAAAACTATTTTTGCATGTTAACATTTTTTGTTGATTCTTTGACGAATAAAGTTCAAAAGAAGCATTTATTTTAAATATAAATCATTTGTAATAATTATATATTATTATATATTACTTTCTTATACTGTCACTTAAATCAATCTAATGTATCCTTTTTGAATAAAAGCATTAATTTCTATTTTTTAATATAATTTTTTTCTATTAATCTTAAATCTTTAAATATATATATGCAGAACACATTATAATGATCTGGCAAGTCTGAGACCAGGGAACAGGATGAATTCTGCTTTACAGAAAATCACACAGACTCAAACTGATTATGTGTGGACTATATATATATATATATTTTTTTTTATTTTTTTTTGAATGGTAGTGTATCATGTTTTCCACAAAAATATGAAGCAGCACAACTATTTTCAACAATGATAATAATCAGCATTTCAGTTATATTTCTGTATTGTGTTATATTTTATGTTGGTAAGTGGTGTTAAAAATTGCTCTATGCATAATGAGCTGGTGGGTATATGGTGTGAAGTGTTGCACACTGGCTGTTATGGGCCGCTCTGTGTCAGAAAGACCAGGGCCACTTTTTAGCCCCAGCCCCAAAATAAACAGAACATAAAAGTGGCATTACTTGTAGTCTCATGTAGTCTATTATGAGGTTTACTTGCAGTAATGAAACACAAAAAGAATGATGAAAAAAGGAACACCACAAATACATTTAATTTCTGTAAAACCATAGCAATGTAATAAGTAAAGGCAGTTTTAAGCAAATTCTAAAGAGGAAATGAAGTGAATATGTGTAATGTGTAATGACTTAGTGACTACCTGAACCTCAAGTCATCCAAATTTTAGTCTCTGCAGGCAAAAGTAGCATTTAAATTTGCATGACATTTCCATTATGGTTCCTTCTATGGAAAAAAAAAGAAGAAAATCAGTGCGTGGCTATGACTACTGATATAACCAGCAGCAAAAGGAACTTACATTGCTTCATAGAATTAAGTACATTTTACAATAAAGAATTGTATTAAAAAAAAATTTATTCCATCATGTCCAGTTTTTCCATCACAATTAATTTATGAAATAAATAAAATTGAAGAAACAACCAAAGTTTTCCTTTTATTAAAAATGAAAATGTTTTCATTTCATATTATGTAGTTTCTTTTAAGAGGCTTTGCAGAATTTCTCTTTGTCCATCTCTTTCTGTTCAACCCTGTTATGCTGCGATTTACAAGTGTCATCTTAATAGTCTTTGACCACATGATTTAAAGTTTCAGTCTTTCATTACCAGTAATTCTTTATGTATACACTTATCAAGCTCAGGACTTCCTCGATAGTTCTAGAATTCCAGTGCTGTAAAAACTGAGTGTTACGGCACATGTCCGAGTTAACAGCTTGTTAAATAAAAAAACGAGCTCCAATAAGGGCATGGACTGCACACATGCAAGAGCCACAGACACCGGTAGTGAATTTTCAGGACAATAAATCGCCCTCATTTAATTATAATACAACAAGAAATAAACAATAATTCGTAAATAATGTTACAGACAAAATATTAACATAGGAATTAACAGTAAACAGGTAGGGGAAAATAGCCAAAGAAACAAAGCCTGCCTGCCTATTCTCACCAATAGTTCTTACCTAGCTTCCGATAAAGCAAAAGGAGTGAGTCTTCCGGGCCTCTGCTTCCTTCACTATACTTACTACATTAGTAAACAGTGACCTGTTTAAATAACTCCACTACCTGTTACTGTTAAAATTAAACATTAACCATATAAAGAAAAAATATCGAACAAAACAATGAAAGATCGAGAATGCAAACTAAGCTATAACAAAAGAAAGACTAAGCGCCCCATGAGAGTGGACGATGGGTGTTCAAAAGGGACCGCAGCGAGGGGAACCGCAGAGAGAGAGAGACCGGCGAGACGAGACCAGCCCAGCGAGAGAGACTCCATTGTCGCCATCCACGATATTTATGCCGGAAACTCTGTGACCTCATCCTGCTTCCCCCAATCCAGAACCTCAACGCCACCTATGGGCCTTTAAAATTAAACCTACACAACCACGTAACACTGAGATACAGGTGCAACATTTAATGAATCAACCATTTAAAAAAAAAAAAAAAAAAAAAATGTTGACCACTATTCAGAATATTGTACCCCCGTATATGCTGGTCTGTGGCAGTTACCATCCTCTGGGTCTAAGAAGTGAAAGTTCTTGAAATTTCATGAGATTGTTACATACAACAGGCAAATGCATGTCTACTCATCTGTAAATATTTCCCCTGCAAACATATTCATTCATTCCTCATGTTGTTTTAAAGGAAAAGGTCTGGATTTGTTTTTGAAGTGAACTTTGAGTGAATGTAAATGTTGTTTATTTGGAGCAGTGCACTTTCATATATGCATCACACCTGACATAAAAGCAAACAAGTTATCAACTCCATTACATATACAGTACTGTGCAAAAGTCTTTAGGCCACCATTGTCATAGTAAAATACAAGAAGACTCATTTTTTTTATAGGCTTTATAGACAGACAGATTGAGAGTGACTCTTGAAGGACCAGCACCATATACTCTTGTTCCACTGTTTGAAGAATTCATCTTCCAGAATCTGGCAGTAAGATGTGGGAGTTAATTTTTAGTCGATCTCTTATCCTGAAAAGTCCGTCTTGCAGACATAACAATATTTCAAAACCTACTGCCAAAAATTAGATGTTTGCATTAAGTGTAAATGTAGACTAATAGACCTGCCACATATTTTATTGCATGTTATGGATTTCTTTGTTGTTCACTGAATTTGTCTTTGACTAATATTTTTATTTTCAAATAGTAAAACAAAACATTAAAATAGTTCCAATGATTGACACTGGCAACGAGAACAATTTGTCATTATGTATGATTAATACGTTTTAAAATAAAGTTATCACACAATTCTGACCTTTTTTCTGGAGTTTATATCTTGCAATTCTTAATTCTTTTCTTAGAATTGTGAGATGTAAACTCGCAAGTCTTGCGAAAAAAAGTCAGAATTGCAAGATAAAAATTTTAAGTCTAAATTACCTTTTTTTTTTTTTTTTTGGCAGAAACAAGCTTCCATAGTCATAATGTATGATTAAGAGCTCATATTAAAAACTGAATTTAGTTAAGTCATGGCAATAAACTGTAGCTATGCCTTTCACAGACTTAGAGAGCAATATATAAGGCTACTTCAGTACGTGATCTCAGTCTTTTATTCCCGTTGTGGTTAAATTGAAAATGTCCTGGAAAAGTCCTGGAAAATGATCGCTGGATAAGAGCGGGAACCCTGATGTGTGAGTACTGATCTGTATACTCCAAGTATAAGATAATGATTGGTTAGATCTAAACTAATAGGTGACGTAACATTGAGTCTTCCTGGCAGAACTTAAGCTAGAGCTTTAATATCTAGTTTTAAAACTCAGTTAAGAACTCATTTATTATCTCAGGCTTTTAATTCTACTGGGTATTGAGGCATGTTTTTACATTTAATTTCTGTGCTTACTTTGAATTTACTTCTGTATTTTGAAATGAAATGGAACACAAATTAACATATTTTTGATGAAATCTGACAGGTTTTTTTAATCTCTCATAGAAAGCAACGTAATTACTGTCATTCAAGTTCCAGAAAAGTAGTAAAAACATTGTTAAAATAGTCAACGTGACTACAGTGGTTCAACCTTAATGTTATGAAGCGACATTTGCGCTCAAAAACAAAACAAAAATTATGACTTTATTCAACAATACCCCTGCCTTACTGCTACGCTGTTTACGTCCAGTATAAACAGGTTCTATGTCAGAACGGCGGCTCATTATGGAATATACAAAACCTCTTTGTGATCCAGACAGCCCATTTCATGGACAATATAAGGGTTACGCTTTAATTGAATGCAAAATAAATAGGACCTATTCAGTATAATTCCAACATAACATGAAGTAAAACACTTAAAGGGATAGAGTAGTTTACTCAAATCAAAATACTTTAATCATCCTCATGTTAGCACATCTATCAATATACATTAAGGGAATATGGATTCTTCTATTATGATGGTGATTCGAAAACTGTCTAGGAAAATCATCAAAGTTAACTTAAGATAACTTGCTTCTTCAGTACTTGATTCTGATTGGATATGGCATTTAGCGTCAGATATTTCCTAATATATTTTCAAATTAGACACTACTCAAAAATGACTCTATGGCCATTGACTTACATAATAATTTTATTTATATAGCGCCTTTCCATAGCTCAAGGTCACTTCACATAGTGCTATACAATACATTTGCACATCCACATACAGAATACAAACACATAAGGCCACATATAGCCACATCATCCAAAATACATATTGAAAAGATACGTTTTTAGCTGAGTCTTGAAGGTAGGCAAAGATGATATATTACGAAGTGTAAGGGGTAGCGAATTCCATAATTTAGTAGCATTAACACTAAATGACCTACCACCTACAGTGGACAGCCGAAAACGAAGAATGGACAAAAGACCAAGCTCAGATGATCTGTGGGACCGGGCAGGAGAGTAGGAGTAGAGTAGGTCAGACAGATATGGAGGCACAAGACCATTTAATGCCTTAAATGTTAGAAGTAATATCTTAAAGTGAATATGTGATGCCACAGGTAGCCAGTGAAGCCATCTGTGCTCATAAAATATCTGATTAAGAGACGTACCATCTACTGACAAAAGAAGTTGAGTTTCTCCTCACAGTCTCTGGGTGTCCAGACCTTTGTTAGCTTGCCCAAGGCTCCACAATGAAGGTTTCTGGCAGGACACTGGGGCTGTCCCGACTGAGGCCAGGCTGTGAAGTCAAGATCATCTCCATTGACCCAGAACCACTCCCCTGCTAGAAAGCGCAGACCAGTCCACACATAATCAGTTTGAGCCTGTGTGATTTTCTGTAAAGCAGAATTCATCCTGTTCCCTGGTCTCAGACTTGCCAGATCATTATAATGTGTTCTGCAGTATTCCAGAGCTTCTTCCCAGCTCTCTTCCTGCTGCACCAGAACAAACTCTGATATGCTCATACAGAAGAATTTGTGTATAGCATTGCAGTTTTCATCATGCAGTTTCTTAGTATCTTTGTGTAGAAAAGCACAGTTTTCATCAAAACCTTGCTGATTCGAACTATCCCAGCTAATATTTGTTGCGTAATCACCTCCGCTCCACTTCCAGACTCCCCATAGTTTGAAGAGTCCAACCCAGGCATTAGAAGTTTGACCAACTGCATCCGCTAAAAATCGCTGTTTCTCATTCTCATTGGTGAAGCTGGACAGACCATTAAAGTGAGTTATGCAGTGCTGATGTGCATCAAGACAGTTCTTATCCTCATTCACAAAGAAATGTTGTTTAATGAGACCGGAGGAGAGTCCGTAGAGCTCCAGGATTAGGAGCACAGTGAGGGTCTTCATCTTCATCCAGTGAAGAGATTTCGTGTTTTTTCAATGATCAGTTGAAGGAGAGGACAGAACTGAGCATGATGACACTGACTCTCTCTTACTTAAACTGACATACAGCCAATGACAAAAGAGTGTGATGGTGTGACCAATCACAGCACACCTTTACAGACAGAACAAACAAACCAGCTGCATTTGACTAATCAAATAAACCTCATAATATTTCTAAGAAACTATGGGCAGGTAAAACTGGCATGAAACTTTTTTTCATGTGCTCCCCAGTTTGGTTAAAGTAGTGGTCCCAGATTATGCTGATAAAAATTATTCTGTGGTGAAGTAATTTCTACATGAAAAAGTTAATTCAGGCAAGATTGAAAAAACAGTCAATTCTATTAGTACTCAATTCAAACTTGTAAAAATTAAAGCATAAATATCAACAATATAAAATTAAGTAAAACCTACTCATATTTTCTGATTTTACACTATTTTTTAATTTTGTTGTTAGGTTTAGTAACTTGTGATTTTGTGACATCTGGAGTTCATTTTCTACTAATTGAATGTTTCATCATTGTGTATTGTGTACCCAGTATTAAAGTATTCTCTGTGTTGAGGTTAGTTCTGCATTACTTCCATTTTGTAGATATGGTGTCTACACAATATCTCTTGTATTATTTACTTATGTTTCTATGTAAAAGTCTAATAAAAGCATAGTTTAATTCATTGTTATATTATTTGAGTAAAAAGTTAATTTTGTTAAATTTACTTAACTTAGGTAGATTTTAATTAATTCTTTGTGTGAAATTAAATTAAATATAGTTAAAGGTGCTAAAGAGGATCTTTTCGTCGACTGAGAAACCAAAGACTGTTAATGAGTTTTTGAAATGAGCGCATGCGTAAGAACAAGCCCCCTCCTTTCGAGGGAACGCCTCCCAAAACTGTATTGGAGTATTGGAACACGAGTGTTTACCACCGGCATTCGCTGTATCATGTTAGTGGATTCATTATGTCGGACTCACCGCAGGTAACTCATAATCTGCAGTTGTTACTCCTGTCTCCGGACAAAAACATTCCATGCGGCGCCTGTGGAGTGTGGAAAGTTACTGGAGCGTGCAGCCGCGCACGTCTCTCACAAGGAACGTCACGGCAGTGATTGACAAGCCAGAGGGCCAATCATTTACGCGATGATCGCGTAAACGATTGGCTGATGTTTTTAAGGCCCTACCTCGTGCACAGATTATGTATATTAATATTATTCCTTTCAGTGCTCCTAATAAATAGTCTTTTATCAGTTAGTAAACACAGTTTCGAGTAATATTGCAAAAATGTATAAAATAAAACATCCTCTTTAGCACCTTTAAGTAGCATTTACTTAATTTCTTTATGAATGTTAAGTTCAATAATAAGTAGATTTTGCTTAGTAAGTTGTATAGAGCAGTAGCAGTAACATTTATGTAATTGTGCAAATTGTTACAAGGATTAGTAACAAGTAATTTTTTTTTTTTTTTTTTTTCCCATGTAGGTTTTCATATGAACAACATACAAATACCAAAATTACTTTTAGTTAGTTCTACTATAACCCTTCAAAAATGGCAATTTATTTTCAAGGAATTCTGATATACCTTTAAAAACTTTAATTATCTGACTTTCTCTCATATTCTCTGTTTTACACACCCAGTAGATTGTTTTTCCAAATACAATGCAAACCAAATCCAGTAAAAACAATCTGGGTTGCCATCCAAACAAGCTGTCAAACATTTGCCTTTGGGATCGGCTGTGCAGAGCAAACATTTACATCTGCAGACACCGAAGTAGGATTATCCATGACCATGAGAACACCACATTCCAAAGATCAGAGATTCCCCACCGAGCCATTAGAGTGTCATAAAAATGAATCCATGGTGCCTAAATTGCTGAAGTAGACCGTCTCTCCCATCCCTGCCTAATCTCAAACTAGGGTTTGTAATGATTGAGCTAATGAATAAAGTAGACCCTCCTTGTTCCATGAACTTAAAACCCCCGTAAGACCAAATGGCCAAGAGACACCTTTGTGACTCTAATGCATAAATCCATATCAGGAAATGGAGACTTGTGTAGAGCAAGAATTCCATCCTAAACATTTGGGGCTCACAGCCTAAACACAGTTGACACTCTTCTGCATAATTGTAACCACAAAATTAAAAAACATTACAGAAACTCCTCTAAATGTTTAACATAACTGAACGTTAAACACTAACATAAACTAACAGCATCTTTCCCTTTACTGAAAAACACATAAAATTAAAGCTGCAAGCAGCGATGAAAGGGCCCTCGCACCCGGGCTAACCGCCACCCGTTGGCATCAGGAAAACAGTGAACAGTGGGTGACATGGATGCAAGCGAGTAAATACAGGAGAAATATAGCCAAGTCATTTCAACGTGCCACACTTCCTACTGCCAACAGGTGGCGCTTTGACCGTAACCGAATATTGCCATGTAGATGTCCTCAGGCCAGGATTATTATCAAACATTAGGGGCGTGACGAGATCTCGTGTCACGAGATCTCGCGAGACTAAAATGTGACGAGATTTCTCGTCGAGGCGAAAAGTAGTCTCGTGATATTGCCATGACAGAGTGTTAGGATGATTAGGAAATAATATGCCACCGCTACGTTTACATTACGCCTCCACTGTCATTTTGCTTTGTATTTAAATAAAAAACCATTTAATTAAGTTGGATAACGGTCGCCGCCGCTCCATATTTACAGAGTTTCGCGCAGTCGCTGAAAGTGAAAGTAAACGCGAGCGTGCATTTAAACGCGATTTCAATACCCTGCATTTTGAAAGCGGCTCCCTGATGAATGCAAATATCTCTCAATATGAAAGCTATTTTAGGTTGGGCAGTGTAGTTGTAACCATCTCTTACCTCTGTATCAAAGAAAAATGTTGGTTTTATTTGCACTTTGAATATTTAGAGAGTGAGATTATGGCTGCACTTATTGTAAAGTGTTACCATAAAAATGAATAAGAGTTTTCTCTTAATCTTATTAAGCACAAACAATAAGGTTTCATTTGTTAACATTAGTTAATGCACTGTGAACTATCATGAACTAACAATGAATGACCATTTTTATTAACTAGCATAAACAAAGATTAATAAATACTGTAGCACATATATTGCTCATTGTTAGTTGATGTTGGTTAATTAATGTTAGTAAATGAGACCTTATTGTAAAGTGTTACCATTTTTATTTATACTGTTTTTATTTGAAAGGATTTCAGTTAGGAGGTTAGAAGTTGTAGAAGCTCATAAATCATGTACGGTAAGGTCTGAAGGGACTGAAATCATACAGAAGAGAAGTCAGTCAGTTGAGTTAGTGGCAAAACCTTTTACAGTGCTTGAGTGTCTTTTACTGCATATGATAATTCATACTCAGAAAGTAGAACTGAAATGACATTCATTATAAGATGATTAGTTAAAACATTTCAAATACACCTGCAGAATATTTTTCTAGTCATGTATTTCGCCATTGAGGATTTCTTAAAAATAGTGTGTAAAAATCTTGTCTCGTCTCGTCTCGTGAACTCAATCTCGAGTCTCGTCTCGTCTCGTGACACCCCTATCAAACATGTGAAGTTTGGAGCAGATCGGACATTGTATGCCTGAGTTACTAGAACTTCCTGTTTCTTGGCTTTAATCGCATACATTAGCACTCAGCCAAGTGTTTCATGATTTCACATTTTTCTAGTATGTTTGGTACATCATGGCATATTAAAATGTTTTTCTGAGTGTGAACTAAAGTGTAAAGCATACCATTTCCTGTTGCCAGCAGGTGGTGCTATGAATAACAGAATATTGGAATATAGATGTCTTTAGGCCAGGACTCTTATCACACATGTGAAGTTTGGAGCAGATCGGACATTGTATGCTTGAGTTACAACAGCTTCATCATTCATGGCGAAACATCAGAATTTGTCAGGCTGCCACAGACACGCCCTTCAACAAAAACTCAAGATCTTTGCAATTAAATGTCGCTAAGGCCTTAAGATTAGACTGACCATATATGATGTTGTTATTATTAAATGTCTTTGAGGAGTTAATCACAGTGTAAAACGTGTCATTTCCTGTTGCTGGCAGGTGGCGCTATGACTGCAACTGAACATTGGCATATAGATATCTTCAGGTCAGGACTCTAATAAAACTTGTGAAATTTGGGGCAGATCCAACATCGTATGCCTGAGTTACAACAACTTCCTGTTTCATGGCAAAACATCGAACTTTGGCAGGCCGCTACGGCCACACCCTTCAGCGAAAACTCTAGATCTTCGCAATTTAACATCACAAAGGCGTTTAGATTAGACTGACCAAATATCATGTAGATCTGATTAAAGCTCTAGAAGGAGATTGTTAAAGTACAACGTCTGGAAATGGCAAAAACTGCACAAATTTTGCAAAGAAAATTCAAAATATCTGACTTCCTGTTGGTTTTCAGATTTCACTCCAAGAGACTTTTTTGTAGGTATTGGGCTGTTAGATGTGTGTACCAAATGTCATACTTGTACGTGAAACGTAGTGTCAGGGGCACTTCGTTGAAATTTTTTAGGTGGCGCTATCGAGCCATTTTGCCACACTTAATTCTGAAACCCATATCAGATGTAAATTTTCACCACTTCTGATGCATCTGCAAAGTTTCATGAGTTTTTTGAGTATGTTTCGGCCCTCAAAAAAGTGATTCACCTTACATGGCGAAACATCAGACTTTGTCGGTCACCACGGACACGCCCTTCAATGAAAACTCAAGATCTTTGCAATTTAACATCTCAAAGGCTTTAAGATTAGACTGGCCATATATGATGTGCTTCTGGTTTAATCTCTATGAGGAGTTAATCACAGTGTAAAACATGTCATTTCCTGTTGCCCCCATGTGGCGCTATGACTGTAACTGAATATTGTCATATAGATGTCTTCAGGTCAGGACTCTAATAAAACATGTGCAGTTTGGGGCAGATCAGACATTGTATGCCCGAGTTACAACAACTTCCTGTTTCATGGCGAAACATTGAACTTTGCCAGGCCGCCACGGACACGCCCTTCAGCGAAAACTCTTAATTGAAATTTTCTAGGTGGCGCTATCGAGCCATTTTGCCATACCTAATTCTGAAACCCATATCAGATGTAAATTTTCACCACTTCTGACGCGTGTGCAAAATTTCATGAGTTTTTGAGAACATTTAGGCCCTCAAAAATGCGATTAATTTTGGAGAAGAAGAATAATCGGCTGAGCAATTCCAATAGGGTCCTCACACCATCAGTGCTCGGGCCCTAATAAGACTTTAATCCCTAAATTTACTCTCCTAATGCAGTCCCTTGCAAAGCATGCTGGGAACTACGGATCCACTGCCCAGTTAGTTATGTCAACACTAATTTGTGCGTTTAACTCAGCAATGTTAAGTTGAATGAACAAACACTTACTAAGTAAAGCTGACAGTACTCATTTTTAGTAGAAACAACACAGTTAAATTAAGTTCATGTAGTTACATGAGGTTTTTTTAAGTAATGTGAACAAGGATGTTTGAGTGAAACTAACAATAGTGAAAGGTCATTTTTTTTGTGTGTTCAACACAGACCACAGATATGCCCATTCCAGACGATCGAAGGCTTTCATAGCATCTAGGGAAAGGACAGCAGCAGGAAGAGTCAATGAAGACGTGCCATGTATTATATGGAGTAATCTTCTAACATTATCAGATGCTAACCTAGTTCTAATGAAACCTCGTCACAGTTGACAAGCTTAGTCATGACCGTCTGAAGCCTTCGCGCAAGCAATTTAGCGTAAATGATCAGATCAGCATTTAGGAGGGACAAAGGCCTATAACTTGAGCAGTCATTAGGGTCCTTGTCCTTTTTGAGCAAGAGCGAAATAACTGCAATATTCACATCTCTAGAAAAAGACCCTCTTTCAACAGGGGCTTGAATCATATCAAAAAGTAGAGGGCCCAATCTGTCCCAGAAGGCTGTGTAAAATTCTGGGGGAATTCCATCCAACCCAGGGGATTTACCTCTAAACATATCGGAAGCAGCCTCCTTAAGCTCATCTAAGGTAATGGGGGTCTATCTAATTTTAGAGAATCTTCCTCAGATAGCTTAGGAAGCAGTATTTTGTTTAGAAAGTTATGCCAATGGTATGCAGATTTATTTGCCATTTCAGGAATGCTTTAAGTCTGCTTTTCTATTGTCTAAATGATGTAAAAAGCTGGATGGTTTTACATTTTCTGAAACTTAAAAATAGTAAAACAGATTATTTTATTTGGACCAACTGAAAATTCTGTCTCTCTTAATTGTAATCTTGGTCCCCTGGTTGTGTACAAAAAAGCAGCTGTGAAGAATTTGACAAACAACTCAAACTAATGTTTTAAATCATGCTTTTTTTAATTCAAGACTTCTAGCCAAAGTAAAGACCTTTCTTTCTTTCTTTTAATGACCTTGAGAAAGTTATTCATGCCTTCATTTTTTCATTACTCGGCTAATGCAATAATCTACAGGAGTTAGCCAGACAGCTTTGGCACATTTGCAGGCAGTCCAACTCGTGGCCGCTGGGCTGCTGAGAGGTATATGAAAATGTGAGCACATCTCACCGATTTTGTCTTCACTCCAATGGTTGCCAGTAATCCTTAAATGGTTTGGCACCAACATATATTGATGCCTTAGTGAAATGTCATACATCTGCCAGGTCCCTGAGGTCTTCTGATCAGTTACTTTAACAATTCCCAGATCTAGATTAAAACTTAGGGGTGACTGCACTTTTTCTGTGGCTGCCTCAAAACTGTGGAACTTGTTACACGTCCACAATAGATTGGCTAGTTTTAAATCATTGTTAAATTTTTAGTTTATCTATTACCTCAGGCTTTTAATTCCTCTGGTTAATAATTTTATTATCTCTGTACAGCACATTGGGAAACTATGGTTATATTAAATTTATAAAAGACTCAAACCACGTTCCCGTTTGCCATCTCAGTATCATTTGAAATGCTTTGAAAAGCTTACAACATCAGTGGAGATAGTTCATCATAACATTGTAATGTACATCATATTCATAATTCATAGCTAAATTTACTCTATTTTTCATATCAGCAGAAAAATATACTGGCATAACCTGGCTTCTCTTGAGACTCCCCTGCTTTGCTGCAGTTAATGATGCAAAAGCCTGCCAACACATTGACAGGACTGGTTACAACAGAGGTGCCCAACCCTGTTCCTGGAGATCTACCTACCTGCAACCCTCCATAAAATATACCTGAATCAGCTAATTAAGATCTTCAGGAGCACTTGATAATCACAGACAGGTGTGTTGAGCAGGGCTGGAGCTGAACTCTGCAGGAAGGTAGATTTCCAGGAATAGGGTTGGGCACCTCTGGGTTACAACATATATGTGACATAGGCCCAGAACACACCAAGCCGACGCCGACAAACTAGTGGCGACGAAAGCAGACTGCGGGGTTGGCTCACGTCGGCAGCGTCTGGGTCCAAAGTTGCCCTGACACACCAAACCGACGCTCGACAGCCGACGGCCAAGTAGCACATCTGTTCTGCGCCTGCGTAAGAAGAAATGCCTTTCCAAACCAGCAGGTGGCAGTAGCTGAACAGCCAATCAGAATGATCAGATGGCCCTACTGATCGACGAGCTCCAATGCCGATTCAACATGTGGAATCGGCCGAAAATAAGCCGTCGAGGATGAATTCGCACATGGCTTGTCTTAAAGGATATAAAAACACCACATAGACATATAAACAACATTAAAAACTTTCACCACATGGGGGTCTTTAATATAAATGATATATCTTTTTTTTTTATTATTTACTTCTCAGCTATACATTTATGCTGTGTTTTGGGGGATATGTTGTTTCCGGATATTGATCTAGGTGTTAGAGTCATAATTCTGCCATCTGCTGGTTAGAAGAAAACATGTAGGAATTACAGTTTTAATATATATCCAGCAGAGGTCCATATAGATCCTTTTATTTTTCTGGTTGTGGCCAACTGGTCCTATTGCAACTGTGTGTAAACATTATAAAATACATTCAAATCTTTTTTTTTTGTGAAAGGTTAGAATTTGTTGTTGTTGTTGTTGTTTGAAGTGTCTGTTTTTGCAATAATGCCATATAAAACTAAAATGCCACAGAAAAATGAAGAGTCAGATTGTATTCACAAATTATTTATTTCAATAAACCAAATGTAAAACATAACTAACTTTAGAATAAGAAATTAATAAAAAATTAATGTAAATAAAACCAATAGCAAAAAGCAGGAGTTTAATAGGAGTTTGTGTGTGTGTGTGTGTGTGTGTGCCTTTCAGTACCAGGCCTTAAAGGTGCTAAATAGGATGTTTTGTTTTATACATTTTTGCAATATTACTTGAAACTGTCTTTACTAACTGATAAAAGACTATTTATTAGGTGCACTGAAAGGAATAATATTAATATACATCATCTGTGCACGAGGTAGGGCCTTAAAAACATCAGCCAATCGTTTACGTGATCATCGCATAAACGATTGGCCCTCTGGCTTGTCAATCACTGTCATGACGTTCCTTGTGAGAGACGTGCGCGGCTGCGCTCCAGTAACTTTCCACACTCCACAGGCGCCGCATGGAATGTTTTTGTCAGGAGTAACAACTGCAGATTATGAGTTACCTGCGGTGAGTCCGACATAATGAATCCACTAACACGACACAGCAAATGCCAGTGGTAAACACTTGTGTTCCAATACTCGTGCACGAGTTTTGGGAGGCGTTCCCTTGAAATGAGCTGTGAAGGAGGGGGGCTGTTCTTACGCATGCGCTCATTTCAAAAACACAGTAACAGTCTTTGGTTTCTCAGTTGACGAAAAGATCCTATTTAGCACCTTTAATTTCTGTGTGAAAATTTAAAAAGTAAAAAAAAACCTCTTAATTTTTCGTCTTTACCATTCATTTTCTTTTTCAATGTGGGTTTCAGTCAGACTGCAAAAACCCTGAGTGCAGATACCTAGGAAGCCTCAAAAATGTCCCCATTTGTCTCAGAATTGTAGTTGAAATTGTAGCCTGGTGCAGCTCCGCCCCCTGCTGGAGGTAAAACAGAGAGACATGCTGATATAATACAGCTACACCTTTACCCAGCAAATGAAAAAATGTGCAATTTTGTCTTTTGCATAGAAAAAAAAAAACACAATGATTTTATAACAAATATTATTCATATTTTATGTGTTCTTTAAGAGGACATCAGGACCCAGTTACTATGAAAATGAAGACATTTTTCATGTTTTACGTTAATTTTCTTCTTTAATACATAGTCTGTATTAAAGATGTATATAAATGTTTCATATGGTTTTATATTTGAACTCTGGAACAGAAAACTCCTTCCATACACAGAAATATGGTTATTATGATTTACTCTATTCACCTACACTGCCACTCAATAGGTAAAAACACATACTGTGTCCTGCAGAGGGCACTGAAGAAATCAAGGTCTTTCTTGTCAGCTTTAAGAAGCCCTTATATTTACAGCCACAATATGTGAGGTCATTGAGAAAGATTAAAACTAAATGTTCTCCACAGAGGACAAAGATGCATGGATGTCTTAATAAAAAAATAGCCTATTTATTTCACAAAATTACATGAAATGAAATGAATTGGAATGTACAAAACCATTTTGTGATCCAGATAGCCCCTTTCATCAGTGATGTAAGGGTTACTCTTTAATTAAATGCCAAATAAATAGGATCTATTCATTATAATTCCAACATATCCAATTAAGTAAACTGCATTGACTTACATTACATTACAACCTAAATTGCACAGTGTACAATGAATAGATATGCTTTGAAAAACATAAAAAAAGAGAAAGACTACAATGCATAATTACATTTAATTCAAAATTAATAATCATAATAATAATGTGTTATTAAAAATAAACTCTAAGATATTTCTTTAAACTATACAGTTCACTAAATGTAATTTAAATGATCAATTTAACAATTTCACATAGCTACAAGAAGTAAAGAAGTATAATCTGTTGCACCCTATACAGCTCCTCTAAACACAATAACTACTAATATATTTATTTGATTTGATTCAGTTATAAAACAAAATAACTACAATTGTACTTAGCCATCAAAATTAAACAAAAACTAGTACGTTCATCCTTTCATTGAAACAATTTTCTCATTTGTTTTAGGGTAGGAAACTTGATAGCGGAGCGCACTGTTTTATGCAGTGAACCCGGAGCTTCCTTCCAGTAAGTGTGAAGCAGGAAACGTAAAACGGTGTGGTGAGGAGCTGTCGAGTGATTACTGAGTGGTTTGAGTCAGGAGAAGAAATTGTTGAACCGTTAATCCAGTAATCCGTTAATCCATTCTGCTAGTGATCCAGTTTGTCTTATTAACAAAAAAGAAGCAAAAAGATAGTTTTACATACTAGATAGCAGAAAATAGTTATCAATAGTGTTTGAAAGTGTTCAAAAGTTGTTAAACAGGTTATGATAACAAATCGGGGGCCAGAGTAAAAAGATGGAGCAAATATCTTAATAGTACCATATCTTTTATATTTGTAATCTGTGCTCATAAAAAAAAAAATCTGTGTAAGTGTCGTACCATCTACTGACAAAAGAAGTTGAGCTTCTCCTCACAGTCTCTGGGTGTCCAGACCTTTGTTAACTTGCTCAGGGCTCCACAACGGAGGTTTCTGGCAGGACACTGGGGCTGTCCCGTCTCATTCCAGGCTGTGAAGTCAAGATCATCTCCATTGACCCATCTCCACTCTCCTGCTAGAAAACGCAGACCAGTCCATACAAATTCAGTTTGTGCCTGTGTGATTTTCTGTAAAGCAGAATTCATCCTGTTCTCTGAGATCAGACTCGCCAGATCATTATAATGTGTTCTGCAGTATTCCAGAGCTCCTTCCCAGCTCTCTACCTGCAGCATCGGAGTAAGCTCTCTGTTCATACAGAAGAAGGCATGTCTTTTATGGCAGTTTTCATCATGTAGTTTCTTAGTATCTTTGTGTAGAAAAACACAGTATTCATTATAACTTTGCTGATTCGAACTATCCCAGCTAATATTTCTTGCGTAATCACCTCCGGTCCACTTCCAGAATCCTGATAGTTTGGACAAACCAATCCAGGCATCAGAAGTTTGATTATTTGCATCCGCTAAAAATTGCTGTTTCTCACTCTCATTGGTGAAGGTGGACAGGTCATGAAAGTGAGTTCTGCAGTACCTAAGCGCAGAAAACCATGTCTTATCCTCATTCACAAAGAAATGTTGTTTAATGAGACCGGAGGAGAGTCCATAGAGCTCCAGGATTAGGAGCACAGTGAGGGTCGTCTTCATCTTCATCCAGTCAAGAGATTTCGTGATTTTTCAGTGATCAGTTGAAGTCGAGGACAGAATTGTGCATGATGACACTGACTCTTTCTTACTTAAACTGACATACAGCCAATGACAAAAGAGTGTGATGGTATGACCAATCACAGCACATCTTTACAGACAGAACAAACAAACCAGCTGCATTTGACCAATCAAATAAACCTCATAATAGAAAGAAACTGTGGGCAGGTAAAACTGGCATGAAACTTTTCTTTAAATTAGTGGTCCCAGATTAGGTTCTCATATGAACAACATACAAACACAAATAGTTTTAGTTAGTTCTACCATAACCTTTTAAAAATAACTAAATATTTTCAAGGCAGGGCCATCCTTAGGGTAGTTCAACCAGTGTGACCCCACGCTTGAGGGGGCCCCATAGCAAATGGATTGCCCCCGCTTCTGGTACCTTGAACTGGGCCCTGCTGCCCCATGCAAGCTTGGAAAGGCCCTGTTTCAAGGCATTCTTATATACCTTTAAAACCTGTCATCATCTGACTTTCTCTCGTGTTCTCTCGTGATTGTTTTTCCAAATACAAAAATGCAAATCAAATTCAGTAAAGCAAATCTTGAATGCCATCCAAATAAGATGTCAAATATTTGCCTTTAGGTGCAGAAAGAAAACTTTTACTGTGCATTCTCCAGGGTAAGAATATCTGCAGGCACTGAACTAGGGCATCATCAACCTCATTATATATATATATATATATATATATATATATATATATATATATATATATATATATATATATATATGAGGTTGATTATATATATATAAGTGATGTACAGAATTTTCTGGATTGTAGCTGATAGTTTTATAGGTAACAGATCTTGCCAAGTCTAGGATCTCTAAATCTGTTGCTTATACCTACAGCTAGGAAAGTGAACAAAAAATGTTTTGTCTTGTTGATGATAAAACTACTTCTCCTACTACTAATAATAATAAAAGAAATCACACTGGCTTACAATGAAAGAGGGTCTCAAACAAAAATGTAAACATTAGAATATGGAGGCTTACAACACAAAAATATTGGGTTTTTGATACGAGTCAGCATAAATAATACAAATATTCTGTTTCAAATGGGAACTCACACTGGATCCTAGGAATCCAGTGTGACCGGTGTCTGAAGCATATGTCTAAATGCAACAATAACACTGGCCAGTTAAAGTCTTTGATGTCACTACCAGTGTGACCAGAGTATAAGGGTATACTCACACTAGGCGCTCTGAACCGTGCCCGAGTGCGTTTGACCCCCAAAGCCCGGTTCATTTGACAAGTGTGATAATACATAATACGCTCTGTTCCGTGCCTGGTTTGTTTAGCCGTCCCTGGCCTGCTTGGAAGAGGACGGAACAGCTACTACTTTATGTGCGCTACTGTCATCATTACACAATCACGCTGGGGCTCGGTTCAAGGCAACTGTGCCTAATGTGAGTACACCCTAAAAGGGCACCTTTTGTCTTCAGGATCCGTTGTTTATGTATGTGAAGATCACTCAGCCAAACATTTCAGGAAGAATGTGCCTCTGCATCAGAGACAACACACGACTTGAGGACACATGACTTGTGTGTTTTGTGGTTTTTCGTAAGATGCACACGCATTCAGTTCTCCAAGGAACAGAATGCACTCATTATGAGGCGCACTTTGTGATGTATTCGCAAAGAGACTGAAAGAGACAAGTAAGAGGATTTCACATTTGTTCTCACCTGAGGGATAGTCGTTAGTGTTTGCACGGCTCTCAAGGGAGTTGAAGGCACTCACAGGGATGAGTTTGTGACTGTTTTATGGATGATTCTTGATTAGTGATAGAGTCAGGCATTTGAGCGGAGCACATTTAGCTATCGAGGGAGTTGAACACACTCTTTATGATGTGGGTGCTGTGATCCTTTGTTGTTTATTCTCTCTCTCAGGTTGAGAATAGATAGCCTGCACCCTGCAGTTGGTGGATCAAAGAGAGAGTCTTATTTAGATCTCGAGAACTCGACAGGAAGTTTTTCACCTCAGTTTGTGAACCTTTCTTTTTCATTAGGCAACATCTAGGGTGTCTGGATTTTTAAGAACAATGAAAACCTTTGTTTGTGAGTGGTCACAACCAGCCCTTGATGCTATGTTTTCATGGTTGAGTGTAAGTGGAATCCTTAATAGTAGGATTCCCGACTCCCTATGAGAGAGCTCAATTTGTTGCTGGAGTCTCAGATCATATTACAGGTTTTACAATGGTTGTAGCTAGCCTTAGCTGTTAGCTCCCATTGGTCATTTAGGATAAGCATGGGGTAGACCCTTCCCATTTTAGGCAAGGTCCTTCACTCCCTGTAATGAGCTTATTCTGACTTCAGCCATCTAGGACTGTGAATGGTGACTCCGGACCTAGCTCTGTGGAGTCATTGACTTTATGTCAGCTGTTACAGCATTCATTCCTCCAGCATGGCAAAAAGAATTTCAGACAAAAGAATTTTATAAAAAGTAAGTTACAAACCCGATTCCAAAAAAGTTGGGACACTGTACAAATTGTGAATAAAAACAGAATGCAATGATGTGGAAGTTTCAAATTTCAATATTTTATTCAGAATACAACATAGATGACATATTAAATGTTTAAACTGAGAAAATGTATCATTTTAAGGGAAAAATAAGTTGATTTTAAATTTCATGGCATCAACACATATCAAAAAAGTTGGGACAAGGCCATGTTTACCACTGTGTGGCATCCCCTCTTCTTTTTATAACAGTCTGCAAACGTCTAGGGACTGAGGAGACAAGTTGCTCAAGTTTAAGAATAGGAATGTTGTCCCATTCTTGTCTAATACAGGCTTCTAGTTGCTCAACTGTCTTAGGTCTTCTTTGTCGCATCGTCCTCTTTATGATGCGCCAAATGTTTTCTATGGGTGAAAGATCTGGACTGCAGGCTGGACATTTCAGTACCTGGATCCTTCTTCTACGCAGCCATGATGTTGTAATTGATGCAGTATGTGGTCTGGCATTGTCATGTTGGAAAATGCAAGGTCTTCCCTGAAAGAGACGACGTCTGTATGGGAGCATATGTTGTTCTAGAACTTGGATATACCTTTTAGCATTGATGGTGCCTTTCCAGATGTGTAAGCTGCCCATGCTACACGCACTCATGCAACCCCATACCATAAGAGATGCAGGCTTCTGAACTGAGCGCTGATAACAACTTGGGTTGTCCTTGTCCTCTGTAGTCCGGATGACATGGCATCCCAGTTTTCCAAAAAGAACTTCAAATTTTGATTTGTCTGACCACAGAACAGTTTTCCACTTTGCCACAGTCCATTTTAAATGAGCCTTGGCCCAGAGAAAACGCCTGCTCTTCTGGATCATGTTTAGATATGGCTTCTGTTTTGACCTATAGAGTTTTAACCGGCAACGGCGAATGGCACGGTGGATTGTTCACCGTTCACATTACAATGTTTTCTGGAAGTATTCCTGAGCCCATGTTGTGATTTCAATTACAGTAGCATTCCTGTATGTGATGCAGTGCGTCTAAGGGCCCAAAGATCACAGGCATCCAGTATGGTTTTCCGGCCTTGACCCTTACGCACAGAGATTGTTCCACATTCTCTGAATCTTTGGATGATATTATGCACTGTAGATGATGATAACTTCAAACTCTTTGCAATTTTTCTCTGAGAAACTCCTTTCTGATATTGCTCCACTATTTTTCGCTGCAGCATTGGGGGAATTGGTGATCCTCTGCCCATCTTGACTTCTGAGAGACACTGCCACTCTGAGAGATTCTTTTTATACCCAATCATGTTGCCAATTGACCTAATAAGTTGCAAATTGGTCCTCCAGCTGTTCCTTATATGTACATTTAACTTTTCCGGCCTCTTATTGCTACCTGTCCCAACTTTTTTGGAATGTGTAGCTCTCATGAAATCCAAAATGAGCCAATATTTGGCATGACATTTCAAAATGTCTTACTTTCAACATTTGATTTATCTATATTCTATTGTGAATAAAATATAAGTTTATTTGTACAGTGTCCCAACTTTTTTGGAATCGGGTTTGTATATTTTATGTTGGTAAGTGGTGTTCAAAATTGCTCTATGCATAATGAGCTGGTGGGTATATGGTGTGGAGTGTTGCACACCGGGTGTTAAGGGCCGAAAGTCCAGGGCCACTTTTCAGCCACAGCCCCATACTAAACAGAACATAAATGTGGCACTACTTGTAGTCTCATGTAGTCTATTATGAGGTTTACTTGCAGTAATAAAACACAAAAAGAATGATGAAAAAGGAACACAAATACATTTAATTTCTGTCAAACCATATCAATGTAACAAGTAAAAGCAGTTTTAAGCAAATTCTAAAGAGAAAATGAAGTGAATATGTGTAATGTGTAATGACTTAGTTACTACCTGAACCTCAAGTCATCCAAATTTTAGTCACTACAGGCAAAAGTAGCATTTCAATTTACATGACATTTCCATTATGGTTCCTTCTGTGGAAAAAACAAAAAAAAACAAAAATCAGTGCATGGCTATGACTACTGATATAACCAGCAGCAAAAGGTACTTACATTGCTTCATAGAATTAAGTACATTTTACAATAAAGAATTATTTAAAAAAATGTTATTTCATCATGTCCATTTTTTCCATCACAATTACATTTTTATGAATTAAATAAAATTGAAAAAACTACCTAAGTTTTGCTTTTATTGAAATTAAAATGTTTTCATTTCATATTATGTAGTGTCTTTTAAGAGGCTTTGCAGAATTTCTCTTTGTCCATCTTTCTGTTCAACCCTGTTATGCTGTGATTTACAAGTGACGTCTTAATAGCCTTTGACCACATGATTTAAAGTTTCAGTCTTTCATTATCAGTAATTCATTTTGTATACACTTATCAAGCTCAGGACTTCCTCGATAGTTTTGGAATTCCAGTGCTGTAAAAACTGAGATACAGGGGCAACATTTAATGAATCAACCATTTAAAAAACAAACAAACAAACAAACAAACAAACAAACAAACAAAAAAAACATTTGTTGACCACTATTCAGAATATTGTACCCCCATATATGCTGGTCTTTGACAGTTACCGTCCTCTGGGTGTCACGAACTTGGCCTCTGTGGCTCCCTCCGATCGCTACCAGAGGGCTCCCTCACCTGAGTACTAACCTGTCCTGGACTACATTTACCATACCTTGTGCCAGGGCTGATTACACACACACCTGATCCACATAACCCAGACTAGTTAAGCAGACGCACACATTCACCCATTGCAAACTGGGTCTAAGAAGTGAAAGTTCTTGAAATATCACGAGATTGTTACATACAACAGGCAAATGCATGTCTACTCATCTGCAAATATTTCCCATGCAAACATATTCATTCATTCCTCATGTTGTTTTAAAGGAAAAGGTCTGGATTTGTTTTTGAAGTGAACTTTGAGTGAATGTAAATGTTATTTATTTAGTGCACTTTCATATATACATCACACCTGACATAACAAAAGCAAACAAGTTATCAACTCCATTACATATATTTATTCTACAGACGAATCACAGCCGTGCTGATATGCAGCCATATCGCACGGTTACGATTGTGATATTGCTCATATATATATATATATATATATATATGAGCAATATCACAATCGTAACCGTGCGATATGGCTGCATATCAGCACGGCAGCACGGCTGTGATATATATATATTTATTTATATATATATATATATATATATATATATATATATAAATATATATATATATATATATATATATATATATATAAACCTGTATTAGAGAAATATCCCTCAACACATTCAATTGTGCCTAATGAGAGTGTATATAAAAGGGTGAAAATCTGTAATTAATTGAGTCAGGACCACTTTGTCAAGTAAATAATTTTATTGCAATATAGCATACAGTTAGTGTTGGCGGTATGGTTCTGTTCTGGGCAAAACTCCCCACGCCTGACCATTTGGACAGAGCGGGAAGAGTAGCAAGTAAAAAAAACCTTGGGGTCCAGTCTTAGATAGTTGATAGTCAAACACAATCTGAGTTATATTAAAACTTCCTGATAATTTACTCACCCCCATGTCAACCAAGATGTTCATGTCTTTCTTTCTTCAGTCGAAAAGAAGTGAAGGTTTTTGATGAAAACATTCCAGGATTTTTCTCCATATAGTGGACTTCAATGGCCTCCAAATGGTTGAAGGTCAAAATTACAGTTTCATTGCAGCTTCAAAGTGTTCTACACGATCCCAGACAAGAAATAAGGGTCTTATCTAGAGAAACCATCACTCATTTCAGATGCTTTGCATCACAGAAATACATTATATTTTAAAGTATACAATAGAAAATCAAAAGTCTAGTAGTGTTGTAGTACTCAAGACCGATCTCGGCCTCAGACTAAGAGGACTCGGGATTTTGTTTCTAGACCAGTCAAGACCACAACTGCCGGGATTTATTTATTAACATCATTAATGTGATTGGATGTAAAATTTTATGTAAAACTATGCAATCAATAACTTGTTTCTAATTTGATTTATTTATACTGTTGTGTAAGGACAGAAATTAATGAGGGATCAAGCCAAAAATGTCAGCAAAACTAATACAAATACCCACAAAATTCAAGATATTGTTGCAAAAAAGTACTGGATTTTTTTTAATAACATGATTGTCAGGGACACAGACGGAGACAGGCAGGTAAGTGTTAAACAGGTTGTTTATTGATAACGGAGGCACGGATCTGGTAGAGGAGATGACAGGTATGCAATAAACTGAAAGCACGTTGAAGTATGACTTAGCTGAAGTGGTAACCCAATGTCTCTATTACAGGAGTAGAGAGTAGAAGGAAGGCTGGCAGACGATGAATGGTGGATGACAGTAGACGGAACACAGAAGACGGATGATTCAGGTAGGTAACAGGTAAGTAGTCTTTGTGGCAAGTAGATACGTTGTGACATCCATAGACAAGACCAGACGCTGAGTGAAGTGTGTGAGGGCCTTTTGAGTGGTGCAGATGATGAGTGAAATTATGAGAATGATGAGAAAAGATGCCATGTACTGCTTTAGTTGTCATCTCTTCCTGACGGAAGAAAAGTTTAAAGCAAGAACTGCATGGAGAACAGCTGGAGTTGTTAACACTCTGGAGTCGGGAAACGCGCCGGCGCGTTTTGCAGGATTTTTTTTCACATTGCAGCAAATCAGTCTTAAAATACTCTGTCATTTTTTTGTCATAGAGACATAAGTAATTTATCAATTGAAACTATAGAATGTCTTCTTTTATTTGTGTTCACTCAGAGTAAAAACAAAATGTTGTGCTTTTTGCAAAATAAAAAAAACTAACATGATGCGTCATCTGTTGTCTCCCTCTGAACGAAGTCCAATCTGATAGTTCTCAGAAAATGAACTGTGACGTAGTGAATACTACTGACACAAAAATGAGACTTATGTCTAAAGAAACATTTAAATGTCAGGTTTTAAATCGTGTAAGTCAAATTGAAATATTCTCTCTTTATGCAATTTGTGTGAAAAGAGAGCCATGTCAGACGTCTGTGATTCAGCTCATTATCCACTAATACAACCATGCCCACAGAGCGAGCGCTATTCAGATGCCAATTCTGAGGCAATACATGTATACATTGTCGTAATCGTGTATTTATTATCTTCAAAAGTGTTTATCTGCATGTTATAGCCATGATTATAGCGATCTCTGGAAGCCTCTGTTAGTTCCTGGAATGTCACAGGGTATGCCTGTTCTTCACTGAGATATTTGTGGACTAAATGTGCACAGAGTGCCCTCCGGCTGCAAGTATGAATTGAAAACACAGTTTCCAGCACTCATAGTGGTGAAAATAAATATTGAATTAATATTACTCCTCTGTATAGAAAATTGACATAAACATATGAGAATCCATCAATATTTCTCCAAATGTGCATGCTTTTAAGCTAAAAGCCTATATGAAATGCAGTAAAGTATATAATAGAATACCATTATTTTAAATTGTAATACTTCACAGTATTGCTGTTTTTTTCTGTATGTTTGATATACAGCATGATGAGCTTGAGTTCACAGAGGGTTTTTTCACATAGCCCACCTGACTGAAAGAGCTCATTATGCGGGTCATTATGCAGGTCATTATGCTAATCTTTTGTCTTCTCAGGTGTGAATCACAGTATTATTCATGAAGATCCACGCCTCCATGCATAGTGTTTCTTGACAAAAAGTGTCAAATGTAAATATCTATATTGTTTTATATAAATGAGTAGGCAGGATATTTTTTTACATCATTTTGAAGCAAAAATTCTAGTCTACAACTTCCAATACCTAGAAGTCTTGTGAACACAGATTTAATTTTAGTTTTTTTGACCTTATTTCAGTGACTTAGGTTTTTTGTTTTTTTCAATAACCACGCATAAACGTTATTCCTTCAAAAATACAAACGTACATACATGTTGCTCACATATTATGGTAGCCTAGTTCGTGCTGAATACAGTGTAATGACACCTTTGCCATTAATATTTTTATGAACAACTGAAAAAGCACAAATGTCAAGGCATGTCAAAACTTCTCCAGGGCCCCAAATCAGCCTCAGACTCCAGAGGGTTAACTGGAGGAAGGCTGTTGAAAAGATTCATGAGCATGCAGCCACTGAAGCCTATATGATTAGTATGGTGAGGTGGCCCAACTATAGAAAGGGGCATTTAGTTGAAGCTTTTAAAGCTCAGGCTGCAGAATGTGAGTTACAAAATGGAAAAGAAAGACAGAAAAGCAGAGAAATACTGTTTCATTTGACAGACATCACAGTATATTTGGCAAGGCAAGTACTTGCATTTAGAGGCCATGATGAAAGTAGAAGCATTTCAAACAGAGAAAACTTCCTTGAGCTTGTTCTTTTAGCTGAATATGACTGTCCTCATAATGCATCTTGAGAGTGTCCAGATGATTCAGTCCCACAAGAAGAAGCCACAGGTGACACTTTTATCCAACAGGACCCAAAATGACTTGATAAGATCTCTTGGAACACAAGTGAGGAATGCAATTCTGAAAGAGATCAATGAGGCCAAGATATTTTCAATTCTTTTTGATGAAACTACTGACGTGTCACACTCTGAGCAAGTATCCTTTGTGGTCCGGTTTGGCCATGACATGCAAATAAAGGAGCGCTACATCCAAGTCTGTCATGTAAAATCAACAAGTGGCAAAGACTTAGAGGAAGTGGTAATGACCCTTCTTTCACAAAATGGATTGAATGCTGAAAATATCCGGGGTCAAGGCTATGATGGCGCACCTAAGATGAGTGCTAGTTACAGGCTGCAGGTTAGAATTTAGAGCCAAAATGAAAAAGCACTATATGTGCACTGCCACAATCACTGTTTAAACCTAGTGTTAGTGGAGACCGCAAAATCAAGCCCCCATTTTGTCCGTTTTTTTTTCATTTGGTAGAGAGGCTCTACACTTTCCTGTCTTCTTCTAGCAAGCACCATGCTGCATTTATAGAAATGCAAAACTTGTTATTTGCTGGAGAGAAAACCTGGGAATTACAACGGCTGACTGACACATTCTGAGCCTGTCGTGAAAATGCCTTAAAAGCACTGCAGAAAAACACACTCTTAGAAAAAAGGGTTCATTGGGGTTCTATATAGAACCATAGGGTTCTTTACTCAACTCCAAAGAACCTTTTATGCTAAAAAGGTTCTATAATGACAAGAAAGAACCTTTTTGGCACAACGGTTCTTTAGGCTATTATTCATTCATATATTACATTATTCTGCAACATTTTGTAGTTGTAATTAAATTATTGTTTATTAAACTGTTGTAGTAACTTAATATCACATTTTAATCATGCTGATTTTTGGAGAAAAACTGAAATGGCACTCTTCGTGTGCTATTGATTAACTACATAAAATGACATAAATATATACATTTTCTAACCCCCATATCTTGAATTTTGTGATCATTCACATGCATTCATAAATGCATTTGAATACACTGAATTATGCAGTGAAAGAACGCACTCAAAATGCACGTGCACTAGTATAACTAGACTTCATCATGTAACTTTACATTAGCCTAGATGCGTGCACTCTGTAGGCACGATTTGTTTAGTTTTTGAAATATACTTGATAATGTTAAAGCGCACATCGTAAAAACAAAAAATACGATATTATCGCACACCCCTATGAGGGCTTGGACACCGCGTCACATTCTGGGACGTGGCGGCCATGTTGATGGCCTCGCGAATGTAAACATACAGCAAGTCAAACGAGAAGAAGCAGAGTTGGGGGAAAGAAAAAAAGATGTTAAAATCGTGAAAAGGTTGTGGGATTTACAGGGATAAGCTAAATAGGGATGACCGGTATGTGGACAAAATCGGCACTATTAACGGTTTGGATCCATATCAAATTCCCAACAAAGAGTGGAGCACCGACGACGACTTGCTGCCGCACTTTTGCATTACAGATATCTTCAGCTACCTTGTTTGTTTTGTGAGCGCCTACACTTCAGAACAGTTCCGAAGCTACAAGTCATTGGAGTCTCATGTGCAGTTCACAAATGGATGGGTTCAGGAGCTGCAGATCATAAATCCGGTGTTCCGGCAAACAGTGGGAATACAGTAACGTTAATCCAGACAAAGGTAAGCTGCACTCCACCTAATTTAGCTGCTAGTTTAGTAACCGTTAGTGCTAACAACCATTCACACATGTACTTTAACTATGTGTTTCAAAAGTGTAGTTAGTAGCTGTCAACCCTCCCGTTTTTTTTCCGGGGTTCTCACGTATTTGAGCTCTTTTCCCGCTGTCTTCCCGTTTTAGTATTTTCCTGTAAAATATCCCGTTAGCCCTTCCATCGGACCTGTCAGTCTCTGTACTGTTGTCCTGTTGCTACCCCCTTGCCCTTCCAGCGAAACAGATGTTTTCAAAGCATCGTTTTGCTTACTTGAAAACAACCTTAGCGTGATGTTGGCGTTTTGTAAGATAACAGCGTGGTTGTTGTGAGAGCACAATTTCACGCCAATCTGTAAGCAAAGTCACGTTAGACCTAGCTTCACAACTCGCTTAGTTAATGCAGCAGTTTTGTAGTACGAATTTTTGCTGTCAGCAGAGGGATAACAACAGAAAGGTGAATGTTGAAATGTTCCCGTATTTTGAGCCGACGACTCTTTGTAATCCCGGATACTTGGTCTCCGTGGTCACGCCTCCAAGCAGGAAAGTGGTGGAAAGTTAATAAATTTTCTTTTTTTTTTCCCATGGCGATAATGTGTTGCGCTATTACAACGGTTTACCATGTTTGAAATAGATTTTTAATTAATCAAATTAAGACACACGGCTGAGAGGGAGTCCGAGTAGCAGTAAAGGAGGCCATCAACATGGCGGCCACGCCAAGTAATGACGTCACGACGCCCAAGCCCTTATCGTCATCATCATCATTATTATCATCATAACAAGAAATTATTCAGTACAAAAACAACCATAAGGGCTCATTCTAAGCCATTTATAGCTGAACAGGCTTTTGTCTTGTCTTACTTAGCCTTGTTTGCTGCTCTTTCATTTAATTCTTTGTCATTTATGTGAAATTATTGTACCGCAACTAAACCATTTTGCATTATGGATTTAAATTTTCATCTGTTGAACAGCAAACATAAACAAAAAGAAGTAATAAACTCATTATTTTCATTAATTTTACAAAGTAAACAATTTGTTTGCATTTGCGCGAGCATATTCACGCAGCGCTGTCTCACGAGTGCATTGCACGTTTTTGAATTTTGAATTCTAACGGTCGAGAAGAGACTGATCCCTGTCTGCTGATTTAAATTGATGGTCTGATGGAAATATTGTTGTGGTAAGTCAGAGAAATACATCGATTTTTTTTAAAGGTCCCCTTGAACATGTTTTTAAAAGATGTAATATAAGTCTAAGGTGTCTCCTGAATGTGTCTGTGAAGTTTCAGCTCAAAATACCCCATAGTTTTTTTTATTAATTTTTTAACTGCCTATTTTGGGGCATCATTAACAATGCACTGATTTTCACTGACGCCGCCCCTTTAAGAGCGAGCGTGATCCCTGCCACATGAGTTGTTGACTATATTACAGCGCATTTACAAAGTTCACACAACTAATATAACCCTCAAATGGATCTTTACAAGATGTTCGTCATGCATGCTGCATGCATGCTTCGAATTATGTGAGTAAAGTATATATTTGGATGTCAACGTTTTATTTTGAGTGAGTTTGAGGCTGTGTTCCGTGGCTAACGGCTAATGCTACACTGTTGGAGAGATTTATAAAGAATGAAGTTGTGTTTATGAATTATACAGACTGCAAGTGTTTAAAAATGAAAATAGCGACGCTCTTGTCTCCGTGAATACAGTAATAAACGGTGTAACTTTAACCAACAGTAGCCTACATTAGCAACATGCTAACGAAACATTTAGAAAGTCAATTTACAAATATAACTAAAAATATCATGATATCATGGATCATGTCAGTTATTATTGCTCCATCTGTCATTTTTCGCTGTTGTTCTTGCTTACCTAGTCTGATGATTCATCTGTGCAGATCCAGACGTTACTGGCTGTCCTTGTGTAATGCATTTGAACACTGGCATTATGCAAATATTGGGGCGTACATCCCGACTGTTACATAACAGTCGGTGTTATGTTGAAATCCGAGTGTTTTCCGGAAGTCTTTTAAACAAATGAGATTTATATAAGAAGGAGGAAACAATGGAGTTTGAGACTCACTGTATGTCTTTTCCATGTACTGAACTCTTGTTATTTAACTATGCCGAGGTAAATTCAATTTTTGAATCAAGGGCACCTTTAAGTAATTTACTTGTTATAAGCTTTAAACCCATTAGTAATGAAGTTTTCAATGTTTCTACAGCGGATTTACACTAAAACACGAAAGCACCTGAACCGCAACAGTGTAACAAGTTGCCTTATATCGGTAAGTTTTGTTGTGCTTGTTGCAAACTCTTAAGCTTAGTTTTTTACTGCAGATAGTGCTCTAAGCTAGTTTTTGACCGCACACTCAAATGGTCATGAAGAACAGCCCTACAGAACAGAACAGAGTGCTTGTGCGTTCAGCTTAGGGGCGGTTCTAGACCCTTTTTAGGTGGGCTTCAACCCCCATATTTTTCGTCTCAGCCCCCCTAAAACTATAATCGGCTATCTGAACGATCAGGCCAGTGCTGCTTCTTCAGTAAAGTTTATCATTCTCTCGTTTACTGATCGACCCCCCTAAAGGTGAAATCATAGAACCGCCCCTGCAGCTAGTGGTTAAATGTACTCGCACTTCGGCTCAGAATGCTTTTATGATGCTAGATAATTGTAAACAGCCCAATGTGAACACTCTTGTGATTCACTTCAACCTTTTCAACCTTTTCGAACTGGAAGCAGGCCAGGGAACGGCTGTTTCTAAAGCACACACAGCTTAAAGGGATAGTTCACTTTAAAATGAAAATTCTGTCATCATTTACTCAGCCTCAAGTTGTTTCAAACCTGTATGAGTTTCTTTCTTCTGCTGAACACAAGGGAAGATATTTTGAAGAATGTCAGTAACCAAACAGTTAACTGGAACCATTGAGTATTTTTTTTCCTACTATGGAAGTCAATGGTTCCAGTTAACTGTTTGGTTACTGACATTCTTCAAAATATCTTCCCTTGTGTTCAGCAGAAGAAAGAAATTCATACAGGTTTGAAACAACTTGAGGGTGAGTAAATGATGACAGAATTTTCATTTTAAAGTGAACTATCCCTTTAACTACAATTAATCAGCCTTGATAACAAGTGTATTAAATTGACACTGTATCTTTTCTTGGAATGCACTTGCTTGTAGACTGTACAATTAGGGTCTATTCACACGTTCTTATCCCCCTTCATCCATTAATTCCCTAAATCACTTTTCCTCTTTAGGGTTGTGGGGAGGCTGGAGCCTTTTTCCCTCAGCAACATTTTTAAATTGCCTGTTCAAATACAAATTTGTTTAATGCTTTTTGTAGAAGATTTGTTTTTGAGAAATGTACATACGCATCATGATTGTTCATTTTAAAGTTGTAGGTGATTTTATATGAAAAATCAATCAATTATTTAGAAATTCCACTAATATTTACATTAATATTTACATTTACAGAATACAACTTTACTTTTTTCATGGAAGACTAAGAGGTTAATAAAGTATTGACATGTACATGATGTGAAATTAATAGTAACTTTCTGTTTTCCTTTTCAAGATTATATAATGCTAGACAAATGGACAACAGATGATGTCTGCAAATGGCTCCAAACCATCAACCTGATTGATTCCAAAGAAGTCTTCAGAGGTATTTAATGGAGTTCTACAAATGCCCATTCTGTGATGTCCTTAAGTGTACAATACACAAGTACCTTAAACATTTGCAACTACTACACCAACACCAGCTAGACTTCAAAATAATATGTAATATAGAGGGCTGTAAGAGGAGCTACAAGAATGTCTCCAGTTTTAGAAACCACATCTACCGAAAACATTCAACTACCCTCCATCCAGGAAGATGGTCTTATGAATCTGAAATAAATGATCCCGACCTCACAGAGACAGAGAGCTTGCCACACATCGATGATAACTGCATCCCTTATTTTGACCTGAATACACTATTGAGTGGTCTAAAACATCATATTGCTCTTTTTATTTTGAATCTTCAGGAAAATCATCTCATTCCTAAAGTTACCCATGACACAGTCATTGCCAGCCTTCAGTTCATTCTTACTTTCGTCCGAGAGGAGTATGCTGAAATAATTAAATTCCATCTAGACCAGTCTGGATTTAGGTTAGAAGACAATGAGGATTTAAATAATTTGCTGTCTAGTGAGGTCCTATTTGACTCTGTTTTTGAGTCTGTAATGACAGAATATCAGCTAACCAAATACTGCAAAGAGCATCTGCATCTTGTTGAGCCTGTTCAACATGTGCTCAGTGTTAATAGTAATGGGAAAGAGGACACATTTTTGTATATACCCATTTCTGATGTATTGAAGGTCCAGCTAGAGAAACAAGACATTTTTTTAATCTTTTTAAAGAAGCAGTGAAAAGGCTTCAAGTGAATTTTTCGAAGATTTTTCAGATGGACGGATTTTCCAAGGACAACCGTTTTTTAGCGATCCAAATGTTGTGAGGTTACATCTCTACACAGACGAATTTGAAGTGGTTAACCCTTTAGGTCCCAAACAGACTTTGCATAAACTCACAGCATTCTATTTCACTATTGGAAATCTTGAACCAACTTACAAATCTCAACTGAGACACATACATTTATGTATACTAGTGAGACATCAGCTTCTTCAACAATATCGTTTTAAGGACATTCTGCATCCTCTCATTCAGGATCTGAGAAAACTCTTCAAAGAAGGAATTTTGGTCAGTGTGAATGGACAAGAAATCAACTTAAAGTGTGCTTTGGCTACGATCTCTGCTGATAATTTGTTTGCTCACAACTTGGCTGGATTTACTTGCTGTTTCTGCAGTGGACGAGTTTGCAGATTTTGTATGATCACTTACCAAGATTTAAAATCTCATGTTAATGAAGACAACGTCATCATTCGATCTTCAGAGGTTCACAAGTACCATCTAAGTGTTCTCAGGGAGATTGGAGAGATCTCAAAACAGACATACGGTGTAGTAAATGAATGCCCCTTTAATGACTTGGAGTACTTTGACGTCACCAAATCGTTTCCTCCAGACTTGATGCATGATTTCTTGGAGGGCATTGTGCCCCTCGTGATCACCAAAGTTATCAAAGCATTGCATTTTTCTGAAATAGTTTCACTCAGTAACATAAATGCTGAATTGGAAGCATTTCAGATTGGAAAGAACAACAAACGTAATATTCCACAGAAGTTACCACAAAGTGTTCTGAAACAGACCAGATTGTTGGGAACAGCAGCTCAAAACTGGTGCCTTTTCAGAATATTACCATTCCTTATTGGACATTACATCCCACAAGGCGAAGCACACTGGGCTGTGTATCTGAAGTGCAGAGAAATTGGTGAGATCATTTTGTCCCCCCGCATAAAAAAACAGTCATACCTTTTCTCAGCCTTCTAATTGGAGAATTCCTCTCAGATTTCCTAGCCCTGTTTCCAGATACTTTCCCACCAAAACTGCACTTTCTCACACACTATCCTTGCCTCATTTCAGACTTTGGACCTTTGAAGTCCCTATGGTGCATGAGGTTTGAAGGCAAGCACCAATATTTCAAAAGACTAGCCCGCAACACTTGCAATTTCAGAAACCTGTGTTACACCCTCTCTAGAAGACACCAGCTGAGGCAGTGTTGGGAGTTAACATCATTGGATGCACTTCCGCAAAAGACATACACTGAAGGTGAACACTCAGTTCCATTCAGGTCCTTTCCTTGTGATCTCAAAGAGGGCATCAGGAATAAAAGTAGAACTAAGGACATCCCCAGCGAGGAGACACTGGCTGTTGTCAGTTCTCTTTTGACAAACAATACAAAATACAAAATTGGAGACAGCTTCGTGATTGATGTGGCTGAGGATGGCATTCCAGTCTTCATGAAAGTGTCTAAAATTGTCCAATTCAGGGCTATTTGGTTGATTTTTGGAAAGCTCCTAATGCCCCAAAAGTTTGATTATCATAATCACGCCTTCCTTGTACAAGAGGAGAGAAAGTGGGTTGTCATTCACCCTGGCGAAGAAAAGGACTATCATGCCCTTGACACCTACAAGCATGATGATGACGTATTTATCACCCTCCATCACAGTGTTAATTTATAAAGGTATTTTTCTTTGTAATGTCCTTATTTCCTGACAGAATTACCAAAGTTTGATAACAGTACTGATTATTTTAAATAGAGCAAGAAATTAATGGAGAAACCCTGTTGGGCTTAACAGAAAGGATGGTGCAGAAACTATTCCCCACAATGAAACAGCAAGTGACCTTTTTAAAGGAACTTGAAAGACTGAAGAGATCGGTTGTAATACATGTATACAAACTAATATATATATATATATATATATATATATATAATTTTTAGTTTTTTATTATTATTATTATTTTTTATTTTTTTTATTTATTTTTTTTTTAATACAGACAAGAAACTGGTGTGGAAACCTCTTCGGAGATTCAAATGCATCACACTCCGTTGGTAGAATGGCTTGAATTGAAATTAGTTTATGCGTTTGGCCTAGGTGAAAAATTAGTGAGCCATGGCCTGCAGTTTTTAGCCTCCCTGATTTTCCACCAGAACTTAATGAATCATTACAGAGGAAGGATCCATCTTTCAAGAAAAAGAAAAAATCACATCTGCGATCACTGCTAATTCAAGTGTTGTTTGATAGCATCACAAAGTACACATGGTATACATATTATTTTAAAAAAAATGCCTAAAAAGCATTAGCAAAATAGTTAATTTTAACTGATATGTGCCCTTTTTTTTAGGTATCCAAGCCACAAGATATACACGGATGTTCTTGGAAGTCTGATCACAAGATTTCCTTTCCTGAAGGATACTAGCCCCTCTGGTCATGTAAGTACAATGTTACATTTCACAAGCTTAAGTCCACAGGTTTCAAACTCAACCTCAAATCTTGCTTGCCCCTCATTTCATATCTGCGAGATAATTTCATTACATTGTGATTCTGTCATATTTCCACTTCATTAGTGAGCAAGTTAATTTCTGAAACATGGTATTAAACAGTCTCAGTGCTTTTCTATGGTAGCCCAAACAAAAGGGTTAAAAAAATAAATAAATATATAGATAAATGTAGTAATTGTGAATAATTGGCTTGATAAAACAAATATAATTCAGAACGTCTTAATAATCTTTCTACATTAATTTAGAAAATAATGGGTAATTATGACAATATAAATATATTGATGTGACTTGTTTTAATTATGGAAAAATGTGATTTAATTAGTTAATTTTTTAATAGATTGACAGCAATAAATCTATTAAGTATACATGACATTTTAGAATTACATATTTGAGGACCACAACTGTGGTATAAATTGAATTTTTTTGCATGTGTCTGCAGGATACCCTTCTGCATTGTCTGCGTAACAAATTTAAAAAAGAGAGAATTCCTTTAGTGCATTCATCAGCAGTTCAAGAAATGAAGAAGTAATTTGGTGTTAAAAGGAATGCACTGGATCTCTCAGTCTCTGATGGCCTTGTCATTTCCTAAGCATACATTAAACTTTCACTTTACAATTAAAGGATTAGTTTACCAAAAAAAATGAAATTTCTGTTGTTATTTACTCACTCTCACTTGGTTCCTAATCTTTATGCAACACAAAAGGTACCCGGGGGCAAAACACCTGTTTTTTAGGAAATCAGACATGGGCTGCTGTAAAAGGTTGTCATATAAAAAACAATTACCCTAATTACAAGTTTCAGAAAATTATCTGAACTTTAGAGTTCCAAACTGTATGACGTTCATTGTGATGAGCAGATATTTGAGATGCCATAATTTTAAAGAATTGACAGCCACGATCACTTGATTGCATGTAGCTCTGTGGATGTGACAACAAAATTAAATAAAAATGTCTTGCGCTTGTAGAAGAATGTTATAATAAAGAATGTTTTACTCTTATTGAAAGTTGCTTTGTAATATCAGGAGAAATACAAAGATGTTAAAAATGAGAGAGGGCTGCTCAGTTTCTCACAAAAACATTTGCACAATTTAAATGAAAGACATGGAGGCAAAAAAAACACTAATGCATTTTTTTTTTTTTTTTGGCAACAGGCCTTTAGATCTAGCATTCTGCATGCTTTAAATCAGATACAGAAATTATGTAGCTTGAACGGATTGCATTTATTCAAATTAACAACAGAGAGAAAGTGAGAAACTGCATGTGTGAATAATGTTTGTGTAGTGTCTCTTCAATAATCAAGCTGCAAGTTTAGTTAAATCAAAAACAGATACATTGTTGCTTTTTAGTTTTTCAGTATGCTATCCAAGCTATTTTATTAATGAATATTGCATTCAACTTGAAAAGAAGTTTCTGTGCTCATGATTGTTTGTGAGTTGTGTGTGCAACCTAGCCAGTGAATTGGCAGTTAAACATGACTAACGCTATCATTCTGCCTTTTGTTTTTCACCACAGAAAAGTCATGCAAATTTTGGGCAAAATGCGGTTGACTAAATGATCATTTTTGATGGAATTTTAACTTTTGGGACTACTGTATTCTAAGTTATTTCACAAATAATTTATATGTTTTTACAACTTGCAGGAATTAGTAAAGCCAACTCCGCTTATAGTTTTTCATGAAGCTTCACACCCCCTCCATGCAAAAAGAGCCAGCATCAATATGGAGGGTGTCAACATTGTGAGCGCAGAAATGGATGTGATGGAGGCAATGGAGTGCCTCTTTGCTACTTATTTCATATTCAGTGTGGAATACCCCAAGCACATCACTCACACGATGAATTTTGTTGAGCACTACCTGTTTAAACTCTCCAGCAGCCCAAAAAAAAACTGTCTGTCCTCAAAATGTATAATCAATTATCATAATACTTTGATATGTCATGAATAGTGCTAATGTAAATTTGTAAATATGAGGTGATTTATGTTATTCGGAAATGCTGATCTGAATTTGAATCTGTAATTACAATTCTTTATGAGTGATATTAATGTAAATTTGTAGATTTGAAGTACTTGATGTTCTGAAATGCTGATCTGAATTTTAATTTATGTATTCACATTCTTTATGAGTGATATTAATATGAATTTGTAGGTTTGAAGTACTTCTATATCTGTACTTCTATATTTGTAGTTTTGAGGGACTTGATGTTGTTCTAACACTGATGGGAATTTAGATGAATCTGTATATTTGCATTATTTATTAGTGATAGATTAATGTAATTTTGTAATTTTTATGGACTTATTTTGTAATATGTAGATGTAGGTGAAATATTTTCATTATTTATGAGATTTTTTAAATGGTTGATGTTTTAATGTTGATTTTGTACATTTAAAGTCTTGAATACTTGAAATTACAGTAGCATTCTTTCAGTAATCGTAATTATTTTTGTTAATATAAATAAATTACTAGTTCTATGCACTTTGGGTGTGCTTTTTTTCAGTATTCATGGGTGACTTTTTTATATGAATTACTTTTTTACATTTTAGGGTCTTGATGTTTGTCAATAATATGAAATATTTAATCCGGAAAGGACAAAACAAATGATAATGAATGAACCCCTAAAAGGTTCCATATAGAACCTTTTTCCTGGTTACAAAGAACCCTAAAGGGTTCTTTTGATTGAACCCTTAAAAAGGGTTCTGTATAGAACCTTTTAGGGGTTCCAAATACGTAGCGCCTGATAGAACCTTTTCTTCTAAGAGTGCATGCAGCTGTTGAAAAAATGTCAGACAGCAACCCACCTGATCCAGCTGCAGGTGATGCTCTAATGTTGTTTCGCAGCATAAATTTAGGGTTTATGCTTTGTTTGGAGGTGGTAACCCCAGTGTTTCATGCATCCTACTCCTTCCCCAAAAGCAATGTGCAGTGAAGGGGTGAATTCTGGAATCCACTGCCGCTTCAATATATATCTTTTAAGTTATTAATCAACATTTATCTTTCTGTTAAATTATTTGAATGACTTCTTCAATGTATGTTAAAGCATTTATTTTCCTTTTTCAAACACTAGAAAATAATTTTGGATATTGTCTGTATCTCTCACTGAGAGAAAAGAACATGTTATCAGTATGTTTTGGGAAAGTTTCCTGCTCAGAGCAGAGCTCAGATCAACTTCAGCCTTGAAGAAGCTGTGAATCATGTGTATCTGTGTATGTGCACTAAGTGTTTTGTGCAGGTCCTTTGTACTGGTGGACAACTGGCACTCTGCTTGAGACCAGCAGGCGCCATGCCATGACCCCAAAAGGACATCCAGTACCTTAATCCAGGGTCCCCTCGTCAACATCGTGACGAAGGGAGATATGCTTCTGACTATCTGTCCGTGTGTGGAAGATTACCAAATCTGTCTATTTTTCTTAGCCAATCAGAATCATTCAACCTAAAGTAATGACACATTTAGTTGACTCTGTTAGAGTATAATTGTTATGGAAATGTGAATGTACGCAGAGCGGCCTATACGAACTCCTTGTGAGACTTGAAGCTGGCTTCTGCTGATGGAACTGCAAACTATTCTTCAATAAAATCTTCTTCAATTTATTATTTTTTTCAAAACTTTGACTCCGGGTCTTTCATTTGACATATCTGGTCAAGGGTCCTAAACTGTTTATCCCCAACAGCAGGAAATGCTAAAGTGCCTAAAAGACAATGAGATTGAGTCTGTTTTCTCCTCTCTTTCTCAACTCCTTAAAATATATGCAACATTACCTGTCTCCACATCTACAGTTGAATGGTCATTTTCAAAGTTAAAGCTTGTGAAATCCAATCTTCGAAGTCTTTGTAATGAAGAGAGGCTCTCCATCAGCAAGATATTCCAATTGATTGTGAGGAAGTCATTAAAAATTTTAAAAACACAACAGTCAGACAGTATTTACTGCTTCAGATACAGGTGACTTAAATAATTGCATTTAAATTCTGTACAAAAAAAAAAAAAAACATTTGATTGTTATTTGATGTAACAAATCTTTTTTTTTTTTTTGGCCCTTTTCCACCCCTGCCCCTGAGGAGGTCTGTGCACGCCACTGAGAAGGCAGACTCAAGAGCAAGAGAGATAGCCTCAAATATCCACTTGCTCATCCTTTGCTTAGATGCTAGGGACCCCGCACGGGGTGATCAAGGTGAGCCAGACCTGGTCCCGGTGAACTCTCTCCAGAACTTCTGGTAGCAAAGCAATCCAGGAAAAAAGCATACAGATGCAGCCTCTGTCATGTCTGGACCATAGCATCCAGTCTGAGTGGAAAAGTGAGACATCTCTTGAGACACAAACAGATCCAGTTGTGCCTGTGCCCCGAACACCTCCATATCTGCTCCACCACCTGATTTATTTAGGCGACCACTGATGTGTTGTCTGACCAGATAAGCACATGGTGGTCCCTGAGGTCTGGGAGGAAATTCTTGAGAGCAAGAAAGACAACCAACATTTCCAGGTGACTGATATGCCAGGAGAGATGGTGTCCCCTCCACAGGCCTTGAGTTGAGCGACCATCTAGAATCGCCCCCCAACCAGAGAGGATAGCATCCATCGTTAGCATCTTGTGATGACAAGGAGCTCCCAACATGGGACCTTGGGATAGGAACCATGGTTTCTTCCACATAACCAAGGCAAGCATCACCACTTGACCTTGATTGTGCAAAAAGGATTTCCCCTTGGGGAAAACCCCTTTATCCTGAGCCACCACTGAAGGGGTCTCATGTACAGTAGACCAAAAGGTATCAAGCTGGATGCTGCTGCCATCAGGCCCAACATTCTCTGAAACTGCTTCACAGTGAGTGACTGGCCTAGCTTTATTCGGTTCATGGCTGACAGGATTGATTCAGTGCGCACAGGAGAAAGGTGTGCATCGTAACTGAATCCCGCACCATGCCCAGAAATGTTGTCCTCTTTTCTGAAGAAAGCACACACTATTTTGGCATTTAACCTTAACCCCAAATTTTCATGCGAGTGAGAATCTTGATGCTGAACTGATGCGACTGAACTAATATCAACCAATTGGTTCAGAATGCAGATGCCTTGTAGACGCAATGGTGCCAGTGCTGCATCCACGCATTTGGTGAAAGTACGTGGTGATGAAGCTAGACCGAATGGAAAACCTGATATTGTATGCTTCATCCCCAAAAGTGAACCTCAGGAACTTCCTGTATTGTGGAAGGTATGGAAAGTATGGATAGTTAAGCTATCGACTACGTTCGGTTCCTGGAGAGCAGACTGTAGATTATTACAAATATGAGACATTTTAGGGAAAAGAGTTAGACCAGCCAAAAATCCATGCATGAGACCAGTTAATAAATAAGTCACCAAACAATGATCAGGATGTTTTCTCAGTGCTTTGTAAAGCTCTGGTACGTTGACAGGTGTTGATATTTTTCTTTTCTTTTTCAAAGCTCGAGCTCTGCGAGGGCAGATGGATTTCGGATGACTGTCCCCGCAATAGCTGCAAGCATGAATAAATTTACAATTCGAGAATTACATACATTTTCATTGAAGTTATAGCAGAGTGAGGGTATATGTCACCTTGTCCTTATTATCGTTATGTTCATCTGATGGGGATGAAGACGACTGGGCAGCTCTTGAACATAGTGAAGTAGTATGGGTAAAAGAGCCACATAAGGAGCAAGACAGGGCTTGATGGCCCGTAAAATGCCTGCTAATCAAAGCTAGATCAATGACAGACCAGTCAATCCTTTGATTAAATCTTTGAACGTACATCACCGACTTAGCCGAGAAGGATTTATGATATTCATAAAAGAGTGTGCCCCCGTATGACATAGCCAGATCTGAAATAATACTCAAATAAGTGTCGAACTCTTACCTGCGCTCAGAAAATGACTTGCAGATAACGTCTCTATAGACACTAAAGGCAACGTTAAATTCAGCCATGGTAAGACACTTTTACAGCCTGTGGTCATTGACTTTTAACAGTACAGAAATGTCTCTGCATTCTACTATCTGATTGTCATGAACATCAAAGCAAAGGAGGATTTTTACTAAATTGATATTGTTACCTGCAAGGATTTGCGCTCGCATATGAGAAGAGATGACAGCGGCAGGAGGGAAGAAGGATGGTCCGGTAGAAAGAGCAGGAATAGCAGTTGCCAGGGACCTGTGTGGCGTGATATTGAAGTCGGTTGCCGAATTAGATGGGAAAGCTGTGTATTGGAAGAAGGGCCTGGCATATTAATTGTCGCGGAGCTTGAAGAAGGCTGATGAAGTTCCAAAGCTTGAATCCTAACATCCATGTTTGCAATAGAGAGCTGAATGTTTTGAAGTGCAGACAGTACTGGATCCTCTTCAGTGGATTGAGACAGTTTTTGAGCAATTCTCTTATTAACTGGAGGTGCGCTGTTTGGACAAATATTTTTCCTTTACAAAGTTTGTTTTCTGAGGTTGAGGAGGAGTGGAAGGCAGCTGATTTGAGTCCTCTCCATTGGCAAGAAAAAACTTGAAAAGTTCATCATGAGTAACTCCGATGGGAGCTTGAATGTTAAGGCTGTACTAGGTCATGATGATTCTCTCAGATGGCCATTCGGAGATGTTTGACGAGGGTCCTTTGCTGGCAAGACGTGAGCTTCGTCTCACGAGCAGGGAGATTTGATCTGGCCCAGAAACCTCGTCCATGGGCTGATCACCAGACGAACCTGAAGCTGACATGGTGAGTGCAAGCGAAAGTAATAATGGAAAGAAAAATAATCTAACTGACATCGTAAAGTTAGATGTAGCATTATTCCATTAATAAGCAATGAGCATAGCATATGACGAGCAGAGTGCGGCGATCAAGCAGCTCTGAATGGCTAGGAGGTGTATTTAAAAGACGCTCTCTAATCTGAAGAGTATCCCTATTGGATGGAATGGATCAGCTGAGTGTCAGCTGACACAAACTTGACTGACGTGTCTGCCAGACCTGACGCTATACGCTTGATACTGATCCTTATTAAAGCTACAATTCTCTTACCTTTGTTCTTTGATTAACATTAATGACAGATATCACAGCAACAGGTTTATTAGGCTACTGTGATTTTAAAGGTGCCCTAGAACCCTTTTTCACAAGATGTAATATAAGTCTAAGGTGTCCCTTGAATGTGTCTGTGAAGTTTCAGCTCAAAATACCCCATAGATTTTTATTATTCAATTTGTTAACTGCCTATTTTGGGGCATAATTAAAAATGCGCAGATTCTGTGCGTGTCCCCTTTAAATGCTCATGCTCCCTGCCCCCAAGCTCGCAATAATATAATATAATACATTGCATAAACAAAGTTCACACAGCTAATATAACCCTCAAAATGGATCTTTACAAAGTGTTCGTCATGCAGCATATCAGATCATGTAAGTATGGTATTTATTTGGATGTTTACATTTGATTTGAATGAGTTTGATAGTATGCTGTGGCTAACGGGGCTAAAGCTAACGTTACACACTGTTGGAGAGATTTATAAAGAATGAAGTTGTGTTTATGAATTATACAGACTGCAAGTGTTTAATAATGAAAATAACAACATAGCTTTGGTCTCCGTGAATACAGTAAGAAACAATGGTAAATTTAACCACATTTAACAGTACATTAGCAACATGCTAACAAAACATTTAGAAAGACAATTTACAAATATCACTAAAAATATCATGATATCATGGATCATGTCAGTTATTATTGCTCCATCTGCCATTTTTCGCTATTGTCCTTGCTTGCTTACATGCATAAAGTTTGTTGGTTCGACTGTGCAGCTCCAGACGTTAATACTCGCTTGTCTAATGCCTTGAACATGGGCACAGGCAAAATTTGGGGGTGTACATATTAATGATCCCAACTGTTGCATCACAGTTGGTGTTATGTTGAGATTCGCCTGTTCTTCAGAGATCTTATGCAAAAATCTAATTTACATAAGAAGGAGGAAACAATGATGTTTGAAACTCACTCTATGTCTTTCCATGTACAGAACTCTAATTATTTAACTATGCCGAGGTAAATTCAATTTTCAATTCTAGGGCACCTTTAAGACCTGCAGTGCCAAACATGATGTGGATCTGATGCGCGTATCATTTTCTCACTACAACTCTTTAAGGAACTTCGTACCGTCGTACCATGGGTGCAGCAGGCACAATTATATTACACAGCGTCTCTCACAAATGTCTCCATGGTTGCAAGGCACGCTCCCTGTGCAAGCAGGGGGTCACAGGCAGTGCATAATATCATTGTGCCTTCTGCACCCATGGTACAGCAGCAAAGTTCCTTGATTACAGAATGTTCCTTGATTGACAGAATGAGAGTATAGTTCCTAGCCATATCAGCCTAGAAAATCGTAACTTTTCATTTTCCGTCGGTCTTAGTACACAATGTAACTACAGAAGTGTAAAGTTTTAAAAAGGAAAAATATTGAAAAACATTTTTGAGCGAGATGCTAATGGTCTAGATTCATTGAACTATGCTAAGCTATGCTAAAAGTGGTACCACCAGACCCAGAGTGTTTTTTCCGAAATGCATGAGCTGCTATATACTGTAAACGAACATCTGACGCCGCCCACACTGCTGAGAGCGGCGTTTAGATGAATATGTAAATATGTGCCGTGCACTTTCTTCTCAGTAACAAAATAAACTCAACAAAAATGATAAAACAGCAAGCCTTTTTTTATAGAAAGCATAAGAAAAGCGTCTGATCGTAACAACATGGGTATGTTAGCACGAGCTCTGCAAAGTAGCACTCCAGTCACGTCACGTCTTCATATAACACTTTATTCAATAGATTGCTTAAAATCAAGCAGCTTTACAGTATCAAACATGAAAAACAGTGTTAGTGCCTCATTTTTTTACAAGCACAACTTCATTTTGTACTATAAAGTGGCTATTCAGTGTGTTCATGTTTTCACCCGCAGAGATCTTACCTCAACGAACTCAAACCAAGCAGCAACCTCCCCCAGTCTCTTGTGAAGCCAATACGGAAGTGACTTAAACTGCAATTCATTGACTGGCCACTAGGGCCAGTCAGGCTCCAAAAGAAAGCAGAATCTCATTAAGTCCTATGTTAAAACGGCCAAGTTTATAGCAGAAAAAAACATGTTTACAAGTTGGTTCAAATTGTGGTTTTGGTCTATACTGCTAATTTTGCCCTTCATGACAACTGTGAGGGGTGTGAATTTTTTTATAACTCATCCATTTAAATTATATTAAGCCTTAAAGTTCTGCATAATTAAGGGAGTCGTAACTTGAGTGACAGGTCTGTGAGCCGTCATGTTACCTCAGCAGCTAATTCCAGCTGATGAATTTGGCATCTCAGCTGTATTTGTGCTTTTTTCTCGATTATTTTATACAATTATAAAATATGGCTTGCTGCATAATATTAGAGACTGATGTGTGTCTGTGTAGATGTGCTCGCATGCGAATGTGGCATTGGCTAAACGTTTTTTTTTTTCCTGAGATTTACTACAATGACAATGGCGGGAGGATATAAAAATTCGACAGCACTGCTTGGATATTATAACTAAAACTGCTGCACTATTTTGAAAAATTATACTTTGGACACGGGCTCATTTGTTTGTTAGATACGATCGTATAGAGTTTTACAACATAACTGTAACGAATCATCACTCAAGTTGGGATCCATCAGCAAGCTTTTATTAACAGAATGCGTGGTACAAACAGGCAGGGTCAAACAGGGGCAAGCAGGTGTAACAAGCATCAGGCAGAATCGTGGTCGTGGTCGTGGTGCAGGCAGCGAATCGGCAGGCGGATATCAATCACAGTCCAGGCAAACAATAAACAGTCCAAAGGGCAGGCAGCAGAGAATCATAAACGAGAATCAAACAGGTTCAGCAACAGGCAGACAATCAGTATAGAAAACACTCAGAAATGTACACCGTGGCAATACAAGACCTCACAATGAGGGTGAGGTTGAGTGTGGCTTAAGTAGTCCAGGTAATGCATCTCAGCTGGGTGTGGTAATTAGTCCAAGGCAGAGGGCAGATGGGAAATGTAGTGCATGTGTGAATGTGAGTGCATTCATGTGTGTTAGTATTCAGGAGAGGGTGCCCTCCGATGGTCAATCACGGAGTTCGTCTCTGTGACAATAACGCTGCTCAGATTGCATTATTTCTTGAAGAACGATGACAGAGAGCAGATCATTCAGAAGAAATGTGATGCAAACAATGGACAATATATCACTATTTCATGGACAAAAAGTACTGTTTTTTTGTTTTGCAATGGACACTCATATTTTACCCAAGTGCCACAGATTGGATTCATCTCGCAATCTCTATAAAGGTATGAAGTTCCATTTGATTTTTCGTGCTGTTATTTGCACACCCAACACAAATTACTGTGTTGGAGCATCTATATCTTTAAAAAAAAACACCGTAGACTGACAGTAAACCTTTAGAACTTTTAATGATATAACTTGTTATCTTCATTAATATTTTAGATACAGTAGTATCTAAGATAGATAGCTCCTTTGCCTGTTAACATGGTCACGTCGAGCTAGGCGGGCGTGGTTTCAGCAACCAGTCACATCAGCTCCAACCACGTCCCGCCTCTTTACCCATTTTCAGTTATCCGGGAGTGATGCACTACTAAGATGGCAGTGGCCTCATTTTTGCTTCAAAACTGCTCTACAGAAATCTACGGGTGGCGTCACGGTCACTACATCCATATTATTTTACAGTCTATGAATCAAACACACGAAATGAGTCAAAGACGAATTCCACACAAGTGAAGGCGGAGCCTCAGCGCACACCTCCTGTTACGTTATCGTCACTGACCAATGGTAGTACGAAGGTGTCTTGCAGCTGGAGCAAACTTCTCCTGAAAGTTCGCTTTGGCAAGCCGTTTCAAACTTCCAAAAAGAACACAAAACGAACTTTGTTTTGGCCTGATTTTGTTTGAAATGATGTCACATCAGTTCGTTCTTCGATTTCGTTTGAAGTATACCGGGGCCTTTAAGGTATGAGATTTTTCTCCAGTTTCACAGACAAGGCTTAAGCTAGTCCTAGACTAAAATACATGTTTGAGCTGTTTAACTGAAAGCAACTTGTACTGACATATCTTAAAATATGTCAGTGTCATTGTTTTGTCACCAGTAATGTTTCTTTCTAGTGAAAGTTTATAAAAGCTACTTAAATGCCTTAATTATCCTGGCTTAGGCTAAGCCCTTTCTGTGAAACTGGGCCTATGTTTCTTTTTTCCACTATTGGAAAGAAAAGACTGTAGAGGCATACAGTCTTTTCTTTCTTTACCCACTCCTTGGCAACACCTATGAATCAAACCCAAACTTGTGCCACATCTGTCATCATAGAGTTTTAAGCAGTGAGTGTCTGTCATATGCCTCCTATTTGTTAGAAATTATTCTATTATAAATAATTAATCAAGAAATTATTATAATTATATCTATGTGGCTGGATCACATCTATCCAAATGAACATATATGTGTGCTTTGTCAAGATCATTCTCTTATGTTCATAGTGCTGGTTTTGTCTATCTTTTCTATCTCTACCTGTGATCACTTGGACTGTGGTCATCACTTTTTGTTTAGAAAGACAGCATGCGTGGAGGTGTAAGTAATCCTGAATAATGCTGTGATTCACACCTGAGGAGACAATGACCCGCATAATGAGGCACATAATGAGCCTTTCAGTCAGGTATGTGAGAGAGAACTAGAGAATGTGAGGACAAAATAGTTTATTCAGAATATAGTTAACAATATAAATGAAAGTCAAAGGCACATTTTGAGTACATTGTTATACGGAAATAAATTAATAAATTATATGGAAATAAATCCTGTTCAAAAATATATGTGAACATCACATACCTGGCATATCCAGGGTGTTTGGTGTTTCTATGCACTGGAGAGGGGGAAAAAAACACTTTCCAGCTTCCAGTCAGTGAACTCAGTATCATATTCATGCATAATGGCCAATGTGGGTCAATATGTGGTCACTATGATTCTCAAATGAGATAAAACATGAGATAAAAGGAAAAAAACCTCTGTGAGCATGCTGATGACAGGATCATATCAACTATTGTATTAATATTAATATAATGTCCATTCTTAACAGAAAAACATTTAACATTAACATCTTAACATTTAACATCTTAACATTTTTGTGATCTCATGCATGCACGTATTATTGCAGATCATGTGAAGAAAATTTTGTATAGGCCTATTATATTTTAAATTATATACATTACTGGTCAAAAGATTGTACACATTACTATTTTTAATTTTTTTGAAAGAAGTGTCATGCTCATCAAGCCTGCATTTATTTGATCAAAAATACAGAAAAAAACCCGGCAATATTGTGAAATATTATTACAATTTAAAATAATGGTTTTCACTTTGACTTTCATTATTCAAAACCTGATATTTCAAAGTTTCTTTAGACATATTTCATGTTTGCATGATAAGTATTTACTAAGTTACAGTTCATTTTCTAACGACTATCAGAATGAACTTCATTGAGAAAGAGACTGCAGATTGCGCATCATGTTAGTTTTCTTTATTTTGCAAAAAGCACAACATTTTGTTTTTACTGTGAGTGTACACAAATAAAAGAAGACATTTCACCATTTTGAATGATGTGTAACTCTTGTTTGTATGTTTGTTTGTATGACAAAGTATTTTGAGTCTCTTTCGCAATAGTAAGAATAAAACTGAGGTGATATCATCGCCAACTCCTGAGAGTTAAACATCACAATATTCCATGTAAAACTGCTTTGGAACAATATTTTATTTATGTTTTGATTAATATTACAATAATTTAATAAATATAATATAATAATATTTTGGTTGTTAAATGATAATCCGATGATGCTGAAATTGTCACGGGTTGGTTCAAACCAGGAGAGTAGAGGCAAGGACCCAATTGCAGCAGTCCTTTATTAAGCAAAACTCAGGAACATCAGAAGACCGGGAAACCAAACCACAAAATACAGACAAGAACAGACAAAGAACTAAACAAAACAGGGGAATACAAATAGACAAGATAATGAGGGGTAAAACAAGGCATAGGTGGGACAAATCAATCAACTAATGAGTAATAATGGCAGCCAAGAACACAGGGATCAAACACAGGAAAAGAAACCAAATACAGACAAGTCGTGACAGATATCAGTGTTCATACTCTTAAATAGACTAAGGTAATGCTTATTTGGGGTAAAAATACAAACTCTGACCTTTTAATGTTTTTATTGGTGAAAATGCTATTGGTGAACTATGCTGTATTTCATATATAATATTAATATGATACTATTACAATGTAACAATTACCGTTTGTACATGTAGATTATTAATATATGTTCTGTTCTATTAGTTTTGTTCCAGATGTGTGCAGGCAGCTTCTGGTTGTTTTTGTCGAGAAGAGAAGAACCACGTACACAATCTGGACTCTATAAAGAGAAGAGGAGAGGGTATATTTAGCATCAAACGCCAATTTGCATAAAAGCAGTAGTGTCATATGTTGATTTCAAACACCAAGATAATTGTTATGTCAAAAAGGGTTGTTAAATGTTGTTATTTTACACGATTCATTAATTATACTTTGGTTTGGTATATGATTTGATATATTTAACTTTTCTATTTCTTTTTTCCCATGAATTGGTTTGTTTCACATTTACTGCAGTTTCCTAAAGAGCCATTAAATAGCTCAAAATACATACATTAAAATGTAAAATGTGTGACAACTAGTCTCCCTTAAAAACAAGTGACGCTTTTCAAGAGATGTACCATCTACTGACAAAAGAAGTTGATCTTCTCCTTACAGTCTCTGGGTGTCCAGACCTTTGTTAACTTGCTCAGGGCTCCACAATGAAGGTTTCTGTCAGGACACTGGGGCTGTCCCATCTCATTCCAGGCTGTGAAGTCAAGATCATCTCCATTGACCCAGAACCACTCTCCTGCTAGAAAGCGCAGACCAGTCCACACATATGCAGTTTGAGTCTGTGTGATTCTCTGTAAAGCAGAATTCATCCTGTTCTCTGAGCTCAGACTCGCCAGATCATTATAATGTGTTCTGCAGTATTCCAGAGCTCCTTCCCAGCTCTCTTCCTGCTGCACCAGAACTCTGATATGTTCATACAGAAGAAGGCATATTTATCTGTGCAGTCTTTGTCATGCATTTTCTTAAGACTTTTGTGTAGAAAAGCACAGTCATTATCTTCAGGTTGTCCATTACTAGTATTCCAGCTAATTTGTGTTGCGTTTTCACCTCCGCTCCACTTCCAGACTCCTGATTGTTTGTAGAGTCCAACCCAGGCATCAGAAGTTTGAACTGCATCTTCTAAAAATTGCTGTTTCTCATTCTCATTGGTGAAGGTGGACAGGTCATGAAAGTGAGTTCTGCAGTACGTTAGAGCAGAAAACCATGTCTTATCCTCATTCACAAAGAAATGTTGTTTAATGAGACCGGAGGAAAGTCCGAAGAGCTTCAGTATTAGGAACACAGTGAGGGTCGTCTTCATCTTCATCCAGTGAAGAGATTTTGTGTTTTTTCAATGATCAGTTGAAGTCGAGGACAGAACTGAGCATGATGACACTGACTCTCTCTTACTTAAACTGTCATACAGCCAATGACAAAAGAGTGTGATGGTGTGACCAATCACAGCACACCTTTACAGACAGAACAAACAAACCAGCTGCATGCTGGAAAAGCTCAATTTCTTTTGTCAGTAGACGGTACGTCTCTTGAAAAACGTCACTTGTTTTTAAGGGAAACTAGTTGTCACACGTTTAAAATGTGTTTGAACACCTTCTTTAAATATAAAATACTATATAAAGTTAAAAAGATATTTTCTACAACATTCAGTGATTATGAAAAGTCGACACACCCCTGATAAAACTGCTGCTTTTTGAGATGCACATTTACATTTTAATGTATGTATTTTGAGCTATTTAATGGCTCTTCAGGAAACTGTAGTAAATGTGAAACAAACCAATTCATGGGAAAAAAGAAATAGAAAAGAGAACAAAATATATCAAACCATATACCAAACAAATCAAATAAATCTCATAATATTTTTAAGAATCTCTGGGCCAGGTAAAACTGGCATAAAACAAATAAATGTGATGAAATTAAGCAAATTAAATGAATTTTGCTTCAATTTAATTAAAACATGTTACACAATTCTTTCATTATGTTGTCACAATTTAATTTCATTGTGTTTGACCAATTTACTAAATACAGTTGATGTACATGAGTGATTGTGGCGAGGGGGGCGTGGTTCAGCGAGGTCTGCAGCAGGAGAAAGCGTCAGGAGAGGCTTGGTAAGTGAGTGGGTTAAATGTAAATCACGAACACCTGTTTCTCATTTCAGTAATTGGCGCGGAGACAGGATAAAACGCCGCGAGAAGCAGGAGTGAGGGAGACAGAGGGGAGCTGCTGACTGAGACGCTGGTCACTATAGTGATACTGGAGTGAAGCCCTTTGGGAACTGTGTATACCAAGACTGGAGTGAAGCCCTTTGTGGATTATTTATTTTGTTGTTTGTCTTTCTGTTGAACGGTTCCAGACGAACTTTGATCATACTACACTGGTGCCGAAACCCGGGAAGGAAGACTGGTGGCCGCTGCCATGCAATCCTCGTCCCCCACCCCGTTTGCAGACATCATCGCCTCCCTCGCGGTCTTACATCAAGAACAACATCAGGCCCTGCTGGACCTGAGGAACGACCAGGAACGCTGTTTGCAGACTATCTTGCAGACCCAGCAGGAGGACCGCGAGAGGTTCTGGAGCTGGATCAACCGGGAGGATCGCACGGAGTCTGTCGGGCAGCCAGCTGTGCCCACCCACCTACCCCTGAATGAAATGGGTCCCCTGGACAACCCCGAAATCTTCCTCGACCTGTTTGAACGTTCCGCTGAGGCCAGTGGTTGGCCGCGGGACCAGTGGTTGATGAGATTGTTCCCGCTGTTCTCGGGGGAATCACAGGTGGCAGCACAGCAGCTGCCAGTGCAGAACCTCCTGGTCTTCGACGACCTTCGGCGGGCCATCATCCAGCGGGTCGGTCGGACCCCGGAACACCACAGACAGCGCTTCCGCTCCCTGGAGGTGGGTGAATCGGGCCGGCCCTTCATGATGGCCCAACAGCTCCGGGACTCGTGCCACAAATGGTTGCTGGCGGAGGGAAGCGATGTGGACCAGGTTATCAATCGTGTGGTGCTGGAGCAGTTCATCACACGGCTTCCAAAGAAGACCGCCGAGTGGGTCCAGTGCCACCGCCCCACGTTGCTAGACTCAGCTATCCAGCTGGCGGAGGACCACATGGTGGCGTGCCAAGGGGTCGGCGAACCCCTACCATCTACCTCTCTCTCTCCCCCTCTTTTTTCCCCCTCTCTCTCCAGGCCAGTTCCTCTCCCCAGGTCTCGTCCGCCCGGCCCGCCTCGTGTTCCGCCACGGGGGTGGGGTGGAACTGAACAGGGACAGCTCTATGGACCTAGAGCCCCGCCCAGGGGGGTGGGTCTCCCTGCTTCCGGGCCGGATCCCGCTCCTGCTTCTCCCCTCTCTCCGTGCCAACCATTTAACCCGCTCTCTGCCACAAGAGTGGCGGGCAGGTCTGGGCCGGCCTGTTGGCGTTGCGGGGACCCGGAGCATTTTGTGGATAGGTGTCCGGTTATGGAGGTCGGGACAATGATCCGGGTCCCGGGCGTCCCGCAGGCTGCCCCTGGTCAAGCTGGCGGGTACCAAATACCTGTGAGTATCAAGGGGGGTACCTATCAGGCTTTGGTGGACTCAGGATGTAACCAAACCTCCATTCATCAATGCCTGATTTCATCCGGGGCATTGGATACAGGCCGCGTGGTTAGGGTGCGGTGTGTGCACGGGGATGTGGTGAAATATCCGATAGTGCCCGTCATTATTCAATTCAGGGATCAAAAGCATAGTGTTGAGGTGGCAGTTAATCCGCACCTCCGGCATCCGATAATTTTGGGAACGAATTGGCCCACATTTAATTAATTATTAGGGTGCTCGGATGCCTCTTGGGGAGAAAAATCGCTGGATAAGGATGTGCGAATGCAGGTGGGAGAGACTGATCAGGGACCAGTGAGTTCAGCTTCAGGGGAACAGAGCGAGATCGGAAGACTTATTCTTTCGGATCGCGATGATTTTCCCCTGGAGTAATCTCATGATGAGACGCTAAAACATGCGTTTGAAAAGGTCAGTACCATCGATGGTCAGCCTCTCCACCCTGGACAACCGCTTTCTTATCCATATTTTGCAATCATAAAAGATAGGTTGTATCGAGTGACCCAAGACACTCAGACAAAGGAAGATACAACCCAATTGTTAGTTCTGAAGAGCCACAGGGAAATGCTTTTCCAAGCGGCTCATTCTAATCCAATGGCTGGGCATTTAGGACAAACGACAACACTAAATCGCCTCATGACCCGTTTTTTTTTGGCCGGGCATTCACGAGAATGTGCGCAGGTGGTGTGCATCTTGTCATGAATGTCAGTTGGTAAATCCACCGGCCACCCCAAAAGCGCCTTTGTGCCCTCTCCCATTAATGCAGGTCCCCTTCGATAGAATTGGTATGGACCTCATCGGGCCATTAGAGTGATCAGCGAGAGGGCATCGCTTTGCATTAGTCACTGTGGATTATGCAACGCGATATCCCGAAGCAGTGGTTCTCCGCAACATTTCCGCTAAGAGTGTTGTGGACGCGCTGTTTAGTTTAATCTCCCAAGTGGGGATTCCGAAAGAAATCCTCACTGATCAAGGCACGGCGTTTATGTCACGCACGTTACGTGAACTTTACGAATTATTGGGCATTAAATCGGTTGGTACCAGCGTCTTTCAACCACAAACGGACGGGCTGGTCAAACGTTTTAATCGCACGCTTAAATCCATGATTCGTAAATTCGTTCAAGAGGATTTGACTAAGTTACAAGCAGAATTTGCTGACGTGTTTTCTCCCCTACCGGGTCGTACAGACCTCATTCAGCACCACGTTGAGACGGAGCCGGGCGTGGTGATTTGCAGCCGGCCGTATAGGTTGCCTGAACACAAGAAAAAGGTAGTTCAGGTGGAATTAGGGGCAATGCTTGAAATGGGAGTAATAGAAGAGTCCAGCAGTAACTGGGCAAGCCCGATAGTTTTGGCCCCCAAAACGGACGGCTCAGTTCAGTTCTGTGTGGACTATCGCAAGATGAACGCAGTGTCGAAATTCGACGCGTATCCAATGGGTGGACGAATTGCTTGACTGGCTCGGTACGGCTTGATTTTATTCGACACTGGACTTAACAAAGGGATATTGGCAGATCCCCTTCTCGCCATTATCCAAAGAAAAGACAGCTTTCACAATGTCGTTTGGATTACACCAATTCGTTACACTTCCGTTCGTGCTGTTCGGGGCACTGGCTACCTTTCAGCGTCTCATGGATGGTCTCATGGGGGTATGTGGCAAGGGGGGCGTGGTTCAGCGAGGTCTGCAGCAGGAGAAAGCGTCAGGAGAGGCTTGGTAAGTGAGCGGGTTAAATGTAAATCACGAACACCTGTTTCTCATTCCAGTAATTGGTGCGGAGACAGGATAAAACTTGTAGAATTGTAGAATTGTAGAACAAATTAAAAAAAAAAATAAAAAAAAAAAAACTAGTAAAACAAATCCATAAAACCATCTAAACAAGCAGATATGAATTTGCCTTTGAGAATAATGGAGCACGATGCAAACATTTAATGCAAACATTCACTTGTATCTAAATACACAGATGCTGACTTCTCAACCAAGTGCTCAATCAACTGCCTAATTATTTGAAGAGAACTACAACATTTACATGTACTTTACATATTGTATTCATTTAGCAAACTCTTTAGCCAAATATACTTACAAATGAGAAAAATAAAAGCAGAAGAAATTAAGAGAGACAAGTAGTGCATAATAGTATGGTTATTCTTTATTATGAGTGCTCATAATAAAGAATAATCTATTCTCAAAGTTGGGTTGGGAGCTGGGTCTATACTATGCAAGCTATGATGACTTTCACCTTGATATTTTAGTGCGGATGTATACCTAGCCGAATTGACCCTTCGCAAAGACTCACCCCCCTTAGTTACTGTTGCTTTGTCCGACAAGCCGTCGCGCTGTCACGCCACACACAGTGATAAATGCATCGCGGAGCAAAAAGGATACTGACAACACGTCGACAGACAAGACAGAGCAGGGGCCTGTACCATGAAGCCGGATTAGCTGGCTAGCCAGGTAAGTTTCAGATTAGTTTGTGCCAATCCTGGGTTTTAGGTACCATTAAAGTAACTTGACTTTTAGCGGTGTTCATCGCCATAGTAACTTACGCTCCACGGCTAACCTGCTCCGGGGCAGGTTATGTTCTGTGTTAGAGATCTTAAACTGAAATTGGACCAATCAGATGTAAGCTAAGTGACACGGACACACCCAACACAATAAAGTCACTCCCCCAGTTTCTCTTCCTCCAAATTAAAGGTCATTATATAGTAAAAACAAATATTTAACGATGAAATTGTCTGGTTTTAATGATAATATAATTTATATGATTTGTAAAATTATATGATCTATATTTTTATTAATCGATTACACGCACGCAAGTTTAGTGTAACAGTAGTTAAGCACTTAGTTTCAATGAATATTAATATATATATAGATCATATGTAATATAGGCCTAAATAAGGAGTAAATATGCTCTTTAAAAATGACTACATGTGACTTTGTATGTTTAAGTCTCTATCGCTATATATTATCAACTATATAAACTAACTTCACAACTTTCACTTGCACTGATAGAGAAAGATCATTTCTTTTATTTGTCCTCTTTCACAGACAAGTATTTTCCATTAGTGTAAATGCATTTAAATTCTTCATTTTCAGCGAAAGAGTTTTGAATCGCGCTGGCTCTCTCGCGAGAAGTGAATCACAGTTATTTCTGTTGCAAGGCATGTGATTGGCTGTTTGCCACTGATGTCACAGATTCATGTGCACGCGCTCCACAAACTCAGGATCAAAGCCTGAGTTGACAGAGAAAGATGATGATCAGCATCATGGTACCAACAAAGCCGGATTGGAGTGGTTTGGTTTTGTCAACTCGAAACTAATCCTATAACCCTGAGTTTGTTCATCTACCATCATGGTACAGGCCCCTGAGGTACAGTCAGTGAGAGTCCTGTGTTATTCTGTGTGGATCATAAATGGGTTGGATACATATCAGCTGATGTAGACTTGGATGCTTCCTTCCACTCCCCACCAGTGGTCTCTGTTTCATCATTAAGACTTTTTCAGTGCACACACGCAGTCACTTCACTCTGGACATTTCCCACAATCCCCCAGCTAGGCACTGATCACACTCACACCTGTTTCCTATCAGGAACCCTTTATAAGCTGTACTCCCTCAGACACACGTTGCTGAGTATTGTTTTGGTTTTTGTTAGTATCCCATGGTTTTCCTTGTTGTTGGCTCTGTGTTTCCATGTTCTGCCTTGCCTGTGTTTTTGACTCTGGACTCACTCCTTGTTTTTGCTTGTTTGCTGCCTGCCCTGACCATTGCCTGTATTTTTGTCTACTCCTTGCCTTGCCTCTTCTGATTCTGTTTGCTGGTGTTTGACTTCCCGCCTGTTTGACTTTACTCTCTTTTAATAAAGCTGGCTTTTTTGTGCTCCCTATTATCGTATACATTTTAAAATTTTGCTAATTACTTATAAAGCACTAAATGGTTTAGCTCCCCAGTACTTGAGCGAGCTCTTAAAAGGTTAGTTCACTAAAAAAATGAAATTTCTGTCATTAATTACTCAACCTGATGTCAGTCCACACCTGTAAGATCTTACGCTTTTATTAAATGCAAAATAAATAGGATTTATTCAACATAATTCCACCATTACATATTCAGTGACGTAAAACACTTAAAGGGATACAGTAGTTTACTCAACTCAAAATAGTTCTATTATCCTCATGTCAGCACATCTATAAATATACATTAAGTGAATATATGGATTCTTCTATTCTGATGGTGATTCTAAAACTGTCTAGGAAATTCATCAAAGCTAACTTAAGGTTACTTGCTTCTTCAATACTTGATTCTGAATGCTCAGTTTCTGCATTTAACGTCATTTATTTCCTAATATATTTTCACAAGAGATACTACTTAAAAATTACTCTAGAAATTATCATTGACTTACATTACAATCTGAAATATATAGTGTATAGAGTGGATAGATATGCCCTAAAACATAAAAAGAGAAAAAATATAATGTATATTTACATACAATTTAAAATGATAAATGATAAATAACAAAATGTGTTTTTAAAAATCAGCAATATTTCCTTTGTGATTTAATAATTTGTGCTTCAGGAAGCTACAGTTTACTGAATAGAATTTAAATGATTAATTAGACAATTTCATATAAATAAAAAAAAAGTAAAGAAGTAAAATCTATAAACCTGTACAGCTCCTCTAAACACAACTACTAAAATGTTTATTTGATTTGATTTAGTTAAATAAAACAAAAGAACATGAACAATTTTTGTTCATATAATAAATACATTAAAGCCACCTCAGTTAAACAAAAACTAGTCATTTCATCCTTTCGTTGAAACAATTTTCTCATTTGTTTTAGGTTTAGGAAATTTATAGTGGAGTGGAGTTTTATGCAGTGAACCCAGTGTCACAACCAGGGCTAGAACCCAGAATGTGTTGCTGGTAGCCCAATGCTTGAGCCACTACACCACAGAGCAGTGTAGACCCAAATTGCAGAGAACCACACAAGGCAGGATTGGAGAAAAACAAACAGTCTTAGTGTCCTTCTTGAACAAATATAAAAATTAAACATCAGAAGCAGGGCTGAAGAAGGTACAGATCCACAAGGCAAAAAGGTCCAAAACATAAAGCAAAGCTTCCACATAAGCAGGTCAAAGTTCTGAGTAAAAAGTCTCTCAAAGTAATCCAAACATTAGCCAAAAGATCTGTCTGAACAAAAGAACTTCAAGACTGAGCAAAGATACAAATAAATGCAGGTCTTATATATGCCCACACACATACACTAACAAGCCAGGCACAGGTGATATCATTGAGCTAATAATGGACAAGAAATCAGGAGGAAGTTGTGAAAGGTCTTGTGCTCTCTGTTTCCCTCTGCTGGACAGACCGTGGTGTGACACCCGGAGCTTCTTTCCAGTAAGTGTGAAGCAGGAAATGTAAAACGTGGTGGTGAGGAGCTGTCGAGTGATTACTGAATGCTTTGAGTCAGGAGAAGAAATTGTTAGTCCAGTAATCCATTCTGCAAGTGATCCAATTTGTCTTATTAAAAAAAAAGAAAAAAGAAAGATAGTTTATATACAAGATAGAAATGAATAGTTAGCAATAGTAATGATGTTTACGGTAACACTTTACAATAAGGTTCATTAGTTAAACATTAAAGAACCCCTGTGGTGAAAATCAAGTTTTTAATGTTGTTTATATGTCTATGTAGTGTTTTTAATATGCTTTAAGACAAACAATGCATTTCTGTTGATATGAAAAATTGTGTCGATTTAGCAATATAGTGAGTCTATTACGATATTATGCCTCTCCACTGACGTTCTGAGTTGTTCAAAGCATTTGTAAGGATACTGATTGTTAGAAGGCAGCTGTCTGAGATGAAGAACGGGAATGGTGCGTGTAACATTAGCAACACATTATTAGCTGTTTGATAACATAGTCGAGCAAAAGGCTAATCATATTAATTCATATTAATTAATGACAGAACCGTCGCAAGGGCAGTGCCAAGTGTGCGAGCAAATAGGAGTTCGCACCAAAGTAAAGTGACAGCTGACTTGAAGTAAAGCCAATAAAGTTCATGTTTTTGCCCTTCAAAATATTTTAATACTATAAAACATAGCTAAAACAATATTGCTCTGGGGTGCATTTCGTTAGCCAACTAACATTGCAAGTTCTGTCGTTACTTACATAGTTACTTACATAGTTCAATTATTTGGTGTTTCCCGAAACCATCGTTCAAACGAACATTCGCAAACTGCATCACAAACTTGTGTGGTTGGAACAACAGCTCTCGAGCTGTGGTTAGAAGCATAGTTTCTTGTTTTTATGATATGTGGACTTAATAAATCGTTATCTTGAGCAAAATAAGCAAGCTGACATCAAGTACAATGTATATCTTTTATTTCGAATATATACAAGTGTCATTTATATATTTTAGTTTGTCAAGAGATTTAAAGCACCATTTTTGAAGAGTGTGCATGTGCGTACGTGCTCTAGTACGTCAGAACAAGCATTTGATTCAATCTGGAAATAAAGAAAAATAACAAGAAAATGAGAATTAGTCCTCTAATGCCATGTCTGTAATTTATAGCAGAAATTTTAGCATTAATTCGATCTCAAACGGATTAATTTAAAGAAGTTATTACTCCACCACCTGCGTGACGTCATTCACCAGCGTGATTGAACGACAGGTTTGTGACAATACGGTTTCGGGAAACAGTCATGACTAGCTAGTTGAATTGTTCAACGATGTATCGTACTATGGTAGTTCAGCAGCGAGTTACATCGTTGTTCGGGAAATGCACCCCTGATAAGTTCAAGTAAATATGCTGGAAATCCGCGCTCATTCAAGGATGTGCATTTCTTTCATGTACGGAGAAGGCATGGGCGCCTGCAGGATTTCATCTGAATGTTTTTTTAAATCTGAACTCCAAAAAGCAACAAAATTGTCAAACATCCATTTAGCGCATGTTCAGAGGAAAATGGCTGCTTGTTCTCTCGATACTGTCCGTTTTACTGAGAAATCGCTTCAGGTGATTCAGTGAGAGAGCAGTCCAACTAATGCAAGTGGATTCAGACCGTTTTGCAAAGGCGTTTTACCAATTCATAATTTAAAACATCAGAAAATATGTGAGCAGTTCAGTTGCACAGCTGTTAAACTGAATATACGAAGCGACCCTAGTGAAAAAATAGTATACTTAAACACAATTTATTTGTATGTACTTTAGTATAACTAAATGTGCTTGTGGCATGCTATATATTGGTATACTGCTAAATTGGAACAACTAATTTTGTACTAAATGCATTTTAGTTGTCCAAAAGCAGTGCTGAAGTTCAACTAAAGTTGTATTAAATATACTTGTTTGTTAAAGTGGAACTATTTCAAGTATACTTAAGTACACTTTAAAGTTTTGAAATGCAGAATTAATTCAGCATAAACTTTAAATGTATTTTGGTGACATTAGAATTGCAATTCAATTACACTGTAAGAGTGTTGATCATACATTAATATTATACTGATTACAAACTTTTAGTGATTTTAAAACACATTGCAATGGCATTCCAAGTTAACTTGAAGTGTGTTAGGCATCATTATAGTGTGTTTCAAATAGGCTACAATAAAGTAATCTTTATAAATAAAGTTACAGCTTTAGAATATGCCTTTTACAGACAGCCCCAGTAACTTACTTATCCAGTGAACATCAGTGAGACAATGGGAACAGATTTATATGTATATTGAATGCAGGAACGAGTACGGGCTGGAATCAACAGGTGTGTTCGACATCGGCTGCGGCTGGATGCAACCGATCGGCGAGAGTAGCCGCGTGCAGGCGGGGAGGAGCTGAAAACGGAGACGTGAAGTCGTATGGCGTTCGGAAGAGCTCTTTAATAAGACGTTGCAACATGCACTTGTCTCACTGAACGTGACGTCTGCGTCTGCCTAACGTGACGTCTGCGTCTGCCACATTACAGTTCGACTGCCTGGACGTGACGTCTACGTGACGTCTGCGTTTGCTGCAAGGGTTTCCAGCACATTCCATACACTAATTTGAGCTTTATTGTACCTATTCATTCTCTATTATTGTTTACACTTATCCTCAATTATGTTTAATTAGCAATTAAGTGCTTTTTACCTTTCTTATGTATAGCTTTTTATTCCAAAAAGTAAACATTTATACAAATGATATAAAAAATTCTGTATGCAATTGCTTCTTGTCCACATATCCACGGATACTTTGAAGAAATCATAAAAAAGTTGTTCTAGCATGTATTCACCACTAGGAGTCTCTAGACCAACACTAAAAGAACGAATGTTTAAACACTGCTATATTATTGATATTTTGGGCTAATTTTACTAACATAAACAATATTTGCAATCTTTTATTTTGGAGTTGTAATATTTAGTTTTATAGTTTCGCCAAAGTGATTGATAGGCGATCTGTTAGAATACTATAAAACATTTACACCTCAAAAGACAAAAGCGAGCACATTTTATTATTATTTTTTGTTTTTATTTATTTATTTATTTATTTAGCTTAAATGTTTTTGAAGATGCATAAAAACATTTATTTGTATCAACAGGTGCAGAAAACCCGGTGTTCTATCGATTTGTCCTACCCTGTGAGATTTTCCCCATCTCCCACTAAAACAGTGGGTAGTACAATTCGATAACGAAAAATGCTACTGTAAAGTTATGGTTTATTAACGTCAACACCTACCACAACCCTAAACATACCCTTACAGAAATGCAAATACAATAATTATATTATAGTTATATTTGCGGTTGTAGCTAGAAGGTGTACAGGTACATGGAACCAACAATAAATATTTTTTTATACCAATTGAATAAAAAAAAAATAATAATAATAAAAAAAAAAAATTGTGAGGGGATATTTGAATTATTTGTTAATAAACTAGTGTTTTCTGATTGTCACAAAGATTAATTTGACGATCTTGACTCATCTCCTCAACTGGACGCCCTTTAGATAAAAATGCTTCTTTACAGATTACATAGGCTCAGGGGCGCAGTTAAGAGTTTTAAGGGGGGTATGCAGGACATAATTTGGGGCCCTCTCCTTCCAGATTGTTTTCTTCTTCTTCTTTTGGCGTTTAATTAGAAATTGAAATAATTTATTAGTTAACATTTACATTATTTCAAGTATAAGGCCTAACATCCTCTCCACCACCGAAACGCGACTGATTTTAACTTTGAGCATTGAGCATCATAATTCAAACGTGCTTTCACTTTGGCTGGAGCTGTGCCATGAGACAGACGCGCTTAGTGTTTTTCACATTTCACAACTATTCAATGTTCTCAAAGTGTGTTTATTTGAGGTTTCAGACATTCAAATAGACATTAAAATGAATGCATTTTAATACCACGAGGGCACCTACATAGGCTATTTTATTTATCAAAAATATATATAAACGTTAAGCCAAAACTAATTAATTTAAAGCTAAACTGAAACAGAAACCAGCGTTATAATTTGGCACAAATCCAAATGTTTCCATATTCACGGTGTATTTGGATGCTAAACTATATTTATTATTTAAACGCTTTGATTACACAGACTTAAAATGAGTAGTGTAACTTTTTACATTTAGTTGACTGCATGTTATTTTGGCAATTAACAGGCTAATGTCAAGTTACTAGAATGTTGTGCGCGAGGCGCCGGCGCAATCACTTGAATTTTCTTATAAAAGCGGAAAAAAATTAAAATACTCAGACATTTATGGTCACATTTATTTATACGAATCTGGTTAAAACACTGCTTGTAAAATAAAGAAAACAAAAATATTTTTCTGCCGTTTCCTTTCCTTGAAAGTCAATATTTCAAAAAAAAATTTTTTGTTTGTTTTATATATATAGGCTATATATATATATATATATATATATATATATATAGGCTATATATATATATATATATATGTGTGTGTGTGTGTGTGTGTGTGTTTCAGGTTTATTTCGATTAGCACAAATGTTTTTAATAGTTTTTGTTAGTTAACTATAACAACCCTGCCTGGGCAAAACATCCACAGAACTGCATTACAGTCAGTTTTCCTGCTGTTTAAGCCACGGATATTTAGAAATATTTACGAATTATTTAATTCCGTCTGGGACACAATCTCCGGGAGTCTCAGACTCATCGAGGCCAATAAACCTACAGCTATTGTTGAAAACATTATTACTTTTAAGAATAATAAATGTTGGAATTTGGAAAATAGCCTAATAATGTGCCTCTTTTGAGGTATTGTCTCCACTTTCATTTATCAATTTTATTTCGATAATAGGGTGTTTAAACGACGCAAAACACTCACTTCCACATATTTGACAATCAGAATATATCATATAATTCATGATATAGTAAACAAGTTAGGCCTATATTCGATATTTTGAATAAAAAGGAACAATAAAATAAACGCGATACATCTGCCTGTGTGGCTAAATGACGCGTCGTCATTTAGGCCTACTTAGCCTAATACGTTCTAAAATAAATAAATAAATAAATGTTCTTAATTTATCACGCTGGTGGCTACAATAGCCAATATATAGCCCACAGAATATTCCCCAGCCAACACAACCAAATTCTGTTTTCGGTTTTGCACCCACCCACAAGACCACTATCTTCTCACTGCATATAATAAGAGTTTGTTTTCGATATTGTCCTGCATCTTCAATAAACAAGTTAAAGTTAGTCCGTAATGCAGCTGCTAGAATTCTTGCCAGTAGTTTTTATTTCTATTCATGACTTCTTTGTTAACTTATCTGTTTTCTTTTCTTCTTGTGGCTACTGAAACTATTTATTTATTTATTTACATACTTGTATAAGCACCCAATCATTTATTTCTGTTGTCGGATAAAATGAATTAAACATGGACCAAGGATGCCATCTATTGGTGAGCGAGTGCCAGCGTCGTTGTTTAGCTCTATTTCCATTTCACGCATCCATTAACGATTCATTTCACGCAACGATAAGGATCGAGGACACCACAAATAAATAAATAAACAAACAAATAAAATTGGTGAATCATTTATATAAGGTTTTACTTATTTATATATTGAAGGGGCGGGGTCTGGTTAATATTGTTATTAGCCTATAATATTGTTACAATTTAAAATAATGGTTTTCTATTTTAATATACTTTATATTTATTTCTGAATGCAAAGCTGAGTTCTCAGCATCATTACTCCAGTCTTCTTTGACGCATGATCCTTCAATGTCAACGTCGGAAAAAATCATGCTGCTTAATATTTTTCTGTGATATTTTTACATGATTGATTGATGAATACTGGCAGATTATTATTCAAAATATAGAAATCTTTTCAATTTAACATTATTGCTGAATAAAAGTTAACATTTTCTTTTTTTAAAAGAAAGGAAAACATGATAAAATAATATTAGAATCCTAATTTATATTTTAAATGTAAAATATAAGAAGAGAGGTGCTTTAAACTGAACATTAATCAGGCATAATGCATTTTTCCATGTATTTTATTATAATTTTACAGCAACAGTCTCAGATCTAGCAGCTGATTGCGATCGATGGGTTGGCCATCAAGCGTGTAGGCTACATTAAAAATGTAAAAACATAAAAACACAATAACCCCCAAATGTAAAAAATTTCAAAACGGATTTCATAAAAATAAATGACATGAGTATTCCCATAAGCAACACAAACTTTGCTAAAACATTGCTTTTAGGCTTTATACTTTTTATGTTATCTTTATACTTTTACAATTTAAAAAAGTAAAAAAAAAATGTCTAAATTGTTAAATATTAATTTATGTATATTTTGTATGCACATAAAATGTATAGTGTTTGCGGGAAAAAGTTGCACTAAAAACTGACAAAAAAAAAAAAGAAAAAAAGTCAGACGCAGACGTCACGTTATAAGTCAGACGGAGATGTCACGTCCATTGAGAGCAGTGAATGAAGTGCAGGTAAATTGTGCATTGGCTCACACACTGCACTGAGCCGTGTGAGGACCGTGTTCTGATACGTGTTAGCGAAAAAATAAATAAATAACTTCACTGCTACACGTGAATCACGCGTGAACGTCTGACTGGACACTTCACTGCCACACGTGATTTACGTGACGTCTGCGTGACGTCTACGCCTCGTCTGCGTCTTAAAATGAATGGATTTAATAGCAAAAAATTAAGACGTCAGTGAGACGTTCAGTGAGACGAGTGCATGTTGCAAAGTTATATTATTGACCCTCGTCGGAACGCCATAAAGTCGGACACTTTCTGCTTCTCGTAATGACGCTCACGCTGCGTTTGCATACTTTATCACAGCTGAAGTGAAATAAATGCAATATTTGACTAATACACTGATGTTTCAGAGACCTTTTCATTCAAAACTTTATGTACTGCTTACAGCGTCTGTTTTTACAAGAATAAAGTTCAACATAAGCATATGTTATTTAAATAACAATGTAGTGGGGTCTTTGTTTTTTATCCGTTTTATTTTGATAAACATGACACAATACAACATCGCGACTACATGAAAAGAGCTTTAACTGTTATAAAAACAGATTTTTGAGCATTAGTGGAGCTGAAGACGTGACAATAAACACGAAACACACGTGATCGTTATCATGCGGTGAATCCGGCCAATCATGAAACAGCTGTGTCGTCATCAGCGCTCGTGCAGCTCCTCTTGAGAAACTGCGCTGGCTGCCTCAGGCGGCTGATCTCGAATCGCTCTCGCGGTACTTTGAAGCCATACGTCACAGTCACATGGCGTCGGCGCTGTCTCAAGTCGGACAAAATTTCTAACCGGCATGCACTGCTTTAAGTCAGCCGCCGATCGGTCTGTGAGGCGCTGCATCAAGTCGAACAAGCCTAACGACTGTAAAAAAAATATGGACGTAGTGTCCGTGACGTCACCCATAGAGTTCTGAACAGCAGTTTTGAAGCGAAAATGAGGCCGCTGCTGTGGGTACACGTTCCGTTTCACCTGCACGATCCATTTCACGCATGCGCGTAATTACGTAGTAGAAAACGTCACGGTTTTCCTACAGTATCGGTACCTACTAATGAAACACTTGAAGGCAAGGCGGCACATTTGTGTAACGTTAGTTGTATTGTGTTTAACATTTAACAGCGGGTCTATTTTGATGCTTTTAAATGTAGCTTAGGCTATGCATTACGATGTGTTTACATGGTTGCCAATCCAAAATAATAAAGGAGTTGTGAGTCGTTACATGAACATACATGATCAGTTTCCTCCATACTCTCCTTTGCGATTCATTGCTGGTATAAGGCTTAACTTACTTAACTTGCCGTGTTTTGGTCTGAGGTCAGTAGTATTGTCAAAGACGGTTTGTGTCGTTTTTTTTTATTAAAAGCTGCTAATAGTTAACTTTTAAGTTGAGTCATTTTGTATCAGTATGGATCTATATAGGCTAATATATATCTATATAATCTAAATGAGGAAAATAACCCCTTCAATGCTGTTTACAGAAGACAACAAGGAACATAATATGCATTTCTGCCAAGACTATCTGCACTTACATGAAGAAAGAACTACAAACAAGTGTGGGGAAACGTTATTTCAAACTGACAATGGAAATGACTTAAAATAAGTTTTATTTAAGAGTAAAAATTATCTCTCTCTCCCTCACACACACAGAATGGATCGTGCAGGTCGTCGCAAAACAGAATTATCATTTGCGCATGTGCGTTTTCTAAAGAGTCTACTACGCATGCGTAGAACGGATCGTGTACCGACAGCTGCCATCTTAGCTGCGCGTCACCGCACGTCACTCCCGGATAACTGAAAATGGGCAAAGAGGCGGGATGTGGTTGGAGCCCATGTGACTGGTTGCTGAAACCACGCCCGCCTAGCACAACATGACCATGTTAACAGGAGCTATCTATCTTACTATCTAAAATATTAATGAAGATAACAATATCATTAGAAAGTACTAAAGCTTTACTGTCAATCTACGGTATTTTTCTTTTATAAGATGCTCCAACACCATTAATTAATTTGTGTGGGGTGTGCAAATAACACGAAAAATCAAACGGAACTTCATACCTTTATAATGAAATAGAGATCGCGAGATGAATCCAATCTGTGGCACTTGGGTAAAATGTCCATTGCAAAACAAAAAAATAGTACTTTTTGTCCACGAATGCGTAAAATCCATGAAATATTGATATATTATCCATTGTTTGCATCACAATTCTTCTGAATGATCTGCTCTCCATCATCGTTCTTCAAGAAATAATGCAATCTGAGCAGCGTTTATGTTGTAAAACTGTCTGTGACAGTGGTGAGGCTAGAAGGGCCAGGGCGGCACTGGCCCACCCAGATTGATGGCTGACCCACCCAATCAAAGGTGCCAGAATATTTCGTTTTATTTCCAGACTTTGGTCTGGAAATAGTCATATCTGTTGTGAATGCCTATATATAATTTGAAAAAATGTATTATTAAAAATACATGATATGTTTTTATTTCGCGCCGGTAAACTCGTTTCTATGCAGCGTGCGTCACCGTCCACGATCGCGCTTATAGTCAATGTGTGCCGGTTTGTTTCATTTTTAACTGTTATTAGCCTATTTATTCTACGGTAACAATTTTAACATAGTCATCTGTGTGTAAACAATTAAAAAATGAAGTGATGACAATGAAATGAAATCAAGCTTTGGTTCAGTATTGTGTCCTTCCCCCACACCATTATGATGGTCGGTAACTCTCCAAACAAGCAGATGCAAGCAATTTGGAGCAGTTAAGGCCCGGGTATAGTTCATTTCCCACGTTCCCCTCAGTCTCGCGCACAGTTGAGCGCTCAAGTTTATCTACTCCTTTGCCCATGAGCGCGGAAAGATGCGTTCGGCTTATGCACACGCGCACCGTCCGTGGTCATAAAAATTCGGCTGCGCGGAGAGTCAACGCGAGTCCACAGTCTAGAAGCCTAAACGCTTCTTGCTTGCGTCGACTAAAAACACAGTGAGAAACATCATGAGACAGGAGACACTAATGGCTCGTTTCCACTGAGCGGTACGGTTCGGTTCGGTACGGGACGGTACGCAATTTTTGCCATTTCCATTGTCAAAAGTTGTGAATGGTACCCTAATTCTGAACCGTACCGTACCACTTTTTTGGGACCCTTTCGTTGGGGTACCAAGCACAACAGTACCGTACCAAAAGGGTGGAGCTACACTCTGCAGAACGTTGATTGGTTGACAGAGAATCGTCACTTGCGCGTGCTACAAGGGGAATGACAACACAAGAGGCACCACACACAAATGTGGTTCAGGCAACGCGTGCATTAATTATCTTCACTTCATATAGGCTATATAACAAAAAATATAAAACACAACCCTGCCTCTTTTCGTTTTTATTTAAAAAATATGAAACCTATTAATGTGTGGTTCAGGCAATATGATTATCTTCACTGTATGTAGCCTATAATAAAATGCAATAAGACAAAACAACCTTCTCTTTTTGTTAAACGTCAGTTTTAATTATCAATAATAACCATTATAAATAAAATATGAGAAGCTATACAATAAGAAATAAAGACAAGCAAACAATTCAGTCAAACAGCGTACTACAACGGTAAAGTTAAATAAATATATAAAGTTATAAAACTTCACTTTCCCCTCAGCCAAAACGATTTGCCCAGGAACAAATTATAAATTCATGAGACCAAAGATTGCCCGTTATACACAAGATGAATGATATCTTGTTTTTAACCACTACAGAGACATATGAGCCAGCGGCGAATGTCAGAAGGACTAGCCGAGGTACAGCTGCTCTCAGCAGGGTAGGCTACATTAGCACCGAGTGCCCGGTGATCGCCTGGATCTCACAACTCCGACAACGTCAGATCAAATTTTCAAATAGGCGCTATCTTTATAAATTAACCACAGATTTGAGCTTTAAACAGCTACATTCTTGCCTGAAAAACTACATTTTATGACACAATAAATTAGTTTTAAATTACGCGGGTTTTCTCCTCCGCTTGCTGGTAGGTGCTGCGGCATGGACGCCTGAACTTTGCGATCTTGGTATTCTGAAACGCCGAATGTTGGTGTGCAGCAAGCAAAGCTTGTCTTCTTCTTGTGACAGACAGCCTCAAGCTGAGAAGCAAGAACAAGATCTGCTGTAGTATGTCCTCCATTGTTGTTTACTATATCGTTTTCTTCTTCGTGCGAGAATGACGTTGATCACTATTTTCCGGCTACACCACGCCTATCAAGTAAGGGTACTGTTGGTGGTGGAAACGCAAGCCTGATCAAGGTCTACCGCTCCGAACGTACCGAACTGTACCGAACCGAACCGTACCGCTCAGTGGAAACGAGGCATAAGGAGAGACATTGCAGTACTGAACACTGAACGGTCCGTGCATGTGGATTTGGATAAAACAGGTAATCGATTTGATGCCGTGCCTTATATCTTCACAGTGGAATATAGCGGAAGGGCACGCAGGGCTATTACATTATTTTTCTTATTATCATGCAACTTTTATTATTAAATTGATATTGCAATTTTGCTTTTCCCCCGCGATATCATCAGCACATCAACGCATAACTGACGTGCTGCGAGGACAACAAAATATTAGTTAGATAGCTTACTCCTCATTTAAAGAACAACAACTTGTTTAACACGAAATACTTCTCGATTCACGAAATACTATTTTTTTTTTCTCACTGTGGGCCACAAGAGAAATATTAAGAAAATAAATTAGATCTCTCATTGTCTCTAAGAAAATATGCGCCGTTATTGCAGCGTCGGATGCCAAAAGCACAGTCAGTTTTTGATTTCAGTTTCTGTAGTGAATAATTATATACAAATACGGCTGAGATGCCAAATTCAGCAGCTGGAATTAGCTGAGGTAACATGACGGCTCACAGACAGCAGCGGCAATCCATCTGTCACTCAAGTGACCATGCCCTTAATTATGCAGAACTTTAAGGCTTAGTATAATTTAAACGGTTGAGTTATAAAAAAAATTCACCCCCCTCAGAGTTGTCATGAAGGGCAAAATTAGCTATACAGATCAAAACCACAATTTGAACCAGACTGTAAACATTTTTTTCTGCTGTAAACTTGGCTAATTTAACATGGGACTCAATGAGATTCTGCTCTCTTCTGCAGCCTGTCCCTAGTGGCCAGTCGATGAATCACAGTTTGTCACTTCCGTATTGGCTTCACGAGAGACTGGGGGAGGTTGCCGCTTGGCTGGAATAGAACCCGGGTCACACGGGCCGCTGTTGCACAAGAGCTCTCGGCTTACCTGTTGCGCCACCACACATATATAGACTGCTAAACTGGTGTTACTTTGTGTTCTCTCTATACTGTTACAAGTATAGACAAGCGTGCAGACATTATTAATGTCAACTATTAATGACAGCACAAATTATATGGATTAAAAGACTGTGAATCGCCGACAAAATTATAGACACAGTAAGTGGTGCGTGAAAATAAACATGAAACGGCCTGTTGCTATACAACACGAATGTGCAATAAAGCTGTTGAAGAAATAAAATCATTAGACGCAACATTAAATATCAAGAATGTTTTGCTTCCCTTTTACCTGACACTATCTGTCATTAACGCAACATAAAGCAATTGTATAAACCAGCACATTAGTTTTATTCTTGTGCACACACTAAAACAGACAGTTCTGTTCATTGGTGGAAAAATGTGAACCTGAAGAACTGCTTGTGTTTCCGTGTGTGCGGATGAAATATAATAATCCATAACATTCCTCTGCCGATTGTCTCTGCGCGCTTCACCTCTCAATGCACCACAACTGCTCCTGACAAAAACACAATTAAATGATTTGGCAGTCTTGCATTAAGCTGTGGATTTATATGTGATGCATAAATTAACATGATGCAACTTTTCATGCAGTAAACAGGTGTAGAGTTACATTCAAGCTATTTTAAGGCATGAAGAATTTTTTTTCACTTGAATTTATTTTTTAAATTTGTCATTTTGGTGATCAAAGATGAGTTTTAAGGGATAAAATAATTGACTACAGGGGGACTTTAATGTATTAACTAACACAAACTAACCATGTATTTACTAATCTTCGTTAATGTTAGTTAAGCCACGCACACACTTAACGATTTTAAGGCCGATTATGAATGTAAATTAATACTTATGACTGATCGCGCTCAAACGCGTCCAGTCAGAGCCAGTTGCGTTCAGTCTGCAATTACAGTCGGTGTTCAAATTCCATGTGTGAGTATATAAATCTGCTTCAGTCGCAGGAAACAATCGCTGTATGTTGAGCACAGTCTTGGAATGTTTTAGCTAGTTGTTAAATGTGTGGCCGGCTTTAGTTAGTTAAAATACAGTTCTTCATTGTTTGTTCAAGTTAGTTCACAGTGCATTAACTAATGTTAACAAGACGTTTAATAATGTATTAGAACATGTTGAAATTAACAAAGATTAATAAATGCTATAAAAGTGCAGTTCATTATTAGTTCGTGTTAACTAATGTAGTTAATGTTAACTAATGAACCTTATTTTAAAGTGTTACCATGTTTATTAATAATGAAATGTTCAACAGTTATTAAACAGGTTGCAATAACAAATGGGGGGGCCATAGTAAAAAGATGGCCTAAATATCTGAATGGTACCATATCCATTATAGTTGTAATCTGTGCTAATAAATAAAATATCTGAGTAAGAGACGTACCATCTACTGACAAAAGAAGTTGAGCTTCTCCTCACAGTCTCTGGGTGTCCAGACCCCTGTTAACTTGCCCAGGGCTCCACAACGAAGGTTTCTGGCAGGACACTGGGGCTGTCCTGACTGAGGCCAGGCTGTGAAGTCAAGATCATCTCCATTGACCCAGAACCACTCCCCTGCTAGAAAGCGCAGACCAGTCCACACATAATCAGTTTGAGCCTGTGTGATTTTCTGTAAAGCAGAATTCATCCTGTTCTCTGAGCTCAGACTCGCCAGATCATTATAATGTGTTCTGCAGTATTCCAGAGCTCCTTCCCAGCTCTCTTCCTGCTGCACCAGAACAAACTCTGATATGTTCATACAGAAGAATTTGTGTCTAGCATAGCAGTTTTCATTTTGCAGTTTCTTAGTATCTTTGTGTAGAAAAGCACAGTTTTCATCAAAACCTTGCTGATTCGAACTATCCCAGCTAATATTTGTTGCGTTTTCACCTCCGTTCCACTTCCAGACTCCTAAATCTTTGAAGAGTCCAACCCAGGCATCAGAAGTTTGACCAACTGCATCCGCTAAAAATCGCTCTTTCTCATTCTCATTAGTGAAGGTGGACAGGTCATGAAAGTAAGTTATGCAGTGCTGGTATGCATCAAAACAGTTCTTATCCTCATTAACAAAGAAATGTTGTTTAATAAGACCGGAGGAGAGTCCGTAGAGCTCCAGGATTAGGAGCACAGTGAGGGTCGTCCTCATCTTCATCCAGTGAAGAGATTTCATGATTTTTCAGTGATCAGTTGAAGTCGAGGACAGAACTGAGCATGATGACACTGACTCTCTCTTACTTAAACTGTCATACAGCCAATGGCAAAAGAGTGTGATGGTGTGACCAATCACAGCACACCTTTTCAGACAGAACAAACAAACCAGCTGCATTTGACCAATCAAATAAACCTCATAATATTTATAAGAAAGAAACTGGGCGGGCAAAACTGGCATGAAACTTTTTTCATGTGCTCCCCAGTTTGGTTAAAGTAGTGGTCCCAGATTACACTGATAAAAATTATTCTGTGGTTAAGTAAGTACTACAAAAAAAAAAACCCCAATGCAATTTCTACTTGAAAAAGTTAATTCAGGCAAGAATTGAAATTGTAAATTCTATATTATATCAAGTGTAAATATCATCTATATAAAATTAAGTAAAACCTACTCAACGTTTCTGATAGTGGTGTTCCCATCATGCACTGGGGCATAATTATGAATAATTAAATGAAAAAAAAAAAAAAAAAAAAAAATATATATATATATATATATATATATATATATATATAAAATATTAATTTTATAAATAATAAAATGAATAATTATTATTATTTATTTATTTTTTTTGCTGTTTTCTAGCTGTATTTACAGTTGTATGATTGCTTTTGTTGTCAGGTTAAGTAAATTGCTTTTGTAAAAAAAGATTTTGTGACATCTGGAGTTCATTTTCTACTCAAAATGACACATTCATAGTAAAAAAAAAAAGATCTATTATTTACTTATTTTCTTTATGAATGTTAAGTTCAATAGTAAGCAAATTTTTCTTGGTATGTTGTACAGAGAGCAGTAGCAGTAACTACTATTTATACACACCATACAAATACAATTAGTTTTAGTTAGTTCTACTATAACCCTTCAAAAATGGCAATATATTTTCAAGGCATTATGATTATACCTTTAAAATCTTTAATCATCTGACTTTCTCTCATGTTCTCTGTTTTTCACAGACCCAGAGGATTGTTTTTCCAAATACAATGCAAACCAAATCCAGTAAAAACAATGTTGAATGCCATCCAAACAAGCTGTCAAATGTTTGCCTTTGGGATCAGTGGTGCAAACATTTAATTTGCATTCAGGGTAAGACGATCTGCAGACACTGATGTAGGATTATCCATGACCAATGCCCATCAAATGAGAGCACCACCACATTCCAAAGATCAGAGATTCCCCAACAAGCCATTAGAGTGTTGTAGAAACGAATCTAGGGTGCCTAAATTGCTGAAGTGGACCGTCTCTCCCATGCCTGTCTAATCTCAAACTAGGGTTTGTGATGACAGAGCTGATCAATGAAGAAGACCCCTTTGAGACCAAATGGCCAAGATACACCTTTGTGACTCTAATGCATAAATCCATACCAGGAAATGGAGACTTGGGTAACTCTTTATGCATTGATATGTGTGTTGCCATGTTATGATGGCCACTAGATGGCAGTATAATGCAGTGGTACAGCTAAGTTCAGTTCTATGTTAAGGACCGGGGAACAAGAATAAACGCATTCTGTTAACAGTACTCTGTGTGTGAGCCTCATCAATACATGGTACCAGGATAAATTATGAAAGATGATGAATTCCATCCGTCCACCAGACGAATTGAAGTTGACTGGTAATGTCAATGAAAACTGGAAAGCTTTCAAACAAAGTTTTGAACTTTATGCACTCGCCATTGGGCTGGATGGAAATGAACGGAGGAAAACAGCATTACTGCTAACAGTGGCAGGATGCAGCGCACTGGATATGTATAATACGTTTGTCTTCATGGAAGAAGAAAAAGATAAGTATGAGGCCGTGATTGAAAAATTCGAGCAATACTGCACACCGAGGAAAAATGAGACCTACGAAAGGTACGTTTTCAGAAATAGACTGCAGAAAGAGTCAGAATCCACTGAACAGTATGTTACAGATTTAAGATTGAAGAGCCAGTCGTGCAATTTCGGAACGCTGTGTGACTCCATGATTCGAGATCAAATAGTAATCGGAGTACAAGATAAAAGAGTGAGGATGCAATTGTTGAAAGAGACCTCACATTAGAAAAAGCAATAAAAATTTGCCAAGCATCGGAATGTGCAATGGCACAGCTAAAGACCTTCAGTGATGAGAAGGAGACAGCCGAAGTGGATGCAGTTCGACGTGCTAATGAAAGAGCGATGTCAAAGAAGAAAAAACAAAAGCCAAGTCAAGAGAGCAAGGGCTGCAGAAAGTGTGGCAATAAACATGCACCAAAAATGTGCCCAGCTTTCGGGAAAGACTGTAGGAATTGTGGAGGAAGGAATCATTTCGCTAAATGCTGTTATTCAAAGAAAAAAGTGCAGCTTCTAGAAAAGAGGAGTGACAGTGAGGATGAAGAAGCACCAATCTTCGTGGACTCAATTGAAGATGGACAAACTGCTTCCGCTGATGAATGGATAGCACACATGGATGTAAATGGTGCTGACATTTCATTGAAACTAGACACAGGGGCCCAGGTTAACATCCTGCCCATGAAAGATTTTCAAAGACTGAGAAAAAAGCCCAAGATAAGTCACAGAAAAGTAAATCTGAAAACGTATGACAACAAGACCATACCCACAAAGGGAGTTTGCAGAGCCAGTCTGTCCTGTAATGGAAAAAAGAAGGATGTTTTTTTTGTGCTTGTTGAAGGAAATAAACAAGCTATACTTGGACTGAAAACGTGCATGCAGCTCGGATTAATAAAGAGAGTCCATGTCATAAATAAAGAAGTGACAACGCATGAGAAGACTAAAGATGCAACTTCAAAAGGAGTTACGCACCGTGACTGGGTAAAAGAATACAAAGAGGTGTTCAAAGGAATTGGACGCTTACCAGGACAATATAAGATAAAACTAAAAGAAGATGCAGAACCCGTCATTCACCCGGCAAGAAAGGTGCCAGTTGCATTAAAGGAAAGACTGCGAGAGAAACTGGACACTCTGATAAAAGAAAGAGTCATCAGAAAAATAGAAGAACCCACAGAATGGGTGAACTCCCTCGTCATAGTGGAGAAACCTGATGGAGATCTAAGATTATATAGATCCGAAGGACTTGAACAAAGCGATTCAACGTGAGCACTATAAACTTCCAACAAAATCAGATATAACTAGTGCAATGAGTGGAGCATGTTACTTCTCTAAATTGGATGCCTCATCTGGGTTTTATCAAATAGTGCTAGATGAGGAAAGCGCAAAGCTATGCACCTTTAACACACCATTTGGAAGGCATTGTTTCCTAAGGTTACCGTTTGGCATCAGCTCAGCCCCAGAAGTCTTCCACAAAATTGTGCAGCAACTTTTTGATGGAATAGAAGGAGTAGGAGTTTTCATAGACAATGTCGTAGTCTGGGGCTGCACAAAAGAAGAGCACGATACAAGACTTCGCAGGGTCCTAAATCAAGCACAAAGGACAGGGTTAAAACTGAATAAAAGCAAGTGTCAGTTTGGTGTGAGAGAAATTACATATCTGGGGGAGAGACTGTCTGAAGAAGGGGTACAGCCGGACAGAAGAAAAATCCAGGCAAATCCAAATGCCCGAACCAAGAGACAAGAAAGACCTACAAAGAGCCTTAGGGTTAGTAAACTACCTGGGGAAGTTTGTTCCAAATCTGTCAACAAATACAAGGTCATTAAGAAGCCTGTTGGAATCAAACATAGAGTGGCAGTGGAAGCAGGAGCACACAAAAGAATGGATGTGGTTGGAAGACAGTTTAACTAGAGAACCTGTTCTTAAATTCTACGACCAAGATAAACCACTAAAAGTCTCTACGGATGCATCAAAAACTGGTTTAGGAGCCGTTTTACTCCAGCAGCATGACACAGAATGGTATCCAGTTGCATATGCATCCCGCACAATGACTTCTGCGGAAAGAAACTATGCGCAAATAGAAAAAGAGACTCTTGGTGCAGTGTTTGGCTGTGAGAGATTTCATGAGTATGTTTACGGAAGACCAGTGATCCTTGAGACAGATCATAAGCCTCTCATAGCAATATAAAAAAAAACACTGGGAGAAGTGCCGCCACGCATACAAAGACTGATGCTACGACTACAAAAGTATGATCTGGCATTTGAGTTTAAACCAGGCAAGCATTTAGTAGTAGCAGACACCCTGAGCAGGGCTAGCTCGCGGAATACCAGAAGCACTACGGAAGAAGATGTGCAGATTCACGTGGACTCTATCAAAGCACAGATGCCAGTGTCATCCACAAAGTGGGCTGAAATAGCTAACGAAACACTGAAAGATGAACACTTGAAGAGAGTGATTGAATTGATTCACATGCCTGGGGATGGAACGTTGGGAAACCCATACCAACACTTTAAAGATGAACTGTCAGTGCTTGATGGGGTTCTGCTAAAAGGAACAAAAATTGTCGTGCCTATCTCAATGAGAAAACAGATGTTGAAACTTGTGCATGAGGGACACTTGGGAACGGAGAAATGCAAGAGGCGGGCATGAGAGGTACTGTATTGGCCGGGCATGCACAGAGACATAGTGACATTAGTGCAGAACTGTGAAGTATGCCAACGGCACAGATATCAGCAACCAAAAGAGCCAATGAAACCACACGACAAACCAATGGAACCATGGGGAAAGGTTGGAATGGACTTATTTCAGCTGAAAGACAAAGACTACTTGTTACTCATGAACTATCATTCCAGTTACCCAGAATTCATGTTGCTGTCAAACACAACAACAGAGCAGGTAATTGCACAAACAAAAGCCATATTTGCACGTCATGGTATTCCAGTGACTGTAATAAGTGACAACGGTCCACAATTCACAAGCCAGAGCTTTAAGGACTTTGCGATAAATTACGGCTTTGAGCACATAACATCAAGTCCTCTTTACCCCCAGTCCAACGGCTTAGCGGAGAAAGGAGTGCAGATCGTAAAACGCCTTCTGAAAAAAACCACTGAGACAGGGGAAGATCCACACCTGGCTGTTCTTAACTACAGAACATCACCATTGGAGAATGGCCTATCACCGGCAGAAATGCTCATGAATAGGAAACTGCGGACAAGGCTTCCATCAGCAGAGCATCACATGGTACGGAATGCATTGCATTCCTCAAATGAGAGACAGATGAAATACTACAACAGAGCAGCCAAACCACTGAGTCTACTGGCTCAAGAAGAAGTAGTACGAGTGAGATGTGATGGACAGTGGGGACCGCTGGCTAAAGTGATAAAAGAGACTACACCCAGGTCATATGAGGTGTTAACAGAACATGGAAAGATAATGAGGCGGAATAGAAGACACCTGCTGAAAGTGCCTCAGAGAGAGATGAAAATCAAGGAAAGTGACACACATGACCTGGCAATCTCAAAGCAAAGTGAACAAGCAGAAACACCAGACAAAAGTAAGGTATTAGGGACTGATAAAGAAAAGGATGTTGAGACTCTGACAGAACATCCTAAGAGACAAATAAACAGACCAAAAAGATTGATAGAAGAGATGTAAAGGTCATAACAGAGAAGAAAGAAAAAATAAATAAATACAGAATTTAAGTTTAAAGCTGGAGTGAAGATGACTAAGAATTGTTGACTGGTGATATATAGAGTTATTTTGTATTTCTTAAAAAGGATCAAATGTTGTTTGAGTATAAGTTATAAAATTTTGTTTAAAAAAAAAAAAAAAAGAAAGGAAGATGCATTGATATGTGTGTTGCCATGTTATGATGGCCACTAGATGGCAGTATAATGCAGTGGTACAGCTAAGTTCAGTTCTATGTTAAGGACCGGGGAACAAGAATAAACGCATTCTGTTAACAGTACTCTGTGTGTGAGCCTCATCAATACACTTTAGTATAGGGAACACATATTCACTATTAACTATGACTTTTCCCTCAATAAACTCCTAATTCACCTCTTATTAATTGTTTAGGTATTGGGTAGGATTAAGAATGTAGAATAAGGTCATGGAGAATAAGTCATTAATATGTGCCTAATAAGTACTAATAAATAGCCAAAATTCTTGTAATAAAGACCCTAAAATAAAGTGTTACTGAGAAGTGTGTAGATGGTCCCATTCTCCCCTACAGGACCACCTCCACTTCCCAGCTGCTTATTCCATAGACAAAGGGCCTCATTTATGAAACAAACGTATGACAGAAAACGGTGTGTACGACCGTTTCCACACAAAACTTGCCATTTATCAATATGGACATGAGTGGAGGCTATGATCAAATCTTACGTCAGGTCTCAGCTTGTGTATGCAAGTTTTTGAGTTAGTGTGAACTTGCATTGCAACTTGAATTGTAATAAGAGCATTTTGATAAATGACGATAACATGACACTCTTTATATTTAAAGGATTAGTTCACTTTCAAATTAAAATTTCCTGATAATTTACTCACCCCCATGTCATCCAAGATGTTCATGTCTTAATTAAGGTATTTGATGAAAACATTCCAGGATTTTTCTCCATATAGTGGACTTCACTGGAGCCCAAATGGTTGAAGGTCAAAATTACAGTTTACAGCGATCCCAGACGAGAAATAAGGGTCTTATCTAGAGAAACCATCACTCATTTTCTAAAAAAAAAATTTTTATAAATAAATATATATATATATATATATATATATATATATATATATATATATATATATATATATATTATACGTTTTAACCATAAATGCTCATCTTGAACTAGCTCTCTTCTTCTTCTATATTAGAATTCCAGCAGTGTAGACACTTCTAAGTGTATTACTGCCCTCCGCAGGTCAAAGTTTGAACTAAATTGTCATATACAATATGCTAGTGCAAGTATATAACAATTAGTTCAAACTTTGACCTGCGGAGGGCAGTAATACATTTAGCAGTGTCTACACTGCTGGAATTCAAATAGAGAAGAAGAAGAAAAAGTTCTTCCCTCCTTCTCTTTGTTCTCTGAGGCAGATGTTTCCAAACTCATCCTTTCCAATCACCCTACTACCTGTTCATTTGACCCTATCCCCACTCATCTTCTTTAGGCCATCTCCTACTCAATCGTACCTGCACTCACTCACATTATCAATTCTTCTCTTCACACTGGTACATTTCCCACAGCTCTTAAGCAGGCTAGGATTACCTCGCTGCTTAAGAAACCCACTCTGAATCCAGCACTTTAAGAAAACTACAGACCGGTATCCCTTCTTCCGTTCATTGCAAATACACTTGAGAGTGTTGTGTTCAACCATCTGTCTGCTTATCTCACACAGAACAACCTCCTTGACAACCACCAGTCTGGTTTCAAGAGTGGCCAGACTGAGACTGCATTTCTCTCAGTCACTGAAGCCCTGAGACTGGCACAAGCAACTTCAAAATCATTAATACTCATCTTGCTGGATCTGTCAGATGCTTTTGACACCGTTAACCACCAGATCCTCCTGTCGATCCTCATGTTGAAGGGCATCTCAGGAATCGCACTCCAGTGGTTCAAGTCTTATCTCTCAGGTAGGTCCTTCAGGGTATATTGGAGAGGTGAAGTGTCTAAGTCGCATCATCTTGCTACTGGGATACCTCAGGGCTCTGTGCTTGGACCACTTCTCTTCTCCATCTACATGTCATCACTAGGATCTGTCATTCAGGAACATGGTTTTTCATATCACTGTTATGCTGATGACACACAACTCTACCTCTCATTCCAACCAGATGATCCGACGGTTGCTGCTCGTATCGCAGCCTGCCTGACAGCCATTTCTGCCTGGATGAAGGACCACAACCTTCAACTCTACCTTGCAAAAACGGAACTGAGTGTGGTCAGTGCCAACCCAACACTTCATCATACCCTCTCCAATCAACTTGGTTTGTCAACCATAACTCCTTCCAGGACAACCAGGAACCTTGGTGTAGCTGGCCCCTTGGCTTCCCAAACAAGACAACAACAGAATCAATAGTTTCTGACAGGTGCTTTCTTCATGAGTCATGAGTTTCGTCACTTTACTTTAGTTGTTCAAGCACCATGCACATTTGAGCACCTTTGAGCACAGTGAAAATCAACACAATGAATATACACAAAGCAAATGAACATTTACAAAACATGAATAAAATAAACCATGAAAACCGTTAACAAACAAAGCTTAATAACCAACAACACCATGTAACAAACAAACACGTCACTTGGAAATAAACACATACAAACATATTAACACTGTCTGTAGTCTAACAATATCTGATGACCAAACATTCGTTGTGGCAAAGTAACTGATTACGTCTTGACACATTCCTACTACATAACTTTAAGACTTTGTCAGTTAGTAACTGGGATGTTCTGACAAAGTTGAGGATCACTAGTTGTCTTTGTGGCACAGTACACGGCACAGTTTCAGTATTATTATTTATAGGTTATGAAAAATTAAATGAAAATGATTAATCTGTTCTTTTGTTGTGTAATAAGTTCAAGTTCGTAGGGAAGGAAGAGGACAGGGTCGACTTTGACTGCTGACTGAGTTTTTATTTCAATAACAAGATGTCCAAACAAAAGTCTGTGCAACGCACAATAAACAATCCACAGACAGGCTTCACTCCAGTAGTGCTCTCCAGCTCAGTCCCAGTGTCTCTCAGTCAGCAGTCCCTCTCTCTCTCACACACTCCTGTTTCTCCTGGCGTTTTATCCTGTCTCCGCGCCAATTACTGAAATAAGAAACAGGTGTCCGTGATTTACATTTAACCCACTCATTCACCACGCGTCTCCCGACGCTCTCTCCTGCTGCAGACTTCGCTGAACCACGCCCCCCCCCTGCCACATACCCCCACCGCCCGACTCAGGCCGGGGAGCCATCCGGCCTGCATCTCCTGGGACAGGACTGCACCCAGCCCCCTGTCCGACGCGTCAGTCTGCAACAAAAAAGGGAGAGAAAAATCAGGAGAGTGAAGCAATGGCCCGCCACATAGAGCAGCCTTCACCTGGGTAAAGGCCTGCTGGCACAGCTCTGTCCACTGGACCATATCTGGTGCCTCCTTTTTAGTTAGATCAGTCAACGGGCTGGTGAGATCCGAATAATTAGGTACAAACCTTCTATAATATCCTGCCAGCCCAAGGAACTGTCTAACCTCCTTTTTGGTCTTAGGGCGCGGACAGGTCGCAATCACTGCTGTCTTATCAATTTGGGGACGCACCTGTCCATGTCCCAAGTGGAAGCCCAGATACCTTACTTCCACGCGCCTAATCACACACTTCTTCGGGTTGGCCGTGAGCCTGGCCCCCCTCAGCGATCTCAGTACGGCCCTCAAATGCTGCATATGCCACTGCCAGTCATTACTGAAGATAATAATATCATCCAGATAGGCAGCAGCATATGCACCATGGGGCCGCAAAATTTTATCCATGAGATGCTGAAAGGTAGCCGGTGCCCCAAACAGCCCGAACGGAAGTGTAACGAATTGGTGTAATCCGAACGGCGTTGTGAAAGCTGTCTTTTCTTTGGATAATGGTGACAAGGGGATCTGCCAATATCCCTTTGTTAAGTCCAGTGTCGAATAAAATCGAGCCGTACCTAGCCGGTCAAGCAATTCGTCCACCCGTGGCATTGGATACGCATCTAATTTCGACACAGCATTCATCTTGCGGTAATCCACACAGAACCGCACTGAGCCGTCTGTTTTGGGAACCAAAACTATCGGGCTTGCCCAGTTACTGCTGGATTCTTCTATTACCCCCATTTCAAGCATTGCTCCTAATTCTTCCTAAACTACTTTTTTCTTGTGTTCAGGTAAGCGATATGGCCGGCTGCAAACCACTACGCCCGGTCTCGATATGGTGCTGAATGAGATTTGTACGACCAGGTAGGGGAGAAAACATGTCAGCAAACTCTGCCTGTAATTTGGTTAAATCAATGAGCTGGGAGGGCGAGAGATGATCTCCCCCTGGGGCCAGTGAGAGAGATTCTTTTTTTATATTCGCCTCTGGCCCAAGATCATCCTCTCCGCTAATCACCGTTGCCAGCATCACTGATTCTCCCTCATTCCATTTTTTAAGGAGATTGAGGTGGTAAATTTGACGTGCTCCCCTCCTATCTGAGCGTATTACCTCATAATCGAGCTCTCCAACTTGCCGTGTGACCTCAAATGGTCCTTGCCACTTTGCAAGTAATTTTGAACTTGACGTTGGGAGCAATACAAGCACTTTATCTCCCGGTGCAAATTTACGCAGATTGGTCCCTCTGTTATACAGCCGGCTCTGTTTGTCCTGGGCCTGTAACAAATTCTCTCTCGCCGTGCCCTGATCAGTGAGGATTTCCTTGGTAATCCCCACTCAGGAGATTAAAGAAAACAGTGCGTCAGCAACACTCTTAGCGGAAATGTTGCGGAGAGCCACTGCTTCCGGATATCGTGTTGCATAATCCACAATGACTAATGCAAAACGATGTCCTCATGCTGATCGCTCTAATGGCCCGATGAGGTCCATGCCAATTCTCTCGAAGGGGACCTGCATTAATGGGAGGGGGCGCAAAGGCGCTTTTGGGGTGGTCGGTGGGTTTACCAACTGACATTCACGACAAGCCGCGCACCACCTGCGCACATTCTCGTGAATGCCGGCCAAAAAAATCGGGTCATGAGGCGATTTAGTGTCGTCACCTGTCCTAAATGACCAGCCATTGGATTAGAATGAGCCGCTTGAAAAAGCATTTCCCTGCGGCTCCTAGGAACTAACAACTGGGTTGTATCTTCTTTTGTCTGAGCATCTTGGGTCACTCGATACAACCTATTTTTTTACAATTGCAAAATATGGATAAGTCAGCGGTTGTCCAGGATGGAGAGGCTGACCGTTGATGGTGGTGACCTGTTCAAACGCATGTTTCAGCGTCTCATCCTGAGACTGCTCCAGGATTCAGTCTCTCCCGCCTGCACACTCGAACTTTAAGGCATTAATTTGACTCCATAGCGTTCCTCTCCGGTGCATTTTTTTCCCCAAGAGGCATCCGTACATAAAGCCCCCAATAATTCGTTAAACGCTGGCCAATTGGTTCCCAAAATTAACGGATGCCGGAGGTGCGGGTTAACTGCCACCTCGACACTATGCTTTTGACCCCTGAATTGAATAATAACTGGCACTATAGGATATTCCACCACATCCCCGTGCACACACCGCACCCTAAACATGCGGCTTGTATCCAATGCCCTGGACGAAATCAGGCTTTGATGAACGGAGGTTTGGTTACAACCTGAGTCCACCAAAGCCTGATAGGTACCCCCCTTGATACTCATAGGTATTTGGTACCGGCCAGCTTGACCAGGGGCAGCCTGCGGGTCGTCTGGGACCCGGATCATTGTCCCTACCTTAATGACAGGAGACCTGTCCACGAAATGCTCCGGGTCCCCGCAACGCCAACAGACCGGCCCAGACCTACCCGCCGCTCTTGTGGCAGAGAGTGGGTTAAATTGTTGGCGTGGAGAGAGGGGAGAAACAGGAGCGGGGTCTAGCCCGACAGCAGACAGTCCCGCCCCCCTGGGCAGGGCTCTAGATCCAGAAACTGATCCTAGTTCAGGCGGGCCGGGCGGACGAGACCTGGGGAGAGGGACAGATCTAGAGAGAGAGAGGGGAACAGAAGGAGAGAGAGATTGATGGTAAAAGTTCGCCGACCCCTGGGCACGCCACCATATGGTCCTCTGCCAGATGGATGGCCGAATCCAGCGACGTGGGCCGGTGGCACTGGACCCACTCGGCCGTTTTCTTCGGAAGCCGTGTGGTAAACTGTTCCAGTACCACCCGATCAATGACTTGCTCCACGTCACTTCCGTTGGCCAGCAGCCATTTGTGGCAGGAGTCCCGGAGCTGTTGGGCCATCAGGAATGGCCGGCCGGACTCCCCCAGCCCCAATGAGCGGAAGCGCTGGCGATGTTGTTCCGGGGTCCGGCCGACGCGCTGCAGAATGGCCCGCTTGAGATCGTCGAAGACCAGGAGGTTCTGTACAGGGAGCTGCTGTGCCGCCACCTGCGCCTCTCCTGATAACAGGGGGATCAGGTGCACCGGCCACTCCCCCCGGGGCCACCCAGAAGCCTCCGCCGATTTTTCAAATAAGTCCATGAAGGCCTCTGGGTTATCTTGTGGCCCCATCTTATTCAGCGGCAGGTGGATGGGCGCAGCGAGTGTGCTGATGTTCTTCGCACGAACCTCCCGGTCAATCCAGCTCTGGAACCTCTCGCGGTCTTCCTGCTGGACCTGTATGATGGCCTCAAAGCAGCGCTCCTGATCCAGCAGGGATTGATGATGTTCCTGTTGCATGACCGCGAGGGATGAGATAATTTCCGCAAACGGCTGGGCAGAGGTCGAGTGCATGGCAGCGGCTCCATTCTTCCTTCCTGGGTTTCAGCACAAGTTCAAGTTCGTAGGGAAGGAAGAGGACAGGTTCGACTTTGACTGCTGACTGAGTTTTTATTTCAATAACAAGATGTCCAAACAAAAGTCTGTGCAACTCACAATAAACAATCCACATCCACAGATGGGCTTCACTCCAGTAGTGCTCTCCAGCTCAGTCCCAGTGTCAGCAGTCCCTCTCTCTCTCACACACTCCTGTTTCTCCTGGCGTTTTATCCTGTCTCCGCGCCAATTACTGGAATAAGAAACAGGTGTTCATGATTTACATTTAACCCACTCATTCACCACGCGTCTCCCGACGCTCTCTCCTGCTGCAGACTTCGCTGAACCACGCCCCCCCTGCCACATGTTGTTTTACTGTTTCTTTAGGATTGACTGTCTGTAGAATTGGAGTAGTTCCTGCTTGGACATTTCTGCATTCCTTGAGTGTTCCATTTTTCTTTTTTCTTTTTTCAAACAAATTAATATAATTTTAATGTGTACTGTTGTTTCAAAACAAATGAGCTGGATTTGCCTAATTTTAAGTATGCATCCATTATTCATTAGATATTCAAATAGTCTTTAAATGAGGTTTGGGCAAAAGATGACACGTAAACTGTCCGCCCTGAAAATGACCAACTTAGTACCAGCACATGACGTTGCTTACTAACTGGCAACATCACAAAGTTATGTTGTAGCAATGTATCCGGAAATTTCACTTTTACAGTTGTTACAACGTAACTAGTTGTCAACTGGTAGAGATTTTGGACTATCGTCTCTGTCGTGGTTACGCTCGCGTGAGGTTGCTATGCTGCGAGGTCATGAAAGGTTATCATTTGCATGAGTTTTTAAGCATTGTGGTTTAAAAACAAAGGGTTTAGAGCCCTTGAAATGCAATTGTCAGCAAAATACAACTGATTTCAACATATACGCTCAGAGCTCTCTGAGAGACTGTTTAGGGTAGTTCACACAGAACATTTTTCTATTCCAATGCACTACTTTCCCATTGTTTTTCTATGTAAACACACGCTTGATGGAGTGCATGACTATGGTAGGTGTCCACTGGCACGGGGCAGGCGGAGTAGAGCATGCATTTTCAATTCATTCCTATGGAAGTCGAGCTTCACGCTCGCGAGGTGCATTGTGGGATTGTGAAGCTCGACTTCCATAGGAATGATTGGAAAACGCTCGCTCTGCTCTTTATTAAGATTTATCTTAGTTTGGTGAATGTTTGTCGAATTCAGATCCACTTACTTGTGGGATCCCTCAAGGGTCCATTGGCTTCTCTTTTGTTTTTGCTGTATATGCTCCCTTTGGGACCTATTTTTAGGAAACATGGTGTCTCTTTCCACTGCTATGCCAGCGATACACAGATTTATTTGCCATTTTAAAAGAATAACAAGAATGCTTTAAGTTCACTTTTCAACTGTCTAAATAATGTAAAAAGCTTGATGGCTTTACATTTTTTTGAAACTTAATGATAATAAAACAGAGATTGTTTTGTTTGGACCAAAAATCTGTCTCGTAATTGTAATCTTGGTCTCCTGGTTGTGTACAATAAAGCAGGTGTGAAGAATTTAGGTGTATAATTTGACAGTCAAATTGTTAGGCAAATAAATAATGTTAAATCCTGCTTTTTTAATTTGAGACTTCTAGCCAGAGTAAAGACCTTTCTTTATTTTAATGACCTTGAGAAAGTTATTCCAAAAGGATAGTCCAAAATGCAACTGCTAGGCTGCTGAGAGGTATATGAAAATATGAGCACGTTTCACGATTCTGTCTTCACTCCAACGGTTGCCGGTAATCCTAAAGTAGTTTGGCACCAACATATCTTGATGCCTTAGTGAAACGTCATACATCTGCCAGGTCCCTGAGGTCTTCTGATCAGTTACAATTCTCAGATCTAGGTTAAAACTTAAGGGTGACTGCACTTTTTCTGTCGCTGCCTCAAAACTGTGGAACTTGTTACCTGTGCACAATAGATTGGCTCAGACTATTTCTAGTTTTAAATCATTGTTAAAAATGTATCTATTAAGTCAGGCTTTTAATTCCTCTGGTTAATAATTGCATTATCTCTGTACAGCACATTTGTAACGGATACCAGAGAGAGGTTCATTTGAACCAGACAGGTATTTATTGAAGCAGTGGTAAATAACGTGAAACAGGAGGAAATGTTAGCAGAGAAATAGAACTGAACTGAGATGATGCCAACAGTCTTTACTGAATACCAGGTGATTGGAGCGGATGGATGAAGGAGACGCTGGAGAACACAGGGGAAATCACAGGAGTCGAGTTTCATGAAAACATGAAGACTGCGGGGTTTTTTTTTTTTTTTTTTTTTTGTGCAATCAGCTTGGTGAAATGAAAAATACAATTCGTGTCTGTGACAGACGGTGTTTACGGAGCATGACTGATGATCCAAAATAGCCTAAGTTGACAATTAAAAAGAAAAACATCAATACACAAATAAAATATATTGTTTAAATTATTATTGCCTTTAGTTATTATTTTGGAATGAATGTAGAAATGCTTAAAACACTAACTTGATGAGATTGACTTGGTTTTGATAACTAGATCATTACATTGTTAATGTAAAATTACAAATTAGAATTGCATTTGTTTTGTTTTTCTTTTTTGATGTAATGTAATGTTTTTAAGCTGCAGTAGTATACTTTTGTAAAAATGTATTTTTTACATATTTGTTAAACCTGTCATTATGTCCTGACAGTAGAATATGAGACAGATAATCTGTGAAAAAATCAAGCTCCTCTGGCTCCTCCCAGTGGTCCTATTGCCATTTGCAGAAATACACCGATCCCGGTAAGAAACAACCAATTAGAGCCAGGAGGAGTGTCTTAGCAGTGTCAATCAAGCTCGCGTACGCGCTGATCACACCCCTCTCATGCACAGAGCGTACAGGCGTTCAAATTCAAGATTACCGGTGTGCCGCAGCTTTGCTTATGGTGGACAAACAATGCAAACTGCCAATTCCTCGAGTGGCACCTGCTCATAAAATAAAGACGGGTAAACGGAAAAAGACAGATGACGATGATAAAAAAGCCAAAAAGAAAGAATTAGATAGAGCCAGAAATAAAACGAGGGTAAATATCGGAGCGGCTTTTCAGAGGTGAAGGGAGCTACATGTCCTGAAAGGATTAAAAACCGATGCAGAGTTAGCCACATTTCTGCTTGACAAATAAGTATCCCTGCTTGATTTGTTTCATTTTTTAAGAACTACACAACTAAGATCATTTCAAAACAGGCCTGCCCGTCCCCTGCCTGATGCTCCACACACACCACGGCTTCCTCTTCTCCCCGCCCGTTGACTCCTCGAAGTCGCTGTGGGTGTGAATTCCTCATCGGAGCCCATTGACTCGGTGTCAAAACTCTAGCCACATAACATACAGATAAAATGTCACGCACTGTGCAAAGCAACTATTGAAACCTACTAATTCACTGGCTTGTCATGTTGCTGAAATAATGTACTAGCAAACCTTATTTAGCATTACATACCGATAGAATAATTACTTGCATAATGTAACGTTAGTTACCGTTATATTATCTTATTAGCTATTTATTACTTATAGAAATAGTGCAACGTCAAATAGTTACTGTAACGAAGGTTCTTTGTGTAATGGGAAGGAAGAGGACAGGGATCGGCTTTGGGCTGCTGACAGTCTTTATTCTCACCAGAGAAAAATATCAAACACATAAACAAAAAGACGGTGCAACGCACACTCAATAATTCCACATCCAAGGACGGGCTTCACTCCACGACACGAGCACAGCTCACTTAGTCCGACTGTCAGCAGTCCCTCTCTCTCTCCCACGCTCCTGCTTCTCCTGGCGTTTTATCCTGTCTCCACGCCAGTTACTGGAACGAGAAACAGGTGTTCGTGATTTACATTCAACCCGTTCAATCACCGCACATCCCCAGACACTCCCTCCTGCCGCAGACCCCGCTAAACCACGCCCCCCTCGCCACATACCCCCACCGCCCGACTCAGGCCGGGGAGCCGTCCGGCCTGCAGCCCCCCCCCCCCATTTCTGGAGAGGAAGTCGGCCACAGCCATCTGAACACCCGGCCTGTGGATCACTTTGAATTTAAAAGGCTGTAAAGCAAGATACCAACGAGTGATCCGCGCGTTGGTGTCCTTCATGCGGTGGAGCCACTGCAGAGGGGCATGGTCCGAACAGAGGGTGAATTCCCGCCCCAGGAGATAATAACGGAGGGTGAGGACGGCCCACCTGATGGCTAAACACTCTTTCTCCACGGTGCTGTACTTAGCCTCTCTCTTAGAGAGCTTGCGGCTAATGTACAGCACCGGCCGCTCCTCACCCTCTATCTCCTGGGACAGGACCGCACCCAGCCCTCTGTCCGACGCGTCTGTCTGCAACAAAAAGGGGAGAGAGAAATCAGGGGAATGAAGTAACGGCCCGCCACATAAAGCAGCCTTCACCTGGGTGAAGGCCTGCTGGCACAGCTCCGTCCACTGGACCGTATCTGGTGCATCCTTTTTAGTCAGATCAGTCAACGGGCTGGTGAGGTCCGAATAATTAGGAACAAACCTTCTGTAATATCCCGCCAGCCCGAGGAACTGTCTTACCTCCTTTTTGGTCTTGGGACGCGGACAGGTTGCAACCGCTGCTGTCTTATCAATTTGGGGACGCACCTGTCCATATCCCAAGTGGAAGCCCAGATACCTTACTTCCACGCGCCCAATTGCGCACTTCTTCGGGTTGGCCGTGAGCCCAGCCCCTCTCAGCGATCTCAGGACAGCCCTCAAATGCTGCATATGCCGCTGCCAATCATTACTAAAAATAATAATGTCATCCAGATAGGCAGCCGCATACGCAGCATGGGGCCGTAAGATCTTGTCCATGAGTCGCTGAAAGGTAGCCGGTGCCCCGAACAGCCCGAACGGAAGGGTCACGAATTGGTGTAATCCAAACGGCGTCGTGAAAGCGGTCTTTTCTTTGGATAATGGAGACAAGGGGATCTGCCAATACCCTTTTGTTAAGTCCAGTGTCGAATAAAAGCGAGCTGTACCGAGCCGGTCAAGCAATTCGTCCACACGCGGCATTGGATACGCGTCGAATTTCGACACTGCATTCACCTTGCGATAATCCACACAGAACCGCACTGAGCCGTCTGTTTTGGGGACCAAAACTATCGGGCTCGCCCAGTTACTGCTGGATTCCTCTATTACCCCCATTTCAAGCATTGCCTCTAATTCTGCCTGAACCACTTTTTTTTTGTGTTCAGGTAACCTATACGGCCGGCTGCGAATCACCACGCCCGGCTCTGTCTCGATGTGGTGCTGAATGAGGTCAGTACGGCCCGGTAGGGGAGAGAACACGTCGGCAAATTCAGCCTGTAATTTGGAAACATCAGTGAGCTGTGAGGGCGAAAGGTGATCTCCCCCCGGGGCCAGAGCGAGGGATTGTTTTTTTACATTCGCCTCTGGCCCGAGATCATCCTCCCCGCTAATCACCGTCGCCAGAATCACTGATTCCGCCTCACTCCACTTTTTCAGGAGGTTGAGGTGATAAATTTGACGTGCCCCTCTCCTATCGGACCGTATTACTTCATAATCGAGATCACCAACTCGCCGTGTGACCTCAAATGGTCCTTGCCACTTCGCCAGTAATTTTGAGCTTGATGTGGGGAGTAATACGAGCACTTTCTCTCCCGGTGCAAATTTACGCAGATTAGTTCCCCTGTTATACAACCGGCACTGTCTGTCCTGGGCTTGTAACAAATTCTCCATAGATAGCCGCCCCAAAGTGTGGAGTTTTGTTCTCAAGTCCAGCACATACTGAATTTCATTTTTCGATTGAGACGGTCCGTCCTCCCAAGACTCTCTTAGGACATCCAACACCCCGCGGGGGTGGCGCCCAAAGAGAAGCTCGAAGGGGGAAAACCCCGTGGAGGCTTGCGGGACCTCTCGCACAGCGAACAACAGGGGTTCCAACCATTTATCCCAATTTTTGGCGTCTTCTTGAACGAACTTACGAATCATGGATTTAAGCGTGCGATTAAAACGTTCGACCAGCCCGTCCGTTTGTGGGTGAAAGACGCTGGTTCGAATCGATTTAATGCCCAACAATTCGTACAGTTCGCATAACGTACGTGACATAAACGCCGTGCCTTGATCAGTGAGGATTTCTTTCGGAATCCCCACTCGGGAGATTAAACTGAAGAGGGCGTCCGCAACACTCTTAGCGGAAATGTTGCGGAGAGCCACTGCTTCTGGATATCGTGTTGCATAATCCACAATGACCAATGCAAAACGATGCCCTCTCGCTGATCGCTCTAATGGCCCGATGAGGTCCATGCCAATTCGTTCGAAGGGGACCTGCATTAATGGAAGGGGGCGCAAAGGCGCTTTTGGAGTGGCCGGAGGATTTACCAGCTGACATTCACGACAAGACGCGCACCACCTGCGCACGTTCTCGTGAATGCCCGGCCAAAAGAATCGGGTCATGAGGCGATTTAGTGTCGCTGTTTGTCCTAAGTGTCCAGCCATTGGGTTAGAGTGAGCCGCATGGAAAAGCATTTCCCTGCGGCTCTTTGGTACTAACAACTGGGTTGTATCTTCCTTTGATTGAGTGTCTTGGGTCACTCGATACAACCTATCTTTAATAATCGCAAAATAGGGATAAGTTAGTGGTCGTCCAGGCTGGAGAGGCTGACCGTCAATCGTACTGACCCTCTCAAACGCATTTTTCAGCGTGTCATCGTGAGACTGCTCCAGGGGGAAATCATCACGGTCCGAGAGAATCAGTCTCCCGATCCCGCTCGGTTCCCCTGAGGCAGTCACCACTGGTCCCCGGTCAGTCTCCCCCGCCTGCACTCGCACTTCCCTTCCCCGCGTACATTTACTCCAAGAGGCACCCGAGCATAAATGCCCCAATAATTTATTAAATGCGGGCCAATTCGTCCCCAAAATTAACGGGTGCCGGAGGTGCGGATTAACTGCCACCTCCACACTATGCTTTTGACCCCTAAATAGAATCCCGACTGACACCAACGGATAACTCGCGATATCCCCGTGCACACACCGTACCTTAACCACGCGGCCTGTATCCAATGCCCCGGATGAAATCAGGCTTTGATGCACGGAGGTTTGGTTACAACCCGAGTCCACCAAAGCCTGATATGTACCCCCCTTGATACTCACTGGTATCTGGTACTGACCAGCCTGACCGGGGGCGACCTGCAGGTCGTCCGGGACCCGGATCAATGTCCCCACCTCCATCACTGGACACCGGTCTATGAAGTGATCCGGGTCCCCGCAACGCCAACAGGCCGGCCCAGACCTGCCCGCCGCTCCAGTGGCGGAGAACGGGCCGAATGATTGGCGTGGAGAGAGGGGAGAAGCAGGCGCGGGGTCCAGCCCGGCGGTGGCCAGTCCCGCCCCCCTGGGCGGGGCTCTTGGCGCCACGAACTGCCGAGAATCCGTTCCACCCCGCCCTCGGGGCGGAACACGAGGCGGGCCGGGCGGACGGGTCCTAGGTAGAGGGACAGGTTTAGAGAGAGAGAGGGGAAGAAGAGAGGGAGAGAGAGAGACAGATGGCAGGGATTCGCCGACCCCTGGGCACGCCACCAAGTGGTCCTCCGCCAATTGGATGGCCGAATCCAGCGACGTGGGCCGGTGGCACTGGACCCACTCGGCGGTCTTCTTTGGGAGCCGAGTGGTGAACTGTTCCAGCACCACACGATCGATCATTTGCTCCGCGTCGCCTCCGTCGGCCATCAGCCATTTGCGGCACGAGTCCCGGAGCTGTTGGGCCAACACGAAGGGCCGGCCCGCCTCCCCCAGCTCCAGAGACCGGAAGCGCTGACGGTGCTGCTCGGGGGAGCGGCCGACCCGCTGCAGGATGGCCCTCTTGAGGTCGTTGAAGACCAGGAGGTTCTGGATGGGCAGCTGCTGTGCTGCCACCTGCGACTCGCCCGAGAGCAGCGGGACGAGCCGCATGGGCCACTGGTCCCGGGGCCAACCTGAGACCTCAGCAGCCTTTTCGAACAGGTCCAGGAAGGCCTCCGGGTCATCTTGCGGGCCCATCTTCTGCAGGGGCAGCTGGAAGGGGCCAGCAGCTGCCGCGCTGGTCGCCGTGGGAACCTCCCGGTCTATCCAGCTCCGGAACCTCTCGCGGTCCTCCTGCTGGCCCTGGATGATCGCCTCGAAGCGGCGTTCCTGGTCACTTCGAAGATCCAGCAGGGCCCGATGTTGTTCTTGATGCAGGACCGCGAGGGATGCAATGATGTCCGCAAACGGCTTTCCAGCGGCGGGGGATGCCTGCATGGCGGCGGCTTCCGTCTTCCTTCCCGGGTTTCGGCACCAGTGTAACGAAGGTTCTTTGTGTAATGGGAAGGAAGAGGACAGGGATCGGCTTTGGGCTGCTGACAGTCTTTATTCTCACCAGAGAAAAATATCAAACACATAAACAAAAAGACGGTGCAACGCACACTCAATAATTCCACATCCAAGGACGGGCTTCACTCCACGACACGAGCACAGCTCACTTAGTCCGACTGTCAGCAGTCCCTCTCTCTCTCCCACGCTCCTGCTTCTCCTGGCGTTTTATCCTGTCTCCACGCCAGTTACTGGAACGAGAAACAGGTGTTCGTGATTTACATTCAACCCGTTCAATCACCGCACATCCCCAGACACTCCCTCCTGCCGCAGACCCCGCTAAACCACGCCCCCCCTCGCCACAGTTACATTACATGTATTGCAAAATACGTAATGTTTTGAGGACCAAGTTTGTAGTCAAAGTATGGGCAGGCCTTAGTCAATGTAAATCATATTGTTGATGTTTCATCCATACCAGTGAATGTGCCATAACTGTTTATCCACCGTCATCGGTGGCCCTGCTTGTTTACTACCCTGCGCTTTCACGGCAGGCTCCGTTGTGATGGGGGAGCCCATACGGAAATGTAATATATGTACATGTATGACATTTATATATATAAAATATATCCACATATATGGTGAAAACATATATGAAACCTATTCGAAAATGGAACAATTTCATATATTGACATATAAAACTAGGCCATATAAATATATATGTTTATATATGTATAAAACAGTCTTTTATACATATATGTCACATATAAAGTGAAAACATATATGTACATATATATATATATATATATATATATATATATATATATATATATATATATATATATATCTGCCCATATATGAAACCTATTCGAAAATGGAACAATTTCATATATTGACATATAAAACTAACCCATATAAATATATATGTAAATGTATGTATAAAACAGTCTTATATACATATATGTCACATATATAAATATCAATGTGCATGACATATTTCTTTGTATAAATGTTCAATATACAAATTACACATATAAGTTTATCATATTGCTTACAATGCACATGGCCTTAAATGTTAAACGGTGCAGTTAGGAAAAATAGATTACAGTAAAAGAGTTAAAACATTAAATCTTTATTAAAAGATTAAATTATAAAAAAAAAAAAAAAAAAATTAAGTTGTGCAAAATTAGAAAACTAATGAACACTCAACAAAACAAGCCCAGAACAGGAAAATCCACCAACAGGGGCCTGTACCATGAAGCTGGATTCACTGGCTAGCCAGGTAAGTTTCAGATTAGTTTGGCCCAATTCTGTGTTTTAGGTACCATGAAAGTGACTTGGCTTTTAGCGGTGTTCATCACCATAATAACTTGCATCCCACGGATAACCTCTCAACCGGTAATAAAATTGTCTGGCTTTAATAATAATTACTTAGAATTATTATATGATTTATATTATATGATATTATTATTAATTCATTAAACAAGCGATTTTAGTTAAAATTTTAGTTTAACAGTTATTATTAAGCATTTAGTTCCAATGAATATTAATATATACAGATCATATGTAATATAAATAAGCTGTAAATAAACTTTAAATATGATGTGACCTTACATGTTTGAGTCTCTATCGCTATTATCAACTATACAAACTAACTTCACAAGTTACTAATCCTATAACACTAAGTTTGTTAAACTTCCTTCATGGTACAGGCCCCAGGTATATGATGCATGCTGTTCATTTTTTAAGTTTCAGAGTCTTTTTGGATGTCCGCAGCTCAGTGACCTTTTGATTAATAGCGACCCTTAGTTGGCCCCTGGTGGTTCCAGGAGATCTCTGGATCACTGCATCTGTAAAAAAAGACAAAGAAATGTCTTTTAGTTTTACAACATTTATCTAAGGACATCCAAATTATAATCCCCTAAAACACATCAAATGAACACGGGCATACTTCGTTAGGTAGATAAACTAAATGTTACTGAAATTTAGGCATTTTTCAGAACCAGGTGTAATCCCAATTCTATTTTATACCCCTTCGCCCTTCACCTTGAAACAGAGTGGCAATGTGTAAGGGTGAAAATATTCCCCTAAGAAATGGGAAACCACTACTACACGTCATCATAGATTCTTTTATTAGTGTCCTGTAACATTTAACCAGTATGAACAGCAATGAAGTGCGCATATCAACAGAAATCAGGCGCGAGCACATTTAACAGATTACTCACTCACAACATTGTTTTGTGTTGTATTTTGGATGCCGCTCGGTTTCAGTTAGAAAACGTATGACCCTTCGAGTTTCCCAAGACTGGTAAAGCAACTTTTCCATCGGGCCAAGCTGTTTGTTTAACCATTGCATTTCGTGCCAAGTCAGCCGGTACGGATATGGTTTCGTTTTCTACTGTGGCGCTGCAATAACAGAGCTCTTTGCAAAGTAATACAAATGAGTTAGTTGTTGCCTTGGTAACACAAGAGTTTACAGCCGATACGAGTGTTCATATCATTCAAATAGCACGTTTAGCAAGCTACGGAGAAACTGCCAGCCAGGTAACACACAAGTAATCGATACTGTGGAAATATCAATACCATGAAACGGTTGTTTGTGTATGCAAGGAAATTTCTCATACCCCTTTGTTCAAAGTGTGGTCCCGAAAGATCTTTGTTTGAAGGGCTATCTGGCCCTTTCCCTTACCTCTACCACTCCAGCCAAAAGAGAATCGAGACACCCCTACCCCTTCTTGTGAACGTGCAAAATGAAGGGGTAGGGGTAGAAATGGGATTGGGCCTAAGTGTCATCACACTGATACACCAAGATGACACTGATAAATTCTCATGGTTTTACTGTCACATTTGGTTCAACAGTTTTAAAACATGAGCCCAATTAAAAAAATAATATACATACTCATTATTGCATCAATTTTTGTTCTGTCCAAGGCCTCCTTTGTTTCCCCAGGGCTTGCTTTTTTTAGACTTGCCACCTAAGAAAGAGCAACATAACAGTTTAGAACAAAATCAGAACTCACTCCACTCCTATCTAACTACTCAACCATAAATTACATTTTTCAACTTAATTCTTGGACAGCCTGCTTCAGTAAAATGGTGATAATGTAAATAGTATAACTCAAATTATTTATAAATCATCATATTTTAATGTAAATGTGTGTACATATATCTGTAAATATGCCAGAATAACTATAATAGGACAGTTTTTTATTTATTTATTTATTTATTTATTTTTTTAAATTTGACCTCTTACCAAAAGACTTTAGATATTAAGTTCAATCTACATAATTACCAAAAAATAATAATAATTGTACAGACACATGCACACACTATGACCAATTACATACCTCTGAGATTGCGCTTTAGCAAAAGTGTCAAAATACTCCAAGAAGAAGCATCCATGCCATAGCAGTGAGGCTGTTTGCATGACCACAACACAAACTCCTGAGCCCGGGTGAATTTCAAGCTGTGAGGAAAGGCAAACATGAATCAATATTAAAGTTATATTAATAAATAGAAGATTGCTTTAACAAAAAGTGTTTAGGGGGCCTGATACAATTTAGCTTTGCATCACATATTTTCTATACTATTACTACTATTATTAATAAATAATAATAATTATACTTAACAAGATATGAAGTTAAATATCCACTTCCGCAAGAACAACTTCCTTATTCTTAAAAAGCTTGGCCTGCATTTTCTTTTGCTCAGAAGTTTTGGACTGGACTGATGTTGAGTCCTCGTTGGTTTTTCTAGGGTGGACTGTCTCTGTGGGAAAAAGGGGAAAACAAAATGTAGAATCTAAAGTTACAACTAGGGCTATGATATTTTTAAACACCCCTGGTTTCACAGACAAGGCTTAAGCTAGCCCTTGACTAAAATGCATGTTTGAGCCGTTTTAACTGAAAGAAACTTACTAATATATCTTAAATCATGTCTAAGCCATTGTTCCATCTCAAGATGCACACAAGTAATGTTTTTTTTTTTTCTAGTATACGTTTATAAAAGCTATTCATATTGAACTAAGGCCTAATCCTGGCTTAGGCCCGTCTTTGAAACACAGTGTAGTTAACAGTCATGCACTTTTATTTCTCCACTACATGTGTCTGACAGCTAAAATATTACTTTTTTAAACATATTATTCTCACATAAACATTTAAAGATCATAGAATTATGCACTTTATTGTAATAATCTACTCGTACTTAACGTTAGCTGTTAATATGAACATACAACGCACACAATTATGCAGTAATAGAGCAATTTAAAATCCTAATAGTTAAACACGGTTAATTTCTGCTCATTTAACCGATCTGTAGCCTACTAGCTGCGCTAACATTACCAGTAGCTTGGTAAATCAATGGCTCATGCAGTTTAGCGATCACTTACTATGAAAATGAAGAAACTTTGTTTTTATGTTTTAAGTTATTGATTTTAGTCTGTATTAAAGATGTATATAAATGTTTCATATGGTTTTATATTTGAACTCTGGAACAGAAAACTTGGTAACACTTTCTATGAAGACCATGCTTTAATGAATTATAGCTCCATTTATACTTATTTATAAGCAAGTATTACTATTTTATAAACATTTATAAAGACTTATTAAGACCTATGTCCTATAGCACATTATAAGAACAGTTATAAATACTTTTATATTATTTATATAATTAATTATAAGTCATGCATTTTCTTTTTCAATGCTCATGCTCATAATCCTCTATACACTGATTATTAATTAAACGTATTAATTTGTCAGTCATATGTATTTATAAAGATTTATAAGCCTGCATTGCTATAATGTTATTATATTATAGTTACAATGACTTTTTATTCAGATTTATTTCTGTCAAATTAGTGAATATATTGTTATTAATAGCAGTTCTTATAAATCTCTATATAAATGCATCTCTATAAATGCATCATTGATGACTTTAAGTAAAGTGAAAAATTTTCCTAACTCAAATGTTAAGAAATCATGAAGATGTGCTCATTATACATTTTAAGTTGCTTACTTGTAAATGTGATTAATGAACAATAATCTTTTTTAATGTTACTGTCAGTGTTCTGTATATGTTTCTCGTGTCACATGTTCTTTTGTTCAGTTTTCCCACCAGTTTGTTCCCTTGGTTACCTTGATTTGAGTTTATTAGTCCCAGCTGTCTCTTGTTAATTAGCCTCGTTTGCCCCTTTGTCTGACCTGTATATATTCCCTGTGTTCTCCCTCAGTCTGGGTCGGTTGTCGTCATAGTATATGTCATTATTTCACATCTCTGTTGTGCCATGTATGTTGATCTCCTGCGTAAATACATTAAAGTCCTTTTGATTGAAGCTCCATCGTCTGCATGTGTTTCCCACAATCATGCACTGTGACACTTACATACTAGCAAAACATTGCAGCAATATTTTTAAAGTATAATTCCGAACTGCTATAAGCAATACCATGCATATGGCTGAAGAGATATAGATTTTAACAAATCAAAATTACCATTCATGACCTCTAATGCAAACATTAGCCATTAAAGACATAACAACTAACTGGTACAGCAAACAAGTGTCTCTGGAACTATTGTATATTTTATAATTTAAATCAGTGTATAATGGATTATGAGCATGTACACTGTACAAATTCATGGCTTAAGTAATTATAAAAATAATATAAATGTATCTATAAATGTTCTTATAATGCAGTATACAGTAGGTCTTAATGAGGCTTTATAAATATATTTATAGAATAGCAATACTTACTTATAAGTATAAATGGGCCTATAAATCATTATAAGCATGGTCTTCATAGAAAGTGTTACCAAAAAGTCATTTCATTCATAGAAATATGGTTATTATGATTTACTATATTCACTCTATTATACACTGCCACTCAATAGGTAAAAACACATACTGGGGTGAATTTTTTTATAACTCATCCATTTAAATTATATTAAGCCTTAAAGTTCTGCATAATTAAGGTAGTCGTAACTTGAGTGACAGGTCTGTGAGCCGTCATGTTACCTCAGCAGCTAATTCCAGCCGCTGAATTTGGCATCTCAGCTATATTTGTGCTTTTTTCTCGATTATTTTATACAATTATAAAATATGGCTTGCTGCATAATATTCAAGACTGATGTGTGTCTGTGTAGATGTGCATGCATGCGGAAGATAAACAGAACACACGCTGCTGGATCGTGGCATTCGCTGAAAGTTTATTTCCTGAGATTTACTACAATGACAATGGCGGTAGGATATAAAAATTCGACAGCACTGCTTGGATATTATAACTAAAACTGCTGCACTATTTTGAAAAATTATACTTTGGACACGGGCTCATTTGTTTGTTAGATACTATCATATACAGTTTTACAACATAGGCTAACGCTGCTCAGATTGCATTATTTATTGAAGAACGATGACAGAGAGCAGATCATTCAGAAGAAACGTGATGCAAACAATGGACAATATATCAATATTTCATGGACAAAAAGTACTGTTTTTTTGTTTTGCAATGGACACTCATATTTTACCCAAGTGCCACAGATTGGATTCATCTCGCGATCTCTATTTCATTATAAAGGTATGAAGTCCCATTTGATTTTTCGTGTTGTTATTTGCACACCCAACACAAATAACTGTGTTGGAGCATCTATATCTTAAAAAAAAAACTTTTAATGATATAACTTATCTTCATTAATATTTTAGATAGTATCTAAGATAGATAGATAGCTAGCTCCTTTGCCTGTTAACATGGTCACGTCGAGCTAGGCGGGCGTGGTTTCAGCAACCAGTCACATCAGCTTCAACCACGTCCCGCCTCTTTACCCATTTTCAGTTATCCGGGAGTGATGCACTACTAAGATGACAGTGGCCTCATTTTTGCTTCAAAACTGCTCTACAGAAATCTACGGGTGACGTCACGGTCACTACGTCCATATTTTTTTACAGCCTATGAATCAAACACACAAAATGAGTCAAAGACGCGTCCCACACGAGTGAAGGCGGAGCCTCAACGCACACCTCCTGTTACGTTATCGTCACTGACCAATGGTAGTACGAAGGTGTTTTGCAGCTGGAGCGAACTTTTCCTGAAAGTTCGCTTTGGCAAGCCATTTCAAACTTCCAAAATAAAACACAAAATGAACTTTATTTTGGTCTGATTTTGTTTGAAATGACGTCACATCAGTTCGTTCTTCGATTTCGTTTGAAGTATACCGGGGCCTTTAAGCTATGAGATTTTTCTCCAGTTTCACAGACAAGGCTTAAGCTAGAACAACATAATGCTGCTCCAAAATTGACAAAGTATTTTGAGTCTCTTTCGCAATAGTAAGAATAAAACTGAGGTGATATCATCGCCAACTCCTGAGAGTTAAACATCACAATATTCCATGTAAAACTGCTTTGGAACAATATTTTATTTATGTTTTTATTAATATTACAATAATTTAATAAATATAATAGAATAATATTTTGGTTGTTAAATGATAATCCGATGATGCTGAAATTGTCACGGGTTGGTTCAAACCAGGAAAGTAGAGGCAAGGACCCAATTGCAGCAGTCCTTTATTAAGCAAAACTCAGGAAAATCAGAAGACCGGGAAACCAAACCACAAAATACAGACAAGAACAGACAAAGAACTAAACAAAACAGGGGAATACAAATACACAAGATAATGAGGGGTAAAACAAGGCACAGGTGGGACAAATCAATCAACTAATGAGTAATAATGGCAGCCAAGAACACAGGGATCAAACACAGGAAAAGAAACCAAATACAGACAAGTCGTGACAGATATCAGTGTTCATACTCTTAAATAGACTAAGTTCATGCTTATTTGGGTAAAAATTCAAACTCTGACCTTTTAATGTTTTTTATTGCTGAACTATGCTGTATTTCATATATAATATTAATATGATACTATTACAATGCATACAACAATTCTATACCGTTTGTACATGTAGATTATTTATATATGTTTTGTTCTATTAATTTTGATCCAGATGTGTGCAGGCAGCTTCTGGTTGTTTTTGTTGAGAGGAGAAGAACCACGTACACAATCTGGACTCTATAAAGAGAAGAGGAGAGGGTATATTTAGCATCAAACGCCAATTTGCATAAAAGCAGTAGTGTCATATGTTGATTTCAAACACCAAGATAATTGTTATGTCAACAAGGGTTGTTAAATGTTGTTATTTTACATTATTCATTAATTATACTTTGGTTTGGTATATGGTTTGATATATTTAACTTTTCTATTTCTTTTTTCCCATGAATTGGTTTGTTTCACATTTACTGCAGTTTCCTAAAGAGCCATTAAATAGCTCAAAATACATACATTAAAATGTAAATGTGCATCTCAAAAAGCAGCAGTTTTAACAGGGTTGTGTAGACTTATTATACCCACTGAATGTTGTAGAAAATATCTTTTTAACTTTATATAGTTTTTTATATTTAAAGGTGGTGTTCAAAGACATTTTAAATGTGTGACAACTAGTCTCCCTTAAAAACAAGTGACGCTTTTTAAGAGACGTACCGTCTACTGACAAAAGAAGTTGAGCTTCTCCTCACAGTCTCGTTGTGTCCAGACCTTTGTTAGCTTGCCCAAGGCTCCACAACGAAGGTTTCTGTCAGGACACTGGGGCTGTCCTGTCTGAGGCCAGGCTGTGAAGTCAAGATCATCTCCATTGACCCAGAACCACTCTCCTGCTAGAAAGCGCAGACCAGTCCACACATATGCAGTTTGAGTCTGTGTGATTCTCTGTAAAGCAGAATTCATCCTGTTCTCTGAGCTCAGACTCGCCAGATCATTATAATGTGTTCTGCAGTATTCCAGAGCTCCTTCCCAGCTCTCTTCCTGCTGCACCAGAACAAACTCTGATATGCTCATACAGAAGAAGGCATATTTATCTGTGCAGTCTTTGTCATACAGTTTCTTAAGACTTTTGTGTAGAAAAGCACAGTGATTATCTTCAGGTTGTCCATTACTAGTATTCCAGCTAATTTGTATTGCGTTTTCACCTCCGCTCCACTTCCAGACTCCTGATTGTTTGTAGAGTCCAACCCAGGCATCAGAAGTTTGAACTGCATCTTCTAAAAATTGCTGTTTCTCATTCTCATTGGTGAAGGTGGACAGGTCATGAAAGTGAGTTCTGCAGTACGTTAGAGCAGAAAACCATGTCTTATCCTCATTCACAAAGAAATGTTGTTTAATGAGACCGGAGGAAAGTCCGAAGAGCTTCAGTATTAGGAACACAGTGAGGGTCGTCTTCATCTTCATCCAGTGAAGAGATTTTGTGTTTTTTCAATGATCAGTTGAAGTCGAGGACAGAACTGAGCATGATGACACTGACTCTCTCTTACTTAAACTGTCATACAGCCAATGACAAAAGAGTGTGATGGTGTGACCAATCACAGCACACCTTTACAGACAGAACAAACAAACCAGCTGCATGCTGGAAAAGCTCAATTTCTTTTGTCAGTAGACGGTACGTCTCTTGAAATGCGTCACTTGTTTTTAAGGGAAACTAGTTGTCACACGTTTAAAATGTGTTTGAACACCTTCTTTAAATATAAAATACTATATAAAGTTAAAAAGATATTTTCTACAACATTCAGTGATTATGAAAAGTCGACACACCCCTGATAAAACTGCTGCTTTTTGAGATGCACATTTACATTTTAATGTATGTATTTTGAGCTATTTTATTCAGGAAACTGTAGTAAATGTGAAACAAACCAATTCATGGGAAAAAAGAAATAGAAAAGAGAACAAAATATATCAAACCATATACCAAACCAATCAAATAAACATAATATTTTTAAGAAACTCTGGGCCAGGTAAAACTGGCATAAAACAAATAAATGTGATGAAATTAAGCAGATTAAATTAATTTTGCTTCAATTTAATTAAAACATGTTACACAATTCTTTCATTATGTTGTCACAATTTCATTTCATTGTGTTTGACCAATTTACTAAGCTGATGTACATGAGTGATTTTTAGTTTTAAAGTAGCATTTTAGACCCAGATGTCTAAATGTGAAAGATGTTGTAGTGCTAAAGTTTTACACACAACTACAAACAAGAAATATCACAGAAATATGTATTCATTACTAGATTAAACCAAGAAAAACTGCAAACTCAACTCATTCTGACATAACTCTTGTCATAATCTGCCATAATTTGACTTTTCAGAATTGTAGACCAAATGCAAATTAAAAAAAAACAAAAAAAAAACTAGTAAAACAAATCCATAAAACCATCTAAACAAGCAGATATGAATTTGCCTTTGAGAATAATGGAGCACGATGCAAACATTTAATGCAAACATTCACTTGTATCTAAATACACAGATGCTGACTTCTCAACCAAGTGCTCAATCAACTGCCTAATTATTTGAAGAGAAATACAACATTTACATGTACTTTTACATATTGTATTCATTTAGCAAACTCTTTAGCCAAATGTACTTACAAATGAGAATAATAAAAGCAGAAGAAATTAATCTAAGAGAGACAAGTAGTGCATAATGGTATGGTTATTCTTTATTATGAGGGCACATAATAAAGAATAATGGTGTCACAGTAAAAGCAGTTTTAACTTAAATTAAAACTGCGTAAATTAACTTAAACTAGTTAAAATTATATATATATATATATATATATATATATATATATATATATATATATATATATATATATATATATATATTTATACACACATTTAAATTGCAAGGGCCTGGCACAAGGTTGTAAACAAGGACGTTTTTACTTTAAACGACATCTTTTACAAGATGCAACTGACATGCATTGACTAGCGCTGTCATGGGAAATCCCCTTAAATGGTAAAAGGACAAAGACAAAGATATCTCTTTTCTCAGTGGACATTCAAATTAATTTTGTGACTATGACTATAAGCTTGACCTGAAGATTATCAGCTAGATGCATGTAAAGCACTTGCTTAGTTGGGGACACTTGATATTCAACAATGTTTTTGATCTGCCTGCATTGACACCATTGATTGCGAACTGAACTGAGCTGGACGATGACATCACTGTTTTCTCCAGAGCTGCTGTATAGATAAATGAACTAAAATAATAACTAATGATTTTTACAATGGAATGAATCAATACTGAACTTACTTAAGCTGGACAATGACACCATTTTCTTCTAGAGCTGCTATACAGCCAAAAATTATGTTCCCTCTATCACTGTAAAGCTGCTTTGACACAATCTGCATTGTAAAAGTGCTATATAAATAAAGGTGACTTGACTTGACTTGACTTGGCTTAGTCGATCTCTCTCCCTCATAATGCTCTATCTACATAATACAGTAAGTTTCAATGAGGCGACTCAATGTTCCTTCATTACTAGTTCTAAAGTGATGTTTTAGGCTTGGGCTCAACTGTTAATCTGTCAACTTGAGATTTGAATCCATGGTGGAAGGAATTAGTTTTTCACCAAAGAGGGTTTTTAAAGACAATACGTTTTTATTTCTTATTTATTTACACACTCGTGCCGTCGAACTGTTGTATAAATGAAATATCACATATATAACCATATTACACGGCTACTTGTGTGATATTGCTTATATATATATATATATATATATATATATATATATATATATATGTGTGTGTAGGTGTGTGTGTGTGTGTGTGAAATGTGTCTTATTGAGGATTAGTGGCTTGTAGACTTAAATCTCAAATTATGCAAATTTACAGGCAAAAGCTGAAATGAAATAGTATGCATATTTGCATTACATTTCCATTTGGGCTAATTCTTGGAAAACAACATTAGTCCCTGTGACTAATGATATAATGACAGGAAAATTAACTTACATTATTTTAATACTAATAATACAGTATAATATACTTTATTAATACTATAATACTATAATTAAAGCTATAATTTATACTATTAATACTATAATAATAGTATAAATCAGAAATGTTTCAACTGCTCCACAAAAACCATTAACATTGGTAGTCAAGTCGTGTCAGCAAGTGTATCTAAAAGTATTTGTTAGACATTTAAAATGTTTCCAAAAAATTAGCAGTGAAATATAATTGATGTAAAAGCTGTGTGGAACCCATATTTCATTGAGGACAGAATTTAAGAAAACAAAATGATCAAAAAGACGTTTTTTAAGACAATATAATGGACCTGTGGATAAATTAACAATGTATTGCTTTAACTCTCTGACTTTTGCAAATTGTAGATTTATTTGATGCAACTACGGATGGTGCTGGTGTTATGGGTCTGTATTTGGCTTTTTGTAAAGTTTGTTTTTGTTGTTCCTTATATACCTTTTCATGCATTTATCTTTATACATAAAATCTGCAAAAACACACACACACACACACACACAATGAATAAGTTACTAATAACTCTGTTACATACAGTATGAACCAAAACAATAGGAGAAATATCATGTATAGTTGGATGGATGGATAAATGAGTTATGGTTTAAGATGCATATTGGAAATAGTCATCAGAAAGTCAAACTACTGTAGCTGTTTTTTCACTATGTAGTGCTAAAGTGACATACAGAGAGCTTGTGGCAGTGTTAATTTCGTTGACGAATAATTTTCGTCATAATTTTCGTCAACAACATTTTTTCACGGACGAAAACGAGACGGTGACTAAATAAAAATGCGTTTTGAATGACTAAAACTATGACTAAAATCTACTCTAATTTTCGTCAACGAATAAAAACGAGACAAAAATGAAAGAGAGGGACGATTTGGGAAGATATCCAGTCAGGACTGCTGTCCTGTGTGGAAGATGCGCACATTTGAACTGTAATGTGCTGATCTAACCGCGGGAAACGCGGCGCTGTTGCGCGCTCTACAGGCTCGTGCCGCAGCACATGTGACTGCTGCGCAATTAATGAATAGCGCACATTTATGCCAAGCGATTGCTTATAAGCTAATGTTGATGAATTATGACAATGTTTACTACACGATGTTTATATGGTAGCATGTTTTAAACGGTTGTAAGAATGCATATTTATCTCCCTCATGAGCAGCCTGCTACAGTGCAGACTGCAGACATTTCAGAATAAGAGTCACGGTGTATTTCGGGATGGTTTATAATTATTATTTTTTCCTGGACATTATTGTTATTTTGTTTAAACAATAAACTGTATTTAATTTAATTTCTGTTTAATTCATAGTAAACTACTTTATCTTCTTTCACAGGAAGGAAAGACTAAGAACATTATTTGACACATTATTCAATATATTTTACAAGTATAAGGGTTATTATTGCTAACTAAACCTAAAACCAAAGAAATCTTCATTACTTGAAATAAACATTAACTGAAATAAAAGATAAATATGTAAAAATGTAAACTTATAAAAATGTAAACTTAATAGTTTCTAAGCTTTAGCTTAACCTGAGGTATTAAAATAAACAAAAAATAAAAAGTTATAGACATTTAAAAGCAAAAACTAAAAGACAAAAACACAAAAAATTACTAAAACTTTTAACTAAAATTACAATAAAAGCAGGAAAAACTAAAAATCAAATCTAATAAAATTTTTGAAATGAAATCTATAATAGTAGCCTACCTCAATGATAAGTGTGTCAATCCCTGAAAAGTACTGAATTTTGCTCTTTCACATGTTTTTGCACTTGAACGGTCAAAAACCGTCCGCTTTGGTGAGCAAAGTACAGTTGGGTGAACATAAACAGTTTGGGGAATATCAGATGTGCCTATATCAGTGTATTGGATCTGTGGAAGCATTTTTATTGGAAATGCTTAATGCTTACAATTTAACTAAATTAGATTTTAGTCGACTAATTCTACTGTAGATAAAATCTTATGATATTTAGTCGACTAAAACTAGACTAAAACTAAAACAATTTCCGATGACTAAAATATGACTAAAACTAAATGGCATTTTAGTCAAAAGACTATGACTAAAACTAAATCAAAATTTGCTGTCAAAATTAACACTGGCTTGTGGGTAAAATAAATTATTTTAATTTAATCAGTTTCATATTCTGAATGAAGGAAAATCAATTGATGCTGATGTCATTGTCAATTCAATCTTTGTCATTCATTGGTAAACATGTTGACATTTTACATGTAGTTATTAAAATACATTTGGTGTAGTACTACTACAATCTTTCTTTCTTTCTTTGCATTTGATCTATTAATATGTGGTGATCCAGATGTGTGCAGGGTGTTTATGGGGGAAGTTTCTGTCGAGTGGAGCTGAACTGGGTACACAGTCTGTCACTGGTAGATTCAGTAAAGGTAGGAGAAGATGAGAGGCCACTGCCTGCAACACAAACACACAGAGAGAGAGAGAGAGAGAGAGAGAGGAGGAGAGTGTGTGTGAGAGATATTATAACATTTAATTCAGAAATAGTTCATCAAAAATGTGGTGTAGAAACAATTTTCACTCAGAAATTGCTATTACATTTCACACTTAAATGACAAAGAAATGGCATGTAACACATTAAGGTAAGTGTGAAATTTTGAATTAGATATACTTATACTCTTTTAAAACATACTATATTTTTACCATGTCTATGACTTTCATCTGTGTAACACAAAAGGAGACATTTTGCTTTAACTTAAAGGTTCCACAATGACCATACGAAGAGCAGACCAAAATAGTGAAACTCTTGACACTGATCTGCCATAGCGCTTCTTGATGCATTCATGAAGGTTCATTTGAGAGCTAGGGATGTCCAATTCATGAATGTATGAGTCTGATCTTTTCATTTATCCAGTTAACAAAATCAGTTTGAGTGATTCGTTCATGAAGCTGAACTGATTCTTGAGTTTAACTCACCGACTCAATGATCCAGTCAAAACAGTAACAGATTATCATTGAAAAACGACATCAAATCATGACTTCAGAGCACTTACATAGCACATGAGTCATATATTTTATGGTGATTTTGTGATACTTTTATGGTGTTTTGCTAAGTCCTGTTCCTGTTACTTGTAGAGGCAGAGTATGCTACTCAAAATTTTCTCTTTTTATGTTTCACAGAAAATAGAAAGTCATAGCAGTTAGGAACAACATAAGCTTCACACACTTGTTCCCACCGTTTTACAAAATATCCAATATTGTACTGTGAACTCTTTAGTCACTAACAACACTAATGACCTGAATAAATATGTAACATTATTAAAATCAATTTATGTCAGTAATGTTATTAAGGCTTGGCAATCTTCGTCCAGCACAACACCTCAGTCTCTCTCACTCACCTCTCATGAGGTTGTACATGTTCAGGTAGTTTGTTCCTGAGTCTAAAATGGCATACCAGCTACGAGAGACAGACCTGCCCTGAGGAGAGATTGAACGTTTCCAGTAGGATTTAATTATTGTCAGGACATTCACAAAAAACTGGAAATGTAGCATCGAAATGGAGTATGTTCACTGTTGGAAGTCGCCCTCACCTGAACATCACAGGTGTCTGGGTCTGGACTGCTGAGGTTGAAGCTGATGTCATCCACAAACCTCATCACAGGAGTGGTGTGTGTAGCAGTGATGTCCTCTGCATTAACAGACACCAGCTGAAGATATGAAACAAAATCATCACAGTTTAATAAGCATACAATTATGCCTAAAAATCATGGAGAACAGCAAGAAAACAAAAGGTGAGTAAATATGAGAGCAGTGCTTTTGATTGTTGTGCAGAATGTTTAGGATGTTTTAAGCCCTTCAGAGCGGTGATGTTCAAGGTTATACAGATGGGGTCATTTACCAGTGCTTGGCGAAATTTCATGGGCAAAATCCAGTCGTTTCAGAATCCGCAGGAGTTTTGTATCATGTTAATACTATGGTATTTTTTGAAGTGCCTTGTAAATACCCTGGTGTAGTAATATGGTAATGGTTTGTGGTAATTTAATGTTAGTTAGATACTGTATATTACCTGTTTGATGATATATTCATTCCTATTATATGACTTACCTATTATATTTACTAGTTGCCATATCAACACTATATAGAGAAAACATTTACGCTGAACATTTATTTAACCATTACAAAAGTAAATTTCTTAAGTTAATTTTTCATCTCAGTTTTTGGTGTTTATTTAAAGCTGCAATATGTAATATTTTTTGGCCGCTAGAGGTCGCTAGAGGCCTATTCAAAACAAAGGCGTAGCTTGATGACGCCAAGTTTGAGAGTGGAATCTTGGGACATGTGGTCTCCACATCAACAGATGGTGCAAAAGAATAGGGATAGGAATCAAGAAGAAATCATGTTCATGGATGCGATTATTAACGTTACTGTAGTATGAAGCAGAGCAGAAGCGAGTGTTGTGGAGCTGAACGAGGAGCTGGAGCGATTGATCAACACACGCCGCAAGCAGCCGGACTTTTATTATGACACAGTCGCCGGCGCCGCTTCCGCTATTCCAGTCACGAGTATGAGGTAACGCAGCTCTGTTTATCATATTAGATACATCTGAGTGTGTTGAAAATTATAATGTTACTCTGTGCGTTCACTCGGCGGCTGCTGTGAGACACTGTTACACACTGCAGTAAGATAGATCGATTTTAGAATATCATATTAAATATTGGATGGCTTGTGTTGATAAAAGGCATGCAATTAATTTTAAAACATATTTTATGATGGAGAAAATTCTGTATTACTGTTACTAAAAATAAAGCTGCATCTGATTATGCTGTTAGCTACTTGACAAAACAGTGTTTTTTCCTCTGAGGCATGGTAAAGCATGGTACTCGCAAAAAATCAAGAAAATTAGATTTAAACAATAAGACTAAACGTGTTGAGCTATATAACAATAATTAGTTTTCTGTCTATAAATATATCAAAACAGTTGTTCCCTTGTCTATTAAAACGTGTAATATATTAAAGCGTCTTTGGTGTTTCCGTAGTTTCTACAAAATAAAACCGGAAACCGAGGGTAACGCGGGTATGACGCAATTGACAGGCGACTCCTCACACGTCCCGGAGCAATTTTCTCACGATTTACAAATAGTTGGAAACATTTGGGATATTGTAAGTACTCAAGTGAAGAAAATATATAACACTGGCCTAGTGGTTTTTGGATATTTTACTGCAAAAATATTACATATTGCACCTTTAAGACAAGAAAAATCTACTATTTCAGTCTCCAACAGCAGAAGACACTAGCTAGGATTAAATCCCAGTTAAGCAGGTAGAGTATGTTGTAACACTGTGTTATAATGTGTCCAGCTATTAGAACTATGCCGTTCTATGACATTAGTGATTTAACTCACATTATTCTTATGAATTTTATTGAGAAACTATGAGAAACGGGTCAATAAAGAGTGAGAGTCAATGTTCAGCTGGCATGTCTAGTTGTCTCCTGTTCTGTGAGAGCTGTGTATGTCAAACTACAAAATTAGTTTATTTTAAATTATTAAAAAACACTGTTATATATAAAAAATTAATAATTTTGTTTTAATGACATGTTGTCACATTTCACTTCCATTCTTTCAGGGTAAATAAAGAAAACAGTACACACTGTAATGAAACAAGGCCAAATAATTGTACTCGATGTGTGAAATGAATGTGGGAAAAAAATAAAATATTCCCAAATGGATTTACACAAACTGAAAAGTGTTAGGTTGCCTGCTCTCCCCTACATCTGAACCATTTCAGCTTCCTGTCCACCATCTTTAGTCTTTTTCTTTATATTCATGCACACACTCACAGAATAAAGGCACCTTTGGCTCTTCCCAGGACATGTTTCTGTTGACCACTCTTTAATCTGGTTGACCAAGAGTGAGGAGACGTCAAAGCAGGGAATACCGATTTTCCTAAAATAACAAATAAATACTTAAATAAGACAAATACTTAAATATATTTATATACATATGAAATATAAGAATGTAAATAATTGGCCTAGCCTACTTGAAATGTTTCTACAAACAGGGAGTCAGCAATACACGTGCAGATATGTATTAATGTGTTTGTAAATCTGGACAATTTGGCCTATTGCGGTTACGAACCACTCAACAGCGCACTGTGCATGGAGCGGACCGGCCGCCAAAGCGCACAGTATCCCGATACCGAGAGCCAGTGCAGCCAGCGCGGACACACACACCATCATCTTTCGGTTAGAGCTGCACCATGAGGAGTCGGCGGAGCTGGAAACACCCTCGTCGCGTAACAAGCCAGTGCTCATGCTCGCCGCGTCTTTATCGCGGCCGTACAGATGTAGGATCCAGATCAGCTGAGTCCGCTCTGCGGGTCTACAAAATATTAGCACAGGACGGTCGAGGTGCCACACTTCACATGAGAGGCCTATGGTAGAGTACAGTGCCTGTCTGGATTATGCATTGTTTATAATCCCGTTCAAGAACAGGTTATTGCTACTGGTGTCCGTTGCGTGTTGGGGGCGTTAACACAGGAGCGCAAAGCAAGACGCAGCTCACCGGAATGGAAGGGGTCTCGAGACGTCACCTCAGACTGATCACTCGGACCAATCAGCTGTATCTCGACCCTAGTATTCAGAAACAGTAAACATGCTGCGGCGCAACGCAACGCTCTCCTATGTTCTGTACAGATAGTGAGTGTATGATAAGGAATGTCTTTTTTCTGCACGGTCCCATGATCTCTATTGCACAGTAACGGAAGCGCACGAGTTAGTTCTGGAAGAGCACAGTCCAAGAGTCAGCAGAAAACGATATTTGAAAGTGGTGAGTACTACACGTTAAATCATATAATACAATGGATTTTCTGAAATTACCGCTGAATAATGATGTAAAGGAATGTAAAGGTTAAAGAATATTCTTTTAGCATTTGCCCTGAGCAATTGAGCATGTTTGTTTCCCACCCATTTAATGGAAACGAAACTTACTGACAACTCATTTGAAGGACGAACAATAGAAACCTCTAACATGCCCAACAACATCAACAACCATGATAATAATAATAATAACATGCCATCCAAATATTTATTTACAACAAACAAAAAAACACTCCACTAATCTTTAAAGGCAAATTAGTAATGTAAAATATGGGTAATTTTCCCAAACGCCCAAAAAAACAGGGTTGCATAGTTGAGTTTAAAATTGAGAAAATATTGTCTTCCTGTTATGCTGTAGAAAGGGGAAAAAATATTGTTAGGGATTTTTTTTTCAATGTTAAATGATTTTGATATGGGGATGTGGTAAATTGGGCGCAAATATTTTATTGCAAATTAAAACAATTTAATTACACACAAGTATTAATGAACTTATTAAAGGATTAGTTCAATAAAAATAACCCCATGATTTACTCACCCTCAAGCAATCCTAGGTGTATATGAATTTCTTCTTTCAGATGAATACAGAGTTATATTAATAAATATTCTGATGCTCCAACGCTTTATGATGGCAGTGAACGGAAACCACCTGTTTGAAGCTCGAAAAAAAAGTGCATCCATCCATCATAAATGTACTCCACACGGCTCCAGGGAGTTAAAGGATTAGTTCACTTTCAAATTAAAATTTCCCGATAATTTACTCACCCCCATGTCATCCAAGATGTCCATGTCCTTCTTTCTTCAGTCGAAAAGAAATTAAGGTTTTTGATGAAAACATTCCAGGATTTTTCTCCTTATAGTGGACTTCAATGGTCTCCACTGTTGAAGGTCAAAATTACAGTTTCAGTGCAGCGTAAAGGGCTTTAAATGATACCAGACGAGGAATAAGGGTCTTATCTAGTGAAATGATTGGTCATTTTCTAAAAAAAAAAAAAAAAAAAAAAGTATATGCTTTATAAACACAAATGATTTTTCCGTAAATTGAACAGGGAAGGTGTAGGACATACAGCGTAAGCTTTTTGAAGAATACGGAAGGAAGGTCGTCTGGCGGAAGCACTTGCGAGGTGATCATTTGTGTTTATAAAGCATATACAATTTTATTTATTTTTTTAGAAAATGACAGATCGTTTCGCTTGATAAGACCCTTATTCCTCGTCTGGTATCATTTAAAGCCCTTTGAAGCTGCACTGAAACTGTAATTTTGACCTTCAACCTAAAGGCCTTCTGAAGCGAAGCGATGCATTTGTGTAAGAAAAATATCCGTATAGCATGTTATTAAGCAAAATATCTAGCTTCTGCCAGACCGCCTTCCGTATTCAACTAAAAAAAAAGTCAGTTGAATACATAAGTTGAATACGGAAGGCGTAGGACATAAAATAAGCATTCTGAACTGCGAGAGGTGTTACACTTTCTTCGTAAGTTGAATACGGAAGGCGGTCTGACATGAAACATGAAAGTTTTGCATTTATTGCTTTAAAGGTAATGGGACAGCAATTTGAAATGCATAATTATATATAAACTCACACTCTTCATCTCAGGTTCATTATGGCAGAAGATTTGACAACTCCATTGCTCTCAGACTCTGAAGTCCCTGCTGAAGTCCCTGCTGAAGCCCCTGCTCTGAAGACCAGCCCTACGGTGGCCATACTCGGTTCTGGAGACTTTTCTCGCTCACTGGCTGTGCGGCTGGTAGCTTGTGGTTTTCGAGTGGTGGTTGGGAGTCGGTGTGTAAATCGCATCCCGTCAGGACTGTTCCCTGATGCAGTGGAGTTGAGGAACCAGGAGGGGGCAGTATCACAAGCAGGGTGTCTGGTGTTTATGGCCTTGTTCCCTGAGCATTACCGCTCCTTGCTGGGGCTACAGTCTGCACTTGCAGGGAAGGTGCTTGTGGATGTAAGTAATGCAGCAGAGATGAATAACCATGGTCCTTCTAATGCGGAGCGACTAGCTGAGCTATTTCCAGACAGTCTAGTGGTCAAAGGATTTAACATGGTTTCAACCTGGGAGCTGCAGACCGGGGCTCATGATGGAAGCAGACAGGTCAGGGCTGTTGTTGTGCTATCTGTATTTATTGAAAACTAGTGCAGGGTTATTTGAACTCTATGAGCTTTTACCTTTCACTACTGTAGGTCCTGATCTGCAGTAACAGTACAGAGGGGAAGAGGAAAGTTGTGGAGTTGGCTCGGCAGATGGGGTTCCACCCGGTGGATATGGGTGGCTTGTCTGCTGCTCGAGAAATTGAGGTAGCTCCATTGCGCCTATTCCCATCTTGGAGTGGCTCGATTGTTGTCACCTTCCTCCTCTTTCTCTTCTTCTATGGATATGGTTTTCTGCGGGGAATTCTGCTGCCATTTCTTGCACAAGGACACAATACTTTCTACCGTCTCGCCCTCGGTCTGGTGAATGAGAGCCTGCCAGCGGTAGCCTTGGTGACCCTGGCACTTGTATACTTCCCAGGCTTGTTTGCTGCGTGGTTGCAACTCTGGAAGGGCACCAAATACCAACGTTTCCCATCCTGGTTGGACAACTGGTTGCAGCGGAGGAAACAACTGGGTCTGTTGAGCTTCCTGTGTGCAACATTGCATGGTGTCTACAGCCTTTGCCAGCCGCTGCGCAGAATTACACTCTACAGGCTTGTCAATACTGCCTACAGACAGGTGCACAAACAAAAAAACAGCCTGAGAATAATGATCTTGAGATGTTTAGTATGTCATTTGAAGTGCCTAACAAAAGGAAAGTATACTGTATGCTATGTTTTTGTCTGAACGAATCAGGTTAAAGCAGGTGTAGAGGAGCCTTGGGATGAGGTGGGGGTTTGGCGATCTGAGCTGTACCTTTCTTGTGGAGTGTTGGGTCTGGGCGTCCTCTCTTTACTGGCCATCACCTCCCTTCCCTCAGTGGGCAACACCCTCAACTGGAGAGAGTTTACATTTGTACAGGTAAGCCCATACATACCATAAAAGTATTTCCCATTCCTGTTCCTTGAGGCACACCAACAGTGCACATTTTGGATCTCTCCCTTATCTGACTCATCCATTTCAGGTTTTGGAGTCTTTACTGACAAGTTGAATCAGGTGTGTTTGATTAGGAAGAGTTTGATAATGTGTAATGTTGGTGTGCCTCCAGAAACAGGGTTGGGAAAGACTTTCATTACACATTTTCCACACTTGACTACTTTGGCTGGAGCTTTGGTGAACCAGCCCATACTCTGCCTAAACCAGGGGTGGCCAAACCTATACCTGCTACCTTCCTGCAGCAGTCAGTTTAACCCTGTTCCAACACACCTGCCTGTATTTTTTTTAAGTAATCCTGAATAGAGTTGGAGCTTATCTTGGCAGGAAGATAGCTTTCTAGGAGCAGGACTGGCTACCCCTGGACCTGAGTTAGATGCGTTCCTGGGTCAACATATTTTGTTGATCCTGGAACAACATTCTAGTCTGGAAATTTAGTCTTAACCCTATTTCTACCCCTAAACCTAATCCTACCCATAAGTTATCCCAAAAATCAGAGGGAAATGATAGATGAATAACACTGATGTAGAAGCACCAATTCATAATTTTAAGCCTAAACTTGACATAATCTGTAAACTTGTCCCTCAAATCTGATTGGTTGATTTGAATGTTGTTCCAGGATCAACAAAAATGTTGACCCAGGAACATGTTGAACTCAGCAATATCAGGTTATGCGGGGTAGGCAACCCTGCCGCTGGGGGTACCATCCTGCAGAATTTATCTCCAACCTAAATCAAACACATCTGAAATAGCTAAACTAGGTGCTCAGGATTACTTTAAAGGTCTGTTGGAGCAGGGATGGAAACAAAGTCTCCATGAAGGTAGTTTACCAGGACTTTCATCATGACTAACTACCCCTTCCCTGGCCTAAACTCTCTGTGCACGTGTACACAAATTCAAAAATAGACTCTGCAGAGATTATATCCAACCCCTCTCAAGCACACCAGCCTATAATTTTTAAGTAATCCTGAAGACTCTGATTAGCTAGTTCATGTGTCTCGAAACTTGACAGGGTAATGGGTCTGTTTCTCAATTTTAAGAATGCAAAGAATGAACTTAAAATCTCTTGGAGACCTGTCTTACCAGGCTTCCTTGAACAAACTCAAGAACTCATAACTTATCTTTGTGAGAATTGAGATGTGATCTTGTTGCTTAACTGACCGTCCCAACACATTATAAGTAGTGGGACAGTATCACTCAATGCACTATAAATAAAACATAAGATCATAGATGTCATAAATTATTCACTTACTAGCATATTATTGTGGATCTTTTTCTTTTACTTCATGTATGTGTGTATGTAAAATATTTCCTATGCAGCGGGAATCTCTTGTGCTAAGTGAGAACAAGATAAGATTAAAAATTACAGGCTTCCGTACGTCATCCATCCACAATGACTTTTTGGATTTCTAACTGTTCGATTTTGTAGTCTGCATTCTTTGCATCCTCAATATCAAGAACACATCTAGGTAATTTGATGCATCCTCTGTACTTGAGTTCTTGAATCGATATTTGACAGTTGATGATGATGTAGAACCAAAACACAAGGATGCAAGATCGCACAAGAATGCATATTGAGAAATGAACTGGGTCTCGAGGAGCAGTGTTGAACAGTTCCAAACTATATGTAGTTACGGGCCTAGTTGAAACCTGGTACCTAAACTTCCAATCCGATCTGCTCTGCTACATGTTGATGTTAGTTATAACAAGCTAGTTTTGGTGCATTAATTGATTGATAGTTGACTTTTAGGCCCGTAGGAAACATGAAAATGTTGCTCTGGGTGGAAAGTATTAAAAAAAACCCCGATATTGTGACGATTTCAAATGTACATAATTTTGGTAATGTCTTTGATTAACATGCAAATGAACATTCAACCCACAAGCAGTCACAGCTTTTTAGCATTTACTAAATTTTAAATTAGTTTTCTCTCTTCTTCCTTCAGTCAGGTTTGGGCTATATTGCTCTGACTCTGTCCATCATGCACACGCTCTTCTTTGGCTGGGATTTTGCCTTCCACATTGAGGCATATCCATTCTATATGCCACCCAGCTACGTATTGGCTGTAGTTCTGCCCTGCATCATTCTGGTGTGCCGTTGCTTTCTGCTGCTACCATGCATCTCCACCAGACTGACACGAATCCGCCGCGGATGGGAGAGTAAACGCAACTGTCCAGTTTTACAGCACCACCATGTGGTGGCTAATAGAATACCATAGAAAGTCTGGGACGAAATCCTAGGTGGACTTTTATAAGATGGAAGTGTTAAACGGATATACAGTTGGCAGTGCAGTGGCCAACAGTTTAAATATGCAAGTATAAAAAAATACAAGGGCTAAATATAAAGTTGAAAATGTTAAAGTATTTTGAGACTGGTCAAATTCTCTGACTAGTTTAGTTCAGCCTTACCTGAAAGTGAGGTAATATAGCCTTCAATAACTCCTGACTCAACTTTTCCAACACTTTCTTTGAACTGAACTGTGCCTTATATTGTTACCATATCCCAATATTTCAGATGATCTTCCTCTGGGCCAGTTACTTTGCAAACAGGGAGTCCTACGTTATTCTGAGTACTAATAATGACAAAAATGGCACTGCATTTATGTGTGTAAACTGTTGTAAACAAAGCCTGTGTGAAATTACACTTTGTAATTAAATGTTAAATTTGTTTTGGGACATCTGTTTATATACACAAAACAAATTCAAAATGGTATAAAATAACTGCATATTTTGCTCTGATAAACTCATTAAATGTTACAAATTTTTTATTTTCACATCTGTTCCTTGGTCTGACTGATAAGTTGTAGTTATTGTGGATATTGTACAAAAATAAGTTTTGAACTGAACTTTCAAACAATAATGTTTTTGGTGTTGTGAAAGCACGATTCTTACCTTCAACTTTATTTAACAAAAACAGCAAACAACTTCCAATGTGTCATTTAAATTAAACAAAATATCTGGTATCTGATTTGTTCGAACTGAAATTAAAAAAAAAAAAAAAAAAAATCTAAAATAATTGGTACTCAACACACATTTTAGCTCTGAAAATAAGAGCATTCTTACTTAAGAAAATAATTATTCTTTGACAACATAAAAACATCACTCAAAATTTGTCTTGTATATCTGAAACTGTGCAGATAACATTTGAATGGAAAGACTACAATATAAAAGTAAAGCTATAGATTAAATTAAAACAGATGTTTCAATCCCATTTAAAGATCACAGCAGAAAAGAAGTGCCTCTGGTGTTGAATCCTGATCGCCATCACCATTCTGTGTGTGGATTGGCCTTGAACTTTTTATAGTCTGCCATTTTGAAGAAGGCAAGTTCTGTCTCATTGGCTGTGAAGAGATGAAAGTTGATGAAATAAAGATTTCAGCAGGAACACAAATAGTCAATTACCAGAATTGGGCAGACTTAGTTTTGCATTTGTTTTTAACGTATATATATATATATATATATATATATATATATATATATATATATATATATATATATATATATATATATATATATCATACAGCATATGGCCTTCATATATTAATATTAATCGCAAATTCCGTTTAGTTTATTTCCGTTCACCAAAACAAAACCTAAATATTGCTTTTACATACCAACACCACATGCCCGTAACCTGCAGCCATCACGCAGAATCAACTTCTCATCATCTTCTAAACTCATTACAAGCTCATTCGTCTGAAATCATCACAAAAAAAAAATCTTGTTCAATATTTATCATATTAGGTTAATTTACTCATTTTGTACAGAAATGAGTTAATTTAACCCACTGTATCATATTTTATAAGCACATGTCTATGGTCTCTAAAGTATCAAATATGATACTCAACAAAAATTACATGTGCAAGCTTTTTTTTTTTGATATTTTGGTAACACTTTACAATAAGGTTCATTAGTTAAACATTAGTTAATGCATTAACTAACATGAACTAACTATGAGCAATACATTTGTTGCTGTATTTACTAATCTTTGTTAACATTAGTTAATGAAAATACAGTTGTTCATTGTTTGTTCATGTTAGTTCACAGTGCATTAACTAATGTACTAAGAGATGTAGAAGAGATTTATTTCAAAAGCATTAATAATCGTTTCTGAACATTTGGCATGTACTTTAATAATAACAATTCTATTACTTTTAATATATTGTATCATATTATTTAGTATCCTGATTATTAAACGCTACTTTTTACAGGACAATGGTATGTGTTATAACAATATAATATAATATAATATATATATATATATATATAATATAATATTATATATATATATATATATATATATATAAAGTGCTGGAGGCGTGGCTTGGGGAAGTGGCCAGATTTTCCTGCTCTTTTTATCTCTAGCTGATTACATGCTGATAAATTTTAACCCAGCAGTCTACTTCTGTGATAACATGGACATTTGTACCACAGAAATAACGATACTGTGTGGTTGAAAGACTGTTTGTGAAGCTCTTTCATTCATGATAGGATCAGCAGCAGCAGGAATGAGATTGTGTGGGAGTTTGAAACAAAATCGCGATCTTTTAACGACTAATCGTGCAGCTCTACTTTAGAGCAGTGTTTCTCAACCAGGGGTCCATGGACGCCTAGTGGTCCTTGACATAATGCTAGGGGGTCCTTATAAAATATCTGAATATGATTTTTTGTATATTTTGACATGTTCCCATAAAAGAAGATAATATATGTATAATATAACTGACAATATGACTAAATATAGGAAAAGTCAACTAACGTAGTAGTAAATTTTACTATAATAATCATTAATGTCTTTGTGATGACCAAATGCAAGTAATAATATTTATTTATTTCAAAGACATTAATGATACCAATGAGCCAGTTTTATTCTGGGGTCCTTGAGGATGGTTTCAAATATGACAGAGGTCCATTACTCAAAAAAGGTTGAGATTCACTGCTTCAGAGGGCCGAAGAACTTGTCCAAGTACAGCACTTTCCCCCAGCTGTAATCATGTCAATATTTTATGCCACACGTTGCTAAGCATATTGATATTTACCTTTGCTCCATGAGCTTGGTGTATGATTTTCATTGTGTCTGCAACAACACAACAACAGGATGTTAAAATCAATAACTGCGACACATATTTTTGGAAATAAGTAGCAAGTGTAAACTCACCATATTCAAACTTCTTAAACGGTGGAGGCAATCCAGCTCTGGTTGAAACGTCTTCAAAGACAGAAGTGCTTTAGTTACTCATTATTATAATATATCTGAATTAATTTTACTGATAAACATGAATCACGGGAGTTCTGTTTACATCTACCCGTTGTCGTCGTGTCTACCTTGTTTAACAAATGTAATAAACTCCTCCACCGTCTGATCTAAATGAACGTCTTTGAACACCACCGGTTTGAAGTTGCGATGCTCAAAAGACCGAACCAGACGAACCGTCAGAACCGCCTGATCACACATCTCGAGCCCGGATGAATTCCCTACACTGAATTATTATATTATATGATTATAGCGTAAAAATAAACATATGTAAATGACCCTGAGAACAATGACAGACAGCAGTGAGCACTTCGGTATTTAGCGTACTTATATATTTAATAATAACGATTTCAAAGCGTTTATTTCCAGCATGTTCTGTAAAGTGAACTTCTAGACCAAACTAGCCGCTGCATGATGCATCGATTAGGCAACAGCAGTATCAGGCAAGAGCAATAGATAAGACATTCAACACGTGACTCCTTCACTGTGGAAGCGGCAAAGAAAAATAAATGTCAGCATACAGCAGTCCGTTATATCTGAATATATTTTATGGCTCGTTTTATGAGCTCCTATTTTCATTCTTTTATAAGCACTTAGGTGTGTTCATTTATATATTTATCCTGGTCAGAAATGTAATACAAAAAAAGTCTATTTTAATTTAAACACTATTTAAAAAAACAAAACAAAAAAAAAACACTGAGTAAGGTTGAACTTTAAACAACATTTTGTAAAGTAATTTGCATGTAGATCGATGTACTGTTGAGTTACCAAATAGCTTCATGACTCCAAAAATGGAATAAAAAACATCATGTACCCCAAAAATGTAGGGTTAGTTCACCCAAAAATGAAAATAATGTCATTAATTACTCACCCTCATGCCGCTCCACACCCGTAAGACCTTCGTTAATCTTCGAAACACAAATTAAGATATTTTTGATGAAATCCGATGGCTCAGTGAGGCCTTCATAGCCAGCAATGAGATTTCCTCTCTCAAGATCCATTAATGTACTAAAAACATATTTAAATCAGTTCATGTGAGTACAGTGGTTCAATATTAATATTATAAAGCAACAAGAATATTTTTGGTGCGCCAAAAAACCCCCCAAAATAACGACTTATTTAGTGATGGACGATTTCAAAACACTGCTTCATGAAGCATCAGAGCGTTATGAATCTTTTGTGTCGAATCATGATTCGGATCGCGTGTCAAACTGCTGAAATCACGTGACTCTGGCGCTCCGAACAGCAGATTCGACACGCTGATTCATAACACTCCGAAGCTTCATGAAGCAGTGTTTTGAAATCGGCCATCACTAAATAAGTCGTTATTTTGGTTTTTTGGTGCACCAAAAATATTCTCGTCTCTTTATAATATTAATATTGAACCACTGTACTCACATGAACTGATTTAAATATGTTTTTAGTACATTAATGGATCTTGAGAGAGGAAATGTCATTGCTGTGAATCCATCGGATTTCATCAAAAATATCTTAATTTGTGTTCTGAAGATGAACGAAGGTCTTACAGGTGTGGAACGACATGAGGGTGAGTAACTAATGACATTATTTTCATTTTTGGGTGAACCAACCCTTTAACAGAAGTTGAAATTGTATTTAAATACATCAATTCTTGTTTTAAAAAGTTAAAGTGGGGTTTACTTTTCATATATTTACATTTATGGATATAAAACTTTCCAATAAATAAAAGAAGGATTATACAAAAACTTGCATTAAGTAGATTCTTGTCTCCTGGTCAGAAATGTAATGCAAAAAAAAATTGGACACCATTCTAAAAAAACCCCACTATATTTGTTTTAGATAGTGAGAGTAAGGTTGAACTTTAAACAACATTTCGTAAAGTAATTTGCATGTAGATCAATGTACTGTTGAGTTACCAAATAGCTTCATGACTCCAAAAATGGAATAAAAAACATCATGTACCCCAAAAATGTATATGCATTTAACTGAAAATGTTAATATTTGTGGTTAATTTTAAATGCATTAAAAGTAGGTCATTACAGGTCTGGGTGCACCTTTTCAAACTAAGGATCAGTTGTTTGTTCATAATGTAAAGCCACTGATAACTATCAGAAACACGTCAGTGTAACAGTGTATCTGTCTGTCTGAATAAAGGCCATCTCTATTTCTGCACTCAATCTCAATCTGGCATCCCTGGCCTGACCCTGTGGCCCAGTTCAGAGAACCTACAGTTTTCTGAATTTGATTGGACCGGTAGCTCAGTACATGCTCCAGCAGCCAATGGGGTGAAGGGGGCGTGGCCGCGGGCATGACAGCCGACACTACTGCAATCGTCGGAGCGCTGCTGCCATTCACAGCGGTTCTGAAGCGCATCATTTTAACAGACTGAAGCATCTGCAACCATGTCTGAGGTCAGTATGAACAAACTCGACGCTTTTGTTTGACACGAGGGTATCTGAGCCTTGCAATGGGCCGTATTTATAACTATTATTCGGTAAAGAGAGCGACATGGTGCTGTTTGAACGGGCCCACGTGAACTGGCAAGCATTTCATATGTTATAAAGATGAATAGGGTTTACCTCGGTCAAGAGAGGTGAGTGAATGAAGTAAAGAGGGCATATACTGTACGCGTGTAGCGCCATGTCCGCGCGGGCGTGGCGTGACTGCACTAGAGTGTAGAGCGCGCGGCTGAGCGAGCGCTAGAGTTCCGCTGTGTGTTTATCGTAGTTTTTTACGCATCGGAAGCCTTTTGCACCGCTTCATCGCGATTTTACGACACATTATAGAGATGGTTACTCCCAAAATCATGTAGTATCGAATGACTTTCACAAAAGGAGATGTTTGTGATAGCCTCAGTCACCATTCATTTTCTAAGGATGGGAAAATTATGCAATGAAAAGTAAAAGGTGACATTATTACTATCGCGTTTTGTTTTTTTGTTTTTTTTTTTGTTTTTGTTTTTTTTGTCCAAATGCCTTAATAATAATAACAAAAACAAAGATATGACATCCAAAGTATGTAATTTAGTACAGCTAGATCTCTTTTATTGAATAAAAAAAGGTTTTAATTATATTTTGCTACATATAAAGGTATTTTAAAGATTTTGAAGTGTCAAAAGGTCATTCGGTTTAACCGTCCAAAGACCAATACAGCCATTTCATTTGATTAAAATATTTAAAATGTAATAAATGTATATATTTTTTTTATTCTGGCATGATTTTATAACATCATATATCAACATAGCGCAAAACGGTGTTAAAATTATGTGTAGAAGTTGTTGCTTTTTTACGAGAAAAATGTCTGGAAAAATGAATTTCATTGATGTCATTCGGAATAACCGATATAAAGGGACCAATATCATCAATATCATGTGACAGGATGTGACATCATTCCGACACCTGCAAAGGACCACATGGCAGTGAAGTAAAGTAATTAACTCTCTTTTAACTATTTTGAAAAATTTATGTTTTCTCTTGATCATACGCATGTCCCGAAACATCAGGTCATTCGGTACAACCGCTATAAAACATGGAAAATGTTGTAATATTTTAAAAATTTGTACTAAATATAAAATGTTTGATTGTCCTTTTGCTAGCTAGATATCCACCTGTTAGCACTGTTTGAAAATATCGTCATTCATTTTTTTTTTTTTTTTTTTTTTTTTTTTGTTAAACCAAATTACTTTTTTGTTGACAAATTTTTCTCCATCTTGTAAAAAATGTTAAGGCTGAATAAAACTTCAACATTAATTATATCTCCATATTTTTTTTTTTTTTTTTACACTTTTAGAAACCTTATTCATCAGTGACCCAATTTAACTTTGAAGAACATGGAAACTGTTGCAACTTTTTGGGAAGTTTTCTAATCAACTAAAATGTACTTTAATGACCTGATCTTAGAGTTTTTAAAATGGCGTCTTGCAGATCGTTGATAGTTAAGTTGGAAGAAGAGTTATTTTAGTATTAGAACATGTGCTTTTGTTTTGGCCGTTATACGTGAAAATTAACATGTAAAATACGTTAACGGATCTTCTCCAAAAATACTTGTCAGTTAAAGATGTGTGAAAGGGTCTTCATCAAGCTTGTTCTAATGCACACTGAAATCTGATAAAGTGTTTCTATAGTAACACTGAGGTTTAGCTGCTGGTTAGTGTGGTTCACTGCAGCAGGAAGATGATGAGGAGCCTTGATGTGCGTGTCACGTAATCAGAGCAAAGAATCACAGGCATAGTAAAGTATGTGTAAGAGGGATGGAGTTTGACCGCGTGATTAGAGATCTGCTAAAAGCCTTTTTATTGTGTGCTTGCTCTTGTGCCGTGGTTACGTAATCACTTCATGTCTCCCACCAGCACTGTGAAGCAAGACTGAGAATGCAAAATGGCCATGACCAAAATCTTTTCAGCCCTCTTTTGTAAGAAATAACAATGAGAGCAGAATGCATATGGATGTAGAGGGGTTTTTGGAAAGCTTATCTGCTTTCTGTATGCAGTGCAGAGTCCATAATTAATGCAGCTTGGGGGAAATTTCACTGAAAGTGACTAATATTCAGTCTTGCAGTTACATAAATATCACAAACAAATCTACACCATAGATTCTACTGCACCACCTCAAAATAAGTCATGATATTATACCAGAGTTGTGAATTTGGTGAAATGAAAGACTGTTATTTTTTTAGTACTGTCCTGAGTAAGATATTTTACATAAAAGATGATTACATATAATCCACAAAACAAAAAAATAGCTGAGTTTATTAACATAACCCCGTTCAAAACTGTTTTTTTGTTTTGTGATGGTTGTTCATGAGTCTCTTGTTTGTTCTGAGCAGTTAAACTGAGCTCTGTTCTTCAGAAAAATCCTCCAGCTCCTGCAGATTCATCAGTTTTCAAGGATTTTTTGCATATTTGAACCCTTTCCAGCAGTGACTGAATGATTTTGAGATCCGTCTTTTCACACTGAGGACAACTGAGGGACTCAAACACAACTATTAAAAAAGGTTCAAACATTCACTGATGCTCCAGAAGGAAACACGATGCATTAAGAGCCGAGGGGTGAAAACGTTTTGAATTTGAAGATCAAGGTAAATTGTACTTAATTTTTTTTTCTGGGAAACATGCAAGTATCTTCTGTAGCTTCCGAAGGGCAGTACTAAATGAAAAACAATGATATTTAAACAAAATAAGAAAAACTGTGACATCTTCATCCTGTTCAAAAGTTTTCACCCCTCAGCTCTTAATGCATCGTGTTTCCTTCTGGAGCATCAGTGAATGTTTGAACCTTTTTTAATAGTTGAGAACAGTACTAAATAAAAAATAGCATGCAAACTTTCACATAACACTATTATTTTTATGCAAATTTTGGAATATCGCAAAAAAAAAAAAAAAAAAAAAAAAAAAAAAAACTCTGGATGGAAATGCTAAGATGCTCAAAACTTGTCTTTTATATCGAGAAAAAGACGTACATAAACTTTAATGGAAAAACATTTACTGAATAAATCCCTTGATGCACTATAAAATAATAATGTGACTTTGCCTCAACTGAGGATGTGATTGGATAAACTGGTCTAAGCAGTGGACCAATCGCATCACAGCATCTCAGATGTTGGTTTGGTGGTTCTGAAGCGCCTGAGCCAAAGTCTGTCATCAGCAGGGGCCGTGCTCAGGGGGCCGGCTACAGCCACTGCCCCTCTGCCCTCATCGGCTGAGGTACCCCTCTCGCCCCCTCCTCTCCCTTTGAAAAAACTCCCATAAAAGCGTTGCGAAGGGAGGCTAAAGGCCATTCATCATTGCAAACATTCAAAACTCCAGCACTCCAGCAGCCCTTACGAAGATTAACCATGGGTTTACTATGAATAAAACAAACAAACAAACAAAAAACATGGTTATTGCACAAAAATTAACCATAACTCTGCTACAAAATTTAACTATGGCATTTGTGTGGTTGTAATACGCCAGGCAGTCACACTTTAACTCCTGTGAAGAATATTTACCTTACAATCTATTCTTAGTTGATACTAGTAATCTATAACAAAACATTTATAATATTATATATTATGATATACATGTCCTAACGAGTTCCAGATCATTAAACAAATGACATATCAGTGGGATTTCAGTAAAATACAGGTTTTAGTTTTTCAAAGAAAGTGTTTGTTTTATTACTCATTTCTTTCTTCTCAGACAGGTTTGATGAATATTTTGCCAGGTTTTCTTAAGTAAAATGGACCCAGCTTGTATGGAGAGGATCTTGAGACTCCAGCAGCTTTAAATGCCTGTTTGCTGCTCAACGCTGGCTTTATGCTGCCCTCTTAATACAATCAATTTGACACACTTTCCTTTAATAAGCCTTTATCAGACTGAGTTCCCCTGTGCTCTGGATCACTCACAAATCCTTTAACAGTTCAATAATCTCTATTTAGTGTTTGCAGAATATAAGTTTTCAAGGCATTTCATGATTTTCATCTTCAGAAAGATCTTTCTTCCTCTCCATATTGCACAAGAACTGTGACTTGCTTAATAATGTGGAAAAACTTATTTAAGTAGGTTTTCCATTTACCCAAGAAGACCTGGCAAACTATTGATACAGTTATCTAAAAAGATATGAGAAATCATTTTTATTTTACTGAAATCCTACTGGTATGTCATTTGGATAATAATTTGGAACACAATGTATAGATTTGTGCTTTATAATATTAAATTAAATGAATTGTACTTCCATTCAAGATGAAGCTGAGGCAGGCAAATCAGACAGTCGCATGTGGCTGAGAGTAAAGGAATATGCTTGAAATATGCTAAAGACAGACAATAAATTATGTGAATGGAAGAATAATTACAACAACTTAAAATCAATTATACATAAATTGAATTAGCACTAATCATAATTATGTTTAAAATATGATTGTAAAAGTTTTGTTAGGCAGTATCTTAATATATATAGAATGAATGAGTCACCTAAAAAGAGTCAAAGTGAAAGTGCTGTCTTCTTTTTTAATTGGATATTTGTAACAAATGAACAATTTGTATTAACAAGCACCCCCACCCCCCATATCCTCCCGTCCCTTTACTGCCCCTTAAAATGTCTGTGCGTGGCCCTGGTCAACAGAACAATTTGGTTTATTTCCCTCCAGAAGCGTCTCACATGATTATGTTCCCAAACACCTGCATCCGAACACACTCTAAAAAAATAACTAAAGAAAAAAGAAACAAATTTACACAGTAAAATACAGTTTTCCATTGAAACAGTAATATACCATACAGCAATGCATTCTGGGCAATATTTGTCATTTTAAGAAAAGAGGCTTATAGGCTACTTTCTCAAACGACAAATAATATTACCCAGAATGCATTGTAATATACTGTAAAACCAATGCATTCTGGGTAATATTTGTTTTTGAGGACATATTGTCATATTGGTTACTTTCTTGAAAATGACAAATAATATTACCCAGAATGCACTGTTATATTATATTACAGTATATTACTGTATCAGTGAAAAACTGTCTTTTACTGTGCAAAATGTAGTTTTTTTCAGTTATTTTTAGAGTGAGTGTTTGTGTTTTCTCTCTGAGAAGAAAGTCATTTAAGATGGAAGAAAACGGAGCCTCAGGTTCTTCCCCGATTGCAGCAACTTCCATTTTTATTATTTTGCAACAATTTCCCAGGAAGTGACGATTTTGTTCTCTTGAACACATGGGAAGTAAACGCTGCTTTATTCACAAGTTTTATGCGATTTTTCCAATTTTGCAATTTAACTCACTCACTGAACTGCAAGTTATCATAACTTTCAATGATGTATCAAAATTCAATATTTCTGACTGATTGTCCATATATGAAAACATGTAGTCGTGGAGCGTTCAGTCTGGTCACGTTGTGGGTTTTTCCACAGGCTGAGTTTCAGAAAGCAGCAGAGGAGGTCAAACAGCTGAAAACGAAACCAACGGATGCTGAGATGCTGGAGATTTACAGTCTGTACAAACAGGCCACCGTAGGAGATGTTAACACAGGTGAGCTCTTCCTCAAACCCATAAATCTGGCCTAAGCTTATGCATAAAACTAAATTGCAGTTCTTTAAAAAGTGCGTGTGTTTCTTTCCAGCTCGACCGGGCATGTTAGACTTCACTGGCAAGGCCAAATGGGATGCCTGGGAGGCAAAGAAAGGTCAGTCTCTCCTCCCTGCCACCAGAGGGCAGCGAGAAATCATTTTAAGTTTGTGTTTACATATAAAACTGTAAATGATCTGCAAAAGCAGCTCACTCTGTGTGTGTGTGTCCATCTTAATTTCAGGTTTGAGTAAGGAAGATGCTATGAAAGCATACATCGCTAAGGTCGAGGAGCTGAAAGGGAAATACGGCATCTAACAGACGGACCCATCGCATCCAGCCTGCCTTTACCAGCACTGTTCATATAAAGCGCCTTAAGCTCTCCAGTGTGTCCCTCACGAGGGTGTTACGGTTACGCTGTAGCACGCAGGCTCCGATCTGTGAGAGAGAATAGGCTCATTCCTCGCAGGCCAAGAGAAACCGTCCAACAGCAACCATGTAGTGAAAAGCACACATGAATGCAAATGTGTGCAATGCCATAAAATCTCTTTTTCAAAAACCCTGTTTGTATTTTGATAAGGAAAATCATGTTAGAATTTAAGCAAAACCCCTGTGAAAGATTTTCTGATTAAAAATGACCCGATCAAATGTATTACTGTATGTGTGTTGCATTTATTTCATAGTTGTTTCAAGACGTAATAGTGCATGCTGCATTTAATAGACTACACTTGTTTTCCAGAGACGTACCTGACTGTGATAAGATCATCATTCCCATTACATAAGACCTACATCAATCAATCTAGCTAATACTTGATATGATCAAAGTCCTATCAGTCGTTTAAGGGCTTATGAGCTAGTCAAAGGGCACGTCACCTGACTAGACACAAACACAGAGCTTTAAAATATTCCTCTCCAGTGGGTTCATGTGGTGGATGATGTAAAAACATCAAGAAAAGGGTTTCATTGAACTATCAAAGTTAGCTTTATTCTCCAAGTGTGTGCGAACACGGGAAAATTAGTGTTGGTTTCAACTATGTGGCCCTTTCAGCGTATTTCTATCCTAACTAATGTCTTCACCTCAGTCTGTAAAAGGGATCAAAGTCTTTTTGCTAGAGAGCATAAACTGCATTATGTTTTGGGTCACAGTCACTCAAAGGGACTTTGGCCTCTCAATAATGATAATCGAAAGTTTAATCTGTGAAGAGAAACGATGTTTAGCAATACAGTATTCTGAGATTAATGCCTTTAGTGCTTGATGCAAACAACAAAGACTAGTTATTCTACTATAGTGCCTATTACATTTTTATTTGTAAAAATGAGCCATTTTACTTTAGTGGAAAAGATATTAGTGATAAACCTGCTAAAAAACAAACAAACAAACAAACAGAAAGCCTAGCCTGGCTGGCTTGTCTTACCTGGTCTCTAAGTTTGTCCAAACTGGTTTTCAATTGGTTGAAATGCTTTCCACACACTAAAGTTTGGGTTTCAGTCATACAAAATGAAAATGAAAAAATGTGAGTGTTATTGTTCAAATGTTTCCAATAATGTTTTGTTGCCTTCATATAGCTAAAATGAAGAAAACATAAGTGATCCTGTAGGGCAAAAAAGGGGTGAAGTTGAAGAAACTCTCAGACTCCACAGATAATGTCTGATTCCTGGTTACCGAATAGCGTCCGTGACCGGAAAACTAACGCGAGCGCCCGTGATCTGCGTGTCAAGGACGAGACGGGCGGGTGTGAAGACTCAACTACTTCAGTTAATGTTACACTGAAATCATACTGTACTTTCGACTGGAGTTGACTTGGCTTCTTCGTCTCGCTTCTCCTGGTCTGTGGCTGTAACGCACTGTGAAATCAATATGACGGCCATAAATATCAGGGTAATGCCTTTTAAATGTTTATTTTACGCTTAGAATGTTTTTTTTTTTTACATTTGCTTTGGATTAAAGAGGAAGATAAACCTTAATATTTAGCGCAAGCTCGTAAAGTAAGATTTCAAAAAACAACAAGATTGTTTATGGTCGTGAACTGGGAAACATTTTTATTAGCCTATTTGCAAAAAATGTGCATAGGTTACTCCTTTGTTTAATATACTATATTACATATTTAGGAGGTAAACAGACTTGACAGCTTTCAGTCAGAAAGTAAAAAAGTACTAAAGCTTTCAAAAGGTACATCTTTGTACCATATTTACCGTCTAAAGGGTGCATATTAGTACCTAAATAGTACATATTACCTTTTGAAAGGTAATATATTCTCCTTATAGTGGACTTCAATGGGCACCAAACGGTTGAAGGTCAAAATTACAGTTTCAGTGCAGCTTCAAAGAGCTTTAAATGATACCAGACGAGGAATAAGAGTCTTATCTAGTGAAACGATTGGTGGGCAATTCGCAAAGGTCATCTTTACCATGAAAAAAAAAAAAGTTAACCAAAAGAACAAAACCCTTTTTAAATTGTCCATTTAGGTCTGTAATATACTGTATTAATGTGCTCTAACAGAAATTTTAAGAAAATTGCCTTGTTTATCCACAATATATGTGGTAAGCAACAATGCTTAAATAAAATTTTCAACCAACCATATTTCATGCTTTCAAAAAAGGGATCAAAGACCCCATTTTTTAAACTTTATTTTAGCAGTAAGCATTGTGTAGAAAGATGGAGACAAATAAATAAATACACTCATTTAGTCATAACAGCACTGCCTGATGAATTTATAAGGGCTGGAATAAAGAGGTCAGGACGCTTCAGTGCTCTGTCACGTCCGTAACGTTTTAAAGATTAAGTTTATGTCATATAACAATTATAAATGCAAATAACTTGAAACTTTATATGCAAAGCTAAATTATGTTTATGCTTATTAGGATCAACAATTCATTTCACTACGTTGCTCTGAACAACCATAATAAGCGTTACGGACGTGACCGTTACGGACTCTTCATATTAAATCCTATGAGTTTGCTTCTTTAAATTGCTATCATCTGTTTCAGGCTTACCATATCAGAACATATCCAATAATCGCAATACTCCTTGTGCTTTGTTAGTTTTAATATGAAAAAGGTTTAACTTTCAAATTCAGTCGATTTTATAACAAAATTTAAACAATAGATGTCGCTCTTTAATAGCCTACGGCGCGTGACAGATTAAGTTAGCTACTGCAGCGCCTGTAAGCAGCGGATCAGGCACACATGAACCGATCTTCTCTTCCTCTAGCCAGAGAACGAAATATGAACATCAAAAGGTAGGCCTATATGATACAGTACAACTTATAGAAGAGCATTGTGTCTCATAGGACACTTCCCTCGGGAATTGGGATGTCGCGTTACCCGTTGGTTAAAAATGAATAGCCTAGCCTATTGATCACAATCCGCGCGATCAAGCTGACAAAATGAAAATAATAAGATTGCAATAATTTTGACTTGAAATAAAGTTTGATCATTTTGACTCAAGACTCCGCTTTAAACTCTGAAAACTAGCCGAAAAAAAAACCGTGTGGTCATTCATACACAAAACATAAAACTGACATGATTGCGATTGGCAATAGTGTCAATCGGTTCACCTGACTGTGGGGAAAACATGCGATTTTAAACTGCTTTATGATAAACATTAATATTTGTCAATGTATTTTAGCAAGCAGTTCTGTAAGAAGGAAAATCATGGTCTCTAAATTGATTCTTGAACAACGCACATGCTTGTCAACATGAGAAATAGGTCTAATCCATAACCTTTTGCACTACAGAGTATAACGTTACATATGTATAAAGTTTAGTAAAAAGTTGAAAAATTGTGGAGTCTTACCATACTGGTATCCCAGATTTCAATATTTGGTGGTTTAAATGCTTGCTTGAGGTCTCTGTGAAAGTTTTAAAGCAGTTTTAAAGCAGTCTTTTGTGCCGCTTTCAGACCGGTCACATCCGTAACGGAAAACTGTCACATCCGTAACGTTGTTTTTTCCTCATTAATGCGAACACGAAAAATGAAATAAAATTATTATTTTATGCTCTGTGGAGAGCCAACCCTTCTTCATTCGGTGGGCAGTATTACTTTTGGTTTGCTCAATGTAATTCACAGAATTCTTAAAAAATATGTTGTCACCCAAAACTTAGTGACTTTTTTTTGTCACGTCCGTAACGCTGTATATTTCCCTCATCTAAAATATAAAACAGTTGAATAGACTGACATTTTTCTAATGTCTGGACTCCTTTAGTAAGGGATTATGAATATATAAATAGACGGTTCAATATGTTGCTATTAAATGCATTCTTTGAGCGTTTATATTTCAAGTTTTGACTCCAAATGTCACGTCCATAACGCTGGAATTGCCCTGGTCATTTTTTGAAAAAATACAACTGTATATGCTTTATAAACACAAATTATCACCTTGCACATGTTTCCGCTTTCCGCATTCTTCAAAAAGCAACGCTGTATGTCCTACGCCTTCCCTATGGAAAAAAACGAAACTGGCGCCACGTTCGTTCCGTAAGTAGAATAGGGAAGGCATAGGACAATTTGTGTTAATAAAGCATATACAGTTGTATTTTTTCAAAAAAATGGCCGATGGTTTCTCTAGATAAGACTCTTATTCCTTGTCTGGGATCGTTTAAAGCTCTTTGAAGCTGCACTGAAACTGTAATTTTGACCTTCAACCATTTGGGCTCCATTGAAGTCCACTATAAGGAGAATAATCCTGGAATGTTTTCATCAAAAACCTTCATTTCTTTTCGACTGAAGAAAGAAGGACATGGACATCTTGGATAACATGGGGATGAGTAAATTATCAGGAAAATTTTATTTGAAAGTGGACTAATCCTTTAACACTATAGGGCTGTATCAACTACATCCATCTTACCATTAATCAAAATCCATTTACACTGGAATTACCATTGACTAACAATGTTATGAGATTAATGTTCTAAATATAACAGTTTGAATATAGAAATATGAAATGTTATTAAATTATACTATTATGTGAAACTAAAAATGCTGGTAAAGTGAATCACAGTATCATTCGTTCAAACCAGCTGATTCAATCATGAAAGAAGCAAGTGTCCATTAGTCTCAGCCTTGGCTGAACGTCTGATGCATATGGCACACGAAACTGGAGATACTTCAGGAGTTTCAAAGTTGTCATCTGGTTGGTTGAATTCTACAGGATTTCCGGGAGACGTGTGTCGTGTTCTTTAATGGTCCACCTGGAAACAAAGCCGTTGTGATGCCAAACCCCCTTGTGGAAGAATAACGCTGTCATGTTTACAACTGTGACAATGAGCACTTATCAGGATCAAGCAAACGCTCGATTTTCAAAAGTATTTGAAGTTTGCAGCTCCATTGTTGCAATAAACTTGCATAACGTTCTTGAATGAATAATAATTTATTAGGGACATCGACTTTACATTTTCACGCCCCTAAACATGACGCGGAATAAAACAAACTGTGATTGGTTGCTTTACATGTCAGTCAGACGGCCTCTGGGCGGACCTTGGCCAACGAAAGTTCAGACCTTTTGCCGTCAGCCTGAAGTTCTGGCTACGCGAGACTAAGGGCCAGATTTACTAAACGGCAAATTAGCGTGAGAGCACAATTCAGTAAAAACGTTGATGGGAGTGGAAAGTTCTCTACTGATGACACGCAAATTGAAGAACACAGACGCAGCCGAATCATTTCCATAATGACCAACACAATCGATCAAGAGCAGTGCAAATTAGTGTCTGGTTTAAGATATGTTTATTTGGGCAGTAAATAATGGCGCAAATACCAGTAAATTGACTAGCACAAACATTAGTAAATCACCTACAAATGCATATGCAATAAGTTCACCTGCAAAAATAACCATGTCCACACCTCTTCAGCACTAATTTTTCACCGCATGTCTTTAGTAAATCCTGACAGTAGTTTTTAACGCCAAAAGAGGGTTTGTGCTTGTGCAAGCTGTTAGTAAATCTGGCCCCAAGTGAGCACTGACATTATGAATGAGTCATTGAATCATTGACTCACCCGATTTGTTCAAAAACAGTGAATCACTGAAGAACAAAAAAACACTGTGTTGCTGGGAGATGCAATGTTTCTGCTTGTTTTGGAACTATTTCCATAGGCAAAATAGAGCAAAAACAGTCAAAATTGACAATGTTATGTCTAAAAATTGTCAGATCATACAATCAACTTATTGTTTATTGAACTGTTGTTTAAAATTAAAGGGATAGTTCACCCAAAAATTTTGTCATCATCAGATGTGGATGCTGTTATGAGGGATGTCGGAGAGTGGGAGGGGCTTGTGCGGTCTGGCAGAGTTATTAAGAATAAGTTGTCGGGCACACGCTTAATTGAGATTTGATGCCACAGGCCAAATTGAAACAAAAACTTAAAAAATAAAACTTCTTGCAAAAAGAGCAGTCAGAGGCCAAAGGGCAGGTGTTTGAGCACCACTTGGGGTCTATCTGTGCACATGCTTGCCTTTTGTACTTTTTTTTTTCTGAGAGTGAAGGGTGAACCTTAGCAGGATGTCATGTTGATACAGATGTGGACCAGATTTCTTCTGATAACTCTGTTTTTTTCTCTAGGTCGGGGCTGTTCCACATGGGAAGTCCACTCCTCTTTTTCTAGACGTATTTTGCCGCAGTCTCATTATCCTGTGTACATCTCTGTCGGTCGTCCTCTCGTCTGTTGCGGTGTGCGACGGTCACTGGCTGCTGACCGGCAGACACATGTTCGGTCTGTGGTATTTCTGCTCAGTGGAGCAGCAACAGAGCTCTGAGTTGGGGTCGCAGAGCTTCAAAGCCTCCTCTAACTGCACCAGACATCTGGAGGAGGCAGGGGTGGACGGTCTGGGTCTGGGCCTGGCGGCGTGTCGCTCTGTGATCACTCTGGCTGTGGTCAGTGCCATATTCGGACTGGAGTTGCTTGTGATGTCGCAGGCGAGCGAAGGGAGGGACTCCAGTCGGCGCTGGACTCTCGGGGCGCGGCTGGTCCTGCTGGCGGGGCTAATGGCTGCGGGAGGAGTCGCAACGTTTGTACTCCTCTTAGGGACATTTGCAACACTGCTTGGGTTCACACTCACCTTCTGGTGCCAGTTCACGGCCACCTTCCTGTTCTTCCTCAATGGAATGGCAGCACGGCACATCCAGCATATTGAACCTCTGCTGCCCTTTAGAGGACATCCTGACAAACTGTAGAAATAAACAAGCTGCTGATGGTTCATCTTTTGAACCTCTGCTCTGTATCTGCATTCTTTTGAATCCAAAACTGAGTGATTTTGATGGTTTGTCAATAATTAGGTGCACTTTTTTAAATGGACCGTAAAATAGGGCCCAATGTAGCACGGTAATATTAAGGAATTTTCCGTATTAATATTTTACAGGTGTTTTTCATGCATTTTTAATGACGCATTGCATTCTGTTGAGTTTTAGGGTTAAAGGGAAACTTAACGGAAAACGGACGAAAATTACCTTTGCTGTTTTTCTACAGTTTTTTTTTTTTTGGTTACACTTTAGATTAGGGTTCAATTCTCAATATTAACTAACTATTAACTATGACTTTTGCCTCAAACTCCTAATTGGGTCAATGACGTGACGGGTCTTTTTTTTTTTTTTTTTAATAACAAAAAACAAAAACAAAGATATGACATCCAAAGTATGTAAGGTAGTACAACTAGATCTCTTTTATTGAATCCAAAAGATTTTAATTATATTTTGCAACATATAAATGTTTTAGATTCAAGATTTTGAAGTGTCAAAAGTCATTCAGTTTAACCGTCCAAAGGCCAAAACAGCCATTTCATTTGTGATTAAAATATTTAAAATGTAATAAATGTATATATTTTTATTCTGGCATGATTTTATAACATCATTTATCAACATAGTGCAAAATGGTGTTAAAATTATGTGTAGAAGTTGTTGCTTTGTTATGAGAAATAATGTCCGGAAAAATTAATTTCATTGACGTCATTCGGAGTAACCAATATAAAGGGACCATTTTGGATCAAGTCATGCAGCCAATATCATGTGACAGGATGTGACATCATTCAGACACCTGCAAAGGACCACATGGTCATGAAGCAAAGTAACTAACTCTCTTTTAACTATTTGAAAAATTCATGTTTTCACTTGCTCATACGCATGTCCCGAAACATCAGGTCACGGAAAATGTAGAAATATTTAAAAAACTTTTAATAAATATAAAATGTTTGATTGTTCTTCTGGTAGATATCAGCCTGTTAGCATTGTTTGAAAATATCGTCATTCGGTATAACTAAAAGTGTCATTCGGTAAAACCAATTTTGGTTAAATCGAATGACTTTTTTTGGTGACAAATTTTGTCCATCTTGTAAAAAATTACAAAAGCAGTGATAATTGATTATAAGAAACACAATCTTATTGTTAACACTTAATAAAACTTTAAAATTAATTATATCTCCATTATGTTTATTATGTTAAAACCTTTTTTTGTTTTTTAAAAGACCTTTTTTCTGCTTATTAATAGTTAGTAAGGTAGTTGTTAAGTTTAGGTATTGTGTAGGATTAAGGGATGTAGAATAAGGTCATGCAGAATAAGACATTAATATCTGCTTTATAAGTACTAATAAACAGCCAATATCCTAGTAATAAGCAGCTAGTTCACAGTGAGAATTAGACCCTGAACTGAAATGTTACATTTTTTTCCCCCACAGGCCTGAATGTTTTTACTACTCTGTTTGGTTGTTTTATTTATTTTAATCTTAAATAGTTCTTTCACAGCAGATTGTTTCAGTATATCTTTATTTTTTGTCATTGATTATTATTTCCATTTACTGTAATTAATATTAATAATAATGACCAGCAGTTGATAGCTGACTCCAATTTCCATCTGTGGATAAATGATGACTCTTTACAGATAGTCTTTATAGTATATTTAATGAAATATTTTTTACAGTATTTTTAATTCTTTCTTATTTACAGTAAACATCTCATTCATGAGGAGATCTCTCTGCATTTCATTTAATAAAAAGAGCATTCTTGTCATTACATTTGTATGTATTTCATAACTCTCAGAACAACACATATTAGGTGTTCAAGGCATCATTATCATCTCAATATTTACACAGCCAAACTGGGATGAAGAAAAAAAAAAACATTAAAGGATTTTTTAAATGTTTCTTTAGGTTCACTTAAAGTTAATAGTTTTTTTGCACACAAAATAGTAATATATTCATAAAATATGAAGCTTTTCTCATGCAGCCTCGTGTCAGAAAGCTGCTCTGTCTCCTTTTAGACTTCAGTAAACAGTCACTGTTGTGATTAACATCATTGCATCTCATTCCCTGGGTGCTTCTCATTTCTTCAACTGTGAGGAAATGAGGAAACACAAACTACGAAATGAGAAGCACCCCGTCACCTCGTGACTCGTGGAATGGGTGTGGATGTGTTGTTGTGGAGCCGGTCAGATACAAGTGACTATTAAAGTGTGACATCACAATGTGGAAAGAGGCGAACGCTCTTTTGCAGTGAGGAATTTTTACCATCTAAAACGTACTGTATTTTTATATAGTAAGTCAAGCTCTTATACACTGATCAGGCATAACATTATGACCACCTTCCTAATATTGTGTTGGTCCCCCTTTTGGTCCTTGTCAGCTCGCTCAAATCCTTACGCTTGCCCATTTTTCCTGCTTCTAACAAATCAACTTTAAGGACAAAATGTTCACTTGCTGCCTAATATATCCACCCACTAACAGGTGCCGTGATGAAGAGATAATCAGTGTTATTCACTTCACCTGTCAGTGTCATAATGTCATGCCTGATCTGTGTATGTCAATAGTTCAAAGAAAATGTGATTCCTCATGTCATGACTCCTTTAAATAGTATCACATATTGTGCTGTCTTTACCTAATATTGTTGTTTTTCTCATATACTGTATAATAATTTACTAGCACAGGCATTTGTTTCATAATAACTACAACACCATAAAGAACAGGCATATACAGGATAAATACAGTCATTTCCATAAATTGTCAGACAGTTTTAGCTTTTCTATCAGTGAGTGTCAGTCACCTGACAGTTTTAAATGGACTGTGCATTTCTGATTGCTTCAGCCATTGCCACTCTTAGAAGAAAAGGTTCTATATGGAACCTTAAAGGTTCCGTCAGGAGCTTCATATAGAACACTTTTAATGGGTTCCCATCATGGGATCATTTTATGAATTTAGTTTGAATTAATTAATTTGGTTTAAATTCATCTATCATAAAAATATTATATATTAATATTTTTTCCACAGTCCTGATCAAAAATTATATTTTTAGAATTTTAACCCATTTAAATGCCTATTTGTTTACATAATGCCACTGTTGTTTTTATAAAATAAAACAATAAAAAAAAATATTTTACATATAATGTTTTTTTTTTTGGGGGGGGGGGGGGGGTATTACAGTTTTAGCAACAACATTAATATTTATGCAATATTATCTTCTGTGCATTGTCAGATTAAAAAAAAAAACTAACACACACACACACACACACACACACACACACACACACACTCACTCACTCACTCAATTGGCTCTATAATACAGCAGAAGCCGAAAACATAAAAAAAGCGAATATTTGCTCCATAGGCCAAACCTGAGAAATGGCGCCATCCGGTGGAAATGAAAGAATGAAAGCCTGTTTACAAAGACTCCATGATTTTATTCTTTTTGCCATTTTAATGGATTTAATGGGGATATTTTTGTCCTTTAAGGTCCTCAGAGTAACTATTTTGTGTACCTAGTGTAAAAGAGACTTATGAAAGGAAAAGAGGGTAAAATATTAAAGTTCCAATAAAAATACACACGTTTGGCTAAATTTACGCTGTTTGCATGAACGTAGCCAACATAATTAAATAAAAAACTTTCTAAGGCCACATAAGGGTTACTAAAATTGATTAAAATGAATCAAGTAGCTTGTAAACATACTTTATCTCTAGAAAAAAATTTAAAATAACCCATTAAACATGAAAGTATTATGTAATAATTTAGGACATTTCTCCTTAGATCCTTTGTGGCATAAAGGGTTCTTCAAAATTGAGCCAGGAACCCTAGAGTTCTGGACCTTTTTTCTGAGAGTGGGGCTGTGGCATGAGTTTTGTGCCTGTGCTGTAGGTCGGCGTTAGATGGCTGTGGTCAGGTGACCTGTGTGCTGGGACGTGTCAGCAGTGAGACCTGTGTCAGCGGCAGGCCACTGTTACTCAGGGAACCGTGATGCACCCTGGGATCACCGTGGAAACGCTGCTTCATGCGCCACCGTCTCCACCGCCTTTGGACTTCATATTGTACCTGCCAAAAGTTAAAGGTCGATAGTTGTCAAGACTCACCAGTGAAACATAAAACAGAACCGTCTTGTTTCCTATACTTAGAGCGGGATCTGATAATGACAAATGTGTATAAAATGTGTGATGTATTAAACTCAGTCCATCCCTGGAAAACATAATCATAGATAATTTGATTCAAACTTCAATTTTTTTAATTCACTCACCTCTCCATTCAAAAAGCAGTACAGCAGTGCCACAATAAAGCCCTGTAATAGCAAACACAACATGACGCACAACCAAAAGACAACGGTGGATAATTTCATAAAGCCAGAGAGAGATTAATGACAACAACCTCCAATAAATGTCCTGTTCAGGGTTTGGGATTCATTATTTATTTATTTTTTCCCGTTCCTGAAGCATATAAAAAGTTGCTTGCGTACATACAGTAGGCTATACTATACATACAACTTTTTACAATTCTGACTTTATATCTCGCAATTCTGACTTTATATCTCATAATTCTGACTTTATATCTCGCAATTCTGACTTTATATCTCATAATTCTGATTTTATAACTCACAATTCTGACTTTATATCTCATAATTCGGACTTTATAACTCACGATTCTGACTTTATATCTAATAATTCTGACTTTATAACTCACAATTCTGACTTTATATCTCATAATTCTGACTTTATATCTCATAATTCTGACTTTATAACACAATTCTGACTTTATATCTCATAATTCTGACTTTATGTCTCATAATTCTGACTTTATAACTCACAATTCTGACTTTATATCTCATAATTCTGACTTTATGTCTCATAATTCTGACTTTATAACTCACAATTCTGACTTTATATCTCATAATTCGACTTTATATCTCATAATTGACTTTATAACTCGCGATTCTGACTTTATATCTCATAATTCTGACTTTATATCTCGCAATTCTGACTTTATATCTCATAATTCTGATTTTATAACTCACAATTCTGACTTTATATCTCATAATTCTGACTTTATAACTCACGATTCTGACTTTATATCTAATAATTCTGACTTTATAACACAATTCTGACTTTATAACTCACAATTCTGACTTTATATCTCATAATTCTGACTTTATATCTCATAATTCTGACTTTATAACACAATTCTGACTTTATATCTCATAATTCTGACTTTATGTCTCATAATTCTGACTTTATAACTCACAATTCTGACTTTATATCTCATAATTGACTTTATAACTCGCGATTCTGACTTTATATCTCATAATTCTGACTTTATATCTCGCAATTCTGACTTTATATCTCATAATTCTGACTTTATATCTCATAATTCTGACTTTATATCTCATAATTCTGACTTTATAACTCACAATTCTGACTTTATATCTCATAATTCTGACTTTATATCTCATAATTCTGACTTTATAATACAATTCTGACTTTATATCTCATAATTCTGACATTATATCTCATAATTCTGACTTTATATCTCATAATTCTGACTTCATATCTCGCAATTCTGACTTTATATCTCATAATTCTGACATTATATCTCATAATTCTGACTTTATATCTCATAATTCTGACATTATATCTCATAATTCTGACTTTATATCTCATAATTCTGACTTTATATCTCATAATTCTGACTTTATATCTCATAATTCTGACTTCATATCTCGCAATTCTGACTTTATATCTCATAATTCTGAATTTATATCTCATAATTCTGACTTTATATCTCGCAATTCTGACTTTATATCTCATAATTCTGACATTATATCTCATAATTCTGACTTTATATCTCATAATTCTGACTTCATATCTCGCAATTCTGACTTTATATCTCATAATTCTGAATTTATATCTCATAATTCTGACTTTATATCTCGCAATTCTGACTTTATATCTCATAATTCGACTTTATATCTCATAATTGACTTTATAACTCGCGATTCTGACTTTATATCTCATAATTCTGACTTTATATCTCGCAATTCTGACTTTATATCTCATAATTCTGATTTTATAACTCACAATTCTGACTTTATATCTCATAATTCTGACTTTATAACTCACGATTCTGACTTTATATCTAATAATTCTGACTTTATAACACAATTCTGACTTTATAACTCACAATTCTGACTTTATATCTCATAATTCTGACTTTATATCTCATAATTCTGACTTTATAACACAATTCTGACTTTATATCTCATAATTCTGACTTTATGTCTCATAATTCTGACTTTATAACACAATTCTGACTTTATATCTCATAATTGACTTTATAACTCGCGATTCTGACTTTATATCTCATAATTCTGACTTTATATCTCGCAATTCTGACTTTATATCTCATAATTCTGACTTTATATCTCATAATTCTGACTTTATATCTCATAATTCTGACTTTATAACTCACAATTCTGACTTTATATCTCTTAATTCTGACTTTATATCTCATAATTCTGACTTTATAATACAATTCTGACTTTATATCTCATAATTCTGACATTATATCTCATAATTCTGACTTTATATCTCATAATTCTGACTTCATATCTCGCAATTCTGACTTTATATCTCATAATTCTGACATTATATCTCATAATTCTGACTTTATAACACAATTCTGACTTTATATCTCATAATTCTGACTTTATGTCTCATAATTCTGACTTTATAACTCACAATTCTGACTTTATATCTCATAATTGACTTTATAACTCGCGATTCTGACTTTATATCTCATAATTCTGACTTTATATCTCGCAATTCTGACTTTATATCTCATAATTCTGACTTTATATCTCATAATTCTGACTTTATAACTCACAATTCTGACTTTATATCTCATAATTCTGACTTTATATCTCATAATTCTGACTTTATAATACAATTCTGACTTTATATCTCATAATTCTGACATTATATCTCATAATTCTGACTTTATATCTCATAATTCTGACTTCATATCTCGCAATTCTGACTTTATATCTCATAATTCTGACATTATATCTCATAATTCTGACTTTATATCTCATAATTCTGACATTATATCTCATAATTCTGACTTTATATCTCATAATTCTGACTTTATATCTCATAATTCTGACTTTATATCTCATAATTCTGACTTCATATCTCGCAATTCTGACTTTATATCTCATAATTCTGAATTTATATCTCATAATTCTGACTTTATATCTCGCAATTCTGACTTTATATCTCATAATTCTGACTTTATATCTCATAATTCTGACTTTATAATACAATTCTGACTTTATATCTCATAATTCTGACATTATATCTCATAATTCTGACTTTATATCTCATAATTCTGACTTTATATCTCATAATTCTGACTTCATATCTCGCAATTCTGACTTTATATCTCATAATTCTGAATTTATATCTCATAATTCTGACTTTATATCTCGCAATTCTGACTTTATATCTCATAATTCTGACTTTATAACTCACAATTCTGACTTTATATCTCATAATTCTGACTTTATATCTCGCAATTCTGACTTTATATCTCATAATTCTGATTTTATAACTCACAATTCTGACTTCATATCTCGCAATTCTGACTTTATATCTCATAATTCTGACTTCATATCTCGCAATTCTGACTTTATATCTCATAATTCTGACTTTATAACTCACAATTTTGACTTTATATCACACAATTCTGACTTTATATCTCATAATTCTGATTTTATAACTCACAATTCTGACTTCATATCACACAATTCTGACTTTATATCTCATAATTCTGACTTTATAACTCACAATTCTGACTTCATAACTCACAATTCTGACTTTATATCACACAATTCTGACTTTATATCTCACAATTCTGACTTCATAACTCACAATTCTGACTTCATATCTCATAATTCTGACTTCATAACTCACAATTCTGACTTTATATCTCATAATTCTGACTTTATATCTCATAATTCTGAATTTATAACTCGTGATTCTGACTTTATATCTCGCAATTCTGACTTTATATCTCATAATTCTGACTTCATATCTCGCAATTCTGACTTTATATCTCATAATTCTGAATTTATATCTCATAATTCTGACTTTATATCTCGCAATTCTGACTTTATATCTCATAATTCTGACTTTATATCTCATAATTCTGACTTTATAATACAATTCTGACTTTATATCTCATAATTCTGACATATCTCATAATTCTGACTTTATATCTCATAATTCTGACTTTATATCTCATAATTCTGACTTCATATCTCGCAATTCTGACTTTATATCTCATAATTCTGAATTTATATCTCATAATTCTGACTTTATATCTCGCAATTCTGACTTTATATCTCATAATTCGACTTTATATCTCATAATTGACTTTATAACTCGCGATTCTGACTTTATATCTCATAATTCTGACTTTATATCTCGCAATTCTGACTTTATATCTCATAATTCTGATTTTATAACTCACAATTCTGACTTTATATCTCATAATTCTGACTTTATAACTCACGATTCTGACTTTATATCTAATAATTCTGACTTTATAACACAATTCTGACTTTATAACTCACAATTCTGACTTTATATCTCATAATTCTGACTTTATATCTCATAATTCTGACTTTATAACACAATTCTGACTTTATATCTCATAATTCTGACTTTATGTCTCATAATTCTGACTTTATAACTCACAATTCTGACTTTATATCTCATAATTGACTTTATAACTCGCGATTCTGACTTTATATCTCGCAATTCTGACTTTATATCTCATAATTCTGACTTTATATCTCATAATTCTGACTTTATATCTCATAATTCTGACTTTATAACTCACAATTCTGACTTTATATCTCATAATTCTGACTTTATATCTCATAATTCTGACTTTATAATACAATTCTGACTTTATATCTCATAATTCTGACATTATATCTCATAATTGTGACTTTATATCTCATAATTCTGACTTCATATCTCGCAATTCTGACTTTATATCTCATAATTCTGACATTATATCTCATAATTCTGACTTTATATCTCATAATTCTGACATTATATCTCATAATTCTGACTTTATATCTCATAATTCTGACTTTATATCTCATAATTCTGACTTTATATCTCATAATTCTGACTTCATATCTCGCAATTCTGACTTTATATCTCATAATTCTGAATTTATATCTCATAATTCTGACTTTATATCTCGCAATTCTGACTTTATATCTCATAATTCTGACTTTATATCTCATAATTCTGACTTTATAATACAATTCTGACTTTATATCTCATAATTCTGACATTATATCTCATAATTCTGACTTTATATCTCATAATTCTGACTTTATATCTCATAATTCTGACTTCATATCTCGCAATTCTGACTTTATATCTCATAATTCTGAATTTATATCTCATAATTCTGACTTTATATCTCGCAATTCTGACTTTATATCTCATAATTCTGACTTTATAACTCACAATTCTGACTTTATATCTCATAATTCTGACTTTATATCTCGCAATTCTGACTTTATATCTCATAATTCTGATTTTATAACTCACAATTCTGACTTTATATCTCATAATTCTGACTTTATAACTCACGATTCTGACTTTATATCTAATAATTCTGACTTTATAACACAATTCTGACTTTATAACTCACAATTCTGACTTTATATCTCATAATTCTGACTTTATATCTCATAATTCTGACTTTATAACACAATTCTGACTTTATATCTCATAATTCTGACTTTATGTCTCATAATTCTGACTTTATAACTCACAATTCTGACTTTATATCTCATAATTGACTTTATAACTCGCGATTCTGACTTTATATCTCATAATTCTGACTTTATATCTCGCAATTCTGACTTTATATCTCATAATTCTGACTTTATATCTCATAATTCTGACTTTATATCTCATAATTCTGACTTTATAACTCACAATTCTGACTTTATATCTCATAATTCTGACTTTATATCTCATAATTCTGACTTTATAATACAATTCTGACTTTATATCTCATAATTCTGACATTATATCTCATAATTCTGACTTTATATCTCATAATTCTGACTTCATATCTCGCAATTCTGACTTTATATCTCATAATTCTGACATTATATCTCATAATTCTGACTTTATATCTCATAATTCTGACATTATATCTCATAATTCTGACTTTATATCTCATAATTCTGACTTTATATCTCATAATTCTGACTTTATATCTCATAATTCTGACTTTATATCTCATAATTCTGACTTCATATCTCGCAATTCTGACTTTATATCTCATAATTCTGAATTTATATCTCATAATTCTGACTTTATATCTCGCAATTCTGACTTTATATCTCATAATTCTGACTTTATATCTCATAATTCTGACTTTATAATACAATTCTGACTTTATATCTCATAATTCTGACTTTATATCTCATAATTCTGACTTTATATCTCATAATTCTGACTTTATATCTCATAATTCTGACTTCATATCTCGCAATTCTGACTTTATATCTCATAATTCTGAATTTATATCTCATAATTCTGACTTTATATCTCGCAATTCTGACTTTATATCTCATAATTCTGACTTTATAACTCACAATTCTGACTTTATATCTCATAATTCTGACTTTATATCTCACAATTCTGACTTTATATCTCATAATTCTGATTTTATAACTCACAATTCTGACTTCATATCTCGCAATTCTGACTTTATATCTCATAATTCTGACTTCATATCTCGCAATTCTGACTTTATATCTCATAATTCTGACTTTATAACTCACAATTTTGACTTTATATCACACAATTCTGACTTTATATCTCATAATTCTGATTTTATAACTCACAATTCTGACTTCATATCACACAATTCTGACTTTATATCTCATAATTCTGACTTTATAACTCACAATTCTGACTTCATAACTCACAATTCTGACTTTATATCACACAATTCTGACTTTATATCTCACAATTCTGACTTCATAACTCACAATTCTGACTTTATATCTCATAATTCTGACTTCATAACTCACAATTCTGACTTTATATCTCATAATTCTGACTTTATATCTCATAATTCTGACTTTATATCTCATAATTCTGAATTTATAACTCGTGATTCTGACTTTATATCTCGCAATTCTGACTTTATATCTCATAATTCTGACTTTATATCTCATAATTCTGACTTCATATCACACAATTCTGACTTTATATCTCATAATTCTGACATTATATCTCATAATTCTGACTTTATATCTCATAATTCTGACTTTATATCTCATAATTCTGAATTTATAACTCGTGATTCTGACTTTATATCTCGCAATTCTGACTTTATATCTCATAATTCTGACTTTATAACTCACAATTTTGACTTTATATCACACAATTCTGACTTTATATCTCACAATTCTGACTTCATAACTCACAATTCTGACTTTATATCTCATAATTCTGACTTCATAACTCACAATTCTGACTTTATATCTCATAATTCTGACTTTATATCTCGCAATTCTGACTTTATATCTCATAATTCTGAGTTTATAACTCGCGATTCTGACTTTATATCTCATAATTCTGACTTTATAACTCGTGATTCTGACTTTATATCTCATAATTCTGACTTTATATCTCGCAATTCTGACTTTATAACTCGCGATTCTGACTTTATATCTCGCAATTCTGACTTTATAACTCACAATTCTGACTTTATATCTTGCAATTCTGAGAAAAAAAAGAATTCTGAGATGTAAACTCACAATTGTGAGAAATAAAGTCAGAAAAAGTCGTAATTAACTTTTTAATTTTTAATTTAGTGGCGGAAACAAGCTTCCATATTATCCACATACATATATAATACACTTACCTAAACTGATATATAAGTCTACTAGATTGAAAATCTAAAATACTTTTTTTTTTTTTTTTTTATTGTAACATGTAACTATATTATCACACAGATCTGTATAAAGTTGGAAAAGTATGTTCAACTGTATCTGCATACATACTGTACACTCACATAAAGCAATATATACACCGATCAGGCCGATTATGACCTGATTAACACTGATTATCTCTTCAACACTGATTATCTCTTCATCACGGCACGGCATGGAAACGGTATTCCCTGGTGGCTCAGCAGGATAATGCTCCTGCCACAAAGCAAAAATGGTTCAGGAATGGTTTGAGGAGCACAACAATGAGTTTGAGGTGTTGACTTGGCCTCCAAATTCCCCAGATCTCAATCCAATTGAGCATCTGTGGGATGTGCTGAACAAACAAGTCCGATCCATGGAGGCTCCACCTCACAACTTATAGGACTTAAAGGATCTGCTGCTAACATCTTGGTGCAGATACCACAGCACACCTTCAGGGGTCTAGAGGAGTCCATGCTTCGACGGGTCAGGGCTGTTTTGGCAGCAAAAGGAGGACCAACACAATATTAGGAGGGTGGTCATAATGTTATGCCTGATCGGTGTATATAGGCTATAGCAAATCTCAACTGCCTGTTTGCTTGTATCATCTCAAAATGTAAACTATATCATCGCCCAGCTCTAATCTTCTATATGCAAATATAAGGCATGAAGATATTATAAACTTTAACATCATGATTTTCTGCTTTGAAACAATGTGTATTATGAAAAGCACTATATAAATACATTGGGCTTGACTGTGTGTATGTGTATGTATGAGAGAGAGAGGTTGAGTTGTACATCATCACCTGTGTGGATGCTAATGCTAGCTCAACGACATTCCAGATTTTGAAGGTTAGCGCGCTCACTCGATCCGGGAAAAAGGCAAAGAGCACATACTGCAGCCCAAACAGGGACACTAAGAGAAATGTTGATTTCGCCAGCTTCCTACACCATAAATAAAGATAAAGATGAGTCTTTTTCATACACTCATTTATTTTATTTCAATCATATAAAGCTGTTTTTTTAACTGGAGTGTGTGATTTCTGTGACCCTAACGGTCCCAAACAAAATTCTCCATATTACTTTTCTGTCACAGTAATTACAGTCATTATTTTTGCCATTGTGTTTGGTACCACTAGTTACGCACCATTAAATGCCGAACGTGCTATTTTCTCTCACCTGTGATGATTAATTTCATTTCCATGCATGTCAGGGGCTTTCAGTTTTGCCACTAATGTCCGAATAATACTCAGAAAAAACAGCATGTTTACCTGAAAATAAATTTGAAATTTCCCTTGATATAATTGAAAGGTCTATTCAATGTTATATAAAGTGTTGGATACTTTTATAAATATGGCAGGACAGTATTATGACTAATTCTTTAAAAAATATATGCAGAAAAAGATATTGTAAGCAGAGCCATTTGAAAGTTAAAACACTGTTTAACTCTGAGAGAATAGCTCAGAAACTTTAACTGGAATGTTTGCTTACTGTGATGAAAATGATGACTGGAACACGCAGTAACCACCATATCCAGCCGTGATCTCTCGTCTCCCAGCATCTGACAACACACACACACACACACACATGTTGGGTTTCCATGTTTTATGGGGACTTTTCACAGACATAATGCTTTTTATATTGTACAAACTGTATATTCTTTCCCCTAACCCTATACCTAAACCTACCCATCACAGAAAACTTTCTGTATTTTTACATTTTCAAAAAAATATCACCTAGTGTGAAGCTGTTTTCCTCATGGGGGCCAAAAAATGCCCCCATAAGGTCAAAATGTACTGGTATTACTATTCTTGTAGGGACATTTGGTCCCCATAACGTAGGGAATACCCTATACACACACACAAACACTCTCACACGTACACACACACACACAACATACTGTGTGTTCTCATGCACAACCATGCTGGTTTAAAATAGCTCTTATATAATACAAATATAATAAATTATCTTTTGTTGTTGTCCAGAGGAGGTTGGTATAAACAAAGAAAGTCCCTTGAAAGATCAGACTGAGGTTAAAAGAGTATATCTCTGAAACTGACTTGTGAACGTGTGTGAACGTGTGTGAACGTGTGTGAACGTACCCTTCATCCTGGTGCAGGTATTTGGCCAAACTCCAGCTGATAATAATGAGCATTGGGATCCCTGTGGGAACAAAATTTAATTGTTTAAGCTTTAATTGTATATCTAATATTGCCAGGATTAGACCTAAAACAGGGGCAGATGCACTAGACTTTGCCTTCCTTTCACTTTCATTCATGCGTATGCAAATACAGGAGACACATGTGCAAATCATTCACTGCATTCATCTTCTGCTGCATGAGTTTGCATGACCTGTGAAATTGTATATTGACCTCTCAGCTAAAACTCAAAGTGAAATCATCATTTTGGTAGTTGACAAGAAGTTTAGAAGGATATTAACTTTTTGTATAAATTATTTTGAATTGTTTATAATTAATTTATTTTTAATTAATCAACACAGAAGCCCTGGATTATAAAGTATGCTTCACTTTTTACGAGCAGGTCGTACGTGCACATTTACATTTTTTTTGCTGTAATTATTTTATACACAAGATAGTCAAAGAAAACATGCATAAACAGAACATACCGGAACACATGCAAGCTACAGTGACAATGGAGGCCTACATAATGCGAAGAGGTTAGAAAGTACCCTCATTTGTACAACTCTAGCATGAAAGAATACAAATATATTTACATGGGTTGTAACTCGTGGCGAGAGATTGCTCAAAACTGCGCATGCGTCAAACGCCTGTGTACACATACAAGTCAAGTGAGGTATACTTTGCAAGGCTGTGCGTTCGACTCGAAGTATACCCAGGGCTTGAGTCACCCATCTCTGCTGGTCCCGTCCAACTCCAAGTCTCCTGCATCTCCAATGGTCCCACCCAGTCTTGCTCTCCCACCTCGTCTGCCAAAGAAGCCTCTGGTTGTTCCCTTCAGACTCCACTCTGCTGCATGGATCTTCCTTGGTTCTTTCGGTCTCCAGTTCCACCTTGGCAAGGGGAACCTCTGGCTCTGCCTCCAGCTGCCAAGCCCGTCACCCACTTTGGCTTGTTGACCAGTCGGCTCCACCTTGACTCCTCCCTCCTTTGGCTCCACCTGTGGCCGTCGTCCTTAGGGATCCACAGGGCTCCCTCATCCCTCCGGGTCCACCTTGGTGAGTTCTGGGCCTTCAGCTGCACTTCATCCCTCCACCTCTTCAGCTCCTTCAGGCTCTGCCTTCTCTCCAGCTCCACCTGACCTCAGCTGGCACCCTGGCTCCACCTCGGACGCTCGTTGCTGTTGCTGTGCCTTGGCCTCCAGATCCATTGGTGTTGCTTGGTCTCATCGGCTCTTCAGCTCTGCCTGGGTCTCCACCTCTATTGGCTCCGTCTCTCTCTGTTGTTCCCCTGGGTTCCCCTCGACTCCGCTGTGGGCCTTTGTCCTGGCTGTGCTCTGGGTCCCAACCTGGTTCTTCCTACTCCCGTCTCCTCCCTGACTCCTCTCACCATCATCACCACCCTGGTTTCTCTCGCCATCATCTCCCCATTTCCTGCCCTTCGACAACCCCTCTTCTGCCTCCAGAGCTCCCACCCCCTTTCTCAGTTGGACTGTTATTACAGTGCAAGAACACACCTAAATGTCAGTGTTATTTTTCAGTCTGCTCATGCCGGGTGCACACTGTGCGATTTATAATAGTCCTTTACGATGGTTGCTTGTCAGACTGTACGAACATGATCCTCATGTCACACTGTGGGATCTCAGCTGTCATGACTGATGTCATGATGTCAGACTGTACGACAGTCAAGACGCGTTAAAAACGGACGCACACATGAAAACTTGTCCAGAGTTTTACATCAACCCACACACGTTCGATGACTGTGAGCTGCATTACACACGGGACTGAAATGGTGGCTAACAAAGACATCTCTATCGTTAATTTTGATCACGGCTTGTCTTGAAAATTGAAGACAATTTGACGTTCATCGTAGGAGAAGTCACACTGGAGGATTGTGCGCCAAATCTTCTGACACTGCCAGAATTTCGTCAGAGGTAAAATTTTATTGCAACGGTCATTAACCAGCTGACTGTGAACATGTCAAACCAGCGATCAAAGACTACAGATTTTAGGCTAGGATTATAGGAATCTTTTAGGATTTGCAAAATTTGTCTCAGACGACCAAATCGTGGCCATAATCACACAGTGTGAACCAGCCTTTAGTTTCATTGTGTTCTAGTATAGTTCTGATCTTTTCCTGTTTGCCTGTTTTCCCTTTGCTTGTGTGTTTCCATGGATTCTGATTAGTTACACACCTGTTTCTGTTCCAGTTAATTAGCTCACTCTGTGTATTTTATGCTGCGTTCACACCACCTTGTATTTACCGGAATCTTGAGATGACAACACGTGACGTTATATTCGGAGCTGTTCAAGTCCTTTGGGAATTATGCGTTTATATGGCACCACTATCAACGCCTAAATGAATCTACAGCGGTCAGGTGGTACAGCAGCCATGTGATACATTTGGGAGCTTTCAGAAAACTCCCAGCTTACAAGCTGTAATTATGAGCTCTACGAGGATGTTAACACTTTTTACGAGCCAGAATCTCATAGTTACAGGAATTACGATATGGAGTGAATGCACCTTAAGCCCTTAGTTCCCTTGGTTATTTTTACAGTCTCACTTATGTGGGATGTGACTGTGATTAAAGACTGTGATTGTATTCTCCATCGTTGTGTGCTTCATTGCATCCACCAGGACCGTTACAATCATATACTCACCCAAAAGGTTTTTTTAAGGTCCATACAGTGGAAGTCAATGGGAACCAACACTGTTTGGTTAATAACATTTCTCAGAATATCTTCTTTTGTGTTCCAGAGAAAAGGTCATAAGGTTCGGAATGTCATTTGGGTGAGTAAATGATGACAGGATTTAAATTTTTGGGTGAACAATCCCTTTAAGACCTCCCATAAACACAAGAACATTCAACCAAAGACCCTCTTCATTCATCATTTTGGGAGCTCATTCTTCAGCAAACAAACGTGATTTATAGTTGTCCCCAAAAGTACTTAAGCCACACTTGAAAATGTCCAAATGTCACTGAATTACGTAACAAAATATCATGGTAAGTGTGCACAAATGTTACTAGAGCTTTTTTCAGAACTCAATGAGTTTTAAGAAGCTTAGTGATTTTCCGTGGCTATGAAGTCAGTTCTCCTCAAGTTCACACAGGAATCTTAGCAGAATAACCACAGGTGTAGAGAATCACATTAACTAGCAACATGATCCACTGACAGATAAGTGTCAATTCTTTCTAAACAAAGGAACCTACCCCAGCCAAGCAGGATGTACCAATGCAGGCGTCTCTTCTGTGAACGCAGTGAGAGGTTAATGAGGCTGTGGAGATAATGACCTTCCACCAGCAGCCAGCTGTAATTTGCCAGGATGCAGTAATTAGACAGGAACAGTGCCACTTTGCAGCCAGGCTGAGGGAAACCCCGGAAACACAACAGCTCAGAGAGCTTATCTGGGCATTTATTTACCATGTATATGTACAATCTAATACATTTATGCTCATGTGTTTGTTGTGTGGTTGTTTATGTGTGTGTGTGTACCGGATGAGAGTTGCAGTGGTAGTACTCCTGTGAGTAATGCAGCGCGGCATCTCTGATGAAGATGAAGATGGCTCTCAGGATGAAGGACAAAAAAAGCTGCATGTGGATGAAGTTACGAGTGCAGTGCAGCTTCCTGGAGGGGGTTGGGATGGAGAGATATTTAAAGAGAAGATGAGGCCTATAAAACCAATAAAACATTCAATGCATCATGTAAATAAAAATGTGTTTAAATCCGTCTGGTATGTGGAATTTTTCTAAACTAGACGTTTCTCTAAACTTACCCAAACGTCATAACGTTAAACATCTTTATCATCATGACGCCAGCCTGTATAAAGTAACCGCAGCATGAATCTTGGAACACGAATGGTAGAATTCTTTGGCTCACAGAGTTTAGCAGAGTGACGGTTTAGTCTCAGACAAATTCGCTACACTTCGGGACACTTTCCATCTTCCATGTTCAAGCTCAGAATGATTTTAACTTCTTTTTAGGTGATTTACGATTGTTATCGCTAACAGAACAAGCACTGGAGGAGAGTTTCTCTGCACTTGAGGAGCTGCACACTAACTGAGAGTAGATTGTTGATTTTAAAAATTAATAGAATGGTTTGTGTGTGTTTAACATGAACTGTAACTTCCTATGCTGTGCTGGTATGAACATTTGTATATGTGAAAGTGTAAAATTGGCCATACAAATATTAGCAACTTCACCAAATTGCATATTTTTGCTCAGTTTGGGCCTCTGAATAAAATTGATGTGTTTATTCCTCCTCGACTCTGAGCTTCATACTCTCATTATATCATACCATATGAGCCATAAAAGACTGATGTATCAAGTATGAAACAAAAGTTGATTTTATGAGTTGATTTTATTCTTTTAAAAATTAATGAAATGGTTTGTACATGTTTAACATTAACTGTAATTTCCTATATGGTATGAAGGTTTGCATATGTGAATGTTTTTGTAAGTGCAATATATTGCTATTTGTTGTTTTTTATCTTTATTAGTGGTGTTTGTTAGGGCGAGTATCCTTATTAGCGCATAATACTCTTCAGTGCATAACACATGTATGATACCTCAAATCATGCAGCTTGTTTTTTTTTTATAAGATATTGTACTTATGATTTTTGTTTTGCAGCAATAAAAATAAATCATATAGACTTGTATGTATGTATGTATGTATGTATGTTGAAGGAGAGACTCAAGCCATATTTAAAGACCAGGCGCCGGTTGCTGTGTGTAAGTTACAACTTAGCCTAGTTTTAACTTATGCACTACTAAATATTTTTGCGTTGCACCATTAAAATGAGTTGAAACATAACTCTACGTATAAACTAAATATTTATGAAAGCAACCGAGCAGGAGTAATAGTTGGAATAAAATAGCCAATTGAGCTCGAGTTTTACCTGAGAGACTTCAGTCCTTTAGACATATATGATAATGTTGACATTTACACTCCCTTACATTTTAAAAGAGAGAACATTATGGGCCAGATTTACTAACAGCTTGCGCCAGCACAAACCCTCTTTTGGAGTTAAAAAACTACTGTCAGGATTTACTAAAAACATGCAGTGAAAAATTAGCGCTGAAAAAGCATGGACAGTTATTTTTGCGGCTGACCCTATTGCATATACATTTGTAGGAGTTTCCTTTTCAGACGCAACATTTGTGAGAGGAGAGTATTTAAATGAATCACGCAAGGTGATTTACTAAGGTTTGCTCTAGTCAATTTACTGGTATTTGCGCCAATATTTACAGCACAAAAAAAACATATCTTAAACCAGACGCTAATTTGCGCTGCTCTTGGTAGACTGTGTTGGTCATTATGGAAATGACCTGGCTGCGTCTGTACTATTTTGCGCGTCAGTGTTACATATCCCCTGTCTCCCGGACTCCATTTCCCACAATCCTCCTGTTCTCCACACCTGCACTCACTTCCCTCGTCATTTCCCCATCATCACAGATCATCTTCACCTGGACTCTCTCGTCAGCACTCCCTATATATATGGACTCACTCCCTTCACTCCTTGTCTGTTCTTGTGTTATACTTATGTGTTGATGTTGTTGCTCTCTGTTATCTCCTAATAAATCCCATTACTTGTGGAAGTCCGTGAACGTCTCGTCTCTACAACACCGACACGTTACAGAGGAACAGACCAATACCGCTGGACAACCACAATTGCAAGATGGGATTGTTTCTTGTTCCTGCGGCTCCTGCTCCCCCACAGCCTCTCACGCCTACATCAGCGGCTAACAGGCTCATCGGGCTCTTCCAGATTGGACGTTCACTGGAGAGGTATGTGGAGGAGTTCGTAGAGCTAGCTTATTTGACTAACTGGTCAGACGCTCGTTTGATCGCCCTGTTTCTGGATGGGCTGGATGAGAACACTATCCGCTTTGATGAACCTGACGATTATGTTTCCTTAAACGAAACTATCAATTTAATTTTGTATTTAAATGGCTCCAAATTTATTGTCGAAGAGGTTCAGGAAAAGTGTTCATCTCATCCAGTCCTTCCGGAAACACGGGTGGCCTGGCCAGTTGGTCAGGCTCCGTCTTCCTCTGCATACCCTTCCAGTGAACCACTTATCTGTTCCACACTGGATCCACACTCCTCCGCTGGGTCCAGAAAGCGGAGGAGGAGGAAGAAAGCCGCTCCAACCCTCTCCGAGCCTGCCGCTCCAGCTCTCTCCGAGCCTGTCGTTCCAGCCCTCTCCGAGCCTACCGCTCCAGCCCTCTCTGAGCACGCTCCAGCCTCACACGCGCCACCCAGGGAGACAGCTTGGCTAATAGACTTTTGGGCCGAGCCAGTATCTCCAGTCTCAGCCGCCAAGCCAGCCGCTCCAGCCGCCGCCGCGCCTGCATCTCCAGTCTCCGTCGCCGAATCTACAGCCTCAGCCTGCCAAGAGCCCACTCCCGCCCACAAACCCACGCCATTCCTCAGACTCCTGAAGACCCTCCTTAACCTCCCCAAGTATTTTTTTTTGGGGGGGGGGCATCACACATGTGGGTGGGCCTCAAGGAGCACCATGGCACCACGGCCCCTGACCCGCCATGGCCACCATCGTCTCCAGACCTGCCATGGCGGTCTGGGCTCAGAGACTCGTCCTGGAGACCTCCGGTGATGTCCGTCCCGCTCACACACTAATTTGCCCTGATTTGTAAATCTGGCCCTTAGTGTATTAATTACTTTGTAACGGGCTATTCAACACAAACCCGTACCAGTATTTTGTATCAGTAATTATTTATTGATCCTTATTCATTTTATATTATTCATTGCTGAAAGTTATTAACATATGAAAATACCTATTATGTTATTTATGATTAGGTGGTAACATATTACACTGGAATTTTGTTTTTACCGTTAAGAACTTGCGACCATAGTTGGCAAACGATACTTTTGGGAAATGCACCCCTGAACACCTTAGCAACTGCATAGTGAGTCTTTTGTTTGCTGCTCAGTATTAATAGTACACTTGATATGCTCATAAAACACATGTGAACATACAGACACACACACAGTGTTACCTGAACACACACAACACTGTGAGAGCAATGCTGAGTGAGACAAGAGAGATGGCGTATCCCACAGAATACATGATCTTCACATAAAAGAAATACTCGTGTGAGACCAGCACCTACAAGAAGAGATAGATGTGATTTGCATTATGTAACATTTACATTTTTATTTATATTTATTTAATGAAAGTAAATGTTCTTCTGTACTGGTTCATTTAAATTAAAATGGGATGTTATTGTTTGTACTGTTTGACATGCATTTACTGTCTTTCTTTAATTTTTAATCAGTTCTAAAGTGAAAAAGTTCTAAAGTTTGTCAACTTTTATGAGAACAGAAACAAAACAATTTTGATATTACCGACTCATTGGGATTATGAAAGCTGTCATTGAGCTCATGGCCGCAGGCGAGCTCGTACGGCGGGAACATTTCAGACCAGCCATTCTCAGTGCAGTTTTTCATCACAGCTCCTGCAGACAAGGAACAAACAACAAGTAACACAATTACAACCCTGTACAACAGCTTATCCCTGAGGACCCCCAGGAATAAAATATATAAGCCCATAATCACAAACGTCTTCCACAATCAGTCATTGTGCTGTTTTATTAACCCTATAAAGCATACTGTATCATATTTGATAGACAAATTTGTAACATGATGAAAAACTTTGCTGAAAAATCTGTCGCACACAATCTACTTCATGCCTCTTGTCATCTGACTGATAGTTCAATTTTTTTTTAGCAAATAAAAGTAATTAGGTATAATTGTAAAAACGTCGACCTTCAGCTTGTGGTTCATGTGTCTTTCTGCTGTGAAGTCTGCACTGATTTTCATTAAGTGAACATAAGAATAACTGGTAACACTTTGGTATGGGGAACACATATTCACAATTAACTATTACTTTTAATTTACTGCTTATTTATAGTTAGGTAGTTGTTGTAGTGTTTGAGTTTAGGTATGGGATAGGATTTAGGCATGTAGAACATGGTCATGCAGAATAAGGCATTAATATGTACCAATAAACAGCCAATATCCTTGCAATATGCAAGCTAATAAGCAACTAGTTAAAAGTGAGAACTGTCCCCATACTAAGGTGTGAACGAATTACTATTAAAAACTTTTATATTTTTAATATTATTTCAAGATAAACACTTATGGACTGAAGCAACTTAGGTTTACTTGATTATCCATACATCATTTTTTATCAAATTTAATTTTTCTTTTTGGCCATATAAATATCAGCATCTGCACCAAACTGCATATTTTTGCTCAGTTTGGGCCACTGAATCAGGCTTTATAGGATTAAAGATATAAAATTCATGAAGGCTTGTCTGTGAAAACCTAGAATGCACCTGACCTTTGACCCGAAGGAAACTGGGGCACGGGCGCGACACAGTCTCTCCCACTTCAGCATGAGGCCAACAGTTCAGATCATCCCATAAAGCACTGCAACCTGTTCAGAGGGAACATAATTAGGAGCAAATCTAGGAGTTTATATATATTAAAATAGTAAGAAGTTGTCATTAAATCAGATGTGCCAGAGGAAACATATTAGCCTACATGGAGGAGGCGGGGGGCTTTGAATATTTTTGTGGACAATGGAAATTTTGCCAAAAATGTAGGTGAAATTATGTCCATACTTTTAGCCATATGGTGTACTTGATTCATTGGTACTGTTAAATTACATCATCAAATTAATATTCATAAGCTAGACCCTTTGTTTATGTAGTAGCCTTTCAGTTTTTTAGCCTGTTCATTCACCCCTGACCCCTGCTAATCAGGTAAGATTAGAGGATTACAATCAAATGCAATCTTTTTGTTGTTACTTGTTACTTCTCTCTCTCTCTCTCTCTTTCTCTGAATGGCACAGTCTCTCCTTTAGCCCTTTTTTGCTGTCTCTCCCTCCCTGTCTGATGAATGGCAGGAAAAGTTGCGCAGGGTTGTAAATGTTTTTCTTGGTACTTTCTCCAATGAAATACGGAGAGAAGAGTTTGTGAGGAGCAAAAGAGATCTGTACAGCGTTTTACTGTTATTGTGATGTGCCTGTGTTGACAGGCCTGTATTGACTGCTTCCTGTGTATGTAAAGGATGGACAATATTTTGAGAAAGAATTTCTGTTAACAGAGTGAGAAACCTTAAGCCCTTTTCACACTGACAGTTTTATTGTTGGAGGTCTGAGAGCGGCCAAGTATTGGTCGTTCCTACTGATGGACGAGTATTCCAGAAATCATGTTATGTGACATACCGGGGTTAGTTCACGGGTAAGTAGTTGAGTAATAGAATAATTAGGATAGAACACTCAGAGTCTTCTTGATTTTATTCAGTGAAATATACTTAAAGGGTTAGTTTACCCAAAAATGGAAATAATGTAATTTATTACTCACCCTCACCACACCCGTAAAGCCGGGGACACACTTAACGACTAGCTGAAACATTCTAAGACTGAGCTCAACACACAAAGACTGTTTCCTTCGACTGAAGCAGATTTACATACTTGCACGCAGAATTTGAACACCGACTGTAATCGCCGACTGAACGAAACTGGCTCTGACTGGACACGTTTGAGCGCGATCAGTCATAAGTATCAATTTCATACAATTCATTTCAAACATTCATAATCGGCCTTACAATCGTTAAGTGTGTCCCGGGCTTAAGACGTTCGTTCAAGAGGTACTTAAAACATATTTAAATCAGTTCATGTGAGTACAGTGGCTCAATATTAATATTATAAAGCGACGAGAATATTTTTGGAGCGCCAAAAAAACAAAATAACGACTTATATAGTGATGGCCAATTTCAAAACACTGCTTCATGAAGCTTCAGAGCGTTATGAATCTTTTGTGTCGAATCATGATTCAGATTGCGTGTCAAACCGCCAAACGGCTGAAATCACGTGACTTTGGCGCTCCGAACCGCTGATTCGATACGCTGATTCATTATGCTCCGATGCTTCCTGAAGCAGTGTTTTGAAATCGTCCATCACTAAATAAGTTGTTATTTCGTTTTTTTTGGCGCACCAAAAATATTCTCGCGGCTTTATCATATTAATATTGAACCACTGTACTCACATGAACTGATTTAAATATGTTTTTAGTACATTAATGGATCTTGAGAGAGGAAATGTCATTGCTGGCTATGCAGGCCTCACTGAGCCATCGGATTTCAACAAAAATACTTAATTTGTGTTCTGAAGATTACCGAAGGTCTTATGGGTGTGGAACGGCATGAGGGTGAGTAATTTTGGGTGAACTAACCCTTTAAATATTCAAGATGGCTGAACTAATTACAAATTGAGTTACCAATAATCACATTTTCTTGTTACCTCTACAAACATAAATTTGCATTAAAGTGCCCCTGTTATCTCTCAAAAGAAATAATCAACTTTAAACAGCCTAAAAGAGTCATGAGGAATTCGATTCCCACTTCCATGATGGCTACATGTCACTGGGTACCCACTTTATTTGGACCAACTTGCTCCTCAGAATCACAACCTGTAAGTATGATTAATTATTGATGTATATATTTACTAAATACACAGAATATCAAAATACATAGTTTTGTGTTATATATTGTGTAGGTCTAACCGGCTAACTCACGTTATTCCTGCCTTGCTGAAATACTTCTGGTAATCAGCTGTGGGCCACTACGACCTAAAATTGTGTTCATTAATGCAGATTGTCTGTTGTTCTTATTACTCTGCGTAATGATAAAAGATGGAGCAAGATTTGTTTTACAAACTTTAATATTACATCAGTCATTCATGTTAGTGCTGTTATTGATACAGTGAATGATGCAGTTCCCACATGTGGACCGTAATAAATTAGAAATATACACATTGGTTTGTTGATGGACATACACTTGTTAATGCTGATGGTGAGGAATTAAAGTTGTAACATCTCATAATGTATGTCAAACTGAGTACCGTATCACTGAGAAACGTCCTGCTCAAGTCACTCTTGCGATGGAGGTTTGTGTTGACTAACTAGTTCTTCCAATGTTTCATCATCGGACTTGCGCTGGGATTGATATGGTAAAATCGACGCCATTGTTACTGTCTTAAAAAAAAAAAGTACAATCGCTGGAGACTAAGGAAGCCTCCGTAGCTGAAGTTCAGTTATGGTAATGAGCATTTAATTTCCATACGTGCTGTAAGTGGTAGACCAATCACAACAGACTGGGCCATCTGACTAATCAGGTGTGCGTGTCCCGAACAACAAATAACTCGCTGCTGAACTACCATAGTAGCTAGTCACAACTGTTTCCCGAAACCATATTGTCACAAACATGTCGTTCAATCACATTGGTGAATGACGTCACACAGGTGGTGGAGTAATAACTTCTTTAAATGAATCCTTTTGAGATCGAATTAATGCTAGAATTTCTGCTATACATTACGGACATGGCATTAGAGGACTAATTCTCATTTTCCTCAGTTATTTTGCTTTATTTTCAGATTGAATCAAATGCACATGCACACTCTTCAAAAACGGTGCTTTAAATCTCTTGACAAACTAAAATATGTAAATGACATTTGTATATATTCAAAATAAGAGATATACATTGTATTTAATGTCAGCTTGCTTATTTTGCTCAAGATAAAGATTTATTAAGTCCACGTCATAAAAACAAGAAACTATGTTTCTAACCACAGCTCGAGAGCTGTCATTCCAACCACACAAGTTTGCGATGCAGTTTGCGAATGTTCGTTTGAACTATGGTTTCGGGAAACACCAAATTGTTGAACTATGTAAGTAATGATGGAACTTGTGATGTTAGTTGGCTAGCGATGCTTTTGGGAAACACACCCCTGAGCTAAGCAGATCAATCACAAAAGACTGGGCCATCTGACCAATCAGAGCAGAGTAGACCAATCACAAAAGATTGTAGGAGACCTCAAAAACTAAATTAAAACCCTTTAAAATAGCATAATTGGGGCACTTTAAGCTTTTCAACTCAAAAATGATAAAGTACTTTTCTTCCAGGCAATCGGTTTCCATGGGTTTTCTAGGTAAAGTCACTTTATTACAATTTACCTATTACCAGCATATGGTATACACTGACTGCCTGTGAACAACATCTACTTTGTAGTCGTTGCTGAGACTGGAAGAGTTTGTTTCGTGTTGTCGACATGTTGAGAAGACACTTTTCCTATCGAGGGAACTCGGCGCTGTGTCTGATTGTTGACACTATGCAAATGTTTCCACGTGACCACGTGTCTCTGAAGCACAATGTATTACTCCTCTTACCCCAGACATCGGTCTCAAAATGTTGATACCCCTTTCAGACCATATGGCTGTGTGGCAACTTCTGTCAAATGGGTTTCCTTGGGTTCTGCAAACTGTGGAACAGGTTTACAGGATCCAGTTTTCAATCTTCAGTTTTTCAAAGTTCAATCTTGTCCCCCTCGTTTCAAAAAGGCCATAGAAACGGTTCCTCTTCCCGAAAGGGAATCAAGCTATTACAGCCGGCACTTTTTGGTTCCCAAGAAGGATGGGGGGGTTGAGGCCAATCTTGAATTTATGTAATCTGAAGCATACTAACATTAAAGGTCATTGTGTCTCAAATCAGGTCAGAGGCCTGGTTTGTCACAATGGATTTAAAAGACATATACTTCCATATATCCATCCTTCGGTCAGTGTTTGCACCCTCTTTTAATGTATGGATCTTTCAACTGAGGTTGTTGAGAACATCTTAAGTGCTAGGGCTCCATTCACAAGGAAATTGCATGTTTTTAAGTGGAGATTTTTTCCCATGTGGTGCAAAGAACATCACCTAGACCCAATTAACTGCCCTCTTGGTACAGTGCTGGAGTTCTTGAAAGACTGCTTTTCTGCTGGGTTGACCCCATTCACAGTTAAGATGTATGTGGCAGCTATTTCTGCTAGCCACATACCAATTGGTGGTGCATCTCTAGGGAGGCACCCTTTGGTATCTCGTTTCCTAAGGAAAGCAAGATGTCTTAGGCCTTTTTACCGGAGTTCCTTCTTGGGACCTTGCTATTGTCCTGGAAGGTCTGACTAGGGCAACTTTTGAACCTCTTGAACCTCTGAGAAAGTTCTGACTCTTAAGGTGGCTTTTCTCAAAGCAATTACATTGTTAAAGAGAGTAGGGGGTTTGCAGGCCCTGTCAGTTGCCTCCACCTGCTTAAAGTTTGCTCCAGGTGGAGTCAAAGCTATTTATGTTCCAAAGGTGATCAGAACAATTGTTTGTCCTTCAGCCAATCAGAAGCAGATGGCATTCAATGCAGGCACCATTTTACAGTCATGTGACGCATAATTTAATGTCATGATTATCAGCAGCCAATAGAATCAGCATGATTTTACTTGTGCTTCAGAGCAGAAGCGTTCCCAAAGCATCAACAATCAGACATAGCGTCTCGTTCCATACTCAGGGAACCAGGGTTGAAGTCATAACCCAAGATGTTTCCTGCGCTTCCAGTGGATGAGGCTGGAATTGATACAGTAAAACCAGCGCCATCATTACTGTTTGTATCACTGTGTATCAAGTGCTGAGGAAGACCTAGAGCTGAAATTCAAGCGTTTGATTTCCAAAATGAGCTGTAAGTGGTCGACCAATCACAACAGACTGGGCCATCTGATCAATAAGAGCAAAGCAGGTTCTCGGAAAGGCAGGGTTTAGAGAGACTGAATCCAATGACAAATAACAATGCTGTTCATATGAAAGTTTATAAACTTAAAGGAACACTCCACTTTTTTGAAAATAGGCTCATTTTCCAGCGCCCCTAGAGTTAAACAGTTGAGTTTGACCGTTTTCAAATCCATTCAGCCGAATTCCAGGTCTGGCGGTACCACTTTTACCATAGTTCATTGAATCTGATTAGACCGTTAGCATCTCGCTCAAAAATGACCAAAGAGTTTTGATATTTTTCCTATTTAAAACTTGACTCTTCTGTAGTTACATTGTGTACTAAGACTGACGGAAAATGAAAAGTTGTGATTTTCTAGGCCGATATGGCTAGGAACTATACTCTCATTCCGGCGTAATAATCAAGGAAATTTGCTGCCGTACCATGGGTGCAGCAGGCGCAATGATATTACACAGCACCTCTCACAAATGTCTCCATGGTTGCAAGGCACGCTCCCTGTGCAAGCAGGGGTTCACAGCCGCTGCATAATATCATTGCGCCTGCTGCACCCATGTTACGGCAGCAAAGTTCCTTGATTATTACGCCGGAATGAGAGTATAGTTCCTAGCCATATCAGCCTAGAAAATAACATTTTTTCATTTTCCGTCGGTCTTAGTACACGATGTAACAACAGAAGAGTCAAAATATCGAAACTCTTTGATCATTTTTGAGTGAGATGCTAACGGTCTAATCAGATTCAATGAACTATGCTAAGCTATGCTAAAAGTGGTACTGCCAGACCCGGAGATCGGCTGAATGGATTCGAAAAAGGTAAAACTCAACTGTTTAATGAGTTGGAAAATGTGCCTATTTTCAAAAAAAAAAGTGGAGTGTTCCTTTAAATGATTGTCAATGCATGTGTTAAAATTTATATAAGCAATGTTTAATTTTCTTGAAGTCGGTGAGTCAGTTGCCAATAGACTTTCCAACTATTCAACTATATTATGTGGCAAATTGCTCATTTGCTGTTTGCAGATTGTTATTGCTCATTTGCAGAAAGTTGCAGCATCGGCAACAGTCACATCTTGCCTACACTCAACTACAGTATCAGAGATGGATCATGTGAGCTCCACATTCTTCACTCCTATTGGTAGTCACCATTGCTTCTCATTTGCACAAAGTTTTTGATGTGTTGCTGGACACACCCACATTGCAAAACCATTGGTCGCTGTGGCTCAGGTCACCATAAATCTCAAACTCTCAATGATTCTCATATACTTCTGATTACTAGTCGCTCTAAATCACTGTACATGCAAACGGAGTATTAGACTATGATACTGTCACTTAAACACGCACACAGACCCTCTCTCAACTGAAAATGTATCCTGAGTAGGCAATAGTTGTACCAGCATTAGACCAGCAATTGTGTGTGTACTCACTGTGCTGGAGGACGTAATATATATCTATAATCTGATAAGGGTGTGATTTATGGAATATGGATTATGGAGGCCGTTCTCTAAACTTCCCCCCAGATATCACATTACACCTCTTAGGAACACACATAAACACTTATCATTTTGTTTGTCCACATAAACGACAAGTATAAAGAGCATTGGGTGTCTTGATGTGTATGGACGAGGCTTGTGGAAAACACTCTGGGCATATCGAAAATAGCTGCCCTCTATATGAACTCAATCTTCTCATTAGATGTGTGTGTATGAGAGCGAGAGTGAATGTAATGGCTTGCCTGTGTGTGTGGACCCGGTCTCTGTCAGGTTCTCTTGATAGATGATGTTGTAGCAGTTTTCCTCCTCTCTGAGTAGCACGAAGTCTAGATCACATTCTGGCGGAATGGCACACACCTCCACACACACAAACCACACTTATATATTTGTATCAAACATTACTAAACTACATTCGTTAACAGGAACTAACAAAGAACAATACTTCTACAGCTTTTATCAATCTTAGTTAATGTTAATCTAAACATTTATAGATTTTTAAATGACTGTTAATGCACCGTGAACTAAAAATTAATTAACATTTTTATTAACTTACATTAACAAAGGTTCATAAAATGCTGTAAAAAAATATATTGTTCATTGTTAATTAATGCATTAACTGTTGAAAAATGAGAAAGTGTTATTAACCAAACAACTCAGAAAGCAAGGTTTCAAATAAAGATATATATTGTTGGTCCACTTTAGACATTCTTCTAACTATAAGTAACTTTGCAACTACATGTGAACTAACTCTCACAGTATTAGTAGAGTATTAATAGACTCTCAGGTTAGGGTTATTAAAAGTTGACATGTAGTTGCAAAGTTACTTATTGTTAATAAAATGTCTGAAGTGGACCATCGAAATTAAGTGTTACCAAAATGCGTCATATTTTGCTAATATTTTAGTAATAGAAAAATCATTCAAACGCAATAAAGTCACACTAGCATACATTTAGACGAGTCAAGACAACCACATTTGAACAAAGTCTGAAGATTTTAAAAGGATTTTATCTGAAGCCTCAGGACAAGGGGATTTTGTAAATTCGGGCCAAGTTGTCAAACGTTTTGTATGTTGTAATTTCATACCATTTATTATTCAGATATCATTTAGTGAGAACAACAGTTTGATATTTAAGTAATTTTTGTTGTTTCATGGTCTGTTTTGCGTTTAAAACCCCATATAACATGACAACATGCCCCTCTGTTTGCTATAAAAGAACATTAAATAAACTTATGAAACATAAAACAATAAAATAAATAAAACATCTGCAGGACGTCACCTGTATCATGTTCAACACAGGCTACTGCTCTGAACTCACGTGAGAATAGACGTGAAGTAAAGCAGCGACAGCAACCAGGTGTAAAACGGCAGTAATCTTCATTTACAAATCTTCTGACGGTAGAACTCGACAACAGCCCAATAATTCCCCTCTTCTGATGGAAAAATCTTCAGGCGCTCGGTCCCTCTGAAGGAAAGTTTCATCTCCTCTCGCGCATTCCTTGACGCTCGAGCGCAGTGAACAGACATGAATGTGCGCGCGACGCGTCCGGTCAGCCTCAGCGCATGAACGACTGATGGTCTTGACATCTCCTCCAAACATCTATCTGACTATTAACTGCGCTCAGGTGCGCGCTTCTCTCAGCACATCCTCTGATTCACTCCTAACTCTCTGCTGAACTCATTTATTGCGCACAAAGAAAATGTTATCGTATAATCTGTGAAACGTCTTATAAGTGCACTTTAACAAGGCAATAAATATTCCAATTTCCCATGGGTAATTGCATAATTGTAAGTAATAACTAGATTGTTAATTTTTCTGAAGACAATGTAAAATGAACATTTTCTGAAGAAAATTTGTTATCGTCTATAATGCTATGCAGTAGCTAAGGTGCTCTGAATTAATTTCACACATTTGCTCTTTGGTTGCTAAGGTGTTCACATTTTGATATTGGTTGCTATATCGTTGTTATGTGGTTGCTAGGATATCTCCATAAATGGAATTATATGGGATATTTTTTATGTTTTCCAGAATAACATTGAACCTCACTGACTTTCTTTGCATGGATAAAAACTGAAACATTTGGCTTTTGTGTTCCATGAAAGAAATGCATACATGTATGGAATGCGATTTTAATTTTTCGCTTTACATTTCACAAATAATTATAAAGAAACAACATTGATTGAATATCAACCTTTTAAGTAAAAATACTAAAATATTATTTTCATGTAACACACTCCAATCATCTTTGTTTTATTTACAAAAATAAAAAAATCCTTCTTTTTTTAAACAGTGTATCCATTTAAGGATGAGCAATAATTGTGATAGTAAGCATTAATATCTCAAACAATCTCAGCCTTAAAGGCTGATTTATACTTCAGCGTCGGACCTACGCCGGAGCCTCTGCGCCGTAGGCTATGCGTCTGTTTTCAATTATACTTCTGTGTCGTTGTCCGGATGCAGACCACTAGGAGGCAGTGTCCGTGGTCATGTTGAGTATCAAAACAAAAGCAGCAGAAACAGCTCGTCATGTACGTTGTCAGAGAAGCTAACAAACAGAAACGGCAGAGAAGCGGCAAATAGGTAACGACTTTTGTTGCAGTTTGACTGTATGTGTCCTCTGAAACAGAGTGTTTTTTCATTCATAGTGAAGTTGAAAGTGCTCGCTCTTCTCCGAGTGCTCCGCGCCAGTTTTTTGACCCGAGGGAGGGGTTCTAGTAGACCAATCACAGCGCTTGCGGTCCGCGTAGAATTGACGCGTTGTTACATTTTTGCACGTCAGGCTACGTCGTAGGCTACGCATGCTATGCACAGCCTACGCCGTGGCTACGGCGTACACTCGACGCAGAAGTATAAATCAGCCTTAAGTCTAAATGTTGAACACTACATGTGGATACAGGACAACATGATGTGTGAGAATGTGGCCTGTCCATGGCCATCTCATTTCCCGCGACTACAGAATGATATATTTAGTTTGAGTTCAAATATTTAATTGGCTGAATTAGGGCTGGGCGATATATCGCATGCGATTGTCACGCACATTTCGTCAGTAAAGCCGGTTCCCTGATTACCGCTAAATCGCCATCACCTGCTTTCAAATGGAGCGGCATTTAATAGACAGAGCCGTAGTTCACTGACAAGCTACACAATATCACGTTCATTATCGAAGGCGATTCATCTGCGATAATGAACGCGATGAGTAGTCAATTCACTAAGATTCACTAAGACTGGGTGTACTCACACTAGGCATGGTTGCCTTGAACCGGTTGCCTAAAGGGCTTAAAGGTTACATTGGTACACCAGAAGATGGCAACAAGTAACTGTCTTCATGAGTGAATCATTGAATCATTCACTCAACCAGTTTGTTTTAAAATTCATGCCAGAACAAAACATTGGCAGTGTTGCATGGTTAATTCTCCTTTGAGACTTTGCAAAAACAGAAAATTTGGCAATATTGTTTCTAAGATGTAACCCAGCAAGCAATAGCCGTCATTTCATCGTCTCGGTTAACTATAGACCCCATATAGTCCGTCTACGAGTAACCCACTTCTAGCCAAATAACCTTGAATTTGGTTGCGTGTCATTTTTGCCAAAAAACTTGCAAGATGTATGATATTTCATCATATAAGCAAAGTCAGCAGTGATTACAAGGTGTTTGTAAATATGCTAGTTAAATTTTCATTGACAGCCCAAATTGTGCCTTGTTTTAGCCTAGACGTCAGGGCTGTGTTTGGATGGCTATTAGACGTCTTTTAAATGGGACGTTACTCAGTATTAACTTATTTTTTATCAGGCTGTCATCTAAAAGTAATATCACATGATTGTGCTTTTGGTCTGAATATCAGTATAACATGAGTTTTGTTCCAGTTCTTTGGTTTTAAATCACGTCAGCATTTCATTTCCTGTGCTACAGGATGTGCTGAGTTTCATTGAAAACACTTAGTGTCCACACCAAGTATGCAATAACTTATATGGTGAGTGCTTAAACAACCATTTAATTAATGATTAAACATTCTCTCCTTCTCTCTCTTGTGTTCTAGAGGCGATGAGATACTTATACCCCCCATTTAAACAGATTTAGATAAACTCTTATTGCTCTTTACAGCCTTTAATAAAAAGCCCTGCATTCCAATATTCAGAAACAGCAAGCGGTGGATCACACTGACAGCTGTGTGCTGTATTGCTGAGTTGATGTTCCACTTGCCATATTTGGAAATACAGGCACATTTGGAGCATATTATGATATAAAGATTTTATGTAAGCTCTCAAGAAGTACTGCTTTGACTCTAAAATGTAGGACAACAGGATGTTCTCGAACAAGTAACAAGCGTTTGGGTTAGTTTTGGTGGACAGAAATGTACCTGATGTCAAACCTTTTTCAGTCTCGTATACGCTTCCCAGGTCCCACACGCACACACAGGCCTGCAGTATGCGGAAGTCTGTAGATTAATGTCTGCTTGCCCTTCTGCAAACTGACGTGTGTGCTGTCTCTCTTTGATCAATGAGCTGCTTTTTTATTGACTTGATAACAAGATTATTCTCACCAGACAAAAGCGTGTCTGTGTGAACTTGTCTTCACAATGAAAACAAAAGAGATCGGGTCCTGCTGCTTCCTATGGTCATTTTGCCATCTATACAGGTGCGTACAAGTGCAATCAAACAAGTGATGTGGGTTCACCACCCCATTGTCTCCTTTGAAAAAACGTTGCTGCAATTAGTTATAACAACTTAAAATTTGTTGAGATAACTTAAATATCCAACTAAAGTTAACTAAACTTCAAATTTTAAGCATGAACATTTACTTTTTTTTAACCCTTGTGCTATGTTGAAAACCCTGTAACACCTTTTGTGTTTCTTGTCAAAAATGACCGGCCTTTTAAAAATTGATTGTAATACTTATGCTATATTATCAACAAATATTGGATTCAAACATTTTATCAACTTGTTTTCTTTCAATTAGCAGGTTTTGTATTTATTTTTGAAACTGACTGATCGTAGGTCTCATTGATCTGAGGATAAAGTTCATCTCTGAAAAAGAAAGCCTCAATATAGTTTGAACGTGTGTGTGTGTGTGTGTGTGTGTGTGTGTGTGTGTGTGTGTGTGTGTGTGTGTGTGTGTGTGTGTATCCATGCATGCACAGGCCTGAGGCCTTTCTCTTTGCAAGCACACATGTAAATATGTGAACATGAACATGATGAAAATGCTAAATGTTTTTCTTATTTTCTATCTCCCCTATTCATTTTCAATGGATGGTCATTTTTGACCAGTATAAGATCAATTATTGCTCACAGTACTTTGGAGAAGTAGTTATACCCTGTGTGAGCAAAGTCAGTAAGTTTTAGTCCAATGCGATAATGTTGACCCGAACACAACATGAGGGTTAAGTTGAAAGAACACATTATTACTGATTCTAATGTTGAGTTTTAAGTTGTGATAACTAATCGCAGCAATAATATTTCTTCAAAACACATGTTGCACACTTACAGTGGCCCCAAAAAGTATTCAGACATTTAAGTGGTTAAAGAGTACTGCAGAGTGTACACTACTGAGATGCATTTATCATCAAATAAAAGTTTCAATTTAGTATATTTACTATATAATCACTTTAAATGTAATATAAAAAAAAACACACTACAGTTAAAATGATAATCAATTACTCTACACATGCTTTAGTATGTTAGTCGACACATCAACATAAGTGAACTTCTTTAAAGCACGTGTACTATAAATTAAAATGTTCAATTTGACATCCATATAAAGTGCACTTCTTTAGAAGTGTATAGTGTGTTAAGAAACTGTCTCTCTTTAAGTCCACTTAAGAGATCTTTTATTTAATTCATATTATATTATCTGCAGGTACAGCGTTTAAAAATGTACTTCTAAGATTTGAAGTACACTACAAGTGCACATTCAGCACAGTTTATTTTTCACAAGGGATTTCAGTAAATATCATCATTATATTTCAAATAAAGGACAAAATGAGGACAAAAATATAACAACACTGCGTTGTCAAATGTTATTGGGGTTATTGTTTGTAGATAGGGGGATAGTTTAATTAAATATGAAAATTCTGTCATCATTTACTCACCCTCATGTCGTTCCAAATGCTCTTTCTTCTGTGGAAAAGAAGATATTTTGAAAAATGTATCTGTGTTTTTGTGATACCACATACTTTCATTTATGGACAAAATTTGCTTTCTTAAATTAAATGTATTAGTTTTCATATATAATGACCTTCAGAATGTCCAAATGCTTTTTTATTCACACAAAGCTGACAAACCCAAACAGCATGATGGTGTCACATCGGAGAATTAATTTTATGGTGCGGTAATTTCCACAGACAAGATGAGCTCTCACTGTAAACACTGTTGATGCCACGGTCGTAACTGTCATACCTTCATCGTCACTAACAAAGTATCTATATAGCCAAGCAGACATCAAAGGAAGAATTGAAATGTTGCCAGTGAACACTGGGCATAATTCAAAGTGAAGGAAATTACAGCCAGTGTCCACAGTGAAGAAACATTGTCAGTGCATCTCTCACACACACAGTGATTCACTGCATGTTGAAAGCTTTGTGTGGTTTACTTGGGTCTGCAACTGCTCAATTTTGCTTGCAGCAACATAACTCCTGTACACAAACTCAGCATGTCTCATACACACTTACATTTGATCAGTCGCCACACATAAATCACACAATTCTGACCACATTAGGAGGTTAAAATGCTTATTCAGGGAACTTTAAGAAGAAAAAAAAGAATATTTTAAGCTTATGGTACCACTGCTATTTTATTAACCATTTCATTTGTGTTTCTTCTGGTTTTAACACTTGAATTTGTTAATTTACGCTCATTCAATACAAGTTAAGCTCAATCAGCAGCATTTGTGGCATAATTGATTACAAAACAATGTATTTGACTCAACCCTCATTTTCTTAAACTGTGAGGCACTTACAATAGAAGTGATTAGGGCCAATTTTTGTGGGATTTAAAAGCAGAAATGTAATGTTTGATTTATTTTATAAGACCATTTACATTAATTATTCTGTTTAATTTTGTGTGTTATTTGAGCTGTAAAACTGTTTGTCATTTTTACAGTTTTTTTAGAGGTTTTAGCGTTTATAGTGTTACATTTTCATGGCAATGTAGCCTGTGCGCCACCCTACAAAACAACGAGATGGACAAAGTTGTGCTGTTGTCAGTAACACAGTCACTCTTATTACAGTAATTAAACCACACTGTCTTCTTTCTCTTTACACGTGACTCAACAACCAATAAACACGTTTCACACAACCCTTGTAGTCCTTTCTTTATAAAGTATTGTAATTGGATAAATGACTTAATCCTGTAAGCTGAGATCTCAATGCACTACAGTCTCTTTCTTTTATATGATTATTATAAGCACTGTACCATTCTCATAAACATAATATTTGAGCTAGCCATCTGAAACACAATACACTTGAATTCAGTAACTGAGTACAGGGAATATGTTTAGATCATTCATATATAATCTAATATTCAAATGTCTTTAGTATTTAATATAATGTTCAAAGATGTGGAGGCCATTTGAGCTTAGTGAACTCACTGTCATGTTCAAGAAACCAGTTTGAGTTTATTTGAGCTTTGTGACATGGTGTGTTATCCTGCTGGAAGTAGCCATCAGAAGATGGTCATAAAGGGATGGACATGGTCATCAACAATATTCAGGTAGGCTGTGGTGTTTAAATGCCACTAAGAGGCCCAAAGAGTGCCATGAAAATACCCCTCACACCATTACATCAGCAGCAGCCTGAACCGCTGATACAAGGCAGGATGGTCCATGCTTTCATGTAGTTTACACCAAATTCTGACCCTACCATCTGAATGTCTCAGCAGAAATCGAGACTCATCAGACCAGGCAACGTTTTTCCAGTTTTGGTGACCCGTGTGAATTGTATCCTCAGTTTGCTGTTGTCAGCTGACAGGAGTGTCACCGGTGTGTCTTCTGCTGCTGGAGATCATCTGCTTCAAGGTTGGATGTGTTCAGAGATGCTCTTCTGCAGACCTCTGTTGAGACGAGTGTTTATTTGAGTAACTATTGTCTTTCTATTAGTCTGGTCATTCTCCTCTGACCTCTGACATCAACAAGGCATTTTCATCCACAGATCTGCCGCTCACTGGATATTACCATTCTCTGTAAACCCTAGAGATGGTTGTGCTTGAAAATCCCAGTTTCTCAGACCAACAACCATGCCACGTTCAGAGTCACTTAAAAAATCAGTACTTTGTGTGACCTCCTGGACGTCTTCCAGTTTCTCAAAGAAGAAACTGAGAAACTTCTCATCAGATTTTTAAAGTTTTCTTGGCCTTCAAGTCCTTTTCCGTTCTATTTAGGTTTAAGAGAGCCAGATTCCTGTTATTGCTCAAGAGGTCACTAAATACTTGCCATTTTAGCCTATAGAAACTGAGAAATAATTATATATGGTCATTATACAGTACCATTATACAGTACCTAAAACAACATCTAATGGTGGCCTAAGGCTTTTGCACAGTACTGTACACACACACACACACACACACACACACACACACACACACACACACACACACACACACACACACACACACACACACAGGTTTGTTTTGCTATCAGAGTGAGGACATTCCATAGGCATAGTGGTTTTTATACTGTAAAAATATGTACCTTCTCTCCCCCTACACTACCCCTAAACCTTCCCATCACACAAAATATTCTGCATTTTTAAATTTTTAATAAAACATTGTTTAGTATGTTTTTAAAGCTATTTTAAATATTAGGACTCATGAAATGTTCTTATGTCATTATGTAAATTTGTGTCCTCATAAATCACAAAAACAAGCACACACACACACACACACACACACACACACACACACACACACACACACACTTTAAAGGTGCCCTCGAATGAAAAATTGAATTGACATAAAAAAAAATTGGAAATGACATACAGTGAGTCTCAAACACCATTGTTTCCTCCTTCTTATGTAAATCTCATTTGTTTAAAAGACCTCAGAAGAACAGGCGAATCTCAACATAACACCGACTGTTACGTAACAGTCAGGATCATTAATATGTACGACCCCAATATTTGCATATGCCAGCTCATGTTCAAGGCATTACACAAGGGCAGCCAGTATTAACGTCTGGATCTGTGCACAGCTGAATCATCAGACTAGGTAAGCAAGCAAGAACAATAGCGAAAAATGGCAGATGGAGCGATAAAAACTGACATGATCCATGATATGATATTTTTAGTGATATTTGTAAATTGTCTTTCTAAATGTTTCGTTAGCATGTTGCTAATGTACTGTTAAATGTGGTTAAAGTTACCGTCGTTTATTACTGTATTCACAGAGACAAGAGTAGTCGCTATTTTCATTTTTAAACACTTGCAGTCTGTATAATTCATAAACACAACTTCATTCTTTATAAATCTCTCCAACAGTGTGTAATGTTAGCTTTAGCCACGGAGCACTATCAAACTCATTCAGAATCAAATGTAAACAATATAACAGTATACAATACTAACATAATCCGACGCATTCATGCCGCATGCATGACGAACATTTTGTAAAGATCCATTTTGAGGGTTATATTAGCTGTGTGAACTTTGTTTATGCACTGTTTAAGGCAGTCGCAAGCTCGGGGGCGGGGAGCACGAGATTTAAAGGGGCCGCAGCCTGAATCGGCTCATTTATAATGATGCCCCAAAATAGGCAGTTAAAAAAATTAATTAAAAAAATCTATGGGGTATTTTGAGCTGAAACTTCACAGACACATTCAGGGGACACCTTAGACTTATATTACATCTTTTTAAAAAAAAAAGTTCTAGGGCACCTTTAATCTTAACACATAAATGACTATCACACAGTGCATCACTCTTTGTTATAAACAATTTGAAAACTTAAATCCAATAAACATATACATATATGTGATTTTGTCCTTTAAGAGCACAGTCCATCCTTGCTGGGACCCCAGGAAGAGTAGCCACTATCTAGGTAGTGGCTAAAGGGGATCCAAATAAACAAATAAGTCCATGACATGAAGTGAACAGCTGTCTCTCTCTAGTGGCTGTAAGAGGCAGCAACTTATAAAAACAACAATAAAAAAATGGTTTACAGTGCTTTTTGTTTGCCAAGAGGGGAAATTTTAAGAACTTCAAAGTAAACAGTTTTATGTTTTCTTTCTCTCTTTCTTTCTTTGTTTTTTAAAACTTTTAAAACTTTACGAATTGAATCAGTGATTTGAGGGCCAAAGTCAAGTGATTTCAGCAGTTTGACACGCAATCCGAATCACTGATTCAAAACAAAAGATTCATAAAGCTTTGAAGCAGTGTTTTGAAATCGCCCATCACAAGATATTGTTGAATCAAGTTGTTATTTAGTTTTTTTTTGGCACACAAAAAAACATTCTTGTCGCTTTATAACATTAAAGTTGAACCACTGTAGTCAAGTCAAGTCAAGTCACCTTTATTTATGTAGCGCTTTTTACAATGCAGATTGTGTCAAAGCAGCTTCACATTGATAACTGGTACATTATTTTGGCTGCACAGCAGCTCTTAAAGAATAGTGTCAATGCAGGCAGATCAAAGCACTGTTGAATAAATGTCAAGAATACTGTTGAATATCAAATGTCAAGTCAAATGTCAAGTGTCCCCAACTAAGCAAGCCAAAGGCGAAAAACCAACAAAAAAACAACTGTGTCACATGAGCTGTTTTAAATATGTCTTTAGTAGCTTTCTGGATCTTGAGAAGTTCAGTGACATTGCTGTGAATGCAGGCCTCACTGAGCCATCGGATTTTATGAAAAATACCTTAATTTGTGTTCAGAAGATGAACAGAGGTCTTACAGGTGTGGAACAACATGAGGGTGAGTAATTAATGACAGAATTTTCATTTTTGGGTGAACTAACCCTTTAATGTATCAGTATTCCTTAGTGTCTTGACAGTATTATGGCCTTTAACGTAAAATAATTATTGTTTAAGGTCTAGCGCCACTTATTCTTGTCCTGGAATTTAATATAATATAATATAATATAATATAAACACAAGGCTGTTGTGCTTGTTGAAAGTGAATAAAATGCAGTTGTGTTTTACTCATAGCCATCTGGCAGTGTGAATTCATGACTGATAAGCAGGTGATCAGATTTGAATTTCTGTATCATTCATTCACACTTTATCTTTTCATTTTGTGTAAGATAAATGATGATTTTAGTCATTTTAGACACCTAATTTAAATTTGGGTTATCATTCTGAACAGAAGGTCGACATATAGTGAGTTTACAAACTCTCCTGAATGATTATTTCAGCATTACATATTCAGTTCACATATAATTGCTGTAGAGTCTCCTTTAATGAGTGCATCATGGTCAGTTCAGAGTTACATCGGTAAAAACATGATATTACTTTATTTGCATTGTGAGAGAAGGATATTGTTTTAATGGGATTAAGAAAATGTTGACAATATATACACTCTAAACACAATCTATATGCTCTCAAATGCACCATTCACACACATATCATACACTGACCAGCATCATGCATGAACCATACAATCCATAAAAGTCAGTAAACAAATACACACACAAGACAGAGTAAGAGTAAGGTCAGCTGACAAGATAAAACTGTAGGTGCAATGGTTTCTGTTATGCTGCGACATCCAGGCTGGTTTAGTGCTGGTCACCCATTTAAAAGCTTAAGAAATAAAACACCAAATACACTTGTGTGCAGACATGCAGGTCTGTTCATTCAGGACAACAGCTTACTGAAATGTGTGTGTCATGCATGTAATGTATGTGTGTGTTATTCATTTTCAGTTAGTTTACATGTAATTCAATATTACAGTACTGCTAACATTGTTGGCTCCTGTATGATAAATTGCTTGTGCTTATTTTCATTTGCAAGTCACTTTGCATCAAAGTCTCTACTAAGTGAATATTGAATTGTTTCTGGTTTGTATAAACAGGATCCAAACAGGAAATGGCCCTCGGCTGACAGCAGACTCATATTTTGCGAGCGATAAGCTGATTAGATGTGTCTTCTGTGTTTCCCCTATGGATTCTCTTTGTAATAATTGTTGTAACGCTCAGGAGCTCTTGTGTTTCCAGTGCACATGCTTATTTCCTCATTCCTTCAACACACACATCTTTCATCCATACTCTAGTCCCTGCAGCATCTGCACTGTTGAACATGTTGGGCTGACAGAATCATCTGTTATACAATCTTCTCAACAATCACTTGTGCATTTACCATCAGTGACTAATACACCTGTCACGATCACCAGCTGGAGTGCCTTTGATAGCCACCAGAGGGCGCTCCAACCTAGACTATTGTCATTCCCTCAAGGACTACATTTCCCATATTCATTGCTCTGTCTCATCATCTCTGATTGCCGACAGCTGCATCTCATTAGCCTGTTTAGCTCAGGCTATATAAGTCTGGTTATCTCAGTTATTTATTGCAAAGCCTTGTAAGTGTCTTACTGCATTTCTGAACGTTACTTTGGTTTTCTGTTCATTGGTTTTGACCATGTTTGCCTGTCTTACATGGATTACCCTGTTTGTCTGTGGCCTGTTATGGTTTGGACTTTTTACCTTGTGTTTATGACCTTTTGCCTGTTTGAGACAACAATTGTGGATTAGCCTTTCAATAAAATACTGCATTTGGATACTTGTCAAGTCAAGTCAAATTTATTTATATAGCGCTTTTACAATTGGTAATTGTTTCAAAGCAGCTTTACATATTAGAAGCACAGAAAAAAGGGAAGTGGTTAAAAATAAGATGTACAAACAAGCGTGGTAATATGTAACATATACAAGATGGCGCTACATTAAGCCAATGTCGGCTGACTCCCAGGGGTGGAAAAAAACCCCTAGGAGAAAAACCCAGCGTGCTAACACTGGGAAAAAAGTCCTAGGAGGGAAAAAACCCCTTGGAAGATATATATTTATATGTAAATGGATATGGAGATCAAAATCCGAATTATACATTTTTATTATAGAGATTAAAATAGATTATATATAAATATATATAAGCGGATACGGGGATTAAAAATCTGAATTATAGATGCAGCCAGAACTGGATCTGTAGGCCCATTGTCTCCTGGGCTACGTTGTAGTCAGGTCCAGACACAGGTTCTCCATCTGATCTGGATACGGCCTGGATCCAGCACCCAGCAAACCTCAGGATAAGCAGAGAGACAGATATTAGCGTAGATGCCATTCTTATTCTGATGTACAGGTATATCTAGTGTTATAGGAAATGTTCTCTGTTCCGGCCGACCTAATTATTGCAGCGTAACAATCCTTTAACGGATTTGAAAAATGTTAATGTATTGATAATGTGTTATGTATATGCAAGAGCAAAGAGATGTGTTTTTAGTCTAAATTTAAACTGACAGAGTGTGTCTGCTTCCCGAACAATGCTAGGAAGATTGTTCCAGAGTTTAGGTGCTAAATAGGAAAAGGATCTGCCGCCTTCAGTTGATTTTGATATTCTGGGTCAGAATATTATCAACTGGCCTGAATTCTGCGATCGCAATAAACGTGAAGGACTATAATGCATTAAGAGCTCACTTATAGGTACTGGGGAGCTAAACCATTTAGAGCTTTATAAGTAAGTAGCAAGATTTTAAAATCTATACGATGTTTAATAGGGAGCCAATGTAATGTTGACAGAACTGGGCTAATATGGTCATACTTTCTGGTTCTAGTAAGAACTCTAGCTGCCGCATTTTGGACCAACTGTAGTCTGTTTAAAAGCCGAGCAGAACAACCACCCAGTAGAGCGTTACAATAATATAGTCTTGAGGTCATGAATGCATGAACCAACTGTTCTGCATTTGTCATTGAAAGCATATGTCGTAATTTAGATATATTTTTTAGATGGAAGAAGGCGGTTTTACAGATACTAGAAACATGACTTTCAAATGAAAGTGGATTACCTACTTGTAATAGTAGGTAATCCAAAGCACTCGAATCAAGCGAAAAGTAATGTTAAAAAGCCTTTATTTCATCTTGGCTGTTACTTAAAAACAGGTGATACACACAAGCTGCATTTGGATGTTTAAAGGATTAGTTCACTTCAGAATAAAATTTCCTGATAATTTACTCACATGTCATCCAAGATGTTCATGTCTTTCTTTCTTCAGTTGAAAAGAAATTAAAGTTTTTGATGAAAACATTCCAGGATTTTTCTCATTATAGTAGAGTTCACTGGGGTTCAATGTGTTGAAGGTCCAAATGTCAGTTTCAGTGCAGCTTCAAAGAGCTCTACATGATCCCAGATGAGGAATAAGGGTCTTATCTAGAGAAACCATCGGTCATGCCCCACATTACGTAATCACGTTGGAAAGGTCATGTGTGACGTGGGCGGAAGTACTGCAGTAGGGCGAAAAAATCCATCTCATTTTTTCCAACTTCAAAATCATCCGACATCGTTGTTTTATCTTTTTTTGTAAAGGCCGTTTGACTTAGTCTTTTCACGTTCACTTTGTAAACACTGGATCGGTACTTCCTCCAACGTCGCGTGTGACCTTTCCAACATGATTACGTAATGCATGGAGCATCACAGAGCAGTGCAAGACAAGCATTTGTGGTTAAAAAGTATATAATTTTTATTTTATTTTTTTAGAAAATGGCCGATGGTTTCTCTAGATTAGACTCTTATTCCTCGTCTGGGATCATGTAGAGCTCTTTGAAGCTGCACTGAAACTGACATTTGGACCTTCAACCTGTTGAACTCCAATGAAGTCCACTATATGGAGAAAAATTCTGCAATGTTTTCCTCAAAAACCTTAAAGGGTTAGTTCAAAAATGAAAGTTTGATGTTTATCTGCTTACCCCCAGCGTATCCAAGATGTAGGTGACTTTGTTTCTTCAGTAGAACACAAATGATTATTTTTAACTCCAACCGTTGCCGTCTGTCAGTCAAATAATGGGAGTGAATGGGGACTTGGATCAATAAGAGTCGAAAAAACTTGCATAGACAAATCCAAATGAAACCCTGCGGCTCGTGACGACACATTGATGTCTTAAGACACGAAACGATTGGTTTGTGCGAGAAACCGAACAGTATTTATATATATATTTTTTTTACCTCTAAAACACCACTATGTCCAACTGCGTTCAGCACTCTGTTAGTGAGGTCTGATTGCGCTCTGACAACGGCAGTGATGTCTTTTATCGTAAGTAATCATCATTTTCATTTTTGGGTGAACTATCCCTTTAATTTCTTTTCAACTGAAGAAAGAAAGACATGAACATCTTGGATGACATGGGGGTGAGTAAATTATCAGGAAATTTTAATTCTGAAGTGAACTAATCCTTTAACCCTTGCGTCTTCAAGCAGTTCATGACAGAATGACAATAGTCTGGGTTGGCTATCTGGTGTACACACACCGAAGAGCAGCCATGTCGACAACGGCCAAGTCATCACATGCTTTGACTCTCTCAAGTTAATGCAGTCTATTCACAGGAATAAATACTGTAATAAGAAAGAAATAACTGACAACGAGCCATTGAATTATTATAATGCACAATTTGGGTGGTAGGTTAATGCAGCAGTTATACCATTTAAGGGGGTTGCACACCAGACGAGAAGCTCAGCGATGCGCCACGTCTTTAAAATTCGCATTGTTTTCTATGAGTGTACGCACACTGGCGGCGACATTCGGTGCCTGTCCGCGGCGCCCAGCTACGACTCAGAAAACAATTGAAAACAATGCGCTCGAATTTTAAAGACGTGTCGCGGCGCTGAGCTTCGCGTCCGGTGTGCGAGCCCCTTTATACAGCGGTTACATGACATTGTTCAGATATTTGTGTTTTTTTGTTCTTGAAACACTCTTGTGTGTAGCACTAACTTTCCATAGATAGTAAAACTTAATTTTGTGGGAAAAACTTGGTCAGTGGCTGTGGGTTTTGGCTCTTTCAACATAATCTCATGGCAATTTATAACTATTGTTTGTTTTGGCGAATAAAGCCAAAAGTATACTTTGTTTTTTTACACTAGCGTATGTCGAACACATATATCCTTTCACCATATACTACATTTGATAGCGTGTGCAAACACAGTCGGATGACATGTGCTCGAGCTTCATCTTTGTCCAGTGACTGTGCTATTTTTCTCCAGAAGTTATGATGGATAAATTATTATAATTACATTATAATATGTTGTTTGTTATTACACTTTTATTAGTTGTAGAAGCTCAGTTTAATATTTTGTCACCTTGCTTTTTGTTCACTGCTCAAATTATTTGTTTTTTGCTTCTTTTTTGTTTACTCCTTCACTTGAAACACCGGCTTGCTGTAGGTTAAACTCTTGGCCTGATGCCGTTTGCAGAATCAATCCATTGCCAAATTACTGAAGCCACACCATCCGTCAACAAGGTACTTCACCCTTTACTTGAGCTTTAATGGCTGCAGTCCATCAGAGACAGATTCACTTAACAGTTGTACCACTTTAGCGTGCAGCATTTCAGTTCAAAACCCTGCGCCATATTCACAAACTACAAACAGTCCCTGGCTGAAAATGTTCCCACTCGCTGTTAGACATTGTCCATTTAAACATCTGCCTCATGACTACTGCAAAACACAGACAGCACTAATTATTTGGGATGTACATAGATGACATAAGCAAATAAACAAAAAGTTACTACAAAGGTCATTTATTCTAAACTTAAACTTAAACTTTCTTTTTCAACTTGCTTGTGAAAAATAAGAGTGCTTTATTGTACAGCATGTGCACGTGTATGTACTTTAAATCTTAAAACATTTAAATCTGTACCTACTGAAAATATAATATCAATGAAATATAAGGCCACTTAAGTGCACTTGAAGAGAGCCACTTGACATGACTGCTTCGTAACACACTTAAGTACACTTTTAAATGTGCACTTTGTAATAGGCCTGTCAAATTAAATGTTTCACTTTAGAGTACATTTTAAATCATGTTTTATTTCATATTAATCTATTGTGCTTTAAAGAAGTACACTTATTTTGATGTGACTAACATACTAAAGCACATGTAAAGTACTTTATTATCATTTTAACTATAGTGAGTTATTCAATAACTCATTTAAAGGTAATATATTTATATACGTAATTATATATATATATATAATATTTTAGTTAACCATGAATGCTTGTCAGTACATTCAGCAGTAACTTTAACAGCAGTACAGTTTTTAATATTTTTGTGGAAAATATTAAAGTTCAAACAGCATTTATCTGAAACAGAAATCTGCAATTATAAATTATTATACTTTAAATAATTAATAAATAATTATAAATTATTAAATATATTATACATTATAAATGTCTTTACTGTCACTTTTAATGAATTTAATGTGCCCATGCTGAATAAAAGTATTAATTTTTTTTTTAGAAAAAATCTGACCCCAAACTTTAGAACAGTAGTGTATATTACAGTATTCAATTTAAGTGAAAATGTAACAGAAATTCTTAGCACTCAGCAGTCATTTTTGAGCGAGACATGAACTCCAGAAGGGTAAAACATGAGGATCATGATTTGAGATGATCTGAAGCACATCTGGAGCTTCAGCGGAAGATAAACATCATTTACTTATATTTGATTATTAATGTAGAAATGTTTAAATATTCTTTTTCCTTACATTTTTTTTCTTCAAAATCCTAAAACTATAAATGATATTTTCAGTGTGGAGCTCATTTTATTTTAAAAAATCTTGAAATGGAAAACTGCTGTTATTTAATAGGGGGGTTTTGGGAAATGTCTGTTGATAGACCGTTGGTAAATCAGACTGCAGCCTCTCTGATGAATGTGATGCAGGATCACTGCAGTGTTTCAGATGCTTGATCGCTAGAAGCTGCTCTCTCACATCTTACACCAACAGCGCCACCTACTGTCTGCCATACTGCAGCAGGAACCAGCCTGGAGCAGAAGAGTGGCACGCCTGAGAAATCACCGCTTTAAATGTGCCCGAGGATCTAATTACATCAGTGACAACAGTAGACTGTTCTTTACAGTATTTTTGTATCTGGTTACAGTATACTATATAATCCAGTGGGTGTGTAGAATTGTATTCTATTCTTTCTCCACTCTGGTTGTTCAAGTCCATGTTTTGTCCTTACAGTAAACTGGGAATAACTCGGATTACTCTTAGAGAATCAACCTATGGTGAGATGAATAAAAGCCCAACAGGGATCACTGAGTTCATCCTGTACTAATGTTGCTTTAAATAATCAGGATGCCAGGATTTCAAAAACATTTTTTATTTATTTAACATTTTTTTTTTTATTAAAAAGTTTTATTAAAAAGTATTTCACAACCATCAACAAATGACTTGCTTTGCTGATTGTCTAGAAGCCTGTTTCACATAAATTCAACAAACAACATTTAAAGTGGAAAGTGAAAAATGGAAATCTAATTTGTATGTTTTATAGTACACAAGCCTTAATACATTAAAGGGGTGGTTGATTCTGATTTCACTGTTTTAACTGCTGTTTGATCATAAACAACATCTGCAAAGTTACGACACTCAAAGTTCAATGCAAAGAGAGATATTTTCTTTTACAGAAATCGCTGTAGGACTACAACAAACAGCTGGTAGGGACTACAACGAGCTTCTTCCTGGGTTAGTGACATCACTAACCCCAAATTTACATAAACCCCGCCTCTGAGAACACACAACAAAGGGGGCGGGGCCATGTTGGGCTGCTTTAGAGAAGAGGAAGAGTTGTTGTAGTAGAGTGTTGTTGTCATGCTGTCATTTTACACCGGACTGCTTCACAAACGAGGATCAATTCAACACAAAAGGTGAACATGACGGTACATGCTAGTGGATGAGTTGAATCAACTCCACAGCAGCTACATAAATTTATCCACTAACCATTCAGAAACGTCCAGTTTCATTCTAAAAGTTGTAACTTCTTCCTGAGTCTCTCCATCAGTGTCGACTCCGGTTTGAACAATGTAAGGCTGAACACCATTACTGACAATCCTTAATTTTGGCTGCGTGAGATTCTCCAGCTTTGTTGTTGTTGAGCTGTTAAAGCTCCGCCCTCTTCTGGAAAGGGGGCCGGGAGCTGCTCATTTGCATTTAAAGGGACACACACAAAAACAGCGTTTTTGCTCACACCCAAATAGGGGCAAATTTGACAAGCTATAATAAATGATCTGTGGGTATTTTGAGCTGAATCTTCACAGACACATTCTGGGGACACCAGAGACTTATATTACATCTTGTGAAAAGGAGCATTATAGGTCCTCTTTAACATGTTGAATATTATAGCTGTCACTGTGTTACGGTTTGTTTATCAAGGACTTTTAGGTCACTCATCTTTGTTTCCGGTGTCTTTTGTTCCCTGTTCCTGTTTAGTTGCCATGACAATTCATTAATTATCACACACCTGTTTGCCATTCAGTTCATTATCACTGTGTATTTATGTTCCTCTTCTGTTGCTGTTGTGTTTAGCACATGCCGTTAAGCATGTGGATTATTCTCCTTATAAAATTATCTTCATCTTTGAAACTTACATATCATGACACACTGTGATTAACTGTGATGTAAAATCTCTTCAGGTGTTTATGTTTGATTTGTGTTTTGCATTAGTGCTGTAAAGTCTGATTCATTTCCACGAACCGGTTCTATCAGACAGTTCAGTTCAATGAACCGGTTCAAAAATTGTTTCATCGGTTCCTTACATAATCGAACAATGATGTCTCTACGCATTTCTTTTCTAACAACTCAGTGTTATATGAAACATTGAAATAAAAATTAATTTGTGTAAATGCATATTGCTGATTATTGCCTTTCATTCACTTAAGTTAATGGTGTTAATGGTTGAACCGGCTCATTCGGTTCTTTTTGAGTCGGACGTGCTACGTCGAGTTGAGCATCTTGCATCATCAACCCGGAACTAAAGTTCGATTCAGTTAGTGAACTGATGTCATGACAAATCATGTCCTCCCTCGAAATCGGGTCAGCAACTGTCAGTAATGATTATCTTAAGTATGAATTATATTAATTTAAAATACGCATAGCTTACTATATAATGTGTACAAAAACACATTAGTGCATAATAAAATGAATATGATTTCTTACACTTGTTTAACTGTTAATAAATAAATAGCCTAATAATTAGTAGTAGTACTACAAAGTCTGATACACAATCTATTTGATTACACATTTTAAGTAATGTATTCTGACTACTTTTAGATTACTTTTGTCTTTTAGATTACTTTTAGATTACTTTTGTCTGAACTCATTTATCACATAAACTTGAATGGGATTATTTTGTATCATACTGATTAAAAAATACAAAGAGAAATAAAACACTTAATAAAACAATAGTTTATTTGGATTTGTTTTATATTTCTCATTTTATCACAATATCACAAGCACATTTGTGTCCATTATTTGAAGCAGAGTAACAACTCACAGGAAAATTACCAAAAAAAAAAAAAAAAAAAAAAAAAAACTATAATACAATAATATGCAAGCACTTAATAAAACGTAACTGTAATCTGATTATGACCATTTTAAAATATAATCTAATTACAAGTACTTATATTTTGGAATCATTACGTAATCCAGATTACATATAATCATTTACAGCACTGAATGTCAGTGAAACCTGTTGTTGACGAGTTTAACCTCCTACATTGTGAACTGCTAGTTTCCATAGCAACAGCATCCACGCATTCTCACCCAACTCTTGATAGAGTGCGCGCGCAGCCGCCACTGTTGGGGCTCTTTGCCCAGTATTTCCTTACGTCAGGGACAACCGGCTGGTTTTGACTCAAGCGGAAACTCAGCCTTGGTCTGTGCGGTGTTGTGGGCGCGGTTTCAGGCAGCCGCGCGGCTATTGGGCACCTCACGGATCCGTTAACCGACGAGAGCGTCTGTCTTCGCCGTCTGTACGGAAGCCGAGCTGGAAGAGGCGTAAAAATGTCTGGTTCATGGGCGAATCGTTCTACTGAGTCGGATCCTTTAAATGAATAATTTAAATCGGTTCACAATCGGTCTGAGCGATTCCTTCACAAATTGGACTGAAGCAATTTTAGCGTTTATCGAGTTAACTAGCCTATACTCTCCAACTCACTGACCTTTTCAGCCAACAGATGTAGTGAAGTGAACGTTAGTATTGTGTAATGTACATTAAAACCACGACTGTAGTAAACTGAAGACCTACATGAAATTACTGAAGGCTTATTAATAAGACTAATGTGAAAATGTGCTTATATGTGTGTGTGTTAGGAGCATTTTCCCCCCATTTATTCTTTATTGTAAAGAAAAAACAGCACTGCATTTAAAATACAAATAAAATAGCCTAAAAGAAAAGGGAAGGTAAAAAAATGAGCTAGGCTACATTAAGGTAAAAAATGAAACCCCTCAAGATCACAGATTTTAGGGTAGAGACACGGACTTCAGACTGACGGCAAAAGGTCTGGACTATATCGCTGCTTTCATTGGCCAAGAACCACCCAAGAGGACGTTTGACTGACATGTAACGCAAACAATCACAGTTTGTTTTGTTCTATGTCATGTTTAGGGGTGTGAAAAGTCGATGTCCCTACAATAACAGACTGACGTGCATCTAATAAATTATTCATTCATACGGAGCCCCGCACATGATATGCAAGAAAAAAATTTAATTGTGCGCACGATTCACTAATTTGTTCCCTCGGTTTACTAAAACGTGCGCACGATTTACTAATTCATTCCCTCAATTTACTAAATTGTGCACACGATTTACTATTTTGTTCCCTCGATTTATAAATCATGCTCATGTTTTATAAATCGAGGGAACGAAATAGTAAATTGAAGCCTACTATTTTAGCCTACTATTTTTTTCCTGCATGTCATGTCTGGGGCTCCGTACATTCAAAAATGTTGTGCAAGTTTACTGCAACAGTAGAGCTTTTGAAAATCCAGTGTTTAGTTTATCCTGGAAAGCGCTCGTTGTCACAATTGTAAACACGGCAGCATTCTTCTTCCACAAGGGGGTTTGGCATCATGGCCAGTGTTGCCAAGTTTTCCCGCGGAATTGGGCTACTTTTACACTGTTGCCGCGGGTGGTTTTTCATGTCCGTGGGTTGAATCGACTCAAAGTAATGTGATATTTAGCCCCTGGAATGCAAATTTTACGAGGGGAGCCTCATAACCGTGGGACCCCCCTGAAATGCGATTGGGCTAGTTTTGAGGAGCAATTGGGTGGGTTTTGTTGTGAAAACCTGGCAACCCTGGTCATGGCATTTGTTTCCAGGTCACCCAGGAACACTCAGGTACATGACATAAAATTAGAACAGCCTTCTGTCTATACCTCCTTGACTTGTTTGCTCACTGTTTTGCTATTATTCTCGCGCTTCGACGGTCACTATGATTTTGCCAAGTGAGACATGTTCCTGGATTAACATCTTTGTTGATCCTCGAACAACATTCCAATCAACCAATCAGATTTGAGGGACAAGTTTACCATTTATGTCAAGTTTAGGCTTACAACCAGGGTTAGGTGCTTCTACATCAGTGTTATTCACCTATCTTTCCCCTCTGATTTTAGGGATAAGTTATGGGTAGTGTTAGGTTTAGGGGTAGGAATAGGGTTAAGACTAAATTTTCAGACTGGAATATTGTTCCAGGATCAACAAAATATGCTGATCCAAGAACATGTCTTACTTGGCAAAATCACGGTGACCGACTTGGACTTGTTCACTAAACAGCCAAGAGTTCTCGCTCTCATCCAATGTCGATTCTACAGGTTGAATCAACCCAAAAAAACAAAAACAAAAAAACAACGGTGTTCAACTAGAGTCAATGGGCCAACACTTAAAAATGGTCCAATGTTGCCCGGTGGCCGATTGGCAGCTTGGTGTACTTAAAGGGTTAGTTCATCCAAAAATTAAATTGCTGTAATTAATTACCCTCATGTTGTTCCACACCCGTAAGACCTTCAATCATCTTTGGGACACAAATTAAGATATTTTTGATGAAATCTGAGAGTTTTTTTAATCTCCCATAGAAAGCAATGAAATTACCACATTCAAGGTCCAGAGAAGTAGTCAAAACATTGTTAAAATAGTTAACGTGACTACAGTGGTTCAAACTTAATGTTATGAAGTGATGAGAATACTTTTTGTGCGCAAAACAAAAATAATGACTTTATTCAACAATTTTCCTCTTCCCTGTCAGACTCGTACATAGTGAATGCAGTTCAGTGCTTCCGTGTTTACGCCCGAACGCCGGCTCAGTATTGGCCAATGCTGATCACGACACGTGTGTGATGCTGACACAGGAGCCGGCCAATGATGAGGGTGAGTAATTAATGACAGATTTCATTTTTGGGTGAACTAACACTTTAAGAAATGTGTTATTCTTCTTATTATTTGAGTTTAAGGGATTTTACAGTATGGGAATTTTCAGAAAGAATTTTACATCAAATCTAGTCGATTTATGACTATATATATATATATATATATATATATATTATCATATATATATATATATATATATATATATATATATATATGACTATTATATATATTAATTATGAACAAAAATGGAAATGCAAAACAAAGAAATTTACAATAAGTTCAACAGCATTACTGTCAGAAAGATAAATAGCATATATATTTTTCAGCGAAAACTTTAAATTACATTTTATAAAAGGTGATAGGCCTAGATAACAACTCCCAAAAATTAATGAATATTGCATTGATACTTTTGCACTGAGCAAAAGAAGCAGTTTGGGAGCTTGTTGGATATATATGCAGTATCTTAAAATTAATTTCTCTTATTTTGTTATAAATGCAGTACCATATGTTTCAGGGAGCAACCATGGCCTTTTCCAGTGTATATTGTCAAAATAAATAAATGATAAAAAACTGAGGAGATTTGTAAACTATATTATGCAGTTGCTACCCCTAAATAGCTATATTTTACATTATTATTATTATTATTATTATTATTATTATAGGCTATTGCAAAGAAGAAACAGCACTGCATTTGGAAGTGAAGGGTGGAAAAGTACAAACAGGTAAACAAAGAAACCTGTAAGAAAGATAAGGTCATTGATCTTGATCAGGGGCGATTCTAGGATTTTGATTTTAGGGGGGCTCAGCCCCCAATAGGGTATGATTAAAAAAATATTATTTGACTGACTGTTGCTCATTTGCAGACCTACTCCCACACGACAAGGAAAAATGTCGTATATCCATCTACAATGAAATATAAATTATTTTAGTTTTTTAGCTTTTTAGCCTTTATAATCAACAATACGGTTGGATATTCATAAAGTCACCCCATGAAAATTGATGTCATTTTAAGTATTTTAACTAACCAGCTAATATTCATTAAGAATATAGACAAACCATGTATTAATGTAATTGTCTATTGGCAATATGATTAATCTGTTCTATATTTATTTCTATTTATTAAAAATAACAACATGAATTATCAATTTGCCACTTCTATAAATCAAGTACAAATCTAGTATAAATAGTATAAATCAAGAAAATCAAAAATCCCTTTACTCTACGCTTTCTCTAATTTATGTATCATGACACTCCTCCTGATTCATTACTTAATACAAAACTATATTTAATAATACAAAACAAAATAACTCCACATTCTCTCTCTGGGCCATCTAGTGCTTTCAGACAATGATGTGTGTCATTTCTGTGCATGGCTGCATAATGCAATGTCAAAATACATTATAATATGTCTGTAATTGTAAAAAGTATATTAAAATAAATCATGATCGTTTTCTGAATCTAAAGTATGTTTTCATGGGTGTTAATCACACAAGGGCTGAAGGTGAACGCAGCGAAACGTATTGGTATTGGATGAGAAACCGAGCCGTCCCGTGTGCTCCCAATGCTCCAGTAACATTACACTATGTAAACTGCAATGCATTTATGACAAAGAACTGCACCGATGCAGATGTAATATCATAGCATTAGCAATCTATCAATAAATGCACGCACACACGACACACACCTTGTGCTCTTTGATGTTCGCTCTGCTCGGCCTCGGCGCCCCTGCAGATTGAAAAATGCGCTAAATCCAAGCAGACTCAGATAAGGGGAGGAGCCGAAACTTGACGCAGCTTGCCGCCGTTTCAAATGAGTTTTTTTAAAGGGCACTGAAGCGATCAAAAGTTTATTAATCAAATATTTTTTTAGGGGGGCTGGGCAGAAGTTTAGGGGGGCTGAAGCCCCCCTAAAAAGGGCCTAGTGACGCCCCTGATCTTGATACATTTGTTAGGCTATTCTTACAATTTATGAGAAGATATTATAATAATTCAAACCTTATGCGTTATTAGTTATTTTTTATTTACAAGATTTTACAGTGTGAAATATAAAATTCAAGGACCAGGTGATGACCTAATTACGTCATAATGTAAAAGAATCAGTGAGTCGTTCTTTAACCGGTTCGTTCGAGCGAACTCTTCGGTTCACCGAAATGATTCGGGCTTCAAAAGAGTGGACGGCGGAGTGGAGGATCCCCACCCGTGAGCATGGCGGTGTGCTAGAGTATTAATGAAGACCGGAGAGAGCAGACACAGATGGGAAACACGGATATGCGCTTCAGATGATCTGATTTTAACGGACCGTGTTTCAATCCGCCGTTCCCGGAGGCAGTCTGCTGGGTTTCTCCATGCAGTCTTCGTTTACTTCTATAGGATGGTGAGCTGAGCAGATGAAAAGCACAAGTTATTGGTGATAGCCTGTGTTCAACCGTCCCCCGTTGTGAATTACAGGCGCGTGTGGGCCGCCGGTGCTCCGTGATCATGAAGCGCTGCTGCGGGAAGCTTGTCTTTGTGCGAGGCGCGCTCGTGTCCGCGGACAGGCTCGTTTAAACGCCCTAAACATGAACATCAGTGCCGTGTGAGTTTATTTTGATTGTTCGATCTGTTCAGAGATGCGTGAGTATAAAGTGGTGGTCCTCGGGAGCGGCGGGGTCGGTAAATCCGCCCTCACCGTGCAGTTCGTCACCGGGACGTTTATTGAGAAGTACGACCCGACCATCGAGGATTTCTACCGTAAGGAGATCGAGGTGGACTCGTCGCCGTCGGTGCTGGAGATCCTGGACACGGCGGGCACGGAGCAGTTCGCGTCCATGCGGGACCTGTACATCAAAAACGGGCAGGGCTTCATTCTGGTCTATAGTCTGGTCAACCAGCAGAGCTTTCAGGACATCAAACCCATGAGAGACCAGATCATCCGAGTCAAGAGGTGAGAGGCTAATTCATGTAAATGACAGGGCATTTCTTTCCCAAAGAGCAAACGGTGAAAATGACATTAAAATATCTTGTTGTGTGTGTAGTGAGATCTCTTCTCGAGTGTTGTTGGGCCTTCACAGGCCTGTTGCTCGATGTGCCGCATTTAAGTGTTTCATGTCTGCATGAAAGATTCATGTACAAGTGATGCGATGCACTTCACAGAGGAACAAAGTATAGTGTTTAGCAAACATTAAAATCATTTCTAGTGATGAATAAGCAAACAAATCGCATGTTAAGTGTTTGAGATTAAAATGTTAATGTATGTGAGCTTAGAGAAATGTAAATGCATGTGTACTCAGAGTTAACAATGTTATCTTTTAGCAGATACATGTTTGAAGTCTTTCAGTTCTGGGAAAACAGGTTAAAATACTGATGATTCATCTTGCACTCAGGGGTGGGATCTTTATTTGTCCAATCAGATGACTTCTAGAGTGAGAAAACCCCTCCCCTAATAACACTTAAAGCCCCCCTGTCCTGTAGTCAATAATTTGATCCCTTACTCCTCTTTGATCACTAAAATTACATATTTAAAATTTTTTTGCTGTGTAAAATAGCTTGAATGAAACTCTACACCCTTGCCTTATACGCGGATGAATGAGTATGTTAATTAGCCCTGCCTCCACTCACTCGCATGAGCTCAGAGATCCACTCGGTCAACTTACTGAGGTAAACACTGCACAATAGCATCGCTCTTTACAACGTCGGACACATAACGGTAATTAACATTAGTCTTTTGCTTGATTACGTTATCAAACCGCTAATAATGTTACACAAACCATGTTCCTCTCACAGCTGCCTACTAACAATCAGTTTCCTTAGAAACACTTTGAACAACTCAGTGGAGAAAGGCATATTTTATCATAACATCATAATATGCATCATACATCCGCTATATTGCTAAATCTACACGATCAACAGAAAAATATCCTGGGATAACCTGGTTTCTCTTGAGACTCTCCTGCTAGTTCGCTGTTAATGATATGCTAAAGCCACCCGCACATTGATGTGATTGGTTACAGGGTAGTTTGTGACGTCAGAAACTTCAAAATTTATTTTATATTTTTACGAAAATAGGAAATTTGCTTTAGTGAGGTGGGTGTATTAAAAAATGCAAAATGTTTTTTTTTTTTTTTTTTTTTTCTGAAATGCAACTTTATTTTGCTTTTACAAATGCATTTTACATAGATAAACGATAAAATGTGTTTTATCTGTCTTGTTCTTTTGTCATTAGAGGTTGGTTTTTGGTCTGTAGGAAGAAAGTATGTGATGATATGTTACTGATGAAGCAAACATGGACAATTACAAATGGTTAGGATGTATTGCAGCAGTTGTAACTTGCTCTAAAATGCAAAATAATTGTTATTCAGAATATGTGCAGAATATGTGACTACACAATACATTTTTTAAACCAGTGCTTGTTTGACTGCATTCAGTGCCAGTGAGAGGCTATAAAATGTGAGAAACAGTAAGTTTGTGGTGTATTGAGTTGCAGCAGGGGTACATAAACACATACAGACATAAGAGCAAACTGCACACAGTCACAAACATTAGCACACACACACACACACACACACACACACACACACACACACACACACACACACACACACACACACACGTGAGCCCTAGTCAGAAATCCTAAAGGATTGCTAATGGAATTTTGCCATAATTTGAAACTGATTCTAATGGAATCACATAGGAATTCCCTAAAGCCCTGGGTATACTTTGTTTTTTTTTGTTTTTTTTTAAGCGGACACTAATGTATGTGCACAGTTGAACACACAGCCTTGGAAAGTATACTTCATTTGACTCGATTGCATACACAGGCGTTTGACGCATGTGCGGTTTTGAGCAATCTCTCGCCAGGAGTTACAACCCATTTAGACATCTTTGTATTCTTTCATGCTAGAGTTGTACAAATGAGGGTACTTTCTAACCTCTTCACACAATCTCTCGTCTATGTAGGTCTCCATTGTCGCTGTAGCTTGCATGCGTTCCAGTCTGTTCTGTTTATGCAGTTTTTCTTCGACTACCTTGTGAATCAACACCCCCAGGGCACGGTTGCCACCTTGTGGATAAACTAATTACTGCAAAAACAATTAAATGCACGTGTGCGACCTGTATAAAAATACAGTTACAAAATCTGGTGGTGTGCGTACAGTACACGTACTCTCCTGATGACGAAATTTGCATCATGCGCACTGTACGCTGACCCTCGCGTACACATAAAAAATGAACTATACTTTGGGCTCAAGGATCCATTAAGATCCCACTGAAAAATAGGACATTTCCTTGTACATTCTTAGTAGATTCTTTATGGATTTTATTAGTATTCTTTAGGGTTGGTTCCCAATTATGGGGGGAAAAAATCCAGAAGCAATCCATTAACAATAGAAACATTACTTATCAGGGAAAGTCAGTAAAGACAAGACAATAAAAATATAGCTGCGAGCAACAGTTATCGGGGTTCAAGCACTTTAAGGCCCTTTAAGTACATGCATAAAAAGGTATTATATTTTATGTAGCAAGCTGTAAAAAGACCATTTACAGCCAATACAGGCAATTTACCATAGGAATCCGAAAGTTTGCATGCTTGTTTAGAATCATATGTCACATGTGCTCACCTATTTTCATGAAGTTCCGAGTTTTCGTTTAGGATTTATAAGCTTTTGAGCATATTTTGCCACGCCCATTTTCTAAATGACCCTGTTATAGCTATCCAAAAACTTTTTTTTTTTTTTTTTTTGGATAATTATTTATCTAGAGAGTCCAGAGAATTATCTTGCACTGGTTTGGTTCCGATCGGGTCAAAAAACCTAGGACGAGTTTGCAAAAGTAGGTTTTTTAAATATACTCAAATATTAAACAAACGATTTGATTGACAGCGGTGATTCTTGAGGCAAAATTATTCAGAATGAGAAGATCTAACATATGATATGAATATCGTGTACATGTGCATAACTTTGCGTAATATACAATCGTTTACACACTTGTAAAACTTGATATGCCCCTCGGTGGCCGATTTCTTTCCAAATTCTCACAGACCTCTGGGATCATGAGTATCTTTCTGCACTGGTTTGAAAAAAGTAGGTTTTTCAAAAAATCCAAAATGGCAAAAAAAATTTCCAGGGTGGAAATTCCTAATAACTGGTGGGAAACGCTTGTGTAATTCCACACTCCCACTAACCTCACTGTCACCCTGAACCCAGTCATCTGGACCAGAAATATATTTATACAGATCTGCAAACAACATCTTCTCTAGCACACATTCCCACGCAAATAATATAGATCTGCACTCTCACGCAGATGCCTCTCTGAAAATATTGAATAATTGAATGGCATAAATATTTCACACGGTAAAAGCGATGCATAATGAGGGAGAGGTAGCGGGAGTAAGAGACGTCTGTCATTGCAGCGCTGTTTGTTCTTGTTGAAGGACAAGTGAGAGAGTTTTGTCTCTGAGGGTTTGGTGAAATGAATAACTAAACAAATGATTCTAAAAGGCAAGTGTAAATGTTATTATCCTTAAGCAGAACAAGTAAACTTGGCATGTAACTCATCCTGCACCAACTACAAACATCAGTGATCCTTCAGATAATGCGCTTGTTGTTGAGAAGTGTGCTATTAGTTGAATTTGCTTGCTGGATGATAAAACCAGCATGAAATTTACAGACCAGGATATTGTGGAGATTTGGAGCTTGAGCCAGTACATAACCACATAACAACACCCTGGATACAACCCACAACACCCAAGCCAGTTTTTCACAGTCAAGCAACACTCACATTATCTTCAGAAAATGTAAAATCAGGTTTAGCCCATCCGTACAGATATGTGACCCCTGGTTTTTTTTGGTCCTGACCCACAACTGGTGAGAATCAAAGGCCAGTATAGGCTGTCATTCTGGAAGTACTTTTAAACTGTGACGTCATGTGTGGTTTGCTAATAACAGGGAGTGTTTGTAAGGGGTGTGGCTTCAGTAACCCCACCCTCCTCAGCCTCCCTGGGCCACTGCATCATTAGTGGTTGTGGGTAAAGACATTCTTTTGCCTTGAGGGGAAAGCTGAACAATGTAATGTGAGAGTTCAGACGTGACTCGCTGGAGTTATTTTATGTCTGCCCTGAGAAAAAAGACTAATCACAATGATAGATTCTGATACATTTGAGAGAATTAAGCAAAATGACTATATATTGATATAATAATAATATACAGTTTGTCCTTCATAACTGTAATTCATACTATACAAGAGTAACCCGTGATCTGATGTATGACGCAGGATCAGTGGCGTAGCAAGTCAGCCCCAGGCCCATATGCAAACATTTTTTTACGGGCCCCTTTAATATGAATAAGATATCATCACTAACATGCAGGCAAAAATGGTAAAAAAAAAAAAAAAAAAAAGAATTCTAGGAATGACAACAACAGCACTACAGTAGGCCTACCATGCACTCCTCCATCATTTTGACTTTGCATTGCTGATCTATTTCAAAAATGTATTTCAAAAATGTCAAACGGTTTTTCAGCACAGTCTACGTTTGAATTCGACCAATTCGACTCTGGCTTTGGAATTTCAGAATGATCATAGCATCATTTCAGATGCGATGAGTCCAAAGATTATTCCAGTTATGAATTAATAATTCTGTCACAGACTTTTTTAATACACGTTTTATTCCTAACAAATTTACTAGAAGTTTCTTCTCTAAATATGTTTCCATCACGTTTTATGTGCATTTTATTTAGCTGAATAAAGAGTATCAGCAAGAGTACGTGTTACTTTTATTAATCATGGGATAATTTGTGGGTGAACTATCCCTTTTAATAATCAAAAAAGTAACATCTTTCTTGTTAAACATCATTTAAATTAAGGAATAATTGAATATTAGTTTTGTTTTTGTTTTTTATGAGCCCACATATTCGAATACAATATTTATGAAAAATGCCCATCCCTACTTAAAATGATTTAAAGGGATAGTTCACCCAAAAATGAAAATTTGATGTTTATCTGCTTACCCCCAGCGTATCCAAGATGTATGTGACTTTGTTTCTTCAGTAGAACACAAATGATGATTTTAAACTACAACCGCTGCCGTCTGTCAGTCATATAATGCATGTCAATGGGAACTCCATCTAATAAGAGTAAAAAAAAAAAACATGCACAGACAAATCCAAATTAAATCCTGCGGCTCGTGATGACACATTGATGTCCTAAGACACAAAATGATTGGTTTGTGTGAGAACAGTATTTATATAATTTTTTACCTCTAATACACCACTATGTCCAACTGCCTTGAGCATCCGGCTGGCGAGGTCTGAAAATGCTCTCTGATGACGGAAGTGATGTCTCGCGCGTATACTTCAATGAGACATCACTTCCGCCGTCAGAGTGCATTCAGACCTCACACACCTGATGCTCAAGGCAGTTGGACATAGTGGTGTATTAGAGGTAAAAAAAATTATATAAATACTGTTCGGTTTCTTGCACAAACCGATCGTTTCGTGTCTTAGGACATCAATGTGTCGTCACGATGTGTCATCAATGTGTCATCAATGTGTCGTCACTCTTATAGACAAAGTTCCCATTGACATGCATTATATGACTGACAGACGGCAACGGTTGGAGTTAAAAATCATCATTTGTGTTCTACTGAAGAAACAAAGTCACCTACATCTTGGATGTGCATGGGGTAAGCAGATAAACATCACATTTTCATTTTTGGGTGAACTATCCCTTTAACATGTTTTAAAATAAGCTAAAACAGCTAAAATCCAAGATGTAAGCTGAAATTATTTAATTTGATCCCTTAACAACTGCCGATTCTATGTAAGAACCAGAGTTCATGGGTACACTGAAGTATACTTTTTCACAGGGGATGTGTCCACTTGTGTGGCATTGATACGGTTTGAGAGTTCTGATGGAGACTGTCGATGTGTTTTGCAGGTATGAGAAGGTCCCTGTGATCCTGGTGGGGAATAAGGTGGATCTGGAGAGTGAGCGGGAGGTGTCTGTGAGGGAGGGCCAGGCGCTGGCGGAGGAGTGGGGCTGTCCGTTCATCGAGACCTCCGCCAAGAGCAAGACCATGGTGGATGAACTCTTTGCCGAGATCGTACGGCAGATGGACTACGCGGCACAGCCGGATAAAGACGATCCGTGCTGCTCCTCCTGCAATATACAATAACCCCCCAACACTCACACACACAGCTCACATTACAGTAGCTTTGATGGACCTTCTAGTATCGACGGTTTTCCGTCATTCTCTATCTACAGACTGACAGTAACTTTGAGGATTTTTTTGTCACTTTAAATTCTGACTGACTCAACCACAGGAAGAGCACTTGCCTTAGGTTTCATGCTTCCTGTCTGAGCAGGATCCTTCAGTGGAGATGAGTTGGACTTTTACGTTCTTGGTCTTATGGTATTGATGATTTTATCTGAATTTGTCACCAGGTCAGAGAGAGAGAGAGAATAAGTGTGTTCTTAGCCATATGCTTCATATAGCCATATAATAATTTAATGATGACTTTCTTATTGTCCATTGATTAAGGAAATAGATCCCTTAAATCATCGTCAAAATCATCTTCTGTTTCATACAGAGAAACAGCTTTGTTCCAAAACCTAGTTAAATGCCTACCTAGATAGAATGTTGAAGCCCAAAGTATTCTTCGGTTTTTATGCATACTTGTGTATGTGTACAGTTTACGTGACGTAGATCTCATTATCCGCATTGTACATGCGTACTGTACACGCACAGCTTGATTTTTCTAACCGTGTTACTCCGTACGCTCGGCCCACACATGCTCCTGAATTGCACTAATTAGTTTTTCCACAAGATGGCGACACTGATTTTGGCCCATTGTTTCACAGTCGAAAAGAAAGGGATAACAAAAACAAAGGACTGGAGATGACAACAACAATAGACCGAGTACAAGGACATTTTTATCAGTCAAAACTTTTAGTGCGCATGTATCGAGTGCTTGTGCTCGCGCACGCTATCAAATGGAGTATACTTTGCTTTCGGTGGCATGCACATGCAAAACTGAAGTATACTTTACACTTGATGGTGCGTTCAAGTCCTCCTGGGAAGTTAGTGTTTACTACATCCGGTGGATCAAGTCACTTTCATTGGAGCAAGGTGGCAGTGTACCTTCTCTTAATTAACTGCACAAAAATACAGCAAGATTTTTAAACTCTAGTTCTCAAAATCAAACAATGTGCATCTGGTGGCCACTTTATCATTTCATATTATATTGTTATATTAATGCTATCATATTTTGAACAGGCAATTAACTTAGTTTGTTGTAAATAAAAAGCCTGACAATGTCACTGCTAAATACCTGTAAGTATTGTGGTATTCTGCTATGTTTCTCACTGACACACCGGGCTCTAAGAAAATCCTGAGTTTTCCACTGGCGTTTCCAACATTGTTGTGCCGTTCATGTGTGTTCAACTCGTATATGCGATCTTTCCGTCTTAACTTGAATGCACCATAAGGCAACATAAAAGCATGTCCCCCTTGCATTCCCAGAATGCATTGCGAAATGAGCACTACTATATGAAAAAAATCTTCCAAGACACTGGATGAGATTCTAAATATACTTATTTTTTTGTAATATGTGTGTTCTATGTATTTTTATGCATTGCACACAGAAGTAGAGTATAATGTTTATTAGCTTAGCAACATGCTAGTGTCAAACAAATAAGCAGCAGTATTTGTGGTGCACAGAAGGACTGAACAATTATTCGAAATTGGGGATGGGCATTTTTCAAAAATTTCTGTATTCCAGGGGTGTTTCCTCTGTCTCTTCCAAAAAAAAAAAAAAAACTATGAGAAAAGAATCAATACACAAACAAAAAAACAAATGCAAATATTACAAAATGTGACATTAAAAAGTGTCAGGCCACTCGTTTTTATAAAGTAACAGTGTACAACAGCGAAACCAGCAGGTGAAGTTACAGCGGGAGGTTTGCCTCCTCTGATCCCATTGACTTTAAACAGACCCCCTGAAGCAAAGCATGTGGTGGGTTTAGTGGGGGGTAATTGAGAATGAGTGGGGTAAAGTCACATGAGAGGAGACGATGCCTCCATCACGCTTTGATTGGATATGATCAGTTATGATTGGATGTGATTGGTTTGTGCGATAAATCCCGCCTCTTGATTTCGTGCGTGTTCTCATCGGCCTGAATGAAGACAATGATAGTGTTAATGGGAAGACTAATTAAAAAGTAAGTAAACGTGCCCTTTCACCGCATTGTCACATCAAAATCAAACTTGAAATGGCCTGAAAACATGAGGACTGTGGAGGTTTTTAGTGAGCAATCAGCTTACATCTTCGTGTCTGTGACCACCGCACACCACTGCTGTATTTGAATATTTGGGCTCATAAAAACAAATATTCGATTATTCGTTTATTTAAATGAAATTTAATGGAAAGACATTATTTTTTTTTATTAAGTTGTTGTCAGACTGAGGAGCCACTCTTACCTGAGCATGTGAATATTCTTGTTTAAATGAGAAAACGCACTCCTCTGACACAGATGCTGCAGGAACACAAAGAAAACAGTGTGCTGAGTCAAGTTTCTTATAGCGCTTTGTGTTTTCTGTTCACAAAAATCACAAATATATATTTTTTTTCCCCAAAATCTTTCAGCCACCCACTGTTAATGTCTATAGTCACCGTGATTTTGCCAAGTAAGACATGTTCCCATATTTTGTTGATCCTGGAACAACATTCTTGTCTGTAAATCCCTATCCCTACCCCTAAACCTAACACTACCCATTTACTTATCCCTAAAATCAGCGGGAAATGATAGGTGAATAACACTGATGTAGAAGCACCTGACACTGGTTGTGAGCCTAAACATGACATAAACTGTAAACTTGTCGCCCAAATCTGATTGGAATGTTGATCCAGGATCATGTTGTACTTGGTTAAATCAGGTTAATCTAATTTCTACGTAGAAAGTTCCAGATCAGTCCCTGATGAGGTTGTCTCAGTTAGGATGCTGTAAGGCAGCTCAGCAGGTTTTGGAACAGAGCTGTCTTTATGTTGCTTCCATTCAAAGATGTTCAGAAGATGACGCAAGCACACAAAATGACAACTCTACTGTTAGCTTTGCATTGGAACAATTGTGAACTTCTTTTAGCAACCAAACTGGGGGGACTACACAATGCTTTACAACACTAATAAGTGTTCGACTGGGAATCAACACAGAAAGAGTCATTTATCTTGTTTTTTGTGTTTGATAAACATGTTTTATCATGCAGTGTTGGACTTTTTGTCTCTTTGATGCATTTTATTTGCTTAAATGTTGAATGTTTATCTGTGTGAATCTTGCTGACCACTCAATTGTGAGTTTCCAAGCTAGAAATCCAACTTCAAGAGACTTTCTATTGCACTTTTTCCAGTAGGAATGTCAACTCCCAGAGTTGAATGGAATGCAGCATAAGTCCCGGTCACCGATTGGACGGGTCATACGGGTGGGGGATGTTTGACACATCTGGACACACTCAACTTTTGCTAATTTAGTGAAAGTCTGTTTTGACTCTGAGTATCACATATGGCACTGTAGGACGCGTCTCTTTTTCTCTCTCTCTATTTTACCACCACTTTCTCACTCGTCTCTTCAGCGTCTCAGCCTCTTTCTGCACTCATTCTCCTTATTCTGCTGTGGTTATATGGCTTATTGATGATGATGGTTATTAATTGACTGTGTATACATTTGTACAGAGGTTGCCAGTTTTTCTTGGCTCCCTCCTGGCTGGGCTTGAGCTTCGATCTCAAGGCTGAACATATAGAGATTACGGAGATGGATGGATGGCGTGTGTGTGTGTGTGTGTCTCTGAGTGTATGTGTTTGAATAGAGAGCTCTGAGTCAGTATTGATTTTATATTTTTTTATGTGGACGTGTGCTCAACTCTTCTGAATGACTGAATGGTGACACTTTTTTGTTTGTTTGTTTGGCACCTAAATAAAGTGCATCCGACACTCACATATTGCAGTGCAGTTTGTTTTTTTTTTTTCCATGTTTTAATTCACGCACACAGTCCAAACATACACTATATGGATGAAAGTGTCATTTGAAAAAATGGGTCGTTCTGAAGAGCTCAGTGAACTCAAGCGCGGTACTGTGAAACACGGTACAGTTCGTGAAATTTCATCGCTGATAGATATGCAGTAGTACATTTGAACCCATAGTGTACTACAAGTGGTAACTAAATATATTTTTTTAAATACAGAGATAGTATATTAAAAGCACATTTTAGTTCATATTTCATGCTGTCTCAAAATAGCACAGTTGAGTACACTTAGATGTTCTTAAGATTATCTTAATATACTAAAAATTCTTCTTTAGTACTTCTTAAGTACAAAATTAGTGTGTGAAAATAGAGCACGTTAAGTACATTGTAGAAGTGTACTTTTTTTCACCTGGGATTACCAAGTACAATGCCAAGCATCAGAGGGAGTGGTGTGAAGCACACCGCCACTGGATTCTGGAGCAGTGGAAACGTGTTCTGTGGAGTGACGAATCGCGCTTCTCTGTTTGGCAGCCTAATGAGTGAGTCTGACTACATTGTGCCGGCTGTAAAGTTTGGTGGAGGAGGAATGATGGTTTGGGGCTGTTTTTCACAGGTTGGGCTAGGCTGAAATATTAAAGGGGGCATATCACTTTTTCCATGTTTAAGTGCTATAATCGGGTCCCTGGTGCATCTACCAATGTATATATGTGTAACACAGTTCGTATATATGGGACGGGAAGAAGGAGGCGGGAACCGGCGAACATTCAACAAAACTTTAATTCAAAATAAACAAAGAACAAAACAAAAGTAATGCCACACAAACATAATAAAACATAAAATAAAGTCCAGGCCTGGTCCTCTCTCGTCCTTCACAGTCGTCGCTCTTCCTTTTATGCTCCCGGAGCTCCTCCGTGAGAGACTCAAGGCCGGTGTGCCTCCCCGGTGTAGCTCGTTAACTCTCACACCACCGGCTTCGCGCTGTTCCTTCACGGCTCTCGCCTGCCCTGGTCGCCACATACCCCCATCGCCCCTCGCAGGCCGGGGGGTACTCCCGAGACTGCGCTCTACTCCCCCCCGGGGCCTGTCTCGGCGGCCGCAGCACCTGGGGGTAAGGACAGACGAGACGAGAGAAAGGAGACGGAAGCAAGGGGAGCGACAGGACGAGAGAGGGGAGAGAGGAAAAAGAGAAAAAAAAAATTCTGGGTCCGGCTCCCAGACACACTGCCGCTCGGTCCTCAGCCTGCCAAGAGGCTCTTCCTCGCGGTGCCATGTGGTGGCACTGAACGCTCAGTGGACGGGAGCACGGCAGGAGCACGGCATCCGGGTCTCCGTCCCACCTTTCACAAGGCTCCAGTACCGCAGCCTCTCGCGGTCTTCACTCCCGCGCTGCCCGAACCTTGCAGCACCGCGATCCCCCTCAGCAGCGAGGGCTCTCCGACAGCATGTCCCTCCTTCCTCCCGGGTTTTGGCACCAATGTAACACAGTTCGTATATACGGGAAGAAGGAGGCGGGAACCGGCGAACATTCAACATAACTTTAATTCAAAATAAACAAAGAACAAAACGAAACACAAACATAATAAAACATAAAATAATATCCAGGCCTGGTCCTCTCTCGTCCTTCACTGTCGTCGCTCCTCCTTTTATGCTCCCGGAGCTCCTCCGTGAGAGACTAAAGGCCGGTGCGCCTCCCAGGTGATGCTCGTTAACTCTCACGCCACCGGCCTCGCGCCGTTCCCTCACGGCTCTCGCCCGCCCTGGTCATTATAGGTCCCCTTTAATGCTTCAGCATACCAAGACGTTTTGGACAATGATATGCTTCCAACTTTGTCAGAACAGTTTAGGGAAGGCCCTTTTCTATTCCAGCATGAGTGTGCCCCAGTGCAAGGTCCATAAAGACATACAGTAGTTTGGTGTGGAAGAACTTGACCTTAACCCCATCGAACACCTTTGGGATGAACTGAAATGAGGATTGCGAGCCAGGCCTTCACGTCCAACATCAGTGCCTGACCTCACAAATGCTCTACTGGGCAAAAATCCCCACAGAAACACTCCAAAATCTTGTGAAACCTCTGGAAAGCCTCTCCAGAAGCTGTTATAGCTGCAAAGGTGGGATCAACTCCATATTAATGTCTATGGGTACTATCACACACCCAAACGCAATGCGACGCCAGGCGCGACACAAGTGTTTTTTGCTAGTTTCAGCCCGATGCAGTTATCATTTTCACGTCTAGCGCCCACATTGATTAAATAGCAAATGCACTCATGGACGTGCTGGACTGAAAACGAGGTGTGTTCAGGGGCATTGTTGGCGTGTTGCTATTTTGAGGCAACTGAAAACGGCTGTGTCATTGACCAACAAAAACCTGCTCTAAAGTCAATGGCTCAGTATTTTTTGTTGTTGTTATTGTTATTTAAAGGGTGCGTTAGTAATATGCGTTAGAGAATGGGAACTGAGATTCTGATTGGTTTATTACACGTTACTCCCAAAACACACCCATGACTCATTAAGACACTAGATACAACCCTTCTGGACCATGCGTCTGGCGTGCCAGCCATTTTTTCCATTGTTAAACTAGCAAAAGTGGATTCAGACATGCCCTAAGTGCACCTGCGCTTCAGACAATGCACTTAGGTCGTTAAAATAGGGCCCTGTGTGTTTAGAATGCAATGTCATTAAAGTCCCTGTTGGCGTAATGGTCAGGGTTCCCAATAATTTTGTCCATACAGTGTATTCCCGCTTTATAAATAAGAAACATTTGACAAGAACATGTTACAGTGAAGGACAAAAGCGGGTCCTGCAGTTTGTGTGATAAAGTGCTGTTTGAATATCTGCACACACACGACAGGTTCTGTTTTCCATCAGGCAGCTTTTGTTTATTTGATGGCTGTTTAATTGTTTGGTTGTGATAGATACAAGTTGGTTACGTAACATTTAGCAGATGCTATCCATCTAAAATGACTTTAAGGGTTTACGCAATGATATGAATAGTACTTTTGATAATCTGTTTAAAGTGATATACATTCACATGAAGACTCCAGTCATATCTGTAGTCTAATAAAAGCTGCTTTATTTTACATGGAAGAGGTCTCCACACTGGGGGAAATTAGTTCTGAATTAAATTACTTAAACTGATGGCAAACAGCACATTTCTACAATAGGATCTGTAATAGTAGTGCTATTTTAGTATTATTATATTATTACACAGCCCTGCATCTGCTGATTTGCAAAAAAAGGCCTAATGTTACCTAATTTTATAAAGCTGAGTTTAAAAATACCAATAAAAACATTCTGTCATGTAGTTTTTTTCACAAAATAAGAATGATTTTTTTTTTTTTTCAAATTAGACATATGTATCAGCTTTAATAAACTTTTCAAAATAACAATCAAACATGAAAAGTTTCTGTTTCAATGACAAAAAGTACTCAAATATCTTACCATCTCTGAAGGAGTGGACAAATATGATCAAATATTCCATTTCATGCCAAAGAACTTTACATAAATACAAGTTTGTATATATACATTTTCTTCTGTCACTGGCCATAATTCAGTATACAGTCATGATGAAGCATAAAATAATGTCATACATGTGAAAATGGGCTGAGAATTGAACAAGTAGTTGTATCTAATTTATGCAGCTTAAAAATTCTTTAATGGGTTTGAATTTATAGAAATGTGATAATGTGTTGTGTATGCCAGGTTAAAGAGATGCGTTTTTAGTCTACATTTAAACTGACAGAGTGTGTCTGCTTCCCGAACAATGCTATGAAGACTGTTCCAGAGTTTGCTAAATAGGAAAAGGGTCTACTGCCTGCGGTTGATTTTGATATTCTAGGTATTATCAGCTGGCCTGAATTCTGAGATCTGAGACATAAAGGAGTATAATGCTTTAAGAGCTCATTATCAGCATTATCATCATTATCAGCTAAATCATTTAGTGCTTTGTAAGTAATTAGCAAGATTTTAAAATCTATACGATGTTTAACAGGAAGCCAATGCAGTGATGACAGAACCAGGCTAATATGGTCATACTTCCTGGTTCTAGTAAGAACTCTAGCTGCTGCATTTTGGACCAGCTGGAGTTTGTTTATTAAGCGTTCAGGGCAACCACCCAGTAGAGCATTATAATAATATAGCTTTGAGGTCATGAACGCATGAACTAACTGTTCTGCATTTTTCATTGAGAGCATATGTCGTAGTTAGATATATTTTTAAGATGGAAGAATGCGGTTTTACAGATGCTAGAAACATGGCCTTCAAATGAAAGATTGGTATCAAAGAGCACACCCAGGTTCCTAACTGACGACGAAGACTTAAAGGTGCTGTAGTCTTTTCAAAAGATGTAATATAAGTCTAAGGTGTCCCCTGAATGTGTCTGTGAAGTTTCAGCTCAAAATACCCCATAGATTTTTTTTAAATGAATTTTTTTAACTGCCTATTTTGGGGCATCATTAAATATGCATCGATTCAGGCTGCGGCCCCTTTAAATCTCTCGCTCCCTGCCCCCCGAACTCTCGACTATAAGTGCAGTTATACAGTGCATAAACAAAGTTCACACAGCTAATATAACCCTCAAATGGATCTTTACAAGATGTTAGTCATGCATGCTGCATGCATGGATCGGATCATGTGAGTATAGTATTTATTTGGAAGTTTACATTTGATTCTGAATGAGTTTGAGGCTATGCTCCATGGCTAAAGCTAACATTACACACTGTTGGAGAGATTTATAAAGAATGAAGTTGTGTTAATGAATTATACAGACTGCAAGTGTTTAAAAATGAAAATAGCGATGGCTCTTTTGTTTCCGTGAATACAGTAAGAAACGATGGTAACTTTAACCACATTTAACAGTACATTAGCAACATGCTAACGAAACATTTACAAAGACAATTCACAAATATCACTAAAAATATCATGATATCATGGATCATGTCAGTTATTATTGCTCCATCTGCCATTTTTCACTATTGTTCTTGCTTGCTTACCTAGTCTGATGATTCAGCTGTGCACATCCAGACGTTAATACTGGCTGCCCTTGTGTAATGCCTTGAACATGAGCTGGCATATGCAAATATTGGGGTCATACATATTAATGGTGTTATGTTGAGATTCGCCTGTTTTCCGGAGGTCTTTTAAACAAATGAGATTTACATAAGAAGGAGGAAGCAATGGAGTTTGAAACTCAATGTATGTGTTTTCCATGTACTGAACTCTTGTTATTCAACTATGCCAAGAAAAATTCAATTTTTGATTCTAGGGCACCTTTAACAGAGCAGCCATCAAGTGTTAGACAGTATTCTAGGGTATTACGTGAAGAAGTTTTTGGTTCAAAAATTAGAATCTCTGTTTTTTCTGAATTTAGTAGTAAGAAATTACTAGTCATCCAATTTTTTATATCAGCTATGCATTCTGTTAATTTTGTGAATTGGTAAGTTTCGTCAGGGCACAAAGAAATATAGAGCTGAGTATCATCAGCGTAACAGTGAAAACTAATGCCATGCTTCCTAATGATATCTCCCAAGGGTAGCATGTACAGAGTGAAAAGCAACGGTCCTAGTACTGAGCCTTGTGGTGCTCCCTATTGAACTTCTTCATTTACTGCTACAAACTGATAACAGTCAGATAAGTATGATTTGAACGATTGCCAATGCAATTCCACTAATGCCAACATAATTTTTGAATAGTTTTTGATTAACTAATTCTTTATGATCAAGTTGCATTTTTTCATGCAAGAGTTTCAATAACAGCTAACTTAAAGATTTTTGGTACATATCCTAATGACAATGATTAATTAATAATATTTAATATAAAAGCATCTCTTTCAATAGTTTAGTCGGTATAGTGTCTAACATTTTGTTGATTTTGATGATTTAACAAGTTTGGACAGTTCTTCCTCTGCTATGTGAAGAATGAGTGGAATTGTTCCTCAGGGGGTCTACAGCACAACGTCTGATGCAATACTGTAGCAGATGGTTGCATGGTTATAATTTTCTCTCTGATAGTATCAGTCTTGCAAGTAAAGACATTCATAAAGCCATTGCTGCTGTGGTGTTGGGACATGTCTGAGCTTGTTGAAGCTCTTTTTCTCTTTAATTTAGCTACTGTTTTAAATAAACACCTAGAGTTGTGTTTGTTTCCTTCTAAGAGAGTCGAAAAGTATAAGCAGACCTTGCTGTTTTTGAAGGGTTAGTTCACCCAAAAATGAAAATAATGTCATTAATTACTCACCCTCATGTCGTTCCACACCCGTAAGACCTTCGTTCATCTTCAGAACACAAATTAAGATATTTTTGATGAAATCCGAGAGCTTTCTGATTCCTCCATATATAGACAGCAATGTAATTATCACATTCAAGGCACAGAAAGGTAGTAAAGACATCGTTAAAATGAGTGTGCCATCTGAGTCTACATCCCATAACAATACTACAATAATCTTTATTTGCAAAATATATTTTTTATAGTGTACTGAGATTGTGACAAAATGTAGCATACTAAAGCTTAAGAGATTTATCATTGCATACTACATACTTTTTGTAGTATATAATGTAAAACAGTGGTTCCCAACCACATTCCTGGAGTACCCCCAACACTGCACATTTTCCATGTCTCCTTTGTCTGACACACCCATTTCTGGTCTTGGAGTCTCTGCTAATGAATTGATGACTTGATTCAGGTGTGCTTGATCAAGGAGACATGCAAAATGTGCAGTGTTGGGGGTACTCCAGGAATGTGGTTGGGAACCACTGATGTAAAATATATAGCACTGTATACTAAAATAAAGTAGATGTACAGCCTTTATGATTCAGTACGAAGTATTATTCTGTGCACAGAAATAAACTGTCATGTGTGGAGGTGTCAGCGGAGGGAAGTCTGTGTGAACAGTGAGCTGCTGTGTTCTGGGGTAAATATTTTCCTCTCTGCCCACTCACTGGACACAGGGACACAGGGAAATACAGCCAAGACAGGACATTGGAAATGGACAGAGGACACAAGAGCAGTGAGGGGGAGATTCAGACGTTTCGTGTGAGGACACCAGCATGAGACTTATTGCTGGCTGTCATGGCAACCGCATGGCAACACATGCTGCCAATTTCACACTCTAATTTGCAGTGATTTGATTGGCCAAAAATAGTTAGTGGGGGAAGATACAGACACACATCATCTCTCAAGATGCTCACACACTCACTCACTCACACACATCCTTAGCTGCTTGCACTGTGTACTGAACGTGATCTACAGGACACTTGTTGCAGGAACAGTCGTCTCTCGAGCAACCTGCTTTATAAATGCCATAAAGACACTTACCTTTCATAAGATTTTCTTTTTTGAACAACAACAACAAAAAAAAACTTTTATTCGGCAAGGATGCATTAAGTTGGGCATATTAGAATGATTTCTGAAGGATCATGTGACACTGAAGACTGGAGTAATGATGCTGAAAATTCAGCTTTGATCACAGGAATAAATTGCATTACAACATATATTCACATAGAAAAAGGCTATTTAAAATTGTAATAATATTTCACAATTTTACTGTATTTTTTATCATATAAATGCAGACTGGATGAGCAGAAGAGACTTAAAAACGTGATAAAATACCGACCCCAAACTTTTGACCGGTAGTTTATTGAGATAAGTTATAAAATTATGTGAGAATAGAATATAATTTCGTGTCGATACACAAAAATGTTTCACCACAGACCAATCAGATTATAACAACATATTATCAACCTGCTGTTGATTTGAATTATTATTCTTGAGACTAAAAAAAGCTTTGTCCTCATCTTCATTTCCCAGACAGCAACATAGTGTGGCCCAGATCCGGCCCACATCTGATACATGTGGATTACACACGGACCAGATGCGGGCCGGATCTGGGCTGACACTATGTTGCTGTCAGAGCTAAAGAAGTAAGTAAAGTCAATTTTATTTATAGAGCACATTTAAATTCAGCTTACACTGACCAAAGTGCTGTACAAAACAATCATAAAATACAATAAAATATAAAATGAAATCAAATAAAATTAACAAAGAAAACAATTACTAATCCATAATATAATAATCGGGAAAGGCTAAGGAATAAAGATTGGTCTTAAGTCTAGATTTAAAAACAAAGAAGTTAAAAATGTTTTGGAATGAGCATGTAGAAGATTTCATTTTGTATACAGTTTATTAATTATTTGTTGGCCAAAAACAATGGTTTGATAATTGCTTTACTAATTTTGCTGAAAAGTCTGTTATAGGCTTCAGTGTCTGATGACAGGAGGTCAGTGTTGGACTGCGTTATGCTGCTTCACTCTGCAGATGGCAGCACACGCGCGCTCATCTCGTCTCGTGTGTGTTGGATCTCTGCTGGTCTCCGTCAGTGTAAATCCCGTCTCTCCAGCCGGCCGACATGGCGACTGTGAGGACGCTCATATGCTGCACAGCAACCTGCATCTGAAGCGGCTCCGGCGGGCAGCTCCACGGCATCACCGCGTATTTGTGGGCAAACGCACGCTTGGACACAGTGGATTTATAATAGGGGTAAGCGTATGGATTGTTCTACTCATTCACAGTGCTCTGCGCTTGGAAGAGATTAAGGGGTAAATCTAGCCACAGATTTGAGCCTGAGAACTGCCGTGACATTGCTGAAGCTCCGTACCGTTATATTTCCATTATGCGCTGAGGCGCGATCTGCTACAGTAGTACATTCATGATGCCCAGTGCGTAAAGCATATATCTGGATTATATATTTCCATAAAGACCTTGAATAATAGCCTACGTCAATAGACCTGTCCTGCGCTTTGTTCAGCGCACACCGCTTTTACGCGTGCGACGCGACCACTACAAGCGCGCGTTATCGTTCTATTTTGACGCGCTGCTCATCTTCTTCATTTCTTCGTCAGGCATCTGTGCATTGCGTGTTATGAACTGTATTCGTTAAGCTATTTGTTTGAATAACGCATGGTCGTTAAATCAAAGCCAGCTCGTGATTTCTGAATAACAGTTATAGCAAATCAATAACGTTTTTTCGCTATTTTAAAATAGACACTGTAAAGTCCATTTATAATTTCAGTTAAAAATAATTGCGTTACACCTGATTGGTCATAATGAACGCTAGGTGACGTCTAGCCTGGACGCGACGCGAGCAGTGCCCACAAGCGCGCTTTGGAAGAATAAAGCGCGTCACATTTTCATTCATTTTATGTTGAAAAGCCACGAGTGGATGTATAATAGAAAATGGTCAGCCTTTTAATCATGGATTACATGGTTGTTATCAAAGGTAGACAAAGGTGATGATGAGGTCATGTGTCCCATTTAAAAGCCCATAGGAAGCTCGAGAGCCATTTCTCAGAGCGTTTTGATCATCTCTATTTTCTTAATCGTGGCTTTTTGCAAATTATAGTCTGCTTCTCGCTCTAGATGTGTTCAGCATGTGGCAGCTTCATCCCAGCCAAACAAAAGACACCAGTGTCTGAAGATGTGCTCACATCATCACCATCAGAGCCGCTGGTTTTTCCAGGGCTTTATGGCATTACTGAATGAATGGAAATTTTAAACACTACTGGTAAGGTATTGGCTGTGTTTCTCCTGGTGGAGTTGGTTTTTGCAGTCTGGCACTGGTCTGATCTTTCACCCAGAGCAGATCCATGCTTTATTGCTTCTCCAGGAGCTGTTTTATCGATAATAGACTATAAAACTACAGCACAAACTACAGATAAGGTTGTCAGATGTCTGTTTTTACTATGGACCTTGATTCATTAGAATTTTATTTATTTTTTCTATTTTGAAGATCACTTAGATAAACGTTATTGCGATTGAGGAGAGCCAGTCACGTACACTCATCTGATCCACAGAGACCAGTGTTTGTTATTTCATATTTTCCTCTGACTTCTCTCTAACTCTCTCAGCTGCTCACTTTCTCTCTTCCTGTCTCATTTCCTCCCCTCTTTTCCTCATGTTGACCCTTGGTTTAGAAGTGATGACATCAGTGCTCAGGCATGTGTGATAAACAGAGAACATGATGGGAACCGAGAGGGAGAGAGATGAGAGGTGGGATCTCTGTAAGAGGTTCATTGTTTGAGGAGAGCTCTATAACATCAGGCCAGAAAGACATGTCAAGAACCATCAGTGTAAATACACTACCTCTTCATTTTCAAATTTCACCTTTCATGGAGTGAGTAATAGAGATGTTTGTGAATGTAAAAGATCTGCAGAGTTTCAAAGATCAAAGTGCAGATAAATGGAGTTTTTGATTCAGTGATTCTGAACTGAAACGAGTCGTCAGTAATTCAGTCTCACTTCCTGCTGAATCTATGGAGGTTTGAAACACATTTGGTCCATTGCTGTTTTCTGCTTCCAAAGCAAATCCACTTTGATGAGATTGATACGGTAAAACCAACACTATCGTTACTGTTTGTATCACTGTGAATCAAGAGCTGAAATTAAGATATGAGAGTTTGGTTTCTGACCAATCACAACAGACTGGGTCATCTGACCAATCAGAGCAGAGCTGCTCTCAGAAAGGCGGGGTTTATACTTTATAGAAACTCGAACTGTTTCAGACTGTGAGAAAAGAGCTGATGCTGCAATTGATATTATGAGACAATTAAAGTGTTTTTGAGCTTGGATGCATGTAAACCTGCTGTAGGAGAGACAAACAAAATTAGGAACCTTTAAAATAGCATAATAGGGGCACTTTAAGTGATTATTAATATCCTTTGGCCCCTACACTGCTGGCAAAACCTGAATCAAACACACACAGAGTTAGTACTCCTCACATTGTGGAAGTCGGTCTTTGATGTTTGTGTGTGTGTTTGTGTGCAGGTTGAGTGAGGAAGACCATGGTGGAACAGGGCCAGATGTCGTTGGCGGGGCAGAGGTTAGGGGCACCTGAGACTCTGGGCATCAGCACCCTGGAGCCCGGATACAAACCGCCTGCGATGCCACCCGGACGCCTGCTGCCCATCAGAGTCCTGCTGCTGGATGACTCAGAGGAGATATTCGACATATCGGTGAGTAACTCACAATAAGACTCTGCTGTGTTCCAGTGTATGGACATGACTGTTCACATCAACCTGAATGTTCAGTCTGATGTTTGAATGTGATTTGTCTGTTCAAGCTGATGTGTAAATATTTGGATTTTGAGAGCATAGGGAGACTGACTTGATATGCCATATGCAGTGCTTCCCAAGTAACAAAAATATGTTGTTAAACATTTTGTTAACGTTCCCATTAAAGGTGCCGTAGAATGGAAAATTGAATTTACCTTGGAATAGTTGAATAACAAGAGATCAGTACATGGAAATGACATACAGTGAGTCTCAAACTCCATTGTTTCCTTCTTCTTATATAAATCTCATTTGTTTAAAAGACCTCCGAAGAACAGGTGAATCTCAACATAACAACGACTGTTACGTAACAGTCGGGATCATTAATATGTACGCCCCCAATATTTGCATATGCCAGCCCATGTTCAATGCATTACACAAGGGCAGCCAGTATTAACGTCTGGATCTGTGCACAGCTGAATCATCAGACTAGGTAAGCAAGCAAGAACAACAGCGAAAAATGGCAGATGGAGCAATAATAACTGACATGATCCATGATAACATGATATTTTTAGTGATATTTGTAAATTGTCTTTCTAAATGTTTCGTTAGCATGTTGCTAATGTACTGTTAAATGTGGTTAAAGTTACCATCGTTTATTACTGTATTCACGGAGCCATCATTATTTTCATTATTAAACACTTGCAGTCTGTATAATGCATAAACACAACTTCATTCTTTATAAATCTCTCCAACAGTGTGTAATGTTAGCTTTAGCCACGGAGCAAAACCTCAAACTCATTCAGAATCAAATGTAAACTTCCAAATAAATACCATACTTACGCGATTAGACATGCTGCATGACGAACACTTTGTAAAGATCCATTTTGAGGGTTATATTAGCTGTGTGAACTTTGTTTATGCTGGTTAAGGCAAGTGCGAGCTCCAGGGTGGGGAGCACGAGAATTTAAAGGGGCCGCGCAGCCTGAATTGGCGCATATTTAATGATGCCCCAAAATAGGCAGTTAAAAAAATGAATTAAAAAAAAAATCTGTGGGGTATTTTGAGCTGAAACTTCACAGACACATTCAGGGGACACCTTAGACTTATATTACATCTTTTGAAAATGTGTTCTACGGCACCTTTGAAAATGTTATTTCTGAATGTTCTCTGTCCATTTTATTAAATTGGAACATTCCATTTGATCATTTTGCAAATAAAACCTTTGAATGTTCTCTGAAACAAGTAGTGTTTAAAAAAGTGAAACAATCATCTAATGTTTCAGAAAAAAAATGCTCCATGAATGATGTATAAATAATGTTTCTGTGCTAATATTTTGCGAACATTATTAAACACCAGATAACTTTAAACTAACATTCTATTAGTGTTACTGGAAGAAAGTTTGTTCATAACTTTGAGAGAACCTTGCCACAACATTCTGAGAACGTTAGTTTGGGTCATGGGAGAGGGTGTTCCCTGCAGAGCTCTTTTTTTTATCGTGATTTGCTCACTGTGACTCTGATTGGTGGAAGCTGTTCTCAGTGGGTACACGAGCACTGAACGGCTGCTGACGGCCTGGAGCTCGCATCTTTGAAAACGTAAATAGTAAAATAGGTGCTATGATTAAATATGAGTCACATATTTCAGGTCTAAACAACTACATTCTCACCTAAAAATCTCTTAAAACTACAGTTCGTGGTACAACAAGTGTAGTATTTGTAAAAATTACAATAGTTTTGCTCAGCTTAATGTATAACTGTGAATATTTTTAAAATAAGTTATATTGTAAGTATGTACAGTGTAGAATATAGTATGCTTGTGATAGAATATGATCGTGATTATTAATAGATTTTGTGGAACTTGTTTTATTGGCCGTAGGTGTGAGTGAGACTTTGATTGGTGAAGGAATGTGAGTGTTTCATGAAGGTGTTTAGTTATTCTGTGGATAAATATAGAGCATCCCTGTGCTAACCCAAATCTAAAATTATATGTAATTTTTTTCTTCTAAGTGTGAAACCACAGAGAGCTGAGAGGTATTTTATTGTCTTTAGGTTTGTTTGGCTGCACTTCAGCTGCTCTGAAGTGATTGAGTTCAGTAAACACACACACACACACACACACACACACACACATTGCCATGGTGTTGCTATGGAATTGCTCGTGTTTTTAGCCCTTTGCCAATGCGCTGGGTGGTTGATAAATTGCCCAAATCAGATGATCCCACCAACAAGTCTCTAGATATGACTATACGACTCAGGTCCTTCCTTCTGTGTAAGTTATTGTTTTGTCTATTTAATAGTAACAATTGCCATATGCAGTCTTGTGAATGTTATCCATCTTATTTTCAAGGTAAGAGGGGGCACAATTTCATTTCAGTCACTGCTCCGGTGAGAACACAGCATGAGGTATCACCCTTGACTGAAGTTTGTGCTCATTATTGGCCTCATACTCTGTGTTTATTTTAGAGCTCAAGCTGTCTGTCTGTGTGGAGATGATAAAGTCCCTGAAGAGGATGTTCTTCCATCCTCCTCATTGACTCAATCAATATGTCATTTAGTGATGTAATGATGAGCTGAATAGAATAAACACTGGTTTGAGTGACTGTGTCTGAAATCGCCCCCTATACCCTTAAATAGGGCACTGTTTGAGGGGACAGCCATTTGAAGTGGTGGACGAAACCATAGTTGACGTTATCGAGCATACTCATTCAGTCCCACAATGCACCGCAATAACGACTGTACAACCGATGTATGCTCAACAGCTTAAGAATACCCATAATGCACTGTGAGAGTTGCGCATCAAATGAATTCCCACGTCTCGCCAGAAGATGGCGCTCACAGCTGAATCATCCATCCAGCATTTTCCATACCGCTGATCCGATGTGGCTACAGCGTAATATCATACAGGTATAAATTAATTTTTAATTGATTATTAAATTGTTTAAATAAGGTTTATATATGACATAGTTTAAGATAAATCTTTTCATTACTACTGGAGCAGCCAGTTTGCTAAGTTTAAGTTTATCAAAGGGGTGGTTCATTGCGATTTCTTTTTTTATCTTTAGTTAGTGTGTAATGTTGCTGCTTGAGCTTAAACAGTGGTTCTGCTTGAGCCTCTTCATCATTACTGCTATCTGGGTCTGATTCGGGCTCAAATTGATATAGCAATTTAGACGCCATTATTTACATTTCTACCAAAGCAAAGACTGGACTTTGACCGAAGCACATGCAATGTTTGCCCGTAATGGTAAGGGGCGACAAAGTGAATCGTGACAACATGTTCCGGACAGCGAATCACAATACACAGGGCCAGCTAACCAATCTGAGCCCATTACGTATTTCTGAGGGAGGGGCTTCAGAGAACCAGGAAGTCAAACTGGTTGTTCAAAATACAATGGAGACAGCGGTATAGAATAACGGTAAAATATATGAAAAATACGGCATTTTTTAAAAAAAATGAAGCATTAAGATGTTAAACTGCGCCCCATAAACACAATCAAGCCTAGAAAAAAAACAGTGAACCACCTCTTTAAACATCAAGCACAAACTATGCAAAAGAGGCACTTAGCGTCCGAATTCACTCACTCGTTTCCATTCACTCCCTTAAGTGGACTATATTAGTGGAGTAATGTAGGGAATAGTGAGTGAGGGTATAGGGGGTGATTTTGAACACATCCTGTGACACATCATGCTGCTGTGTGACCTCTCTCTTTCTCTCTTTTTCTGTTTCTCTCCTTCTTTCTCACTGTTGCTGTATTTTGTATGGAGCTCCACACTTGACATGCGGGGGGAAAAAATAATAATTTGTTCCCACAAATTATTAATTTATTCCCTACTTCTAGTTAAAGTTGGCATGAAAGCTGTGCTAGTTTTTTGTTTCCTATTGGGACTTATATCTGAGGCTGCATCTGGAAACTTAGGCAGCTGACTTGTTTCCTCATTGCCCTATCAGGCAATGACTTTGTAGGCAGTGTTTGCACATGAAGGTACCTCACGAAACTGATTTTGGACAGACTTCTGAGGCAGCGTAACGGTTTAATGATCTACAACAAAATAGCGTGAGCTTTGGTGATAACTAAACAAATATTTAATTACTACAGTAGTAATTTCTCACTAGAAATTACATCAAAAGTGGAAAATGTTGGAAAATGCTTTCAGACGCATCTTTATTTTTCTAGTGCAACTGTCACCGAATGGAACGCACAGGATTGTGGGATATCAGAGGCAGCGATGAAAAGTGTTGCTTGCATTTTTCCCGCGATGAAGTCAGAACTGGAGTTTGACTACCAACACATGGACTGTAACATTATTTAATTTGTAACAACATGCGGAGCGCACACGAGAGCACGATGCGATGAGTTTAACAACACTGGCGTCTTCGGATCACAGTTCTTATCTGGACCAGAGCGAGTGTGTTTTTATGGAAATATTTCATATATTCTCCTTCTCCAAACATCAGCCTGCACCGTGTACGCACATATATTTCATCATGTCTTCTTCAGATGAAATATATGTTCAAATAAGGACACTGATATAGCCATATCATATGAACGTATGAACGAAATGACACTATGGATTATTCTGATACAAGAACAAATGGATTGATTTTGTCCATGGGGAATTGATTGGATGGTTGTGGTTTGCTATTGGTGGATCTCATGTGAGTGACAGGTTGCCCCGCCCTCGTCATCAGAGAAGAGTAAAGATGTCACCGAAAGAGGGAGAGGAAGTTATTCTGATTCAAGATTATGAGGAACATGAATTTAAAATAAAATAATGTGCATGGATAAATCAATGGTTTAACTAATACAAGTTCTTAAAGGTGCCGAAGAACATGCAGTTTGAGTTTCAGCTCAAAATACCCCATAGTTTTTTTTTTATTAATTTTTTTAACTGCCTTTATAAATCATTATAAATGCGCCGATTCAGGGTACGCGGCCCCTTTAAATCTCGTGCTCCACGCCCCAAGAGCTTGCGCTTGCCTTAAACACCATAAACAAAGTTCACACAGCTAATATAACCCTCAAAATGGATCTTTACAAAGTGTTCGTCATGAAGCATGTCTAATCGCATAAGTATGGTATTTATTTGGATGTTTACATTTGATTCTGAATGTGTTTGAGGCTATGCTCCGTGGCTAAAGCTAACATTACACACTGTTGGAGAGATTTATAAAGAATGAAGATGTGTTTACGAATTATATGGACTGCAAGTGTTTAAAAAATGAAAATAACGACAGTCTTGTCTCCGTGAATACAATAAGAAACGATGGTAACTTTAACCACATTTAACAGTAAATTAGCAACATGCTAACGAAACATTTAGAAAGACAATTTACAAATATCACTAAAAATATCATGATATCATGGATCATGTCAGTTATTATTGCTCCATCTGCCATTTTTCGCTGTTGTTCTTGCTTGCTTACCTAGTCTGATGATTCAGCTGTGCACAGATCCAGACGTTAATACTGGCTGCCCTTGTCTAATGCCTTGAACATGAGCTGGCATTATGCAAATATTGGGGTCGTACATATTAATGATCCCGACTGTTACGTAACAGTCGGTGTTATGTTGAGATTCGCCTGTTCTTCGGAGGTCTTTTAAACAAATGAGATTTACACAAGAAGGAGGAAACAATGGAGTTTGAGACTCACTGTATGTCATTTCCATGTACTGAACTGTTGTTATTCAACTATGCCAAGGTAAATTCAATTTTTGAATCTAGGGCACCTTTAATTAATGGCCATAGTATCTCTTTTTCTTCTGCATGTCATGTGCAGGGCTTCATAATTGTGTGTATTTCTGCTCATCTTTAATCTTTACCTCAGCATTGAAAAAGTACTGATAAATTAGGTCACCGACACACACACAAACACACACACACACACACACACACACACACACACACAAACAGGCGCACCTATCTTAGTGGGGTCTCTCCATAGGCGTAATGGTTTTTATACTGTACAAACCGTACTTCCTATCCCCCTACCCTACCCCTATCCCTAAACCTAACCATCACAGGAAGCATTCTGCATTTTTACATTTTCAAAAAAACATCTTTTAGTATGTTTATTAATCCATTTCCCTCGTGGGGACCGCTGGCTGGACCCCACAATGTAGGTGATCTCAGGTTTTTATTACATTGTGGGGCCATTTGGTCCCCACGATGTAATATAAACAAGAACACACACACACACACACACACACACACACACACACACACACACACACACACACACACACACACACTTCCAGTGTCTTTTCATACTGACCTTTATCCTGCTGGTGGGGAGCTACAGATTTTAGACATAAAAATAGGACACCTTGCCAACAAACGAACACATCCCTTTTCACACACTCGCACATATGTGGCAGAAAAGCTTAAAGGAACTGCTGTCAGAAACTATTAGGGAGAAAGAAGAGATATAGTATACTAAATTATATGGATGTGTTATTCATATATACATATCTGTGACCTCAGGATGGCATCTGTGCATGTGTGTGTGTATAATGGAGTTTTCTGTGTTTGTGAGCGTGTGCAGAAAGTTCCCACTGTTGTCCTCATATTCACATCTGTTTCTGACATTCACGCTGGATGAGCTCTGCATTCAGACACATTACCAGGGTCATTCCAGGAAACAGATGCAGTCCTCCGGTGTTATAAATTGATTTCAATTTTCATTGAATTTCTGTAAGATTTCAAAGAAAAACAAGAATATGTTAAATGATTGCCATGTGTTATCTCAAACCAAAAACTTTCAAAAGTTTGGGGTCGGTAAGGTTTCTTTAGGCAACATTTCTTTGATCAAAAATACAGTAAAAGCATTAATATTGTGAAATATTATTACAATATAAAATAGCGGTTTTCTATGTGAATATATTGTAAAATGTACGATTGTTAGAGGTGCTTTAATTAAGTAATGAACATGGTTCTCAAACACTTCTAAACATCTCGTTTGGCCATTTTTATGCCCTCTTCAACAGTTAAGTCACACTGTTAGTTGAGCAAGAAGATGACATACTGAACCTTAGTAAGAGTTTTCAAACAGACCGTTTACTGTTTCTGTGAATTTAAATATGATGCTGTCTTGTGGAGCGAGAGTGAGGTTTGCGTCTTCATAAAGTGTCTGAAGTGAAATATCTTATTGTCTCAGTTTTATTGTGTTGATGTGGTCATGTCTCTGGTAAAGATGTCACTCTCTCTCTTTGTTTTCTCTGTCATCGCATGGGTCATGATGTGTATCTGGGGTTTGACCACAGTCATTCACTCTGACTATCTGTTTGTGTTGCACAGTGTAATTTGATGTGAAAATCCAGCAATTATCTCACATTCTTTAGTTTTCACATTCTGATGTACTTCACCATCATTCCACACATGGCAGATTTTCCCTGGCAACCTTTGCAAAACTAGACGTGGTTTGTCCACGTCATTTTTAAAACTTGCTTTATATATATATATATATATATATATATATATATAGGGGTGTAGCGGTACATGTATTCATCCTGAATCATCAAGGTACGGACATCACGGTTCAGTGCAGTACAGTCAGATGACAAATACAGACAGTCAGGCAATCCACACTCCAGAATCCAGAAGAGGGCTCACGCAGTAATGCAACACTGTTTTCTAACAACAGGAAAAAGAGCAGAATTTTTATTGTGAGTGTACACAAATAAAAATAGACTGTTTAAAGTTTCCTTTAATGATGTCTTGCTTATCTTATCTGTATGACCATAAGTCATGGAGGCCCCAAATTCATTAGTCCAGGAAGGCCTGAGCCAGGAGGCCCCAAGCCCATTGGTCCAGTAGTGCCTGAGTCAGAAGGCCCATAATCCAGTGGTCCAGGAGGGCCCATGTCAGGTAGCCCTAAATCCTGTGGTTCCCTAAATCAGTTGGTCCCGTATCCAGTGGTTTCAGAAGTATTTACTTTGGTGGAACCAACCCTTAAGCGACCCACTTCACCAGGTATGCCTACATTGGTGAAGGAACACATGACTGCACAACCTGAATCATTTGCAAGTCATATCATGTCCAAGGTGGGTGTTCAAATCAGCATGACTACTTCCACAGAAACTGTTCCTGACCTGGCCATGGAGGCCATTCCAGAGCATCTCGATCAACCTCCGAACAGCTAGCCAGTCATGTTGTGCCTACAGAAATCAATCCTGTCTGTCATGTCATGTTCTCCGAGCCACAGAGGCCATCGTGGGGCATCCTAGGAGGACATTCCAGAGCGTCCGAATCCATGGTCACAGAGGCCATCTCTTAAAGGGTTAGTTCACCCAAAAATAAAAAAAATAATGTCATTTATTACTCACCCTCATGCCGTTCCATACCCGTAAGACCTTCGTTAATCTTCAGAACACAAATTAAGATTTTTTTTTTCGGAAGCGTTATGAATCAGTGTATCGAATCATGATTCGGATCGTGTGTCAAACCGCCAAACTGCTGAAATCACGTGACTTTGGTGCTCCGAACTGCTGATTCGACACGCTGATTCATAACGCTCCGAAGCTTCCTGAAGCAGTGTTTTGAAATCGGCCATCACTATATAAGTCTTTATTTTGTTTTTTTGCCACACCAAAAATATTTTTGTTGCTTTATAATATTAATATTGAACCACTGTACTCACATGAACTGATTTAAATATGTTTTAGTACATAATGGATCTTGAGAGAGGAAATGTCATTGCTGGCTATGCAGGCCTCACGGAGCCATCGGATTTCAACAAAAATATCTTAATTTGTGTTCAGAAGATTAACGAGGTTCTTACAGGTGTGGAACGACATGAGGGTGAGTAATTAATGACATAATTTTCATTTTTGGGTGAACTAATCCTTTAAGTGCCACCTAGTCCTGTGATGCTCAGAGGATCTGATCCTGCCAGTCATGTTGCTTCCTTGGAAGCTGCTCCTGACCCGGCCACGGAGGCCATTTCAGGGTGTTTTAACCTGCCTGTTATAGGGAGGCCACCTCTGAGCTGCTTACCAGCCACAAAGCGCCAAGTAAGGCTATTCCTTCCAGTCTCGTCATGCCCAAAGAGAATGTTCCTGCCAGACTCGACACAACCAGGAAGTCCACTCCAGCACTGCAGTCTCCAGAATTGTCTATGTCTTCTGCCAAGTCTGAGGCTCGGAGGCTGCATCTCTACTTATGTCGGTCTGGGCTCGTCGAGGCCATCCTCATTACCCGTCAGTGCAGTTCTTTGTGCATGAATTCTTTTCTAAGTATTTTTCCAATCAAGAGACTGGCCCTGAATCTGTCTCAGACACCAAGCCTAGTTGAAGAGTCCCCACCAGTGAAGCAAGTCCCTGTTTCTAGAGGTGTCACTAATCAGATTCCCTTCCCTCCCATCCCATCATCTGTGTTTCCTGGCCATCATGATTCTCCAGAGTTGGCACCTCTCTGGTCAGCCCCTAACTATCCTGTTGGACTGATTACCACCCTTGCCAGTCCTGCCCCCGTCTTCCCTGGGTGTTACGGTACTCCAAGTTTTACTCCCCACCCACTCTCCCAGTTGGTACCTCCTTGGACCCCGGCTAACCCAGTGTCCCCTTGGACTCCTTCACCCAGTGTGGACGCCTATAGGCATTCGTTGGAGGGGAGTACTGTCATGGTCTTGCCCTGACAGCTTTGTCTGTTTTGTCTTTGTTTAATGTTTCTTTGTTTATCTTATGCCTGAACACATGGCTCTGTCTTTGTTTGTGTCAGTCATGTCCTGCCTCCTTGTTACCTGATACCGCACCCCCTTATTTTGTCCTTGTCTAGTCCTTGTTTGCCTGATTGTGTTCACCTGATCCTTATGTGCTCTGCTCCCTTTATATTGTGCTCTTGTCCCTCATGTCTTTGCTGGTTCATTGCGTGGATTGCTTTTACATATGTGTTTGCATGCCTAATGTTGTGTCTTTTGTTTAACTGCACTACATAGAGTTCTTGTCTGTTCTAGTAGATCCTGTTGATAGTTTTAGTGTTTCCCTGTTGTAGTTTATTACTCTAGTCCTGTTTCAGTTTTTGCTTTTGCTCTGGTTATCCAAGTTTCCGTTTTGTTTTTTTCTTTTTGTTCCTGATTTTGCAACATTCATGACTTTCTTTTCCCTCGAGTTCCCTGCCTAGTTGCTCTCTTGTTTTTTATTTCCTTTTATTTGTAAGTTTCTGTTATCTAGTCTAGAATTCTTGTTTTGATATTTTTGTTTACTTTGTTAAGATCCAGTGATTGTTCCAGCTCCCTTGCTTAGTTTCTCTAGTCATAGTATTGTTAGTAGTTTTATTTTGCTCTTGTTGTCTTGTGTCTTGTCATGTATATTTTGACTCTGGTGTTGGCTCCTGCCCTTCCCTGCCCTGCTTCCCGTATCCTCCCTGGCCTCTGATTATCTATGCCTGGCAGTTAGACTGGTGCAGCTTCAGTTACGGCTCCAAGTGTCAAGCCTCTGGTTCCTTGAGCCGCTGCCTGATCTCCAGTATTGTCTTTCCATCTGGTGCTGCCTCATCTCCTCAGTTCACCAGCCTAACATCACCCGGGTCTGATCTCAGCATCATCCTTACCTGCCTATTCTCTTGTCCTACTGTTTGAATTGTCTTCATGCCTCACCTTCTTCCTTGTACCTAGTCTATTGTTGCCAATAAATATCACCCCCTTGCTCATTCTGCATCTGGGTCCTCTATCTAGTAGATTGCCGTGACAGATTCCTGACACTATATGTATTGTGAAATGCGCTATGCAAATGAATGTGAATAGTGTTTTTCATGTGTTTATGTGGGGGAAGGGGAAGTGTGTGTGATGTGATCTGTAATGATGTCTTTAAGACAGATGCAAGTACAGCAAATACAATTAGTTCTTCTGACACAATAGAACAATGACTATCACAGACCATTTGCTATTTCTGTGTCTGTACAGGATAGTCTTTGCAAAATATCTCAGATCTTGCAAACCAAAAGGGCTGAACAAATGTTTCAGGATGATTTTCCGCCGACTGAACACCAGTTTCTGCAGGGCTGAGTTAATGAATAGACTACACTCACACACACACACACACACACACACACACACACGCCTGTGGCATTTTCACCCGCCTCTGTTATCTTGTGACCTCTCAGTAATTGACTTGGCTCATGTTAACTAGATATAATGGGTCAGTTCTGTTTGTAGAGCGAAAGACAAAAAGAGAGACAGACAAACGTATGTGTGTATTAGCGCTGCAGCTAACTGTTTTGAAAGTACATTTATCTTTATTGTCCAGTTATCTCCTTTAAACAGCATGCCAAATTAACATTGTGACTAAAATGGTTAAAAAGCCCAATGAAATTCGGCTAAATTCGTGTGTTGTGGCTTTAGTTCATGTTTTAAGCATTAATATCCTCTATATGCTAGTGGAAATTAGCTTTTAGCAAATATACACAATTGAAATTCACAGTGTTTCTCTTCAAACAATGAAAGAACACAGACCCAACTAATTTTTGTGGTCCTACAAGGAAATGAATAATGATAGCCATCTATTTTAAGATGTATCCATTTGATTGCCTCCCTCTTGCTCTATTCTGTTCAAATTTCCTTTCTAATGGTCTTTCCCTTGTGACCTTTTTCTCTGTTTATGACCTCTTTATGTCCCCCCCCCCCCCCCCCCTCTCTCTCTTTATGATGTGTATCTCTACAGTGAGATGATGAGTTAATAATCTTGCCCCCTGGTTATGATAACCATGACAACCATCCAATCTTCCACGGGAACCGGATGAAATGTTCATCTGGATGGAATGTTCCAGATCTCACTGTCATTGCTGCAGATATTTGCTCAGACTTGTGTTTCCTCTGAAGGGGGCGGGGCAGTGGTGATGATATCACTGAAGAGTATTGTCTGGGCCATCAGTCTGAGCTGTTACATGACAGTATAGATTCTAACAAGCAATAAATTCTATGTTAATCAGAGTTTCTGTCCTAAATAACCATGATCGCTGTGATGGTGTTTATTTCCCATGTTGCACTGCATAGTCCTGCCCACAACCAAATCTCATTGGTCCAAAATTCAAGATTAACTGTATGGGACATCACCAATGTACTCTTATTGTGATTTTCCACATGATAAAGCTTTTTTGCTCTCAGTGGGAACAGACAAATTCACAACTTGTTTAAAATACAGTGTAAGAATTCTTAGCTGAATCTTACTTTTGCTTAATTGTATTGAAGTGTACTTATTTCAAATCTTTAAAGTATCTTACTTGTAGATAATATAATATTAATCAAACAAATGGTAACTTAAGTGCACTTAAAGTGAGACACTTTTATGACTACATATCTTAACACACTTAAGTACTCTTAAAAATTATATATGAAATTGCATATGAAAATATACTTAAGTCCTACTTAAGTGGGTCAAAACCACACTCTAAAGTTCAGCTAATTGCATTTAATATAATTTAAACTACAATATTTTTGGTACCATTTTATTTTACAGTCCTGTTTCGCATAGACTTGTAGTAATTACAATAACTGGGGAATAACTAGGTACTAGTCCTAAACCTAGCCCTAAACCTAATCTGAACCCATGTAGTTATCTTATATTAATCAGTACTTTCTTGGTAAGTACACTGTAAGACCAATACAAAGAAAGGATTTTTAGAAATCTTGGCCAACTGAAAAGTATGAACATGAAAAGTATGAGCACGTACAGCACTCAATACTTAGTTGGGGCTCTTTTTGCCTGAATTACTGCAGCAATGCGGCGTGGCATGGAGTTGATCAGTCTGCGGCACTGCTCATGTGTTATGAGAGCCCAGGTTGCTCTGATAGTGGCCTTCAGCTCTTCTGCATTGTTGGGTCTGGCATATTGCATCTTCCTCTTCACAATACCCCATAGATTTTCCATGGGGATAAGGTCAGGCGAGTTTGCTGTCCAATTAAGAACAGGGATACCATGGTCCTTAAACCAGGTACTGGTAGCTTTGGCACTGTGTGCAGGTGCCAAGTCCTGTTGGAAAATGAAATCTGCATCTCCATAAAGTTGCTCAGCAGCAGGAAGCACGAAGTGCTCTAAAACTTCCTGGTATACGGCTGCGTTGACCTTGGACCTCAGAAAACACAGTGGACCAACACCAGCAGATGACATGGCACCCCAAACCATCACTGACTGTGGAAACTTTACACTGGACCTCAAGCAACGTGGATTGTGTGCCTCTCCTCTCTTCCTCCAGACTCTGGGACCCTGATTTCAAAAGGAAATGCAAAATTTACTTTCATCAGAGAACATAACTTTGGACCACTCAGCAGCAGTCCAGTCCTTTTTGTCTTTAGCCCAGGCGAGACGCTTCTGATGCTGTCTGTTGTTCAAGAGTGGCTTGACACAAGGAATGCGACAGCTGAAACCCACGTCTTGCATACATCTGTGCGTAGTGGTTCTTGAAGCACTGACTCCAGCTGCAGTCCACTCTTTGTGAATCTCCCCCACATTTTTAAATGGGTTTTGTTTCACAATCCTCTCCAGGGTGCGGTTATCCCTATTGCTTGTACACTTTTTTGTATCACATCTTTTCCTTCCCTTCGCCTCTCTATTAATGTGCTTGGACACAGAGCTCTGTGAACAGCCAGCCTCTTTTGCAATGACCTTTTGTGTCTTGCCCTCCTTGTGCAAGGTGTCAATGGTCGTCTTTTGGACAACTGTCAAGTCAGCAGTCTTCCCCATGATTGTGTAGTCTACAGAACTAGACTGAGAGACTTTGCAGGTGTTTTGATTTAATTAGCTGATTAGAGTGTGGCACCAGGTGTCTTCAATATTGAACCTTTTCACAATATTCTAATTTTCTGAGATACTGAATTTGGGATTTTCCTTAGTTGTCAGTTATAATCATCAAAATTAAAAGAAATAAACATTTGAAATATATCAGTCTGTGTGTAATGAATGAATATAATATACAAGTTTCACTTTTTGAATGGAATTAGTGAAATAAATCAACTTTTTGATGATATTCTAATTATATGACCAGCACCTGTAAGTACTCTTTTTAAAAGGATATGCTGAAGTGTACTACTTTTTCACAAGGAAAGGTGCCTGAATGATTAATAAAATAGTCCAGTCATTATGCAATAGTTTGTCTCTTAAAAGTCATGCTGAAAGTCCTTCAATAGTCCTTTGTAGCACATTAAGAGGTTTTGGCATCAAGCGTATTTGCTTCTAACTTGGACTTTTATTAAAATCATCTGTGTGTCCTGTTGTTAACAGCATCGATCATCTGGACGGGTTCTGTTCGAGATGGTCTGCATGCATCTGAACCTTGTTGAAGGCGATTACTTTGGCCTGGAGTTCCAGAGCCATCACAGAAGGATGGTAAGTGAGAGCTTTTTTGCTTGAGGTCCAAGTTTTTCAAGTTTTGCCAAATACAGACCATATTTCAAATGCCAAATACAGACCATTTTCCACCATCTCTCTGACCCTTATAATTAAATAGTTTATTTTGCTGCTGTAGGACCTCAGTGAGCTCAGCTTAAAATAGTTGTTGATATGTCAAAGTGGGCAGTCATACATTAATGAATTTATCTGATGTCTAATGTGGACTTTATGAATTTTTTCGTTACAGTGTGTGTGTGTGTATTTTAATGAACTCTAAGCTGAGATTTTGTTGTATGAGGCCTATATAAAGATCTGTGTGACAGGCGTACTCATCTCTGCTGTGTGCTCTACTCCACAGGTTTGGCTGGATTTACTAAAGCCCATTAGAAAGCAGATCACACGTAAGAGGCCTCACTGCTGTGTGTGTGTGTGTGTGTGTGTGTGTGTGCGTGCGTGCGTGCGTGCAAGAGTTTAGTATCTCCCTGAGGTTTCCTCAAGACATAGCAGTCTCTATTTTTGAATGATGGGAGTGTAACACATTCATGCTAGGCTTATATAAATGTGTGTGTCCAGGGCCCAAGCACACCATCCTTCGGTTTGTTGTGAAATTCTTCTCCCCTGATCATTCCCTGCTGTTGGAGGAGCTGACCAGGTGAGGTCTCTGTCAGCTCAGTACATGAGGCGTTCATGTGTCCCTCACGTGTGTTAATATGCCTGTTTTCTCTCAGGTACTTGTTTGCGCTGCAGGTCAGGCAGGATCTGGCCAGCGGACGTCTCACCTGTAGCGACGCCAGTGCTGCTCTTTTGGTGTCTCATATCATCCAGTGTGAGTTACGGTTCATTTGTGAGAGTGTCTGTGTGTGTGTGTAAGCTGATGCAGCCGTAACTAGCTATAGCCTTCACTGAAATAGATAGATAGTTCTAATTGAATGGGCCACACTTGTGACTGCACAACTATTGAGTTCTGCATTAATGCATCCAGTTGCTTTGTTTCTGGCCAACTGAGAGCCTACAGTTAGGATAATGAACTTTATTACTGTATGTGACAGAAGGAATGTTTACTGTAATTATTATTACTAGTGCTGAAAGGAATTTTAACAATACCCCTTGGTAAAAATACTGTAATGCACAGCCTCTTGTGTCTCTTCACTGTATCAAGCTGAAGATTGGAGTGTTGCATTTAACACCACTTATTGTGGCAATATGGGGATAAAATGGTGGCACTTTCCATGAATAGGGGACATTTTATTGTAACACTCTCACTGTCTCAGTCAGTTACACATGTGTGTGTGTGTTTTGTTTAGCTGAGATTGGGGATTTTGAGGAAACTCAGTGTAGACAGCATCTGCTTAACACCAACTACATACCTGACCAGATGGCCCTGATGGACAAAATCATGGAGTTCCACCATAAACACATGTGAGTCTCCCAGACAAAAACACAAACGCACACACATCACCAGTCTATTTGATTTGATTGTGCATTTTCATCCTTGTAGCTTGTAGATTGAAATATGCCGATAAAATGTCAGGTGTTCAGAGGACACATAATTTTTGGGTAAACTAACCATTTAAAGTGCCCCTATTATGCTATTTTAATGGTTTCTAGTTTTGTTTCTGTCTCTTGCAATAGGTTTACACACATCCAAGATCAAAACACTTTTCTCACGCTAATATTTGATGTAACGTGTGGAATAATATTTACGTTGTCATTTGTGGTGCGGGCACAAATCAATAGGCACAGGTGACTGTGGGTCCAATAGCCAAGACTATTTTTGATATGGTACCCACTGATAGGCAGCTGCTTTCAAACGTTCCCGAGCTTACTTGTGTTCACTCTCTGTAGTCTGAAGACCGTCAAAGGTTTCTGTTTACAATGCGATTTACAGTGTTGATCATTGTAGCCAATCACGCTGCAACTGAAGTGATTGACAGCTTCAGTCGTTATTAAGGGAGCACTCTTTGCTCACTTTCTGCATATAATCTATTCACAGTTTAAATGAAAGTTTTATTTTTCATGCTGCTTAGAGGACCAACGGCCACGTGTACATGTCAGAGTTTCAGGAAATGCAGAGTGAATCCTCTTAAATATCCTGATATTATATGACAGTAAAGGCTCATATTTGGCTGTATGATCTTTTAATTTATGGAAATCTCTAACCATCTGTATAGCCTGTGGTGTGATTTATTGTTCAAAATAGCCTGTATGGGCAGATTGTTCACATGATGTTGGCAAACCTTTTTTTTCTATTTTTCTCAAATGCATCAACTCAGAATGAATAATGTTGGTTTGATTGCTTGTGTTGCATAAGAAAATCAATGATTTGTCTATCTGATGTAGTAGATTTAATGCGGGTGCAGTTCAGGTCGTAATCTTTATGTCAGACAGGTCAGGTACAGAATTAAATTAGTGCTGCTGTTGGATAACGGGACGGTGTTCGGTTAAATACTGTGGCCGTGGGTTTACCAAACAGTACTCGTACAGGACTCTGTCTCATATCTATTGCATCATAAGCTCTTTTCTCTCAATGTCTGAAATGGTTCAATAAAGGATTCAGTCTCGATAAGCCCCGCCTTTCTGAGAGCCTGCTTTGCTCGGTCAGATGGTCCAGTCTGTTGTGATTGGTCAACCACATACAGTGTGTCAGAAACCAGACTCTCATGATCATATCTGAATTTCAGCTCTTGACAGACAGTGATACAAACAGTAACGATAGTGTTCTGTCATGGATTGCACACAAACGAGATGGTAAGATCCAAGCGCAGCATTTATTGGGAAATCCAAAGTCGTATGTCCAAAAACAGGCAAGGGTCAAACTCCATATAAACAGTCCACAAAAACAAAAAGCCAGAGATACAAAAAGTGCACGTATCAATACATTAACACAACCAAAGACAGAAACAACTGAGACTAAATAGACAAACTAATGAGCAAACACAAAACAGCTGGGTGCAATGAAACGAGGATAATGAGTCCAGGAGGTGAGTTATGGGTAATGTAGTTTAAGGTGAACAATAGTCCATGTTGGAGTGCCCTCTGGTGGCTAAACGGGGCACTCCAACTCATGATCATGACAGTACCCCCTCCTTACGGAGCGGCTACCAGACGCTCCATGAGACAACAAAAACACAATTCTCAGGAGGGAGGTGGACTGGAGGAGGACCAGGGGGAGGGACAGTGGGCCAGGACCAGAGCCCCCGACCGAAGGCCAGGGAGGAGCCGGAGGAACAGACCACGGGGGCTGCAAAAAGGTCGGGGTCCTGGTTGAATGCCAGGGCGGCGCTGGAGGAACTGACCAAGCGGGTTCCAGCAGGTCTGGAGTCCTGGCTGAGTGCCAGGGCGGCGCTGGAGGAACTGACCAGGCGGGCTCCAGCAGGGGTGGAGTCCTGGCTGAATGCCAGGGCGGCACTGGAGGAACTGACCAGGGGGGTTTCAGCGGTTCAGACGGCCGGGGCAGTGGCAGCAGGGCAGAAGGCTTGGATGGCGGCGGCAGGGCAGAAGTCTTGGATGGCGGCGGCAGGGCAGAACAAGGGGACTCCATGGCCGTATCAGGGAGAGCGGGCAGCTCGGTGACGGCCTCCGTGGCCGTATCAGGGAGAGCGGGCAGCTCGGTGACGGCCTCCGTGGCCGTATCAGGGAGAGCGGGCTGCTCTGGGACGACAGCAGGTTGCTCGGGCTGCTCTGGGACGACAGCAGGCTGCTCGGGCTGCTCTGGGACGACAGCAGGCTGCTCTGGGACGACAGCAGGCTGCTCTGGGACGACAGCAGGCTGCTCTGGGACGACAGCAGGCTCAGGCTGGGGCTGCTCTGGGACGGCAGCGGGCTCAGGCTGGGGCTGCTCTGGGACGGCAGCGGGCTCAGGCTGGGGCTGCTCTGGGACGGCAGCGGGCTCAGGCTGGGGCTGCTCTGGGACGGCAGCGGGCTCGGGCTGGCAGACTGGTCCAGAGTCAAAAACACCTGAGTGCCTCCTCCAGGCATGCAAGACCGCCAAAACATAAAAAGTAAAGACAGCCCTCTTGGCCATCACAGGACTGACAGGGAGAGCATGCGGGGCTGGAGCGGACTCACTGGCTGGAGCGGGCTCTGGAGTGGACTCACTGGCTGGAGCGGACTCACTGGCTGGAGCGGATTCTGGGGGGGCCTCCAGATCTTGAGGGATGGAAGCCTTCCTCCTCCTCTTCCTCTTTTTACGTGTGGGAAGCGGAGACTCAGCGCCCACCTCCTCTGTGGATTCGGGAGCGAACTCGCGGACTGGAGTGGAACCACAGGTTTGAGCAGACTCATGGGCTGGAGCGGGCTCTGGAGCGGACTGATGGACTGGAGGGGGTGCTGGAGGTAATCGAACCTGCCCAATCTTACGCAGATGCAGATACTTAGAGAAATTCCAGAAACTTAGATCTCCCACAAACTCCATCTCCCATTGTGGCAGGGGTTCGTCAAGACATAGGTTAAATATGTCCCTGAGGACCAAATCAGGGAGATTAAATTTCTCCGCCCGCGACCAAAATCGTTGGGTGAATTTCCACACCTCCATACCCCTCTGCCGAAGCTCAGCCAAATCTGCTCCCACTTCCCTGTGTGCTGGATGGTGGCCGGACTCTCCTGCTGCTGGATCCTTGCATTGGTGGTTTGTTCTGTCACGGATTGCACACAAACGAGATGGTAAGATCCAAGCGCAGCATTTATTGGGAAATCCAAAGTCGTATGTCCAAAAACAGGCAAGGGTCAAACTCCATATAAACAGTCCACAAAAACAAAAAGCCAGAGATACAAAAAGTGCACGTAACAATACATTAACAAACCACAACCAAAGACAGAAACAACTGAGACTAAATAGACAAACTAATGAGCAAACACAAAACAGCTGGGTGCAATGAAACGAGGATAATGAGTCCAGGAGGTGAGTTATGGGTAATGTAGTTTAAGGTGAACAATAGTCCGTGTTGGAGTGCCCTCTGGTGGCTAAACGGGGCACTCCAACTCATGATCATGACAGTGTTGGTTTTACCGTATCAATCTCATCAAAGTGGATTTGCTTTGGCAGCAGAAAACAGCGACATGAACAACACAAACTAAACTCTTCCAGTCTCAGCTACAACTACAGTGTTTGAGGGTCAAAGTTCACCAGCAGCCAATGAAGGAAGTGAGACTGAATTACTGACGACTCGTTTCAGTTCAGAATCACTTCTTTCTTTAGAGAGACAAAAACTCCATTTATCTGCACTTTAAAACTTTGCAGATCTTTTACATTCACAAACAGCATTATTACTCACTACAGGAAAGGGAATACATAAAGCATATTAGGGGCACTTTAAGTACAGTATAACATATAGCAACAAAATACCAGGCAGTGTTCTAACTTTGTGTGTTTGTGTGTTTAAGTGGGCAGACTCCAGCAGAGTCAGATTACCGTTTGCTGGAGGTGGCGTGCAGGCTGGAGATGTACGGGATCCGACTTCATCCTGCTAAAGACAGAGAAGGAACCAAGCTCAGCCTGGCTGTTGCACACGGAGGTGTCCTCGTGTTTCAGGTACATGCAGTCACACACTCTCACACACACGAGCAACAGAGTGCTTTACATGACACGAGTTGTGCTTTACTCAGGGCCACACCAGGATCAACAACTTTAACTGGTCTAAAATACGCAAGCTGAGTTTCAAGAGAAGAAGGTTTCTCATCAAATTAAGAGCAGACCCTGGCGTGAGTCTCACTTCTGTTTCTACTTATTGTTGTGGCTGTATATTACTGTTTTAGCATGGATGTGTCATTATATTAGGCTCTCATTATAACGTCCATTTGTAACCTGTCCGTCTCGTCCTGTAGCAGAACGTTAATCAAGATACTCTGGAGTTTTTGATGGCGAGTCGGGACTGCTGTAAAATGTTTTGGAAGATCTGTGTGGAGTATCACGCCTTCTTCAGGCTTTTTGAGGAACCCAGACCCAAACCTAAACCAGTGCTGTTCAGCAGGGGCTCTTCCTTCAGGTTCAGGTACGACATCTGATGAAGCATCTGGTAAAGAAGTGTGCTTAATTGTTTTGTATGTGCACTTGCAGTGTACTTTAAATACTTCACAGTGTGTTTTTCTTAAAAAAAATGTAATATATTAATGAAATAAAAGGCCACTTAAGTGTACTTAAAGAGAGTACACTTTTAACTATGTTTCTTAACACACTTAAACACACTTTTAATATATTATAGAAGTAATCATGAAACAATAAAGTAGTTATGAAATGATATATAAATACGTAATTAAGTCATGCGCTCTAAAGTACAGTTAATTGCATTTAATATAAATTTAATTATAATACATTTTAATTTAATTGCAATTAACATGTAATTAATTGTCTATTTTTTAACCATAATTACTCTTTTTAAAAGTATGCTAAAGTGCTATTTTTTTTTTTTTTTTTTTTTGCAAGGGTAAAATTGATTTGAGCAACTTTGTTTATTTGAGGGGTTTATATCATGATTTTTTTTTTTTTGTCATTTAATTTTTAATTTTTTCTCACAATTTTTTCTTTAACATTTTCTACCCTCTCTCAATCCTCTCTATAATTAAACACGCTTTTTGCTTCTGTACCTTTAAGACTCTTAGGATAAATGAGTAGTAACAGGTTGCAGGTTTCATGTCAGGTCAAGTATAATTTGCACTGCCTGCATTGCATTGTGACAGGTTGACAAAACAATAAAAACAACAAATGTTGGTCTGTAATAAACTTTTTTTTAGCAGCCACTCTTTTCTAACTTTGGAATACTTTGAAAGGATACCCCCTTTAATTCTAAAAAACAGGGAGCTAATTGGCTACTGTTGGAGACATGTTTTCTTATGCAGTTGGACTAATTACCCCCTCTTCTCTGCAGCGGTCGGACACAGAAGCAGGTGATAGATTATGTGAAGGAAAATGAGTTTAAAAAACTGCCCTTTGATAGGTGAGTCTGATCTGTTATTTTAATGAATGGAAAGTCTGCAGTTCAGCACTGCCATTTCTTTAAGATATATTCAGTGTAAACTTGAAAGGCTGTGCGGTTCATTGTGTGTGTTTGTTGTTTTCTCTTTCAGGAAACATAGTAGGGTGCAGTACAACAGTAGCCTGTCACCTCTGCGTTCTGCACAACACCAAGTGCCAAATCAAGTTAGTGTCTTCACATATGCACGTTTTCAAGGCATTATCAATTAAGAGAGATGTTTTAAAGGGATGTTTTGGTTTAAATACAGCTTAAACTCACTCTAAAAGCATTTGATGCATAATGTCATTTACCACAGAAATTAATTTAAAGGATTAGCTCACTTCAGAATTAAAATTTCCTGATAATTTACTCACACCATGTCATTCAACATGAATATGTCTTTCTTTCTTCAGTCGAAAAGAAATTAAGGTTTTTGAGGAAAATATTCCAGGATTTTTCTCCATATAGTGGACTTCAATAGCTATCAACTGTTTGAAGGTCCAAATGAGGAATAAGGGTCTTTCCTAGCAAAACAAATATATATATATATATATATATATATATATATATATATATATATATATTAAAATTAAAGGGCGTTTGACTTAGTCTTTGCGCGTTCACTTTGTAGACACTGGATCGGTACTTCCGCCTATGTCACACGTGACCTTTCCAACATGATTACGTAATGCTTGGCGCATCGCAGAGCAGTGCAAGACGAGCATTTGTGTATGTAAATTTTATATATACACATAATTTTGATTTTATTTTTTTTAGAAAATGACATCATTTCACTAGATAAGACCCTTATTCCTTGTCTGGGATCGTGTAGAGCCCTTTGAAGCTGCATTTAAAACTGCAGTTTGGACCTTCAACCTGTTGGTAGCCGTTGAAGTCCACTATATGGAGAAAAATCCTGAAATATTTTCCTCAAAAACCTTAATTTCTTTTCAACTGAAGAAAGAAAGACATATACATGTTGGATGCCATGGGGTGAGTAAATTATCAAAAAACTTTAATTCTGAATGGATGGATAGATGGAGATACATATTAAATGTGCATTCAGTAGGTTGGTGCTAATTTAAAAAAGTTGTACACATTAAGAAATACATTGTGTTTCTCAGAAAAACATTGGTAGAGAATACAAAATTTGGAAAGATTTGTTGATGGGGAGTAGTGATGCCCACATTGCATCTTGTTTGATCCATGTCAATAGATGGCAGTGAAGTACCTAACACAGGGGTGTCCAGACTTAGTCCTGGAGGGCCACTGTTCTGCAGAGTTTTGCTCCAACTTGCCTTAACACACCTGCCTGGAAGTTTCTAGTATGCCTAGTAAGACCTTGATTTGCTGGTTCAGGTGTTTAATTGGGGTTGGAGCTGAACCCTGCAGGACAGTGGCCCTCCAGGAGCAGGATTGGACACCCCTGGTCTAACACAATTGTGGTAATGGTACTTAGAGTACACAAAGCATACAAAGAACTACTGAATGCACCTTAAAATTAGCATGATTTATATTAAATAATAAAAATAATAAAGTAAAACAAATGAACGTCTGAACCGATTGACTGGGCCCTAGTGTTCAGTTTGCACTATATGTACTGAGGAGCCTCTTGTTCAGACTCCTTTGGCTTAAGGGCCTGGCATCCAACTACATAGCCTGAAGCTTTGGATGCCACAGGGCAATGATCCCACTGGTCCAGTTTTTAATACTCCCTAGGTGCCACAGCAAAAAAATGGCTGCTCTATGGGGTGTCCACAGTTTGCAGTGTTTTCACCGCTCACTACTTCTAATGTGTGTGCACTAACTGGATGGGTCAAATGCAGAGGACAAATTCCAAGTATGGGTTACCATACTTGGCCTTGACATGTCATTTACTTAAAAAATAATCTAGTCCTGGCAAGGATGCAAGAAAGGGACATGATGTAACTATTCCCATAATGCAAACTCCACCCATAACCAGAAGTTTTGGCATAACCAGAAGTTCATCCACCTAGACGAGAAGTCAGGGTTGCCAGGTTTGAGTAACAAAACCAGCCCTATTGCTATTCAAAACCCGCCCAATCACAGGCAAAACTAGCCCACTTGCGTTCCGGATGGGGGATGTTCCCCAGTAAAATTTTCGGGGGGTAAAAATAGATGGTGGGGGAAGGAGGGTTGCTTCAACCAGTGGACTAAAAAACAACCCACGACAACAGTGTAAAAATAGACCAATTCCACTGCAAAACCATGGACTTGGCAAAACTGCAAGTAGTTCCACCCTAAAAGGGCAGTTAATTAATTAAACTTAAATAATAGTTTCTACTTCTACACCTTCTGCAATGCTAGACTTCCATTGTAAGTGCATTAATATAAATGACAATGCCGATTACTTTGTGGTAATCGTAGACCATATCTTGTACAAAACCCATAATATTCCAGAAGCTGTAATATTTAGGCACTAATGGAAGACTTTTATCTTTGTCTCTTCCTCTCTCAGGCTGTCAAGCAGAGCTGGGATGGCTCATTTTTAGTAAGCTCTGAAGACTCTGCGGTGTTAAGACCATGTGGAAACTCCTCCCCGTCGACTCAGCGCAACGGATGCAGTGACCAAACGTACCCCATTAAAGAGGACAGCAGAAGTCAGGCAGCTAAGCAGTCCCCCATCGATCGAGCAGGTCTGGCGTCCCGTGCAGCTAAAGGCAGCAGCTCATCCATTCCTTATATTGACTGCAGTGATGCAGAGTTTAGTGAACAGGAAGTCAGAGGTCGGGTCAGCAGGTCACACTCACACACACGTGATGGCAACAGTGACAGTGCTTATTGCACAGGGTTTGGTTTGCACTGGACACATCAGCAGGACAGATACTTGGGCAAGTTCAGGCAGAAAGAGTCTCCGTCTCTTTCCCCAGTAAGCCAAGCCGAAAGCCCTGCCCACAGCTATCCCAGCCCCTCCTCTCCAAATCAAAGTGCTAACATTTTTGAGTCATCATTTTTTGGAGGCAGGGTACGTGGGCCGCTTCATAGCGCACTATTGGAAGAGTTGGCTGCAAAAAGCCCCATAAACCACCACACAGGCACCAGGAGCCTGACCACTAGCCCTGCCCCCTCCTCAATTCACAGGACCAGCTCACTAAGCCACACCCAGTATAATGGACACCCCGGGTGGAGCATTAGTTCAAAAGCAGGACGGGAGGAAAGGGGTGGACTTTTTAGTAGCTGCTCCCCAATTATGAATCGTTCTGCAAATAAATCCCAGAACACCGTTAGCCAGTTAGAAAGAAACACGCGCATCTTGAATCAGCCCCACCCTCCTGTTCTCTCCCGTTCTGAGAGAATGGCCATGTTGGAGCGTCGAATGCTGGCCAACGGCCTCACGCCTCCTGGCAAGGCCAATCTCAAGCCAAGCTCCCCGCACCGACGCTTCGGGGCTGTGCAGATGATTGATGGCTCCACCAGTAGTGGCACAGACACTAGCGACTCTGAGGAGGCGGAGTCTACTGGCTCCTGCAGCCAGTCACTAGGGTTTGAAAACCAAGCCGCCCGTAGTTCGTCCCCCCTACCCAGAAACAAGTACTCCTTCGGAAGCTTGCAGTTGGATCTTGATGATGAAGGAGGGTGTGTGAACCTCAGCGATGAGGAAGGAATGCAAGTGTTTAACTGCTAGCAAGCTAGCATGAAAACTTCATTGTGGTGTGCTTCTCGGCCATGCCACACTGAGTTTTCTTTTCCTATAACCTGAGACGGCCTTAGCTGTGTGACAAGGTGGATATTCTTCCCTTTCTTTAGGCAAAACTCTGTACAGTTCTGCTGTAAGTGATTGTATCCAGCCTCTGTATTGAGTAAGAGGGGACTTTTGTTGTGCCAAGTTCTGCACAGAACACTAATTACTCACAGTTCTGATGCTGCAATAATCTGGGATAATTCAGAAACTCAGAGTGATGTTGTCACTCCCTGGAGTAATTTCAGGATCTCTGAGTTGGAAACATGCAAGGAGCCATAACAGGTAGATGTAACCATGATTTTGCCAAGTAAGATGTGTTCCTAGATCCTCATCCTTGTTGGTCCTGGAGCAACTTTCCTGTCGACCAATCAGATGTTTGGGTTAGGTTTAGTCTTAGAGTTAAATCTGGGCTTCAACAGCAACGTCAACTCATCATTCCACCCTGGCTTTTAAGGGTTGTTAATGGTGAGACTGTAATATGAAAGAGTTTGAGGGAGAACAGTTTATGGGGCCTTCATGCCTCGCCTTTATGAGGAACACTCTCCATAAATCATTACTTTTGACATTTAGACTTTTTAATAATGTTAGGGAATAGAACTTGGATCTTACATTTGAAATGATTGTTGTACTTTTAGAACTCTGGTCCTCGAGATCCACTTTCCTGCAAAGTTTAGTTCCAACCCTGATCAAACTCAACTGCCTGTTGCTTTCTAGTAATCCTGAAGACCTTGATTAGCTTGTTTGGGTGTGTTTAATTAGGGTTGGAGCTAAACTCTGCAGGAGAGTGGATCTCAGGAGCCAGAGTTTCCCACCCCTGTCATAGAAGCATGTGTAGCAAACTTAGTATTCTCTCAGAGTAGGGATTCTCAACTCTGGCCCTCAAGGTCCACCTTCCTGCAGAGTTTTGCTCCAACCTTAATCAAACACACACAAACAAGCTATTCAAGATCTTCAGTATTACTAGAAAGTTGTCGGCAGGTGAGTTTGATCAGGGTTGGAGCTAAACTCTGCAGGAAAGTGGATCTCAGGGGCTAGAGTTGCCCACCCCTGTCATAGAAGCATGTGTAGCATTCTTCTCAACTCTGGCCCTCTAGGTACACCTTCCTGAAGAGTTTTGCTCCAACCTTAATCAAACACACCCAAACAAGCTAATGAAGATCTGAAGGACTACTAGAAAGTTATAGGCTGGTGAATTTGATTAAGGTTGGAGCTAAACTCTGCAGGAAAGTGGACCCTGAGGGCAAGAGTTGACAACCCTTGGTGTAGAGCAGTGGTACCCAACCTTGCTCCTGCAGACTGCCTTCCTGCAGACTTCAGTTCCAACCCAGCTCCAACACACCTGACTGTTATTTTCAAATAAGCCTAAACACCCTGATTAGCTGGTACAGATAAATTTGATTAAGGTTGGAGCTAAATTCTGCAGGAAAGTGGATCCCAAGGATCAGATTTGTGAACCCCTGGTGTAGAGCAGCGGTACCCAACCTTGCTCCTGCAGATTACCTTCCTGCAGACTTAAGTTCCAACCTAGCTCCAACACACCTGCCTGTTATTCTCAAATAATCCTGAACACCTTGTTTAGCTGATTCAGGTGTGTTTGATTGGGGTTGGAGCTAAGCTCTGCAGTATGATAGCCCTCCAGGAGCAGGGATGGCTACCACTGGTGTAGAGCTTCATCTTCATTAATATTCTTAAACATCAATTTGCCATTTGTATATGTGTGATGGCACTCGCAGCTGATCTTCAATGAATCATTTAAAGGACAGTGTGATTTTTGAAGTTTCACTCATCTTGAGCTTTGGCAAAAGAGCATTATATCATGGTCTTCATTGTGTGGCTCATTTCTCGTTCTGCCTGAGCCTGGTAAATATCTCTGTTTTCTGCGAGAAACCAGCAGACTCAGAGACTGGACATTTTTAATGGTATCTTATTAAATCCTGCATGAATTTTAATTAGGTAGATTTAAATGTAAGCATTTTGAATATAAGGTTTTTTTGTCCTGTTGTGTCAGAATTGTGATGAATGTATTTGTCAGTAAGAGATTTCAGGTGATGAAATTATGTCATTATATAGGCTACTCACCTTCATGTAGGACTTTTATTTTCTTCCATGGAACTCAAAATGAAAAATTCTGAAGAATGTTCGCACTGCTCTTTTAGAATACAACAGAAGTATAAAGTTTATTGGTCACATTGGGCCATATGGGTTTGGGAAGACATGACATGGGTGAGCAATGACAGAACTTTCATTTTTAGGTGAACTGTCCCTAAAAAAGGGTTAGTTCACCCATAAATGAAATTTCTGTCATTAATTACTCACCCTCATGTCTTTCCACACCCGCATTCATTTTCGGAACACAAATTAAGATATTTTTGACGAAATCTGAGAGGTTTCTAAACCTCACATAGGCAGCAATGTCATTGCACTATTGAGGCCCGGAAAGGTAGTAAAAACATGGTTAAAACAGTATTCTCGTCACTTTAAGGTTGAACCACTGCAGTCATGTTGACTATTTTAACAATGTCTTAAGTACCTTTCTGGGCCTCAAAATGTGCAATGACGTTGCTGCCTATGTGTGGTTCAGAAACCCTCGGATTTCATCAAAAATATATTAATTTGTGTTCCAAAGATGAACGAACGACATAAGGGTGAGTAATTAATGACAGAAATTTCATTTTTGGGTGAACTAACCCTTTAAGCTGTGTGATGGTTCGGTCTATAGAGAGAAAGTGTCTGCGTCTCACTGTGTTTCACTCTCCTGCCCTCCCTGAGCACCTCTACCTTACCTTGCCCATGGGTTTAACTTTTATCCTTGAGCAGGGATTAGAAAGGCCATTTCATTTAGGTTTTTACTGATATTTTAACAGAAATTGCATACCAGTTGTAGAGTTTTTTTTCCAAAAATTCAGGAAAAAACAATATGATAATGCCACCTAACGCAAGTGTTTCTAATCCCTGCCTGATTTCTCACTCAGCTTTGATATCACTGCACTATTGGCTGATATTCACCATTGGTTTATACCTGTTTTTTTTTTTTTTTTTCCTTTTTTCTCTGAAACAGCTTAAGCTTGTCATCCTTGTCATTTCCGATCAATAAATGCTTGTTATGTTTTCTGCTGGCATTTAAAATGGAATGAATGAATCTTTTTAACTACTGGTGTTTTTAAATGCTGGGCTGCATGCTCTCCCTTCCTATGGCTGTTCTATTTCGATGAAAGCTGAAAAGCAGTGCATTCTGGGAAATTTTCACACATGAAAATTTGAATATCCTTTTGTATGTTTGTGACATGACTGATCTTCTTTTGTTTGTTCACACAATGATCAAATTATACATCAGGATTGTTTTCAAATGATTCCATCAGCTTCATGGCCTGAGAAAAACCACGCCACCTGCTGTTGATTTGTGTGAATGACATGTTGATGATCTTTCTCACACAATGGCTATGTTTAGAATGGAATACAAGCATACTGCGTGCTGCACATTGTACATTTCTTACTATTTAGAAAAATAGTATATGAAACATGAAGTATCTGAAGAATGAACTATGCAACAAACATTTACATACTGCTGACACATACTGTACCCTAAGTCTTGTAGAAAATAAACTAATTGTGTGTAAAAATATCTTACATTTGGTCAGTCTGATCAAAAAATCAAAAACAAAAAGATGTCATTACATCCAGTTAATTTTTTACACCGGAAATTGTACAATAAAGTATATGTGCTCTTGTATACTGCACATTACTGCATTATTCAAGTATTGCATGCATACAAAAAATGGACACTGCATACAATAACCATGCTGCATACTGCAAAACAAGTATGGCAGTATGTTAGATGCTATTCTGAACATAGCCGTTCCCGCTCCTCCTCTGTCTCATTCAGCACTGTTCAAGCTTATTCTCTGTTCTGATGTTTCCTGCCTGTTTCTTCTCAATGACCTTTGGTTCTGCTGCTCTTTATGAACCACATAGACTTTTTAACAATGTATTTTGTGCACTAGTGTCAATAAAGTTACAGTTGGCCTTTTAAGACTCAGGAATTGTTTTTTTAAGCTTATGAAGCTAATATTTGTCATAATCCCACCCCCTCACACCCCCAGCCTCCTCCCTGCTGTCTGTGGCTGCACAACGCATGTCTCGCTCTCTGTCAGCACATGTATGTATATGAAGTGCAGTATACATGCATTAGTTCACGTTTTATGTACGTGTATGTATGGTGCAGTATGCATTGTTTATGTTGTGTGAATGGTTTACATGGATGAGTTTGTGTTGTATGTACACTAGTTACAACTTTGGACATCTTCCTTATTATTAGAAAATGTTTCATATGTTCAAGAAATCAAAAACACTTGTGAAATAACACAAATGGAAATATGGCAATAATGTAGTGACCAAAATGTGAAACAAACCAAAACTCTCTTATATTTGAGCGTCTTCTTTGATTCCAGCTCTGTTCTTTCTGCACATTCCCTCAACTTTTAAAAAGTGCACTTTGTAAAAGCAAATTAAACTTTTTTCTTTAAAGTACATTTTAAAGCATTATATTTTAACAGTCGTGCTTTAAAAAAGTACACTTATTTTGTTGTGTTGACTAACATACTAAAGCACATGTAAAGTACTTGATTATTACATTTAAAGTTTTTAACTGACATCTCAACTGTACGGTAGTTTTATATCTTTTAGATAAAAACATGCATTTTTACAAAAACAGCTTGAGGTCATTTATATATATATATATATATATATATATATATATATATATATATATATATTTAAATACATGACAAGTTTTAATAGAAATGACATTAAAGTATATTTTAGTTTATCAAATGTTTTTCAGTTCATTCAGCAGTAATTTTAGCTATATCTCACAGACAACAGAATTATGAAATTACATATAAAGATGAACTTAAGTCCTACTTATGTTAAAAAAGCACTCTATTTCAGTGAAATGAATGTACTATATTTTAGTTCAATAATGTTTTTTTATTTAATATTTTGTATTTTTAGGGGATTTTATGGTACTAAATTATATTTACGCTGTAGTTATAAACCATTTATTCACTTTTTGAGCATAGACCTGAAAATGAAATTTCCAACTTAAACTGTGATACATTTTAAATGCTTTAGAGGACAGACTTAATTATAAAATTAAAAAGTTACAGAATTTTATGTTTATTGTTATGAAAAATGCACAAAAATACTATTTTCAATTTTTATATTAACTATATATTTTCAAAAACATTTTTGATTTTTCAAGAAAGTCAAAGCCATAAATCTAAACAAGTTGTGTTCCAAATTTGAGCTTGATATCTCAAAAAAATAAGCTTTCAGTAAGATTTTGTTTGGCTGCAGTACCAAACGCTTCCACTAGATGAAATTTGTCTCACATTCATTTCCATTGTGCTCATTTTTGACTGCAAGGAGCACAAGTGTGACTATTTTTTTCAGGACCATTTAAACTTTCATAGCAAGTGCCAAAAACAAAAGTTTTGTACCATTCCAATGAAGTAAAAAAAAAAAAAAAAAAAAAAAATCAGTCAAAATTGACTAAAGAGCACCAGAGGGTTAAACTGTAATACATTTGCTTTTAACATGCGATTAAGTGTCCGAAAACATTCCACTCAGTTCGCGCTTAAGTATATTTTACAGTGTCCTTGTTACGTGTTATACATGTAGTTACTATAGTAATAACAGTAAAGTATGCATACTTACATAAAACTAACCCTAAACCAAATCTTAACCCCAAGTATATTATTTCTGTAGTAAGTACTAAGTACTAAGTTTAAAAGTATGCTAAAGTGTACTTCTTTTCAGAAGTGGGGCCTAACTCATCCATTTCAAACTTTTATTTTGAGAGCTTTAAGCTTGTGAGAAACGTGTCCAAACCTTTGTTTGGTAGTGTACATGGCTTCACTCACAGCTGCTGCTTCATTCATCATGACTGCACTGCTCTAAGGAAACACAAGAGGCGGATTTGGGCAAGTACTTAGAGAAAAATAAAAATAAAAACCCTGTAGGAGTAGATTTTAGTGGGAAGTGCACTTCTAGAGGGACCATGGACATAGACATCCACACTTAATTTATTATTTATTTATTTCATTTTTTACCCATTTAGACTCAACTCTTAATGTTTATAACCTTTACCAAGAGTTTGATGACAATACCATGATACAACAATTTTGATAAAAATCATGATTTTGTATAATCACCATGGTATTCACATGGTACTCCACTCCCATGGTTCATATCCTAAAAAAACATGGTAATATCATGGTACTTTTTGTTATTGATGCATATTTGCATGCTAAATAAGCACCCATCACATACTGAAACCATCAATATACTGGGAATCTGCCTCAGATCTGTCCTAACGATCTTCATCTGTGTCTGTCTCTCTCAGAGGTGACGTGTGCTTCGGTCACATTAGTTAATGGTCACGCTGATGACTGTAGAGGAGCGACGCCGTCTCCTCTCATCTCGCCCATGCTGAATGACAGTGGTGCCATACGCACTGATGATGAGGAGGACAACAGGAGGAAGGTGAGATCTGTGTATCAACACATGTTCATGTCACTGACTCTACAGTCAATAAAGTGTATTTTAATGTGTCATTGTAATGTCATTATATAGTACTGTATGTGTGTTTATATGCACAATAAAACATGTCCATGACTCAACTGTAGTATAGTTAAGGTAATTTTTCATGAAGTTCTATATTGTGCTGATGTTGTGCGTGTTTGTGCAGATCTGTCCAGCAGATAAGGCATATTTCATTGCTAAAGAGCTGCTGAGCACTGAGAGGACGTACCTGAAGGACCTGGAGCTGATCACAGCGGTAAATGATGGACAGACTCTTCATCAGATCTCCATACACAGACACACACACACACACACACACATCACAGTGTCTGGTCTCATTGTTGTTACCTTGTGCTACAACTTACCTGCGCTACTTACCTGCCCTGAGATCATCGTCAGTCTTCATCTGTCTTCTGTCTTCTTTGTCAAGCAATCACCCTGCAACCTGCAGACCAAGTAAGACTGTTCAGTTCAAGCTAAGTTGTCTCAAACTATCACTGAGTGCACTGCCTTACCTGCTGCCATCGCTTGTCATGCTGAACCTGTAAATAAATGACTGTGTATGTGGAAGTTACCTGTGTTGTCTCCATCTGTCTGCTAACAGAAGACCAGACCAAAAACAACGACAACAAAAATAGCACTATGAGCTTTTTCCTCCCCCCCAACGGTCCAGCGAATCCTGACTTTTAACCAGAATGGACTCAGTGGGAGAGACTCTGTGTTTTGTCTATCAAAATGGCCGGGCAGTTGAAGCCTATGTGGAGGAATTCCTGCAATATAGCCATCTTTCAACCTGGACTGACCACCAGTTAATGGATTTGTTTTAGAGTGGGTTGGATCCACACGTTGCCCCATGGATACCAGTTGGTGGTTCCAGTTACAATCTTGAATGCTATTTTGATATGGTGCTCTGGTAGTGTGGCTCTCCCTACTCAGTTGGTGTGTCCTCATGTACCAAATTCAAGGTTCCCCTAACTAGAGTGGTATCCAACAGTGCTGACCTGATGTCAAAAGTGGTAGATCTTCCCGTCATGTCCATCTGAGTAGCTCCGAAAAAACTTCCCCTTTCCAGTTTCTACATTCAGAGTCAGCCATCCAGCCATCCAGCCCGTTCTAGCCATAGGGCCCAGTTACAAGCCCGCTTCAGTCCCAGACTTCAGTCTCGAGGCTGCTCCGTTCCAGTCCAATCCAGAGTTTCCTCCATTCCAGTCTTGTCCAATGCACTCTCTTGTCCAATGCACTCTCAGTTCACTCCAGTATGTTCTCCAGAGCCTGCTCCAATTTTTTTTTCCAGAGCCCGCTTCAGTCCCAGACTTTAGTCATGAATCAGCTCAAGCACCCACTCATGCTCCAGAGTTCCGCCTAGAGTCTGTTCCTGTGAGAGAAGTTCGAGAGAAATTCACCAGGCTGTAAGGTAAATTCTGCTCCAGCCCACGAGCCCCCTCCAGAGTTCACTTCAGCCCATGAGCCCACTCTGGAGTTCACTTCAGCCCACGAGCCCACTCCAGGGTTCACTTCAGCCCATGAGCCCACTCCGGAGTTCACTTCAGCCCATGAGCCCACTCTGGAGTTCACTTCAGCCCACGAGCCCACTCCGGAGTTCACTTCAGCCCATGAGCCCACTCCGGAGTTCACTTCAGCCCACGAGCCCACTCTGGAGTTCACTTCAGCCCATGAGCCCACTCCAGAGTTCACTTCAGCCCACGAGCCCACTCCGGAGTTCACTTCAGCCCATGAGCCCACTCTGGAGTTCACTTCAGCCCACGAGCCCACTCCAGAGTTCACTTCAGCCCATGAGCCCACTCTGGAGTTCACTTCAGCCCATGAGCCCACTCTGGAGTTCACTTCAGCCCATGAGCCCACTCTGGAGTTCACTTCAGCCCACGAGCCCACTCCAGAGTTCACTTCAGCCCATGAGCCCACTCCGGAGTTCACTTCAGCCCATGAGCCCGCTCCGGAGTTCACCTCGGCTCACGAACCTGCTCCAGAGTTCACTTCGGCACACGAGCCCGCTCCAGAGTTCACTTCAGCCCACAAGCCAGCTCCAGAGTTCACTTCGGCACACGAGCCAGCTCCAGAGTTCACTTCGGCACACGAGCCCGCTCCAGAGTTCACTTCGGCCCACAAGCCCGCTCCAGAGTTCACTTCGGCCCACGAGCACCATTTTGAAGCAAAAACTCTACACTAAAATATACAGTTCTCAAAAGTCTTCTGAAAAAACTGTTTAGTATGTGTTTTGAGGTCTTATTTCAGTGACTTATTTTTTGTTTTTTTTTCAAAAACCATGCATATACATAATTCTCTCAAAAATACAAACATGTACATACTTGTTGCTCACATATTATTGTAGCCTAGTTTCTGATGAATACAGTGTAATGAGATTTTTGTCATTAATATGTTTATAATGAACTGAAAAAAGCACAAATGTCAGGGCATGTCAGAACTACTCCAGGACCCAAATCAGCCTCAGACCCCAGAGGGTTAATTTATCATACATCTAATTCATTTTATTAATTATAAAACTGTGTAAAATGTGTCCAGTGTGTATGTTAATGAATTACAAACCTGATATAACCTTACCAGTATCCCACATCAATGGCAGCACAAGTGTTTTGCAATGCAACATTAACACAATAAGTAAACTGTAACTAACAATTATTGTTTTTAATGTAAGTACATAGTAGTTAAAGACACCTAATATAAAGTAGGACCAAAACAGTAGATTGATTATGAACTGCACACTAATAGGAATCACATTCTACAAACCACATAATGATATTGTGTTGTAATGTGATTGATGTGTGTGTGTGTGTGTGTGTGTGTGTGTGTGTGTGTGTGTGTGTGTGTGTGTGTGTGTGTGTGTGTGTGTGTGTGTTAGTTTCAGGGAGTGTTGGATAAAGAGGACTGTGTTCCTGACACTCTGAAGACACTGTTGAGCTCCACCTATGAGCCGCTACATTCCCACCACACACACTTCCTCCAGGAGCTCGAGGAGAGACTATCACTGTGGTGAGACACACACACACACACACACACACACACACACACACACACACACACACACACACACACACACACACACACACACACACACACAGATCAGGTTTAGAGCTAAACTCTGCAGAATCAGGAAACATAATTTGTCTGCAGTCTGTTATGATTGCCACCTGCTGGTCAAACCAGACCATTGCGCAGAAACTAAGTGTTGAAGAGATAGTTCTCCCAAAACTGTACACTGGGTCATCATTTACTCACCATCATGTCCTTCCGAACCTGACTTCCTTTCTCCTGTTAACCACAAAACAATGTGTTTGTAATGTATTTTAGGGAAGGCCGCTGCAGTATGCAGGATAAAGGAGATTTCCAGCATGTAGGAGACCTGCTGCTGAAAACCATACAGCACCTGAAGGTGATTCTGTGTGTGTGTGTGTGTGTGTGTGTGTGTGTGTAGGTGTGTGTGTGTGTGTGTGTGTGTGTGTGTGTGTGTGTGTGTGTGTGTGTGTGTGTTCTTGTTTATATTACATTGTGGGGACCAAATGGCCCCACAATGTAATAAAAACCTGAGATCACCTACATTGTGGGGTCCAGCCAGCGGTCCCCACGAGGGAAATGGATTAATAAACATACTAAAAGATGTTTTTTTGAAAATGTAAAAATGCAGAATGTTTCCTGTGATGGTTAGGTTTAGGGATAGGGGTAGGGTAGGGGGATAGGAAGTATGGTTTGTACAGTATAAAAACCATTACGCCTATGGAGAGACCCCACTAAGATAGGTGCGCCTGATTGTGTGTGTGTGTGTGTGTGTGTGTGTGTGTGTGTGTGTGTGTGTGTGTTGAGCAGATGCCGTGTTCTCAGTCCTGTTAGTGACAGTTTTGTGTGTTTGTCCTCCTTCAGTCTCTCTCAGCTCAGCTGCAGATGAGCTCAGAGTGTGTGTATGCACTGGAGAGAGCGTGCGCTGCGTCCCGACGGCTGGAGCACGTGTGCCGTGAGTTTGAGCTGCAGAAGGTGTGTTACATTCCATTAAACGTCTTTCTTCTGAGTCCTCTGCATCGCCTGCTGCACTACAGACAGATCCTGGACAGACTCTGCAAACACCAGCCACCAACACACACCGACTACAGCCACTGCAGAGGTGAGAGACACGCTTCTGGTATAGATAGAGTTTTAGAGAAAACAGTGATGAAACATGTTCCCTGAAGACAGGTGCTTATTTTAAAATGGCCAAACATTTGAAGAACAGTAAAAGTACTGTAAATGGGAAGTTCACATTTAGATAGAGAGGTGCAAGAAAGTTTTTGAACCCTTACGAGTTTTCTGTATTTCATTTTAAATTTGACCTATATTGAAGTTATAATAAATAAAATAAACTTGAAATAAAAAAGGTTTTAAAATAAAACTATAAAATAAAATAAACATGAAATTAAAAATTCAGTTAAATCCAGAAATAACACAAAAGACATGGTGTATTTTCAATTATTTATACAGAAACTGCAAAACATAATTATAAATATAAATTTACACTTGAATAAAAAGTGTGATTTCACTAGCACTAGTCTCCCATTATATTATATTATATTATATTATATTATATTATATTATATTATATTATATTATATTATATTATATTATATTATATTTGGGGTTGGTAAGATTTTTAAAAATATTTTTGAAAGAAGTCTTTCATGCTCACCCATGCTGCATTTATTTTAAAAAACAGTAATATTGTGAAAATATTGTGAAATATTATTACAATGTAAAGTAGCTGTTTTCTATGTGAATATACAGTAAAATAGTAATTTATTCCTGTGATCAAAGCTGAATTTTCAGCATCATTACCCCAGTCTTCAGTGTCACATGATCCTTCAGAAATCATTCTAATATGATGATTTGATGATCAAGAAACACTTCTGATTATTATCAAAGTTGAAAACAGTTGTGCTGATTCATATTTCTGTGGAAACCACGATACTGTGTTTTTACTGAAGAATAAAAAGTTGAGAAGAACAGGATTTATTTGAAACAGAAATCTTTGGAACATTAATGTGTGTGTGTATTTGTGTACTCATTTGTGCTTGTGTGTGTTCTAGCTGCATTGGACGATGTGTGTGAACTGGAGGCTGTGCTTCATCCTGGTCTGGTGGAGATGGAGAACTATCAGAAACTCCTGGAACTTCAGAAGGATGTGTCTGGTGTTGAGCGTCTGGCCACGGCGGGACGTCAGCTCATCAGACTGGGCTGCCTCAGCAAACTCTCCGGGAAAGGCCTTCAACAGCGCATGTTCTTCCTGGTGAGATTTCACTGTACACATGCACACACGTCTATGTTTATTTGATGGAAGAGACTTCCCATTCACTTCTAAAAATAAAGGTTCTTTATTGGCAGTGAAGGTTCCATGAAGAACCTTTCCATTCCACAAAAGGTTCTTCAGATCATTAAAATGTTCTTCACACTAAGAAAAAAAACTGATCTCTGAAAGGTTCTTTGGGGAACCAAAAATGGTAGTTCTGTGGCATCACTGTGAAAAAAACCAATTTTTAGAACCTTCAGAACCTTCAGAACCAGAAATTAGGATAATTACAATAACTATATAACTAACCCAAGGCCTATACTACTATAGTGTTCATTTTGTTCACGAAAACTATGGTGAAAAAGGTTGGTTTTCTCTTAAAACGATACATTTTCTGTCCTGTTTCACACAAGTCAGTCATTTTTTTGTTGACTATAATTTTGAATATAATCATAACTATCATTTTATCCATTATGCAGCATGATGAAAATGTGAAGTTTTCATTGACTAAAACTAGACTAGATGTTTAGTCGACTAAAGCTAAAAACAGGTTGATTAAATATGATAAAAACTCAAAAGTATATTTGACACAGGACTAAGACTATTGGCCCATTCACACCAAGAAAGATAACTATAGCCACTTTTCCACCGCAGGAACTTTCCCCAGGAACTAGGGACTTTGGGGTGATATTTTGTGTGTTTCGTCCACAGGGACCAGGGTCTAAATGAAGTTCCGGGTAAAAATTTCCCCCTCAGAAAGTCCCTGCTCACGAGGACATACTTTTCCAAAGTTCAGGAACTTTCGGGGGTGGGACCTTGGCGCTGAACATGCTGATTGGTTGAGTTCACTCAGCATTTTATTTCAACCACCATTTTTAAAAGTCTGTTGCGGTGTGCAGTAAGAGTTGTTTGCTATTCGAATCAACAATGGAGTTCGACTGATGGACCGATGACGAGGTTCAGGCTTTATTAAGCCTATATGTGGAGGACAAAATCCAGAGGGGAACTGAAAAGTCGTGCACAGTCCTACGTCACCAGACTAATCTTCACGGTACTCTAGACCGCGATGGAAACGCAGACAGCAACAGGCCTGGGGGGAAAAAGTTCCCTGGAAAAAAGTTCTTGGGACAAATTGTTCCAGGTAATTTCAGTGGAAATGAGGCTTATAAAGATAACGATAAAGATATAGTTATAAAAATCGTTCTAAATATAAAAGAATAGCACTGTCCACACCACAGCTATAACAATAATGATATAGAGAAACGATATCATTGGGATCACTCACAGAAAATTTTTCCCAGCTGTTGAACAATAAAACACTGACAGCCAATCAGTATCCATACTAATTTAAGGGCATTTAAAATGGCAGACGACATTGAGGAGAAGTTAATCGCTGAGGTCCAGAAAAAGTCAAACCCCCTTTTCAAGAATACTTTAAAGAAAATGTATATGGAAAACAATCGGTCATACCGGTCATACATGAGATCATTATGGCAGGCTAGTGAATAGTGTAAAATAAAATGACCTCAGGTATCCAGCGTTAGTTTCGACAACATTGTCTTGCTTGCTTTGAAATTGCAGTGAAAAAGACTAGGCGTTGTTTTTATTCCACTATATTGACTTTGTCAGCTAAATTCACTGTTAGATTAGATCGATTACACTAGCTATTCAATCGAAACATAGCATGCTGAGGACATCTGCTGGTTAAAGCTGTGTAAATGCAACAAGAACAGCAAAAACATGTTGTACACACTTTGAAACCGCAGTGCGTGAGCGAATAAACAGACCGTTATCGTTCGTTGGTGTGGACGCAAATATAGTTATCGATATAGTTATCGTTCTTGGTGTGAAAGGGCCTTAAGACTAAATTAAAAATGTAGCTGAGGAAATTAACCACCTAACACTAAACTCTTTACGTTCTGATGAACTCTTCTTTCTCTTTCTATGTGGAGCCAGTTCAATGATGTCCTGTTGTACAGCACTCGAGGAATAACTTCAGCCAATCGGTTCACAGTGCACAGACAACTTCCTCTACGCGGCATGACAGTAAGAACTCGCCCGTCTTTGTGCTGATGTTAATGATCAGCCATGAGAAACAGACTGTGTGTGTGTTTCTGTGTTCAGATCCGGGAGAGTGAGGATGAGTGGGGCGTCCCGCACTCCTTCACCCTGACGGTGCAGCAGCAGTCACTGGTGGTCGCCGCATGGTAATGCTGAAGGGTCATTCGCAGTGTCTGTGTGTCATCGAGTGCATTCCCGCTGCCTAACTACTATAGTATGATGCATTGTTGGAGAAACTAGTCACAGAAAGCTAGTCACAACTGTGAGAGAGCGATTGTGTGTGAATTAATTCTACCTGGCAGCATCTCTACTAATAGGGAAGCTCTGGGTTTTAGTTACTAAGAAATACATGCTAGAACTCTTCAGGTTCTAAGCTATTTTATTGATAAACAGGCTTGGGAGGGTTACTTTAAAAATGTATTCTGTTACAGTTACAATGTACTTCATAAAAAAAGTATTCAGCAACATAATCCAAGTACCACAATATGAAAGTAATGTAATCTGATTACCTTTAGATTACTTCAAGGTCATACATACATATATATATATATATATATATATATATATATATATATATATATATATATATATTATATATTGAGGGGGATCAACTTTACTATAAATAAATTGCATTTTTAAATTTAAATGTAATTATTTCTTCTCAATTTCTGCAAGTTTTTAAATTTTACACGTTCCATACTTTTGAATTGAAAGCGCATCGTTTCAACTAGCAGCAGTGATTCAATCTGCATCTGAGGAGATTGTAGACGGGTGCTATTTGCGCATGCACCAGCGGGTGGCTCACGTGAGTCATCACTTGCAACAGAACCAGGAAATACTGTATAATCAATGTGTTATTATGGCAAAATAATGATTTATTTAGTTTTAAATGAAACGATTGTAATCCTGATAGTATCCCCCCTTTTTTCAAAATGTAACTGTAATCTGATTACTATGTTTTTGACATAACTGTAACGAATTACAGTTACTGGATTTTTGTATCCTGATTACGTAACGCCATTACATGTATTCCGTTACTCCCCAACCCTGCTGATAAATCACAGAACAGTGTGTTGACAATACATTTCTGCACTACTGAATGATTCTGTATGCACGTAATCTATCTGCACGATGCACGCGTGTGTAGTAGGGGTGTAACGGTACACAAAACTCACGGTTCGGTACGTACCTCGGTTTTGAAGTCACGGTTCGGTACAGTTTTCGGTACAGCAGGTGGAGAGAAAACTAAACATAAAATTGCTTTTTTTTTATTATTAAACAGAGGTTTACTGAACAAATTGTGTTTTTGTCTTTAAATATATTAAATTAAATTAAAACTAAAAGTTTCTTAAGGATAAAAAAATGATCTCTGCTAATGCTATAAACTATGTAGGGAGCCCTAACTTGAAAGAAGCCCAAACTATTAGCCTAAATTCAATTGCTTTTTATTTTTAGATAAAATAATCAACACTCAAATAACAAATTGTATGCAAACCTGTAAGCTGCACCTAAGGCAGTTTTTGCATTAACTTCTAAATGTTTTTACTCCAATTTGTTGTTGAAATATAATCATTTATACACAGTGGCTGTTATTTTAACATCAGATTTATTTAAACATACATTAAATAGCCTAATCAGGATATCACTAAAAGATTAAGTAAAATAATGAATATATTGGCTAATACAGTGCATATATTAAGCGAAAGAGTTCATTTCTCTAGCGAACTAACAAGCTGTGAACACTGAATGGCTTTTCTGAGGTAAATGCATCATGACATATTGTTGAATACGGACGCTTTCATTGATGTCTTTCCACCGTTGAAACACTGAATGAGCGATTACATGAGATATGACCATTTCAGTAAGTTGTACTGAATCTTGCAACATACCTTCAGATGTTCTTTCATGTTTATTCTGTAACTAGTATTAAGGAGGAAGAGATGAACACATTCACTTGCGCTCCGCGCTCGCGCTGCCGGTTGAACTGAGGCGCCTGTACAGTGATCTGTCACCCCACATCAAAGCACGTCAAAATGGCATTTTCTGTTTAAACTTCATGATTTCGTGGACAGAATTTGAAGGATGACACTTTGTTTCTTATCGAAAGTAACAAAACGCAGAGCTTATTGCGGTTATTGGTGGTGAATATTGGTTGCAATGTAATGCTTCGGTACACACGTGCACCGTAAAGCCCTGTACCGAAACGGTTCGGTACAAATACGTGTACCGTTACACCCCTAGTGTGTAGTGTGTGTAGCAGTCCAGTTCAGAAAGGCGACTAACAGACCTGTGCAATAAGCTGTTTAAAACATGCATTCACCCGATCAATATTGAGCATCCAGATGGTAATCAAACATATCTTGTGGAGTGCTCTCGGAGTATGCAGTTATTTGTCATTAACTGTAGGATATGGAGCGTAAATGTGGACTTCAAAGATTTTTTTATCCTGTTACGCCCTCTATAGGCCATGACCAGCGACTAGTCGATGCCATGTTTAAAGCGTCATGGCAGAGCGTTAAAGTCGCTTAGTCGACTAGTCAGTGCAACCCCTACATTCAAGGTCCAGAAAAGTAGTAAAAACATTGTTAAAATAGTTCATGTGACTACAGTGGTTCAACCTTAATGTTATGAAGCGACGAGAATACTTTTTGTGCGCAAAGAAAAAATGAAAATAATGACTTTATTCAACAAATTTGTCTCTCCACTGTCATTCTCCTACGATATTTACGTCGCAGAGCTTCTGTGTTTACGTCCAAACGTCAGCTCAGTATTGGCCGATGCTGATCACGTGAGCAGCACGACACATGCATGTGATGCTGATGCAGGAGCCAGCCAATAATGAGTCAGCATTTTAACGTAGAACCTGGAAGTGCTGCAACATAAATAGTGTAGGAGACTAACAGGGGAGAGACGAATTTGTTGAACTAAGAGCATTTCATTCTAAGAAGAAATGCGTTAACCAGAGGTGGAGAGCTGTAGTTTTAACCACACAACACAACTTTGCGCCAGGAATGGAACTATGGTTTCGGGCAACAGAATTGTTGAACTATACTGGTAACAATGTAACTAGCGACCGTAGTTAACTAACAATACTTTTGGGAAACGCACCCCAGTACAGTAATAGAAAGCAAGTCAACTGTGTAGTAATTTTATAAAATCTCACATCGCATCTGTGCCCATCGTTTACACATTTGTAATTGATCGGTCCAGTACAGTTTCTTCAGTGGATGGAGGAGTGTTAGAGATCCATATTTGATGGATGAATCAAAACACATCGAGGTTTCTTGTCTCTTGTAGTTCAGAGTCAGAAATGGAGAAATGGATGGAGGATTTAAAGATGGCGGTCGACATGGCTGAAGAGTCTGACGGACCGACCTCTGACCTGCTGACTCCCAGCAAGGATGTCTGTAAGTGACATACAGTGGGTATGGAAAGTATTCAGACCCCCTTAAATTTTTCACTCTTTGTTATATTGCAGCCATTTGCTAAAATCATTTGTTCATTCTTTTTCCTCATTAATTTTATTCCTCACGTTCGTCCCAAACGTCTTCCATTTAAGGATTATGGAGGCCACTGTGCTCTTAGGAACCTTAAGTGCAGCAGAAATTGTTTTGTAACCTTGGCCAGATCTGTGCCTTGCCACAATTCTGTCTCTGAGCTCTTCAGGCAGTTCCTCTGACCTCATGATTCTCATTTGCTCTGACATGCACTGTGAGCTGTAAGGTCTTATATAGACAGGTGTGTGGCTTTCCTAATCAAGTCCAATCAGTATAATCAAACACAGCTGGACTCAAATGAAGGTGTAGAACCATCTCAAGGATGATCAGAAGAAATGGACAGCACCTGAGTTAAATATATGAGTGTCACAGCAAAGGGTCTGAATACTTAGGACCATGTGATATTTCAGTTTTTCTTTTTTAATAAATCTGCAAAAATGTCAACAATTCTGTGTTTTTCTGTCAATATGGGGTGCTGTGTGTACATTAATGAGGAAAAAAATGAACTTAAATGATTTTAGCAAATGGCTGCAATATAACAAAGAGTGAAACATTTAAGGGGGTCTGAATACTTTCCGTACCCACTGTATGATCAGATCACACATTCTGTACCTTTCCTACTAAATTGTAGTTTTTGTTAATTGAAAATAAATAAAGATGTAATGTAGTTTAACTTTATATTAAATGCTGTCAGCTGAAATTTAGAGTGCTTTTTTGGCCAACTTATTCCTATAGGAATTAGGAATTAAGTAGGAGTATATATAATTTCATAATTGCTTCTGTTGTCTTTGAAATATGGTTAAAGTGTAGCTGAATGAACATAAATGACAAACATTTATGATAAACTAAAATATACTTTAATGTCATTTCTATTGAAACTTGTATGTCATGTGTTTGAATGCACTTGTAATTAAACATTTATAATGATGAAGTTGCATATATTAACTTTAAATGTAACATTGAATAACACACTACAGTCAAAATTATAATCAAGTACTTTCCATGTGCTTTAGTATGTTAGTCAACACATCAAAATAAGTGTACTTCTTTAAAGATTATTACAACATAATGATTTAAAATGTACTTTAGTAAAAGTATTTAATTATTATTTGACCTTGTTACAAAGTGCACTTAAGGCGAGACACCCCAGGTGAATAGGGTAAAAAAATTAACTAATAGATATCACCACACTACCCCAGGTGATTGATTACATTAAAAATTGCAAACATTTTTTGTATTACAAGTTTTCTAAAATGTTATGTTTAAATATGCAAATGAGGTGTTATCTAATTAAATATGCGCTAATTTGCATACATTTCTAGAACAAAAATCGGAATATTGGATGACGTCAGGTTCAAAATTCTCATTTAATTTTTTGGACATATTAAATTCAAAGGTTTTTACAGAGGGGATTTTGGATATTATTTATATTATTGGATATTATTTATTATATTATTTATTTATCACTCCATGAATCAGAAAATCAACAGCCAGAAAAAAAAAATATTTTCACCATTTTTTTTAGGAATAATGTTGTATAAAATCAGGAAAATTATATATCAACAAATCCTTCAGAATATATATAGGAATAAAACTGTAAAGTTTGGTGTATGTAAGTTCTGCTGAAGTGAAGATTTCTGACTCAGAGCAGAAGAAAAAACTAATTTTGAGAAAACGGCCTTTAAAGATATTTACTGTAATTGGAATCTATAGACGCAAATAGATAAAGTGCTATAAAATATACACTTAAAAGTGTATTTTGGATGTTTTCTTTCCACCAGTCTGAAAAAACACTTTATGAAAAGCCAAAAAGTGCAAAATCTCAAAATTGACAGGTGCCTGAAAAAACAGTGTTTTTGCCTGTAGTGTCTCCCCTTAAAAAGTGTCATCAAGTGTGTCTCTTAAATGGCCTTTTATTTCATTAATATTCTCTGATTGATGTGAAAATTATGGAAAATTCTGTCTCAGGATGTAGTTATTGCTTTTCCAGCATCCTCAGGGGCGTCTGAAGTGGAGTCAGAGGATGATGTTTGTGGGTCTCAAACATCTTTGCCGCGTCATGGCAACAGTTCAGCAAACACGCTTCACCGCGGCAACACCACGGCACACGTGTGCTGGCATCGCAACACCAGCGTTTCCATGCTGGACTTCAGCATAGCGACCGAGGTACCGGTATCAGTCCTGAGTATGAGAAGTGTAATGAATTCATTATAGCTCTTCATCAACTTCTCTGTGTCTGACAGAACAAGCTCTCAGGAAATCTGCTCAGAAAGTTCAAAAACAGCAACGGCTGGCAGAAACTCTGGGTGGTTTTCACCAATTTCACCCTGTTCTTCTACAAAACACACGAGGTAAAGCGTCGACAGACACACACTTCGCTTTCTGTGTCTCAGTGAATGTGTGAAATATCTGGACTCACGCTCATTTCTCTCTGTAAGGACGAGTTTCCTCTGGCCAGTCTGCCGTTGTTGGGTTACTCCGTCACAGATGCTGGAGAGACTGAAAACATCCATAAGGATCACGTCTTCAAACTGCACTTCAAATCTCACGTCTATTTCTTCAGAACTGAGAGTCAGTACTTTTTCGAAAGGTACAGCAAAATTCATTATTTTACAAAGAGATACAGTGAATCTAGTAAAATACACAGTTTTTTTACTGATTAGTGTATTAGTTTGGTAACACTTTATTTTGCTGTGTCTTTGTTACACATGTACTTCCTATAGTAATAGCAGTGAATGATGCATACTTACATGAATCTAAACTAAATCCTAACCATATATAAACACATGTTGTTCATTCATATTAGTACTTATTTGTATAATTAAGGAAGTGTAAACATTAGTTTTTATCAAATGATATTCATGGTTTGGTTCTACCCTTATATTTTGATTTAATATTAAGAAAACATATTGGTTACACTTCATTTTGAGTGAAAATGTTTATATTTCCTTGCTACATTTAAGTAGTGAGTAATATTAATTAACTACATGCTCTTATTATAGGATTAGGGTTTGGTTTAGGGTTAGTTGCTTGTAATTATGTATATTGTTTACTGTTATTACTACAGTAAGTCCATGTAACATATTTAATAAGGACACTAAAATAAAATATCACCAAAATATTTGGTCACACTTTAGTTTAGTGTCCAATTCTCACTATTAACTACAACTTTTGCCTCGATAAACTGCTAATTCCTGCTTATTAATAGTTAGTAAGGTTGTTTAGTTTAGGTATTGGGAGGATTAAGGGATGTACAATATGATCATGCAGAATAAGACATTAATATCTGCTTTATAAGTACTAATAAACAGCCAATATCCTAGTAATATGCAGCTAATAAGCAACTAGTTACTACTGAGAAACTAAAGTGTTACCAAATATTCATTTTCAATATTAATTATGAAGGCCATATACTTAATCAGCATATTTCATTTAGACGTTAGCCAAAATGTTACTGAATGTAGGTCAATATAATATTTTGCATTTTTACAACTGTAAAACTTTTGTTTTTCACTGTGAACATATAATATTAAAGTTGAAAAGACCAGGTTAATGTTTATTGTGATGTCTTTTTATAATATGTATCATATCTTCCGTTAAGTACTAAAAAAAAAAAAAAAAACACCAGAAAAATGAATAAAACCCATAATAATTTCTGCAGTCAGTATGTCTTCTGCACATCGACACTCTGATGTCAAGCCAAAATACTATTTAAACAAAATAATCTTAAAAAGATTTGTATTGCTTTTAGACAAACTGATTAAAAAAACAATATAATGTAATGTAATATTACTAATGTTTGGTTATTATTTGATCTCTGTGGGTGCTGCGCAGTGATAAACACATTAGATATTCTGTCTCACAGTTGTTATTATTATCATATTGTGCATTTTAGCACAGCTGGAACACTGTATTGACCAATCAGCATCCAGGAGGACTATGACTACCAGACATATTGTTCCCATTGTGCAGTAAATATTATTATTTTCTTGTGCAGTGTGGAAAATATTAGCAGAGTTTATGTGACTGCATTTAGTTGAGCAACAGTTTTACAGTTAAAGGATTAGTTCACTTTCAAATAAACTTTTCCTGATAATTTACTCACCCCCATGTCATCCAAGATGTTCATGTCTTTCTTTTGTCAGTCAAAAAGAAATGGCTCACACATGAATCTGATGGGGAACACTTCACTCACGAAATTCCTGATTGCACAGATTCCTATTGAGATGACTGTGTTTTACCTGCAGAAGATGTAAATGTGACCTTTAATGCTGTAGTATTTTCATCTGTGTGTAGATGGATGACGGTGATCAGAAGTGCCACAGTCTCTGCCAGCAGAACCCGCTATCTGAACCGGACAGAACCGGACTGAACCGCATAGAGCCTGCCGTCTGAACCCCACAGAAACTGCCATGTGACCAGGACAGAAAACAACAAAAGCCAACAGACCCATGCAGCCATCTCAGTGTGTGTGTGTGTGTGTGTGTGTGTGTGTGTGTGTGTGTGTGTGTGTTTTATGACAATGTCACTTTGGTGACTGACTTTCTTTTTTAAATAACAGTGTTACATAATATGACGTTAAAGGGGAATGTCACCACTCGCTCAGATATCAGCCTCAGACACGCTTTATTCCTATCATTTGTGATTTTGCTAACTTAAGCTCCATCAGTGACATTAAAGTTTTATTATACACTCTTAAAAATAAAGGCTCCAAAAGGGTTTTTTCCCCCAGTGATGCCATAGAAGAGCCATTTCTGGTTCCCCAAAGAACCTTTCAGTGATCAGTTCTTAAAAGAACCACTCTTTCTTAGAACATTTAAAAATATAAAGAACCTTTTGTCCAATGAAAAGGTTCCATGGATTCTTAATGGAACCTTCACTGCCAATAACGAGCCTTTATTTGTAAGAGGTGAAAATCAGAGAGTAAAACGGGACAGATCGTGGAGGATTTCACACTCCAGTACCATCATTGTACTTGCACTTTGGATAAAAGGTGCCTCCAAATCTCTATCGAGATTCTCACAAAAACTGCATTATGGATTTCATAAAACGGCCTCAAATATTTCAAGGTGCTATGTTCATGATTATGCTGGGTTTGAATATGACATTAGCACATTTATTTATAGCACGTGTTGACGTACTGAAGTCATTATCTCGAGAAACTGAAAGTGTTAATAAAGGCTCAGAGATGAAGAGAGGTGGAATTCCCCTTTAATCTCGTGACTTTCCCCATGAACACACAGGTGCTTTTCAATGTTTGCTTTTTGTCCTCTAGTGTAAAGAACATCACGAACAAGCATTTCCTGCATTTTTTTACTGGGCTTTTACAGAATCTCATTTTGTAAGCGATGTTTAATTGTAAGCGTAAGCCGTAAGTGTCACTTGTTGCCTCTAAAAGGAGGCGGATCATTTCAGTGCCATGGTTTTTATAGTACAGATTTCTATGTTTCTATGTTTTAGACTTCAGCTGAAACCATGTCGGGTTCCAGAAGCCAATGTGCCAAAACCACTTTGGGTATTTCTGTTCGTTTCCATATTGGATTGAATGGTCAATAATGAAAAGGCATTGAGGATTTAGAGGCAAGGTATAAAATATATGAACTTTACTGAGCTTATATTTATAGTGTTAAAGTGCCATTAAGAGCATAACAGACAAATGTTATTTTACGCTACAGCATTTATTTCCATCACCATGTAGCATTTGATATTGAAGAAGAGAGGATATTTTGTTATTCAAAGCTGTGAGAAGATTGACACCCCTCACTGTCATTTTAGGAATATAATTTTCACCAAACTAAGAAACATTCACCTTAGATTCAGTATGTAATGAGCCACAACTGTATATTACAGGCTAGTTTAGTCCACAGAAGAAGTAAAGCTTTAAAATGTGCATATAAACATGATGTTTTAGTTTCATAAGGCCCAAGCACTGCTCAAATGAAAGGAGAGAGAGGAGGAGAGAGAGTTTATTGGAAATGAAAGCAATAAAACCTCATTCCAGAAACCGCTTGACTTTTCTGTGTGCTCTTTCCTCATTACACTGGCCAGCAGAGGGCAGCGTTACATCAGCACTGAGGTCACTTAACCCAGAATAGAGCAGAGGAAAACAATTAATATAGCTCTATAAACACATCATGTATGCGCCATAAAATACAACAATAGATGATATTTTAGTATATATTTATGATTCTTCAATAACTAAGATTGTGTTAATATGGAAGTGAGAGAGGTGCACATCTCTGTCAAACAGGCATTTCGAAATAAATAAATATTCATATTAAAATATTAAGATAATTTAATATTTTTCTCATTATTTGTAAGCTGTTTTACAAGACCATTATTTAACCACCCAACAGCCTATTTAGTGAATATAAAATCAGAAACAATCCATTCTTTTTTCTCTCCAAAAATGAGAAATGTCACAGAGGATAAAAATCATACATCACAATTATATAAAATTATTAATTAAAGATAAAAAAATGAATGCCTTAATATTATATACATTTAAATATCCATATTAAAATATTAAAGGGGTCGTGAACTGCGTTGTTTTATTGTTTTATCATGTTTCCTGAGGTGCACTTAAAATGTTAGTATGCTGCTTCTTACATCAAAAATTGTCATAATTTAGAAATAAAAGGCATTTTTCCTACCCTGATTTTATCCTCTGATTTGAACGCTCTGTTTTAAGGGGCGTGTCTTTGTGAGACTTCAGTGTAAACGCCCACTGCTGTGATTGGCTGACATATTTGCATATGAAAATATCCAAGTATTACTCTATCTTTTAGCACGTTTTTACTATTACAGCTCTCAAGGTTAACTAATCGTGAAAAGTGTTGCTTTACATTTAGATCTATGGCATTATATTTAGATCGTGGCATGAAAGGTTGCAGAGATGAACATTGTAGCCGATCACAGACATGTTGTTGAGCTCATGAAAGCAGTGATCTCGTCATTCAACTCAATTTCTGCACATTAACGAATGCTTTCATCATAACCTACAGTGCAAACTCGATGTAAATAAGAGATTTGTTGAATAAAACAGGAGTTTTGGTGCGAGTCCAGAACTCAGTCACTGATAAACTCACTCTGTTTGATTGACAGCTTCAGCGATTGTAAAGGGAGCGTTTTTGATCATGTTCTATATATAATTTAATCATCGTTTAAATAACGAAGAAGCAAGGTGAAGTTGAGCATTTAGTCACTGGTTTGATTTACTGGCACATAGACAAAGAAGATCTGACTGTACATGAATCATTAATATCAGATCAGGCATTAGAATGAACACAGTTACTGACATGTTGTTGTGTTACTGTCGAGTCCATATCGTAAAAGTCTGTTTGCAAAGCCTGCGCCGAAATGCGATTGATTTACCAAAGAATCCACAGTGAAATGTGCCGAATACAAATAAATAAAGCTCAACTGAGACATTCACATTATTGAAAATAAATAACCATATTCCTGCATTAGGATCCTTTGAAAGGTAATGTTATTTTAGTCCTGTATCGCTCTTCTCTCCTCCTCATCTCATTAACACACCAGTGGGGGGGGCTAATGATGCAATGATGAAGTAGGCATTGATTTCTTCTGTGGAGGCGGAGTTTCACCTATAGACACATTCCAGGATCAGTCGTTCGCTGGGCCTGGTGTCAATAAAAGCTTTTATTGGACTATGAAAGGATGTATTCAGTTCTGAAACTTACAGGATATTCTTATAGTACCTCTTATATATCAAAATAATTTATATATATATTTCTCATTATCTGAAGGCTGTTTTAAAAGACCATTATCAAACCACTCAACAGCCTATTTAGATCATTTTAATTCAGAATCAATTCTTTTGTTGATGTTTCTGTCCAAAAATAAGAAATGTCATTATATAATCTCACACAATTATATATATATATATATATATATATATAAATTAGGGCTGTCGTTTTAACGCATTAACTTAATTAGCCTAATTATTTATGGGGAAAAAATAGCCAATGCGTTAAAAATATTAATGTATTTAATGCACCCGCCCCGCCCCAGACCTACGTAGATCATCTGACGATTAATATTGATTGATGACGAACATGAAGCAGGGCAACAACTCACTGTGATGAAGCCTAGAATGTAGTTATAATGCACCTACAATTCAAGATATCAGGGCTAAAATGCCCTTGTATGAGTTTTTGTCTCATATTTATCATGATATAGGTAAGCAGTATCATGGGTAACGAGCACAATATAATACTGAATGAATCTGCGTTTTAGATTAATTGAATGAATGAATGATTCAATGACTTACTCATTTAGACATTTACCACCACCTACTGGCAGTTTTAGTTTCTTATTTAGAGTATCATTTTATAAAAAAAAAAAAAATAAAAAAAAATCATATTTCAATATCAATAAAAAACCCATTAAAGATAAGCTATAGTTCACCCAAAAATGAATCACTCTCAGGGTCATTAAACTTGAAGCAGAAAATTTTGTGTTATAAATTCTGTTGAATAATAATAATAAAAAAGATATGTATTTCTTTCTAAAGCTACTTTTTGAAATGTCTATTTGATGCTTTTCTCATTTAACACAATAATGACTTTATGGGTAATTTCTCAGCCAAATTTGATGTGTGATAATTTTTTTAATGAATTAGGCTAGATTAATTAATCGCCACATCATCTAAGTAATTAGATTAAAAATTTTAATAATTTGACAGCACTAAAAATTATGAAGTTGAAAAATTCTAATCTAATTAGAATCTAATCTAACTCTAAATCTAATCTTGACTCTATTTATTTATTTATATTCTTTTATTTTTCTTTGTGTTTGTGTGTGTTTGCTGTTGAATTTTAATATTATCTGATTTTAATTTGGACCTTGAGTCTGTAATAAAGTTCGACGATGACGATGAAACAAACAAACAAACAAACAAACATGTCATAAGGTAGTCAGAGTTCCACTTCCACATGCCAGCTGGTGCTGTTAGCAGAGAGGATTTCCTCCCGTTCTCCGGTGGCGTGTAAAGCGCTCCTCTAATGGGATTTCACACAGGTTTCGCCTCCCGCTGAGATTACCCTGTATTACTGCTGACATGAGAGACCGATGAAAGTGAACCTGTAACTATAGTTCTGTCTCTGAATGCCCTTTGACTTGTGGAATGATGTGAATCTACTGTATTCAGCATTATGTATTGCTGTTTAACTAAAGACCAGTCGCGGTAGCGAATTAACGATTCCTACTATGGCGAACTCGAATGTATTCTCGGGCACGTTACGCGTTACCGTTCCTATCATTCATGAGTAATAGTTGGGATGAGGTTTCTGTGAACTTTCCGACTGATATCGCTCATGAATATTAAGCAGCAAGACTGCGTCGTAGTAGAATTGGTAAGCGCGCTATCTGCACAGGGGAGGGAGTTCAGAGGCGACGGGATTACGCCTGATTTCAGCGGCGTGTGTTAAACCTTCCACAAACACACGGACACGAGAGCATGACAGCACGGGAAAGTGCTTCATTTAGACCGCCAGAACTTCCAGGAGACTTCAGACCTCTGGGAATACGGACTAAAGGATCTGTCGCGTTCATCTGAACATGAGAGTTCACGGCTGGACTAGCAGAGGGATTTTAAGAAGGAGTTTTATATCTCGGACACTCGCAAAGGTGCGCGCCTGTACTCGGGACCGCGGAGAAAACGGACTTTGAGTGTTTTTAATTTATTTATTTAACAGTCTGATAGAAATTAATGAAAATTTGTAGACAGAAATGTCAGTCCCGACTCATGTGGAGACGCGCAGATTCACCCGCGGGCTCAGTAAACCGGGCACGGCGGCGGAGCTGCGGCAGAGCGTGTCGGAGGCGGTCAGGACCTCGGTGCTGGTGGTGAGTATCGCCCGTCTGTGCTGTGGTGTGGTGGTTAACAGCTGAAAGTGATACCAGAAGGTTGTGGGTTCGAACCTCAATCATAAGCATAAGACGATAGATAACTGTAAAGGGCTGACCCTGGTGTAATAAGTTAAACTTTGAATAAAACATAAGATAAACCAGTGATTTGCTATTGTATCTGGCTGATTTGATGTCAATGTCATGTCACATACACCAATTTTCCACTGTATTGGAAGAAAAACTCATTGTGAAGACTCAAATGCATGACAGCAGTTGTTAATTAGTTTTTTTTTTTTTTTTTTTACACTGATTTAACTCTTTAGATGAAGAAGTCTCAGAATAAAATCAGGCATCAATGCAGGCAGTTGTTTATGTGGCCTCTATTTTTACTTATAGGGTTAGTTCACCCAAAAATGGAAATAATCATTAGTTACTCACCCTCATGTCGTTCCACACCTGTAAGACCTTCGTTCATCTTCAGAACACAAATTAAGATATTTTTGATGAAATCCGATGGCTCAGTGAGGCCTGCATAGGGAGCAATGACATTTCCTCTCTCAAGATCCATTAATGTACTAAAAACATATTTAAATCAGTTCATGTGAGTACAGTGGTTCAATATTAATAATATAAAGCGACGAGAATATTTTTGGTGCGCCAAAAAAAACAAAATAACGACTTATTTAGTGATGGCTGATTTCAAAACACTGCTTCAGGAAGCATCGGAGCACAAATGAATCAGTGTGTCGAATCATGATTTGGATCGCGTGTCAAACCACCAAACTGCTGAAATCACGTGACTCTGGCGCTCCGAACCGCTGATTCAATACACTGATTCATTATGCTCCGATGCTTCCTGAAGCAGTGTTTTGAAATCGGCCATCACTATATAAGTTATTTTGTTTTTTTGGCGCACCAAAAATATTCTCGTGGCTTTATAATATTAATATTGAACCACTGTACTCACATGAACTGATTTAAATATGTTTTTAGTACATTAATGGATCTTGAGAGAGGAAGTGTCATTGCTGGCTATGGAGGATTTCATCAAAAATATCTTAATTTGTGTTCTGAAGATTAACGAAGGTCTTACGGGTGTGGAACGACATGAGGGTGAGTAGTAAATGACATTATTTTCATTTTTGTGTGAACTAACCCTTTATTACTAATTAGTTCATGGGCTAAGTTTGTTTGTAGGAAAAAGTAATAAATGCTTTGTTGTGTGTGTGTTATTATCCTGAATGATGGTTCCAACTTTCCTTTCACATCTTTTGGATACAGAAATAGACTTCATCCAACCCGTTGCCAGGCAGAGAGAGTCAGAAACACTAGCGGTCGCTCCTCTGTGTGATTTATTATTTGTGTATTACGGAGAGGATGTGACAGAGGCAGTGTATTTCTGGAGGGCAGTTTGAGCGGACGTCTCGGTGTGATGTAGTGGCTAAAGATCTGTACTTAAAGATGTTTGGTTTATATCCCACGAGAGTTGAGCCCTGAACTGTCTCCTGTATGTCCTTGAGTAAGAATCTTAACCTCAAGGGACTGACCCTGCACTGTAAGTCGCTTTGGACAAAAGCCTCAGCTAAATGACTACTTAATTACTAAGTTGCACATTTCAGGTGTTCCCTCTTAACCCAACAGGAAGTGATTTGAGTCCAGACTTGTGTGAATGAGTCACTGAAACTCAACTTTTGTTTCTTAACCAGCAGTTCACAAGCTGTTTAAGGCGGTGTGCAGAATACATACTAGTATACTATTATTTATGTAGTATGCATACTGTGTGCAGTATGTACGGTTTCTGTACACACTGAATACTGGAATGACATTTGCCAAAATGTGCAGTGCAACAGAGCACAATGAGTAAAATATCAGCCTGATCTCATGAGAAAACATTTGTTTATGAGTTGGTGGTTTCGTATGAATTTGCAAGATTTGATGCGTACAGAAACATAGAGAAAAAACGTGAGGTAGAATGTCCACCTTTAAACCTAATCGTCAAAGCAGATGAGATCATACAAAATTAATACGAATTAGCCACCAATTTGCCAAAGTGTAAAATAGTTACATTTGCCACACTCATAAAATAAAGGTTCTTTATTGGCAGTGGTTTCATGAAGAACCTTTAATATCTGTGGAAACTTTCCACTTCACAAAAGGTTCTTAATAGGTTTCTCAGATTGTTAAAATGTTCTTTACACTTAGAAAAGATGGCTGCATCTCTGTGAAAACCCCCTTTAAATTTAAGATTACATGAGTGTGTTGGAATTATTGTATCCCACAATCATGATAGTTATTTTTGCTTTAAAATAAGTAGAGCTGTCAAACGATTAATCGCGATTAATCGCGTACAAAATAAAAGTTTGAGTTTGCATAATATATGTGTGAGTACTGTGTGTAATTAATATGTATGTATAAATACCAACACGTTCATGTATATATTTGAGAAATATTTACAAGTGTATGTATTTATTTATATTTTTATATAATTTATATTATATATAAAAAATATTTTGTACATAAATAACATATTTCTCTTAAATACATACATTAATTTGTATTTATATATACATATTAATTACACACAGTACTCACACATATATTATGCAAACTCAAACTTTTATTTTGTATACGATTAATCGTGATTAATCGTTTGACAGCCCTAAAAATAAGGTTGTTACAATGTCAGAATGATAGATAACAGTGAAATTTCACAATTCTCCAGTCCAATTTCAACACCACAGCAAAGCCTAATACTAGCCAAACTAAGTTATCAAGCTTATTGAATGCAAATAAACGGACAATATTAAATTAAGAACAAATAAACAAAAAAAAAGCTAAAGGACAAATATAGCGTTTATGTGAATAATTGGGCCAACAGGCATTTTGACATTTTGACAACCCTATAGGTCATTTTTCAAGCACCTTATTATGACCTATATTTACGTATTAAAGTCATGCGCCCTCTAGCTGGCGTAAAAATAATGACTGTCGTGTTACGTCTGTTGTCATGAAATGATGTATGTCTGTCGTTACCAATCAAAATGCGTGTTCATTTAAATGCAATGTGTGGACTTTTTACACCATTTCTCCTATTTCCATTTAGCAAAACTCATTTCTTTATTAACGACTACACCTTCCCCACCCCTAAACCTACCCTTAGTGATTTATAGTGCATATACTCTTTATGAGCACATGCGCTCTCTGGGATCGAACCCACAATCGTATGATCACATGATTGCATATTGTTATTGCAATGCTCTGCCAACTGAGCTACGCGAAACCCGAAATATGACGCAGATAAAAGGGAACAATGCATTAAAATTAAAGTGTCCTGTCGTCGATTGGGGCGTAACTTTAGGGAAGTGACAAACGACCTATATAGGCGTATTGGTTGGAGAACATGTTGCTTTGTGTGTATTTGAGGAGCATTTAAAAGGTTCACCCAAAAATGAAAATTACCCCATGATTTACACATCCTAGGTGTATATGACTATCTTCTTTCAGCCAAACACAATCAAAGATATATTAAAATATCCTGGCTCTTACAAACTTTATAATGGGAGTGAATCGAGGATGAGATTTTGAAGCCCAAGAAAGTGCATCCATCTGGGGGGTTAATAAAGGCCTTCTGAAGTGAATCCATGCGTTTGTATGAGAAAAATATCCTTATTTAAAACTTTATAAAGTAAAATAACGAGCTTTCAGCGTGACAGCCATACGCATTCGACTGACGCCTAAAAAGCATTAACTTCCGCAACATAGTGTACAATGACCCCCTAAAGTGTGGTTTAGTGGGGGGTAATTGAGAATGAATGGGTTAAAGTCACATGAGAGGAGACAATGCCTCCATCACGCTATGATTGGAGATGATCAGTTATGGTTGGATATGATTGGTTTGTGTGATAAATCCCGCCTCTTGATTTTGTGTGCATTCTCAAATTGGCCTAAATGTCAACGGTTAATGGAAAGACTAATTTAAAAAGTAACTACACAACTCTTGGATATCATGCTTCGTGACACGTCAAAACCAAACTTGAAATGGCCTCAACACATGATGACTGTGGAGGTTTTTAGTGAGCAATCAGCATGGTGAAATTAAAGGTATATCTTCATGTCTACAAGCTTGATGAAAATAAGATGACTGTTAAAAAGAAAAGCTGATCATTAGTTCATAAATAAAATATATTGTTTAAATTGTTACTGCCTTTAGTTATTTTGGAATACATGTAAAAATGCGTAACAAACACTAATTTGATTAAATTTAAACTTGGTTTTAATAAATAGAACATTACACAATTAGTGTAGAAATACAAAATAGAATTGTATTTGGTCTCTTTTTTTATGCAATGTTTATTTAACCAGAAAATTAAGTGTAACAGGGACATAAATGTGCATTTGATATATATATAAAAAAAAGTGATGACTTTGTCTCCTCATTTTAAAACACCACTGAGTTAAAGTCTTCAGAAAGGATGAACATTCATGACAACACAATACTGCAGCATCATATGTGAGTATAACCACGACAGAGACAATAATCCAACATTTCTACTGACTGTTACATTTCTGATATCGCCCACCTCTACATTTGTACATGTAATTCGCAAAGTGTTTTGTTTCCATGATGGTAACTGGACTCTCTATTGGCTGAATTAAACATCCTATGCCCTGAAGTCATGTGACAGCAATGTAGCATAGAAATGTTTATCGTTCCATATAACGCTTTCTGTTTCACACACTATTTAAAAGCATAAGGCAGTATAGAGTGTGCAGAAAGCTAGACTTCCATTCTGAACACAGGCTAATCCCAGAATGCTCTGATCTGATGATCAAAACTCTCGTCTCAATGAAGCGCATGGTGGGCCAAGAATGTGTGTGTAACTCCACTGAGTTCACACACGCTTACATTCCTGCATTATACATGTACATACAAATGAAATGAGACTCTGTGTTTACAGAATAAAGGCTAGATTGTGCCACGTTTGCATGGTTTGTGCTCTGACAGGCCTCTGAACACAAATGTATTGTGTGTTGGACCCACAGATATGCGTTTAGGCGTGTAAACTCTAAGTGTGGCTGTATTCATTTTACATTTCATCATGAATCAGGTGTCCGGTTGGATTCAGTCTAACCCACTCTGGACTGTGGGATTGATTTCAAAATCCTCCTCTTTGATGTCTTCAAGTAGATATGAGTAGAGTTTTGTGTTTCAAATCATATAAAACATGAAACCGGATTTTTACAAGTGGTGTGTGCCTGTGCAAAACTCAGTACCGCAATGCTAGGGTGTTGTGAGTGGTTGCCAGGGTGTTGCTAGGTTGCTTTTGGATCAAGTCCAAAGAATCAAGTCGAGTCTTTAAATGTGGCTCGGCTTTATTGCTGACTGATGGCATATTCCTTTAACAACCTCGTAGCTTAACATATCTTTTAGCAATCGTTAAATATCATTCCCCTATGGAGAAAACGATTGGGATTTTTACTTCCTGAACCCGACTGTTGCACTCTATAGGAGTAGTGAGTGATGCTGATTGTAATGAACACTACTACTAATAAAACACCTGGGGTTAATTTCTGCTGTGCACTATATTCAGATCTTCAGACTGGATTTTTATGCTTTTGAGTAATCATGGACTTTGTTCAGGTAGGCATTAGGCACTCTTAGTTCCTCTGGAAAACAAAAGCACACAGTTGCTTGAAGGGTTATGTTTACCCCCAACATTCATCAGCAGTTTATATATAAGCCTCATTTAAATGAACTCTGTGTATCATGAGCTCTGTGTTGGCAAATCAAATATATGATGTCATAATAATAAACGGCATGTATTTTAATCAAGCATTTTCAGTGTGCTGAAATCATTCATGTTTTGCTTCATCTTCAAGTTATAAATCTACACGTTTCACTCACCCAAAACACACACAGCTGACTGATGGCATCACCAACACACAAATGTGTGCTTAACCAGCCTGTGATAAAGTTATCTGGGTAAATGTCTGGTTACTAGTAATTTTAGCTTGCACTACAGCATCCGTATGTAACTGAGGCTACGTCTACACTAATATGGATACATTTGAAATCGCATCTTTTCTCTATGTTTTGGCCTTCCATCCACACTGGGACTAAAACACTCTCCAAACACTGCCAGTGTGACTGGCCCGATAAGGCCCAGTTCTGTAGGGGTGCTAGAGGCTACATCCTCAGCTGAAACCAATAATAGCATATTAGCGAATAATTATTTTAATAGTGCGTATTTGTGTTTGCGCTCTAGAGAGCGTCAAAGGTTTCTATTCACAACATGTTTTTGCAGCGTTGAGCAGAGCAATGTAGCCAATCACAGACGTATCTGTTGATTTCTGGAACGCAGTGGCCAATCAGAGGTTTTTAAGTTAGTCAGAATCCACTCGCCGCTCAAAACGCTGGAGTTCTTGTCCAGTGCTGTGTTTTGCATGCTCGCGAATCCTCGCATTATAACAAAGACATGGTGTAAATAAGAGATTCAGATATTGGATGATCAGAAACAGGGTCAGAAATTATCAGGGGCTTGGGGCAAAAATGCCACCAAAATTCGAGATATGGGCGCAAAAAAATGCGAATGAGTTCTTGTTTTTAATATTGATAATATATGATATGTTTAAAGGATTAGTTCACTGTCAAATAAAATTTTCCTGATAATTTACTCACCCCCATGTCATCCAAGATGTTCATGTCTTTCTTTCTTCAGTCGAAAAGAAATGAAGGTTTTTGATGAAAACATTCCAGGATTATTCTCCTTTATAGTGGACTTCAGTGGCCTCCAAACGGATGAAGGTCAAAATTACAGTTTCAGTGCAGCTGAAAACCGCACTTTCGTATTCTTCAAAAAGCTTACACTGTATGTCCTACGCCTTCCCTATTCAACTTATGGAACGAATGCAGCACCAGTTCCATTTTTTCCGTAAGTAGAATAGGACATACAGCATAAGCTTTTTGAAGAATATGAAAGTGCAGTTTTGGCAGAAGCACTTCGAAGGCAATCATTTGTTTATATAAAGCATATACATTTACTTTTTTTTTGAAAATGACCGATGGTTTCGCTAGATAAGACTCTTATTTCTCATCTGATATCGTTTAAAGCCCTTTAAAACTGCACTGAAACTGTAATTTTCACCTTCAACCATCTGGAGACCATTGAAGTCCACTATATGGAGAAAAATCCTGGAATGTTTTCATCAAAAACCTTCATTTCTTTTCGACTGAAGAAAGAAGGACATGAACATCTTGGATGACATGGGGATGAGTAAATTATCAGGAAAAGTTTATTTGAAAGTGAACTAATCCTTTAAGCAATGTCACACAAGCAAGAATGCGGTTTTCACCAAATATCAGCACGATTACAAATGTACTGTTGATTTTATACAACAGTTTAATAAACAAGAAGTTAACATTAAGTGACTTACATTTTAGGCACAACATTGTCTGATTTTTCTCTATCCAAACAAAGTCACAGCAGAGCCGCTGCGCATCTCGGTGCATACACACAGCGGTGTGTTGTTGATGAATAAATCACCTTTTTGAACTAATCGGGTGAGTGAATGATTCAACGACCAATTCATAAAAACAGCGGCTGCATCTGAAATCGCATACTTCCCTACTATGTATAGTAGGCGCTTTCAGTGTTGATAAGGATAAATGTTACTTTGTACAATTTTCATATTACATTCCTGCAAGGATGACAGAAATGTATGCATTTATGCTGTCCTTATGCAGCAAAACATGAGGGTAGTTGCATTTTAGACCATACTTGTTTTTGCAGCGTTGAGCAATGTAGCCAATCACAGACATATCTGTTGAGTTCTTTAATGCAATAGCCAATCAGAGGTGTTTAAATTAGAATCCAATCGTTGCTCTAAATGCAGGAGTGCGACCTGAATGCACTAGGAAGTGGTGAGATATTTTGCTAATGAAATGAACTTTATTATGTGTGGTCTCTCTGTATCATCTCAGTGAGCATTTATTGTTTTTCGCCTGTGCAGATGATTTAAATGTTTTCTGATGTTTCAGTGTGAACGAGAAACATTTGGAAAATGCTAGTGTTTCATTTTTAAACGTATCTGGATAATTGTAGGCGTAGCCTGATCTGTTGTCCAGCTGTTTGACATCGATGAACTCTGGCAGTTTGTCCAGACAGCATGTGTTTATGACATCTGAAGATGGATGTGTTATGGCTTTATTGTCTGCGTGATGCTGTTTGTAATTGTGTGAGTGAATCAGGCAGGAGATGGAGATGAGGAACTGGTCATCCTGGTTCCTACTAATTCCTCTCTGCCAGCGTTGGAGCCGCATTGTTCAGTGACTGACCTCCACCATGGCACTTCCTTCCTCGTAAACACACTCATACAGATCACGTTACAGCTGCTCCTGATGATGATGAGTCTCGGCTTCACACCCTGCAGGAAAACACACACACCCCTACCCCTAAACCTGCCCATCACAGAAAACTTTCTGCTTTTTTTGAATTTCAAAAAAACACAGTTTAGTATGTTTTTTAAGCCATTTGGTTTACGAGGACACAGGGAGTGTCCTCATAAACCATGTTTACGTTGTAATACCCATGTCATTATACACATTTGTGTCCTCATAAACCATGCATACAAGAACACAAACACTTACGCACACTCTTAAACACTCACACACGCCTAAGTACTGGCGCGTAAGCCATTATATCCACAGGCTCTCTGTCCTTTCCTCGTTTCCTTTTATTTCACCCTCCCCTGTTTCTTGGTAAAACAAATTCAGCATTATTTGCTTATATAAATGAAGACTCTTTCAAGCTTTGGGTTAACTGTGTTGGTCAGTCATTGGCCAATGAGAAGTGAGTGTGTGCTGACTCCAGGAAATGAATGAATAGAATCATACAACGTTAACAAATGTACTAGGAAATAAAATCTGAATTGTTTTATTGGCTCTCACATTTTACACTCCCTCTGTGTGTGTGTGTGTGTGTGTGTGTGTGTGTGTGTGTGTGTAGGTGTGTGTAGGTGTGTGTAGGTGTGTGTGTGTGTGTGTGTGTGTACAGTACTGTGCAGTGTGTTTAGATCATGTTGTTGATTGCAGGTTGATCTGAATGTGGTTTGCTGTAGCAGTTCAGTACACTGTTATCAGACCACAGTCCTTCTCTATGGAAATGACTGTGCTTGTGTGTGTGCAGTTTTATACTGCATCACACCAGTCAATAACAAGTCCAGGTCATATTTCACTCCAAAACCTGAAGAAAAAAACAAGAAGCGATATTTTGCATAAAGAAAATTAACCCTATTTTAAGATCCATTATGATTAAGATGCATTACATTGTGACATCATGGCTGTATTGAAATTGCTCCAAGGTTGAGGATCCAATCACTATATATTTATTAAAGGTGCCCTAGATTGTTTTTTTTCAAGATGTAATATAAGTCCTAGGTGTCCCCTGAATGTGTCTGTGAAGTTTCAGCTCAAAATACCCCATAGATTTTTTTTAATTAATTTTTTTAACTGCCTATTTTGGGGCATCATTAACTATGCACTGATTTTTTCAGCACGGCCCCTTTAAGAGATGCGCTTCCTCTGCCACACGAGCTGTCGACTATATTACAGCGCATTTACAAAGTTCACACAGCTAATATAACCCTCAAATGGATCTTTACAAGATGTTCGTCATGCATGCTGCATGCATGCTTCGAATTATGTGAGTAAAGTATTTATTTAGATGGTTACGTTTGATTCTGAATGAGTTTGATAGTGCTCCGTGGCTAAAGCTAACATTACACACTGTTGGAGAGATTTATAAAGAATGAAGTTGTGTTTATGAATTATACAGACTGCAAGTGTTTAATAATGAAAATAGCGACGGCTCTTGTCTCCGTGAATACAGTAAGAAACGATGGTAACTTTAACCACATTTAACAGTACATTAGCAACATGCTAATGAAACATTTAGAAAGACAATTTACAAATATCACTAAAAATATCATGATATCATGGATCATGTCAGTTATTATTGCTCCATCTGCCATTTTTCGCTGTTGTTCTTGCTTGCTTACCTTGTCTGTGCACAGATCCATCCGTTAATACTGCCTTTCCTTGTCTAATGCGTCGAATGGGCTGGCATTATGCAAATATTGGGGTCATACATATTAATGATCCCGACTGTTACGTAACAGTCGGTGTTATGTTGAGATCCGAGTGTTTTCCGGAAGTCTTTTAAACAAATGAGATTTACATAAGAAGGAGGAAACAATGGGGTTTGAAACTCAATGTATGTCTTTTCCATGTACTGAACTCTTGTTATTCAACTATGCCGAGGTAAATTCAAATTCTGATTCGAGGGCACCTTTAATAGGGTAATCCACATTCATAGTCCAGAAGTCAGGCAAAAGGTCAAAACATAAGCAAATCAGTCCAAACAGTAACAAGGAACAGGGCAGACGCAAACAAAGGTACAAAACCAAGACATGAGAGAATCGGGTAACAGAGCTCTCAGAAATGCAGCAATTATAGACATGCAAGGCCTAGCGAAGAGTGACTGACAGCTGGATTTTATAGGCAGGAGCAAAGAATATACACTAACAAGAAGCGACACTCAATAGAACATTCCAATGCAACACCGGCGCTCAGCAGAAGCCCTGCGTTTCCACCATTTTGGGGTGAAAGCGAGTCGTCAGTCCACTAGTTTCTATGGCAATATCAGCTGCTTTGTTAAAAAAAAGTACATTAAAGCTGAAATCAAACTTGAATGATGACAACACAGAATAAAATACTATCACTAGTGATCATCAAATCCTTTTTACAGTTTATTTTACACACTTTGTGTTTAAGTCTTCCACTTTTTTCACAAAACCTTTGCTCTCTAGAAACCCAGTCAGTTTGGGTTAAAATTCTTTAAAAGGCTTATAAACACTGAATTATTACCAACATATGAAATTAAATTAAGGACATGCATCAGAAAAATTGGGAATGTTGGACAATAAATATATGAATATAACAGCTTGATTTTGCAGTGTTGTCTAATGTCCGTTAAACCAAAGGTGTCCAAAAGTGGGAATTATGGGATAGCGGACACAGCAATGCATCATGTATTATAAGATCATTAATTACATTTACAATACAAATGTATTAAAGTGCCATACAATTACTGGTGACTTAATTTAAAAAAAACTCTTCTATTACACTTCTGATTTGGCAGTGAAAGTCGCCGATTTTGGGTGCGTAAGATGTGAAGGATACTATGGTCCAGTTAGTATTTTCACCCCATAATGGCGGCTGCGCTACTGGAGCGCCATCTAGTGGCTTTGGCAGGGGTAAGGATATAATCAGAAACAGCTGTGAACAATCATGGCTGATTAGTCTGGGCAGTGGGTTATGGGTAATGAAGTCCTTGATGATGTGGCAGTAGTCTGGGGTGGAGTGCCCTCTGGTGGCTATCAAGGGCACTCCAGCTGGTGATGGTGACAGTGGCATTGTCTTTGTGAGAAGAACATTTATTTGTTGAACTTCCTATAATCAGAACTATAATCAAACATCAAGATATTTTCACATTATAGTAATGACAGTTTAGGGGGAAAATGTGTTTAATTGCTATCTTTTGGTGTTCTGGGATTAGATATGATTTTTATTTGGTTATATGGTTGACCAAAAGTTTAGATGGTATTTAAGTTTGCATATCTGTTTTTAGTCGCAAATGTAAGTGAAATGCAGTCACTGTGGATCCCTGCCATAAACAAATCATTGACTGGTCAAGAGAAAGCTTCAAGGATGATGAGCTGCATCACAATTCAGAGACTGCATCCTTCGAAGGCTGCATTCAAAGGCAGAATGCGAAGGCTGTCCCATTTCAATAACTCCGATTTATTCCAAGAGCAATGCTGGATCCATATCCCAAACCACAATATTTTCCCTTATTCAAATCAGTGATACACTAGTCATACTCATTTGAATGTTTAGATAGTGTGTGTTAGTGTCCTGGAGAAGAGCCCAGCGCTCAGATCACTGTCTGCAGCTCATCCACACTGCTATAGAAACATCACAGAGCCATAACAGATGAACGAGAGAGAGAGGAGGGGCTTGCTTCTCTCTGTTGCATACCTCCTTGAAAAATAACTGTGGTTATAGCATGAATATATTGATTCCTGCCAGAATCATGATATAATAGGCCTAACCTAAATGGTATAACAAACGTCTTAATTATAATTTTAAGAGGTCTTAAATTTGAGGATCCAAAAACAGGAATCGCGAAACAGCCTAATGTGATTGGCTGTGAAAAGGCTATGATTTCATTAAATAAATATGAGCGTTGCTTCTTTCAAAGTCAAACGCGGCGCTGTTGCGCGTTCTACAGGCTGGCGGGTTCAGAACAGTTTGCATTCAGTGAATACATCACATTTACTGTATGTCAGTAGACTGCTCATGACCTACTGTTGTAGGTGATTGTAAGAGTGTGTATTTATCTCTGCATTAAATAAGCAGCCAGCAATAGTAAAGCATATGCATTTCAAAATAAAAGTCCCAGTGTATTTCGGGCTTGCTTATAGCTAAAAGGTTACTAGCTAGGAAGGAAAGACTAACTTTATTTAACACATATTATTCAGTATACAGTAGATTTTACATACCTGTTTGGGGCGGGAAAAGTATGTGTCAAGCCCTGCATGAATATTTGGCATTAAATACACACACACACACACACACACACAACACACACACACACACACACACATGTTTGTTTTTGTGAATTGTGGGGACTTTCCATAGACTTCAATGCATTTTACACTGAACAAACTGTACATTCTATCCCCCTACCCTGCCCCTACCCCTAAACCTAACCCTCACAGGAAACTGTGCAAACTTTTACTTTTTCACAAAAACTCATTCTATATGATTTATAAACCCATTTACATTGTGGGGACCGCTGGCTGGTCCCCACGATGTAGGTGAACTCAGGTTTATATTACATCATGGGGACATTTGGTCCCCACAATGTAATATAAACAAAAGCACACACACACACACACACACACACACACACACACACACACACACACACACAATGTCTCGCTGACTGACTGGTGGTTTGGCACAAACTCATATGATATATGTGGATTTTGGACAGATATATTTGACTTGGGTTGCTGAGTCTGGCAAGGGCTCAGTTTAGGCTTGTCTCAGAGACAGTCTTAAGCCAGGATTATTTTCCTCTCACACACACACATTCTGTCATATCTTTCCCACACATTCAGTATCTAGTTCAGACAACACGTTCACAGTTCATTCACAGACTCTCTGTGTACATTTGTTAAATCACAAGCTCTAAGCTCATTAGTTGGCTTTACACATCTTCCAGGAGTCAGGTACAGTGTGCGATTGCAACAGATACATGACCCTTACAAAAAAAGAGCTCATTTTAATAAGTAAACTTGAGTGCTAGTATATATCTTCCAAGTTCACTTTATGTAATATGCTGTCAGTGTAGTATTATGTGTATGTGTACTATTTCAAGACTTCTTGGGACTACATGGCCTACTTTTTAGTTTAGAAAAGTATACTTTTAAGTGTACTTTACTGTAAGTGTACTTGAACTAGTTTATTTTGTACATTTTGAGGTGTGCTCTACTAGTTTATTTAAGTGAACTTTATATCATACTTACAGTTTACTATTTATATTGTTTTTTGCATGATACAGGTATTGATGTTTCCTTGAAATAAAGTAGTTTCAAAGTTAACTCCTACGTACACTACTCAGGATTAGGAACATGCCTTTTTTTCTTTATAAATTAAAATTGTCAAACAAATATTGTATTGGATGGCAAAATATAACACCATAATGACAACTCACATTGACATCACAGTTCAAAACAAAAACACAACAAGAGGCTACTCCGTCAAAAGACTAAACACAATTACAGTACAAGCCAAGTATACTTAGAAAACTTGATGATACTTTTATTTAAGCATATATTGATCAAAAAATTAAGTACAAGAAATTGCCAAATATACTTAGACTTGTCAGGATACTTAAGTATAATTTTGTTCAGTATATCTCTGATAAGTGCAGAAAAGTATGCTTTCTTATCATAAGTATACTATAATAGTTATATTACGTGCCATTGCATCTATACAGAGAATCTGGAAGCAGTGTAGTGCCTTCATAAAAGTGAAGTGTGTAATAATATCTTTAAAAGCTTTCTCCCATCCCAGTTTAATATGTCATCTGTAGGTCGATTGATTTGTTGAGGTATCCTGATCTTTCTGGTCCGTCTTGATCAGCAGTTCTTCTGAAAGGATGCAAACAAACTCCACCTGCGCTCTGTTCTGTGGAAAGAGCTGCTGTTTACTGAAGGAATCATCTCAGGAATCAGCTCAGGTTTCGATCTTCACGTGTTGTCTACATTCATGAGTGGATCTCTGTCACTTCAGACAATCTTAGGTTACTGTTTCTAATAGTATGAAGCAGGAAAATGTACAAAGAGACATTGTTAAAGTAATCCATATGAATAGAGCAGTTTAATCCAAGTCTTCTGAAGAGACATAGTTGCTTTATATGATGAACAGATTTATTTTAGGCTTTTATTCACATGTAAACACTGATCAACGCGAACACATACAGTATGGCACATCACAAACTCAAAAGGCACTTTCAGCTCATTTAAATCACGTAATCAGAAATGTTTCCAAAATTCAAAGTGCAACTAAAGATTCAGCTGGACATAATACCAGGTGAGACTGCTGTCTTTTGTAATATGATTAGATTAGGAGGGGCTGAAGCATGTCACAGTATTAGGAAAGTATACAGCGTCAGTTTTCACATCTTCCCCAGCCTGCAGCAGAGCTCTGCCCCGGCCCGTACAGAGACCTGAGTCAGACAGTCGACCGGTGGAGCTTCTCACACACGCCTGCAGCTCCTCCACTGACACGATGAAACAAAGACCTGTGCTGGAATCATTCACTCACACGCACACGCAAACACACACACAACACACATATATGTATATATACACCGATCAGGCATAACATTATGACCACCCTCCTAATATTGTGTTGGACTCCACTAGACCCCTGAAGGTGTGCTGTGGTATCTGCACCAAGATGTTAGCAGCAGATCCTTTAAGTCCTGTAAGTTGTGAGGTGGAGCCTCCATGGATCGAACTTGTTTGTTCAGCACATCCCACGGATGCTCGATTGGATTGAGATCTGGGGAATTTGGAGGTCAAGTCAACACCTCAAACTTGTTGTTGTGCTCCTCAAACCATTCCTGAACCATTTTTGCTTTGTGGCAGGAAAGCATCACACTGCCTCCGCCGGCTTGCCTTCTTCCCATAATGCATCCTGGTGCCATGTGTTCCCCAGGTAAGAGATGCATACGCACCCGGCCATCCACGTGATGTAAAAGAAAACATGATTCATCAGACATTTAGATTGTGGCATGAAAGGTTGCAGTGATGAACATTGTAGCCGATCACAGACATGTTGTTAAGTGCATGAAAGCAGTGATTTCTGCACACTAACGAATGTTTTCATCATAACTAACAGTGCAAACTCGATGTAAATAAGAGATTCGTTGAATATAATGGAAGTTTTGGCGCGAGTCCAGAACTCAGTCACTGATAAACTCGCGCTGTTTGATTGACAGCTCCGTTAGTCCAGCTCCATTTTTAGCCCTGTATCGTTCTCCTCTCCTGAGTCTCCTCATCATCTCACTAACATGCCAGTGGGCGGGGCTAATGTTGCAATGATGAAATAGGCGTTGATTTCTTCTGCAGAGATGAGTCAATGAGTCATTTTCTGGGCTTGGTTACAATAAAAGCTGTTTTTGGACTAACAATGAAGTTTTCAGTTCTGAAACTTACAGGATATTCTTATAGTGTGATGACCTGTTATGTCAAAAGCTCAAGGGAAATTTGATTTCTCAATTCATGACCCCTTTAAAGTGCTTGTTTTTGAAAACGAGACCGTTATTGTCTCCATGTAAACTACAAAAACATGAATTTGTGAAAACAGTGACGTTTGCATATTACGTGTTCAGTCTTAGTTAGGGTGAACCTATGTGCCATTTTCCCAGGACACATCCTGTCCAGGATTTCTGTTGCATAAAATGTAGTTTTGGTTTTGTTTTCATATTTGCGGAAGGTAATGATTAAAAAATTATTTTACCAATAGCGTGCATTATACATAATTGACCAATCGTGGCTTGCGAGAAGGCTGGATCTACAGAGAACGGTCAAAGCATTGCAAATACGACAACATTTTAATGCATTGCATGAAGACTGTCAATAAGAACAGTGGCTTGCACAGACTTCCGTTTAGAAATCGCGTTCAGGGGGCACATCGATATGACCACTTTCACGATTAAAGAGGCAAGGGCTCAAGCCATTTTAGGCAATTTAGACATCCTGGACAGGACGTGTCCTGGGAAAATGGCACATATGGTCACCCTAGTCTAAGTAATGATTCTTTACAAAGTCACATCGCCATCTACTGGCCTGAGAGCAGAATACAGCGTTTTTAATAGTTTTCGTGGCTCCGTGTGAACAGGGATCATTTTGACAACGTTGTCGTCTGTATGCGAAAAACACAAATGAAACACTTTTCTGCTTTTAGTATCGTTGTCGTGTAAATGTACCCAGAGACTGAAAACTACACAAGACAGAACCTCACTTTACCCAGAAATCACTTTATTTTCTGTATGGAGTCACAACATCTGTCTGAAAGTATGAATGAACTTAAAATGAAAGTAAGTGCAGCGCACACTTCTGTGTCGTGTTTGGCTGAGTGTGTTTGATATGGTGTTGAATGTGTGTGTGTCTGACACAGGGGCTTATGGACTTTGTGAGTTCTTCCGCTGTGATCAAAGGTCATATTGACTTGTTTTCCTCTGACTGCAGCCACTGTAATCTTAAAAAAATCTCCATCCTCTGTGGAAGGGTCGAGACGTCAAACAATGTCTGAATAGAGACTTGCGCTCCCGTCCACTTGTCTCTTCTGTGTTGTTTGTGTTGCTTACTCAGATTTAGATTTTTCTGTTTTTACAGTCCTTCTCTGGGTTTGTTTTGTAGAGAGGGTTAGCACCCCAGTCAGTGTTTACTCTGTGAGCCAGTGTTTGCTCATTGTGAATTCCTGCTCTTGAGAGGGATCTCTCACTGCAGGTCTGGATCTGACAGCAGTGAGTTTCAGACTGACTCAAGGCCGTCTCACGTGACTCGCCCCAGTGCAGTGAACACTACAGAGGGCAGAGTCAGCTACAGCATCACCTCGCGCTGTGGGACGATCTAATGCAGATACATGCATTGGCAGTATCACGAGACAGCTTATCACCTCGACGAGAAATCTCGTTACATTTCACGAGATCTCGTGGCAAGAGATCTCATCACACCCCTTCTGATTAATTAAACAGTTTTAATATACCTAATAATGACTGAAGTCATTTTCAGTGTTTGAGGTTTATGTAATGTTTTGCATAGTAAAGTCTCAAGTGTTACTGCATCCTTCTAAAGGAATTACTGATTATTATCATGTAACCCACTAGTAATGACTCAACTCTTACCAAATCCTTCTGAAGGAATTACTATCCAAAACCTTAAAAAACCTCAAATGCTTGCAATGACTTTTTATATTAGTCATTCATTATTAGGTAATCATGCTTTTCACTTTAGAATACTGATCCAAATATTTAGCAATTCCTTCTGAAGGATTTAATGCATTATTCACATTAATTATGAACCTGCATACAGTAGTTCTTAGTAGTTCTCTGTGAGGTTTGAAAACACAGTTACTGATTAGTTAATAGTGAACTACCACCTTCAACTGAGCACTATTACTTACTAATTCGTTAATCAGTTTATTGTTAGTTAATAGTAGTTACTAGAGTGTTAATAATGCATTACTCATTTGTTCCTGTGTACTTATTTCTAATATAAAGTGGGACCATAAACTTTGCTAGATGTACAATGTTAAAAACTGTGGAAATGTGTCTTCACTAGGGATGTGCCCGAGGCCGAACACCTATGTTCAGAAAGGATATGTCATGACATTATGCAGAGCCCCTGGCCTAAAGGGACATGGAGATGGGGAAAAAAAAAATATTTCAATGCTTTTGCATTCTCAATTACAAAGATGAGTAATTATTAGGGGTGTAACGGTACACAAAACATGACGGTTCGGTATGTACCTCGGTATTGAAGTCATGGTGTGGTACAGGTTCAGTACAGCAGGGCGGAGAAAACTAAACATAAAATAATTGCTTTTTTTTCTTCTTTTTTTTTATTAAACAGTGGTTTATTGAACAAGTTGTGTCTCTCTCTTTAAATAATTTCAATTATAATTTACATTTTCTTATAAATAAAAAAAAATCTGCTAATGCTGTAAACTACACAGAGCACTTTCTTGCACAATACTATAATATTAAAAGTTACAATTAACAACAGAGCCCAAACTATTAAATTCAGTTGCTATTTAATTTTTGGTTATATAATCAATAAAAACAAACAAACAAAAAACATCTAACTTCTAAATCTAATTATAAAATTATTGCACCAATTCATTTTTGAAATATAATCATTTACACAGTTTCTGTCATAACTTGTTTTCATGACAACTATATTTAAACATATATTAAGTAATTAAGACATTAATAACAGGTAAAGTAAATATAATGAATTTATAAGCTAATATAGTGCATATATTTAGTGAAATGCTTCATTTCTCTAGTGAACTAACATGCTGTGGACACTAAATGACTTGCCTGAGGTAAATGTAATGCTGCGTTAGATATTATTCTCAAGCTGTTTTATCGATGTCTTTCCACAGTTGAAACACTGGTTGAGAGATTACCCGTAAATCGTCTGTTCTTCTTCTGCACTTTTTTCCTGTTGTGGCGGTTAGCAAACAGTGTTGCATTACTGTGCGCCCCCTTCTGGATTGGAGTGTGACTGACTGTATTCGTCGTCTGACTGTATGCTCCGAACTGTGATGTCTGTACCGTACGGTTCGGGACGAATACACGTACCGTTACACCCCTAGTAATTATATTGTATATCATTTGTGGGCATCAGTGATCTAGGTTATTGAAATCACTTTTGAACGTGCGCTCTCTTTTTACTTTTTCTTTACAATTCACGATCACGTGTACTCTGTGAATAGGCTGCGGCGTTACTGATCGCATATTTTACAAGATAAGATATTTGTCAATGATGCTCAAGATCTGTCCGCACCAAGTCCTCTGCCATAGTCTTGTCAGTCATCTCTTCCTACTACTGTCACATGATCAGTGAAATCTGATGAACTGTAATGTAACCGACTAAAGCCTAACCATGTCCTTTTAAGGGGGGAATGCATTATCCATTTTCCGTGCCTTTCCAAAAAATGAAAATTAGGATTCGGAAGCATCCCTAATCATCACAGTCTGTGAAAAGCATCTATTGTTTGTTTAATGCCATGTCATTGAAGACAAATCTGTAACTGGGCTGTAGTCCACTATAATCAAGTTACTTTACTTATTTTATGAGATTTACACGCGACACACTCTTCATCTGTTTCATCTGTGCTGTTTTGATCGTTGTTCTTTGGACAGATGTAGCATGGACCTGCTTTTCTCTTATTTTTTTAGATGCCATGTCAAGTTCAAAGTAGTTCAGCTTTGAGAAGCGTGTCCTGAGAGCCCTGAAAAGCATGTCCTGTGTGAACATATCCCTATTTTCTGCTTCCTGTTCGTGCTAGATGTGGTTTGGCAAGATGAGATGCTAACAAAGTTGAATTTCATCAATGGCAGGAAAATGTAATGTAATTATGTAATACTTGCTTAATACTTTTACTGTAAAATAATGAACATTTTTTTCTGCAGTATACCAAAACAACCTCAAGGACCTTTTCAGTTCTAAGCTCACACACCTTTATTACACTGCAAAAATATCTTCTGCTCACGTTCACTCTTCTGAGACTCTATCAGTAGTCGTTCCTGTCTGTAGTTGATCAACTCGTCTCACTGTATCACTATAGCTGATCAGCTGAAATGACGCTCTCGCTGCCAGTTACGCTGCATGCCTCACATTCCTGCACGTGTGTGTGTGTTTATAGGCCGGCCGTCAGCATTACGTGTGTGTGTGTATCTGGATGTGGATTTGAGGGGATATTTTCTCCCATGTAGATATTTCTCTGTGCAATCTGATTGAAATGAATAATGGAATGTGCAAAACGGTCACCACTTTACACAGCCTCCATCCTTTCTTTCATTCTTGTTGATTTATGTTTAGGTGGAGCTCTGACCACAGTTCTCTGGAAAATAAAATAAAGCCCATTATGTCAGGACTCTGAAATGCTGAACCTCCACCGCCCAGCAGATAAACTCCACGCTCACAGTCTTCACATCTGTCAGACGGGGTTTGTGGTGCTTTTTGGGTTATTATGCCATAGTCCACAGAGCAAGACTTTTGTCTGCTGCATATTGTAGCATTTTGACAGCATTAATCATCTAATGTACAACCACCAATCGTTCATTATTAGTTTAACTAAATTTAACTGATGTAAACTAATGAAACCTTGTGTTACCATTTTAGCTAAATTTTAACTAATAAAAAATATTAGTAGTAGTTTTAGTTAACAATAACAACACTAGATTGTCCTGATATCATAATGAAGAAAGAAAATTCATTAAAGGTTTAGTCCACTTTCAAATAAAATTTCCTGATAATTTACTCACCCCCATGTCATCCAAGATGTTCATGTCTTTCTTTCATCAGTTGAAAAGAAATGAAGGTTTTTGATGAAAACATTCCAGGATTTTTCTCCTTATAGTGGACTTCAATGGGCACCAAACTGTTGAAGGTCAAAATTACAGTTTCAGTGCAGCTTCAAAGAGCTTTAAATGATACCAGATGAGGAATAAGAGTCTTATCTAGAGAAACGATCTGTCATTTTCTAAAAAAAAAAAAAATACAACTGTATATGCTTTATAAACACAAATGATCGCCTTGTACATGCTTCCGCTTTCCGTATTCTTCAAAAAGCTTACGCTGTATGTCCTTTCCCTATTCAACTTACGGAAAAAAATGGAACTGGCGCTGCGTTCGACACATAAATCTTGAAATGAGTAGACTGGCATAATCTTTTGCAAAAAAAGCTATGAAGCAGTTAAAATATTACATTAATATTACAGTATGTTTGAACAAATGTTTGTCCATGAAATCAAAATCATGTTATGTGTGCCAAAATCAATAAGTGTCTTAAAATATCAGAAAATTTGATCTTTTTTTAGCATGGCAACATTAGTTAGGTTGTATAATGTTATATTTTTCAACGCCCTAAAAAACTTATGAATTATAAATTGCAATAATTGAGTTTTGAAATAATGATTAAGATACACTCACATTCAACACTTCTTGGTCTCTCACAGTTTACAGTAAAAGTTTTTTGAAAAATGTCAAACTAGTGAAAATGGTTGTGTGTGATTCACACAGTTTTCTTTTTAGAGCTGCTTTACAGAAGAATTGAACTCTGTTTGCATCATTGAATCATTATTTTCATGTTTATCCCTGCAAAGCTGCTTTGAAACAATCTTTAAAACACTATATAAATAAAGGTGACTTGACTCGATGTCACGAGTTGCTGTAGTGAAGCTCACAACATAGGAGCATAAACAGAAAAGTCTTTAATAATAAATCAAATCATGCAGGAGATTACCAGGAATAGAGCATATAACACAACCACACGAGCTAAAGATGATACCAGACAATGAAACAAAGGAAACTGAGGCTTGAATACACAGAGAGATCATCTGAACAGAAACAGTGCTCATTAACAACCAAGGAAACTAACTAGGGAACACAGGCAGACAAAACAGGGACAGAACACAGTAAAACCGAAAGTGAACATGCACACAATCTTTGACTTGTGTATGAATAAGGTCTGTCGTGCCAACAGGCTTAATGCCAGTAAACTGAATCACTGACTGAGAGACAGCAAAACACATGTTAACACACACAGGATCTCATGTTTTATGGGGACTTTCCACACACACAATGATTTTTATACACGTGTGATAAACGTGAGATATTACTTGATTGAGATCTTTCTGCTCCCGTGTGAGTATTTGTGCTAGTCTTGAGATAAGGTTGTCTGATGTGTCTGGCAGTGTTATTTCTACTCAATGAAACAGGAAACAGCATGAAACACGGCTCTATAAATGGGGTCATGTGACTAAATGTGTTTCCTGCGCAGGAAGGGTGTGTGTGTGTCCATGGAGCACACGGTTTCTGCTGCTTGTGTGAACAGATGGGACATCACTGCTGTGACAACCTTTGACCCGAGTGTCTCCTCAGGTCTGTTGTGATGAGCATCATTTCACTCCTCGTCTACAAGCCCAGTTCAGCTCTGCTGTGATTTATGATGCTTCAGAGAGTAAGTGTGTTCACAAAAGCCTTTTTAGCCAAAGCGCTCTTCTGAAAAGACTAGCTGCGGGAGCTTCGGCAGGGAAGCGTTTTTTTGCTAAACGCTATTTGCTATTTAAAAAAAGGGGAGGAGCTGTTTGATATGCCCCGCCCTGTCTTCAGAGGAAACTGTCAACACGTTGAATAATGCTGCACATTTTGTGGGCCTTTTACTGTCATTTGTCGCCACCTAGTGGCGAAACAATGTAAACGATTTCAAAAGGTGATAACTATTTTGATCGCTGCCGTAGACATCAGTGTTTATATTTGAACTATAGACGTTTATCCCAGCACTTTTATGATAATTTGAACTACTATATCACACAAATAATGATACTATGAGGTTGAAATAATGACAACTGCTCTCTCTGGATCAGCAGCAGCACCAACACAGATTTGAGTTGTGATATGATTTTGTCAAAGGTTTAATAGACAGATGAATTGTCATTTAGAAATAAGATCGCATGGCTGTTTGATTCAAGATCGCGTTCTTTTAAAGATTAATCGTTTAGATCTATTTGTTTTAAATGATTTTGGTCCATGCTTGTTGTCGTTATACAAGAAGGATGTGACAGACTGTTAGTCAGTGTTGTATTTGTCCCGCCTCTCCTCCACTGTGATTGGACGGCTGGGTAAAAAGTGACAGTGATGAGCGCTGCGTTTTACCTTAAGTTGAACATTTTATAACTCTCTGCGAACAGAAAATAGACACTCAGTGCCTCATCACACTGTTATCATTTTTAAATACGCTACGCTCCCATTGAAAACAAGGGAAAAATAGACTGGCCATAGGAAAAAACAAACACGTACAAAATTACAAATGAACCAAGTCTGTCTGGTCCAGAGCACAGAGCGGATCGTATGCTCGAGTCGGCGCAGACCACAAAACGTATTAGACCCATTTGAATTCTGCTCAGAATGATATATTTTAAAGCAACAATTGAGGATATTAGGAGGAGAAACTGAGGCTTTACCAAGCTCAACAGCTCTGGCTGAGCTGCGATATAAACAAAACGCTATTTGCTATTTTAAAAAAGGGGGAGAGCTGTTTGATATGCCCCGTCCTGTCTTCCTGTTTCAGTTGAAATTGTCAATAATGCTGTGCGCTCAGTGGGCCTTTTACTGTCTTTTGTTGCCACCTAGTGGCAAAACAATGTAAACGATACAGTCGATATTTGAAACGCCGTTTTCTAAATATTTTGATCGCTACCGTAGACATTAGTGTTTATATTTTGAACTATAAACATTTATCCCAGCACTTTTATGATAATTTGAACTACTATATCACACAAATAATGATACTATGAGGTTAAAATAATGAGATTTGAATGTTGTGATATGATTTTGTCAAAGGTTTAATAGACAGTAATAATAGATAGTCATTTAGAAATAAGATTGTGTGGATGTTTGATTCAAGATCACGATCTTTTAAAGATTAATCGTGCAGATCTACTGTCTTTACTCAGCATTGATATCTGATGCAAAGTGTATATGAGTAGTGTGAGGGCTTTTCAGTGCATTCATTATTATATTAATATTTATGAAGCGAGACAGCACTTCTCCCACACATCCCACCAGAACTGCTTTCAGAACAGTTAAATCTATTTGTGGAGGTCAGTGTTGATATTGTGGAGAGTCGGCACAAATAAATCGATGTACGGGACACACTGATGTGTTTCGCTTTCTCTGAAGTGCTGGTAGTCTCACGTCCATTGGAAAGGGATGGTACGTCACATGACACGCATAGATAATGACACATTTCGCCCTGTTGGAACAAAAGTGGATATTTTATGTCCACCTCGTCTATAAGCAGCAAGGACTAAAATGAAGCAATTTAATAGCGATTCTGGAATTAAAAAAAAAAAAAACTAAACTAAAAAATTGCAATAGTTAGGTGTATCAATTTTTTTTTTCTCCCAGTCTTTCTCTTCTCTTCAAGTCTTGTCTCATCTGGTCTGATCTCTTCTCATGTCTCATCTCCGATGTTCACAAATCTTGCCAAATCTTATTACTTATCTTCTCAAGTTCACAAATCTTCTTCTGAATGTCATTGAATGTGTCTTTGTCTCTTCACTTCAGGTCTTGTGTGGTGTTTTCTTATCTGATCTAAAGGTCTCAAATGTTCTTGATCATCAGTAATGTCAGGTTCAGGTGTAGTTCAGAGTCCTGCAGAGTTTGATTCCCTGTAGTCTGATGTGTGGTTTCATCAGATGAATGCAGCTCAGCAGCAGACAGATGTTGTTACCTGACTGTAGACTGTGTGTATGTTCTCCTGAGCGAGTGTTGAGAGAGGGATTGGGGTTAAGTAGATTAGCTGAACATGCAGAGACTCGCTCAGACGCCCCTCAAACACACTCTCGTTCCTGCAGATGAGTGATTCGTGATTCAGATGATGACTCTGTGAACGTGAATCAACACTCATAAATCTGTCCTGAATGAATGAATGAATGAATGAATGAATGGAGAGGCTTAACTGACAGGAATGATAAGCATATAAACAGAGGTCATGTCATGGTGTAATCGCTGTAATGTGTTGTTTCTCCAACACTAATGGATGTTTAGAGTGTTTTGTGGCGTCTGTTAACATTTGTTTTAGAGATTCGGTTCTGTTTCCTAAACACTGGTATGGCAGACATTGATAAGTCTAGGAACACTTTAGTGTGTGTGTGTGTGTGTGTGTGTGTGTGAGAGTGCTGATAGATCAGCTGCAGTGTGTTTTCCTGCCTGCAGGTGGCAGTGGTGCTGTTCTCTATTATCAGCAGATGTCATGTTTTACATGTTTTAGTAAGAGATATGTGTATGCTACAAATTAATGTCACATTTAGCTCTCGTTTGTGCTTGTGTGTTCCATAAAGAAGTTGATGTTCTGTCAAATTATTCAGTTTGTTAGTAAATTATCTCTTTTTTGCCTTTACTTGTCATGTTTTATATCATGCTGAAACACACATTGTAAAATCAGCACCACACATACAGACAAAGGAAATGAGGTGTTTGAAAATAAAATCGTGTTTTTATTTTAAAGTCCCCTGCAGTCAATGATTTTATCCCTTAAAACTCATATTTAATATTTGAAATTACATATTTTATTCAAAATGATTTATTACATAAGGTTTAATATTAAAAATGAAGTCAGATTGTTAGATATAAATTCACACTGATATATGAAGTCAATTAAGAGAAATGTATAGTCACATTGTGAGATAAATTTGCAATTACAAGAAATAAGAAACAAACAAGAAAAATTCACCTACACTGAAAAAAGTTCTAAATAAAGATTATTTAAGTATGTTTTACAATAAAATACCATTTCAGTCTTTCTACTTCTAAATTTCACATTTAATTCAATGTGTTATTTGCAGTTTCTTTGTCATTATTTGTAAAATTTACTAGTAATTTCTAATTGAAAATGGTTTCAAAGTAAATCCTACTCCAGTTTTTGTCCAGTATGGAAGAAAAACACACTATAAATTGAAGGTCTATAGGGATGCATTGTTTATTTATTTTTCATATAGGTGCATTTTTTCGACTCGTGCAGCATCAGTTGTTTAGTCTGTACAGGTTGTCAACACTTGCTTTGATTTCTTGATCCAAATCTGAGTTGGAAAATGCAAGCTGCTCTGTCTGAGATATGCATTATTATAAGTGAGACTATCATGCAAACCTGCAAATTATACGTCATCTATAGCACTTCACTTCCACAAATGAAGTTTGATTGCCTTAATATTGTGAACCGTACCTCAAACTCTTCAAAACGAGTCAGTGTGATTCAGTGGTGCACATGAGTTCAGAAAATCACTTCTGCACCAATCTGACAACAAACAGACTCAAATGTGCTTTAAAAACTATTTCCATCAGCAGTTACAATCATTCTCTCCATCTCTCTGTCCAACCATGACGCAATGCAGAATCGAATATGTGAAAGATTAAATATGCATCGCATGTATTGCTGAGGCTGATAAACACGTAAACATGCAGGACGAAGCCGAGCTACAATCACATCATCTAGGTCAGTTTGTGTCACTTAATAAAAATAAGACTGGTTGGATTTTGGACCAAATATGACATTTAAATATCATTTAAAGAAGACGATTATTGCTTTAGTCTGACGAAATCTTTTGGACACACTTTCTAAATCTGAGAGCGTATCTTTCTGACTCACACTTCATGGACAAAACAATAGGTAATTAACGGACATTTGAGATGGAAAGCACAAAAGACCCCCAGAGAGCTCACACACACACTGACACACTTCACACAAACACTCTTTCTCTCACTCTCTGTTGTCAAGTGTGTGTGTGTGTGTGTGTGTGTGTGAGCTCTCTGGGGGTCTTTAGGAGAAACAGCTCTGCTCTCACTCCATTTTCTTGGAAGTGTGTGTTTTGTCACATTCCGAGTTACACCCTCTCTGTGCTTCCCCATTCCTGCAGGGAGCGAGTGCCAGTTACATTAGTTTTGATTATGCAACACCGCCTGCGATGGTGTGATGATGTACATGTCAGGGGTCAGAGGTCAGACTGAGCCATAACTGAAAGACCTCACAAGAAAATCCCCCTAATCAGAGCTCTAGAAAATAGATCTAGATGTAGATACTGATGATTATTAAAGCAAGTGTCTGTCTGTGCGCTCAAATCCTGACAGATCTTTTCTCTTTACCTTAAAGGGTTAGTTCACCCAAAAATTAAAATAATCTCATTAATTACTCACCCTCATGTCGTTCCACACCTGTAAGACCTTTGTTCATCTTCGGAACACAAATTAAGATATTTTTGATGAAATCTGAGAGGTTTTTCATCCCCAATAGAAAGCAATGAAATTACCGTCATTCAAGGTCCAGAAAGGTACTAAAGACATTGTTAAAATAGTCCATGTGACTACAGAGGTTCAACCTTAATGTTAATAAGTGACGTGAATAGTTTTTGTGTGCAAAAACAAAACAAAAATAATGCCTATATTCAACACATTCGTCACTCTCTTGTCATTCTCCTACACTATTTACGTTGCAGAGCTTCCAGGATCTACATCTGAACGCCAGTTCAGTATTGGCCGACACTGATCACGTGAGCAGCACGACACGTGTGTGATGTTGACGCAGGAGCCGGCCAATACAGAACCGGCGTTCTGACGTAAACACGGAAGCGCTGAACTGTGTTCCCTGCGTCAAATGTGTAGGAAACTGACAAGGAAGAGAAGAAATTGTTGAATAAAGTTATTTTTGTTACAAAAAGTATTCTTGTCGCTTCATAACATTAAGGTTGAACCTCTGTAGTCACATGGACTATTTCAATGATGTCTTTAATATCTTTCTGGACCTTGAATGTGGTAATTTCGTTACTTTCTATGAGGGATAAAAAACTCGGATTTCATCAAAAATATCTTAATTTGTGTTCTGAAGATGAATGAAAGTCTTACAGGACGTGTGGAACGACATGAGGGTGAGTAAATAATGACAGAATTTTCATTTTTGGGTGAACTAACCCTTTAATTTACTTCATCAGTTTTGATCAATGTCTTTTAACCAGCTGGTGTTCATTAGTGTTGGGGAAAGTAATGCATTACAATATTGCGTTACTCCCTAAAATAGTAACTAATTGCATTTGTTACTTTTTATGGAAAGTAATGTGTTACGTTACTTGTGTTACTTTTTCTCATCTGGGCTGGGCTGTTTGTTTGTTTAATAACAAAAAAAGTTATTCTATTTTTGTCAAATGTTAAGGCCCTTTCACACCAGAAGTGAAATCAATTAGCCTCCGGCTGAAGGAAATGCAAATTTACGCCTGTACAGTAGAGGGCGCCGCTCAAACAAAATACTTCAGCACTCTTCAACAATAAAAACAAACAATGAATCACAAATGTGATGTTTATCTAAAGTCATTTTTGATTATTTGTATGGCTGAATTGGATCATCAAAGCTCAGACATTGCTTAATAAAGTGAGATTAAATACATAAAGTATATTTGTGTTAAACATATTTAATTGTTTTTATTCATTATGAGGAATACTGAATGTGTTTTTGTGCAAGTGAGAACTACAATAACCATCATGTTCACACAGCGCAGTTTCCTAGATAAAAAATTGCACATGAACGCCCTCTCATGTCAAAACTTGAATAAGATAAGCTCATAATCACGACTTCAGAAGTGTGAATTATATTTCCTCTAGCATGTGAAGGCAGTGTTACTCCTGATTTCTCTCATCATGGGGACAGAAGAGCTGTCAGTCAATACATGGGAAAACAAAGTAACTCAGATATTTTGTTGTAAATTTAAAAGTAATGCGTTACTTTACTAGTTACTTGGAAAAAGTAATCTGATTGCGTAACTCAAATGCGTTACTCCAACACTAGTGTTCAGGTGGTTTTTAGTGGATGTGTGCAGTCAGTTCTGCACTTTACAGTAAAGAAGATTTCTAGCCGAAACCGCGGTCCTTTGTGATTCATAAAATGCAAGTCAACGGCTACTGTCACTTTTTGAGAGTCAAAAAAACATATGGGCAAAACAAAATGAATACTCATGACACCTGACGATACACGTTTCAGCTAAAAATCTTCCTTACTGTTCTATTGAAGAAAAACCACTCTAACATATTGGATGCCTGAGGGTGAGTACATTAACAGAAAATTCATTTTTGGGTGAACTGTCCCTTTAAGTCATCTTGTCCCTTCACACACACAGAAAGGTGTTGTCCTCGGGGCATGACTGAGGAAGTGTAGGCTTATGATGGGCAAGATCACTGTCTGTGTGTGTGTGTGTGTGTGTGTGTGTGTGTGTGTGTGAGTGCAGCTGTGCTATAGTTCCTAACCTTCCCCCCTCATGTCTCTGTATAGTAAAAGATAACACACACACTCACACACTGTCCTTTTGTGGACTCTTAACAGTGTGTTTGGGTTTGTTTTGTGTGTGTGTGGAATTCCCTCTGAGCAGATGAATAAACAGGGTGTGCCCACAGACACAGACACATGTTTAAACCTTCTGTCCAGCTACTCCAGTAAAAGTACAGTTACCCTTAACAAATATCACGCCAGTAAATGTACTTCTTATCAGTTTTACTTCAGTAAAAGTACAAAAGTTGCTTACTTTTCACACACACTCAAGCTCCGAGGATCTCCCAGTCCTGACTCACAGAGACTCTCTGAGCGAATCATTGAATCAGTGAATCAGTGAGTTGTTCACCTGAGAACAGCTGTAACTGCATCGGTTTGATTCACAAATGAATCGTTCATTGCGTTTTGCGAACCAATTCACAGTTTCTTTGTAAATAATCAGCTTGTTCATGAATTTGGACGTTGCTATCGTGTCGCAGAGCTTGTGAAAATGTCTTCAGTTTGACAACGAGGAACAAACAATATGTTTTAATGAAATGTAGTAGAGTAATCAGCAGTATGAGTGTTTCTGAACTAAGCAATCACAATCCTGCCTCAAGGAAGAAACATCATTAGGGTTATCTTTGACATCTCACTCGTTTCTCCCAGACAACAATGAGAAGAAATGAGAGCAAATGGGCACTTCTGCTTTAGGCTCCTGAGAAATATCTGCTCTTCCTAAAGTTTCAGGAGAGATCTGTCCCAAACTGCACTTAGATTCAGTATACTATTATAATATTTATTATTATTTGAATTGGCATTTTAGCATGTTTGACTAATTGTTATGTGCTAAAATTGTATTTTTTATTTGTATTTTTTATTTCTATTTAGCTTTTTTGTTGTTGTTGTTGTTGTAATTTTAGTACTTCAGTTAAACTACTTCAGTTAGTTGCCATACGACATTTTTAAGTTTTCAATGTAATATTTATATTTTATTTCAGTTTTATTTGCGGTTACACTTGATTTCAAGTTGTCACTGTAATTATGCAATAAAGTACTAAGTAATAAAAATTAACAACATATACTTTAGGGTTCAGGCTTGATTTAGGGTTCATTGCTTGTAATTATGCATAATTTACTGTTATTACTGTAGTAAGTACATGAAACATGTAACAAGGACACTAAAATAGTGTTTCCTGATTTTGTTTTTATTTTTATTTTTATAGTTTGAGTTTTAGTTAACAATAACAGCCCTGCTTAGATTTGCCAAGATTCTAAAGTCTTAAAAGGTCAGATTAAAACGGTGGTCTCAAACAATTCTCATCTATTTCTCCCATAATCCAGAGGATCTGAGCTGTGCCATTCACATTTATTTTACAGATCTATACTCTTACTGTGTGGCAGGAGCTCTTATACTCTTCAAAATAAAGGGTCTAAAAGGGCTTTTGCATCGGAGGAACGTTTTCATAGTTCCTGTAACTATTGGTGGAAGTATACTCACTTTCTGGTTATTTCAGTTATAACACCTTAATGGGGACTAAATAAGTTGATGTGCATTGCTAATCAACTAGTGATGTTTCTTTTGTATTATTATACATCCATGCTGCAAGATGTTTCAAAAAGTGGTGGGGACAATATCGACCCTGGCAAAAAGTGGTGAGGACCCACAAATTGCGCCTATGAACCCAGCACAGTAGGAACTAGCAGTGACGTGAGTGTGCGTTGATTAACCAGACGCATGCCATACGAAACACCGGCAACCAGCATTTTTAAAATGCTGTGTAAACACACATTTTACACATTTACTGCACAAACTAACTCTATGAACATGGAAAACAGTGAAAAGTCAAACATAGAGAAAGCAGATGTTAACAGCATTTACCTGTCACCTTTGTGTGCGGTGTTGTGCTCTTTTCTCAGTCTCGATGATAATTAGCACTGCACGTTGTTGTAGGATATTTAATCTTTTAGCCCTCCTTTTTGCTCTTTCAATCACATAACTTATACGTCTACATTCCATCTCTGTTATCATGAAACCCACGACACGTTGTTGAACACCGCGCTTAAATGACATCGCTGTCGGTCGGCTTACGTCACTTCAGAGTCCCTACTGCCGGTGCGAATGCAACCAAGAAAATGAACCTAGGGGAACCGTCCTGGTGCCTATAATGAAGTTCCTACAACAATGCTGGGTTAAAAACAACCCAAGTTGGGTTGGAAATGGACAAACACATTGATTGGGTTGTTTTAACCCAGCGGTTGGGTTAAATGTTTGGGTAGTTTTATTTAACTCAACTATTGTTTAAAAATTACTATATTGCTTGATTAAAATGAACCAAAAATATGTTGGAAATGAACATTTATTAATATGTTTAATAAATGAACATTTGAAGAGTTTGGTACCAAAACGCAATAACGTTAATAATCAAACTTTTGATTAATTTGAGTAAAAATGTGTTTTCTTTACCAAGAAAGTGACAAGATGAAAACCACTATTTTCTGTTTCAAACTTTCACATAGCATCTTTTGGATATAAAAACATTAAAAATTCAAATCTACATTTTAATTTTAAAAAGTTTATTATAAAAACGTATAATTTTTTTCCCCAAAATGCAATAAATCCATGACACTTTTTTTTTTTCGAAATGCAATTAATCAATCAATATAAAAGTTATTTTTTATTTTCAAGTAAGTTGATTCACATATATGACAGAGTCTAAACTTTGCCAATATTTATCTTATATTCAGGCATTTTACTAAAAATACATTCAGCCGTCGCGCCTAAAATGGTCATCTTGTTAATGTTATGAATTATTTGTCGTTACCGATTAAAGAGTATCTGGCGCCACCGCACGGTTAAACCCATTTGCCGAGTACATTGGTATTAAAAACGGCTTTTTAAAACAGCCTTCAATGTTTACAGTGCGTGGAACGGTGCGCTGTGATTGGTTGAGCGGATATATCGCGTTCTGCAGAAAAAGGAGACTGGCGTTTGTCGCGTTTTGGGAAGAAAGGGAGATAACATGACAGAATAACATGACGGATATCGCATTTTGCGCAAAATTAATAAATGACTTTTCAATACCGACCAGATACAATACTGATTTTGGCGGAAACTCAATTTTTTTGAAAATGGCGTTTATCGTGTTTTGGAAGTCTAATGAATAATAATTAATCAATAAACATTTATTAAATTGCCCTCTAATTATGTGTTTGATTTTTAATTTCCAACCTATTTTGGGTTCATTTTAAGCCAGATATATAGTATTTTTTAAACAATAGTTGAGTTAAATAAAAAAAGACCCAGCACGTTGAGACATTTAACCCAGCTGTTGGGTTAAAACAACCAAATCACTGGGTTTGTCCATTTTCAACCCAACTTGGGTTGTTTTTAACCAAGCACTTTTTAGTGTATAACTATCTGATGCGAAAGCCCCTTGAAAGGGGGTTTTCACACTGATAAAAGAACCATTTTGGTTCCCCAAAGAACCTTTCAGTGATCAGCTCTTAAGAGAATGACTTTTTCTTAGTATAAAGAGAATTTTAATGATCTAAAGAACCTTTTTCACTGTGAAAAACCTTTCATGGAATGAAAAGGTTCCATGGATGTTACAGGATCTTTATGGAACCATCAATGCCAATAAATAAGCTTTATTTTTAAGAGTGGGAAAAACATATTAGACACTTGATACTTAAATGAGACATACCTCAGATCCCCAGCCTCTCAGGATGAGTTTTCCTGTCGTGGAATGTGTGTGTGTCTGTCGGGACACTGTCATTAGTGTGCAGGTGGATCCCGTGAGGCCGTGTGACTGGGGGAAGGAATGTGTGTGTGTGTGTGTGTGGGAGGGGCGGTCTGTCTTCAGTCAGAGCGTGAGGTGAGGCTCGTGTCCAGTGTGTTTTGGAGAGAGCAGCGGGCTGCTGGACATGCTGAGATCTCTCTCCGCAGGCTCACAACTGCACGTTCAACAGGACACGCTTGGATGTGGAGAGTTCATCTGACAGGAGTTTGTAGTCATGCAGGGCAGGACGGGGAAAGCGCCCAAGAAAGAGCTGGTGATCGAGTCTCCTCAGCAGTTTAAATATGTTCCCGTGCTGGAGGAAGAGCAGGACGGCTCGGGTCCACAGGGGAAGGTTAGTGCGCTCGTGTAAACTCCCGGGAGCGTCTTTAACTGAGGGAAGTCTTGAGTGGAAGCGTTTGATAGTCATTGTTTTCATTGGTGAATCAGCCTTGTTTAAACAGTTTATGAATGTCTGACCATCAATCAGATTGAGAGTTAATTACATTTATTGTAGTTTGATAGTTGAGCAATTTTGTGATAGTCAGGAGTGACTGATTTCTTTTATTCAGTCAGTCAACTGTGTGATAGTTTAATAGTCAATCCACCTTTTGCAGTCAGATTTGTGATGATCAGACTCAATTTTGTGATGCTTCGATAGCCTTTTAATCAATTTTGTGATAGTTCAAGTGTAAGTTGAGTCAAAGCATAAAAACTTTATGAAAAACTGAGGTGTGGTTGTGATAGATGGTTGTTTCAAGTTATTGATTAAGCCATTTGGTGTCTGTAAAATGAGCAGTTTAAAGGTTTTGGGTTGAAACTTTTTTTACTAAAAAGTGTTATTGTGGTGTGATGGTACAGTGATGGTGTCAGATCATGATATATAGCATTGATGTGCTGCTGTATGATGTATTTACATGCTACTCCAACTACCGTTCAAAAGTTTGGGTTCTTTTAAATAAGTGAAGACTTTTATTCATCAAGAATTCATTCAGTTGATCAGTGACAGACTGTATAAATTAATGCTGTTCTTTATTTCACAATATTACAGTTTTTACTGTATTTTTGCTCAAATAAATAAGCCTTGATGAGCAGAAGAGACTTTGTTCAAAAACTTTAATGAATCTTACCAACTCCAAACCTCTGAACGGTGCTGTATCTGGAAGGAATGTCATGGTATTACAGTGGTGGAAGTTTTAAGGGTTAAAAAAGTTCTTGAATAACTTATCCAGGATTATCGCCTGAGTCCAGACTCACATTGTCTATCTCTCACACACACACACACACACACACACACACACACACACACACACACACACACACACACACACACACACACACACACAATAGAGTTGAGATCATCTTTCAGGCTGGAGAGGTCTCTGGTCCTCAGAAGAGAGAGGTGAACGTGTTGAGATGATTTATAAGGAGATCACACACGCTTCCATCATCTCACATGTGTACGTCTTTCCTGCTGTCAGCTTAATCCAATATATTCTGCTGTTCTGCTGACTTATGAACTCTATTCTGGAAACCGAGTGTGCTGTACAGTAATTTGTGAGTCTGTTGTGCTCAGTTGAAGTGTCTGTATGTTTCAGAGTACAGTTGTGTGAAGAAGAAATAAACACACATTCACACAGCTGTTCATGAGCATTGATACATCAGCTGAGATATCAGACTCTACTGTTACATTTGAGTTGTGTGTGTGTGTGTGTGTGTGTGTGTGTGTGTGTTTTCTAATTGGTTTGCAGTTAGAAGTTTCTAATGCAAAATACTGAACGTTTTCACACACATACAAACACAAACACCACACACACTTAGCCACAGTAATGTCATTTTGAACACAACACAACTGTGCAAACATTGTCCCATTCATGTTCCCAGGAATAAATAAAGGTGTGTGTCTTTCCCATTTGTGTTTGTACACACGCTGTGACGCACTATACTCCATCTAAAACTGTTTGGTATCTCTCTACTTAAAGCCTTTTTGTATATTGTATTATAAAAAAATATATATTTATTATTTTTTAAAAATGTAATGCATTAATTATGCCTTGTAATGCATTGGATGGCTTCATGAATAATTGTAACCAGTTATAATACATTATAATACACCTTTAGAAAGTATAATGCATTAAAACATGACAAACAACCAGTTTCAGATGTAACAAAGAATCTTATAATATTATGCATTTTAACTTACAATTATTTTACAAAAGATGTAAGGCATGTATAAAGTGTTACCAACTGTTTTAAAATGCATTTTACTATTTTTTTTTAATATATATATAATTGTTTATAATTGTTATAATTTGAAATTGTAAGTTCACATTAATTACATGTAATAACTGTACCTCTAATGCAGTTGTCACACAAAAGGGCCATTTAAAATAAATTAGTGAAGGTATAGTTGTGATTAAATTGGTGAGAATGATGAGCAATGTAAAGTTTATTAATGTACTGTGACAACAGCTGAGTCACAGTTTTCACTCCAGAAAGATGAAGGTAGTAACATGTTTAGGTCATTACTCTCTGAAACTGCTCTAGAGTGAGTTTGTACCTTTGTGTTTAGTTTCATTATAGCAACAATAAAATCAGCTTTCGGTCATATGACTGTAACTCAGCTCTCTCATATCTGTGTTAAAGATTAAACTGCTGAATGTCTGAAATATGTCTGTGAACACTCACAAACATACAATCACATCCACTTCATTTCCCTGGACAGCTGTCTGCTCAGGTTCAGTGGAAAACGTGCCTCTATACATTTTTTTGCAAAACATACCTGTACATACTGTACAATTCACTGCAGTTTCCAGCTGAAATGAACACTTGTGTCAGTAAAGCACTAGCAACTTTTATTCCTTTTCACACAAGTTATGATTATGCCAGATCATTGGTTAATAAAGACTTGTTTTTGCATGGTGTTATGACCTCCAAACACTTTTACCGTGGTGCACGATTTGTAAACAAATACATTTTGATGTTTGCAGTAAGCTCCATATGTTTGGCTTTTCTGATATAGTACATTTTCTGAGTAGCTCAGCTGGTACAGCACTGCACTTTCGATACGAAAAACATGATAAAAGAGCTCAGAGACTTGTAGAAGCAGGATAAATGCATTTTTAACTTAAAGGTTTAGTTCACCCAAAAATGAAAATTCTGTCATTAATTAGGGCTGGGACAATTTATTGATGCATCGCAATTCGTGGATTGTTTCTGATATTTTCCAAATGCATCGCAAATCGATTCTGAGCTTAGTTTTTAACAGCAGATGGCGCTATAGGCTATTTTTTAACCGCATGCTCAAATGCTCACGAAGAAGAGCGCTCGTGCATTCGGCTGAGTACTTGCACCTCAGAATGCTTTTATGACGCAAGATTAATGTAAACAGCCCACCTTTGTAATTCACTTCAACCTTTTCGAAGTTCATGAATGATTATTTTATAGAAGGTTTAAGTGGTGTGTGTAAGGAATTGGAAGCAAGCAGAGTGTGTGTGTTTCTAAAGCATGCAGCGCCATCTGCTGTTAAAAACTAAGCTCAGAATCGATTTGAGAGAGAATCACAATACAATTTGGAAAATATCAGAATCGCTCCAGAGTCATTTCTTGGTTCTCAGTGCATCAATGTATTGTCCCAGCCCTGTTAATTACTCGCCTTCATGTCGTTCCAAACTTGCAAGTGTCATGATCACCAGTGAGAGTGCCCTATCAGCCACTAGTGGGCACTCCATCTTGGACTCTTGTTTTCACCCCTTGGACTACAATACCCATACTCACTCCTGGACTCATTATCTCATTGTCTTTGCACCCAGCTGTTTTGTGTTTGTTCATTAGTGTCTGTCTATTTAATCTCAGTTGTTTCTGTCCTCAGTTGTGGTTTGTTGTATTTGTTACGTGCACTGTTTTGTATCTCTGGCTTGTTGTTTTGTGGACTGATTATCTGGATTTTGACCTCTTGCCTGCCTTGGATTTACGTTTCTGGACTCCCCAATAAATACTTATGCTGCACTTGGATCTACCATCTTGTTCTTGTGTGCAACCGTGACAGAACAAACCACCACACAAAGGATCCAGCAGCATGAGCGTTCGGATTCGTCCCCCAGTCTCCATTGGAGAGCGGATGGCTCTGGTTCGGGCAGTGGTGGCGCTGCGTCAGGAGGGAAGTGAGGTAGGATGTTTTGCCCAGTTTTTCTGGACAATGGCAAGAGGGCTGCGCTATAACGATGAGGCACAGAAAGAAATATTCAATGGATGCCTTGATGACCCTCTTCCTCAGTGGGAGTTACAGGGGCTCCAGATCCTGGATTTCTGGGGCTTTGTCAGCTATCTCTCCCACAGAAGTCAATGGGCAACCCATGCTCAGCCAGAGTCCGCTCCAGCCAGTGAGTCCACTCCAGAGCCCGGTCCAGTCAGTGAGTCCACTCCAGAGCCCGCTCCAGTCAGTGAGCCCGCTCCAGCCAGTGAGTCCACTCCAGAGCCCGCTCCAGCCAGTAAGTCCACTCTAGAGCCCGCTCCAGTCAGTGAATCCACTCCAGAGCCCGCTCCAGCCAGGGAGTCCACTCCAGCCAGTGAGTCCACTCCAGAGCCCGCTTCAGCCAGTGAGTCCATTCCAGAGTCCGCTTCAGTCAGTGAGTCCACTCCAGAGCCCACTCCAGTCAGTGAGTCCACTCCAGAGCCCACTCCAGTTAGTGAGTCCACTCCAGTCAGTGAGTCCACTCCTGAGTCCGTTCCAGTCAGTGAGTCCACTCCAGAGCCCACTCCAGTCAGTGAGTCCACTCCAGAGCCCGCTCCAGTCAGTGAGTCCACCCCAGAGCCCGCTCCAGTTAGTGAGTCCACTCCAGTCAGTGAGTCCACTCCAGAGTCCGCTCCAGTCAGTGAGTCCACTCCAGAGCCCGCTCCAGTCAGTGAATCCACTCCAGAGCCCGCTCCAGTTAGTGAGTCCACTCCAGTCAGTGAGTCCACTCCAGAGCCCGCTCCAGTCAGTGAGTCCACCCCAGAGCCCGCTACAGTTAGTGAGTCCACTCCAGTCAGTGAGTCCACTCCAGAGTCCGCTCCAGTCAGTGAGTCCACTCCAGAGCCCGCTCCAGTCAGTGAATCCACTCCAGAGCCCGCTCCAGCCAGTGAGTCCGCTCCAGCCAATGAGTCCGCTCCAGCCAGTGAGTCCACTCCAGAGCCCGCTCCAGCCAGTGAGTCCACTTTGGGTGAGCCACCGCCTCACCCTCATAAGCGGAGGAGAAGGAGGAAAAGGGCTTCTTCCGTCCTACAAGGCCTGGAGACCACTTTGGTGGTTGTTCGTGGGTTACCGAAGTGCCTTGCCCTGCCGGCGCCAACGAAGCGCCTTGCCCTGCCGGCGCCAACGAAGCGCCTTGCCCTGCCACCGTCGCCAGAGCAGCCCGAGCCCGCTGCTGTCCCAGAGCAGCCCCAGCTTGAGCTCGCTGCCGTCCCAGAGCAGCCCGCTCTCCCTGATACGGCCACGGAGGCCGTCACCGAGCTGTCCGCTCTTCCTGATACGGCCACGGAGGCCGTCACCGAGCTGTCCGCTCTCCCTGATACGGCCACGGAGGCCGTCACCGAGCTGCCCGCTCTCCCTGATATGGTCACGAAGCACCCTTGGCCAGCCCTGTTGCCGCCGTCTAAGCCTACTGCCCTGCCGCCGTCCAAGCCTTCTGCCCTGCCGCCACCGCCCAGATCTTCTGTCCTGCTGCCATCATCCAAGCCTTCTGCCCTGCTGCCGCCGCCCAGGCTTTCTGCCCTGCCGCCACTGCCCAGGCCGTCTGAACCGTTGGAACCAGCCTGGTCAGTTCCTCCGGCACCACCCTGGCAATCAGCCAGGATTCCAGACCCGCTGGAACCAGCCTGGTCAGTTCCTCCAGCGCCACCCTGGCAATCAGCCAGGATTCCAGACCCTCTGGAACCAGCCTGGTCAGTTCCTCCAGCGCCACCCTGGCACTCAGCCAGGACTCCAGAACCACTGGAACCAGCCTGGTCAGTTCCTCCAGCACCGCCCTGGCTATCAGTTGGGCACCCTGGATCTGGCCCACCATCCCTCCCCCTGATCCTCCTCCTGTCCACCTCCCTCCTGAGTTTTGGTGTTTTTGTTTTGTCTGGTGGAGCGTCTGGTAGCCGCTCCTTTGAGGGGGGGTAATGTCATGATCACCAGTGAGAGTGCCCTATCAGCCACTAGTGGGCACTCCATCTTGGACTCTTGTTTTCACCCCTTGGACTACAATACCCATACTCACTCCTGGACTCATTATCTCATTGTCTTTGCACCCAGCTGTTTTGTGTTTGTTCATTAGTGTCTGTCTATTTAATCTCAGTTGTTTCTGTCCTCAGTTGTGGTTTGTTGTATTTGTTACGTGCACTGTTTTGTATCTCTGGCTTGTTGTTTTGTGGACTGATTATCTGGATTTTGACCTCTTGCCTGCCTTGGATTTATGTTTCTGGACTCCCCAATAAATACTTATGCTGCACTTGGATCTACCATCTTGTTCTTGTGTGCAACCGTGACAGCAAGTCCTTCGTTGAACTTAAGAACACAAATTTATGAGTCGGCATTCTGACAGAACAACGGTATCGCTGCACTGTGTTAACAACAAAAACTGCATAGAAGAATGACAGGGAAGAGAAGAAACTGTTGAATAAACTCGTTATTTTTGTTTTGTTTTTGTGCACAAAAAGTATTCTTGTCGATTCATAACAATAAGGTTGAACCACTGCAGTCACGTTGACTATTTTAACAATGTTTTTAGTACCTTTCTGGACCTTGAATGATGGTAATTACGTTGCTTTCTATTGGGGATGAAAAAAAATATATATATTTTATCAAAAATATCTTAATTTGTTTTCCGAAGATGAACGAAGGTCTTACAGGTGTGGAACGACATGAGGGTGAGTAATTAGAAATTTCATTTTTGGGTGAACTGACCCTTTAACACGATTGGTTAGGTTCAGTGTAGGTGGTACGTTGTTTACAAACGTGACAGTATTAAGTTTTTAGCGCCACTCACTGGACATTTAATTTCTGAACCGCCACGATACAAACAACATCTAACATAACAAACCTTGCCAGATTCACGTTCTTTGGTCTCGCAAAAAACCGAATATGCTTTTAGCGCCACTCACTGGACATTTCACTTTGAAAGTGTCGTGAGCCATGCAAGAAGCGACGTAACGTTTTCTTCACGGTAACTCTTTAGTATAGGGAACACATATAAACAATTAACTATGACTTTTCCCTCAATAAACGCCTTATTCCTGCTTATTAATAGGTATTTGTTAAGTTTAGTTATTGGGAGGATTAAGGGATGTAGAATATGGTCATGCAGAATAAGGCATTAATATGTGCTTAATAAGTACTAATAAACAGCCAATATTCTACTAATATACAGCTAATAAGCAACTAGTTAAAAGTCCCTAAAATAAAGTGTTACCTAAATGTTGCCATAGGCTTAGTCTGGATTAGTCTGAGTTTGAGAGTCTTGATTTGTATGCTCATGACACACACACACACACACACACACACACACACTGGCGGGATTGAACTGGTTGATGGTGATTTTATATGGTGTGTGGAGGCTTTGATGCTGTACAGCAGTGAAGCTGGTGCTCGTTGTGTTTGTGTGAAATTCTGCCCTTTCATTGGTCTATCCAGTTATGATATCATCAACAAAACAACTCAGTCTCCATGGAGACCTGCATCTGAGGTCATTTTACCAATATCACTCCCAGATGTGTGAGTGGACTGTGTTATCTCACTTAGTCTTACACACACTCCCAGATTCCTCCTATATAATATCAGTGGAAACATATTACCGAGATCCTCGTCCAAAATTCTCATATTCTTCAGAGATCACCAATTTATTATTTTACAGAACGAAATGAGAAAAAGGGAGGATGTTATCACTGCACAATAGAGCATAACATTGATTCCCTGCTATTTCAGTTTTGGTTTTGATCAGTATTTTTCTCATTTATTAAAGATTCAAATCCGTGAATTGAATCAAACCTTACAAACTTTGATTTTAAATAAAAAAAAAAAAGTGTTTGAGAAAATATGAACTACTAACATCAAATACAAAATGACATATTTGTAGAAAGACCAACTCTGTTGTGTAAATTTTTGGAAAAGGGTGGTTTGTGCTCTTCCCATCGTAACAGCGACTACTCTGATTGGTGGAGCTGTCTTCAGGATTATGGGTAGTGTAGTTATTCATGGGAATTTCAATAGTAAACACTTTTTTTTTTTTTTTTTTTTTTTTTTACATTTAAACTGATTTCATCACTTAATAACCTCAGAGTTAATTTTTTATCATAAAAACTCCTTTTATCTCTTAAAACAAAAATCAATGGGATTTTAAGTTCCTGAACTCAACTCTTACTGGAGCAGAGGGAGCTTGACTTTACAGACAATGTTTCCATTGATCACCATTGACTCTGTTAAGTAAGAGGTACAGTCACAATGGCGTATCATAAGGTGTCCTGCTCATTGGAATAATATTTCTTTATGGGACTTTATGGATCAACCCTTGCCTCATAATTCAGTTTTTATTCACTTTGTCTGCACCCTCTCATAATTGCTGGAATATGAAATGTGTGTGTGTTTTCAGGTGAAGCCGCGTGTGGTGGAGCCTCTGGACTATGAGAGTGTGCTGGTGCAGAGGAAGACTCAGATCCTCAGTGATGGACTCAGGGACATGCTGCAGTTTCCTCTGGAGGATTTCCAGGTGAGAATCTTTTACTGTGGGATCCTGCCTGACCTTAGACGCTACACAACATCTGAAGAGTGGTGGGTCACCGCACACGCCCTTTTCTGTTTTAATGAACATTTATTGGCAGGAACAATATACTGGTGAAAGGTCTGAATCTGCAAGACTAGTTTATACTGGTCTAGCTGGTCTTTTCCGTGGATTTATCCAGTATTAACATGGTGGCATGTGTTAACCTGTTAGTGACACTTGTTAATCATAAGCTAAAAGCTCAAGGGAGAAATACAGGCGTTTTTCCTGCATTTGACCAACTCTTTTCATCTAACGGAGCTTTACACACTGCAATCGGATGTTAGGGGCGTCCCACAGGAGCAGTTTAAGTGCTTCGGTGATAGAGCAGTATTGTGATCTCAGATCCTGGGTTATCTCTGCTGGGAAATGGGTCTGTGCACTTTTGTAGCCCATTTCATTAACCATCATGCTGTCAGAAACCCTGAGGAACTTTTGCTGTCTCATCGAGTGTTTCTCAGAGACATTTCTAGCCTTTCATTAGTACTGAAGTATGCAGGCCCCCATCAGAAAAACAGTGTTTCCATATTTTGATACTGTTATGGATACAACGTATCATTGCCAGCAGTACAGGGTCACTCACAGGCATCACTTGCAGTAAAGAGCTGCTTTATTGCTGATAAACTGTAGAAGATTGTTTTCTTTCTTATAAAATAAATATTCCGTTTCTATTTTGATTTGAGTTCGTAACCACCATTGACACTGAGGGGGACAAGTCCATCCCCAGTAATTAGAATTGGCCAAACGTGTCTGAAGCTACCGTCATAGTGACAACAGCCAATCACATTACTTTCTGGTGTTGCATGAATGCAATTGGCTAGCGTCTGCACTGGGGTATTTGCATAAGATGATCTGATTGGCTGACACCTGTGTTGGCGCTTGAAAATTTGAGAAATTTTCAACTTCTGCCATGAGCAATGCGAGTGAAGGACACAATGGAACCCTAAATTCAGTTCGGCAACGCATGGTCCGAATATTCGAATAATCTAATATTTGGGTCCAGCCCCAGACGTCACCCATTCAAAGTAAATGAGAAGCGTTAAGCCCAAAGTATACTTCGGTATACACCCTATACACAGTATACAGCCCATCCGTGTGCAGCCCGAATTTCGAGACCGTGCGGACGGTGCGCGTGCAACAGCGCATGTGCAAGCAGGACAGAAGAGTCCACTAGATGGCAATACACACAGTACAGTGCAGTCGTCGAGGAAGTGTGTGTAAAGAGCGATTAAAAAACAAGACGAGTAAACTCAGAAACATAACCTTCTCCATTGTTTTTGATTCTTGTACTCTTGGTGTGTCTTCTGAATGGTGGATGCACTATTTTTCTTCAGCGAATGTCCCGTTGATGACACGATGTCTGGTAGAGTATAGAAAAAATTGGGTCCCACTTTATATTAAGTGGCCTTAACTACTATGTACTTACATTTAAATTAATCATTTGATACAATGCACTTATTATGTAAATACATGTTTTTATATTGTACTTATATTTTAAAAACACCTGCATGTAATTACATCTGTAATTGATTTCTGTAATTACATTTATAATTACACTGTTGACCCATCCCTTAACCCTTACCCCTACCCTTAAACCTACCCATACCACCAAAGCTTTCCCTAACCTTACCCGTATCCCACCTCAATAGCTGCAAATGTGTTTTGCAATTCAATATGAACTCAATAAGTACATTGTACTTATTTTTTGATGTAAGTACATAGTAGTTAAGGCCACTTAATATAAAGTGGGACCAAAAATTGTACTGCGCATGTGTTGAACTCGGTCATCCGCACATATCCGTAATTTAGTATACTTTGAAAGATGCGTGAACACGACTGCGTGCGAGACGCGAGACATGTAAATAAAAGTGAATGTGTGCATTAAAATAAATAAAATATTTTTTGTAGTAAAATATTTTTTTTTAATTAATTAGGATGAAACTGAATCAAATAGAATCTCAGAACTTCAGATGGGCAAACCTATTTGACAAATTAAATCAAAAGAGTGATTGCTGGCATCGCACGTTGATAGAAAACTTGCATGACATGATTGCTGAAATATTATCAGGAGAAATGATTCTTAGATTGGTATACACTGCCCTCCAAAAGTTTGGAAACGCCCTAGAAAAGTAGGGTTTTGGACAATATTGGCATGAATCCTTTTTAATTTGTGATAATTTTGCACTGATAAGGGACAACAAAAACTACGAAAACATATTTTATTATATAAAGAGTTTATACATAGAAAAAAACTTAAATTTTCGATTCATCAAAATATCCAGCATTAGCAGCTATCTGACCTAAACTGGGTTCTGATTGGTTCATTGTATTCTAAACTTCATTGGCAATCAATTGTTGAAGCTATTAAGGTGTGCTGACCCAAAAATCTTTTACAAACCTGGGCCAAGTTTAAACCAGTAACCAGCATCACAGCTGGCAAAGGGGCATGTCTGACTTTGACATGTATATATTGCCATTATTATATAATCAAAATGAAAATTATTATTGCTGGTCTTCAATGATAATGTCAAGTTACTGTAATGTATTTGCACCAAAAAATGAGAAGGATTTATGCTGATATCGTCCAAAACCACACTTTGTTTCCAAACTTTTGGAGGGCAGTGTATCGTAATCTCCACCATCAGACCAGGATTTAATAGTAATATGCAGTATTTCGCTGGGGCTCATACCCAGGTAAAAAGGGTCTAGTGATGCCCCTGGTGCTTCCCAAATCACATACTTCTACACACTAAAAGAATGTGTATTTCTGGTGATGGGACAGTAGCTACATTCCTTTTAGTATGCAGTAAGTTTCAAACGTTTAATTAGTATCTTTAGTCTCAAATTCCTCAGGATTTTTCTACAGCTGAAAAAGAGAACCATCATGAAATCCGTAGCTGCTTCCGAAACCGCATACTTTCTAGTACAGGGGTGCAAAACTGAGTTCATGGAGAGTTTAGTTCCAACCCTGCTCCAACACACACACACACACACACACCTGTAGTTTTCATATAAGCCTGAAGGACTTGATTAGCTGGATCAGGTGCGTTTAATTTGGGTTGAACCTGTGGCCCTCCACAAAGAATAAACACTAACAAGAAGCGACACTCAATAGAACGTTTCATTGCAACACCGGCACCCAGCAGCGGCCCTGCATTTCTGCCATTTTGTGGTGAAAGCGAGTTGTTGGTCCACTAGTTTCTATGGCAATATCAGCTGCTTTGTTAAAAAAAAAAAAAAACGTACTTTAAAACTGAAATCAAACCTGAATGATGACAACACAGAATAAAATACTATCACTGGTGGTCATCAAATCCTTTTAACAGTTTATTTTACAGATTTTGTGTTTAAGTCTTCCACTTTTTTCACAAAATCTTTGCTTTCTAGAAACCCAGTCAGTTTGGGTTAAAATTCTTTAAAAGATCTAGTATTAGGATTATAAACACTAAATTAATACCAACATATGAAATTAAATTAAGGACATGCATCAGAAAAACTGGGAATGTTGGACAATAAATATATGAATATAACAGCTTGATTTTGCAGTGTTGTATGTTAAAGCAAAAGTCGGAATTATGTGATAACGGACACAGCAATGCATCATGTGTTCATTATGTCTGTAGCTTGATCCATTTAAACGTACAATATATATATATATATATATATATATTTCAATTCAGATAGTGGAGTAATACTATTATTACTCCATTAGGCCTGATCTATATTTTTCACTGCAAACATGATGATCTTAAATGTATTAATTATTAATTTACTATTAATAAATGTGTAAAGTTGCATCAAATGGAAATACTCAGTAAAGTAGGCTAATTATGTTACCTCAGATGGTTGAATGGTTAGATTCCACAGCTGATAAAATAAAACATATATAAGACAATACAACATTTACTGTAGGTGCCATAAAATTTATTGATGAATTAATTTGAAAAATGTTCTATTGTGCTTCTGATTTGGCAGTGAAATTCGCCGATTTTGGGTGCGTAAGATGTGAAGGATTCTATGGTCCAGTTAGTATTTTCACCCCATAATGGAGGCCGCGCTACCGGAGTGCCATCTAGTGGCTGTTACCCAAAAAAGAGTTTCACCTCTTGGGTTCTAAGCTCTTTGCCCTCCAGGAATTCTATATAGTAGGAATACGTATACTAGAAATGTTGTCACTGTCATGTAATCTACCGGTATCAAGGTCTGTCAATTTACTTTCATTCACAAATCCACTCCTGTGCCCTCATGGGATAGTAAAGTGTCCATTGACTGCATGCACTACAATCTTGGGTGGAAGTAGTAGGTCATCCGGGTACTTTTTGTCTACTGTTTTTCGAATACTATACTATTAGGGCTGCCCCCGAATAGTCGACGAGAAGAGACTCGGTCAACCAAATTTGAATTGGTCGGTTGGTCACAGAAAATAAAAACACTCCACAGGAAGTGGCAAAGTCACGCAGTCCATGTCGGACAGATAGTTAACACAGTTGGTAATTATGTCGGGCAGGAAATCCAAACATTCATCTATCATTCATTAACTTCAAACATGGCTTATCATTTCAAACATGTAAATAGTAGCCTAACGTTAGACACTTTACATGGCTGCTCACTCTAATGTTAACCTAGATAAATGTGCGCTATTATTAGCCACATATCTTGGTATATAGTGTGATATATAAGTGTTCAGGCAAGTGTGGAGGTTAACTTAGGCTACCAGTCAATGAGTTGGGGACAGTGCTACATACTGTACTACAGCATGGATCTCTGTGCTTTTGGGTATGTGATGATGTATTGATTCATGTAGCATGACTATGTACAAACCTGATTCCAAAAAAGTTGGGGCACTGTACAAATTGTGAATAAAAAAGGAATGCAATAATTTACAAATCTCAAACTTATATTTTATTCACAATAGAATATAGATAATATATCAAAAGTTGAAAGTGAGACATTTTGAAATGTCATGCCAAATATTGGCTCATTTTGGATTTCATGAGAGCTACACATTCCAAAAAAGTTGGGACAGGTAGCAATAAGAGGCCGGAAAAGTGAAATGTACATATAAGGAACAGCTGGAGGACCAATTGCAACTTATTAGGTCAATTGGCAACATGATTGGGTATAAAAAGAGTCTCTCAGAGTGGCAGTGTCTCTCAGAAGTCAAGATGGGCAGAGGATCACCAATTCCCCCAATGCTGTGGCGAAAAATAGTGGAGCAATATCAGAAAGGAGTTTCTCAGAGAAAAATTGCAAAGAGTTTGAAGTTATAATCATGTACAGTGCATAATATCATCCAAAGATTCAGAGAATCTGGAACAATCTCTGTGCGTAAGGGTCAAGGCCGGAAAACCATACTGGATGCCCGTGATCTTCGGGCCCTTAGACGGCACTGCATCACATACAGGAATGCTACTATAATGGAAATCACAACATGGGCTCAGGAACACTTCCAGAAAACATTGTCGGTGAACACAATCCACCGTGCCATTCACCGTTGCCGGCTAAAACTCTATAGGTCAAAAAAGAAGCCATATCTAAACATGATCCAGAAGCGCAGGCGTTTTCTCTGGGCCAAGGTTCATTTAAAATGGACTGTGGCAAAGTGGAAAACTGTTCTGTGGTCAGACGAATCAAAATTTGAAGTTCTTTTTGGAAAACTGGGACGCCATGTCATCCGGACTAAAGAGGACCAGCGCTCAGTTCAGAAGCCTGCATCTCTGATGGTATGGGGTTGCATGAGTGCGTGTGGCATGGGCAGCTTACACATCTGGAAAGGCACCATCAATGCTGAAAGGTATATCCAAGTTCTAGAACAACATATGCTCCCATCCAGACGTCGTCTCTTTCAGGGAAGACCTTGCATTTTCCAACATGACAATGCCAGACCACATACTGCATCAGTTACAACATCATGGCTGTGTAGAAGAAGGATCGGGGTACTGAAATGGCCAGCCTGCAGTCCAGATCTTTCACCCATAGAAAACATTTGGCGCATCATAAAGAGGAAGATGCGACAAAGAAGACCTAAGACAGTTGAGCAACTAGAAGCCTGTATTAGACAAGAATGGGACAACATTCCTATTCCTAAACTTGAGCAACTTTGTCTCCTCAGTCCCCAGACGTTTGCAGACTGTTATAAAAAGAAGAGGGGATGCCACACAGTGGTAAACATGGCCTTGTCCCAACTTTTTTGAGATGTGCTGATGCCATGAAATTTAAAATCAACTTATTTTTCCCTTAAAATAATACATTTTCTCAGTTTAAACATTTGATATGTCATCTATGTTGTATTCTGAATAAAATATTGAAATTTGAAACTTCCACATCATTGCATTCTGATTTTATTCACAATTTGTACAGTGTCCCAACTGTTTTGGAATCGGGTTTGTACATCGGAAACAGTGAGCGCTCTAGAGGATTTCATTTAACATAGATGTAGTACTGGACTTCAGTCTGTGTGCAGCTGTGAGGGTCAGACAGCTGTTTGCTACACTCTGTTATTGTGTGACAGCCTTGAACCTTTTTTCTGAGAGCCATGACTCCAGCTGTAAAGCGTGATCAAAGAAACAACTCCAGACACTGCGGGAGAAAGAGGCTCCGCCGGTCAGGATCTCTGTGGAATGTGTCAGTATGTTGGGATGGCACAGATCAGGATGGACAGAGCCTTGAGTCATGAGATCTGTGGCTCAGGTCACAGAATCTCATTGTTCACAAGTTGAAGTTGAAGTGTGCCATTTTTATGTTACTTCCTGTCCCAATTCACTAGTCTTTTTGTCCCTATTGTGACGTACATCCAAGTGAAACAGCTACTGGAAAAAGAGCAAATGTAGGGCGGGACTTGATTTTGTCCATGGGGAATTGATTGGATGTTTGGATGGTTTTGGTTTGCTATTGGTGGATCTCATGTGAGTGACAGGTTGCCCCGCCCTCATCATCAGAGAAGAGAAGAGATGTCACTGAAAGAAGGAGGGGAAATCTGACAATGTAAAATTGGCAATGGCAATTTCTGGCTCAACCAACGCTGTTAGTTTGAGACGGGATGGATAAGGCCAGTGTTCGGGAAACCTGTTGGATAAAAGTTATTATTTTTGCAATTCCAATTGGTGCCACTAGTTAAGAATGGGCATAACTATACATAACTATGGGCTGCCTTAATAACTAGTTACAGTACTAATCAGGCCTGTAAAATATGGCTGTTTTCAGGTCACCTGACCCTGCTCAGACATGTTTCTTTGGGTGTTGTTTACATAAGACACTTAAGACACAGAATTAGGGCTGCATAATTAATCATATTTTAATCGTGATCATGTTCTCAAATAATTATGCATAATTATCAGCTATATTTGTCCACTGGTTATTTATCCTGAAAACATATTTTTGGTAATACTTTAATTTAAGGTGAAGTAGTTACATGTTAGTACATGTACTTGCTATAGTAATAACAGTAAATTCTGCATAATTACAAGTAACTAACCCTAAACCTAACTCTAACATTAACCATAACTCTACAGCAAGTACATGTAGTTAATTAATATCACTCATTACTTATCTGAGTAGGTACAATGTAACTAGGTCACATTATAATGAAGTGTAACCCACCTTTTTTAATTTGGCATTTCTGATCTCCATGCGATATTCTGCTCAAATGGAAGTGTAATACAGCCAGTCAATGTTCTTTCACGAGCCACTTGCGCTGTTTTCCTCTACTAAATCTTCAACTTCTCAGTGATGAACTGTAATAAATCCAAACATGAATATCAACTATATTTTTTGCGATTGTGGTTGCTGAATAATTGAATTGCCTCTGTGCTACAATACAAAGTCTTTTTGTTGTTGTTTTTATAGAAAAAAAAAGTTAACATAATTTGTATTCATTGGAATTAATATTAGTCATTTTACTGTTTTAGCTTTTGCAGTGTTTTCATTTCATAATGTAGAGAGTGTGTTAATCTACATCATAAACACAAATCAGGAAACTAGATTAGGTAAAATAAACTCTGCGTGTGAGTTGATGTTTTCTTGATTTGTGTTAAAATGAAAGTGCAATAATTCAGATCAAATGTATAAATATGTTTTTAAATGAGAACAACGATTTGAGATTAACTATAATTGCTATTATAATTTTTGAGCAAAATATACAGCCCATACAGAATGCTAAAAAAAAAGTAGGGCGTGATGCAGCAGCCAATGAGGTCTGTCTGTGCATCTGTCTGTAGCAATACTAAACAATATAAAAAATTAGTTAGGTAGAGCATGACAAACTTGGCCCATCCCTACCCCAATATAGTGATATTACACACACAGATTTGCCAGGACCAAGACATTTGGACAACTGGTGTCAAGAAGGGCAGCAAAGAAGCCACTTCTCTCTAAGAAAAACATTAAGGACAGACTGAAATTCTGCAGGAAGTACAAGGATTGAACAACAGAAAACTGGTGCAAAGTTATTTTCTCTAATGAAGCCCCCTCCAACTGTTTGGGACATCTGGAAAATCGATTGTCTGGAGAAGAAACAGGAGCAAATTTGGTGATGCATTTTCCAGCATGATGGAGCAGCATGTCACAAGGCAAGAGTGATAATGAAGCGGTTCTGAGATTATTACATTGACATTTTGGATCTGTGGCCCATAATCCCATAGAGAACCTGTGGTCAATCCTCAAAAGGCGAGAGGACAAGCAGAAGCCCACAAATTGAGATAAACTCTGAGCACATATAAAGCAAGAATGGATCCATCAGTCAGGATTTGGCTCAGAAGCAGATATCCAGCATGCCAGAGTGAATTACAGAGGTTATGAAGGACAGTGGTCAACATTTACATATATTGAATGATTTTGCCTATAAAGGCTAATCATTGTTTTCCAGTATACCATAGCAGTGCCAGTTCTAGTATACTATAGATGTGAATGAATAATCTACAAATACTGAAGCAGCAACTTGGCGAAACAATTTATGTCACTGGCAGTACTTTTGAACATGGCTGTATTTTGCTTTAAATTTGGTTTGGATGAATATGCACATATTTAAATCCATCAAGCCCTTTAACATCTACTATTCTTTAGATTTTTTTTCTTCTATATCTTTCAATTCTTGCTACTTGTTCCTCTGCAGACCAGCATGTTTACCATCTTAAAATTCTTGTTGTGGGTGTGTATCATGTGTTGCTGATCTCTAGTTTGTGATGTGACATCAAACACGCCCCATTCCCATGTGTCCCCTTCTGAACCTGCCTTGAACCTGTGACCTTAGCTTACCAACCCAGATCCTGAAAGGATTAGTTCACTTCAGAATTAAAATTTCCTGATAATTTACTCACCCCCATGTCATCCAGTATGTTCATGTCTTTCTTTCCTCAGTGGAAAAGAAATTAAGGTTTTAAAGGAAAACATTCCAGGATCTTTCTCCATATAGTGAACTTCACTGGGGTTCAACAGGTTGAAGGTCCAAATGTCAGTTTCAGTGCAGCTTCAAAGAGCTCTACATGATCCCAGACGAGGAATAAGGGTCTTAAGTGCAATGATCGGCCATTTTATAAAAAAATAATAAAAATGATATACTTTTTAACCACAAATGCTCTGCGATGCGCCATGCATTACGTAATCACGTTGGAAAGGTCATGCGTGATGTAGGCAGAAGTGCCGATCAAGTCAAACGGCAAACAACAATGTCGGATGATTTTGAAGTTGGGGGAGAAAATGAGATGGAGTTTTTCGCCCTACTGCGGTACTTCCGCCTACGTCACATGTGACCTTTACAACATGATTACGTAATGTGTGGCGGATCGCAGAGCAGTGCAAGATGAGCATTTGTGGTTAAAAAAAAAATTGTACATTTTATTTTTTTTTAGAAAATGACCGACCGTTTCACTAGATAAGTCCCTTATTCCTTGTCTGGGATCATGTAGAGCTCTTTGAAGCTGCACTGAAACTGCATTTCATTTCGGCAGAAGGAAGAAAGACATAAACATCTTGGATGACATGGGGGTGAGTAAATTATCAGAAAATTTTAACTCTGGAGTGAAATAATCCTTTAACCACTGCCTGAATCTCCATGAGCTCTTTCACTCTCACACTGTGTGTCTGTGTGTGTGTGTGTGTGTGTGTGTGTGTGTGTGTGTGTGTGTGTGTGTGTGTGTGTGTGTGTGTGGCTCCTTGATGGCTCCAGCAGTGTTCCTCCTCTTCTCACCCCCTGCGATTAGCATCTCTCCAGGAGGAAGTGAAGGCTTCAGGAAAGGAAGTTTGGGAACAGCAGGGCTCTATTGTGTGTTTTTTCTTTGGAATGCTATTAACTCTATTTTCCGCTGGTACTGAGACCCACTGACCCTAGTGACGTGGAGAAGCACTTTACTTCTAAAAATAAAACATCAATAGCATTAGTGACAATCATTTATACATTTCATCTCAGTGGACCCTCAGACCTTGTTAAGGTCAGACGCCATGTTTCATTTGGCATGAACGAAAACAAAGGGATAATGTGAAATCACTGAGGACAAATTGTTTGTTTCTCACCTAATTAGAGCTCTCTGGTTCGCTGTATGCTTGATGTTTATATGTTTAAACCAAGGAGGTCTATAATACCGGGAGCTTTCCGTTTGCATTCTCATTCATCTCAATTGCATTTGCTTGAATTATTTTGACAGGTATGACAATCCGGTGTGTGACTTCCCTGTATCTGGGTGATTCCATGAGTGGTTTCATCATGGTCACCAGGCTTCCTTATCATTATGCCCTTTAAAAGGAGCCATGTTACCACTCTTCAGTGGTCCTTCTTTTGTTGACCTTGTTTGTTTACTTTGTATTTTGTCTTTGTTACACTTACACTGGAGCCACAGTACATTACAGACCATGCATACACCTTACTCTACATTAGTGATTTTACTGCTGTTCCATTAGCACTCTTTTGCTTTATTTTCTTTATTTTGTTAATAAACCTTGAGTTAAATTCGACAACAGTGTGTGTCCCTTCTTTTGTTGCGGCCGTTTGGAGCCATGGATCATAACAAATGGGGGCTCGTCCGGGATCTGATAAATGATATCATATCGAATCACCATAAAATATATGTCGATAACGATGATAAGCTCTAGGCATTTTTACTCAATATGGATTAATATAAGAGCCAATCATACAGCAGAAATATGCAACAACAGCCAATCAGCGTGCAGCTTTTAACATTCACATCAAAGAGCAAAGTAAATTTCCTACGGCACTTTGCAAAGCAATCTCGACACAAGGACGACAAAAATGAGTGGAAGCAGTGACGAAAGTGAAACTGAATGACAAAAATGATGAAATTGTCAACAAAAAAAGGTAGCACAAATTCACTTATATGGAAGTGGTTTGGTTATTTGAAAAGCAACCAGGCACAGATTAAAACGATCTGTAAAAAATATGTCGTCAGATGGTGAAAAACAAGACTGGCAACACAACCAACCTATTCCATCACAGTGCTTCCCACACATACTCTGCGTCCCAATCTGCTCCCTAGCTTCCTAAGTCGTGAATCAGTATATCATGTAAATGAATGTGGCCGACTCCCTGATCAGTGCCCTGACTACTGAACTAGGGAGCTGATTGAGACGCACACATAGACTTTACTTGAGCGGGCCGCCCAGGTATATTAACGGCCGCCCAAGTATATTTGGAGACACATTTATGCTTTTATTATTTTTATCCTCTCATACTTTTGTATCCGCCCAAGATAATGAAACCATCCGTGATTGATTAACTAGTGGAAAATCTCCCCTCGCTCTGCATGTTTCGTACCTGCTCGTTATGTGTGCGTCAGAACTGTTTACTCCCGCTGACATTCCCACGTGCGCTGCAGAGATGCGGTGGATATTTCACAAAGAGCGATGCAAGTCACAAAGCGGCGCGATTGCGCTTTCTACAGGCTCGCCCAACAACGCTTCACACTGCTTCAAAGTGATTCTCAATCAATGAAAAGTGCAGATTTATGCCAAGCGATTGCTAATGAACTCAGGTTGATTAATTATTACAATGTCTACTTTATGGCCTTTATATAAAATGTTTTAGCCGGTTGTAAGAATTTACAATAGAGTACCCCAGGGATGACGCGTTTTTGTAAGCCAACCCGGAAGTCAGCAGCGCACGGGTTCCCTCGGTTGAAAGCCTATGCATTTTTCCCATAGACTTTTGGAAAATCGCAGAAAATAAGCTCTGTGTTTAACAAAGGGTTGTGACACTTACACGTTTTGTCTATCAAGATAATCTTTACAAGTTAAAACAACATAAATACATTTTGAAGCCTAAATAAAGTGGTCAGATATAAAAAGCTAACAGGAGGATATAAACGGACTACAGCACACCATAGTCGCGGATCAACGTCGTCACCACCAAGCTTCCTCAAACTGTATTTAAAAAACAACTTTATTTAAAAACATGCTCGCTGATTACGATCTGCGCTGTGTATGAATACTTATCCACTTTTTCATGAGAAATGCAGTCCAAATGTCCTGTTTGTCATGATGACGTCTAAAGTCCCCGCCAAAGGAAGTAGTCCATTTTAGCAATTTGTTAGCAACCGCCATTTTTAAGACACGGTAAAGGTTTAAAAAATCACAAGCGGGTTATAACTGGTGTGATTTATGTCATAGATCAAAACGTGAAAATATTTAGAGGCTTTGTTAACCACAGACCTTATTTCAGGCGATTTAGCAAAAACCCATTCAAAAAACCCATTGACTTTAGAGCGATGGAACCGAAAGTCCTAAAATGCTAACTCGCTTCCGGGTTTTGCCTACAAAAATGCATCATCCCTGAGGTAATCTATTGTGTAGACATTTCAAAATAAGAGTCCCAGTGTATTTCAGGCTTGTTTATAATTAAAAGTCACACGCTAAGTTAGTAAATTGTCTTAATTTTTAAGGCCAAATGTGTAATCTGTTTTTGTTAATAAACTATACTTTAAAATGTAATTAATAAACCCTCAAATTTGTGTGGCTTCAGTCATGGGATACTCTTTTAAAGCTGGCAACATTAACAGTTTATATATCGAAATATATATCATTATCGATCAATATGGGAAAAAATTATCAAGATTACATTTTTGCCATATCGCCCAGCCCTACTACAAAAGTGATAACATGGCTCCTTTTAAAGGGCATAACGATAAGGAAGCCAGGTGACAATGATGAAACCACTCATGGAATCACCCATCATCCAGATATGGGGGAGTCATACACTGGATCGTCACACAGGGTACACACATTTTTGAAAGGGCGTCAATAGGGAAAGATGCTTTTTGCAGTCAGATGGTGTCGTCTTTAAAACATCTACAAACAGGGGCTCATTGATGACCAGCCAAAGCACTTTCAGGCTCTTATTGGCTGGCAGGATGGAGACTATTTGTCTATAAGAGCTGAAGCTGGCAGTCTGAGTCCTGCTGATCTGGCAGACATGAGTCAGGCTGGGGAGTTTTGCTGTGAAACTGTGGTCAAGCTGTGATTGTCCAGTTCTGTTTCTCTCACAAGAAAACTCTCCTTGCATTGTATGAAAATTGTATTTTCTTGTTATTTTTTGTATTTTTTAACTGTACAAAATTTAATTTTGTGATTCTTGTTATTTTTTTTAATAAGATTAGCTAATTGAAGGTGTAGTTCATGCAAAAAATGAAAATGTCCCTCATGTTGTTTCAAACCTGTGTGATTCTCTTTCTTCTGTGGAACATAAAAAAAGAATGTGATTTTTCATGATCGGTCATCACCGTCACTTCAGAGTACTTGTGCACCCTAATCGGATGCCAGTTTTTGTCTAGGTTTGTGCATGGATGATTTTCTCTCTGTCTAGATTTGATTGTAACACAGTGTTTGTCTTCTGCAGGTCTGTACACTGACGCGACAGATCCGGACGCTCTACCCCTCTATACCTGCACACGCGCTGAGAGACGCCCAGAGTCTGTTTGTGCAAGAGGTGAAACGCACACACACACACACACACACACACACACATACATGCAAAACACTTTTTATTAGTCCAGAACTTTACTCTCTCTCACTTACTTACATTTCACCATCTCAGTCGAAGTCAGATGTGTGTGTGTACAGCACTTATTGTTCTTTAACCGTATTTGACACACATACTCACTGCACTCAAAGGATTTCCTCTGATGTTTGTAGAGAAGACTTTGTCCGAGATTGACCTTCATGTCACGTAACACACTCACTCCTAGTCGAGTGGAGAATAGTGCTCTATTGTTCTACAGATATTTCCACTTCTCTGTTAAACTGACTGCCAGATAGGTATAAACTCATGGGATACTCCCCAAATTTTTAAGTACATACACACACACACACACACACACACACACACACACACACACACACACACACACACACACACACACACACACACACCGATGATACTGGCTGTTCTCCAGTAGAATATATTGAGCAGATGGTTTACTGCGAGATTTCTAAACCTAGAGATCTTCCTCTCTGTCTGCTGTTTACGTGACAAGCTACCTTCAAAAGAGACTGAAAAAAATACGTTAACAATCACCATTTCCCTTGACACCTTGCAACATATTAACACTGTAAAGCCTGACATATGAAACAATAGTCAGGAAAAAAAAAATGGAACATAGAGATTTCAGCCACACAGTATTATTATTTCTGTCTTACAATAATTCATATTATCACAGAAGTAATGGGATAAAAGTTTAAAGTTGGGATATAAACACTGATGTCTACAGTAGTGATCAAAATAGAGCAAATCACCTTTTGAAAGTAACATGACGGTTCAAAAAAAGATTGTATTAGTTACATCATTACACCAGTAGGTGGCGACAAGTGACTGTTTAAAATGTGTTTGTCATTGAATCATTCATTCAAGAGATACGTTCAAAAAAGGCTGATTCATCCAGTAATGAAACAAATGAAGTCTTTGTGATTCATTAATTTATTCACCATTTTTTAAATAATTAATTCAAATTACATAAAATCATATAAATATCAGTCATCACTCTATATCTGGCAATAATATGTCTTAGTAAGATGATATTTAAATGCTTAGTTTTATGATCAAAGCTCTGTAGTTTTAAAACTTATAATGCAATGCAATAAAATGATGATTAATAATAAATGTTTATGTCTAATATACCTATGATGCCTAAAATCTTGCCTGTGTGTGTGTGTGTGTGTGTGTGTGTGAATATTGAGTGGTTCCTCTTTTCCACTTGTTTTGATCTATTAAAAAAGGGTTTTAATGCTCCTGCTTTTCATCTCCTTTCCGCTCTTCCTAAAAAATCAGATTGGACACAGAGCAAAGGATTGAGGGGATAAATGAGATCTTTTTGAGCACTCGGTGACTTTGCATAAAACAGTGACCCAAAATAGTAATGCTGTAGTGTAGACTTTCTTTTCCTGTCAGAAAGGAGAAAAGCAGTGGAAGATGTGGTTGCGGTCAGATCGTTTGAGACGCTCAGGTTCAGTTCCGCTTGCAGATTCGTTCTGATGCCGTTCCAGACTCCTTCAGTAGTTTCCTGTCCAGTGCCCACTCTTCATTATTTAAATTGACAAAACATGTACATTGCTAACATATACATTAATAGTTTATGTGCACACATCAAATTAAAGTATAGTATTTATTAATATTTTGATTTTATATATATGTATATACAAATTTTCCATATTTTAGTTATTTCCATTTTAGTTTGTTTTAGTAATTTTTTTTTGTCAGTTTAATTCATTTTTTTAAATAAGTCAATATATGTTTTTTTTTGTTTCACTTTAGTTATTTTCAATTTTAGTTTTTAATTTTATTTTAGTACTTAACCTTCAGAAACATTGCCTTGACAACTAACTGAAGTAAATTAAATAAATCAAGTTTTTTTTAAATATATTGTTACTATTTAATATATTTAGTTACTATTAATTATATTTCAAATAGCATAAATATATTTAAAAGTTTTCTTTACAATTCAAAACAAGTTTTCAAAAATTTAAATTGTATACAAACTCATTTTTTCTCCTTTTTATAGTTGACACTAGTGCTATCAAATTGATTAATTGCGAATAATCACATCTAATATAAATGTTTGTAAATGTGTATAAACACACACACAAATTATATATTTACAAGTTTTATGTTAAATGCTACTAGTCGTGATTAATCAATTTGACAGCTCTAATTTACACATTGACTCTTATAGCGCTTTTGACACTTTTTTAAAGTAAGGGCAGTAGAGAGAATGGACAGGACATCATAGGAGAGAGAAAGAATGCACTGGACCAGAACTGAACCCACATCTCCCGCTTGAGCAGCACAGCTTAATGTGTCCACGCTCACGCCAAGATCACAGATCCACATCGCTTCGGCTGTTAAATTCATCTGCCGAGACTTGTAATAGTGAGAGTTTGTGTAAAAACTTCATTGCAGTTGTACATGCTAATGCTAATAATGTTAATGATGTTGTGTTTGTTCTTACAGTGCATCAAGTCTTACATCTCCGACTGGCATGTTGTCAACTACAAATATGAGGATTATTCCAGCGACTTCCGTCAGCTTCCCATGTAAGAACCCAAACTAGACCGAAACACGTTACGGCCTGTGTGACTGATTATAGCTGCATGGACAGAGGACTGCAGGCTGTCATATTGTGTGTGTGTGTGTGTGTGTGTGTGTGTGTGTGTGTGTGTGTAGGTGTGTGTGTGTGTGTGTGTGTGTGTGTGTGTGTGTGTGTGTGTGTGTGTGTGTGTGTGTGTGTGTGTGTGTGTGTGCACATTTTTATGACATATCAGGACACAAATTTGTATAGTGACATGGGTATGACATAGGTATTACAAGGAGAGGGTGACTTATGAGGACATTACCCCATGTCCCCATTTTTCAAAAAGCTTATAAATCATACATGAGAAAGTAAAAATGTGCACAGTTTCCTTTGATGGGTAGGTTTAGGTGTAGGTTTGGTGTAGGGTGATAAAAAATACGGTTTGTACAGTATAAAAACCATTACACCTATTGAATGTCCCCACAATTCACAAAAATGAACGTGAGTGTGATTGTCAGCTCTTGGAAAGATGTTTGTGTTGGCGAGAGCAGGAAATGTGTTTTGCTGGGTAACAATAGAGCAGAGGAGCAGTGAGTGAGGTCATCATCTCCACACACACACAAACACACAAAAACGCGCGCACACACACCTTTAACTATTTAAATGGCCCTCTGTTTTTATGATACACAGTTGATCAGGATGAGAGGGCAGCCAAAATCTGATTACCTGGAAAAAGAAACATAAAAACTTTCATTAAGAAGTCATACCAAAACTTTACATAAAGATGAACAGAAAAGAATATTATGTAGACATAAATACATTCCAATATATCACAAATATATTTTCTCTCATCAGTGTTGAAAACAGTTGTGCTGCTTCATATTTCTGTGGAAACAGTGAAAAATGTTTTTTTGATGAATTGAAAGTTCAAAAGAACAACATTTATTTGAAATCGAATCTTTTGTAATATTAAAAAAAAAAGTCTTTACTGTCACTTTTGATCAATTTAATGCATCCTTGCTGAATAAAAGAATTAATTTCCCCCCAAAAAATGCACTGAATGGTGGTGTGAGTGTTGTTATTCTGATGTGAATCTGATCTGTGTTTGTTTTGTACACAGCAAAGTGTCCAGACCTGATAATTTAGCTCAGCATGTTTTTGAGGTGGATGAAGACGTTGATAAAGATGAGGTAAATCAAACGCACACACAAACACATCTTCTAGCTCTGTGGCCCTCTGGTTGAACTCTGAACCTGTGGTCAGATTTAAGTGATGTTTTCTCTCTCTGATAAATCCTGTGGCATTGTGGGTGACAGACATCAGCGGGCTCAATTACAACATTCGCAGTGCTTCATGGGAGTGGGTGGAACTAAAGATACCACAGCTGAAACTACTAGCCTAACTAATTTAAATTTAAAACATTATTAAAGACAAGTAAACAGTCAGTAATAAAATAAGAACGAACAATCAAATTACAAGCAAAAACACAAATAAATACAATATAACAAAGATACAAATGAAATAAACAGTGCTTTTTCAGGTAGGCCTGAGTAGTTTCAGGTACAGAAATTGAATAAAGCAAATGTAAAATAACACTGCATAGTCTTCACTGTATAAATTAAACATCCTTATAATTTAATCCTTATTAAAGTTAGAAAAGTTACTCAGTCAAGAGCAACAAGTGATTTTTTTTCTTTGTCTTTTGTTGTTTGATTAACATTAAAAGCAGCAGGAATATTAGAGCAAATGCACGGATCTAATATACTGATACTGCTACACGTGTGTTTACTTTCTCAACTCTTTATGTTCACCTAGGACATAACTGACTATGTTTACTAGGATACAAGAAGACGTGAAAAAGAGCTCAGTTTAGTATTCGCATGCTGTCTGAGGCACGGCTTTCTGGGAGCGCTTCGGTTGTGTGCGCACAAAACTTTCCACACTGTAACGAGTAATGAAATAAGCTCCCTTTTGCATATTCTTGTGCTTGAATATTTAAATTGTCAAGGCTTAAACTTTCGTGACAATGCTGTGCTGGCCCGTCAATTGTCCCGAGCGTCGTTCATGTTCACCGTTTCATACACTCGCCAACGCTGATTTTTACTCACATTTGCCACTTGGCGAGGCCCTGTTTATAAGTTATCTTTCAAAATCAAGTTTTTACTTATGGAACCCGACTGTTGCACTCTATAATAAAGCAAGTACATTTCAAAATAAGAGTCCTGTGTATTTCAGGCCTGTTTATAATTAAAAGACCCATATTATTCATACATTTTTTTGAAGGTGAAATATTTAAAAACCTAGTCTGTTTTTGTATTCTAATTAATGAAATCATTTTTCTTGTAACTATTTCCTTTTAACCCTTACCCCCTTTTTTGATAAATGTTTATTGCGCCTGTACAGTGTTTTAGGAGCGCATGTGCACCTTGGGAAAAAGTAAGGATCAAGCCCTGAGACATGCTGTGAAGCTCACCTCAAATATTTCTGCTTTGCACTAAAGGCGTGTATTTTAATAGTAGCCATAGTTTTGAGGATGAAGTAAGTCAGGATGCCAGTATTGGGATGAACTAACACAAATTCCATCTTGATACCACAGACCCCCTAGTGTCTTGTACTGAAATACTTACCATTTTTTGTATAACTCAAAGTTAATAGAAATCCATCCCAAATTCCTTCTCTATCATTGCTTGAGGGATTGTGGGCAGTATTACTCCAAAATATAATTGTGGCTTTTTCTTTTAATATTTTAAACATGCTATAATACAAGATGCACTAATACTGATGTCACATAATATTTAGGATAATATGTAAGTTGTACTGCAGTAAGTCTCTCTGAGTGGATCCAGGTTTCCAGGTTTTCCCAGAATGGACATGACCTGACATAATCCCTTCTGGCTCGTCCTTCCCAGAATTCTTCTTTCCATGAATGCTGCCCACCTATTTAATTCTACTAATCAGCTTCCCACTCAAGTTTGAGTCACGTTTCTTATTTTAGCCCAAATGTGTGCAGTACGACAGACTGAAATATAACTCAGGTCGTAGGTTTGAGGAATTCAGTGTGTTATTGTGCAGAGTTTTGGCCTGTACTGTGGACTCAACTCTTGAGTTACTGTTGGACTCATTTGTCTAATTTGGTTGCTGACTGATTTCTTGTGTTTATAGAAAGTTTGTGTGATAATGAGTGTGTTTTGGCATTACAGTAAACACAGCCAATCGCTGATGACCGTCCAACAGCACAGCCAATCATAACAGCTCGCCACATCAAGGTTTTACATCACAGCCCGTCAGAATCTTAGGCTGTTTTCACAAACTTTAACATTTATTAGTGATGGTTGCTGATGTTTGCATTCACTTTTACTAGTGCTCATATTTAAAGTAAAATTACAGAGCTTTGATAATAAAACTAAACATTAAATATCATATTACTAATACATATTATTGGCAGATATAGAGTGTTGACTGAGATTTATATAATTTTATGTAAGCAGTCGCTATACTGTCAACCCTGGCAACCACCCAGAATGCCCTAGCATGGCAGCTAGGTTTACATAGGCAAACATCACTCACATTTTCTTCAGAACATATACAAATATAGATTTCTTGCATGATGTCTCTTTGGTAATAAAAACAAAGCCTTGTGAGAAAGTGTGAATCTAAGCACTTTTCACACAAGTCCTGACAGTCCAAGACTGCACAGTCACTCTGGCTGTATTTTGATATCTGCTGACTGGAAACCTCAGATAGTGTGTGTTTGTTGAGAGAAGGCAGTTCTGTGAGGTCTATGAAGCATCCAGACTCCCTTTGCCCACCCACACAATCACAGCAAAAGCATTTCATCTGTTAATCTCTGTTGTGTGTGTGGTTTGTTTATATCTGCAGAGTGTCAAGAGTAAAGCGATAAGGAGTGTTCAACTGGTGATTCAGAAACAAACTGACCCATTGTGCTAAAGTTTAACCTTCTATTGTTCTTGAAGGGTCTTTTCAGCATGGGGCCCATAGTGTGGCCCATTTCACAGCTGAAAGACACAAAAGCCTGTTCACAGCAAGAACGATAACTATAAAGACAACTATAATGATGACTATATTAGCATCCACACCAGTTATGTTATGTAATAACCTTGAACTGCAGTTATGTCATCTGCCACTTTAAAAGCAGGATGGATTCTGATTGGCTGTCAATGTTTTTATTGTTCATCAGCTGAAAGAAAGTTTCTTAGCAGGACATACCAATACAGTGTCATGGCAGTTAATTTATGTTTACGCTTTGGTGAATTTGTATGAATTTGTACAATCTTATTTGTATTTTGTACTACTGCGTATGTCCCACTGAGGTTATTTTTAAAAAAAAAACAAATCATGTTTTCATACAAATTATTGCAAATTCATACAAAATCATCAGCAACTAGTAAAATGTAATTCATAGCATACAGTACTCCAGATGTGAAAAGATCCAGATGTGTTCTTTGAATCAGGTTGATCTGAGGTTCTGTGTGTTCTTTGAATCAGGATTATCTGAGGTTCTGTGCGTTCTTTGAATCAGGTTTATCTGAGGTTCTGTAGTGTTCTTTGAATCAGGTTTATCTGAGGTTCAGTAGTGTTCTTTGAATCAGGATTATCTGAGGTTCTGTGTGTTCTTTGAATCAGGTTTATCTGAGGTTCTGTGCATTCTTTGAATCAGGTTTATCTGAGGTTCTGTAGTGTTCTTTGAATCAGGTTTATCTGAGGTTCTGTGTGTTCTTTGAATCAGGTTTATCTGAGGTTCTGTAGTGTTCTTTGAATCAGGTTTATCTGAGGTTCTGTAGTGTTCTTTGAATCAGGTTTATCTGAGGTTCTGTAGCGTTCTTTGAATCAGGTTTATCTGAGGTTCTGTAGCGTTCTTTGAATCAGGTTTATCTGAGGTTCTGTAGCGTTCTTTGAATCAGGTTTGTCTGAGGTTCTGTAGCGTTCTTTGAATCAGGTTTGTCTGAGGTTCTGTAGTGTTCTTTGAATCAGGTTTATCTGAGGTTCTGTAGCGTTCTTTGTATCGGGTTATCTGAGGTTCTGTAGTTCTTTGAATCAGGATTATCTGAGGTTCTGTAGCGTTCTTTGAATCAGGTTTATCTGAGGTTCTGTGTGTTCTTTGAATCAGGTTTATCTGAGGTTCTGTGTATTCTTTGAATCAGGTTTATCTGAGGTTCTGTGTGTTCTTTGAATCAGGTTTATCTGAGGTTCTGTAGTGTTCTTTGAATCAGGTTTATCTGAGGTTCTGTAGTGTTCTTTGAATCAGGTTTATCTGAGGTTCTGTGTGTTCTTTGAATCAGGTTTATCTGAGGTTCTGTAGCGTTCTTTGAATCAGGTTTATCTGAGGTTCTGTAGCGTTCTTTGAATCAGGTTTATCTGAGGTTCTGTAGTGTTCTTTGAATCAGGTTTATCTGAGGTTCTGTAGTGTTCTTTGAATCAGGTTTATCTGAGGTTCTGTAGCGTTCTTTGTATCGGGTTATCTGAGGTTCTGTAGTTCTTTGAATCAGGATTATCTGAGGTTCTGTAGCGTTCTTTGAATCAGGATTATCTGAGGTTCTGTGTGTTCTTTGAATCAGGTTTATCTGAGGTTCTGTGTGTTCTTTGAATCAGGATTATCTGAGGTTCTGTAGTGTTCTTTGAATCAGGATTATCTGAGGTTCTGTGTGTTCTTTGAATCAGGTTTATCTGAGGTTCTGTGTGTTCTTTGAATCAGGATTATCTGAGGTTCTGTAGCGTTCTTTGAATCAGGATTATCTGAGGTTCTGTGTGTTCTTTGAATCAGGTTTATCTGAGGTTCTGTGTGTTCTTTGAATCAGGTTTATCTGAGGTTCTGTAGCGTTCTTTGAATCAGGTTTATCTGAGGTTCTGTAGCGTTCTTTGAATTAGGTTTATCTGAGGTTCTGTAGCGTTCTTTGAATCAGGATTATCTGAGGTTCTGTGTGTTCTTTGAATCAGGTTTATCTGAGGTTCTGTGTGTTCTTTGAATCAGGATTATCTGAGGTTCTGTAGTGTTCTTTGAATCAGGATTATCTGAGGTTCTGTGTGTTCTTTGAATCAGGTTTATCTGAGGTTCTGTGTGTTCTTTGAATCAGGTTTATCTGAGGTTCTGTAGCGTTCTTTGAATCAGGTTTATCTGAGGTTCTGTAGCGTTCTTTGAATCAGGATTATCTGAGGTTCTGTAGTGTTCTTTGAATCAGGTTTATCTGAGGTTCTGTGTGTTCTTTGAATCAGGTTTATCTGAGGTTCTGTGTGTTCTTTGAATCAGGTTTATCTGAGGTTCTGTAGCGTTCTTTGAATCAGGTTTATCTGAGGTTCTGTAGCGTTCTTTGAATCAGGATTATCTGAGGTTCTGTGTGTTCTTTGAATCAGGTTTATCTGAGGTTCTGTGCGTTCTTTGAATCAGGATTATCTGAGGTTCTGTGTGTTCTTTGAATCAGGTTTATCTGAGGTTCTGTAGCGTTCTTTGAATCAGGTTTATCTGAGGTTCTGTAGCGTTCTTTGAATCAGGTTTATCTGAGGTTCTGTAGCGTTCTTTGAATCAGGATTATCTGATGTTCTGTGTGTTCTTTGAATCAGGTTTATCTGAGGTTCTGTGTGTTCTTTGAATCAGGTTTATCTGAGGTTCTGTAGCGTTCTTTGAATCAGGATTATCTGAGGTTCTGTAGTGTTCTTTGAATCAGGATTATCTGAGGTTCTGTGTGTTCTTTGAATCAGGTTTATCTGAGGTTCTGTGTGTTCTTTGAATCAGGTTTATCTGAGGTTCTGTAGCGTTCTTTGAATCAGGTTTATCTGAGGTTCTGTAGCGTTCTTTGAATCAGGTTTATCTGAGGTTCTGTGTGTTCTTTGAATCAGGTTTATCTGAGGTTCTGTGTGTTCTTTGAATCAGGTTTATCTGAGGTTCTGTAGCGTTCTTTGAATCAGGATTATCTGAGGTTCTGTAGTGTTCTTTGAATCAGGATTATCTGAGGTTCTGTGTGTTCTTTGAATCAGGTTTATCTGAGGTTCTGTGTGTTCTTTGAATCAGGTTTATCTGAGGTTCTGTAGCGTTCTTTGAATCAGGTTTATCTGAGGTTCTGTAGCGTTCTTTGAATCAGGTTTATCTGAGGTTCTGTGTGTTCTTTGAATCAGGTTTATCTGAGGTTCTGTGCGTTCTTTGAATCAGGATTATCTGACGTTCTGTAGTGTTCTTTGAATCAGGATTATCTGAGGTTCTGTGTGTTCTCTAAATCAGGTTATCTGAGGATCTGTAGCATTCTTTGAATCAGGTTATCTGAGGATCTGTAGCATTCTTTGAATCAGGTTTATCTGAGGTTCTGTGTGTTCTTTGAATCAGGATTATCTGAGGTTCTGTGCGTTCTTTGAATCAGGTTTATTTGAGGTTCTGTAGCGTTCTTTGAATCATGTTTATCTGAGGTTCTGTAGCGTTCTTTGAATCAGGTTATCTGAGGATCTGTAGCGTTCTTTGAATCAGGTTGATCTGAGGTTCTGTAGCGTTCTTTGAATCAGGTTTATCTGAGGTTCTGTGTGTTCTTTGAATCAGGATTATCTGAGGTTCTGTGTGTTCTTTGAATCAGGATTATCTGAGGTTCTGTGCGTTCTTTGAATCAGGTTTATCTGAGGTTCTGTGTGTTCTTTGAATCAGGATTATCTGAGGTTCTGTGTGTTCTTTGAATCAGGATTATCTGAGGTTCTGTGCGTTCTTTGAATCAGGTTTATCTGAGGTTCTGTGTGTTCTTTGAATCAGGATTATCTGAGGTTCTGTGCGTTCTTTGAATCAGGTTTATCTGAGTTTCTGTAGCGATCTTTGAATCAGGTTTATCTGAGTTTCTCTAGTGTTCTTTGAATCAGGATTATCTGAGGTTCTGTGTGTTCTTTGAATCAGGTTTATCTGAGGTTCTGTGTGTTCTTTGAATCAGGTTTATCTGAGGTTCTGTAGCGTTCTTTGAATCAGGTTTATCTGAGGTTCTGTAGCGTTCTTTGAATCAGGATTATCTGAGGTTCTGTAGTGTTCTTTGAATCAGGATTATCTGAGGTTCTGTGTGTTCTTTGAATCAGGTTTATCTGAGGTTCTGTGTGTTCTTTGAATCAGGTTTATCTGAGGTTCTGTAGCGTTCTTTGAATCAGGTTTATCTGAGGTTCTGTAGCGTTCTTTGAATCAGGATTATCTGAGGTTCTGTGTGTTCTTTGAATCAGGTTTATCTGAGGTTCTGTGCGTTCTTTGAATCAGGATTATCTGACGTTCTGTAGTGTTCTTTGAATCAGGATTATCTGACGTTCTGTAGTGTTCTTTGAATCAGGATTATCTGAGGTTCTGTGTGTTCTCTAAATCAGGTTATCTGAGGATCTGTAGCATTCTTTGAATCAGGTTATCTGAGGTTCTGTAGCGTTCTTTGAATCAGGTTTATCTGAGGTTCTGTGTGTTCTTTGAATCAGGATTATCTGAGGTTCTGTGCGTTCTTTGAATCAGGTTTATCTGAGGTTCTGTAGCGTTCTTTGAATCAGGTTATCTGAGGATCTGTAGCGTTCTTTGAATCAGGTTGATCTGAGGTTCTGTAGCGTTCTTTGAATCAGGTTTATCTGAGGTTCTGTGTGTTCTTTGAATCAGGATTATCTGAGGTTCTGTGTGTTCTTTGAATCAGGATTATCTGAGGTTCTGTGCGTTCTTTGAATCAGGTTTATCTGAGGTTCTGTGTGTTCTTTGAATCAGGATTATCTGAGGTTCTGTGCGTTCTTTGAATCAGGTTTATCTGAGTTTCTGTAGCGTTCTTTGAATCAGGTTTATCTGAGTTTCTCTAGTGTTCTTTGAATCAGGATTATCTGAGGTTCTGTGTGTTCTTTGAATCAGGTTTATCTGAGTTTCTGTAGCGTTCTTTGAATCAGGTTTATCTGAGTTTCTCTAGTGTTCTTTGAATCAGGATTATCTGAGGTTCTGTGTGTTCTTTGAATCAGGTTTATCTGAGGTTCTGTGTGTTCTTTGAATCAGGTTATCTGAGGTTATGTGTGTTCTTTGAATCAGGTTTATCTGAGGTTCTGTAGTGTTCTTTGAATCAGGTTTATCTGAGGTTCTGTTCAGTTGTGAGTCTGGATTCTGTTCTTTCTCCCTTATTTGACTCCCACTTTTTTTCTATCTGCAGGATCAAACAGACAAGCGTTAGACTGTCATCACAAAACTATCTCTTGTTTTTGTGTTTGTGTGTGTGTAAAGGACACGGCCTCTCTCAGCTCTCAGAAGGGTGGTCTCATTAAACAGGGCTGGCTGCATAAGGGCAACGTCAACAGTGCCATCAGTGTCACCATGAGGGTGAGACTCAATTCTGAAGAGATGTTATGTCTATGCACGTGTTTGCATTTCATGTCTCATTTGCACTCTTCTTTTTTCACTCAGTCATTTAAAAGAAGGTATTTCCACCTGACGCAGCTGGGCGACGGGTCATATAATCTCAATTTCTACAAGGATGAGAAGATCAACAAAGAGCCCAAAGGAACCATCTTCCTGGACTCCTGTATGGGAGTGGTGCAGGTGTGAAGACAAACTCAAATGTTTCCTCCATTTTTTTAGAAATCATCATGGTATTGATGTCACAACCATGAACTCATTGTTTTTAATTGCGGTTGTCCTAAAACATTTAAGTATATTCTTTTAAAATATATTTCCATAATAAGTCTTTTTTTAAAAGTATGCTGAAGTGTACTTTAAAACAGAACTGTTCATAGAATAGAAAGGAGAGCTGAGCATTATGGGAAGGCAAAGAAAGGAGAGATTGAGGGATGAAAGAGCTCTTCTCCCTGTGTTTTGATAATTGATAAGCATTCTTTCTGGGAGTGAATTGTCCACATACACTCCCAAAATAAAACGCTACACCCACACCCGGCCCCCCGAGTTATTTTAGTGTGGAATTCTCTGGAACCTGTGGCCATAATCACTCATAGGTATGGTCAACAAACCAGCATCACACCCTTCATGCGTTGCTTTGTCATTATCTGTAATGAGTTGTATCCGTTAAATTAGCCCTCTGACCTCTGACCTCTGACACACCCCTCACCTCGCCTCCACACAACACTTACTAAAAGGAACAGAAGAGGAAAGAATGTAACTGCGTTATCCCAAAATATGTTTATAAAATGTCATTAAATGTCTTAATTTAAATGTAAATATATTATGTACATTTTATAATTTGTTTTTCTATATTACAATAATTATATGTATATATAACATTTAGGCTATTTTTAATTAAAAAACTTTTTTTTTTTTTTTTCTCCGTACTGTATTTTTACTTTACTGTTTTACTCATTAGATTCATTTATGAGAATCTAGTGGGTCATCCTTCAGAATAATGAACTTAAAAAAAAAATTAAGCTTTTGATAAATGTGCTTAATTGTCATGAAAAAGTCAAAATGCAAAAATCGTAGTTGTCCTACAAATTGGCTTCATTTTCTTTATGAAAAATAGAAGTTCTTTCATTTCTTTTGGCTTCGGACCCAAACATGTTTTCATACAATTCACACATTCATATCCTACTTATAAACACATGAAACTTCCTGTCAGAGTCACAGTGAAGGCGTGGATGGTTTTGATCTCAGCTCATTCTGTTTGGCTAAGGTACACATACCCACATGGCCTCTGGTGCAGCAGAAATCCCCAACTGCTCAGGGGTCAAAAGTTGGACTCCTGCATTTCTCTTTGGTTGTCTTTGCCTGACCAAATGCCCCTGGTCTTATGTTTTGAAACCCATCCCTTTAAAGACACTTAACCACGCTGTAAGTCCTGCCCTGGGACGGCTCGGGAATCTGTCAGCCTCCATATGGAAATCATCTCACTCATTTCCCAGGCTTCTGGGAAGGTTTTACATGGTTTAAATTGTACCAATGATAATCTGAATGTCTTGGTTCACTAGACATCGGCAGGTGCATGTTCATTTCTATCCGTTTTTTATATGTATTGAAATCAATTTTTCTTTGCATGTAGAACAATCGTGTGCGGAGGTTTGCGTTCGAGCTGAAGATGCAGGATAAGAGTGGCTATGTTCTGGCCGCAGACTCCGAGAGCGAGATGGAGGACTGGATCGGCACCCTCAACCGGATCCTCAACAGCAGTTTTGAGCTGGCCATGCAGGACAAGAGGAATGGAGACTTACATGACGGTGTGTGTTTATCCAGATTATACAGAACCCTTAGTCATATGTTCATTTTAGTCACATTCCTGAATCAAACACACACACAAACCACTGACCTCCACACATGGGAGTGACTGTATACACAATGACCAGAGAGTCACTGTGGTTACTGTGTGGTGTAATGACGTTCTTCCGTCTATCTCTGTTGTAGATGATGAACAGGGGAAAAGCGATCACTCTTCTAGCAGTATGGACAGTTTTCAGGTAAGTCACACTTCAGTAATCATGGTACACTCGATCTGTAGCTAGACTATTGTGTTCACACTTGGCAGGTTTGGTTGGATTAAAACGAACTCTGGGTGCGATTGCTCTCTTAGTGCGGTTCATTTGAATAAGTGTGAACACAACACAGGCCAAAGACATCTAAACAAACCAAAAACAGGATGTGATGTCATAAGAAGCTACCTTTTTTGGTCTGGACCAAAAGAACCAAAAGAAACTCTTATAACAATGAATCTCTTATTTACATAACGTCCTTATTTTTTTATAATGAGAGGATTTGTGCGTGCAGAACACAGCACTTGACAAACTCCAGCTTTGAACCGTGAGTGATTGTAATTTAACCCTTAAATGCATACCTCGGGTCTTTAGTGACCCGGGACGTCATTCACTACCCTCCTCCTCATTTATTTTTTAAAGTTAGACATCAACCTTCTTGGTATTCCTCAATCAATTCATTATAAAGAATATAACAAGAAAAAAATCATAAAATTATAAAAGAATGCCTATTTTTGTATTCATTTTTTGTAAAAATTGTATAGGGTCACTAATGACCCGAGGTATGTATGAGTGTACGTATATTTTTTCTGCACAACAATAATTGAATCTTAGATGACAGAATAAGTGCAATTCACCTTTATTCCACAAGGTGGCAATGTCTGATACACAATGCTGAAGTGACGACTCATTTAGACAGAAAATGAAATAATAAGAAAAACATGAAATGGCTCAGTGATTTACTGCAGAGCAAGTACTGAACGCAATCAAATATGACTGTAACTGTTACAGGATGAATCTGGTGAAGCTGTTTGCAATTGAAATATTGATTTTGAAGATGTTGAAAATTATATAGTTTTAAGAATATGTTTGAGATCGCGAATGGGCTCATATTCGTGACCTCAAACATAAAACTAGCCTATTATTTGCTGAATGTACTGGGAAATGAGCTCTGACGAGGACAGTGATGATGGCATAAAACATCTGCTCAAACTGAACCCTTCCAAGCTCCAAAAGGTAACAAAATACGATTTATTTTATTCTTCTGCAATTGTTACCCTAATATCAGAGGAGTTTTATATTATCACAACAGGTAGAGATCCTTCCATGTTTGATATAGATTCGGGTCGATAAAGACCCGAATATGTAAGAATGATTGGCGAAACAGACATGCATTTAAGGTTTAAACACCTCTGATTGGCCATTGCATTCAAGAACTCAACAGATACGCCTGTGATTGGCTACACTGCTCAATGCTGCAAAAACACATTGTAAATAGAAACCTTTGACGCTCTCCAGAGCACAAACACAGATACGCACTGGATTGTTTGCCAAATCACCAGCAATAAATGTGACCGCACCTTTACTCTAAAACAATCATTTTGTTGGTCAAAGTACCTTGTAAACTAAACCTTTTTACCCAGATTAGTAATAAAATCCTCATTGTACAGTATTGTCCTAATAATACTTTATTGTCTGACCTCTCAGAAATCTATATTATAAGAGATGTGATAATATATAACATATTAGATTTAATATTTAATTATTTTTGCTTTAGCATCAGGATGTACAGTTGTGTTCAAAATAATAGCAGTCCAACATCACTAACCAGATCAATCACTGTTTTTGATAGAAATTATATTTGTACATGGCAAATATTTTACTAATAGTTGTAGTAGAGTATTAGAAAACCAAAAACCCAACAGTTGTGACATGCATGCTGCTGATTGTGTGTCAGTGAATCAATTAGAGATTAATCAATTTCAATTAATTCTGTGAAAAAACTTATGTCAAACAAATGGCCCTTATTTAAGGACGAAGGCAGCAAATGTTGCACTGTGCATTTCTCTCTGAAAATCTGAGTAAAATGGGTCGTTCCAGACATTGTTCAGAAGAACAACGTACTTTGATTAAAAAGTTGATTAGAGATGGGAAAACATATAAAGAAGTGCAGAAAATGATAGGCTGCTCAGCTAAAATGATATCCAATGCTTTAAAATGGCAACCAAAATCAGAAAGACGTGGAAGAAAATGGAAAACTACCATTCGAATGGACCGAAGAATAGCCAAAATGGCAAAGACTCAGCCAATGATCAGCTCCAGGGAGATCAAAGAAAGTCTAAAGTTACCTGTGAGTACTGTGACAATTAGAAGACGCCTATGTGAAGCCAAGCTATCGGCAAGAAGCCCTCGCAAAGTCCCATTGTTGAAAAAACGTCACGTGTTGAAGAGGTTACAGTTTGCCAAAGAACACATCGACTGGCCTAAAGAGAAATGGCGCAATATTTTGTGGACAGATGAAAGCAAAACTTCTTTTTGGGTCCAGGGGCTGCAGACAGTTTGTCAGGCGACCCCCAAACACTGAATTCAAGCCACAGTACACTGTGAAGACAGTGAAGCATGGTGGCGCAAGCACAAGCATGATATGGGGATGTTTCTCATACTATGGTGTTGGGCCTGTTTATCGGATTATGAGTACATCAAAATACTTGAAGAGGTCATGTTGCCTTATGCCAAAGAGGAAATGCCCTTAAAATGGGTGTTTCAACAAGATGACGACCCCAAACACACCAGTAAACGAGCAGCATCTTGGTTCCAGACCAGCAAGATTAACATTATGGAGTGGCCAGCCCAATCCCTGGACCTTAATCCAATAGAAAACTTGTGGGGTGACATCAAAAATGCTGTTTCTGAGGCAAAACCAAGAAATGCAGAGGAATTGTGATGTGTAGTGCAATCGTCCTGGGCTGGAATACCTGTTCACAGGTGCCAGAAGTTGGTCGACTCCATGCAACACAGATGTGAAGCAGTTCTCAGAAACCGTGGTTATACAACTAAATATTAGTTCAATGATTCACAAGAAAGCAAAATCTTTAAGCATTTTTCAGTTTATACAGTAAATGTTTGACTTTGTAAAGAAAAATGCAGACACTGCTATTTTTTTGAACAGCCTAATATTCCTTTTCCTTCACTTTCTGTAAAGTAATAACAAATTTGATCATTTTTTCTTCATGTTTTGATTTAGAATAGAATGTGCAGTGCTCCCAATGCATTTGTGTGTATTAAAATAAAGGTCATTATATGGATTTTGAGCTTTATTCACTTTTTTATTTTGAACTTAACTGTACTATGCTAACCACATTTGGTTCTGTTCATCTGGAGCTGGAAGTAAATGACAAAAATCTTCAGAGGTTTTGACTGATATCTCTCCTGCTCTGTTCTCAGAGTGCCAGAGACATCGAGAGCAAGATGAGAAACGAGACACGGCTGAAACTCTTCACACTGGACCCAGACTTACAGGTACATCACTGAGATACAACAGCCTCTTACACTAGTTTTCCCCTCTGCACTAAAAGACCACAGCATAGATGAAACTCATTAACTTATCATCGATCTCATCTTCCACTCTGAGCAGAAACTGGACTTCTCCGGGATCGAGCCGGAAGTGAAGCCCTTTGAGGAGAAGTTTGGGAAACGGATCTTGGTGAACTGTAACGATCTGTCCTTCAACCTGCAGAGCTGTGTGGCGGAGAATGAAGAGGGACCGACCACTAACGTACCTCACCTCATTAAATATAACCATTGATCACTGATTACCTTATATCACGATATCATGAAGATATTCGTAAATTGAGTTTCCAGCCACCTTCTTCACAATAAATCTGAGAGTTTCTGCATTGGTTTGTGTTGCAGGTGGAGCCTTTCTTTGTCTCTCTGTCGTTGTTTGATGTTCAGAGTTGTCGTAAGATCTCCTCGGACTTCCATGTGGACATGAACCATCCGTCTGTGAAAGCGCTGCTGCCCTCATCAGGATCTCACAACAGCTCCGCAGCACCAGACAGTCCGCAAGGAGCGCAACCGACCGCCGGCAGCCTGACAGAGAACGCCGGTCAGTTTCCACGACAGGTGAGGACACACACCACATCCGGTCTCTATCTACAACCTGCTGTTCAGAACCAGAGATAATAACTTTGTTTCATTCCTCAAATGCATTTAAAGTGTCAAAAGTTTGAAGCCTATAAGATTATTTATGCTTTGGAAGCAGATCTGTTCTGCTCACCAATTTGACTATGTGAATATATAGTAAAGTGCAATTTATTCCTGTGATCAAAGCTGAATTTTCAGCATCATTACTCCAGTCTTCAGTGTCACATGATCCTTCAGAAATCATTCTAATATGCTGATTTGCTGCTCATTAGGGCACCAATGGTGCAAGGACACTCTTGGAATTGCTCCAATTCCTCTTCTTCTCCAAAATGAATCACTTTTTGAAGGTCTAAACATGCACAAAAACTCATGAAACTTTGCGCACACATCAGAACTGGTGAAAATTTACATCTGATATGGGTTTCAGAATTAGGTGTGACAAAATGGCTCAATAGCGCCACCTATGAAATGTCAACAAAGTTCCCCTCTCGCTATGTTTCATGTACAGGTATGAAATTTAGTACATACATGTAATGTCCCAATACCTAAAAAAAGTGTCTTGGAGCAAAGCCCTGAATGCAACAGCCATTTTAATTTTCCTCTGTGATTTTTGTGCAGTTTTTGCCATTTTCAGGCCTCATACTTTAATTTCTGATTATTATCAGTGTTGAAAACAGTTGCGCTGCTTCATATTTTTTCAGGATTCTCTGAAAAGAACAGCGTTTATTCGAAATAGAATCTTTTGTAACATTATAAATGTCTTAACTGTCACTTTTGATCAATTTAATGCATCATTACTGGATAAAATACACTTTATTTTGATGGTCCACTTTAGACATGTAGTTGCAAAGTTAGTCAGTAGAATGTCTAAAGTGTGTCATCAAAATAAAGTGTAACCTAAATTTCATTTAAACATTATTACTGACCACAAACTGTAGTGTACATAACACATCGTGAAGCTTGTTTGTGAAAATCTACTACTTTGACTCTTTGTAATCCCGTGTGTCTGTAGGGAGTGTTTTCCGTGGCCTGTCCGCATCCTGAGATCTTCTTGGTCGCACGGATAGAGAAGGTTTTACAGGGTGGAATAGCGCATTGTGCTGAGCCTTACATGAAGAACTCCGACTCTGCTAAGGTACGGCTGCTGCTGTGTGTGTGTGTGATATCATTCTTATCCCTCTGGAAACAGTCAAAACAAGTGGATAAAGCAGATGTTGGCGAGTGTTTCTAAAGCTGTCAGATATACTAGCTCCACTCCGCCTAGAGACCTGTCATGCTCTTTCCATTCTATAAAATAAATAATGTGAAACACTTCAGACAAACGTAATTACAGAGCTGCATTTCTTCAATCGTACAATGCTTTTCTTTCCTCTCTCCTCAGGCTGCTCAGAAGGTTTTGAAGAATGCCAAGATGGCCTGCAGCCGCCTGGGTCAGTACCGAATGCCCTTCGCATGGGCCGCCAGGTGAGAAAAACCTCTTGAAACTCACACACTAAGATGACGCATTACCATTTTTTACATTGTGATATTATCCCCACCACCCCCAAATCTCAGTAGACTACTGTGGTGAATACTCACAGTAACTGTAATTAAATAAAGTACAGTGAGTATTCATCATAGTAGTATTTGTTGTACTAGAGTTTGATGAAAGGGACAGTTCACCCCAAAATGAAAACTCTCTCATCGTTTGCTCAGCCTTAGATGTATATGACTTTTTTTCTTCAGATAAACACAAAGATTTTTAGAAAAATCATCTATATAATGCAAGTGGATAGTAACCTAATATTTTACACTTTAAAAACCACACAAAGTGAATGTGACAGTAACTCATACATGTGGATGAATCAATGTCTTCTGAAGCTAAATGATATGTGCATGTGAGGAAAATAGTAATAATTTACACCTCCATCCATGACAGTTGGCCAGAAACAATGGTTTATGGTTTCAAATATTATTTTCTTCACACAAACCTACCCTAGTGGGAAAAAAATACTAAAATGTATTTGAAATACATTTATTTTGTGGTAAGTATACTACGAATACATTTACATATTTATGTGCTTAATAAAAATACCCTGCGACTGTACTTTTGGTATACTAAACTGGTATACGTAAAGTCTGCTAAACTGGAACAACTAATTTTGTACTTAATGCACTTTAATTGTGCGTCAGTGCTGAGATCCAACTGAACATGTACTGAAGTATATTTGATTGTGATAAACTTGAACTATTGCAAGTAAACTTCAGGTACATTTTTAATATCTCACATTTAAAGACTGACATTATACAAAGATCATATAATCCTTATTAATAGTGATATTAAAACACATTTTAGGCATAATATTAAGACATTGAGCAATAAAGAAAAACTCCAAATAAAGTTGCATTATAATTTTATATCAGTAAGTCTTCAGTGATATGTCAATAAATATGTTAATGGTTTTGAAATATATTTAGTATGAAATAAATGTATTTTAAATAGATTTTTTACTAGGGTATTGTTACTTTTCAGAAGACATTCTTCATTTTTGGGTGTAATATCCATTTAATTGTCATAAAAATGACACAATGCTTAAAAATCTTTTATAATAAACACAACAACATTCTATTTAAAAAAAAAAAAAAATAGATATCCATTTTGATTTCATGGTGACTTTAATGGTCTTAAAATAGTCTTCTTTGCCTATATTTTGCGAAATATATATTTATTGGTGTTTCTTTTGATTTGGGGAAGGAAAACATTTTTTGTGCACAAATTATACAAAATGTACAAACTTATTTTTTCTTTTTTAAATCTATCACCTGCTTTCTGTGGGCAGTAATAATGCATGTAAACTGTATTAATTTCAGCAGGGAAATATTGTGAATCTGGCACATTATATATTGAGCTTTATTTTCATGGAAAAGTTTGTTCAGACATAACTTTGGTCACACTTTCAGTTTAGTGTCCAATTCTCACTATTAAGTATGACTTTTGTCTCAATAAACTCCTAATTACCTCTTATTAATAGTTAGTAAGGTAGTTGTTAAGTTTAGGTATTGGGAGGATAAAGGGATGTAGAATATGATCATGCAGAATAAGGCATTAATATGTGCTTTGTAAGTACTAATAAACAGCCAATATCCTAGTAATATGCAGCTAATAAGCAACTAGTTCACAGTGAGAATTGGAGTTTTGTAAATGCAGATACGTGTTTCACAGCGCTCTACCTGTGCTTATAGCGCCTGGTTAAGTTTCAAATAAAGATGAAAATGTTTTTGCACTGAAACATCACACGCTGACGTCTGCTCTGAGTGTGTGGGATATCACGAGCAGAATCGATATTGCTCAGCCAAATGACTGTCCAGCTGTTTTTCTGTTCCTGTGTTTTGTTCTGGAAAAGGGTGTTGGTTGTAGATGTTAAGCCATGCCAGCATGTTTATCTTTCCACTGTGATGTTAAAGATGAGCTGGGCAGGATCAGGATGTGTGTGCTCTTATCGCTCTCACCAGCTCTGATCTCTGTGTGTGTTTCTCAGGCCTCTGTTTAAGGACGCCTCTGGGACGGTGGACAAGAGCGCTCGATTCTCGGCTCTCTACAGGCAGGACGGCAACAAGCTCTCCAACGAGGACATGTTCAGACTGCTCGCGGACTTCAGGAAGTCAGTCTTACAGTCGAGCGCTCCAATAGTAGCACTGGTGTTTGTATGACCTGCAGGATGAAGTTGTACACACTGGTGTTGTTTTTCTCAGTTCTGTCAGCGGTGTTGATGTTTTAGAAACAGTATAGTCTCTCTTCGCCTCCGTCAGGCACTCATGCTTGTTATTCTGCCCTCCTTTGTGCTTTCTCTTCTCTCAGGCCAGAAAAGATGGCCAAGTTGCCTGTGATTCTGGGTAATTTGGATGTTACGGTTGATAGCGTGGCACCAGATCTGAGCAGTAAGGCTTTCATACTCACACACAAGCCTTTCTGAATGCAGTGAAAGACACATGTTGAGTGTTTGGAGTGGTTCAGGATTGGTTGATTCCTCTCTCTGTGTGTGTGCAGATTGTGTCACGCCCTCCTATCTTCCTCTGCGTCAGACTGATGGTGTGGATCGGGGCAGGCTGGTGTCGGAGGTGGAAGAGTTTGTGCCATCTATCGCTAAATGCTCTCAGCCTTTCACAACTTACAACAATCACCTGTACGTGTATCCACGACATCTCAAATACGACAGCCAGAAAAGCTTCACGAAGGTACAACAACACTAAAGCTCTCAACACACAGCTCTGACTTCCTTTTCTATGGAGTCCCTGTGCATCCTTAAAATGTCTTAACCTCTTAAAGGATTAGTCCACTTTTAAATAACATTTTCCTGATAATTTACTCATCCCCATGTCATTCAAGATGTTCATGTCCTTTTTTCTTCAGTCGAAAAGAAATGAAGGTTTTTGATGAAAACATTCCAGGATTTTTCTTCTTATAATGGACTTCAATGGACTCCAAACGGTTGAAGGTCAAAATGACAGTTTCAGTGCAGCTTCAAAGAGCTTTAAACAGTACCAGACGAGGAAAAAGGGTCTTATCTAGAGAAACGATCTGTCATTTTCTAAAAAAATACAACTGTATATGCTTTATAAATGTTCTACACCCTATTTAACTTATGGAACGAATGTGGCACCAGTTCCGCTTTTGTTCCGTAAGTAGAATAGGGAAGGCGTAGGACACAGCATAAACTTTTTGAAGAATGCGGAAAGCGGAAACACGTGCACAGCGATCATTTGTGTTTATAAAGCATATACAGTTGTATTTTTTTTCAAAAATGACCGATCGTTTCTCTAGATAAGACTCTTATTCCTCGTCTGGTATCATTTAAAGCTCTTTGAAGCTGCACTGAACCAGTGTTAATTTTGACAGCAAATTTTGATTTAGTTTTAGTCATATTTTAGTCATTGTTTTAGTTTTAGTCTAGTTTTAGTCTACTAAATATCATAAGATTTTAGTCGACTAAAATCGAATTTAGTTAAATTGTAATGAGTTAAGCATTTCTCTAACAATACACAGATCCAATACACTGATAGATCTGATATTCCCCAAACTATTTATGTTCACCCAACTGTACTTTGCTCCCCAAAGCAGACGGTTTTTGACCGTTCAAGTGCAAAAAGACGCAAAAGAGCAAAATTCAGTACTTTTCAGGGATTGACAGACTTTTCACTTTCATTCTATTATAGTTTTCGTTTAAAATTTTTATTAGATTTGATTTTTAGTTTTTCTGCTTTCATTGTAATTTTAGTTAAAAGTTTTAGTATTTTTTTGTGTTTATGTCTTTTAGTTTTTGCTTTTAAATGTCTAAGTTTTTATTTCTGTTTATTTTAATACCTCAGGTTAAGCTAAAGCTTTGAAACTAGATGGAATAAAATAAGTTTACATTTTTATATATTTATTTTTATTTCAGTTAATGTTTATTTCAAGTAATTAGGATTTCTTTGGTTTTAGGTTTAGTTAACTATAATAACCCTTATACTTGTAAAATATATTGAATAATGTGTCAAATAATGTTCTTAGTCTTTCCTTCCTGTGACAAGATACAGTAGTTTACTCTGAATTAAATAGAAATTTAATTAAATAGTTTATTGTGTAAACAAAATAACAATAATGACCAGGAAAAAATAATAATTATAAACCATCCCGAAATACACCGTGACTCTTATTCTGAAATGTCTGCAGTCTGCACTGTAGCAGGCTGCTCATGAGGGAGATAAATATGCATTCTTACAACCGTCTAAAACATGCTACCATATAAACATCGTGTAGTAAACATTGTCATTATTCATCAACATTATCTTATAAGCAATCGCTTGGCATAAATATGCGCTATTCAATAATTGCGCAGCAGTCTGAAGTGTTGCTGCGCGAGCCTGTAGAGGGCGCAACAGCGCCGCGTTTCCCGCGGTTAGATCAGCACGTTACACTTGTTACAAATGTGCGCATCTTCCACACGGGACAGCAGTCCTGACTGGATATCTTCCCAAATCATCCCTCTCTATCATTTTCGTCTCGTTTTTATCCGTTGACGAAAATTAGAGTAGATTTTAGTCATAGTTTTAGTCATTCAAAACCCATTTTTGTTTAGTCATCGTCTCGTTTTCGTCCGTGAAAAAAATGTCGTTGACAAAAATTATGACAAATTATTCGTCAACGAAATTAACACTGCACTGAAACTGACATTTTGACCTTCAACCGTTTGGTGCCCATTGAAGTCCACTATAAGGAGAAAAATCCTGGAATGCTTCATTTCTTTTCGACTGAAGAAAGAAAGACATGAACATCTTGGATGACATGGGGCTGAGGAAAATTTTATTTAAAAGTGAACTAATCATTTAACCATCGCCCCCTTTTTAGTCTCTTTTTTAAAGGGGACCTATAATGGCCCTTTTCACAAGATGTAATGTAGTCTCTGCTGTGCCCAGAATGTGTCTGAAGTTTCAGCTCAAAATACCTTGCAGTTCCCCTCATGAAGTTTGAGAAAAGTGTGTCAGACAATATGGTGGACGGTCTTTAAGGTGGGGCTCAGTGAAGAGTTTCATGCTTTCCTCTTGTGTTTTAGGCCAGAAACATCGCTCTGTGTGTGGAATTCAGAGATTCGGATGAAGAGGACACTCTCCCACTGAAGGTAACGTCACACACACACTCAGCTCAGTGTCTGCGGTGATTTTACCACAGTTTTACCCCAGGCGTATGACTGCACATCTGCCTCCATTTGTTCTGTAAAAATGCCAGCAATAAGCCATATGACACGATCAGTATATACACTACCATTCAGAGGTTTGACATTGGTAAGATTTTTTTTGTATTATTATTATTTTTATAGTAAATTAATACTTTTATTTAGCATGGATGCATTAAATTATGCAGCCCCTAAATTGAAAAATATGAGATGGGAGGAAAAATTTAATTTCAAAGCTTTTACGTTCGCTCACAAATGTTTCACGTTCCTTCAAGAAACTTTGCGTTACCTCGGAAAGAACACAAAACCTTTGCGAGAGAACGTAAAAGCTTTGAAATTTAATTTTTCCTCCCATCTTATATTTTTTCCATCCTCACATCCCTTTAGAGGCTTCATATTTAACTGATCAAAAGTGACAGTAAAGATATTTTAAAGACATTTTATAATTTTACAAAAGATTTCTATTTTTTTTAAGTTTTATTTTTTTCAGTTCATCAAATAACCCTGTGCAGAAGAGACTTCTTTCAAAAACATTTACAATCTTACCGATCCCAAACTTCAGAACAATAGTGTAGTTATATTTATTAATCACAGTAATCCTACAGTTGAAAGTGTACGTGATCGTGTGTCTGTGTTTTGTCAGTGTATATATGGGCGTCCCGGAGGACCTCTGTTCTGTAAGAAAGCGTTTGCTGCCGTCCTGCACCACCAGCAGAGCCCAGAGTTTTATGAAGAGGTGAGACGGGAGCTCTGCATCTCCATGTGTCTGTGTGTTTACAGACTCTTTTAACACTTGTCTTTACGTGTCCAGTTTAAAATAGAGTTGCCGGTTCAGCTGACGGACAGACATCATCTTCTGTTCACCCTCTATCACATCAGCTGTGACAGCAACAGCAAAGCCAGCACCAAGAGACGAGAGCAGGTGGAGACGCAAGGTGAGACGCACTGCCGTCTGAAACCAGCCACAAACTTACTCTGTGAAAGAATTAAAGGTGGATTAACGTTTCGCTCTATTATAACGACTTAAACACAGTCTCTGTCTCTATTCTCCATGTGTGTTGTGTGTGTTTGCAGTGGGATACGCGTGGCTCCCCCTGCTGAAGGACGGCAGAGTGATCGTGAATGAACAGCAGGTGGCAGTAGCTGCAAACCTGCCTCCAGGTTACCTGAGTTTCCAGGACAACAGCAGCAAGGTGAGAGAGCCACACTCTGATGTGATCATGCTGCTCTTGTTTTGTTTATGTTGAGTTTTTGTGTTTTGTTTTGTTTATTTTTTAATTTTATTTTGCTGTGTTTTTTGTCGTGTTGTGTTAGTTTTTTTGTTTTGTTTTTGTTGTGTTGTTTGTTTTTTGTTTTGCCATGCTGTGTTTTGTTTGTTTGTTTTTTAGTTCTGTTGTTTTGTTTTGTTGTTTTTGTTGTTGTTGTTTTATTTATTTTTTTGTTGTGTTGTTTTGTTTTTTCATATGTTTTGTTTTCTTGTGTTTTGTCTTGATTTGTACTTTGTTGTGTGTTGTGTTGTGTTTTGTTTTTGTTTTTGTGTTTTGTTGTTTTGTTTTTTTATTTGTGTGATTTTGTTTTGTTGTTTTCTTTTTGTTGTGTTTAATTTTGTTGTTTTGAGTTGCTTTGTTTTTTTGTTTTGCTGTGCTGTTTTCTTTAGTTTTGTGTTGTTTTTGTTGTGTTGTGTTTTGTTTTTTGTTGTTTTGTGTTTGTTTTGTTTTGTTTTGTTTTCTTGAGTTTTGTCTTGTTTTGTACTTGGTTTTTTTTGTTGTGTTTTGTTTGTTTTTTGTTTTCTTTTTGTTGTGTTTTATTTTGTTGTTTTGTGTTTGTTTTGTTTTGTTTTGTTTTGTTTTCTTGAGTTTTGTCTTGTTTTGTACTTGGTTTTTTTTGTTGTTTTGTTTGTTTTTTGTTTTCTTTTTGTTGTGTTTATTTGTTTTTGCTGTGTTTTTTTGTCATGTTGTTTGGTTTTTTGTTTTGTTTTTTGTTGTTTTTTTATTTTGAGTTGTTTAGTTTTTTCTGTGCTGTGTTTTGTTTTGTTTTATTGGGTTTTGTTTTGTGTTGTTTGTTTTGTTTTTGTTGTGTTTTGGTTTGTTTTGTTTTCTTGTATTTTGTTTTGTCTTGTTTTGTACATTTTGTTGTTTTGTTTTATGTTTTTTTGTTGTTGTGTTGTGTTTTTTATTTTATGTTTGTTGTGTTATTTTATGTTGTATTTTGTTGTGTTTTGTTTGTTATTTTGTCTTGTTTTGTTTTTTCGTTTGTCCCTTTTGGAAGCCATTGTTTATAAAAATGTTTTTAGTTGCGTCCCAAACGACGCACTATACACTATGCACTTACACACTATGTACTTGTGCACTATGCACTCATCCATGTAGTGCGTGAATTGTATAAGGTTGTTTTGTCTTTTAATAATGGAGTCTGACAGCCCCTCCCCCTCCGCTATGTAATTAAAGCTGCGACAGTTGAGTGCATGAAGTGTCCAACATTCCACACTTTGTTTTTTCCGTTAATTCAGTGCATCATCCAGGTATTTAAAGTGCACTTTTTCTTTTTGGAACTTTCAGTGTGAATGCACTACTCGCACTATTTATACTTAAAAACGTCATAGAATAGTGCACAAATATGCGAATTGGGACGCACCTTTTGGCATATTTTGTTTGGGGGTGAATTATAAAAGTGTACACTGTGGAAGTAAACAGGTACATAAGTGAAGAGGTGAAATTTGCATATATTCATACAAGAGCTCTTATTAAAAATAAAATAATGTGCACAGATAAATTATTTATAATAAATACTGCAACATCTCATAAAAAAAAAAAAAACTAACAAAACAAAAAACAAGAATTGTCAATGTTGGTTCCATGGCGACCTTAATTAAACGTGTGTGTGTGTGTGTGTGTGTGTGTGTTACAGCAGCACACAGGTCAGGAGGTGAAGTGGGTGGATGGGGGGAGGCCGCTGCTCAAAGTCTCCACTCAGCTGGTGTCCACCGTCTACACACAGGTATGAAGCGTCTGCCTGCACGTCTTCACAGAGACACATGTGATACCCCTGCTGTGTCACAAACTCTTATCGATTGACTTGTTCATTATTTTTAGTCCTGATTGGTGCTTGTTTTCTCATCAGGATCAACATCTGCATAACTTCTTCCATCACTGCCAGAGTATTGAATCCACGGGCCAATCAGGAGGAGAACTGATCAAATACCTGAAGGTACTTCCTGTTTGTCCTTCCTGAGGATGTTTGAGGCCTGCAGGTGTTTATTCATCTACATTATCAGGCCTCCTGAGATCACAGTTCCCTCTCTCTCTCTCTCTATCAGAGTCTTCACGCCATGGAGGCTCATGTGATGGTGAAGTTCCTCCCCACCGTGCTCAACCAGCTGTTTCGTGTGCTCACCACCTCCGGCCTGGAAGATGTTGCTGTGAACGTCACCAGGTCTCTTACGGTGTTCATTTAGTGTCATTTAGGTCCCACTTTATATTAGGTGTCTTTAACTACTACTTACATTAAAAACAATAATTGTTAGGATGAACTGATTGTGTTGTTGTATTGTAAAACACTTGGGATATAGGTAAGGTTTAAGGTTTAAGGGTGGGTTATGGGGTAAGAGAAGATCAACAGTGTCATTATAGGTGCGATTACAGAAATGTGTAAATACATGCAGGTATTTTTACATATAAGTACAGTGTAAAAACATGTAAGCACACAATAAGAGCATCGTACATTAGTTAAAGACACTTAATATAAAGTGGGGCCATTTATGTACTATTATTATTTTTAGTTTTTTTTAGTTTTCATTTTAATTTAAGTAAAATTTTTGGTAATTTTGTTGTGTAGTTTTTTTTTTTTAAATAATAAATAAAAACTAAAACTGAAATAGAAATAAATTAAACCTAAATTTTATTATTTCAAGTTAGTAATTTTAGTGCTTCAGCTTAAATTTATTTAATTTATTCACCAACGCAATATTTTTAATTTCCGTTTAGTTTCAGTTTTTCATCTAATATAAATATTTTTAATTTTTTTATTTCTTTTAAATAATACAATTTAGGTTTAATTTATTTTTTTTATTTCAGTTTTAGTTTTCATTTATTTCCAGTTAGTAATTTTAGTGCTTAAATTTTGGTGCTTAAACTTAAATTTATTTCATTTATTCACTAAGGCAACATTTCTAATTTTTGTTTAATTTATGTTTTTCATTTATTTATTTTATTTTTATTTTTTTAACTTTATTTCAGCTTTATTTTATTATTTTATTTTTATTACAGCTTTATATTTTATTTTATAATTTTATTTCAGTTAACAAACCTGTTTGAGTTGTAGTGTTGTTTAAGGATGTTCACTCATTTTGTGTGCCGTCCCGCTCGGCTCTGGTCAGGGTGATGATCCATGTCGTGGCTCAGTGTCATGAAGAGGGTCTGGAGCATCACTTGCGCTCCTATGTGAAGGTGAGCTGACGTGTCACATCTTTCTTGTGATGTAAAACACATAATCCTGATTGTGACCCTGAATCATCGACATTCTTGTGTTGTGTGTGTGTGTGTGTGTGTGTGTAGTATGTTTTGAAGACCGAGACAAACTTAACCAACGGTAAAACTGTCCATGAGGAACTGGCGAAAGCCATGACCACCATCCTGAAACCCTCGACGGACTTCCTCACCAGCAACAAACTGCTGAAGGTGAATCAGATTCAACACCCCTGACAAAAAAACTATTCTTTAAGTTCATTTTATTAAGTAAAGTTCAAGCACATTTTACGAGTATACTTTATGTAGTAAGTATACTAAAATCAATGTACTAGTAGTATAATTGTAAGTGCACTATTTCAAAACTAAATTGTCCCATTTTTTAGTACATAAAAGTATACTTTAAGTGTAACAGTAGTAAACTTACTAGTTTACATACAAAGTTTTTGTTCTATTGCAACTATACTGTGAACTATACTAGAACTTATAGGTACTGTTAGTTTACTAGCCTTATACTCTCAGTTTTCTGGTTGAATAGTTTTTATACTGAAAGTATACTTGTTTTTTAAGTGAACATAACGTGATACTCATGGTTTACTCACGTCATGGAGAAATTATCAGTAAAATCAGCCACATGTTTATCTGTTTCTGTGAGGGTCAGCGGCACTTTGTACAAAAACCATCAGGTTCAGTTCCACTAGTGTACTATTTCAAACCAAAGCTTGTTGTAATAAACTATAACATGTAGGTTTCTCAGATAGTATGTAACGCATATGCTGAAAAGTACCTCAAAGAAGCCAATATGTGTGAAAAAAAAGGATTTAATAAGCCACTTTATCAAAACAGTAAATACAACTACAAGAAAAATACACTTAAAATACTTTTCGTAAGTATATCTCCATCAAAAGATTTACAATTTGTTTATATTACAAGTATATGCTGAATATTTTTAGACATTTCTGTATTCTTGTTTATGAAAGCTTGTTTGTTTTGAATTTTTATCTCACAATTCTGACTTTATAACGAGTTTATAACTCGTAATTGTGACTTTTTTCTCAGAATTGTGAGGTATAAAATCAGAATTGCGAGAGAGAAAAAGCAGAACTGTGAGATACAAACTTGCTATTATAAAAATTGTGATTTAAAAAGTTGCAATTACCATTTTTGGTAACACTTTAGGGTCCAATTCTCATTAGTTGCTTATTAGCATGTATATTAATATGCATATGCATATTGACTTTTTATTATTACTCATAAAGCACACATTAATGACTTTATTCTACATCCCTTAATCGTGCTCAATACCTAATCTTAAGCGTGACCCCTTTTTTATTTTTTATTCTGTGATGGAAACAAGCTTAGCTTCCATACTTGTCAAGTATAATGAAGTATAAATGTGTTAAGTATATCTCTGATTAAGTACATAAAAAGAAGAGTGAAATTCTCATCTATTATTTTACTTCAAAAGAAGAAAGCTGACTTGCATAAACTCCAGCACTGTTCATGTCTAACAGCTGCTCCTCTGTTCTTCCTGCTCTAGTACTCCTGGTATTTCTGTGAGGTTTTGGTCAAGTCTATGGCTCAGTACCTGATCGAGACAGGCAAGGTCAAGGTCAGTATAAGTCAACGTGTTTGCATGAGCAAATACCAGTCATGTGTTCTTCTGAATTTTCTTTTTTCATAAGTACGTCTATACTCACAAAAACAAAACACATCATTGATTCAGACCTTTGACCCCTGCCGTGACCTGTAGGTTTCCAGGAGCCAGCGTTTCTCAGCGTCCTTCTATCACTCTGTGGAGACGCTGGTCACCATGCTGATGCCTCATATCACTCAGAAATACAAAGACAACCTGGACGCCACACGAAACGCCAATCACAGCCTCGCTGTCTTTGTCAAGGTGAGCACTCCAGATTATGAAGACAAGATTGATTATCCACTGATTTATTGATGCAGAAAAGAAGTAAAGGATGCAATATATTTCTCAATTCTGTAGGTATAGTTGGTGTAGGTGTTGTGTTGTAAAACACTTGGGTTATGGGTAAGATTAGGACAGGTTTGGTGGGATGGGAGGGTTAACAGGTAAGAGAAGGTCAAAAGTGTTTATTTTTATTTCAGTTTTAGTTCATTCAGTTTTAGTTAACAATAACTCAGCTGTTTGTGTGTCTTGAATCAGTCTAAACTCTGTTTTCACCAGCGCTGCTTCACCTTCATGGACCGAGGGTTCGTCTTCAAACAGATCAACAACTACATCAACTGCTTCATGCCCGGAGACTCAAAAGTAATTTGCTCCTGCTTCTATATCCCTGTTTACATGCAGATTTTGATTATTTTTTTGGCTTTGGATCTGTTTTTCATATAGATATTCCAGCTCAGAAATATTTCCCCTCTTCTCTCTCTCCCTCAGACACTGAATGAGTTTAAGTTTGAGTTTCTGAAGGTGGTCTGTAATCACGAACACTACGTTCCTCTCAACCTGCCCATGCCGTTCGGGAAGGGTCGAATCCAGCGCTTTCAAGGTGATCCGTCACTGCAGAGAAGATCAGAAACACATGTTATAGTCAGAGAGCTTGTTGAAGGTTGATTGAATGTGAATTGACTGGCTCATATCTCTAATGAGCATGTTTTATAACGGCCGTCTTCCTCAAATCCAGCGGTCCTCAACCAGGCTTCAGCAAACATTGTTTAAGATGACGTGAAATGATTTAAAATGAGAGAGAACGAACATTAGAATAAGCCAAAACAACAACAAATCAGAATATTTCTTGTGTTTTGGGCCCAGATCTTCAGCTGGACTACTCTCTAACCGATGACTTCTGTAAGAATCACTTCCTGGTGGGTCTGTTGCTGAGGGAGGTGGGTGGAGCCATGCCGGAGTTCAGAGACATCCGTCAGATCGCCGTACAGGTGCTGAAGAACCTGATGATCAAACACGCCTTCGACGACCGCTACTCCTCCAAGGTGAGCGCGCACTCGTGCGTCTGCTGCGTTGTGTGCTGTTCTGCTACTGTACTGAATACGAGGCGTGTGTGTGTGTGTGTTTCAGGGTCAGCAGGCTCGCTTGGCCACGCTGTACCTGCCTCTGTTCAGTCTGCTGCTGGAAAACGTCCACAGGCTCAACATTAAAGATGTGGCTCCTGTAACCAACCAGACCAACATGGTGAGACTGCCACCTAGTGTTTGTTTCTTTGTATTTACTTTCATTGTACGAACAATGACCTTTAAAACATTCTTCAAAATATCTTCGACTGTGTGAGTCATATGGAGTCAGAGCATTTCACTTATTGGAAGACATTTCTGTTTTCACTAAGACTCGGGAAGACTTGCACTGAATTTATTCATTTAGATCTTCATTTGATTCTCTGTTATTAAGAAGACTTATTAAGTTGCATGTGTTTACACTTGCGTTTAAAAGTTTGGGGTTAGTAAGATTATTTGGTTACACTTTATTTTAAGGTGTCTTTGTTACACTGTAATTATACTTTTAAGTACTGAGTAATATTAAGTAACTACATGTACTTACTGTTGGGTTCGGATTAGGGTTAGTTGCATGTAATTATGCAGAATTTATAGTTATTACTATAGTAACTTCATGTAACATATGTAACAATGACACTGTAAAATAATGTGTTACTGATTATTTTTTTCTGAAAGGAATGAATACTTTTATTCAGCATGGACACATTATATTGATCAGATGTGACAGTAAAGACATTAATAATGTTTACCAAAGATTTCTATTTCAAATAAATGCTGTTCGTTTGAAATTTCTATTCATCAAAGAATCCTGAAAAATAAAATGTATCACAGTTTCCACAGAAATCTGAATCAGCACAACTGTTTTCAACATTGATAATAATCATAAATGTTTCAGCATCAAATCAGCATATTAGAATGATTTCTGAAGGATCATGTGACACTGAAGACTGGAGTAATGATGCTGAAAATTCAGCTTTGACCACAGGAATTAATTACATTTTAACATATATTCACACAGAAAACAGCTATTTTACATCATAATAATATTTCACAATATTACTGTATTTATGATCAAATAAATGCAGTCTTGGTGAGCAGAAGAGACTAACAATCTAACCAACTTCAGACGTCACATATCCATTGAAAAATGTGTGATACATCTTGATTTTAGAATCAATATTTGTCAGGAAATGTATATTTCTACCCAGTCCTCACTTCTGCTAATGTAATTCTTAGAGAAAGAAACAAGGTATGAACATATATTAACATGCTTACAAAAAGATATGCATTGCTGTAGAGTGAGTGAACTGAATACAGATTACCAGGTCAGTGCTTGATCTTCATACTGATTTCTCTTTGTATTGCTTCAGAATGGCCGTGATGATCATGTGATGACGACACCTACTAAAAGCACGGTCAGTCCAGTGGACGGCAGTCTGCATAAAGAGGTGCTCGGAGTGATTTCAGGAACAGGTGAGACCCTCTGCATCTTAACCAGCGACAGTTTTACAGAAACTATTAGTTTGATTGTCCTCACTGAACACTGAAAATAATGTGTAACATGACAATCACAACCAAACATACTGGAAAATAACCCTATAAAGCCTACGGTATATACAGTGTTTGATTAAAACCCATCACACACCATCTCCTACAGTCCTTCTGTCGTCTGATTGATAGTTTAGACTCTTTTATCAAGTAAAAGCCTTTTAGTATAAGAATCACTTTGATATTGTTAGTAATATTTCAAGATGAACACTTACTCCACTAAAGCGACTCAGGTTCACTTGATTATCGTTTATTAGAAAAATCATGAGTCTCAAATATGATCATCAGGGTTTTTATGAAGGTTTATTTGTTCATCTGTCAATCATCATTGTACTGCATTATATTATATGTTTTAAAACTACAGAGATTTGATCATAAAACTAAACATTAATTATCATCTTATTAAGTCATATTATTGGCAGATATAGAGTGAAGACTGACTTTTATAAGCATCTTATGATTAGTCACTATACTGTTATAAAGATCTTATTGATTTACATTACAAGAAGCTTTTTGACCATATAAATATCAGCATCTGATCCAAACTTGCATATTTTTGTTTCAGTTTGAGTCTCTGAATAAAACGGAGCTGTTTTTCCTCCTTGAGTCTGAGCTTCAGATTCTCACTATATCAAACTATACGAGACACAAAATCCTGATCTATCAAATGTGATACTCAACATGAAACACATGCAAACTTTTTTTTTTCATATTTTGTACACAAAAATAAACATTTTTAAAATATTCTTTATAATAAAAGTTTAATAAACTGTTCCATTTCAAAAAAATATTATTTGATATGTCAGGCTTTACATGGTTAAAATAATTGCATCAGACCATTGTAGCGTGAGGACAGAAGACTGACTGCGTCCAGTGTATTGATATGTGTGTGTGTGTGTGTGTGTGTGTGTGTGTCAGTCTCTCCTCACACTCCCAGCATCAGCTCTGTTCGACACACTGACTCGCGGGGCTCCCTCATCAGCATGGACTCTGGAAACGGCCTATCAGAGCGCAGCATCGACAAGCCACACCCTCTAGACAAGGTACCGCTCACATGACCTGATTGAGTACAGTGTATCTGATGAACCGTTACAGTGTTTTGCATTTATGTGCCGAGTGTTTGTGTAGTGTGTGTGTGTGTGTGTGTGTGCTAACCTGTGGTTGTGTGTCTCCTGCTGCGGCGGCTCTCAGCGGGACGGGTTCACGCGCCGTCACTCCGCCAGCGTTCTGCGTTTCTTTACTGACTCAGAGGAGACGCCGCTCTCCGCACGTCTCAAACGTCAGACCATGGACTTCTCTCTGCTGTCGACACCGTCTGACCAACACACACACCCTACACAAGTATTACATCGCTTCTGACCTCTGACCCCTGCTAGTACCGCTCACATTTGACCTCTCACCCTGCACTGTCCCAGTGTGTGCGTGTGGCTTCACTGATCCTCCGCTCCTCAGCCACAGGACTGTGTCTGGCACAAAGCTTGGTGATTTTTGTGGCTCTGGCTGTGTGAACACATGCACAAAACATGTGGATATGATTGGAAAAGGTTAAATGGTCATAAAGAAAAATCATTTTGTCTTAAAAAGTGGTGGGGACCGTGGAGCCTTTTATTAGGGGGGAGGGGGGCTGAACTGGAAAAAATAGCTCTGTTCGTTGATCTGTTGGGTGACCAGGTTCAGCACATCAGTGTTTGAATGGAGAAACAGGGCGGATCTTCTGCCTAAATCCACAGCGGTGCTTCCAGTCACAGGAAGCTGAGTCAGTAAATCTGCTGACTGGAGGAATGCTGTGACATGATCTTTGATGATCTTGTCTTTGCTTGCCTTTAAATTAGTCCAGAAACAATCCTTCAGTTTCCATGTCTGTAGACACATGATAAATGAAGTGAATAATGCTGTTTCCACCGCCTGCGGTCTCACTGCCGACCTGCTGGCAGGATCATGGGAGATGTTCTGGCCAGAGCTGTGCTGTGGTAGATGCATTAGCACATAGACCAGTGTGTGTGTGTGTGTGTGTGTGCGCGCTTGTTTTTGTGACATATCAGGACACAAATGTGTATAGTGACATGGGTATGACATAGGTATTACAAGAAGAGGTGACTTATGAGGACATTACTCCATGTCCCCATTTTTCAGAAGGCTTATAAATCATACAGAATGAGTTTTTGTGAGAAAGTAAAAGTGTGCACAGTTTCCTGTGATGGGTAGGTTTAGGGGTAGGGGTAGTGTAGGGGGACAGTAAATACAGTTTTTACAGTATAAAAAACATTACGCCTATGGAATGTCCCCAGAATTCACAAAAACGAACGTGTGTGTGTGTGTGTGTAGAGCTGCTCTCCTCCCTGTCTGTGCCGTCCTGTAGAGAAAGAGCTGTTCCTGCTCACGCAGTGCATTACTGCTTCTGTATCATAGTCTTCTGTGTGTGTGTGTGTGTGTGTGTGTGTGTGTGTGTGTGTGTGTGTAGGTGTGTGTGTGTAGGTGTGTGTGTGTGTGTGTGTGTGTGTGTGTGTGTGTGTGTGTGTGTGTGTGTGTGTGTGTGTGTGTGTGTGTGTGTGTGTGAGTATTTACAGTTGCCCCAAAGTCTCTGGACACTCAAGCCCCACTGTTTTTTTGTTTTTTTTTTGTTGTTTTTTTGCAGTAGATCAAACCAAATTCAATTTGATTTGAAAAGAGATTGCACAAACACACCTTGCAAGCAAAAAATTAAAATAAAATACAATTAAAAATAAGTTTGTTAGGATTGAAATGATAAAACAATAGATATACTGTTCAAAATGAAGACAAAAACTATTGTGACACTTTGTTTCTGGTCATGTTTGTGTGAGTGTGTTAAAGGTGCCATCGAACGTTTTTTCACAAGATGTAATATAAGTCTAAGGTGTCCCCTGAATGTGCCTGTGAAGTTTCAGCTCAAAATACCCCATAGATTTTTTTTAATTCATTTTTTTTAACTGCCTATTTTGGGGCATAATTAGAAATGCACCGATTCAGGCTGCGGCCCCTTTAAATCGCGTGCTCCCTGCCCCCTCCTAGCTCTCGACTCTATCATTGCATAAACAAAGTTCACACAGCTAATATAACCCTCAAAATGGATCTTTACAAAGTGTTCGTCATGCATACTGCATGCATGCGTCGGATTATGTGAGTAAAGTATTTATTTGGATGTTTACATTTGATTCTGAATGAGTTTGATAGTGCTCTGTGGCTAAAGCTAACATTACACACTGTTGGAGAGATTTATAAAGAATGAAGTTGTGTTTATGAATTATACAGACTGCAAGTGTTTAATAATGAAGCGACGGCTCTTGTCTCCGTGAATACAGTAAGAAACGATGGTAACTTTAACCACATTTAACAGTACATTAGCAACATGCTAACAAAACATTTAGAAAGACAATTTACAAATATCACTAAAAATATCATGGATCATGTCAGTTATTATTGCTCCATCTGCCCTTTTTCACTATTGTTCTTGCTTGCTTACCTAGTCTGATGATTCAGCTGTGCAGATCCAGACGTTAATACTGGCTGCGCTTGTGTAATGCCTTGAACATGGGCTGGCATATGCAAATATTGGGGGCGTACATATTAATGATCCCGACTGTTACGTAACAGTCGGTGTTATGTTGAGATTCACCTGTTCTTCGGAGGTCTTTTAAACAAATGAGATTTATATAAGAAGGAGGAAACAATGTTCTTTGAGACTCACTGTATGTCATTTCCATGTACTGAACTCTTGTTATTCAACTATGCCGTGATAAATTCAATTTTAATACTAGGGCACCTTTAATCAAAACTAAACCTTTTAAATCGTGCATTGAAAATTAACTTAATACTAATAAAAATGACAAAATCACATAACACTAATCCAAAATAGTAATAGATGCTATAACAGTATATAAATAATACTAGAATTAGACTGGATGACATTGGTGAAAATATGGTTTAATAGTTGCACAGAGCTCAGAGAGGCGTGGCTTGAGTGTCCAGTGCTGTCGTGTCTGTGGAGGTCTGATGTCTTGTGTTCTCGCTCTCAGTGTCACGCTGCTGGAGTCCTGGGCTCTTCTTTACTCCACTGTGACAAACTGGACCAATCTGAAGTGAAGAATATGTTGATGTGCTTCCTGCACGTGCTGAAGAGCATGTCTGAAGGTACACACACACACACACACACACTGAGATGATATGAAGCTGCTTCAGCTGTATTGTAGTATGTCTGTTGTTTGATCGATGCATTTGCCGTGTGTTAGATGCTCTGTTCAACTACTGGAATAAAGCTTCACCAACAGACCTGATGAACTTCTTCAGTCTGCTAGAGTAAGTGCTGCACAAACACACACACACACACGCACACGCACACGCACACACACACACACACACACACACACACACACACACACACACACACACACACACACACAACGGTCTTATCATTCTTTTCTCATCTTTTTTCAGAGTGTGTCTTCATCAGTTCAGATACATGGGGAAGAGACACATTGCCAGGTAATGTCTAAAAGTGTTATCAAGCCCACTGAATCATTCCCAAAATTAATGCTGACAACAATGGAAAAGCACTAGGGAGAGAACTGTCAGGAGACTTATTTCTTTGCACAAAAGCGGACCATGGTACAAGAGTACTACCAAAGCAATGTTTTAAGTGTGAAAATATAGCAAAAGAAACTTTCTGAAACACTCAGGCTTTACTTTAACCCCTTCATTTCATGATGAATGATTTTTTGTTAAGAGGAGAAGAAATGCCAAGCAAAGCTGTGAGAAGAGTGACACTTTCATCTCACGCAGTAAGACTGAACGTGCAGAAGTGAAAAGCGTTGTTGTTGTCCACACTGAAACTTCCTACTGCAGCCAAAGAATCTCTGTTAACCTTTCCCAAGCCCCATATTTACAAAATATAGACCATACTCTGATCTCTCCAAATCAATCATTTTGGATCTAACAGCATCCAATATCTACTGTATGGCATTGTGCAGTGAGAAGATCCTGGTGCCCACAGTGATGTTCAGTGGTGCTGAAGTTCTTGTGTCGGGATGAATGAGTTGTGCTGAATCAGTGTGTCATGAATTCATACACTGTTGTGTGATGTAATACCTTCAAACAGAAGATGCTCTCTTCTACAGAAGCGTTATTGTTGTCAGTGAGTGTTTAGATAGCTTCTGAAGTTCATGTTTGATTTTGGCTCTGTCATCAGGACTCTGGAGGGAACAGGATCAGGATCCGGGCCGGTGGCTCACGAGCGCCGCTCTCAGACTCTCCCTGTGTCCCGCAGCAGGACAGGAGCCTTACACATGAGACTGCAGCAGCTCAACAGTCTGGACAACTCCTACACCTACAACCACAGTGAGACACACACACACACACACACACACAAACTTCATCTGTTCATTTCATCTTCAGCTCTCTTTTATATTTGAATAAAATATGATTCCTTGTATTTTAACATTTAACATGGACAAAATTGACTTCATTTATGGGATCAAATGAAACTGGTTAAAGTTATTTAACACAAATTTCATGGAATTTACAGAATAGTCAAATATCAGTGAATTCAAATTATGAGATTCATTGAAATCAACCCTATAAAGCCTTCTGTATCATATCTGATGCACAAAATTTAAAGGCCTCTAAATGATCAACATGGTCAAAACTTTGCTGATACACCTGTCACACACTATCTCCAGTAACACTTTATTTTAGGGTATTTTAACTAGCTGCTTATTATCATGCATATTACTAGAATATTGGCTGTTTATTAGTACTTATAAAGCACATATTAATGCCTTATTCTGCATGACCTTATTCTACATCCCTTAATCCTCCCAATAACTAAACTTAACAACTACCTTACTAAGTATTAATAAGCAGTAATTAGGAGTTTATTGAGGAAAAAGTCATAGTTCATAGTTTAAATGTGTTCCCTATACTAAAGTTTTACCCAATCTCCTACAGTCGTTCTGTCGTCTGATTAATAGTTTAGACTTTATCAAGTAAAAGTCTTTTAGTGTAATTGCTCAAAAAAATTAAAGGAACACTTTGAAAACACATCAGATCTCAATGGGGAAAAATATCTATACTGATATGGACTGGATAATGTGTTAGGAATGAAAGGATGCCACATTGTTTGATGAAAATGAAAATGATCAACCTACAGAGGACTGAATTCAAAGACACCCTGGAAATCAAAGTGAAAAAATGATGCAGCAGGCTAGTCCATTTTGCTGAAATTTCATTGCAGCAACTCAAAATGGTACTCAGTAGTTTGTATGTCCCCCACGCACTTGTATGCATGCCTGACAACATCGGGACATGCTCCTAATGAGACGACGGATGGTGTCCTGAGGTACTTCCTCCCAGATCTGGACCAGGGCATCACTGAGCTCTTGGACAGTCTGAGGTGCAACCTGGCGGCGTCAGATGGACCGAAACATAATGTCCCAGAGGTGATCTGTTGGATTTAGGTCAGGTGAGCATGGGGCCATTCAATGGTATCAATTCCTTCATCCTCCAGGAACTGCCTACATGAGGCTGGGCATTGTCATGCACCAGGAGGAACCCAGGACCCACTGCACCAGCGTAGGGTCTGATAATGGGTCCAAGGATTTCATCCCGATACCTAATAGCAGTCAGGGTGTCATTGTCTAGCCTGTTGAGGTCTGTGCGTCCCTCCATGGATATGCCTCCCCAGACCATCACTGACCCACCACCTAACCGGTCATGCTGAACAGTGTTACAAGCAGCATCATGTTCTCCACGGCTTCTCCAGAAACTGCTGTCATCTGTGAAAAGCACAGGGCACCAGTGGCGGACCTGCCAATTCTGGTGTTCAATGGCAAATGCCAATCAAGCTCCACAGTGCCGGGCAGTGAGCACAGGGCCCACTAGAGGACATCGGCCCTCAGGCCACCCTCATGAAGTCTGTTAATGATTGTTTGGTCAGGTACTGGTCCTGCTGATGGGTTAAGGACCTTCTACGGCCCTGTCCAGGTCTCCTAGAGTAACTGCCTGTCTCCTGAAATCTCCTCCATACTCTTGAGACTGTGCTGGGAGACACAGCAAACCTTCTGGCAATGGCACGTGTTGATGTGCCATCCTGGAGGAGTTGGACTGCCTGTGCAACCTCTGTAGGGTCCAGGTATCGCCTCATGTTACCAGTAGTGACACTGACCCTAGCCAAATGCAAAACTAGTGAAAAACAGTCAGAAAAGATGATGAGGGAAACTGACTTTAACTGACTTGATGCTATTCTCTGATTAAAAAGTGTTCCTTTAATTTTTTTTAGCAGTGTACAAATGTCCTTCAGCTTGTTCTTCGTGTGTCTTTCTGCTGTCAAATCTGCACAGATTTTTATCAAATAAACTTAAGAGTCACTTTAATATTGTTAGTAATATTTCAAGATGAACACAAACCCATTCATTAGAAAAATCATGAGTTTCAAATATCTCACTAAGGCATATATAGAGTGATGACTGAGATATATGATATACACAGATCAGGCATAACATTATGAGCACTGACAGGTTTTTGAGATGGCTAGACAGAGCATCTCCAAAACTGCAGCTCTTGTGGGGTGTTCCCGGTCTGCAGCGGTCAGTATCTATCAAAAGTGCTCCAAGGAAGGAACAGTGGTGAACCGGAGACAGGGTCATGGACGGCCAAGGCTCATTGATGCACGTGGGGAGCGAAGGCTGGCCTGTGTGGTCTGATCCAACAGATGAGCTACTGTAGCTCAAACTGCTGAAGAAGTTAATGCTGGTTCTGATAGAAAGGTGTCAGAATACACAGTGCATCAGTTTGTTGCGTATGGAGCTGCATAGCTGCAGATCAGTCAGACTGCCCATGCTGACCCCTGTCCACCGCCGAAAGAGCCAACAGTGGACACGAGAGCATCAGAACTGGACCACGGAGCAATGGAAGAAGGTGTCCTGATCTGATGAATAAGTTTTCTTTTACATCACATGGATGGCCGGGTGCATATGCGTCTCTTACCTGGGGAATACATGGCACCAGGATGCACTATGGGAAGAAGGCAAGCCGGCAGAGGCAGTGTGATGCTTTGGGCAATGTTCTGCTGGGAAACCTTGGGTCCTGCCATCCATGTGGATGTTACTTTGACACGTACACCTACCTAAGCATTGTTGAGACCATGTACACCCTTTCATGGAAACGGTATTCCCTGGTGGCTGTGTCCTCTTTCAGCAGGATAATGCTCCTGCCACAAAGCACAAATGGTTCAGGAATGGTTTGAGGAGCACAACAACAAGTTTAAGGTGTTGATTTGGCCTCCAAATTCCCCAGATCTCAATCCAATCGAGCATCTGTGGGATGTGCTGAACAAACAAGTTCAATCCATGGAGGCTCCAACTCGCAACTTACAGGACTTAAAGGATCTGCTGCTAACATCTTGCTGTCAGATACCACAGCACACCTTCAGGGGTCTAGAGGAGTCCATGCCTCGACGGGTCAGGGCTGTTTTGGCAGCAAAAGGAGGACCAACACAATATTAGGAGGGTGGTCATAATGTTATGCCTGATCGGTGTATGTTTTAAAACTACAGAGCTTTGATTATAAAACTAAGCATTTAAATATCATCTTACTAAGACATATTATTATCAGTGATGACTGATATTTATATCATTTGATGCATTTTATCTAACTATTATTTCGTATGTCAGGTTTTACTGGGTTAACTGCGTTAAATCTATTGACAGCCTTGAAACATTTTAAACATTCTCATTTGTTTAATTACATTCACAGTTATTTGTTTTATAACAAATCACTTTAATTAGCATTATTCTGTGTAGCTTACAGTCATTCAGACGCTGATGTGTTGAATCAGTCTCTGTTGGAAGGAAACATTGCTACAGAAGTTTGTCTAACAGTTCTGGACACACTGAGCATCTTCATCATGGGGTTTAAGGTCAGACATCAACCATCATCATCACCATCATCATCACCTGCCTTGTTGAGTGCTGCTTGTGACATCAGTGTGTGTGTGTGTGTGTGTGTGTGTGTGTGTGTGTGTGTGTGTGCTCAGACTCAGCTAAGTTTGGATCACGGTCACAATCCCCTCATGAAGAAAGTGTTCCAGGTTCATCTCTGCTTCTTACAAATTAACCAATCAGAGACGGCCCTCAAACAGGTCTTCACTTCCCTTCGCACCTTCATCTACAAGGTGAGTGTGACGCACAGCAGTAGAATAAGTGCATAGATGGACAATTCATTAAAAAAAAGAAGATTCTGCCATCATTTGCTCACCCCTAATGTCCTTTCAGACCTGTATGACACGATTAAATCCAAAAAATAAACGTTGAAAGTGTTTTCCTGTCTGTGATGTGTGTGTGTCCAGTTCCCGTGTACGTTCTTCGAGGGCCGTGCGGATATGTGCGCGTCCTTCTGCTACGAGATTCTGAAGTGCTGTAACTCCAAACTGAGCTCCATCCGCAGCGACGCGGCTCATCTGCTCTACTTCCTCATGAAGAGCAACTTCGACTACACCGGACGCAAATCCTTCGTCCGCACGCACCTGCAGGTGGAGTAACGCCACGTTCATCATGTGACCCTGACATCACAGTGGACGAATGTGTCTGGATCATTTCATCCAGTCTTTTGAAGCAGCATGCGATGTTATCATAACTGTGTGATTGTGATTCCTCAGGTGGTGATTGGCGTCAGTCAGCTGATCGCTGATGTCATCGGAATAGGAGGGACGAGGTTCCAGCAGTCGCTGTCAGTCATCAACAACTGTGCCAACAGTGACAAAACCATCAAAGTTAGTTACATTCAGATGCACTCATACACAAACACTAGATCAGACACAGAGCCAATTATGGAGGAAGTGATGTAGTTTACAGTGGATCCAAAAGTATTCCCATTGATTTTTTTAGGAGTCCAGCAGGAGTTCTTCTCTATTTCAGTGTCAGTGTTTCTGAACTCCCTGAAACTCCTCCATTGTAGTCTTGAGTTTTCTTCACAATATTCCTCATTTAAATAATTCATATGCAGAATAAAGGGGCGGGGCCTGGTTGAGTTAGTTAGTAGTGTGTTGAAACTGGCGATTATGGTAAGGGGCGGGACATTTCCCAAACACGCTCTAAGCACTTGACCAATCACAACACACTGATCCAGCTGACCAATCAGAGCACATTGAGCTTTTCAGAAGGAGGGGCTTCATAGAGATAAAAACTAAACAGAGCATTACTGACAGACTGGGAAGAGAGGAGCTGCAACAATGGAGAATATGAGGAAAATAATGAACATTCAAACATGAAAACATGTTCTAGTAGAACCCAAAACAACATCAAGACTTTGTAAAAGAGTATAGTAGGCTCTCTTTAAGTTCTACACAGACTGTGACAGTTACACACAGTCGTCACCCGTCTCCTTCACTCTCCTGTAGAGCACAGCATTCCCGTCGGATGTGAAAGACCTGACAAAGAAGATCCGGACCGTTCTGATGGCCACGGCTCAGATGAAGGAGCACGAGAGAGACCCGGAGATGCTGGTGGACCTGCAGTACAGTCTGGCCAAGTCTTACGCCAGCACACCTGAGCTCCGCAAGACCTGGCTGGACAGCATGGCCCGTATCCATGTGAAGAATGGAGACCTCTCTGAGGTACACACACACACACACACACACACACACACACACACACACACACACACACACATCTTCATGCATGTGTAACATACTGTGGAGCTCATGTTGTCTGGTTTGGTTCTCTGCAGGCAGCCATGTGTTATGTGCATGTTGCAGCGCTGGTGGCCGAGTACCTGAGGAGGAAAGGTTAGACACACAGATTCCTAATTCCATCCATTTTCGGAAGGCCAAACAAAGGGGTTTTGCTTTTGCATGCAAACACACAGTGACAACACTACAATTCACTGAAGCCTCATCTTCTCTTTTTGCATATGCCTTTGGGCAGCATTTTGCTAATATTTCACTTTGTGACATGTTTGAGGAACTAATATCTGGACGTTTTAGGCAGATCTGGATCAGCGTTTTCTGCTAGATAGAACAAATCCCCTTATGGAGATTATGAGCATTGTACCTTTGCAGATCTTATACATGCACAAACAGATACATTAAACACTAAAGGAAAACATTAAAAAGCATCATATTACCCCTTTATGAAAAAAAAATTAAGAAAAGTATAGATCTTGTATATTTGTATTCATATGTAACAGAAAGAGCTCAAATGATGAACATTCTTTAAAAATATTCCACAGTTTAGTTCTTTATTAGAAGGAAATCATGCCATAGCGGTGTAAAAAATGAATACTTTTGTAAAATTCTCTGATTTTAGGATATGATTGAGGAATGAAGTCTATTTTTGTGTGACGAGACAGTTAGCTCACAAGACGAGACATGAGATTGAGTTAACAAGAATGAGACAAGAAGATTTTTACACAGTATTTTTAAGAAATCCTCAATGATGAAATACATGACTAGAAAAATAGTCTGCAGGTGCATTTGAAATCTTGTAATGAATGTCATTTCAGATCTACTTTCTGAGTATGAATTATCATATGCAGTAAAAGACAACAATATTCAAGCACTGTAAAAGGTTTTGAACTTACTGTACATGATTTATGAGCTTCTGCAACTTTTGACCTCCTAACTGAACTCCTTTCCACAAACTGATCATAGAAATAAAAACAGTATAAGTAAGTTTTCTCTTAGTCTTATTAAGTGCAAACAATAAGTGCAACCATAATCAAAGTACTCTCTCAATATTAAAGTGCAAATAGAGACCAGATTTTTCTTCAATCCTGATTCAGAGCTGAGAGATGGTTACAACTCCACAGTCCAGCCTAAGCTTTCATATTAGGAGATATTTGCATGCATCAGGGAGACGCTTTCAAAATGCGGGGTTTTTAAATCTCGTTTAAATGCATGTTCGTGTTTTACTTTCACTTTCACGATCGCACATATTTTGTGAACGGTTCTGAGTGCGAATTCTACAAGATAAGACATTTATCAGACACTTTTAGGCTCTGTTGTGCAACGAATCCTCCGCCATAGTCTTGTCAGTCGGCTTGCCACTTATTCTGGTCACGTGATCAGTGAACTCTGATTCCTGCTGCACTACGTACGACTATGCTGCTCGTGTTGGATGAGCTGGATGAAACTGAAGTGACCGTTATCCATCTGAATTAAAGGGTTTTTATTTCTATAAAACAGTGGAGGTGTAATTTAAACGTAGCGGTGGCATATTCTATCCTAATTTCACCCTCATCTCGTACTCCGTCATGGCAATATCACAAGACTTATCACCTCGATGCGAAATCTCATTACATTTTAATCTCGTGGCACAAGATCTCGTCAATTATTACTTTAGGAGATCCTGCTGTCTGGTCTATAATGGCTGAGAATACTTCCGTTAGTTTTAAATCCAAGGACACACGTGTAATTACTCTTAATGATTAGTAGCATGTGAAAGATTCCCATATCAGTCTTGTTTCTTTTCTTCACCTACTCTTTTCATCATATCTCTCGTTTTCTCTCTGTCTGATAAAGCCCCTGCTGATATAAGTTATCACTCAGTATATGGCTCACGTTTAGCTGCACTTCTAAGAATTAAGGCTTAATCAGCAGGACAACAATGATCACCGTTTCTATAGACTGTTATATTGGCTGATTTTGAAGTGCTTCAGGAAACCGTCCGTGTCTCCAGATGTGAAGTGTTTTTGTGTGTTTGTGTAGGCATGTTTAAACAGGGCTGTTCAGCGTTCAGAGTGGTCACACCAAACATTGATGAAGAAGCGTCGATGATGGAAGATGTGGGGATGCAGGATGTTCACTTTAATGAGGTGAATATCTGTCTGAAATTGCTTGATTCATTTTGAGGAATATTGAAAGTGTATTTCTTTAGTTAAGAGCTTTGCTGCAGAAATAGACCTCAGATTTCCTCCACATATATTTTACTATGGTATCCTTTATGATTAACTCCACAGGAATGCATTGTTTCTATCGCAAATCTAGTTCACGTTGAATATCCATGTGTCCTAATAGTGAATGCAAAACTGCTACACAATCACAGCCAATCAGAACATTTGATGTTTAATATTTATTTGTGAAGTGCAATAAGATTTGACTGATCGACAGAATGTCACGCATGTTTGTCACGTCGCACCAGGTTAGTATACAGTATTATATTGTCTGTGTAGATTTAGTTTAATATTAGTACAATAAAAGAGGGAAGCAATAAACGAATGTCCCTGTAACTGATGGTGATTATCAGTGAGCTTTTATCACTGACTGATACTCGAGCATCATTTCTGCACTTTGACTGAGAGATAAAACACAATCCTCAGCCTTCAGTCGTCTGAAGCAGGGACACTATAGTCAACCAAAACTAAACACATAAATACATTTCCAATTTCGTTACTTGAAATCAAATAAACGTTAACTGAAATAAAATATAGTATAATGTCAATTTAAACCAGTTGCCAAAGTAACATTTTTTTTATTTAGTTTAACTTAATGCAGTGTTATTTTTTATCTATTAATCATTTGAATTAGCTTGTTAATTTTAGTTACATTTTTAGTAATTTTGTTATGTGCTTTTGTAATTTTATTAGTTTTTTTTAATATTGCTATTTAGGTTTAATTTATATTTATATATAATTTATGTTATATTTTAAATTCTATATTCTATATTTTATATTCAGTTTTAGTTTTAGTCAGTTTTAGTTTTTAATTATTTACAGTTAATAATTTTAGTACTTCAACTTATTTCAGTTTATTGCCAAGGAATCTACTAACTAATATTCAACTAATATTTATTTTATTTTATTTCAGCTTTATTTCAATTAGCAGAAATGTTTTGAATAGTTTTAGTTTTAGTTAATAATAATAACAACCCTGACTTGATGTACTAAAATAAAAAATATAAAATAAAAGAATAATATAAAATATAATCTAATATTAGAAATAGATAATAATATATACATAATAATGAATAATAAAATATAAAATATAAAATATAATTTAATAATAGAAATAAAAAATTATATAATGTATAATGATATAAAATATAATCTAATAATAGAAATAGATAATAATATATAAATGATAATGAATAATAATATATAATATATAATATAGAAATTATTTAATAATAGAAATAGAAAATTATATATATATATATATATATATATATATATATATATATATAATGTAAAATATGTAAAACTATAGACATTTGAATAAACAATAATTAATAAAACCGACAAAAGCGAACTAAATTTGAAAACAAGAAAACAGAAAATGCTAAAATTAAAAATATTAAATTATATATATAAAACTATCTCACTGATACTTCAAGATCATTCTCTACACCTGTGTGAACTTAAGCAGAATTGACTTCATGCACTGACAATCACCAAAACACCTGCTGATTAAAACACATTGAGCAAAATGATGAAGAAAAGTGTGTTTAGTCGAGAGAAAAGCCTGTGCAGCCTTTGAAAACAGATCACCCTTACATTTTGCCTTTCTAATGCAGAGACTTAAGTGTCCAGATACATTTGTATTCACTGTCTATATACTATATTTGAGATGAATCAGCATTGTAAGGTTTTGTGTTTGTCTTTGTGCATCACAGGATGTCCTGATGGAGCTTCTGGAAGAATGCGCTGATGGATTATGGAAAGCCGAGCGTTATGAGCTCATCTCTGACATCTACAAACTCATCATTCCCATTTATGAGAAACGCAGAGATTTTGAGGTACAGCAGTAACACACGCTGATCCTGTTAGATCAGTCCTCTCGCGAACTATCTGAGCTGCATCAGATGAATGCCTTTGGTCGCAGATTTGCACTTGTGCAGTGAACATCAACCTAAAAGTTATTTAGAAACTCAGTCTAACTGATTTCAAATAGAAGTCCTGTGTGAACAGCCTCTGAGTTTGCTCCCAGGAGCCCTTAAGTTTATGCATTGAAAGCTTTCACTCACTTTCATTATATGTTGTTTTTTGAGCAAGTTAAAGCTGAAGACTTTATTTCAATAGTCCACTATAGCCATTCTACTAACTATAAGTGAGTTTGTAACTTTGCATGTCAACAAACTGTCATTAGAGTATTAGTCGACTGTTAGGTTAGGGATAGGTGTTAGTAGATCTTATATGTTGTATATATACTTACTTTAGGGTTAGAATTAGGGTTTAATTTAGGGTTGTGTGTAATTATAGTTCTTACTATAGTAAATACATGTAACAAGGACATTGTAAAATAAAGTGTTAACAGCTTTTTACAAATGTCACCTCTAAAGATGTGATTGGTAAGCTCTGTGTTGGTGTTTGTGTCAGAAACTGGCTCACCTGTATGACACGCTGCACCGCGCCTACAGTAAGGTCACCGAGGTCATGCACACGGGCAAGCGCTTGCTGGGAACATACTTCAGAGTGGCGTTCTTCGGTCAGGTGAGTCTCCTCAGCCTCACACCTCTTCATCTGTTGATCAGGATGAGCTCTGTAATGACTCTTCATTGTGTTTATCTGTTATCTGAATGCTGTTTCTGCTGCTGTACTGTCTGAAGGCAGCGGTGAGTCCTGTGTGTTTGAGCTCAGCTTGCTGTGGCCTGCACTTCTGTGCTCGTGTTTTACTTCGTTCAGCTTTGGGTGTAATAACTAATTAATCCAACTGTGAGCTTTTTTTGATTAACATCAGGATTTTTAGGTTTAAATTTACAGTATATGAATATATATCCCTTAAGAAAAAGAAGGGCACTTGATTGTACTGAATGTGAACTTGTAGTGCACTTCAAGTCTTAAGAGTATATTTTAAAAGAATATGCTTGCAGGTTTAATATAATAAAAAAATATAAAAAAAAAAAAAAAAAATATATATATATATATATATATATATACACTACCGCTCAAAAGTTTGGGATCGGTAAGATATTTAATGTTTTTAAAAAGAACTTTCATCTGCTCACCAAGGGTGCATTTATTTAATTGTGAAATATTATTACAATTTAAAATAACTGTTTTCTATTTGAATATATTTCACAAAGTAATTTATTCCTGTGATCAAAGCTGAATTTTCAGCATCATTACTCCAGTCTTCAGTGTCACATGATCCTTCAGAAATCATTCTAATATGCTGATCTGCTGCTCAAGAAACATTTAATGTGTACAATTGTACAAAATATTTATGTACAATATTTTTTTTTTCAGGATTCTTTGATGAATAGAAAGTTCAAACAAACAGTGTTTATCTGAAATCTAATCTTTTGTAACATTATAAATGTCTTTACTGTCACTTTTGATTGATTTAATGCATCCTTGCTGAATAAAAGTATTAATTTCTTTAATTTCTTTTTAAAAAAATAAAAATAAAAATTCTTACTGACCCAAACTTTTGAACAGTAGTGTAAAATGTTACAAAAGATTTGTATTTCAGATTAATGCTGTTCTTTTGAACTTTCTATTCATCAAGGAATCCTGAAAAAAAAGTACACAACTGTTTTCAACATTGAAAATAATCATAAATGTTTCTTGAGCAGCAAATCAGCATATTAGAATGATTTCTGAAGGATCATGTGACACTGAAGACTGGAGTAACGATGCTGAAAATTCAGCTTTGCATCACAGGAATAAATTACTTTGTAAAATATATTCAAATAGAAAACAGTTATTTTAAATTGTAATAATATTTCACAATATTACTGTTTTTACTGTATTTTTAATTAAATAAATTAAGTCTTGGTGAGCAGACGAAACGTCTTTTAAAAACATTAAAAATCGTACCGATCCCAAACTTTTGAGCGGTAGTGTATATTAGGAATACACGATATATCGGCCACCATATCGTTATCAGCTGATATATGATCATTTTTAATGTTATCATTATCGGCCCGATAACAAAATTTGGCCGATATATTATAATAATGTATTATTTCCTTCAGCTGAGACACTTGTGCACTGTCCACCATGATGGTTTTGAATTGCTTGAAATATGATTGAAATCACTTAAAAAAGGAAAATACAGTTAAGTTCAACATGAACAGCACAAGTCTGTCATATAGGCAACATAATATTATAATGAGAAAATTATAATTGTGTGTTTGGGACATGGCTTTTAATGGTGAGACTTTTGTTTTTGTAATCGGGCTCTTAAAAATTATATAAAAATGTTCGAATTAGATAGAATTATCGTCCAATATATCGGTTATTGGCTTTCAAATATAAAGAATTATCGGTTATCGGTATCAGCCAAAATGTTCGGTGCATCCCTAATAAATAAATAAATAAATAAATATTATATTATTTTATGAAATAAAAGGCCACTTAAAGAGAGACACTTTCATGGCTGATTCTTAGCACAGCTATGTACACTTTTGAAAAAAAATAATAATCTCAAATTAATTTTTTTTTTTTTTGAAGTACATTTTAAATCATTATGTTTTAATAATCTTTTGTCATGTTTTTAAGAAGTTTGTCTATTTTGGTGTGTTGACTAACATAATAAATCACATGTAAAGGACTTGATTATAACTTCTCATATATTTTAAATGTACTTAACTGCAACTCCATCATTACAAATGTGTAATTGCAAATATAGTAAAATACATGATGTCCAAGTTTCACTGTTGATATTGAAGTATATTTTAGTTTACACCCCAAATCAGAAGAAGTTGGGATATTTTTTTGTAAAATGCAATAAGAATTTGTGATTTGTTCATTTTCTTTCAACTTTATTTAAATGACAAAACTACAAAGAAAAAAAAAAGATTTCCAATGTTTTCACTGGCCAACTTAATTGTATTTTGTAAATATCACCAAATTTTGATGGCTGCTACACACTACAAAATTGGGGGCAGAGACATGTTTACATCACATGATTTGGGGTTGTACCAAAAATGCTTATCAGTACATTCAGCAAGAACTTTAACCATGTTTCAAAGACAATAAAAGTAATTATGAAATTACATATAAAGATGTACTGAAGTTCATCTTAAGTGAGTCCAAAAAGTCGCACTAAAGTTCATTAATTGCATTTAATATAAATTTAAACTATGTAGACATTTTCATTTAATTGTAATTAAGTGTCCAAAAACATTAAATTCAGTTAAGTATATTATTTCCATAATAAGTACTCTCTTTAAAAGTATGCTAAAGTGAGTGATAGGCTTAAATGCAGTGATATGGAAACAAACTATGCATTAACTTCTAAAGCCATGTTTTGTAATGTCTAATCAATTATTTACTCATCTCCCACAATAATATGTCTTTTGTCAGCAAACATTAGTAGAAATGTGATTAACTGGCATTTTGTTTTTACCAATTAACATCCCTAAAAAAGTTAAGAGAAGTGAATAAAGTGCGGTCACTGATGAGTTGTTTCTGTCTCTAGCAGTACCAGTGTAATGACTGTGAGATCAACGAGGTAAACGGATCATTATTTATTCTACGGATCTATTGTCCTGTGGAAGTCGTCATATCCCTGTGTCATAATTAGGATTTATCATCAACACATTACAGTTTTTATGCATCCCAGTATTTCAGTGCTGTTGTAAATAGCACTTTCCTGTGACTAATTTAGTGTTTAATTTAGTAGGCAATTAGCTTTCTTCTGTCTAGATGGTCAGCAGCAGGTTTTCAAAGTTGGGTTTTAATGCATTCTTCTGATTGATTCAGATGTGCTTGTCGTTTTAGGGGTTCTTCGAGGATGAAGATGGTAAAGAATACATATATAAGGAGCCCAAGTTCACCCCACTGTCTGAGATCTCACAAAGACTCCTGAAGCTCTATTCAGACAAGTTTGGAGCTGAGAATGTCAAAATGATCCAGGATTCTGGCAGGGTAAGAGATGTCCAGTTACAGTATGAGAAAAAAGTCTGATCCACAGTGCAGCTTATTCTGGCCGAGTAAGACCGAAAGAGTTTGACATTGACATTTCTGAACCAGTGTTGAACAGTGTATCTTCACTAAAAATGCTTTGCTGTTTGGTGCAGATTAACACAAAGGATCTGGACTCTAAGTACGCCTACATCCAAGTGACTCACGTCACCCCATTCCTGGAGGAAAAGGAGCTGCTGGAGAGAAAAACAGACTTCGAGAGGAGCCACAACATCCGTCGCTTTGTCTTTGAGATGCCGTTCACTGTTTCAGGCAAAAAACAAGGCGGGGTAGAGGAGCAGTGCAAACGCAGGACTATACTGACCGGTGAGTACGCACACTTACACACTACACTACATACTCACCATGGAGAAGAGATCAGCAACATTAGAGATAAGTGACTGACACTTCCAGAGAGTCCTACGATAAAGATCTGAGTGTCAGCTGAATCTGAGTTATATGATCCTCCCAATCACAAAGTACAGGCCTTATCTAACAGATCCAGACAGTGTCTCTGTGTCTCAACTCCTTCAGTACGGTTTAAAAGCATCCCAGGATGCACCTCAAGAAGCAGAGATAGCAGAGCTGGAAAAAGAAGCTCAAATAGAAGAGTTAATTTGATTCAATTCAATTAATTTATTCCACGAGTGAAGGTGATAATAAACTATATGTAGTGTTCTGGTCATGTGATTTCAACATGGTGCTACTCTTTCTTAAGAAAACAGCTTTTCAGCTTCTCATGTGAGTGTTTGTGATTTTAAAAAGTGCTTTCCGTTTCAACCTTTTAATGGGTAAAAAATTACTCTCTACTTTTAATGTGTTTGCTTTGAGCACCCTAATTATAGTTTTTGACCATCGCTAGGACACATTTCTCAATACTTTGGTCACTTTTTCAAAACTCTTCACACGGTTCAAATCAACTTTCAGCTTCACAATTTCACATTCAGAAGTCACTAAAGCTACAGAAACACTTCATTCATGTCTCAGGCCCTGTTTCCACCTGGTATTCAGATGCGTTTTGGTCGATCGGATCACAAGTGGATGAAGGAGGCACATACTCGTTTCCACCTGGTATTTTAGTCCGTCTCTTTTGTCCACTTTTAAGCACTTCTGTCCTGATTTCTTCGAGGCAAGGGTCTATAGGTGGGTAAATGTAAGGGTTTTTTCAGATCTTTTGATCTAATGGACAAAATAAGCTTGCGCAATTTACATATAAGGATGGAGAGAGAACATTGTGCTTGGTACGTTTATCATCTTCAAACCAAACTTGGGTCTTCAGTCGACAAAGTTTAAATTCTGTCTGGCTAGAGAGCTTCCCAAAATGTTTACGCGTTCAGTAGGCGGTCTTTAGTGGCTGTTCAAAAACATTCGACAACATGAGCGTCTACATTACGAAAGCAATCCGGTCAAATGCATTTTCAGCTACCTCTGGAAGTGGTGGAAAGTGGACAAGCTCAAAACATTTTACACCCTGTTTACACCTGTGTTTAGTGTCGTCCACTTGTGATCCGATCGATTAAAATGCATCTTAATACCAGGTGGAAACAGCATTCGACCTGATTGCTTTCGTAGTGTAAACGCTCATGTGCTCGAATGTGTTTGAACAGCCACTAAAGATCGTCTACGTCTACTGATCTAATGCATAAACATGGGAATCGCTCTAGCCAGACGGGATTTAAACTTTGTCGGCTGAAGCCCCAAGTTTGGTTTGAACATGAAAAATGTACCAAGCACAGTGTTCTCCCACCATTCCTGATTTCTTCACAGCATTCAGCGTGAAATTGCGTCTGTCAGAGCAGAAATGAAAGCTGATACTCTCTGTATGTTTTTCCATCCTCTCTGGTCGTGTTCATATGTTCATACCCTTCCCTTGAAGAAATCAGGACAGAAGTGGTTGAAAGTAAACAAAAGAGACAGATTAAAACACCAGGTGGAAAGAGAAATGTTTCCCTCGTCCAATTGTGATCCGATCAACCAAAACACATATTAGCTGCATATTACTAGAATATTGGCTGTTTTTTAGTACTTATTAAAGGTGCCCTAGAATCAAAGATTGAATTTACCTCGGCATAGTTGAATAACAAGAGTTCAGTACATGGAAATGACATACAGTGAGTCTCAAACTCCATTGTTTCCTCCTTCTTGTGTAAATCTCATTTGTTTAAAAGACCTCAGAAGAACAGGCGAATCTCAACATAACACTGACTGTTACGTAACAGTCGGGATCATTAATATGTACGCCCCCAATATTTGCATATGCCAGCTCATGATCCCAACATTATGAAAGGCATTACACAAGGACAGCCAGTAACGTCTGGATCTGCACAGCTGAATCATCAGACTAGGTAAGCAAGCAAGGACAACAGCGAAAAATGGCAGATGGAGCAATAATAACTGACATGATCCATGATATCATGATATTTTTATTGATATTTGTAAATTGTCTTTATAAATGTTTTGTTAGCATGTTGCTAATGTACTGTTAAATGTGGTTAAAGTTACCATCATTTCTTACTGTATTCACGGAGACAAGACTGTCGTTATTTTCATTATTAAACACTTGCAGTCTGTATAATTCATAAACACAACTTCATTCTTTATAAATCTCTCCAACAGTGTGTAATGTTCGCTTTAGCCACAGAGCACTATCAAACTCATTCAGAATCAAATGTAAACATCCAAATAAATACTGTACTTACATGATTCGATGCATGCATGCAGTATGCATGATGAACACTTTGTAAAGATCCATTTGAGGGTTATATTAGCTGTGTGAACTTTGTAAATGCACTGTATTACAGTTGAGAGCTCGGGGGGGCAGGGAGTGTGAGATTTAAAGGGGCCGCAGCCTGAATCGGCTCATATTTAATGATGCCCCAAAATTGGCAGTTAAAAAAAAATATATTAAAAAAAATCTATGGGGTATTTTAAGCTGAAACTTCACAGACACATTCAGGGGACATCTTAGACTTATATTACATCTTGTGAAAACTGGTTCTAGGGCACGTTTAAGCAGATATTAATGTCTTATTCTGCATGATCATATTCTACATCCCTTAATCCTCCCAATACCTAAACTCAACAACTACCTATTAATAAGCAGGAATTAGGAGTTTATTGAGGGAAAAGTAATAGTTAATAGTGAGTATTGGACCCTAAACTAATGTGTGACCAAAAAATGTAATGACATTTATTAAAAATCCTACTAACTTTCTCTCATCTCTCAGCCACACACTCATTCCCGTATGTGAAGAAACGTATCGCAGTGATGTACCAGCATCATGTGGATCTGAACCCCATTGAGGTGGCCATCGATGAGATGAGTAAGAAGGTGCTGGAGATCAGACAGCTGTGTTCCTGCAGCGACGTGGACATGATCCAGCTCCAGCTCAAACTGCAGGGCAGCATCAGTGTGCAGGTACACAAACACACACAAACACGTGACCTCAAGCTCAGACAGTTTTTATAGTGTCATGTGATGTCTGTAAGCCTGTCTTTCACTCTCCAGGTAAATGCCGGCCCTCTTGCCTACGCCAGGGCTTTCCTGGATGAATCCAGCACAAAGAAATACCCAGACAACAAAGTCAAACAGCTGAAAGAAGTCTTCCGGTAAATACACACCGTCTGAGTCAGTCCTTCCTCTGAAACTATTAACAACATCAGATATTTGCAATATTGTTCAAAGGTTTTTGGTCAGTAAGCTTTTTTTAATTAAAAGTTTTCTTCAGCAATGACACATTAAATTTATCAAAAGGGACCGAAAAAAAACATTTGTAATGTTTCAAAAGATTTCTGTTTCAAATAAAAGATAGATAGATAGATAGATAGATAGATAGATAGATAGATAGATAGATAGATAGATAGATAGATAGATAGATAGATAGATAGATAGATAGATAGATAGATAGATAGAACTAATTTCCTGTATTTAAGGAAAACCCTTTGGCTCAGTCTTTGACTGGTTGAACTGTCAGCTCAGATGGTGTGTGTTTGTGTTTGTGTTCTGCAGGCAGTTTGTGGAGGCGTGTGGTCTGGGTTTGGGCATTAATGAGCGTCTGATTAAAGAAGATCAGCAGGAGTATCATGATGAGATGAAGGCCAACTACAGAGATCTCACTAAAGAGCTGTCCACCATCATGCATGAGCCTGTAAGACACACACACTAACACTTTATCCATAATGTCTCTGTTGGATTTCCATGCTTTTCTTTAATCTCTCTCTGTTTTCTCTTCCTCTTTTGCTCTCATGGTCAGATCGAATGGTAAATCATTTCTTATATGCATTCTTAAGGCCCCGATACATTCACAGCAAATTTTTTTTGTTCATTGCTTAGGGGTAACAAGGAGTTTGAAATAACTTTTCAGTTATACACTATTAACAAACATCCTGACCCCATCCATGCTGCTGAGAGTGACGATTAGATTAATCTGTAAATATGTGCTGCACAATTTCCTGTCAATAACAAAATAAACACACAACAAAAATGACAGCAGTGAGAAAAAAGCAGCTGAGAAAGCATCTGATCATAGTGATGTGGATGTTTGGACCAGCCAAAGTCCCTTTAAAGGTGCCCTAGAATTAAAAATTGAATTTATCTTGGCATAGTTGAATAACAAGAGTTCAGTACATGGAAATGACATACAGTGAGTCTCAAACACCATTGTTTCCTCCTTCTTATATAAATCTCATTTGTTTAAAAGACCTCAGAAGAACAGGCGAACACCGACTGTTACGTAACAGTCAGGATCATTAATATGTATGACCCCAATATTTGCATATGCCAGCCCATGTTCAAGGCATTAGACAAGGGCAGCCAGTATTAATGTCTGGATCTGTGCACAGCTGAATCATCAGACTAGGTAAGCAAGCGAGGACAATAGCAAAAAATGGCAGATGGAGCAATAATAACTGACATGATCCATGATAACATGATATTTTTAGTGATATTTGTAAATTGTCTTTCTAAATGTTTCGTTAGCATGTTGCTAATGTACTGTTAAATGTGGTTAAAGTTACCATCGTTTCTTATTGTATTCACGGAGACAAGACTGTCGTTATTTTCATTTTTAAACACTTGCAGTCTGTATAATTCATAAACACAACTTCATTCTTTATAAATCTCTCCAACAGTGTGTAATGTTAGCTTTAGCCACGGAGCACTATCAAACTCATTCAGAATCAAATGTAAACATCCAAATAAATACCATACTTACACGATTAGACATGCTGCATGACGAACACTTTGTAAAGATCCATTTTGAGGGTTATATTAGCTGTGCGAACTTTGTTTATGCTGTTTAAGGCAGTTGGGAGCGTGAGATTTAAAGGGGTCGCAGCCTGAATCTGCGCATATTTAATGATGCCCCAAAATAGGCAGTTAAAAAAATGAATTAAAAAAAATCTATGGGGTATTTTGAGCTGAAACTTCACAGACACATTCAGGGGACATCTTAGACTTATATTACATATTTTTAAAAGACGTTCTACCGCACCTTTAAGACAAGTCATTTCACTCGGCGGCCATCTTAGAAGTGCAGCTCCTATCTCATCGAATTCTCCAAAGCTTTTTGCAAAGCTTACGATAAATTTTCATATTTGAAATCACCAATGAAATCTGACAACTGCTGCCTCATAAATTTAGTTTCTGAACACACGAATCATGACAAAAAAAACCAGCATTTTTCAGGCTGGTTAAAGCTAATGCACACGCACAGTCTTAAGTTAGCGGAAGTGAGCATCTGACAGTTTCTATAGGAACCGGAGCTTCTAACAGCAGCTGCAGTGATGCGATGACTTTAACAATTGGCTCTTAATTAGAAGGCGGGACTTGCACTTTCTCCCATTCATAGTAATATGAGTGCACCGTCTTTCTATATATAAAGTCTTTGCACCAGCTCTGCAATTCAGCGCTCCAGCCATGTCAAGATTATTATACAGCACCTTATCCGCTTGTTAAGTTGTGACATAAGGAACGCCGTTTCTGGGTCCAAGCCTCGACTCGTTTCACTTGAGAGTGCCATCGTGACGGCCGTTTATGAGCACTATTTATTCATATTAAACATTTAACATTTCAAAAAGGTAAACATTTAAAATACTTACAGTCTACACAACAGTCTCCGTGCTCACAGCGTCACAGACATTAATATTTTAACGATTTATAAGAGTAATCACTGTCTGGCCATCTGGAATTTTGGTATGGAGATAAAGCGTTTGGAAGCGCTGCAGTGTGACATCAGACTTAACAACCGTATACAGTAGATTGCTTTAAATCCGCAGCTTTACAGTATTAAACATGAAGAAAACCTTGTCAGTGTGTCTTTCAATTACAATTACAACTTCAGTTTCAACTATGAAGTGGCTCTCCAGAGTGTTCGTGTTTTTACTCACGTCTGACCTCGACGGACTGAACAGAAGAAATGAACCTGAGAAGATTTACATATCAAACAAGGCGGAGCCTCAGAGCCACACCCACCTATTATTTCAATGCCACGGACCAATGGTAGCTCAAAGGAGTTTACTAGCCGGAGCAAACTTTTCTGGAAGGGTCATTTTGGCAAACTGTTGAACTCCCAAAACAAACGTCATTTTGGCCTGATTTTGTTCGAAATGACGTCACACCAGTTCGTTCTTGGATTTCGCTTGAAGTATATCGGGGCCTTTAGACTTACGTGGAATCTGCAGAAATCCACAGGATTCAACCTTCTGCACATTTCCACACATCTGACCCCACAATCATTGAAGAATATGTTCAGATTTCACGTGGGCATCAAACACACTCCAGTGTTGCATTATTTCTGAACTTTCTTGCTCTTTTTCCTTCTCTCTCTATAGATAAGTGCATTGGATGATGGGATGCGTAGTCCTATTCCAGATTCACTGCACATCTTCAACGCCATCAGCGGGACGCCCACTGCCGCCACCATCCAGGGCCTGCCCAACTCCTCCTCAGTGGTGTGAACCTGACCCCTGCATTGACCTTATGACCTTTCACCTTTTGTTTCACATCTCCAACCCTGACACACACAGCTGCTTTCCCAGATGTCATCACGGAAGTGGAGGAGAACTGAGGGAAGGAGATCTATACGTTTCTGCCTCATCCAGGGGATTTCACCTACTGTTTCCTGTGGAGACTTAATCAAAAAACTGTGTATTTTACTTTTGGCCTTTTTGCCAGTTTTATTAGTAACCGCAGTAAAGACAGCAGAGGAAATGATGCAGAGAAGAGGGGAAGAATGGTTCAGAAGACAAACTCATGTCCCCAATGTGAGCACAGACTGCAACGGCTTTTTACCTATTATAAATATCTGCGTCCTCTGCTAATATATTTTTTATTTTGCTAATTTTATATTATTTCTTCAAGCTCAGACTTTTCAGTTTTTGAATGACGTTCTGAAGTCTGAGAGTCGGATGTCTTTGCCATCGAGTTTAAAACTGCCGTCAGCATCAGTCTGGGTGGAGTCGGTTATAACGCTGTTATAAATGAGCCGTGTTTCTGCAGCAGGGGGCGTGGCCTCAGCGCTTTCACTGCACGTGATACACTGGAGGTGCGGCGGACACACAAATGTTAATGTGCATCATGTTTATCAATTATCAGATATTTTTATACTGTGGGACACAGCTGAATGTGATGTTATTTTTATCTGTATTTAATAGTCTTTGCTCTGCTGTATTTAAACTGACATTGTCTCTAATGCTTTGAATAAATCTCACACAATTCCCAAACGCTCTTTTAGTATTTTTTAGCCAAAGATATCAGCATTAATTATCATATTTGTTTTGTGTCTTGACCTTGAGTTTTGTTTTTTGTGTTTTGTCTTGTTTTTTCAGTCTGGCTTTAGAGTCAAACACAGTACTGCTCTGCTCTTTTAGGGGTGGTAACTGACCTCTGGTAGCTGTACTGTTCTTCTATTATTGGACTTGAATGCTGCTGTCGATACGGTGGATCATCGCGTTCTGTTAAAGAGATCAGATCTTGAGATTGGCATTCATGATGCTGCATTAGATAGGTTTGGATCATATCTCACAGATAGGAGTTTTTTGGTGGAAATTGGAGAATTTTCATCAAGCTCAGTTCCTGTCACTTGTGGGGTACCCCAGGGCTCCATTCTGGGTCCAACTTTATTTTCTCTGTATTGGCTCCCTCTTCACCTTATATTTGAGTTTCATAAAGTTTCATACCATATTTATGCCAATGACACCCAGCTCTGTTTCCCTCTAAAATCAGGTACTGATTCAGTGTCTTCTTTGCTAGTTAGAGGACATTAAGGATCGGATGGACAATAACAACAGCAACAACAGCAGAATAAGTCTGAAGTTATTTAGTTTGGCGCTCCACACCTCTTAACTAATTTAAGTCCTACCCTGGGCCTTCTTCAAGATAACATTCGAGATAAAGTTGAAAATTTAGGAGTTATTCTTGATCCTGAGCTAACATTTGACAAACAAATCGATTCTGTAGTCAGAACTAGTATTCTGCAGCTTAAGGGCTTCATAAGTTTAAAGGGTTAGTTCACCCAAAAATGAAAACAATGTCATTTATTACTCATGTCGTTCCACACCAGTAAGACCTTTGCTCATCTTCTGAATACAAATTAAGATATTTTTGATGAAATCTGAGAGCTTTCTGATCCCCAAGAGAAAGCAATGTAACTACCGTCATTCAAGGTCCAGAAAGGTACTAAAGACATTGTTAAAATAGTCCATGTGACTACAGTGGTTCAACCTTAATGTTATGAAGCGACAAGAATACTTTTGTTGCGCAAAAACAAAACAAAAATACTTTATTCAGCATTTTCTTCTCTTCCCTGTCATTCTCCTATGCTGTTTACATTGGAGACACAGTGCAGCGCTTCCGGGTTTTACGCCAGAACGCCGACTCTGTATCACAAACTCACAAAAAGTATTCTCGTCACTTCAAAACATTAAGGTTGAACCACTGCAGTCACATGGACTGTTTTAACAATGTCTTTACTACCTTTCTGGGCATTGAAAGTGATGATTATATTGCTGTCTATGGAGGGGTCAGAGAGCTCTCAGATTTCATCAAAAATGTCTTAATTTGTGTTCCGAAGATGAAGGTCTTACGGGTGTGGAACGACATGAGGGTGATTAATTAATGACAGAATTTAAATTTTTGGGTGAACGAACCCTTTAAGAATTTTCTCAGTTTCAATGATTTGGAGACTTTTGTCCATGCATTCATTTTCAACCAGGCTTGATTTTTGTAACTCTCTTTACGCTGCAATTAACCAGTCCTCACTCTCACGCCAATAACTGGTACAGAATGCCGCGGCTCATTTTTTGACAGGGACAAAAAAAGAGGGAGCATATCACACCTGTGTTAGCATCACTTCATTAGTTACCTGTTCAATTCAGAGTTGATTTTAAGGTTTTAGCATTTGTATTTAAAGCACTTCATGGTCTTGCTCCTACTTATATTTCAGATCTTCATCATTCTACTCTCCTGAGAGAATGCTCCGATCCTCCTACTATCTACATTTAAATCATCTCTTAAAACATTTGTTTTCCCTCAGGCTTATGCTTAACTCGATGACACCTTTAGTTCTGTCATGTTTTTTGTGTTTGGTGGTGTTTTGTACAAACCACATTTCCAGAAGAGTTGGGACATTTTGTAAAATGCAATAAAATCAAGAATCTGTGATTTGTTAATTCTCTCGAACCTCTATTTAACTGACAAAAGTACAAAGAAAAGATTTCCAATGTCTTCACTGAACAACTTTATTGTATTTTGTAAGTATAAACACATTTTGGTTTTGATGGAGAGCCGTGTTTACCACTGTGTCACATCACCTTTCCTTTTAATTACACTTTTTAATCATTTGGGAATTGAGGATACTAATTGTTGCAGTTCTGCAAGTGGGATTTTTACCCAGTCTCTCCTGATACAAGACAGCTTCTCAACAATCGTTGTCTGATTCTCCTTTTCATGATGGACCATACATTTTCAATAGGAGTCAGATCTGGACTGCAGGCAGGCAGTCAGACACATCCCTAGAAACCACTCTGATGAATCACATGCAGAATGAGGCCTGGCATTGTCTTGCTTCCCAGGAAAGATGTCATCTTGATGCCAGTTATACAATCCAAATATATGCCTCCATGTCAATGGTACCTTCACACAAATGCAAATCACCCATGCCGTTTGCACTGATACACCTCCATACCGTGACACCTGTCGCTGATGAAATCTGGATGATCCTTTTCGTCTTTGGGACTGAGAACTCAACGTCTGTTTTTTCCAAAAAAAGACCATCTGAGAAGAGCTCAGGCCCAGAGAACTCAGCAGCATCTCTGCATAGAACAGGTGTGTATCTTTCTCCTTGTGTAACAGAGACTGTTCAGTGACAACCGTTTTCCAAAGTACTCCTGAGTCCATGTGGCTGTATTTAACACAGTATCATGACGGTTTCTAATGCAACGCCATCTGAGGACTCAAAGGTCAGGCACATTCAACAGAGGTGTCCCTATACAGACTGAGATTTCTCTGGATTCCCTGAATCTTTTTACAATATTATGTATGGTAGATGGTGAAAGACAAATTCTTTAATCTTGCAATGTGAATTGTTTGACAGTTCTCTCATGACATTTGGCACAAAGTGGTGAGACATGACCCATCTTTTCTTGCAAAGACTATAACCAATTCATCTGCTAATTGTGGACTGTTTAAAAACAGTTTAACTTGGATATTATATAATCTTTTCACTTTTATTTTGCTTCTGTCCCAACTTTTTCGGAGTGTGTTGTAGCAATCAAAATGAAAATTTGTTTATATTCACAAAATACAATTATGTTGGTCTTTTCTTTATACTTTTGTCAGTTAAAATATCTTTGTATGTCGGTTGTGCAGCGCTCTGGTCAGACTCATGTTGCTTTTAGAGTGCTATATAAACAAACTACCTTGTTTTGTTTGTCTTGTCTTGTCTTGTCTTGTCTTGTCTTGTTTTGTTTTTTGTTTTGTTTTGTTTTGTTTTGTTTTTTGTTTTGTTTTGTTTTGTTTTGTTTTGTTTTGTTTTTTGTTTGCTTGTTTTTCTATTGTTTTGTTTGTTTGTCATTTTTGGTAACACTTTAGTATGGGGAACAATCCTCACTTTTAACTAGTTGCTTATTAGCATGAATATTTGCTGTTCATTAGAGTTTATAAAGCAAACACTTTACTTATAAATGCTACATCTACTTTACTAACTATTAATAAGCAGTAAATTAAGAGTTTGAGGCAAATGTCGTAGTTAATAGTGAATATGTGTTCCCCATACTAAAGTGTTACCTCGTTTTTTTCTTGTTTTGTTTTTGTTGTTTGTTTGTTTTGTATGCTTTTTCTTTTAGTTTTTTGTCTTGTTTTTTGTCTTGTCTTTTGTTTTTGTTTTATCTGAGAGCTGGAGATGTGAAGTGATGATTACATCTTCTATAAAGCACAGTAAACAGTGTACAAACGCAGTGTGTGCTGTTGATCTTACCCTATGGACCCCTGAGTATTATCTATCTATCTGTCTTGCTCTTGTTGGTGTCATAAAGCAGGCAGGACACAGTCCAGCTAATAAGACACACACCTGTTTGAGCTGCTCTTACACAGACGTTCTGCGCTGGTCAGGTCTTTTCTCACTCAGGGATCCAGCAGTCACACACACAAACACACTCCTGCTGTCAACATGCCAGGTGAGGACCTCGTGTGTGTGTGTGTGTGTGTGTTAAACTCTATACAATCTCAGAAATGATCAGTACAACTTGATGTTGACAATTTGATGTTGTATGTGAACTAAAAATGTATTCATCTCACAGATGAAAAGATGGAAGAGACTAATAAAAAGAGGAAAAAGGTAAGATTATTTATAAAATAAACTTAGCTACATAAAATGAAACCCTACATTATGGGGACAAAATGTCCCTACAAACATGGCAATATATGAAATTCTTGTCCTTGTGGGGACGTCTTTTGTTCCCTATGATGAAAACAGCTCATAAATCTCACTAAGTGATGTTTTTTGATAAAGTAAAAATGCAGAAAGTTTTCTGTGATGGATAGGTTTATGGTTATGGGACAAAATTTACAGTTTGTACAGTATGAAAATCACTATAGAAAGTCCCCATAAAACATTGAAACCCAGTGTGTGTGTGTGTGTGTGTGTGTGTGCGTATGTGTGTGTCTTACTACGGTTTGGAAACAAAATTGTTCCCAAAAGCAGTGTAAATCTTCTGTAAATATCCTTGAGGACATTCGGGTGAATCTGCATTTGGAAAATAAATTCATAAACGAAGCAAAATCTGTTTTCTTTTGTTCTAAAAACATGTTTAATTTAGGGTTAGTGTGTAATAATTATAATTAACTTTTATATAATATCAGTAAAAGTATATGTGTTCTCATTCAGACAGCTACAGTAAGTGAACGTGTATGTGTTTATTTGACTTATCAAAGTGATCATGTGATTCTGATAATGCTCATCACAGCTGAATGACACATTACATTGTCTTTGGCTTTATGCTTTCAATCCTGTCTTTTTTTCCTTACGTATAATGTAGAAACATCAGTCTAAATAATATGATGTTTTTGAGTAGTAATAGCAGTAATAACATGTTCTATATATAGTGTGCTTCCATCTCATCTCATGTGTGTTGGTACAGACGGCTGAGTGTTGTGGGTATCCCATCAGCATTTTCTTCATTGTGGTCAACGAGTTCTGTGAGAGATTTTCCTACTATGGCATGCGAGGTAAGATAATAAAGAAAAGGTTTTGACTGCTACATTTTAAAAAGACAACTAAAACACTGTGTGAACATAACTAGTGTGATAAATTATCATAAAAATCCAAGTAGATACAACCATGTCATCTTACAGTAATAAAGAGCAGATCCTGCTGATCAGTTGTGCAGTGACTCCTACAGGACAGAAACTGTCACGGTGTCTGTTTGCTTCAGGCTTTGTGGACTTTTGCATATTGTACCCAATACCATCTAGAGCTTGACACATGTCGTTGCACTAACCTTTGAAGGGGTTTGACTGATTTGAGTCCATCCCATCTTTACAGTCTCTAATGCACAGACACTTTTATGGTTTCAAAAATAAGCGAGAAGCTCAAAAATCAATAGAAACACAATGCAATTCCAACAGATTCACTGCTTGCAATAAAATAGTAAAAGAGCAAAATATAAAATGACCCTACTGATACTGTGACAGTGTAAAATTGTGATTAAATGATCATGACAATGAGAATAAATCTGTCTCCGTCTGTCTAGCTGTGTTGGTGCTGTATTTCCGATATTTTCTGCTTTGGGACGATGACCTCGCGACCTCAATCTATCATGCCTTTGTGGCGCTGTGCTACTTGACACCCATCATGGGTGCCATCATTGCAGACTCCTGGCTCGGGAAGTTCAAGTAGGTTTGAGCGTGAATGCAGTTGTGTCTGATCTGTGAGCGTGTGCTGTCATGGCTGATTGTGTTTGTGTGCTTTCAGAACGATCATATACCTGTCTATAGTGTACGCCATTGGCCAGGTCATCATGGCCGTCAGCACTGTTCATGACATCACCGATACTAACAGAGACGGCACGCCGGATAACTTCACCTTCCACATGTGAGTCGATCGACACACACACTGGATAAGTTGAATTAGCCCGGATAAGTTGAATTAGCCCGGATAAGTTGAATTTACTTAAAAAATTTGAGGAAACTGGTTGCCCTAAAAAATTAAGTAATATGAACTTAATAATTCGAGTTAATTTAACTTAAAATGTTTTGTAATATTAATTACTTTGTAGTTATTACACATAGTATATTTAACCCTCTATGGTACGCAATATGATATCAATGAGGAAAAAATTATTTGTGTTGTTTTTCCTGCTTAAAATTGGACACTTTAACAATATCAATAAACATTTTCATAATTTTTTAATTTATTTAATTTTTATTAGTTTGATGCCTCGAGGCAACATTGTACCACAATGGAAAAATGTAAACATTTGGCATTTTCATGTAGAAAATCGTTTGTTTAAACGACGGAACTTTTTCCTCCGGTTAGCTAGTGTTCCCTCTCGCGTACGGTGGGCATCACCGTGCATGAACCCCTGATTGTCGAGTTCGACGCGCATTATTTCATCTTTTCCCTTCTATTCTTAATTTTGTAGTAAAATGGAAGTTGATATAAATTAACTTGCTTAGTACATTGAACTTAACCCTCTATGGTACGGTGTTGCCTCCAGGCAACATGGTCTATTTTAGTTTGTTTTTAATAAAATAAAGCACAAATTGATTGATCAAGCATACCTCAGGACAGAATAACTCAAATACTAATCAATAAAAGTGCAAAAAAGACCAAAACATGACCAACAGGGGTCCATTTTGTGTCCTGTTTCAGCACATGTGCATATGTCACATGACTCCATATTTCCTCCAATGAAAAGTGCTTTTTTCACTTGTTTTTAACCATTTAATCACCCACAAAAAATATGAGTCACCTTCACTGGCAAGTAAATAAGTATTTTTAAGTAATTTACATTAGATTTTCACTGCTCACAAACAGTCTCTCAGGGGGGAAAAAAACGATAAAAAGGTAAATGTTTGGAAAAAATGTCTGTAGAACTTGCCAAAACAAATGTTCCAACTTCTCATCAACAGCTCCTTGAATTCACACACACCACGAACAAAATGGCGTCATTACCTGCCGTAAACCAGTGTGTAGGAGGCGTGGTCAGGAGAAAAACTTCATAATTTAAGTGCATTTTACTTAAATTTATTAACACATTCAAATTACATCCACAAATTAGTAGAATATACTTATATTTTATAAGTAATGCAATCAAACTTAAATATTTTAAGTATATTGTAATTATATGTTTAAGTAAATATAAAATCCGGGCTAAGAGTGCAGAGCACATCTGTCCATCAGCTCCACGACTCGCTTTAGAAGAGAATTTAGCAGAAGAGAAGAAGCAAGTTCTGAGCCATGAACCAAACCAATGACATTACATCATTTGATTCGAAGCAAAAAAAGTATATAAAAGTCAGAAAATGAGTAAACTACTCATAAAGCACTGTGTTTTCTAAAAAGAGCTGTTTTCATGCTCAAGAGCTACAACACATCATGTCACAGTTTTATCTGATATTATCTCACTAGTACTGTCTCAACAAATATTCACAATATCTGAAATCCTTGACCTCGTGGGGACAGTTTTTGGCCCCCATGAGGAAAACACACTAAGTGATGTTTTTTTTGAAAATGTAAAAATGCAGACAGTTTTCTGTGATGGATAGGGTTCGTGTATAATTATAGGGTTCGTGATAATATACAGTTTATACAGTATAAAAAGCATTATGTCTATGGAAAGTCCCCATAAAACATGGAAAACAAACATGCGTGTGTGTGTTTGTATGTCAGCGCTCTGTCCATGCTGGGTTTGGTCCTCATTGCTCTGGGCACTGGCGGTATTAAACCATGTGTGGCTGCATTTGGTGGCGATCAGTTTCAGGAACATCAGGTACGATACTTCCTAACATCTTCATTAGCTTTACTACTTCTTCATCTTTCTGTCTAATGGTTTGCTGTGATGTGTTGATGCTTACAGAGTCGCCAGCTCAACACGTTCTTCTCAGTGTTTTATCTGTGCATCAATGCAGGAAGTCTTCTTTCCACCCTCATTACGCCTGTTCTCAGAGGTACATGCATTAAAGTGGCCCTATTGTGCTCTTTCAGTTATTCCCTTTCCTGTAGTGAGTAATAATGCTCTATGTGAATGTAAAAGATCTACAAAGTTTCAAAGATCAAAGTGCAGATAAATGGAGTTTTTGATTCAGTGATTCTGAACTGAAACGAGTCGTCAGTAATTCCGTTTCAGACACTGAGAGGAAAGAGCTGATGCTGCAATTGATATTATGAGAGAATGTTTTTGATCTTGGATGCATGTAAACCTGTTGTTGGAGACTCCAAAACAAAATTATAGGAACCTGTAAAAGTAGGATAATAGAGGCACTTTAACACACATTTCCATTATATTTTTCCATAACACCCTTCTCCCCTCCTCCGTGTGTGCAGCTCAGGAGTGTGGCATCCACACTCAGCAGCAGTGCTATCCTCTGGCTTTTGGCGTCCCAGCCGCTCTCATGGTCGTGTCTCTGGGTAAGACTGAGTTCAAACTGCACACACACTGTGACCTGTGCATGTGATTCTGATGTGTGCTGTGTGTTACAGTGGTGTTCATCGCTGGCAGTGGCATGTATGTCAAAACAGATCCAGAAGGAAACATCATTTGGTCTGTGTGTAAATGCATAGGGGTGAGTCAGCCATACTCAATAACTAGAGATCCTGTTTAAAGGATTATTTCATACAAAAATTAAAGTTCTGTCATCGTTTATTGGTTCAAAATATTATTTTTGAACCAATAAACCAATAAAATGTCTCTTTTAATGTTCTGTGGAACATAAAAAGAGATATTTTGCAGATGGTTTAAGCTGTTTTCCACACAGGTGACTTAGGGAATTTAGAGACTAAAATGTACAATAAAAATCATGCAAGCAGTCCATTCGTCTTGTGCTCTATATTCCAAGGTCACATGATACCTTTGTGTGATGAACACAACAAAATTTAAAGGGTTAGTTCACCCAAAAATGAAAAAATAATGTCATTTATTACTCACCCTCATGCCGTTCCACACCCGTAAGACCTTCGTTCATCTTCAGAACACAAATTAAGATATTTTAGTTGAAATTCGATGGCTCAGTGAGGCCTCCATAGGGAGCAATGACATTTCCTCTCTCAAGATCCATTAATGTACCAAAAACATATTTAAATCAGTTCATGTGAGTACAGTGGTTCAATATTAATATTATAAAGCCACGAGAATATTTTTGGTGCACCAAAAAAAACCAAAATAACAACTTATATAGTGATGGCCGATTTCAAAACACTGCTTCAGAAAGCATCGGATCATAAATGAATCAGTGTGTCGAATCATGATTTGGATCACGTGACTTTGGCGCTCCGAACTACTGATTCGACTGATTCATTTATGATCCGAAGCTTCCTGAAGCAGTGTTTTGAAATCGGCCATCACTAAATAAGTCGTTATTTTGTTTTTTTGGCGCACCAAAAATATTCTCGTCGCTTTATAATATTAATATTGAACCACTGTACTTACATGAACTGATTTAAATATGTTTTTAGTACATTAATGGATCTTGAGAGAGGAAATGTCATTGCTGGCTATGCAGGCCTCACGGAGCTATCGGATTTCAACTAAAATATCTTAATTTGTGTTCCGAAGATTAATGAAGGTCTTACGGGTGTGGAACGGCATGAGGGTGAGTAATTAATGACAGAGTTTTCATTTTTGGGTGAACTAACCCTTTAAGTCACTTAATTTTAACAAAATTTGTTGAAACTCCTCCAGTATAGATGTCAAATCTCAGTGTATTCTTATAATCATCTTCAGTGTTGGGGAAAGCTACTTTTAAAAGTAATACATTACAATATTGTGTTACTATCTAAAAAAGTAACTAATTGCATTACTTAGTTACTTTTTATGGAAAGTAATGTGTTACATAATTTTTGTTACTTTTTCTCCTCTAGGCTGGCCTTGCTTGTTTGTTTTGTTAAATAAAAAAGTCCTATTTTTGGCAAATGTAAAGGCCCCTTCACAAAGTAACTCAGATATTTTGAAGTAAATTTAAAAGTAATGTGTTACTTTTCAAGTTACTTTAAAAAAAGTAATCTGATTATGTAACTTGCATTACTTGTAATGCATTACTCCCAACACTGATCATATTAAATGTGTCTTCTCTTTCTGTAGTTTGCCATCAAAAACCGTTTCAGGCACAGAAGCAGCATTCATCCAAAGAGGGAACACTGGATGGACTGGGCCGATGAGAAATATGATGTATGCCACAATCCTGCCATCTCTGTACACATGAGTTTACCTAGCTATCTAAATGGGGACATTCCATAGACTTCCATTGTTTTAAAGTAAAGTATATATAAATTTGTAAAATATAAATACAATTGTACAAATATTACTTATTACAAATGATGTCCCCAAAAGGAGGTTTTGTCAGATTTAACTCATTTCTAGGTACAAATTTGTCCCCAAAACATGGTTAAGTAGGTACAAACCCATTTCTGATATAACTGTCCTTGTGAGGACATTAAGTCCACAATGTAGGATATTCCATGAACCACACACACACATTCCTGTATTCTCTCTCTTTCTTCTATAGAAACTTCTTATCGCTCAGATAAAGATGGTGTTGAAGGTGTTGTTCCTCTACATTCCCCTGCCCATGTTTTGGACCCTGTTTGACCAAAAGGTAAAGATCTGACCCAGTAACTCTGTAGGGTGTGTAGATTGGGCTAGTGTTTCTTAACGGTTTGTGTCTGTTGATCGTGCCCAGGGCTCCCGCTGGACTCTCCAGGCCACCACCATGAGCGGAGACTTTGTAAGTGTCTTGATTTCATGTAATTGCTCTGAATGGAAGAGTTAGTCAGCAGACTCACTTTATGTTTGTGTTATCAGTCTAACATAATCCAATGTCTATAGTCACGATTAAGATTTAAAATCTAGCCGAATTAGGCTCAATACACAAAGATTTATGAAATATCACTTGAGATGTGTCTTTCTTTAAATCAATGTAATTTCCTCCTGTCTGTAGAAAGCGTTCATCCTGCAGCCAGACCAGATGCAGGTGAGTTTATTCCTGTTATGTTCGCATCCAGCTCAACGGACAGTGTTAGTATTGTTATCAGAGTGCTTGTAAGCTGAGTTATTCATCTTGCTCTTGATTATAATGGCCAAAGATTATATTTCAAATTTGGGGTCGGTAAGACTTGTTAATGTTTTGAAAGAAGTCTCTTCTGTTCACCAAGACTGCATTTATTTGGGGGGAAAGTCTGAGGAACTTTCAAAAGCTCCTCAAACTTTTGAAAGAGTGTGAAATGGCAAAACAAACCTGTATATTATGTGGCTAGACTGAAATCGCTCTCTTCCCTGTCAGACTGTGAATCCCATCTTGATCCTGACCCTGGTGCCCATCATGGACCGGATTATTTTCCCTCTCATTAAAAAGTGTGGCCTCAATTTCAGGTATGAATGACTACATAATAGGAAATGATTCTCTTGGCATACCTGCAGAGAGAGTGATGAGGATATGGTGTATAATAAATGTTATATTGTGAGAATCTGTTTTATGCTCCAGCCCTTTGAAGAGAATGACGGTTGGCATGTTGTTTGCTGCCATGGCGTTTGTTTGTGCAGCTTTAGTCCAGATTGAGATCGACGTGAGTGTGAAATCTGTAAATCAGATTCAAGTGTTCACATTCAGAAAAAGCCTTCTCATGCTCCACAATTTAATGATCTTATTCTCCTCAGAAAACATTGCCAAACTTCCCATCGTCCTCTGAGAGCCAGCTAAAGGTGGTGAACATGTTCGACAGTTCATTGAACGTGACCATCTCACCCAACGAGCCTCTTCTGATAGACTCATTTGAGGTACTACACACATCTTATACAAACACACACATACTCATCTAATTCACACTTCCTGCAGCATTGCAGAACAGAGATGTTTCACCATGTTTCTCATTTTTACAGAGCAATGGAGGTTATGTGACATTTGATCACCAGGACATCACAGTGTCCTTAAACACAAATCCTGTGATCACCAAAACTTTTAGTTTAATTGAAGGAGGCCGCCAGACCCTGATCATCCCCTCTGACCCATCCATCATGTATCTGGTAAGTGTGCACCAAGCAAACATATTGCAGTTCCATGGTCAAAAACTCTTTTTTTTTTTTTTTTTTTTTCTTACGAAAAATTGTTGTTGCTCATGCAAAAGTCACCAAAATGATGCTTGAGTGCTTTGGGTTGTTGCTAGGGTATTGATAGTACTTTTTAGCATGTTGCTATGTGGTTACTAGGGTGTTTTGGGGCCCTGACATACAATACTCATGGCACTTCTATTCATACACATGTGAATTCTGGAGACCAGAAACACAAGCTCATGTTTCACATTTCTCTGCATTCCAAAGTTCAAGTCTGGTGAATTCTGATCTGCAAGTTTGTATAATGTCAAGATGTGTGACCAACAGAAAACGGCTTGCCCTCTTAACACATTTAATGGAATACAAATGTTAAAACCACAGATTTGCAGCGTTGCAGGAAAGTGGAGTGAATAATATATTTTTACATTTTGGATTCATTATTTTTTTTATGTTGAATTTATGTTTGTAAAAAAGACACCACTTTCTTGTCAAAGAAGGCAGAGCCCCAGAGGACAGCCATCTATTATATAATCATCATGAACCAATGGCAGCTTAAAGGAGTTTAACAGCTGGTACAAAGTTTTCCAGAATGTTTGCACTGGCAAGCTGTTTTCAGCTGTGAAACAAACTCCAAAACACAACATTTGTTTTGGTCAGATTTGGTTCTAAATGATATCCCACATGTTTGCTCTTCACTTGAAGTATATTGGGGCCTTTACTGGTCCAATTACATTTTAATGAACAAACAGATTCATGGCCTGGTTAAACATTACTGTGATACTATAACTGTGAAAAATATAACAGTGAAATTGTCCCTGACTTTTTTGATTTTTTTCCTCCAGCAAGAAGATATAAAGTCCAAACCAAAGGAAGGAAAGAATGCTGTTAGGTCAGTGAACTAATTGTTTTAACTGCTCCTTAAATCACCTCTATTATGATTGTAATAGAGAATGGAACAAGATGCTGCATCTGAGTGATGACGCTATGGGAACACTCCTGTGTGATTGCGTCTGAAGCATGTGTTCAACAATCTCCAATGTCATTGGTGCAACATCACCCCGTGACGTTTGATTGTGTACCACAGAAGCTATGAAGGATTCCCAGAACACAACAGCATCAGCTTCTGATTGGCTGAAATCGCTCACAGGCATTCAGGAAGTATGGCAAGGTGATGCAGCGTATCGTTCCCTTCTCAGGGAACCATGGTTACAGTCGTAACCGAGACATTCCTTTTCAATGGGAACTCTATGCTGCGTCTGAGTGATGACACTATGGGAATGAAATACCCACTGCGCCATACTAATGAAATGACTGTCCTAGTGTGGGTCACTCTGAGTATAGTTTAGGACGTAAGCAGAGAGTCAGGACCTCGGTTTAACATCTCATCCGAAGGACGTGCTTTTTTGACAGCATAGTGTCCCCATCACTATACTGGGGTGTTAGGACCCACACAGACCACAGGGTGAGCACCCCCTGCTGGCCTCATTAACACCTCTTCCAGCAGCAACCTAGTTTTCCCAAAAGGTCTCCCATCCAGGTACTAACTAGGCTCAGCCCTGCTTAGCCTCAGTGGGCAACCAGTCTTGGGCTACAGGGTGATAGAGAGTCAACATGCAATTTAAAAGAATCATGGAATCCTAGCATGTAAACACACATAATTAGCTTGCACATGATCAGAGGAAAGAGAGAGAGAAAGGGGATCTCCCGTCTGCTCAAAGTTTCCTCTGGTATTATAATGTCTACACATTGCCTAGGCAAACACAAGATCCAAGCCACTCGATTCTTATATTGCATAAGACTTTATTCCCTGGAGTAGAAAAGTGAAAAGCAGCAGAGCTAAACTCCCAATAGTTCACGGCTGTACTCATTGGGACATTTACAATGAACACAGCAAGCCCATCAAGAGCGGACCGCCTGCTCCGCTCCCATGCAGACTACACATATATTGTATCTCTGCTCACGATGTAGTGAGGGCAAGGAAGCACGCACAATCTGAACTCCTTATTTCTAAAGGTTCAAGTCTATGGGACAAACAAACATCAAATAGATGAGGACAGAGTAATACTGAGCACTTACTGAAGACACAGAAGCTGCCACTGTTGTGTTCCGGCAATCCTTTATATCTTCTGTGGTACGCCATCACATGTCATGGGGTGACGCTGCACCATTGAAATTGGAGTTTGTTGAACGTGCTTCAGACGCTGCATACAGATGTAGCATAGAGTTTCCTCAAAAAGGGAACTGAACTTTCCTTGAATGATGTTTGATGTCACACAGGTTTGTGAATGGCTGGACAGCAGATCTGAACATCACTAACTCGGATTCTATTCAGCCATCAGTCACTTCAAACTACACACTTGTTTCTCAGGGGACGTAAGTCAGATTTTTCATAAATATTACGATTGCCATCCCCATGTCCATGCCCATATTTAGTTATAGTCATAGTGCCACCTGCTGGCAACAGGAAGTGCCATGTGTAACACTGTTATGGACTCCTAGCAACATATTAAAAAGTGTCAGCAAATGTTAAACATGCTTTGACGTAGCAAATGACAAATGACTTTGGCACAGTCCTCCTATATTTACCTACTTAAATGCATATTGCCCGTCGTGCTCTGTTTTCATAAAAGCACCGGGTGGCAGAGCTGCTTGCAGCTTTAATTTTTTAATTGATTTTTTCTACAAAACAGTTAACAGAACAGATAACAAAGAATAGCCCAGCTAAGCTTAAAATTAAAGCTTAAAATACAATGTATAACAATAACTATAGTAACAATAATACAATTCTAATAATAAAATAATAAAAATGACAGGGGATGATACAGATACTTATGGTAAAAGAAACAAAATCCAAATAGGGTGTCCATATCCAATGAAATACCTCTGCTGAGGAGTGTATGAATGTCAGAAATTGCATCAGGATAAGTTCTTTCACAAATGTATGCCAATTCCCTATTTAGGGAGTTTTGTCCAAAACATTAAAATGTTCTTCCTAGCAGCAAAATACTGAAGGGTCTTTTGTGGTGTTTATTCAGAAGCCTTGCTGAAGGGAGGCCCAAAATAAGTGAACATGGATCAAGATCTACATTTATGCCCAAGATATTCTTAATGTGGTGTACAATTTTGTTCCAATACAGCTAAATTCTATGACATTCACAATGAATATAGTTTCCAAGTGATGTTTTGCACTTATTACTGAGGGAGGGGGAGTCTGGAATTCATCTTATTTCTAATATAAGGGGTAATACGCAATCAATGAATTATTTTAAAGTGAATAGCACATGAAAGCATCATCCCAAACTGGCTCCCAATCCTTCTCGGAAATGCTTGGGTGCCAAGCTCGACTACTTACTTTCTATTGACGTTCCTTGTTTTTTACTGTTAGGATTTCCATTCATGTCAATAGCAGTTGCTTGGCTGCCGCATACAGCCTTGGAAAATACACAACCTAAATGCTGCCATATTTTCTCTGTTCTGGGCACAATTTTTTTAAGCCAGTCACCTGAGCTGTACATGTCATGTGGCTAATCATTAGACCTCCTGGTCTGGCATCCACTTTTCATAATAAAATCAGTTACTGAAGGATAAAAGCCCTACATTTTTTGTTTCTTTTTTGACTATTCAATTTTAGGTAACACTTTATGGATTAAGGTAAAAGTTTGATTTAGGGTTAGCTACTAGAGTAAGTACATATAACATACATTAAAATAAAGGGTTACCCAGTTTTATAAACTATGCCACATACAGGATTAAAATGGTTTTTGAATGCCATATCATGTTGACTTGCTGTTCTGTTGGTTTATCTTCCAAGGCGGAAGTTCGTGCTCAGCAATGGTGAGCAGTCGTGTGAGTTTTCTCAGAAGTTTGGATTTGGTTCTTCATACACCTTCCTCATCCCCAGCACGCTGTTCTCGTCTGATGTGTGTAACCTCCCTCAGCATGTCTCATATTATATAGACCTATATGTGTAATTTCACAGAAGTCTCTATATAGCTTTTGGTTTATATGTGCATGTTTGTTCTTGTGTGTGTGTGTGTGTGCAGTGTGAGTCTATAAAGGTAATTGAAGACATGCAGCCCAATTCAGTCCACATGGCACTGCAGATTCCTCAGTACTTCCTAATTACTACAGGAGAGGTCATGTTCTCAGTCACCGGCCTGCAGTTCTCATACTCACAGGTAGGTCAACGGTTCACTTCACCACTCATGTCAGCAGCGTTGAGGACTTTTACTTTTACATGTTATAATGAGATTAATTTACTAATTACACTCATTACCCTCTAAAACCAATAAAGTATCAGCTGTTACCAAGTGGACAGTAGAAAGATATCAAATGTTCTGTCAGTTCTTTAAAGGTGCAGTATATAAGATATTTAGGCTATGGCAAAATACATTCTCTTAACCCAGTGTTTTTGTTAAGTGACTACTATGTCTATTAGTATGCCATTCATGTGTTTATCTCCCCCAAAAGTGTAAATATTGAATCCCCCAGGCACCATGTATACATTTAGAGATTTCCAGCTCAGCCTATAGCACGAGTTTGGGGCGTGGCTACTGTAGCAGGTGGAGCCAGAGGGTGTTGGGACCATGCCTGTTGCGTTACATTGGAAAAGGCATTCAGTTACAGGAGTGCAAGACAAAATTCACTGCATTTAGATTAAACAGGTCATGAACACGTCAAAGCAAACGGGGCATTGTAAAAGTATGCATGCCTTCACAAGCACTCTTAAGAGCTGTATTTGTGATTTGTGTATTTGAGTTTTGGGAGGCGCAATGCATGAACAGGATGTTTGCAAAATATGTTTTATTTGTGTAATTCCGCTAGGTGCCGCAGAAACTACATACTTCACCTTTAAGATCAGTAGTAAAATTGATAGTCTTAGTCCTGGATGCTGATTGGTTAATACAGCAATACACGGTCTAGTTGCCACATAATGTGCCCAGTGACCTCCAATACTCAACAGCTGTAAATGGTGTCAGTTGGAGAACAGTATTTGTCTTAGAAAATATATAAAGTTGGGATGTAGTGTAAGTAGTGAAAGGTATTTCTTCTGTATTGTGACATAAATCGAATTGAAACGGATTATCGAAAAAGAAAAAAAAAGGGTGGGGTTCAATCCATTGTTTGTTGATTTATATGAAGGGATGTAAGTTTGCAGTCAATTGTAAGAAATGGACAAGGTTTAAATGATTAGAGAAGTTATTATGTATTATTATGTGGTATTAAAGGGATAGTCCACCTAAAATTTTAAATTCTGTCATCATTTACGCACCCTCATGTCTTTCCAATCCTGTATGCATTTCTTTCTTTGGCACAAAACAGAAGATATTTTGAATAATGTTTCAACAGTTTTTGTACATGCAATGGAAGTCAATGGGAACCAAAACTGTTTCTTTAAAATATTTTCTCTTGTGTTCAGCCAAAGAAAGAAAGTCATACAGGTTTGGAATGACATGAGGGTGAACAAATGATGACAGGATTTTAATTTTTGGGCGAACTAACCCTTTAATAGTGTGTTTTTAACTGGAATATATGTCAATATAAGGCTTAATTTGGCATAAGATATCCTGTAGACTGCAAAGATAATCTCCAGTCAATATCTGTGAGCGCTTCCCTCTCAACAGCTGTCCTTCCATCTCTTTAGGCTCCAAAGAATATGAAGTCAGTGTTGCAGGCTGGCTGGTTGTGCACTAATGCCGTGGGAAACATTATTGTGCTGATTGTGGCAGAGCTGGGAAAGCTTCCGAAACAGGTGCTGCATATGAATAGATACACTAATACACATTCAGCCAGGCTGGAATATTGTAATATATAATACAGATAAATTAACAACATACAGATTTGAAACAGAATTATCTTTTGGTGAATTATTCCTTTCAATATTCTGTGTTTTCTCACACAGTGGGCAGAGTATTTGTTGTTTGCGTCACTGCTTGTGGCTGTGAGTATCATCTTCTCCATCATGGCTTATTTCTACACCTACATTGACCCAGCGGAGATTGAGGCCCAGATCAGGAGGGAGCAAGGGCTTGAGCCAGAGGAGAAGAAGAAAGAGACACTGGAAATGGAGGGAAAAGATAAAGACCAGAACAATGAGCAGGAGGTCAAACAAACCAAAATGTAAGATACTACAAAACATTTTTGAAGATTGGATTTTTATATGTTAATATGCTAAGATTTCCCATTTAGTTCCATATTTATTAAAATAGAATGACTGGGAGCAGACATGTTGATGTTATTTGCATCCATTGTTGTCAAATTCAGTGTTACCGCTGGCTGTATTGATAAGACCCTACTGAGTGAACAAGTGTATCATGAAAAATGTAACGTGTAAAAACCTTCTGTCATGATATTTTTAGACATGGTTTAAAATGCAGATGGTTTATATTGCAGATAGTGTTTTTGTGTGTGATCATTTGCGTTTTGTGAAGATTTTCTAAGCTAATAAACAAGGAACATTGAAACAATGGTCTGTCTATCTTTAATCTTTTGAGTTTAGGAAGTTTGTCATTGCAAAACACATTAGAATTCACCATGATGTGTAAATGCTCTGGTTTTGAAAATCTCTCGACTATTACAAAACCTAGCTGTCTATAGCATTTTAAAGCAATATATTAGATGCCTTCTTTTTACCAAATTCCAAGGCTACATCACATGTATAATGATTGCGGTGGAAGCAATATGATCGGTGAAAAAACTCATCCAAAATGGATAAGTTGCAATATCAAGGCCTAAAATGGGTGTCCAATTTGCCAAACCTAAACACAAGCTGAATTTTCCTTGTAGGTTGACCTACAAAAATTGCTGTCATGACAAAACAGCTCAATTAAATGAAATACATTTCCAGGGGACCACCCAGAGTCGGCACATACTAGTACTGATGCGTTATGACAATTAAAAATATAAATAATTTAACATAAAACAATTTAGGTTAACTCAGTGTTTGGCTTGCACTAGTCCCAAACAAAGTGAGTATTAAAAGTGTTGAAGTGCAGGTGTTGAGTGTTAAAACCCAGTTAAGGGAAATAATTTAATTGATGTTCAACAAATAAAAAAATAAAAAAAACAGATATAATACAAATAAACAAATGATAAAGCTTGGTGAAATCAGGTTCTGACAAAAGGGGAGGTGTTGCTGCAATTTATAGTAATGGTTTAAGTATTAAAAGTAATAATATTTTAAGTATTATAGTAATATTTTCAGTTTTCTATAATTCTTTTGAAGCTTTATCTAACATTATGCAGATATGTCTTAATTGTTGGTGATTTTAATATTCATGTTGATAATGAAAAAAGATGCATTTTAGCATTTACAGACATTCTAAACTCTACTGGAGAGAGACAAAACATGTCAGGACCAGTATAATTACAAGGATTGTTATAATCATAGATTTATTATTCACTCATGGAATCAATGTTGATGCCGTTGAAATTCTGCAGCAGAGCGATGACATCTCAGATCATTATCTAGTGTTGCGTATACACCATTTAGCCAAGGCTGCAAAACCAACTCCTTGTTACAAATATGGTAGAACTATCACTTTTACCATTAAAGATTACTTTATAAATAATCTTCCTGACTCGTCTTAACTCCTCAGCATACCAGATAGCTTAGAAGAACTCAATTTTGCTACAGAAACTATTCGATGTCTCTTTTCTAGCACTTTAGACACAGTTACTCATTTACGCTTAAAGAAGATTAAAAAAAAGAGTCAGATGGCGTGGTATAACAAGCACACTCGGGCCCTCGAGAGCAGCCCGAAAAATGGAGGGCAGCTGAAAGATAACAAAACTTGAGGTGTTTCACATTGTGTGGAAGGATAGTGTTTCAGCCTACAGAGATTAAAAACGTCTAGGTGTGCTTACTTTGCGACTCTCTTAGAAGAAAACAAACAGGTATTTATACACTGGCTAAATTAGACCCTCTGAGGAATAGTTCCAATCATTTTTTGCTATAGGAGAGGTAGAATTGTCTAAAATTCAACAATATGTTAGACCCTTTACTGACTAAGATACTAAAAGTGATGCTTCCAGAAGTCATAGATCCTCTTCCTTATTTAATAAATTCATCATTGTTATTAGTGCTGCATTTGATACTATCGACAACACTCTTTTGAATAGCCTCAAAATTACATTGGCATTAGTGGAATTGCATTACCATGGTTCAAATCGTACATCTCTCTCTCTCTCTCTCTCTCTCTCTCTCTCTCTCTCTCTCTCTCTCTCTATATATATATATATATATATATATATATTGCAGCCATTTGCTAAAATCATTTGTTCATTTTTTTCCTATTAATGTACACATAGCACCCCATATTGACAGAAAAACACAGAATTGTTGACATTTTTGCAGATTTATTAAAAAAGAAAAACTGAAATATCACATGGTCCTAAGTATTCAGACCCTTTGCTGTGACACTCATATATTTAACTCAGGTGCTGTCCATTTCTTCTGATCATCCTTGAGATGGTTCTACACCTTCATTTGAGTCCAGCTGTGTTTGATTATACTGATTGGACTTGATTAGGAAAGCCACACACCTGTCTATATAAGACCTTACAGCTCACAGTGCATGTCAGAGCAAATGAGAATCATGAGGTCAAAGGAACTGCCTGAAGAGCTCAGAGACAGAATTGTGGCAAGGCACAGATCTGGCCAAGGGTACAAAAAAATTCTGCTGCACTTAAGGTTCCTAAGAGCACAGTGGCCTCCATAATCCTTAAATGGAAGACGTTTGGGATGACCAGAACCCTTCTTAGAGCTGGCCGTCCGGCCAAACTGAGCTATCGGGGGAGAAGAGCCTTGGTGAGAGAGGTAAAGAAGAACCCAAAGGTCAATGTGGCTGAGCTCCTGAGATGCAGTCGGGAGATGGGAGAAAGTTGTAGAAAGTCAACCATCACTGCAGCCCTCCACCAGTCGGGGCTTTATGGCAGAGTGGCCCGAATGTGTGGAGAAAACCAGGCACTGCTCATCACCTGTCCAATACAGTCCCAACAGTGAAGCATGGTGGTGGCAGCATCATGCTGTGGGGGTGTTTTTCAGCTGCAGGGACAGGACGACTGGTTGCAATCGAGGGAAAGATCAATGTGGCCAAGTACAGGGATATCCTGGACGAAAACCTTCTCCAGAGTGCTCAGGACCTCAGACTGGGCCAAAGGTTTACCTTCCAACAAGACAATGACCCTAAGCACACAGCTAAAATAACGAAGGAGTGGCTTCACAACAACTCTGTGACTGTTCTTGAATGGCCCAGCCAGAGCCCTGACTTAAACCCAATTGAGCATCTCTGGAGAGACCTAAAAATGGCCACCAACGTTTACCATCCAACCTGACAGAACTGGAGAGGATCTGCAGGGAGGAATGGCAGAGGATCCCCAAATCCAGGTGTGAAAAACTTGTTGCATCTTTCCAAAAAAGACTCATGGCTGTATTAGATCAAAAGGGTGCTTCTACTAAATACTGAGCAAAGGGTCTGAATACTTAGGACCATGTGAAATTTCAGTTTTTTTTTTTAATAAATATGCAAAAATGTCTACAATTCTGTGTTTTTCTGTCAATATGGGGTGCTGTGTATACATTAATGAGGAAAAAAATGAACTTAAATGATTTTAGCAAATGGCTGCAATAAAACAAAGAGTGAAAAATTTAAGGGGGTCTGAATATTTTCCGTACCCACTGTGTGTGTGTATATATATATATATATATATATATATATATATATATATATATATATATATATATATATATATATATAATGGATGACTAGTAAAAAACAGGGGTTTTAATGATTGGACCAAAATCCTCTGCATGTAATAACCTAGAATAATGTTTTACTGTTTTTGCTCTGCCAATTCTTAGTTGTTGGTTAGGAATCTGGGTGTGTTATTTGATAGCAATCTTTCATTTAAAAGCCACATTTCTATCATTTGTAAAACCACATTTTTCCATCTTTAAAATATATCAAAATTACTACAAATGCTCTCAGTGTCAGATTCAGAAAAAATAACACATGCTTTCATGACCTCAAGGCTAGATTATTATAATGCTTTACTAAGTGGTTGCCCTGCACACTTAATAAATAAACTCCAGCTGGTCCAAAATGCAGCAGGTAAAGTTCTCACTAGAATGAAATGTCGACCGAGGAGGACTGTCAAGCTTTGGGAGTGTTGATGAACTCCATCTACTCTGTCTATGTTTTGATCATCATTGTGAATCCGATCCGGACATAGTCTTTGACAAGAACACGATTTTCATATCTTTTTGCTCAAAATATTTATTTTTATGAAATTTACCCACATTCAATTGTTGATATAAAGAATGCATGAAGCTAGAATAATAAAAAAAATAAAAAATAAAAAAAAATTTTCTGGGGGCCACTTTGTGAAAAATTATAAAAAATGCTGGTGCTGGCTGGCAACTTTTTTTCAAAACGCTGGCATAGACTAGCATACATTTTAAAATCCTGCTAATTAAAATTATCTAAATGGTTTAGCTCCTCAGTACTTGAGCCGTTTATTCAGGTCTCAAAATTCTGCCTGTTTGATAATACCTATAAAATCAAATTTGACTGTGGGCGGTAGATTCTTTTCCTATTTAGTGCCCAAACTCTGGAACAGTCTTCTAACCTAGTTTGGGAGGCAGACACACTCTGTCAGTTTAAATCTAGATCAAAGACCCATCTCTTTAACATAGCATAGCATATTCTCAATACTATGCCTGCTTTCAAATGTTCCTGCTCCCGCTTGTTATCTTGCTTCTCATTTCACATTGTTCATAATTTACCCGGGGTAACAATTAATCCTGGGTATTCGTAAGCTAATGTTTCACACTGTAGATGCCTAAATCCTGGGTTAATGTCCTTATTTGCATATTTACGGTATCAGCGTCACTGTGTAAAGAGGAAGACCTGATCTGGCGGCAGGATGGCACTGGCTCTGACATGCACACACACATTCTAATTTACCGCTCTTCTGTCACTGCTATGGTCCGGGTGCACACGAGACTCATAGCACTTGGTCGTTCAAACACAACGTACTCATCGCCCCCTACAATAAACTCACCTTGCATACACATGCATACGCATTAAAGGATAATTACTCGTTAGTCAATATATGTTGAGTGAATCCGGTGCAGAAGAGATGGAGATTAAACGTGATTGTTGGTTTTGAGGGCTATTTCTAGCGCTCTGTCACGTCTCCGCAATAATGGCACCACCCGGAATGGAGGATACTATGTGTTGTGTGATGTGGGAAATGTTATGTTTATGTTAATTTACGTCTTTAAAGAATATTATGTGATGATGATATGCATTTTATGTGTTTATGTTTGATGTGGATTGTAGGTGCGAGTTTATGTAGTACTTAAGCACCGTACAATTTCATACTCCCCCTGGTTTTTGTAAATGGTTGACTCTAATAGAGGAGGATCCAACAGTATAAAAGAGTGTCTGAAGATTCATTCAGGGTCTTTCAGTAGGCCAATGTGCGAGCGTGCAGTTGTAGTGCTGCAAATTATTCAACCTGTTATTGTCCTCTGTGAAACCATGTATTGTGGATACGTGTTAACATTTTGTTTATTTATTTATTTTTGTTTTTGCTGGTGATAGAGTTGATTATTTTTATGCAGTTTTGGAATCACTTGTATATACTGCGCACCTCTATATAAATAAAAACATATTTTTTAATGGGCCATCAAAACCCACTTCCCTATACAGTGATTGAATGCATCACGTGACCTATTTACATAAATACTAGCATTGTGCTTCATCATATTATATATTATTATCCAGACTTTTCAGACTATAAATGTAAAAATGAAATGATCTTTAAATGCAAAAAAAGTGTTGCTAACCTGCTCCGGAGCAGGGTTTCATAACCCTGGGTAAAATGTGATGCTATCCTCTCTTCTAAATTATAAGTGTGAAATGTTCCTTTACCTAGGGGTTAAAAACAGGGATTAGAACGACAATAACCTGGGTTTAATGTCAGTGGGAAAAGCCCTTATGTGAAGCATCATCTTATGAATGCCCAGGATTAACCCGGGTCAAGTATTAGCAGTGTGAAACATGAAACAAGACAACCCAGGATTCTGTTAAGCCTGAGTTTACAATGACCCAGTTTTAACGATTTCAAAGAATGGGAGTGTAATGTAATCATGACGTTGTGGCCAGAGTTTCCCCATTGATTTTTATCAATAATTTCCTTCCATAAATTGACCAATATACCCTACAATTCAAAAAGCTTCACAAAGGACTGTCAGTGAACTTGAACTTGATGTATTTTTTTGTTGTTGTCCTAATTAGAGCTTGAAGCTATAGAAAGTAATAAAGGTTTTGAACTACATGAGGGTAAGTAAATGGTGACAGAATTTTTACTTTTGGGTAAATCCCTTTAATGAATGTAATTACAGTTATACTCGTGACAGAAATCACTTTTTGCATCAGACACAACTTTCCCATTGGTTTTAAATCAGGTTCATAGCTTTAATTTTTTGTTCATTTTTGTGGATCTTGTATTTAAACTGTATTCCTAAACATTAGAAGAGGCAACCTGCTCTTTGACCCTGTTACGGTGGCAGAGGGCGGCTGAGTTACCGCCCCGCTACACCCATATGATAAAGAGTCCTGATGGACTGACTAACACATGAGTGTGAGCAGCATATTCAGGAAGCAGCAGCCACAGTCATGGACACTAATGGACTAAAGGTACTGTGCGTTTGTGTGTGAAAGAGTTTTCTGGTTGTTATATGTTGAAAACATGTTTCTGGTATCAGACGAATGGGGAATAGTCAAAAAGCAGTTGTAGGAAGACTCTTAAAGTGTTTGAAATTGATTTTTGTGAAAATTGACATTGAAACATTGTTTTACGAATAGAAACATTCTGTAAGTAAATTAATTTGAGTTTTACCACTGTAAGGTTTCCTCTATAATTTCAGTCCCACCCAAGTGTGTGCTGTTCTCTTCACCGAGTCACATAACATCTGATGGTCAAAGTGCCACTGTTAGTGGAAAGGCTGTGACTGTGGTTATTGTAAATGACGTGTGTGAGATTAGATTATCTGTGTATATGTCCTGATTCAGCACAAGCTGCACTAACATTTATGGAGTCATAATGTGCTCGTCATTGGCCTGTGCTAAGAGTTCCATGTTGTCAAAACATTAACTTAGCAACTACCACCTTCATTAAAGAGGAATCCCTTTGCCCCTTATGGGAAACTATATCAGGTTAGATGCTGCCAAACTTGTCAAGAGTTTGACCACTTGAGCCACAAAAAATGTTTGTGTTTGAAACTCCATTTAACTTTTTCCAGTATGCAGTAATGCCTTTGGGAATGCAGAATGCACCTGCCATGTCCCAGCACCTCATGAGAATCACAAGACTGACTTGGATGACAATGTGATTTATTCTGACTGTTAAAATGAACATCTGGTAACTGTATCAGAGTTTGAATGCCTCTCTTATGCTGAACTTTTGTTTCATTGTCCGTGTGCATTTCTCAGTATCTAATAGACGTTTTCAGAATTCTTCAGACAGTCAGTAAAACAAGGGCAAAAATCAGACATACCTAGTGTTTCTTCTTCGGATGTATTGCCAGAGGTAGACATAGGGTGTGATGAAGATGAGACCTTGTGTTCAGGTCAAGCAGGTTGTTTTGATTATGTTTCCATATCTATGCCAACTGTATGTTTACAGAGATGTTGTATGGATATGTGTAGACACTTGTTTTTGTTTTATACTTTTTGAGTTTTTGCTTTTTGTATGTTGGACTTTCTCTATTGTAAAAAGACAAGCATTTTATTTTCTGCTTATGGAAAAGTGCAGCATTTCCTTTCTTTTGTAGAATTTGAATATTGATCCAGAGAAGCTGTTCACCAAGCTTGAGCGGATCGGAAAGGGATCGTTTGGAGAGGTCTTCAAAGGCATTGACAATCGCACGCAACGGGTCATTGCTATAAAAATCATTGACCTGGAGGAGGCTGAAGATGAAGTGGAGGACATCCAACAGGAGATTACAGTCCTCAGCCAGTGTGACAGTCCCTTCATCACTAAATACTATGGCTCTTATCTGAAGGTGAGTCCCATGCACGGCTAGTGTGAAGCAGTTTAATGTGTGTCAGGCAGCTTGTGGTGACTGTTTAAGCTGTATTATGTAATGTTGTTATGTGACCAAGCAGATGATCACTTCATGCGTGTTGGTGATTTGAACAGCTCTCCAACGGTGTTTGCACATAACTGTGTCTTTGCAAAATGGCTATAAATCTAATTTACTCATCCCCCACTAATGCAAATATGAGTTCACTATGAGAGCAGCTCAGTGGGAAGAACTGTCACCTCACAGCAATAAGGTCCCTGGTTCGAATCGCTTTGGGGTTTGCATGTTCTTGCTATGTTAACGTGGGTACTCTGGTTTCCCCCACAGTCCAAAGACATGCAGGATAGGTGAATTGGACAGACAAAAAATCGCCCATAGGTATGAGTGAGAGTATGAATGCGAGTGTGTCTGGTTTGTGAGCCCTGCGATGGACTGGTCCCCTGTTCAGGGTCTTACCCACTTTTGGCCCAAGATGCTGGGATAGGCCCCATGTGGTAGTTAGTGTTTGAATTTCATTGTTTAAAACTTTTGTGTGCTGGTGTTTCGGGTGAAGCAAAGTTTAATTTTGTGGCTTGTACAACCAGAATCATTCACACTTTGGTTGATCAACTCAAGATGTGGTTTGAGTCTCAAGAGCATCTTGTAAGACTTTTTCACTTGTCTTTTTGTGATCATATACCTATTCAATCAGTAGATGTAAATAAGCCTACTGTGAATTAAAATTGCTCCAGACAGGAAAATTTCACCATAAAATAAATGGCTTATAACAGAGTGCAAGGGTCACACAGGGAGGTCACAAGGCTCTTCCATATACAAGAAAATGTTTAAAAATCAATGTTGCTCATCAGACAAAAAGATAAGTTCAAACTGGAAATATATGATGTTTCTTCCAGGACACAAAACTATGGATAATCATGGAATATTTAGGAGGGGGTTCAGCTCTGGATTTGGTAAGAATTTTAATTTCCTTAACTTTACTAATAAGGGTTCATACAATCACCTTGGTATTTACTAATTAAAAATATGTAATTTAAAACAATAAATATGAAACGTATATTTTTTGCTGTTAGCACGCCTATCGGACACACCTGATTCAGGTCTCGCAGTCTCTATTAATGAGCTGATGAGTTGAAACAGGTGTGTTGGAAGAGGCAGACATCCAAAATATGTAGTGATTCCCCAATCAAGACCAGGCCAAATCTGGGTAATGGTGATCGTGATTTTACCAAGAACAACATGTTTCTGGATCAACATCTTTGTTGATCCTGGAACAACATTGCAATTAACCAATCAGATTTGAGGGACAAGTTTTCAGTTTATTTCAAGTTATGTTCACAACCAGGTTTAGATGCTTCTACATCAGTGTTATTCACCTATCATTTGCCTCTGATTTTAGGGATAAATTATGGGTAGGGTTAGGTTTAAGGGTTGGGATAAGGTTAGGACTTTTTTTTTTGCATATAGATGACAACACTGTCAAAACTACCCTGTTCACAGGGATCCACAAAAATGCTGTATTATGCTGCCAGGCCAGTAGTTGTTGTTTACTTTGAGACAATAACAGTATGATTTTCAAAAACATGCACTTTGAAACCCCTCTAGTATCCATCTAGTACAAATAACATGTTGGTGTGGTGATTTTGTTGTAAGGCAAAATAACTAGGACAGGTGTAGCCAAACCTGCTCCAGGAGAACTACCTTCCTGCAGACTTCAGTTCAGCCCTACTCCAACACTCATACCTGTTATTAATTATTAAACCTAAACACCTTAATTAGCTGCTTGAGGTGTTTTTATTATAGTTGGAACTAAACTCTGCAAGATGGTTGCCCTCCAGGAGCAGTGTTGCTACCCCTGGACTAGAAATTAGTCTAGGGCTAAAAGTTGTGTAAAGTTGGTTTAGAGTCCTACAGATGTTTATTAAGATTCTCTAACAGGTCTAACAGGTTCTTTGATCTACAGCTGGGACCTGGAGCTCTTGATGAGTCTCATATTGCCACCATCCTTCGAGAGATCCTGAAGGGTCTGGATTACCTACACTCGGAGAAGAAAATTCACAGAGATATTAAAGGTACCTGTGAATTATGATGTGGTACCTGCACAGTTTTCTACCATTGAAGGCTATAAATGATTTCCAGCATAGATGGAACTTCTGTTCTGAAAGCTCAAATCAACATGGCTGATGTGTGTTTGTGTGTTTCTCTAGCTGCTAACGTCCTGTTGTCAGAGCAGGGTAATGTGAAGCTAGCTGATTTTGGTGTGGCTGGGCAGCTCACAGACACACAGATCAAGAGGAACACGTTTGTAGGCACTCCGTTCTGGATGGCACCAGAGGTCATTAAACAGTCAGAGTATGACTCAAAGGTCAGATCCGTTCTCCATGTAATGCATGGCTCAAAGTTTTAGTCATAGCTAGGCTTGGGTTAGCATTTAGACCAGGGGTAGCCAACCCTGCTCCTGAAGGGACTACCTTCCTGCAGACTTCTGTTTAACCCTGCTCCTACACACATGCCTGTTATTTTCTAGTAATCCTGAACAATCCTGTTTGTGTTCACAATTTATGTAACGTCAGAAGTCAGTTGCCCAGAAATGCTGGTTTAGTTGGCATCTCTAGGGTGTTTACAGCTGTATTTCTATTATTGTTAATGATATTAAAGGGTTAGTTCACCCCAAAATAAAAATTCTGTCATTAATTACTCACCCTCATGTTGTTCCAAACCCATAAGACTTTCGTTCATCTTCGAAACACAAATGAAGATCTTTTTGATGAAATCTAAGAGATTTCTGTCCCTCCATAGACTGCCTTTGCAAGGTTCGGTTGAGCTTCCGTTTATGTTCACTGATCAAGATTTATATGTGAGTAAATGCCTAAATTAAATCTGTTCGTCATAAAAAGTGATTGAGTCTCTACAGAAAATTTGGATTAAACCACTCAATTCGTATTAGTTTTCCAATCTCTTTATGAACTTTTTGAAGCATCAAAGTTCCAGTTGCAAAGGCAGTCTATGGAGGGACAGAAATCTCTCAGATTTCTTCAAAATGATCTTCATTTGTGTTCTGAAGATGAACGAAAGCCTTACGGGTTATAAGCCTCATTTGTAGCTTATTCTGGCCCAGAACTGCCCCCTTAGATAAAAAGAAAATGATGTGTAACATAGTATAGTCAGGCACATATAATGTATAGGTCATTCAGGTGTGTGTGTGTTTGTTTGTGTTTTGCAGGCAGATATTTGGTCACTGGGCATAACTGCAATTGAGCTGGCAAAAGGAGAGCCACCCCACTCTGATCTTCACCCCATGAAGGTGTTATTTCTCATCCCTAAGGAAAATTCACCCACACTGGAGGGAAACTACAATAAAGCTCTCAAAGAGTTTGTAGATGCCTGCCTCAATAAAGACCCCAACTTTGTAAGTGGTGCCAAACTATTTATCACAGGGGTATCCAATCCTGTTTCTGGGGGGGCCACTTTTCTGCAGAGTTTAGCTCTGACCTGCTCCAACATACCTGCCTGGAAGTTTCCAGGGATTAGCTGGTTCAGGTGCATTTAATTAGGGTTTGAGCTAAACTCTGCAGGAAGGAGGCCCTCCAGGAGCAGGACTGGACACCTCTGATATAGCAAGGTTCTTTAAATCTGGCCCTGGAGAGATACTGCTCTGCAGAGTTTAGCTCAAACCATGATCAATCTCACCTACCTGTAATGTTCCAGTAATGCCTGGTACACATTGTACGATTTTGGGCTGTCCCAGACAAAGACGGCCAATCATGGCAATTTCTGTGTTTGTGGCTCCTAAACGGTGGTCCCAAGTCATACAGTGAGAGAGGTTTAAAGACTGCCCTTGTCACGGTCTTGAGACCAAAGATAGTCTGCGATAATTTCCTGACAGTGTCAGAAATTTAGCATGACCATCTCACAGTGTGTTTGCTGCTACGACCTACATCTACTGACTAGCCAATAAAATTGCAACATGAAACGGGACATGGCGCTAAAACTTAAAACTACTTACCTCAAGCTTGGCATGCCAAGTTGGACTCTTTTCCCTAGCCATGACCAAGTTCATATTCTCCTCTTTCGCTTCCTCATCTTTTTGTCAGCGTACATAACCTTAATTGCCAAAGTGCGATTCATCTTGCTCTATTTGTTTACCACTAACGTGTGCTGATGACCTTTTATTCTTCTATACTAACATGCGTTGTAGCCTATGATTCAATATGTCATCATCGTACAGTCTACATATGTGTCATACCCAAATTTATTAGATCTGTGTTGTACAGGATTGCCGAAATAGCACAGTCTGAAGCAGGCATAAATCTGAAGACCTTGATTAGCTTGCTCGGGTATCTTTGATTAGGGTTGGAGCTAAACTCTGCAGAGCAGTGCCCCAGCAGGGCTGGATTTGAGTAACCCTGCTATATACAGTATTCTTTGGATTTCTGCATCTATAGCAGGGGTAGGCAACTGTGTCCTTCAAAGGCCTGTCCTGCAGAGTTGGGCTCCAACCCTTATCAAAGAAAGTCTGGGTCAGATTTTTTAGGTGTGTTTGATTAGGATTGGAGCTAAACTCTGCAAGATAGTTGCCCTTTAGGGCCAGAGTAGCCCACCCCTAATGTATAGTCATGTATAATCAAAAGACAATGTTTGTGTTGTCTCTGCCAGAGGCCAACAGCTAAAGAGCTTTTGAAACACAAATTTATTCGATATGCCAAGAAGCCATCATACCTGACAGATCTCATAGACAAGTACAAGAGATGGAAAGTCAAACAGGCCCGTGACGAGTCCAGCTCAGATTCAGACTCGTAAGCACAAAACAAACATCGGCACATTTAGTTATATAAATATAATTATTTATTCACTGAGAAAATATTGTGTGTGCATGTTCTCAGAGATGATGGTGAAGCATCTGGAGAGTCCGTGGATGATGACTGGATCTTCAACACTATCATAGACAAAGAGCCCAAACGGAAACAAAATGGAGTCAAAAACATAAAGAATGAAGAACCCAAACGCAAAGAGGTGAGGAATCAGCTGTGCCAGTGTCTTTAGACACTAAATGTCAAAATATACACTTATCAAGCAAAAGATGTTTGTTGGGTTTTGAAATGATAAAAGATACTGTTTGTGGTTGTCAGATGTTAGTCGATCATGCTGATAGTTCATGTGATTCTCTACACCAGTGGTGAACTTGAGAAGAACTGACTGCATACATGCACCAAAAATCAAGAAATAACATGCCGATTTAAAGACAATGAGCAAACATAATGAAAAAAAAAAAGTGAAGTTAGTGAAAAGAAAAGCTCCTGCAGCCATAGTACACACACATCTGTTTCTCTCTCATTGTTCAGGTTCCAGACAGTGCAAAAAAGTCTCTGTCCAAGTGCATGTCTTCTATTATGTCCCCATTGTTTGCAGAGGTAAGAATTTTATTATACTGAACTATTAATGCTGTATCAATTCAACGGATCAATCACAGGATGAGTGTGTGTGTTGTTCTGTCAGCTGAAGCAGAAGCGAAGTGTTTATAAGCCGGCGGTGTTAGAGGAGCTGAAGCAGGCCATGCTCCAGGCTGAAGAGACGTGTCCCGGCATCACTGACTCTATGGTGACGGGGTTGGTTCAGAGGTTCAAGAGGTATTCACAGCACCCTGCCTGCACTGCCCTTCACATGTGTGATTTGGGGTGAGTCGTCTGATGTGTGTTTTCTGCCTGACAGGTTTTCGTCTCATCACTGACTGACTCTGCGTGAAGACTCTTTCTCTCGGTGTGACGTTTGACTCACAGTGCACTTCAACACGCACACAGCTGAATGTTTCTTTAGAATGATGTTGTACCATAGTGTGTGTATTACATGTTGTTATTATGCTGGGATTCTGATTAAGCCATTTTCATTCTCAGGTACTTCCTGTGTGTATATAAGTGATGAATGTGGACTGGATTTGTTTATCAACCCTATAGAATCATGTGATAACTGAAGCTTTCCTTTGTGTTGATATTTCCTATAGAGTGCTGCAGTGATGACGTATTTTTGTTAGTCAACCTGTTGTCAGCATAACCCTGGTTCTCTTGACAAATACCTAATAGGTTTTTCCAATGGCTTTTGGATTATTACAGAAAATAAGCTCTGTGACAAACAAGTTTATGATTCTTACACATTTTGTTCTTGATCATCTTCAAAATGAATGCAACGCTTATGAATTTTGAAGTCTAAATACAAGAATAGGCTATAAGCAAACTACACCATGATCACAACTTCAGCATCACTACAATTAAGCATCTGACAACTCTTTCAGTCTTTATTTAAAAAAACATTTCCCCTGAAAGTTTGAGTTCGAAAACACAGTACACGATGCTGTGAAAGTGGACTAGTGAGTAGATAGTTTCCCTGTTCGGCGTGATGTTTAATGTCCCCAACAACCTCTGCTGTCCCATTTAGACACATGTTAGCAAACACACTTTACCAGACAAATAAAAGCTTTAAAAAAAACACAAGGGAGAAATATCCTTAGCTTGAAATCATATTGGAAAAAACTCATAAAACAAACATCAACTTCAGAGCAATGGAAACCGAAGTGCTAAAATGCTACCTTGATTGCAGGTTTTGGCCTACAAAAATATGTCATTCTCATTAGTTCTCTGTTGAAACAGGATGTTGGTGTGGGTCGGGATATATAAAATTGTCCTTTTTTATTTAAAAAGCCAGTTGCACCTTTTACATCACAGCCACAACTCATGCTACTTGCTATTGCTAGTGAGAGGCAGGTGATATCAGGGGGAGGGGCTTCTCATTCTAAAGAGCATTTGATTGGACTAAACTGGATAAACCCGAAACGAGTGGCCATTTCCAGTGCAAAATGAATACTCACTAATTCCTGGAAGAGAGTGTAAATATTTAATTTTATTTATGTTAAAAATAAAACTGTCACCTTAGCCTACTAAAACTTAGCACGGAAACATGAACTAAAAGCTAGAAATGATGTTCTTAAGGGGTTTGTCTGTATATCTGCTTTTTTTTTTTTTTACAGAGCTGTAATAATTTAATTACTGTTGATTGTCCTTTTTTGATTTGCTGGTAAATTTTAAAAAGACTATGATATTAAAAACATATTAACAGATTTGTATTTCTTTAAATTGTAATTTTCTTTGTTTTATTACAAGCCCCATTTTTTTTTTTTTTTAATATCCCAAAAGAAGCTTATTGTATCAATATCTTAGCAACATGCAGACTGTAGAAACCATAATCTTGATTTTTATAGTCAGTGTTTTTGTGATAGGAAAGTTTAACTCATTCATGTTAATTATTGTACAGCAAACAAAAGGCATTTTAAAGCTAAAGTGTGTCATGTCAAAACCACAAGCAATAAGAATTGCAAAAAATCTGGAATGATTAAGTATCTTAACATCGGAAAATTACACACTTGTGCTTTAAATGGCCCCTCAAGTCCATTCTGTGGAAACCCATTAGACGCTCCGTTTAGAAGTAAACCATTTTTGTTGCGCTTCCTGTTTCTCCAGTAGTTCTGAGTTACAGCACTTCTGATTGCACCTGAATGATAACGGCATTTTAATAGTGTTATGTAACAGAAGGTCCTGTGGGATTTACAGGACTATAAACCGGTGCTAAAGTTCGAATCAGACTAACATACATTTCCGAGCAATCACCGCTACGACGACCCTTATTAGTATATTTTGAGGAAGCACCAGTGTCGTTTAACCCGCTGCTGAGAAAGGGCTTGAGTGTGTCGAGAACAGCTGAACCAATCCAAACGGCAACTGAGCAAATTCACACAATTTTAATTCTTACATCAAAAAACAAGATCAAAATTTCTCACTCTATATACAGATATTACATACAATGTTTATACACTTATTACATAATTTTTACACAAGAAAAATATACATAAAAATGTAAACTTTTGTATACAAAAAAATACCTTAGACAAATTAAAGACCAATAACAAAAGGTGACTAGACTATCCTATGAGTTTTAAAAACAGTTCTACAGTACATTCAGTGAGTACAGGAATCAGTCAGCCATCCTAACGCAGAGTGCAAGCGATTTCTGTCAGGGGTTTCTCTGTGCAGCAGACCTGCCGTCGTTTGCACAGCACACACAGTAGTAACACAGTAAAAACGTGGACCGCACACAACAGTTCAGCTCCTTAGAGAAACGAAAAGGCTTTTGTCGCAACTGATGAACATTGGTGGGGAGAATAAACAAAGACGACTCTTGTTCACAAGAACCTGTGGAACGAAGTGCAGGTGAAAGTGCATCTGAACACAGGAAGTTTATGGGGAGGAATCTTGAGGTTCACTGAAAATGAAGCAATGGCCTGTGATCATTCTGGCACTCAACAGATCTCGTTCATGAAAAATCTTCATAAAATCATTCATACATAAACTTAATTCAGATGAATCTGACAATGTAAATTTAAGTGATTCAAATGCAACAATTTTATATTCTACTGGTTTTACAAATGAACAGAACTGTTCAATTCAATGCGACAGTTGGCGTAAGAACGAACTGAATCATTTCTATAAACGGTCACATTGACTTTTAGAAATTGGTTTTATTCAGTGTAATAATTGTTTGAGAAACCATAAATTAACAACATTCTGCTGGTTTTTCATGAATGAGGCCCATTATCTTTTGGACTAGTGAGATTGGATCAAAGTAGAGTTGTTAAAAGCACCGACCGCGAAACGAAGTCGATACTGAAATTTTAAAAATGTGACGCCTTGAGCGCTGTTGAGTGGATTCTTGAACACCTCTGATTGGCCATTGTGTTCATGTGCTCAACAGATATGTCTGTGATTGGCTACAATGATCAACACATGGGAGCGTATCCCATATCTGTGTAAGCGCTCTGATGTCTATTACAGGGATGTCTATTACAGGGATGCCAACAGGTAAGGAGGAAAAAAGGTGAGAACATTGCACGGGGCGGGGCACAGATTTTTTTTTTTTAAGTTATTTGCTTTACATGCTCATTTGTAGTTATTTTTTATTACCCTACCTGTCCAAAACTGTAATTTTTCATGAAAAAAAAAAAAAAATTGTTGCAACATTTCACCAAAATTAACATTTGGTTAAAATCTCATGTTATAAAAGACGAAGTGCTATGCAGGATATTTAAGACAATATTGGCTAATTAGACAGCAATACTGTTTGCCACATCTCAGACCTCAAATACATAAAATATTACCCATTATAGACATAGTAATTTTAAAGTAAAGAGTAAAGGAAACACTGTACAGTACTTACTGAAACAACCAGTTCTTTGTTTACCCTTGTAAGACCCACCCATGAAAACACTTTTTCATTGGATCTATGCAATTCCCATTGGTGACCTATTTTGATCTCAAAAAGGTGAGTTTGCATCTATGCTATTACGTTTTTTAAGCATTAATCATTGTAGCCAATCACAGACATATCTGACGAGCCCGTGAATATTGCCAATCAGAGGTGTTTCCGAATCCACTCAACAGCGCTCAAAGCATCACATTTTTAAAATTGGTATCACGGTTGGTACTTTTGACAACACTAAATCAAAGTAAGTGTGAATAAGGTTGTGGTTTTATGTCTTTCAGCGACCACTGACTGTTACTTTTTAATAGCTATCAAAAATACTGTTGCACATGATCACAGTCTCATCGTCCGAATAAATGACACAGATACACAACATCAATAAAAATGATTAATCACGAGAGTTTTGATAGCCATTAAAACTACTAAACATTATGCCACTAAATGCTTCAGTTCCACCAAGTATTTTGCAAATGACTAGTTTTCTTCTTTTTTTTTTTAAATCTCATGTTTATCTTTCGCCACTCAATTCACCCAATAAAACCCAATCTAGAGGTTTCTATTCTATAAATATATTTAAATACTTAATATATGAGATCATTGTTCAGTGTCTAAAATCTACCAAAAACCTTGGTTTTACGGTCAGAACTTCAAAAGAGAAAACGAAATCTGCAGGGAACATTGGTCCCACGTGGCGTAAGGCTGACTGATGGTGGCTAAAAATGGCTGAGTTTGAACCTGACACTTCTGTGGAAGTCTGGAGAAGAACCATCAGGCTGCACAAACCATTCTCCAAAGAAATTGCACCAAATGTCCGCAGGGTCATTTCAGTTGACATCCACCCTCCCGCCACCTCTACTGTACTCTGAAACCTTGCCACCAAGGGCTCTTGTGTTAGAAAGACCAAACGAGGCTCTAAACTGATTAAGCACCATGAAGGAGAACAAACATTTTAACTCATATTTGGCAAAAAATTACCTCAAAGTGTCATTATTCTGTTTACTCTTCGCTGAATGAGTTCCATGTCAGTGTTTTTACATGATTAGCAAGTTGAGAGCTTTGCTGTTAATCAAACAGTTACGCCATGAATGAAACCGTTGGAGGAGAATGAGATCCAGCTGTTTGTCACTGAAGGAGTGAGCCACACCTGAAGACTGGCGTGGGAGGCTCTGCTGAGGAGATTATTGCTTTAATTAAGCTTGTGATGCGAGCAGTCCAGGCCTGGTCCACTGAGTGTGTGCAAAAACCCATGAACAAATCATACTGTTCAGTCATACAGATTTGTGTCCTGATTACAAGTCGTATGGTGGATTCTCTTGAGACCACATCAAGCTTAGACCGGCCCTGGTATCTGAGAGACAGACTGCTGAATGACAGGAGGGTTGATGGCTGTGCTGGAGTTCACTCTGGGATACTCTCGGAAATCTGGCTGAAAGTTGTACAACTGCAGTGCCACCATGACCGTGTTACTGTGCTCATTTAGGCTTTGTTTTTTATACCTGGTATTCATCTTGGGTGACCAAAACACACTTTCAGAGGTGTAACAATCGCATTACACTAATGCATCCTGGACAACAGAGAAGGACCACCTTCACTGGGACAAAAGTTTGCGAGCTAGGGTACAACTATAAAGTTGGCATTAACTGAAATTGTGACCATATTTTCTTCTGTATTGTGATGTATATATCAGGCCCCGTTTTCACCTGGTATTAAGGTGCGTTTTGGTCAATCGGATCACAAGTGGACGAGGAAGACGCAAAGCCGTCTCTTTTGTCCACTTTCAACAACTTCTAACCTGATTTCTTCGAGGCAAGGGTCTATGGGCGGGTAAATGTATGGCTTTTTCAGACCTTTCGATCTAATGGACAAAATAAGCTTGCGCAATTTACATATGAACGCGCCCAGAGATGACGGAAAAACATACAGAGAGCATCAGCTTTCGTTTCTGCTCTGACAGCCACAAGACCAGCCAAACGCTTTTAGTGTGCGTTAGAAATCAGGAATGGTGAGAGAACATTGTGCTTGGTACATTTTTCATGTTCAAACCAAAGTTGGGTCTTTAGCCGACAAAGTTTAAATCCCATCTGACTAGAGCCCTTCCCATGTTTACGCATTAGATCAGTAGACGTAGACGATCTTTAGTGGCTGTTCAAAAACATTCGACCACATGAGCGTTTACACTACGAAAGCAATCAGGTCAAATGCGTTTTTCAACTACCTCTGGAAGTGGTTGAAAGCGGACAAGCTCAAAATATTTTAGACCTTGTTTACACTGTATTTAACGTCGTACACTTGATTCGATCGACCAAAACGCATCTTAATACCAGGTGGAAACTTTCTAAAAAATTTAAGGGTGGGACTTGATTTTGTCCATTGGGAATTGATTGTCGTTGTTTGCCAATTGCTGCGATCTTCCGTGAGTGACAGATTGCTGGAGAAAATGACTGTCCCGCCTTCTCACCACTGCATACGTCATCAGAGAAGAGATGTTGTATGCAAGGGGAGGCAAAGTTAACATTTTTATATTAAATTAATTTTAAAAATGTGCAGAGATAAACTAAAAAAAAAAAAAAGCATGCAATCTAAATTATTTTGTATGTCTTGTATCAAGTACATTTGAGAGCATGAGTGTGCCAATCTTTTGCTTCATTAACATGCAGTTACACATGAAAACAAAAACCTGTCATAAGGTCACAGGAGATGCATGTTAATAACTGGTGTAAAAGAGAATTCCTTAGTGTTGTGATCAGATCACCTGAGACAGATGCTAATACCAAATATAAACCAGAGTCTTGTCCTGTTTTTCTCCAGCCAACACACACAAGCACCTTCCTAACACAAGGACTCTAAAGGACACCTGCTACTCTCATTTGAAAAATAACTAATGGAATAAGTAATATGATAGAATATGATTCACTAGCCTTACTACAACAGACCATCACCCCTTTTCCACCGACACAGTGCTGGTGCAAGGCACCATTTTGCATGTTTTCACTGAAAAAAGTTGGTTTTGATCCTTAGCTTCTAAACCTGCTGGTCTCAATCATAGAACTAGTAATGTTAAGAGCCTATGAAGCACCACTGGATGGTAAAAGACTCTCATTAAAAATAAAAATGTAAAAATATTACTTCAGTTGACATTTCTATGTTGATTTTTCTAATGACAATTACTCTGGATGTGAAAATAAGTTCTCAAAACTAGGAATGAACTAAGACTGCAATGCACATGAGCAGGTTATGTAGTAATGTTGTCAGTTAGATCATTGTTTTGCTCTCACTATGGGTCGGCTCTGCAGATCTCCCAACTGAGCACCGGCTCCAGCACTAGCACCATTTGGTGAAAAAGGGGTATTTGAGGGCAGAACACAATTCTTGGGTCACTACAACAATAAACATAGGATGGACACTGTTGACCGACCAAGCAGAGATACGTGTCCAGAAAGACTCAAATCTGCTGCTGGTCTATGGTGCCAGTCACAGTTAGTTCACCCAAAAGAGAAACCCTAAACCCATAACAGACTTTCCTTTGTAGAACACAAAAGGAGATGTTCATGCTGCTCTTCTCCATGCAAATAAAGTAAATTTCAAGCCATTCAAGCTCCAAAAATGCACCATGAAACTGATCCATGACTTAGTACACTATGTTCCAAGTCTTCTGAATTCATACGAAAGCTTTGTGTTGGGAACAGACTGAAAATTAAGTCATTAAGGCCTGTTTACACCAATTTGATTTTAAGACCAATTCAAAAAAAAAAAAAAAAAAAAAGGCAGATGGGCTGAATGAAAATGCAAATTCACTCTGTGACAGTAAGTGGTGCTTATGCATATGCATAGCAGTACACCCACTTGTCACAGGGAAGTAAGGAAGTCAAACAGTATGTTCATGCTTTCAAACAGCCATACAGATGTTTCCATTTGCTTTGGTGTTTATCACAAACAACCCCAAATTCAAGAGTAGCGAGACAAGAGAACCGGTTCCTCTGGCTACTCATTGTCGCTTACTGTTTGTGAGCGTCGCCCAGTCATAGTTTTATATACCAGCAGCAGCTCCAGGTATGTGGCCAAAAGTGCAAGATTTATTGGCGAGTCCATCTGAATAGACGCATTAACAGCTGTTCATATAAATTAAAAAGTTTATTGCACTCAAAAATTAGTCTTGGTGTGAACAGGCCTTTACTTGCTCAAAATCTTACACCAATCAAAAGTTGTGTGCATATAGGCAAATATGGAAATTATATTAATATGGCACGTGAATACGTGTCGCACTAGCTTTGACATAAGTGATGCCAAACCAACACATTCTCACTCCCAACTCGTCACACATTGACGCTTGGTCAGGACCTCTTGGTATCTAAGGCCTCAATATAACTATTGATTCTTACAACAGAATGAATCAATACTGAATTTACTTTAGCTGGAAAATGACACCATTTTCTTTAAGAGCTGCTGTGCAGCCAAAAATTATATACCAGTTATCACTGCAAAGCTGCTTTGACACAATCTGCATTGTAAAAATTGCTATATAAATAAGTGATTTGACTTGACTTTTGCTTTTTAATGCACAGGGTACCCTTCAGGGTAATTTTCCAACAAACAGGGAACTCCATTGCTTTCAATGAGAAACCTCTAGAGTAAACATGTGAATTTTATCATCAAGATGAAATTATATATTGGGGTATAATTTTGCCATTGAGACATATGTTGGGGTGTGGTTTTCAATGTAAATCAACCAGCATAATTTTATTTACATTTATTTATTTTCACTATTTAGTCATGTTTTAACATGTAGCCCAATCCCTATCCCTAAACTTACCCATTTGTATATTATATAATTTAAAACACAGGAAATAAAAAAAAAACATAACCAGATACAAATAGTCACAATTTATTCAAAAAGTACAAATGTTCCAAACGATTGATTTCACGAGTTCACACTTACATATAATTAAATAGAGTAAAGATTGTGCGTATTTGGCGTGCTGACCAAGGGGGAGGGCTCTGAGCTCGGAATTTGGCCCGAACCCTGAATACTCGGGTTGGGATAGGAATAGTTAAAAGTGAGGAAATGGGGTGGTGAAGGGATGCTGGAAAACTGTCATAGAACAGAGGTAAGTCTGATGTATATATACCTCCTGATGCTAATTGAGTTGATTAACTGAATGTCCTCTTCCCGTGTTAATTCGGTTAATTAACTGAACATGCTCCTCCCGAACTTTGTTAATAAAACATCATTTGTGTGAGGAACACACAAAAGCAATCACCGTCGCCATCCGTCATCAAGATCAGATCCTGTGCACATTCAAAAATTGCTGCCAGAATAAGTGTTACATCAGCTTTGATAGTGAAATGGCATTGGTTCTCGTGTGTCTCGTGACTAATTGGTTCATGCTAAAGTTTGGGTATATCTTGAATCCTGAGTTTGGGTGTATCTTGACCTTAAATTCCACTCTGTTCTTCATATAAAGATATTGTATGGCTTCCGAAGACTTGGAATATAACACAAATTGTTTGAAATACTTTACAGTATACAGTTTTTGGTCAGTTTTTGCAATAAATACCTCATAATACAATATAATAAAATATAATATAATATTAAATGCTGTAATTTTATTTGGCTGTTACATGTTTTATATTGTTAAGAAGAGGGTAGGTTTAGGGTAGAGGTGGGATTAGGTGATATCTAATAAAGTTTAAATATTTATAAAAATAATTTCTACTTTTACAAATGCAAAGAGTTAAATGCATCTTGATCAGACACAAGGCAAACAACTGAAAGCAATGGATTACCCTGCTTGTCGAAAAATTATGCTAAAAAGTTACCCTGTGTGTTAAACAATGACGCCAAGGAGACCTGACCAAGTGTCAACATGTAACGAGGTGCGAGTGAAAATGTGCTTCCCAAATGCCTTCGGTCGTCAAGTCATAATTTATCATGATACACAAGTTTGAATGTGCAGAAATAGCTTTTTTGGAGCTTGACAGATCTTGGTCACTGTATAATTTAGTTTTATGGAAAAGAGCAGAGAGTGAACATTGTTCAAAATCTCTTTCTTGTTCCACGGATGAAAGAAAGTCATGAGGGTGAGTAAATTAAAGTTTCCATTTTGTGTGAACTATTTCTTTAAAATGTGAGATAGCATGGTCTCTCTACCCAAACTCAGTTGCTCTGAGGGAATGGGGGAGTGGCAGCAGTGGCACTAGTGTTGGTAAAGCTTGTAGGTGGCGCTGTCGAGCTATGGCTGGGCTGCAGGTCTTTGGGGATCCCGCTGTGGGAAGCCAGTTGGTGGCCAAAGGCTGCACTAAATTGTGGGAGCTGTAGTTTAGGTTGGGTGTGGGTGAGGAGGTCACGTGAAGAGGGCGAGGATGACGGTGTGGTGAGGCCGGTCAGGCCCGTTTGGGGAAGAGCGGAGAGAGCGGCGGTGGGCTGCAGGATTGTGGAGTGGGACGTGGAAGGCGGGGTGGACAGAGCGGTGGAGAGCAGGTGAGTTTCAGCAGTGAGGAGGTTACCGAACTGTGCCGGGTCTGTGAGCGAGAGAGGGAGGTTATTCCAGGAGGTGCGCGGAGGCCCTGGCGCTCCACTCAAAGGCACCTCCAGCAAGAGAGGCGGGTCGGTCTGATAAGAGGCACCATGTGGGGGTGAGATGTGATCCCTGTAGGGCGATGGCACATGCTCACTGCTGTAATGACTACCTGGTGGGGAGGAGTCTGGTTTGGGAACTCGGGAAAACGTTCGTTCTGTTAATCCACCATTGGAACTTGTAGAGGGTGCGGAGGTACTGCTCTGGGTTGGCTGGGGAGAAGGGGATGCTGGGAAATGATGATGGTCTGTTGGGGCATGGAGGAGGTTCCCCTCCAGCTCTAGATTATGAAAGGTCTCGGAAGTCATTCGGCTGTTCAGAAGGTCTCCAATGCCAGTCGCCGTGACCCCTGATCCCGAGAACACGGCCATGGTTCGGTGGTCTACCCCGTCCGCTGGGGTGAGTTCACCCATTGAGGACAAACACACCAGAGAGTCGGGATACGACCCCATCGCCTGCAGGGCTCTGACTAGCTCCTCTGCCTCCTCTGTGGTGGGCAACAACTCGCCATTCTTACCTGGATCCACAAAGACAACTCAGACAAAGTGCAAACAAGCCAACTAAGATTTTTACATTTTCTGAAGAAAACATGAGTGGTGATTGACAAACTGGTGCAAAACTGCCACAATGCTAAGGTAGTCTGTGTGATTGCTTGCTGGCCCAAGTCAAAAGAGGCCACCCTCAAGTCTCTACGATATTCTGTTGTCATATAATCACATGTGACGTTACCCTCAAAAAGGTCGAAATCCTGAAGATCATCGGGTAGTCTGGGCAGCACGTCGGAGAAATCTTCCTGATTCAGCTCAAGATCATTGGGAATGTCAGGCATTTCATTTGTGATGTCATCAGGAAGCTCATCTGCACTGAGTTCAGGGGTCGACGGACTCCTGCAAGAGCGACAGCATAGAGTGAATGCAAGCGGAGAATAAAGTTAATTCAATTTTAATTGAATCAAGTCGGAAACATACTCTATGAAATACATCATGAATATGGCCAACACATGATTACGTAATGCGTGGCGCATCGCAGAGCAGTGCAAGATGAGCATTTGTGGTTAAAATGTATATAAGTTTTTATTTTATTTTTTTAGAAAATGACAAATTGTTTCTCTATATATAAGACCCTTATTCCTCGTCTGGTATCGTTTAAAGCTTTTTTGAAGCTGCACTGAAACTGACATTTGGACCTTCAACCCGTTGAACCCCAGTGAAGTCCACTATGTGGAGAAAAATCCTGGAATGTTTTCAGAGTCATTGCACGCATGCACATCAAACAGACGGGACGCATTAGAGAGGGAGATGATTAAAATTGCTGAAATATCTGTTGTTGGACTTTATTAAGGTTTTTATTATAATTTAGGTTTAAAAGTCTGTATGTGATAAGTATTTTATGAGAGTGGTAACTGTAAAGGGATAACTGCGTGTAATTGAATAGAAATGTAAAACGTTTCTTACATTTACAGGATAAATAAATGGCAATAAAGGTCACTGTGTCGAGAGTGAATGTATGTGTTCCTGCAGAACATTCCTCATCTGTTAACGCTGAGTCTGTGTTTTTGTTTCTCTTTATTATTATCTTCATTTTTAATGTAGGGATTTAAAATGTTCTTTTGCATATAGCATAGATATACATATCGGCCAACTAATCGACTATCATAATAATTGTTAGTTGCAGCCCTATATTGAATATCGATATTTTTCAAGGTATGGTATCGAAGACAGAAATTCCAATATCGTGGAATACAACACTATTAAACAGCAACACAAACACTTTTCATTCAATACTTTATGTACTGCTTAATACAGCGGCTGTATGTAAAACAGTAAAGTTCAACAGTTCAGCCGACTGATCTTGAATCACTCTCACACTACTTCGATGTCATACGTCAAACAGACCGTGTATGTGTGTACACTGCAGAGGCTTGTGTGAAACTGATGCAACACCAGGCTTCATTCCCCCAGTGGAAAACATATTTACACCGTCTGAATGAGCCAGAACACAACACTGGTGTTTGTGATGTGTTATGACATTTTGGAATGCAACAATGACACATTTGTGAAGCAAGACTGTGATGTATTTGAAAGTAAGGGCACCTGACATGGGCGTGGTGGGTCGGCAGTGAGAGGGAGGGCATTAGCAAGTTGCCCTGTGGCACAGCTGGGGGAATGGGCTTCTGCGGTCTGCGCGGACCTCGTCGTCTCTTCTTCTTGTGTTTCTTAGTCAGTGCGGGCGGCTTGGTCTTCTTACGTGGACGCCGCTGTTGCTGCAGACTGCGTCTGTTGCCATCTCCACGCAGGAAATTATCCTGCCACACACACATTTACTTACAACCAATTCTGTGCTGTTAACACATCCTGTTAAGGCTGTCCATGTAAGGTGTGGTCTCTCACCATTTTCTTGGCATGTTCATCACAAAGAGGTGTCTGGTGAGTGATGTCAAACACAGGAACGGAGCACTGCTGTCCATCAGCGAACCGTGCCGTGCAACTGGAGAACAGCTGCTGAGAGCGATTCAGTAGGATATCTGCGGCGACATGCTGTCAAGAACATAACACTGACACATCTGACATGTTGGTCAGATATTACTTGTGCAAAGGTGTTACTTGTTCAAACTGACATTGTTTCATCACTAGGCCACCACTAACAGTTCATTTTAAAGTAAGTGTATGTTAAAGGATACGTTGAAAACAGTGGCGTGAAAATGGTAAAGCTACGTTGCTGCAGTTTTGACCTTTCGTAGTTCCCGTACACATTGTCCTTTCATACTTGGGTGGTACTGCAGACCTTGAACTGAAAAGAAATTATACAAATATTAAAATGAAAGCAAACATACACAGTCCACGTGTTGACTGAACGCAGTCCATGTTCAACACACCCGGCTGAGGTCTGGGAGTTCTTGCTGAGTTTCTGAATGAGCTGTGCAGTGCAGTCTGGGTCTTTGCTTGCAGCATGGAGCAGAGCTTTCCGGAAGGCGTATCGGTATCTGCTGTGACGGGTGGCTGCCCTGTCCTGTCGGCACAGGTGTTTATACCTCTCCTGCAGGTATGTACATAGCTGTGCCAGACGTGCCCGCCGGGAAAGCGGCTTTTCATTGGAGGAGCTGACAAACACACACAAACATACCAAAAAAATAATGAGATATGATAAAATTATTTTTTTTAAAAAATGGCAATTAAATGCTTCTTTGTCTCTAAAACATTTTTTCTGCACTAATGAAGTAATTTAAGTGTAAATGGCATTATATTAACCTGAGACGCAAGTGAAGAGTGAATCTCTTACCTTTGATGGGGGCTTCTTTCCTGAAGTCTCCAGGCCTGAGGCAATAAAGGAACAAGCTCCTCTGTGTCTTCATCTGTACTGTCCTCGGACCAGTCTAGCCCTACGCAAACACACATGCATATATTATCAGATAACAAAGACGTGGTTTTTTTATAATATTTTTAAAATGTAATTAATTCCTGTGATCAAAGCTGAATTTTCAGCATCATTACTCCTGTCTTCAATTTCACATGATCCTTCAGAAATTATTTTAATATGCTGATATGGTGTTCATATATTTATATATTTTTATTTATTTATTTATATCTTTACTGTCACTTTTGGTCAATTTTATGCATCAATGCTAAATAAATGTATTAATTTCTTTCAAAAACAACAACAACAAAAAAATCTTAATGACCACAAACTTGTGTCATTCTAGTATGGAAACTTGTTTAATAAAAAATAAAGTTAATTGCGACTTTATATCTCGCAATTCTGAGGGAGGAATTCTCTGTTATAAACCATATCAGATCGAACAGCGCTGACGTGGAAATCAGGAGAGACACTGTGCCATGAACGAACAAGTAATAGAGGGCTTTTCAATCCACAAATCACCAACATTGATTTAATGTAATGCTAATTGTAACCATGGTATTTTGGCAGAAATAGTCAAGTGTTTTGTTTTTTACATTATTCTTCATCTCAGGGTTCGGTTCTTACCACCTTTTGAAATTGAAATTGAAGCACTTTTCAAGGATTCAAGTGCTTCACACTTTTTCCAGCACTTCAAAGCTTTAAATATTATCCAGTTTTAATGTTATTTTTAATGTGATGATTTGTAAAACTAAGGCCCGGTTTCACAGACAGGGCTTAGCCTAAGCCAGTATTAAGCCTTAGTTCAATTAGGGCATTTAAGTAGCTTTTATAAATGTTCGCTAGAAAAAAACATTACTGGTGTGAATCTTGAGACGAAACAATGGCACTGACATATTTTAAGATCTGTCAGTACTAGATTCTTTCAGTTACAACAGTTCAAACATGCATTTTAGTCTGGGACTATCTTAAGCCTCGTCTGTGAAACCGGGGGTAAAAGTTTAAAGATGTAAGAAAACTAACATTTTAACCGTAAGATGGTGGCAGAGGAGCACTTATTAACCTATTAGCCATTTCTACTCCCTACTATGGAAAAAAGTAGGAAGTCAAAGTCTCATGAAAAACAAAAACTTTTCTTCAAATTGTGACTGAATTACACAGAAAGCAAGTAAAGAGCGCTCCTTTTATAATAACTGGTCAGGGCAGTGTTTCCCAAAAGCATCGTAAGCCTAAGTTGATCGTAGCTCCATTGGTTTCAATGGAGCTACGATCAACTTAAGCTTACGATGCTTTTGGGAAACGCTGCCCAGTTCAGTATGATACTACAAAGGGCTTTTCACACTTGAATTAGTTAACCCAGTGTCATACTAAACCCCAGGCAAATGGAATCCTGGGTTATCTTGCTTCACGTTTCACACTGCTCATAATTTACCTGGGGTTAGCAATTAATCCTGGGTATTTGTAAGCTGATGTTTCACATTGTACATTCCTAAACCCTGGGTTAATGTTCTTATTTGCATATTTGCGGTGTCAGTGTCATTGATTGGATAAATGCAGCATGCGACCTGTTTACATAGTGCTAGCATTGTGTATCCTCGTATTGCTGACAGTACTCCAATACTACAGTACTATCGAGTTTATAGTGAATGGACATTTTACACTATAAAAGGTAAGAATTAAACAGTCACTTCACACAAATTGTCATGTTTTCTGTCAGCATTTGACATTTTTCCTCTCAAACACTGAATTTACTGTTTATATACAATGTGCACGGTTTCCCGTGACTGTCCAAAGCAGGCAAATATGAGTATGTGATTGGTTGTCTGTTGCCAAGCGTCCAGCTCTAACATTCTAACATTGGCACCGCAATGCAGGGAATAACACCGCGAAAGCAGTGCTAACCCTGCTCCGGAGCAGGGTTTCATAACCCCGGGTAAAAAGTGGTGCTAACCCCGCATCTAAATTACATGTGTGAGCACAAGTACATTCCTTTACCCTGGATTAAAAGTGGTGTTTAGATCAAAGATAACCCGGGGTTAAGTGCAGTGTGAAAAGCCCTCAAAAGAACAATGGTACATTTAATAAGAGTAGAGTATTTAAATTTTCCCTATAAAAATTTGGTTTTTGCACATTTATCTGCATTTTATCTCCATCTGAATTCAAGCTCAGTGCTTTACTGTCAAATTTCCAACAATAAAAAAAATGTAACATTATTAGTAACTGCACTGATTAAAGCAGAACAATAGTAATTTTGTGATTAAATTAACTTTATGATTAAAAATCCCCCCAGCGCTACCAAATCAGGTGCTGGTGACACCATCTGTAGATCTTAGTAGCACCAGCGCCACTGCACTCAAATGCTAGCCTGGAGCGCTGCAGTGTGTAGGACAGTAGTGTTTTGATGAAGTAAGGAGGTCATACCAAGATGTGGGAACAGGTCTCCGTGCTCTCTCTGTCTCTGAGCGTAGAGCTGCACAAGGTGCTGTAGCCTGAGCAGGCAGACAGGGGGTGCTGTAAAGGCAGTGGGGCGCATGGCCACAGAGCGGGGCTGCGGGCAGTCCGGGGCAGCAGGTGGGCGAGGGGATGCAGCAGGGACAGGTCTCCGGATAACAGGCTGGTGCTGAACCCCAGCTGACGGGAGCAGACCAGACAACACAGAAGGCCCGGTCTGAGGAGGAGCTGGCTTGCATAGCAGAGTCTGCACTGCCCCATGTTGGGCGTAAGCGGGCCGCTCTGTATGTTGAGGGGGCTGGACGAGCCTCGCTGAGGGTTGAGGCGGAGGTGGAGCCGGTGGTGGAGGTGGCTGTGGTAAGTGTGGGGAGGTTGGAAGTGTGCAGGGTTCAGTGACGGCGCTAAAGTGCTCGATGTCCGGCTGGCGGCGCTCTGGGTCCCGGGCGGTCACCCTCAGGCCAATCACCGGCCGGCCGGGCAGCTTCCACTTGCCGGAGCTCTTCTGCGCCACACTCTCCTCCCCGTCCGTGTCCTCCTCGTAGAAGGCGAAGGGGTCGAGGAGGTCGGCGTCCGAGAGGTGCATTGGGGTCAGACGGGAGCAGGGCGGAGACGGGGGGAGGCCGTCCAGCCCATTAGAGTCTCTCAGAGCTAGAGAGGGAACGGTGATGTTCAGAGCGACAGACTCCACATGAGCGCGGGCGCGAACCTCCTCCAGAGCATCCTGCTTCTTCTTACGCTCCTTCTTCGGGATGAAGCCAAGCACCTGTAGGTGGCTGTTACAGTATCTGCCAAAGCAAATGAACAACGTTTGACTCAAATCACACATTTAAAAGAACATGTGAATGATTAGATCATGAATTGATTACAGTTCTGTCAATGAAGCCATGCTACTGACTCAAATTTTAGTGCTTTATTTCATTCTCATGTAATATTGTTGTAATACATAGGCTTTCACAAAAGCGTTATTAGGCCAGAAAACGTATCCACCAGTTTTATTTTACTATTATATTATTATTGTTTTTCCAATTTATTAATTTTTTAAATTTATGTTTTTATTTTTTTACTGCACTTAAATTTTAGTTGAAGTTTTAGTAATTTTGTTGTGTTTTTGTCTGTTTTATTAGTTGTTGTTTTTCCCCCAAATATGTCTATGCAGTTTTTAAATTTATATTCATTATGTGTTTATATTTTATTTATTAGTTTATTATTTTAGTAATTTTAGCACTTCAACTTAAACATTTCATTGCAGGTAGTTGCCAAGGCAACATTTCTCATTTTCATTTATTTTATATTTTAATCTCTTGAACCGTTTTTTTTTTTGTTTTGTTTTTGTTTTTTTGTTTTTTAATTGTTTTAGCTTTAGTTTTGGTAATAATAAACCTGTTATCCACACATAGAATTATATGAAATGTAATGATTCTGGTTGTGATTCTGATTTTGCTTAATAATTCTGGTTAATTAAACATTTTAAGTAATTGTGAAGAAAGAATGGACAATGTTCAGACAGTTTTCATTCCATTTACTGCCACAAGCTTGTTGTATACAGACAGTGGAAGCTAGATCTTTTACTTCATGTTAAATATGGATATTTTGCTTACACAAACACATCGCTTCACTTCAGAAGGCCTTTATTATCCCCCCGGAGCCGTGGATGGAGAAACTTTCTTCAGCTCATACTTGTTGGTCCCGTTCACTGCCATTATAAAGCTCGTATGCGTCAGGATATTTATTAATATAACTGATTGTGTTCATCAGAAAGAGGAAAGACTAAAACCCTTTTCATACAGAAATTCTGGAAAATCCCCCAATAATATGTCCAGGGATGGTTTGATTTTGGTTCATTCACACTGCCAGTGATTTTCTGGAATCTGTGGGTGTGTTCACACACATCCCAGATCAGGATGTGACGTGTAATGTCTCCGCAGCATCTTAAGTTTGCTTATGATCTGCGATTTCTCTCTAGAGAAACCACGCTTGTGTATTTATTCTTCTGATTTCGATCATAAACCAGCACGTCGCGCACCATTCCATAATCTGGCGAATTATCTCAGCTTCAGCATCATCACTACAACACACCCCTTACAGCATTTATTACGGCTTTTGATCTCGCAGAGCACGGTCCGGGACTGATCGTGGCACTTTTACTAGGACCCCATCACGAAATTGCTCCCGGAATCAATCCCAGGACATGTAAACGTTCACACAGAAGGCACTTTTCTGGGATCAACGTGTTGTGTGAAAAAGGATGGCTTGAGGGTGAGTAAATCATGGGGTAATTTTCGTTTTAAAGTTAACTAATCCTTTAACAGTGTATCACTGAAAAGGTATTTTGAACTTCTTTTTTAAACGAAAAAGACCTTCGCCGTGAGTATATCGGGGCACCGAGACGCTGAAACACTGGATCATGAGCTGCTCACATATACAGTCGTGCTCAAAATTTTTCATACCCTTGGTAAATATGACCAAAGAAGGCTGTGAAAATAAATCTGCATCGTTAATACTTTTGATGAGAAGAAGCACCATCATGGAGCTGGAATCTGAAGGATCTGGAGAGATTCTGCATGGAGGAATGGTCTCTGATCTCTTGTCAGGTGTTCTCCAAACTCATCAGGCATTATAGAAGAAGACTCAGAACTGTTTTCTTGGCCAAAGGAGGTTGCAAAAAGTATTGAATAAAAGGGTATGATTAATTGTGAGCAGTGTGTATTAGAGAAAAACATTTATCTCATAATGAGATTTCCCCCCATTTAAAATTATTATTTTCCAATGAATGGATTTTTGTAGATTTTTTTAAATAAAAGATCAAAAGTATTAACGATGCAGATTTATTTTCACAGCCTTCTTTGGTCATATTTACCAAGGGTATGAATAATTTTGAGCACGACTGTATATGAACACTCAAACACGCAGCACAACAACAGACTAAACACTTATTACATTAAACTACACAAACTGTGCATTAAACTACACAAACAGTGTGTCGACTCACTGTCGTACAAAGAGTAAGAAAGCGCAAGTTATATCGCTGTATTGATACTGCAGAAAATCATATTACTGTAGCGATTGTTCAATAACTGCACTAAATCTGTGCATTACAGTGATTTTACCACAGCAGGCCCTATGATTTCTGTGGTGCAGAAAACAAGGACAGAATCGTGGAATCCAGATATAAAAATTTTATTTAATGTATCATGTAGAATGTCAAGGAATTTGGATGAATAAATCAAAAGTAGAGCTGCACACTTAATCAAATCATTATATGGACTAATGTCTGTGCATTAAACCACAAAAAGACAAAAAGTTTAAATATAAAGTCTTCTCCGTAATGAGACGTGCTTAGTGATTATTAAAATTCTATTAAACCATTAAAACGGAATCCAGAAAAATTCAAATGGAAACCATGGAATTTAGGAAAAATAAAACAGAATGAGAAAAAAATAAAACGCATTTCATTCATAGAGCCTTAAAATGTATTTTTTGTACAACTTTCAATAAATCGTTGTTAAATCGTATAAGCTTCATGATTTCAATTAATTAAACGTGCCTTTTTTATCATTAACATTTAATTTAACCATTAAACCCGTAGTACAGAAAAATTCAAACGGGAAAAAAATGGAATTTGGGAAAAAATAAAATGGGATTTCATAGGGCCGTACCACAGGAAAGCCACTCTTTACCTGGTGCTCTATAACCATTACAGGAAATGAAAGTGATAACATAAATGATTAAATAAACTGAACACCTGAATAAGCACCGACTCTACACACTCCTCAAGCCTCTCGTCTTACCGTCGCTCCTCTGCTTTGGGGATGGGGTTGGTGCATCGCTGACTGTTGTACTTCGCCACATATTCGCACTGTTTGAACGGAGCGGTTTTGTCCTCCAGAACATGGCGGATGCAGAAGGCGTATCCGTTCAATCTGCGCTGCTTGCAGAGTTTGGGGCTGTAGGAGCACAGCGGCTTATTATCCACCTCTGAGAAATGGATGTGTTTACCTTCGTACATCACGTGACTCTGGTCCCTGAGAACATCAGCTGATCGGAGACAGAAGAGAGTCTATGTTACACCACATGAATGAATGACATACATCAAACTCACCATAGAGATTCACAACTCATATACTACATCGAGACTGTAAATGTTACATAATATCCATGCTTTAAACATGACCCAGCACTAAAGCAGAATATAATAGTTAGCCCTTGTGACTCGGTTTAATATTTGAACTAAACAGAGTCACAGCTAGTTGAGGCGGTCATAGGTTAACTACTAGGATCTCAACACAAAAACAGAGCAGTGGGACCAAAACAAACAGGCATGTGACAAAGCCATAACTGATGAATATTACATCCTCAGCTTGGCTTTGACATGACTGTATCATGATTGACAGGACGGTTCAGCTTGCATGAGGCACACACTGTTATAAAATATGTATTATGTTGTCAAAATAAGATGATGTACCGTATGGTGGCACAAAGTCCTTCGATGAGTAAACATTTTTACATAATGACACTGAATGATTAGCATGTTTAATGTATCATGTGACATACATGGTAAATAAAGGTAATTGGCAAAGAAAACCACCATGGTACATGTTAACTGTATTGTGACACTGAATTAAAACACTTCTGCGGATATCATAACTATACCCAATTCATCTTTCCTTTAAGTTTGTACTTAACAAATGATCGATTTTGTTAAATAAACATCTCTGTCATCAAATCGATACGCTAAATAACTTCTAAAACATCACATTCAGCCGGTATTTGAACGCCTTAACCGCTGTTAAAGCAAATCTATATTATATATCAGTTTAAAATTCAGTCCGAGGCTCTAGCTGTCAAAATCACACATTATTTTGATATTTCTCTCGTTAGCTGCGATGCTAAAAACAAACCCAGGAAACAGAAACTTTGATGTGATACTGCGCTGATTTTAACTTATAAATGCTAAAAATAGAAATATAACCTCATGCAAGTGCGAGTTTTGTTATCTAATTTTATTAAATACGTAAAGTTTGTGTCTATTAATCGCTGTAAAAGTGGCTCTAAAACAATGGCGGATGAGGCCCGTTAAATCAGGCCGAAAGAGCGGGGCGCTACATCCGATTAAGCGTTAATAGTCGTTTAATCTACACGCCTTTTCAAATTAATCTCTTACAAAACTTATACAATTATTTCAGCGTCATTTTATTCAGGAAAAGTCATCTCCACACAATACCGCTTACTGTACATACATTCTAAGTCAATGTAAACATTGGCCTACAGTAGCTACTAAGCCTCGGTGCTCGAGTAACGCGGTGACGCGGTCAGAGCGCTCATGCATCGGGTAGATCTGTAATCGAACCCGCTTACCTGCAGTGGGTTCAGCCTCTACGGGATCTCACTCCGGACAGACTGTATAAACGCCACAGATCATCAACTGCACCGAATATTCATCGGAATTCCTTATCCTACGGAATATTATTCCCTGCTGAGGTGGTGAACCGTTAAAACGACCACTAATGCACTTTCGATATTATGATATCTTCTGCTCTCATTGAACAGATCTGCGGGGGTTTAGAGTTCAGTGCTCGGCGGACTCACAGCACCTCTAGCGGCGCTGCGGGGACATGACAGCTGCTCCACTACCATCATCGAGCTTCAGTCTACCACGATCAACTACAGGACGCCTTATACTTGTCCATTGCCATTTATATAGGCTATAGACTGTATTGCTTTAGCTCCATTTCAGACCCAGACATTAAATTGTAAAATATTAAAAATATTTTTATTTGAGGTTTAAAACGTTAATAAGCCGTTACCAAGAAACAGAGGTCATCAAAGACAAAAACATTGTATGTAATGCGACTGCAGATTATCTCCATTATATATACAGTGTTATCTCATATTTTGCTCTTAATAGTCTGTTTATAAACACATTTTATCTCTTTAACCCTTTTGCGACCTTATGGATATTTTTTTTTTTCTTTTTTTTAAAATCATTTAGTCTGTAAAGCCAACTGCATAAATTTTGGCACATGTGTGTATTTTATTGGAATTGTACTATTTCATCTCCATTTCCTTTAAAATAATCTATTTTGCACTAGGAACAGAAAATAGTTCCTCTGAAGACCTTAAAGGATTAGTTCACTTTCAAATTAAATTTTCCTGATAATTTACTCATCCCCATGTCATCCAAGATGTTCATGTCTTTCTTTCTTCAGTCGAAAAGAAATGAAGGTTTTTGATGAAAACATTCCAGGTTATTCTTCTTATAGTGGACTTCAATGGAGCCCAAACGGTTGAAGGTCCAAATTACAGTTTCAGTGCAGCTTCAAAGGGCTTTAAACGATACCAGATGAGGAATAAGAGTCTTATCTAGTGAAACCATTGCTCATTTTGTAAAAAAAAAAAAAAAAAAAAAAAAAAAAAAATATATATATATATATATATATATATATATATATATATATATATATATATATATATATATATTTTAAGTGTATTACTGCCCTCTACAGGTCAAACTAATTGTTTTGTACTTGCACTAGCATATTGTATATGACAATTTAGCTCAAACTTTGACCTGAGGAAGGCAGTAATACACTTAGCAGTGTCTACACTGCTGGAATACTAATAGAGAAGAAGAAGAATAGAGCTAGTTCAAGATGAGCATTTATGGTTAAAACGTATATATAATTTTTATTTTTATTTTTTAGATGACCGATGGTTTCTCTAGATAAGACCCTTATTCCTCGTCTGGTATCGTTTAAAGCCCTTTGAAGCTGCACTGAAACTGTAATTTTGACCTTCAACCGTTTGGGCTCCACTGAAGTCCACTATAAGGAGAAAAATCCTGGAATGTTTTCATCAAAAACCTTAATTTATTTTCGACTGAAGAAAGAAAGACATGAACATCTTGGATGACATGGGGGTGAGTAAATTATCAGGAAATTTTAATTAGAAAGTGAACTAATCTTTTAAGGACAAAAATGTCCCCATTGAAACCCATTAAAACTGCAATTTTTAATCCCAGGGCCATTTAACTATAAAATGATGTACTCTTTGTTAATAGGCTTTCATTCTGTTGGCAAGGCTTCAAAATTGAACGTTTTACTATTTTTTTTCCAGATGGTGCCATTTTTTTTCAGGTTTGGCCTGTAAAGCAAATACTCACTTTAATCTTGTTTTCTGCTTATGCATATTATAGAGCCAAATAAAGAAATTTTATGTGTGCTTTAAGAGAAAAAAAATCTGCTGCAAATCACAAATCCAACCACTGTGTGTTCCAGTGGAGTTTTGCTGGCATCTAATGGGGAAACGCTGGTACTGCGCCCAAACAAAATCTTACTCAAAGGGCATATTGCAGGTTAGAGCATCATGAGACAATGTATAGAAAAATAATGTAGGAACTAGATTTTCTTTAAAAATAATAATTATAAATACGCTACTGAGGCTTCTGGAGTTGTTTTGTGAGAAAATTTTACTTACACATCTGAAAAATGCCAAACTGGAAGTGACATAACAGGAGGGAGTGCGGTCAATTTTAAGGGGTCATGAATTGGGAAATCAACTTTTCCTTGAGCTTTTGATATATAAGAGGTTACTGTACTATAAGAATATCCTATAAGTTTCAGAACTGAAAACTTCCTTTCATAGTCCAATAAAAGCTTTTATTGACACCAGGCCCAGCGAACGACTGATCCTGGAATCCCCGCTAGAAATGTTATGTTCCCAGAACATTCTCAGAACGTCCCCACCGGTGTTAAAGACGTTGCCTAGTAACGTTCCCAGTACGGTGGACCTTCAGGGAATATTCAGGACATTCTGGGAATGTTTAGGGGACTATTACTATAGGACATTCTGTTAACTTCCCAAATGTCCTCTTTGTAATGATCTTGCGCGACCATAAAATAACCAAAATAGAACGTCCCTCTAAACTCATATAAGGAACCTTGAACTGCAGCACTTTCATTACCAAAAGAGAACATTTTAGGAATGTCCTGAACCTTTAGAGAACTTTTAGGGAGCATTGTGCAAGGTCACTAGAATGTCACCTTCTACCTGGAATGTGTCTATAGGTGAAACTCCGCCTCCACAGAAGAAATCAATGCCTACTTCATCATTGCATCATTAGCCCCGCCCACTGGTGTGTTAATGAGATGAGGAGGAGAGAAGAGCGATACAGGACTAATATAACATTACCTTTCAAAGGATCCTAATGCAGGAATATGGTTATTTATTTTCAACAATGTGAATGTCTCAATTGAGCTTTATTTATTTGTATTTGGTACATTTCACTGTGGATTCTTTGGTAAATCAATCGCATTTCGGCGCAGGCTTTGCAAACAGACTTTTACGATATGGACTCGACAGTAACACAACAACATGTCAGTAACTGTGTTCATTCTAATGCCTGATCTGATATTAATGATTCATGTACAGTCAGATGTTATTTGTCTATGTGCCAGTAAATCAAACCAGTGACTAAATGCTCAACTTCACCTTGTTTCTTCGTTATTTAAACGATGATTAAATTATATATAGAAAACGATCAAAAACGCTCCCTTTACAATCGCTGAAGCTGTCAATCAAACAGCACAAGTTTATCAGTGACTGAGTTCTGGACTCGCACCAAAACTCCTGTTTTATTCAACAAATCTCTTATTTACATTGTGTTTGCACTGTTACTTATGATGAAAACATTAGTTAGTGTGCAGAAATTGATTTGAATGACGAGATCACTGCTTTCATGAGCTCAACAACATGTCTGTGATCGGCTACAATCTTCCTCACTGCAACCTTTCATACCACGATCTAAATATAATGCCATAGATCTAAATGTAAAGCAACACTTTTCACGATTAGTTAACCTTGAGAGCTGTAATAGTAAAAACATGCTAAAAGAGAGAGTAATTCTTGGATATTTTCATATGCAAATATGTCAGCCAATCACAGCAGTGGGCGTTTACACTTTAGTCTCACAGCAGACACGCCCCTTAAAACAGAGCATTCAAATCAGGGTAGGAAAAATGCCTTTTATTTCTAAATTATGACAATTTTTTATGTAAAAATCATACTAACATTATAAGTGTACCCCAGGAAACATTATAAAACAACGCAGTTCATGACCCATTTATGTTGTTGTTGCATTCAATAGATAATAGAATGATCTTAGTAAACATCTAAGATTTGAATACTTAAATGCTTAAATGTGTTGTTTTTTTTTTTTTGTGGACTAGAATTATCTGTACTGGGAACTTCAGAAGTTGTAAACATGAAATCAGCTGATTACTATACGTACTAGTGCTTCTGTATCCCGAGTTATTTCAGGGCTGGATCCTCTTCCTCAAGTGTGGAGAACTTTCTGTCAACTGATTGAACTTCAACTTTGACTCCTGGTCTTCACTGAGCATATTGGTCTCCTCATGTGGTTTAACTGTAATTCCCCTACAGTTTATTAATATTTAAAAAAAAAAAAAAAAAAATTGTTAATTGAAATAAAATATATTAAAATTAAAAATACAATATACAAAATAAACAAACAAAAAAAGCTAATTTCTACTTTAATATAAATGTTTTTGTTGACTTTTACTTCACTACATTAGAAAAAGAAAACTAATTCTCCAAAACATTTCTTCATACAATTTCGTTACATTTGCAACTGCAAAACACAAATAAATAATAGCAACTCTCATCGTTCCCAAATAAATCTTTGGATCAAGTCTCTTCCTTTGAATATGTCAAACCAGTTCACAAAGTTATCAATTTCACAATGATCTATTACAAAGCCTTACATGAAGCTTACATTTCACTTGAGATGTGGAACAACTTTTTTGTGAACTTCAGAAAAAAATGACAGTAAGCTCTTGTGGTCAGACATTTTTCTAGAGAGAATCAGGGGCAGTGCCTGATTTACACTCTAGAGGGCGACTGAGAGAAATAACACACAAACACTGATTCACAGAATAGCTGTTAGTGTTTTCTGTACAATTCATATTTTTTAGAATAAAGACAGAAAGCATATTTCACAATATGGAGGCAGTTTGAACAGACACATCATCAGAAGATGAGTGTCTAAGCTGGTAGAGTGGATTCTGAGTGAATCTTGTTTGTGCAAAACTCACTGGCATGAGACCAGGCTGTGGAGTGGTTGCAAGGATTTTGCTGCCGGACTGCCAACCCACACAACCGACACTGTTCTCACGCAGTGAAATAATAAAGTGGCGAAGAGAGGACTCTGACAACACGCTGACAATCAAGACAAAGTCTCAGCTTTCAAATTCTTTCAATTTTATTATGAAATTCAAACAATAGCATTTTGCCGCTCTCTAATGTGCCGTAACTGATCGCTATACCGCCTGAGATCAACTGATCATCTCTTCTGCTTTAATACTAGATATAGCACCAAATAAACATGAATGAACATCAGAGAGGGTAAGCTGAAGGATAAAAACAGCTTGTAAACAATGTAGTCTATATGTAACCTTACATTTACCTCAGGAAAGCCATTCAATAACCACTTTAAAAAATTAACCATAGAGAGGAGCATTTTGCTAAATATATGCACTATAGGCATATTAAAATATTATATTTTTACTCTTACATCATTCAAAAATATTATATTATTATAAAAAACACTTTATAGTAATTGTATATGAATTGTATAGGCCAACTGTTCATTTTAACCTTAATATTATAATAATGCACCAGCTGACAGGGTTCCCTGTATAGTTTACAGCATTAGATGAGAGAGATTTCTTTTTATCCAAATGAGAATTACATTGCCTGTCAATCAGACTCCTGGCGAATGGTCAATTGAATCACAAGCTTATGAATCGAATCGTGAAATTTGGATCATGGATCGGACATGTTTGTTCAGCACATCCCACAGATGCTTGATTGGATTGAGATCTGGGGAATTTGGAGGCCAAGTCAACACCTCAAACTCGTTGTTGTGCTCCTCAAACCATTCCTGATCCATTTTTGCTTTGTGGCAGGAGCATTATCCTGCTGAAAGAGACCACAGACACCAGGGAATACCGTTTCCATGAAAGGGTGTACATGGTCTCAGCAATGCTTAGGTAGGTGGTACGTGTCAAAGTAACATCCACATGGATGGCAGGACCCAAGGTTTCCCAGCAGAACATTGCCCAAAGCATCACACTGCATCACCTCCGCCTCCAAGTAATTAATGGCAAAATGAATGTTTGGAAATGTAAACTGATATTTCCCACTGACACACTACAGAAATAGATATAAATAACTGACTTAAAACCATTTTTTGGGTGAAAACACTAATGTGCTTAAGACTTTTGCACAGTACTATATATATAGTGTGACGAGCAGGGCGGGCGAGAGCAGCGAGAGAACGGCGCGAGGCCGTGACTGATAACGAGCATCAGCTGCGTGTTGCACCGGTCTCGAATCTATCACGGAGGAGCTCCAGAAGCATAAGAGGAGGAGTGACGACAGTGAAGGACGAGAGACGACCAGGCCTGGATTTTATTTTATGTTTTGTTGTGTGTCATTTTACTTTCTTTTTGTATTTGTTTATTTTAAATTAAAGTTTGTTAAATGTTCGCCGGTTCCCGCCTCCTTCTTCCCATACATACGAACTGTGTTACATATACATGTATGTATATATGTACATACACACAAACAAAAACATAATTCTCAATCCAAGCTGAGCTCAAAATTTGGCTGTTCTGGGTCATTTTAGCAGGTTTTTAGGGCAATGCCAGATTATGGTTATTAGGATGTTCTAAGTAATTGCTTACTATTTCTGTGTAAAACAATATCTCACATATTTCCTGCTTAAAGTTGGCATGAAACAGAAGTGACATATATCTGAGTGAAACGGCTTCTGGAACAAGAACAAATGTAGGGCGGGGCTTGATTTTGTCTGTGGGGAATTGATTGGATGGTTGTGGTTTGCTATTGGTGGATCTCAAGTGAGTGACAGGTTGCCCCGCCCTCGTCATCAGAGAAGAGAAGAGATGTCACCGTTGGCCCAGCTAACAGGAAACGTTCTCAGAATTATTGCTAGTGTTCTGGCAAGGTTCTCTCAAAGTTATGGACAAACATTCTTCCAGTAACATTAAGCACAAAATAATTATTTATAGATCGTTCAAGGAACTTTTTTTCTGAAATGTTTTAGTTTGTGTAACATTTTTTACATTTTTTAACTTTTGAGAATGTTCAGAATTACATTCCCGTAATATTTGAATCATTATAAAATGTAATCAGCGTTCGTGTAACTAAAAAAAAACCTTAAATAAATAAGAATTGTCCATTTTGATTTCATGGTGACTGTGAACATGTTACATTTGTGTAGGAAGTAAAATGAATATGCTGCTGGGAAGTTCTGCCACACCTCTGCTTATGAGGAACTTTTTCCCATTAAACACTTTAGGACGAAAACATTTGTTGTAAAGTGTCCGTCACTGGGAAATGATGAAGCAGTCGTGGGCCGCAGGAGGAGCTTTTTGGGTGGATTATTCCTCATGGCCTCCTTCATGGATTCCAGCCCAGATCCAGGGCAGCTGTTGACTCACATCTCCCTCAGCACAATTATTAGCGTTAGTCATTTAGTTTAAGCAAGGGTGAATGCATTAAACTTTGAATAGATTATATATATTTTTTACTTTTGAAAAACATTGAGAGCCTAAACTTGAAACAGGCAAGTTTATTTATAGCAGTAAAATATGTGGACACGCTTGACTGAATATGTGTGTAAAGTTAAGGCCAGTTCACACCGCGCCGGCAGACGGCAACAGACACTTCACCTGGTTTTGTTGGATCAGTGTGTGACCCCTGTCGGAGTCTGTCTGAGCTTATTTACACTGATTGAACATGCTGAATCATCGTAAGAAATTACGACGTGCTGTAATCTGTAATCTCACATTGCAGCATAAGCTTTAAAAAACAAAACAAGTAATCCACAAACAAGGAAATACACGAAAAACAGTGAGCTAAGGCACGTACAACACTAGAGATCGAAAGCCAATATATACATAATATAATGAACTGAATATAAAACAGGTGTGAGATCATCAATAAATCACCATGACAACCAATGAAAACATACTTATTTACCACAACAAAGGAAACTGTCGGGATCCTGTGATCTGTGTCATGTCTTTTATTTTGAAATTTGCCATTCACGTGTCCATGGTCTTTGTAGTTCTTTTGCTCTTTGTAATTATTTCCAGGTGTTCCTTGTTTTCATTGTTTCTGTTAAGGCGGGAACACACCAAACCGACGCCGACGAACTAGCTGCGAAGAAAGCAGACTGCGGGGTTGGCTCACGTCGGCAGCGTCTGGGTCCAAAGTTGCCCTGACACACCAAACCGACGCTCGACAGCCGAAGGCCAAGACCGCCTTTTGAAGACACGTAACAGCTTAAAAAATCATCGGTAGGTCAATGCTGATGTACTTTATGTCGTAGAATAAAATGTGAATGTATCTTGAGCTTGTGTTAACCACAGACCTTATTTCAGCCATTTAACCCATTCAAGAACCCATTTACTGTGGGACGATGGAACCGGGGGTGCTAAAATGCGAACTCGCTTCTGGGTTTTGACCTACAAAAATGCATCAGTTCCACCACTCGATTACAGCCTAAATTAAAACAAGTGTGTCTTTAGAACACTTGAATTGAACTACTTGATTCATTCAGATTAGGTTGAGTTTTGGTTGAGTGGACTTTCAATTGAAGGGGTATATTAAAATATTTTCATTTGTGTTTCAATGATGAATGACAGACTTAAGGGTTTGAAACAACATGAGGATTAGTAATTAATGACAGAAGTTTAATTTTGGGGTGATCTAATAGATGTATAATAGAAGTCTATGAGGCACTGGAATAAACATGAAAATACAAAGTGACTAAATTAACTTTGATCCAGTAACTCACCTCACCACACAAGAACACGTTTACATGACAATGATGTACTACAAACGGAAACGTTTTCCTTTGCATTTTTCACTTACAGACCACATCAAAATGATCCCGTTCACAAAGATTGATTGATTGATTGATTTAAAGACTTTATTTAGAATATGTAAAAATAATACAATAAAAACTAGGAAAGAAAAAAAAACAATACAAAAAAACAAAATAATTTTAACTTATACATGTTCGAAAAGGAGTAGAAATGAGCATAAGCTTAAACGGATCCACGGAAATGAAAAACACTGTATTATTTATGCCAGGCCAGTAGGTGGCGAAGTCACTTTGTAAAGAAACACTGCACGCCTATTGAGTGAACACGTAACACGCATGCGCATGAAAACTTGCACTCTAAAACCCATTTTCAAAAGTTTTCAGGCCCTTAAAACGCCGTTGTCATGTAAATGAATGGCTGAAATGCATAAAAAGTTTCCTGTTTTAGTTAAATGGTGTCATTGGCACTGGAATAAACATGAAAAAAAAAAGAAAAAAAAAACAATTACAAAAAACTAAATAATATTAACTTAGACTTAGAAAAAGAGTAGAAAGAAGCATAAGCTTAAACGGATCCACGGAAATGAAAAACGCTGTATTATTTATGCCAGGCCAGTAGGCGAAGTCACTTTGTAAAGAAACACTGCACGCCTATTGACTTTTTTTTTTTATTGAAGGTAACATTGGGTACAAACGTGTAAAACCATCAATATACAAACAAATATTTATACAGACATACCATACCAGAAACAAAGACCAACAACAAACATACCATACCAGAAATAAAGACCAACAACAAAAAAAACAAAAAAAACATACATACATAGAGGTGGAAAAAAGAAAATATTAAGAGGATTCGGGAAATAGGTCATAATATTTATACAAAAGTTTTCCATTCTTCTTGTTCTTTACAAGCTTGTGTGATTTAAGAAGCATATTAAGTTCCAAAATATAATGTTTAAAACATAAGGAAGATAATTTTTGCTTGTGTATAAAGAATTTAGCATATAAGATTATAAAATTTAATACAAACTCCAGGGTGCCATCTTGTGGGAAACAAAAGTAACAAATAATATCTTTCAGGGTGAATGAGTGAGTTATATTTTGAGATTGGAGAAAGTGAGTACCCAAATCTTCCCAAAACCTTTTGGTAACTGGACAATTAAAGAATAAATGAGGAATGGTTTCAGTGTCCTGTTTACAAAAGTTGCAGCATGTGTCAATGTCTCGAAACTTAGCAACAAAACAATTTATTTCACTTATTAAGGAATTCCAATAAAACATACCCCTTGGAGCAATGGAGTTACTCTTTTGCAAATGTCGGCGAATATGCTTATTGTTACATTTTTTTATCAGACAGTTCTACACCATCCAACATAAGTGAAGGCTGTCTGATATCTTTGTTTCCATAGCTCAGATGATTTTTAATTAATTGTCTAATTGCGATAGGGATGGCATCAGTGATAGCTTTAAAGTCTTTAAAAGGTATTGGGAAATCATGAGCTTCCATAAACTGTTCATAAGAGAGCATGGCGCCAGAATCATCAAATAAGCAGAGTACATGGTTAATTCCTCTATCGAACCACTTAGGGAAGAATACTGATTTATTCCTAATAAGAATGTCGCTGTTGCTCCAAAGGAGAGATTTGTGTGGTGAGAAGTTGTGATTGAAGGATAATCTCCAGGCCAAGAGGGACTGTTGATGGAAGTTGGACAGTTTGATAGGTAGTTTATTTGGTAGAAAATTACACTTTAGAAGAAACGAGAGCCCACCTAGTTTATTAAAAATAAAGTTCGGAATAAAGAAAAAAATAGAATCAGGATTTCGAATGCACCTTTTTAACCAATTAATTTTGAATGTGTTGACCACATCTATAAAATCCAAAATCTCTAGACCTCCCTTTTCTTTAGGGTTAGAGAGAACATTCTTTTTAAGCCTATGAGACTTGTTCTTCCAAATGAAATCTAAAAAGGTCTTGTTGACTTGATTAGCAGTTGAGTCCTTTACAAATAGAGACAAGGAAGGGTAAACAAAGCGAGAAAGGCCTTCTGCCTTGGATAGTAATACTCTACCTAAGACGGACAAGTCTCTTTGTAGCCAGCAGTTGAATATTAATTTGGTTTTCTGTATCCTATTCGAAAAATTTAAGTTCTGTCTAACTATAATATTTTACATACATATATACCTAAATATTTTACATTCTGTTTAACTGGAATGTTATCAATAGCAGAGTCACTACAACAATGAAGTGGCAACAGCTCACACTTGGATCGATTAAGCCTTAAACCAGACGCATAAGAGAATTTCTCCACCAATTCAAAGACAACACTCAACTGGTCCTTGTTGTTCAAAAAAATGGTGGTGTCGTCCGCCAGCTGTGAGATCTTTATTTCTTTTCCAAAAATCTTTATTCCTTCAAAATGTGCTTCCTTTACTAAGTGTATAGCTAGTAGTTCGGTTACTAAGATAAATAAAAAGGGAGAAATGTTGCATCCCTGTCTGACCCCCCTATTAATCTGAAATCGTGGAGAAGTATTTTGATTAATTATAACAGAACTATTTATATCTTTGTAGAACATGCTGACAATGTTGATGAAAGGGCTTCCAAAACCAAATGCCTTGATGGCTTGTATTAAAAAGGGGTGTTTGATTGTGTCGAACGCTTTGTAAAAATCAAGAAACAAAACGAAGGCGTCAGAATCAACATTGTCAGCATAGTCTTATGTTATTGCTTATGTGGCGGTTTTTCATGAAACCCGTTTGAGTTTCTGCAATTATTGAATTTAAATCCGATTTTAATCTATTTGCATATACAGAGGCCAGAATTTTATAATCTATAGTTAATAATGTGATTGGACGCCAATTATCAATTAAGTGAGGGTCTTTACCAGGTTTCGGGATCAAGGAGATGATGCCTTGCTTCATTGTTGTGGTCATTTCCCCTTGATCAATACACTCCCTAAACATGTGCATTAAAGGGAGTTGAATAAGCTCCCAGAAATGAATATAGAACTCCGCTCCTAGCCCATCTATCCCGGGAGATTTTCCTTTCTTCATAGCAAACAAAGCATTTTTAACCTCATTTAAAGAGATATCAGTGTAACAAGATGCTTTATAATCTTCACTAATAATAGGGATACTGCTGCACGCCTATTGACTGAACACGTAACACGCATGCACATGATGTCACCATTTCACAAATTCATGTTTTTGTAGTTTACACAGAGATGATAACAGTATCGTTTTAAAAACTTGCACTCTAAAACCCATTTTCAAAAGTTTTCATTTTCAGGCCCCCGAAACGCCGTTGTCATGTAAATGAACAGCTGAAATGCATAAAAAGTTTCCTGTTTCAGTTAAACGGTGTCATGTAAACGGCCCCTAAGAACATGTTTATGTATGTGAGAGATCAAAGCGTGTGTGAAGTGTCTCTGCACCTGGTTTTTCAGGGTCAAGAGGTCAAATCATTAGGTTTCGAGGTCAGCGCTCCTACTGGGCAGATGTCAATAACATTCCCAGACAGCTCTGACATGAGCGTTTTCTCCACATTTCTCCATGGCATTTCCTCTCGTTGTGGTGCTCAGTCCCTCGGCGCCAGCAAAACCAACACAGCACAGAAAAAATCTGTTATTCTTTAGTCTCTTATAGCTTCATTTTCTCAGAACGTTGATGAACTCATGGTTTCACATGTTCGAAGTAGCTCCGTCCTGCTCATGCTGGACACATCGAGTGCATGAATACCGTGTATCATTGTGGTTTTGATGAGTGGACTTGTTTTTGTTCTGCTCTGTTTGACTGTGAATCAGCTCGGATCGCTGCCAAACATCATGGACGGAACTGAACCGCAGGGATGATAAAATGAGCTTAGTCAGAGGAAGATGGAACGCCAGGAATGCTTTCAGAGAGAAGAAACAAATGCCTTTGCTTTGCTGGCAAAAACATCCAGGTGGTTTTTGTATTTCACACTTATTATATAATATATCAGTAAGAGACTGAGAGCTGGATGAGGGACAACTTAAAATAGAAGAAAGTCACTTTTTAGTACTACTAGCCCTGTAAACCCTGATATATGAAATAATAGTCAGAAAAATCTTTTTTAGTTTTCTTAAGACAAAAATCTAAAAAAATAAAATAAAAAAAACGGCACAATTTTATTCAGAAGCTTAAATTGAGCAAAAATATACAATTTGTTTTAGATGATGATATTTATGGATGAAATTCTGATGATTATAATGTAAATAGATGAGATCTTTAAAACAGTATAGTGACTACTTAAATAAAATATATAAATAAATATCAAATAATTATCTGGCAATAATATATCTTAGTAAGATGATATTTAAAGGTGCCCTAGAATTAAAAATTGAATTTATCTTGGCATAGTTGAATAACAAGAGTTCAGTACATGGAAATGACATACAGTGAGTCTCAAACACCATTGTTTCCTCCTTCTTATATAAATCTCATTTGTTTAAAAGACCTCCGAAGAACAGGCGAATCTCAACATAACACCGACTGTTACGTAACAGTCGGGATCATTAATATGTATGACCCCAATATTTGCATATGCCAGCTCATGTTCAAGGCATTAGACAAGGGCAGCCAGTATTAACGTCTGGATCTGCACAGCTGAATCATCAGACTAGGTAAGCAAGCAAGAACAACAGCGAAAAATGGCAGATGGAGCAATAATAATTGACATGATCCATGATATCATGATATTTTTAGTGATATTTGTAAATTGTTTTTTTTTTAAATGTTTTGTTAGCATGTTGCTAATGTACTGTTAAATGTGGTTAAAGTTACCATAGTTTCTTACTGTATTCACGGAGACAAGAGCCGTCGCTATTTTCATTTTTAAACACTTGCAGTCTGTATAATTCATAAACACAACTTCATTCTTTATAAATCTCTCCAACAGTGTGTAATGTTAGCTTTAGCCACGGAGCACTATCAAACTCATTCAGAATCAAATGTAAACATCCAAATAAATACTGTACTTACATGATCCGATGTATGCATGTAGTATTCATGACGAACACTTTGTAAAGATCCATTTTGAGGTTTTTATTAGCTGTGTGAACTTTGTTTATGCAATGATAGGGTCGAGAGCTCGGGAGGGGGCGGGGAGCACGAGAATTTAAAGGGGCCGCAGCCTGAATTGGCGCATTTCTAATTATGCCCCAAAATAGGCAGTTAAAAAAATTCATTAAAAAAAATCTATTTTGAGCTGAAACTTCACAGACACATTCAGGGGACACCTTAGACTTATATTACATCTTGTAAAAAAATGTTCAATGGCACCTTTAAATGCTTATTTTTATGATCAAATCTCTGTAGTTTTATATAATGCAATGCAATACAATGATGATTGTGAGATGAACAAATAATCCTTCCTCAACCCTGATGATCATATTTGAGACTCACATTTGAACATGATTTTTCTAAGAAATGACGTCTGGATAAGCATATAAAGCTGCTTCGGACCAGTAAGTGTTCATCTTGAAATATTACTAACAATATCAAAGTGATTTTTACGTTTACTTTACAAAAATCAGTTTCACAGCAAAAAGACATGAACCACAACGTTTGTACAGTTATACTAAAATACACTTTATGCAGAAGGACTGTAGATTGTGTGCAACAGGTTTATCAGAAAAGTTGATCATGATTATCATCTAGAGGCCTTAGAAATGTGTCCCTCACTGTACAAAAACACTCCTAGAGAGTGCACACATGATGAAGTTTAGTAGGTTAGACTAGCGTTTGCGCATTTAGATGCTTTCACTGCATGATATAGTCTATTAAAATGCATTTAGAATTCACCCAATAATCAAGACAAGGGGGCAAAAATACCTCTGTATGTATTTTATATTTATATCATTTAATATACCCGATATCACATTGTCCTCCAAATGCCAGCATGATTACAAATGTGATATTGTTTTTATACCGTTCAATAAATAAAGTTAATATTAAGTGACTTACATTTTAGACACAATATTGCCTGTTTTTGCTCTATTTCACCAACGAAAATAGTTCCAAACAAAGCTACAGGACTGTTTTGCATCTCTGAGCAACACACGGCGGTGAATGAATGATTTATTTGAGTGAATGATTCAATGACTCACTTATTAATACTGTCAAATGCTCCTATAACTGCTAATGAATATGCTATTGTTTTCAATGCTATTCCTTCTGGAGTGTCTTTACTGTTACAAGGGACTACATTTCCATGGCCATGTACTTACTCTCTGAACCTAAATGACACAGTGATTGGAAATAATGATAAAATCAGAGTTCTCTTCCAGAGAGAGCTGATGACAATTCCTTATGTAATACCATACTGGAATAATATTGTAGAGAATTTACCATGGGAGAAAGTGTGGTCTTTGTGTCATAAGTAGGCTATCTGCTTACCAATAAAGTACAGAAAATAACATTTAAATTAATTCACAAATGTTACCCGACCAAAGCCTTTCTTAAGAAATATAAGTCAGATATTGAAGTGAATTGTTGTTTCTGTCACTCTGCTGAGGAACATGTCACTCACTTGTTTTGGCAATGTACCCACACAGAGAAATTCTGGTCAGATGTCTTCATGTTTATCCAATCATGTTTTATAAGTGACTTTTCTTTCTGTTTTAAAGATGTTTTCTTTGGATTGTTTGACTACTCAAAAGAGAATAGGGAAACATTACATAATTTCCTACTAGCTAAATTCCACATACATAAACAAAAATTTAATGGCTCTAAACCTCTTTCTGTACCTCTATATTCATCCTTTTTGTCCACTTAAGGTTTACATTTATTGCATTGTTGTTGTTTTGTTACCCTGGCAACTTATCTGTGTTTTGTGTATTTTTTGTCTTCATTGTTTTGTTGTTTCCATTTTTTAAATAATTTCAAAATATCAGTATTCAACGTTTTATGTTTGAAACATCAAATCATTATTTATGTCCCTCTGAGCTGCATTAAACAGTCTGCAAAATGCATCTAAATGGCACTTCAGATGCAGCTTCTGCGTTTCCTCTGCATTGCAAAGATACATTTTGTTGATACTGATTTCATTTGATTGGTAACAGCTCTATTGTGTCTTATTATAAATGAATTTATCGATTAAATGTAAGAATTTGACACAAAAGATGATGCATATATTTAATAAGGTTATAAAAATGGCTTTATAAAGGTAAAAATGAATCAAATGTAAAAAAAAAAAAAAAAAAACTGCCACAAACTGTCACTGCTGGGAACAAACCACTACACAACATATGAAGAATATAAAATATTAGGAATCAGCTGTCCACGGCAGCCCAAAATCTTCCAAGGTACCAACACAATTATTATACTAATTATTATTGAGAAAATCCCAGAAAATATAGAGATATCATTTGTCAATATCGCACAACCCTATGTTGAACACAAATCATCTTAGACATGTCTCAGTCTGTCTGTGTGTGTCTGTCCAGTGTTTTTGGGTGAAATATTGGGAGAACCTATTTCAAGTCCATCTATTTATTTAATTGGTAAGTAGCCATGTGCACAATGTACAGTCAGACACATTATCACAAAACAGAATTGTAGGTTTATTATTCAAAATAATTTCAGAAAATGTTCTGACTCTGTAAAACAACTTAACAAGAACCATAAGGCAGCTGTGTTCGGTCTGCGCCGGCTGAGGGGGATTTGAGAAGATAACGCTTTACGATGCTGACCTGCAGATCACATTCCCCTCCATGGACACAAATGGGACACAAACTCTCATGTCCAGTAGAATCTCCTGAAATAACTGTGCTCCAACAGCATTCCTGGAGTCTTTACGGCAAAACATCAAAGGTAGAGAGATCATTTAGTCAATAATAAGTGTGCAGAACAAATGGCACAAAACAGTCACAAAACGCAGCACAAACATTATTAAACCAAACATTGTAAAATACAAGACATGAATCATGTTTCAGGGGGTTTATTTAGTGCAGTCAAAGTAAGTGACTCACTAGTGCAATAAGGAGACGTCAACAACAGATGCACATTTCTTGCTGCTGAAGGCCTTCATGACGAGCATGGCTCAAAGCAGTAAACAATGAAATTATTCACTGTAAGTCATCCAAAAAATCTGAATCTGTCCTTATTTACTCACCCTCATGTTGTTCCAGCCTGCGTGACTTTCTCTCATCTGTGGAACACAAAGATGTTGAGCACAATGTTGATGCAGATGAAAGGTGCTGACAAGCTCTGACAACCACAAAAAGCACCTTAAAAGTAGTCCATGTACCATGACTATATTTTACAGAGCCCCTAAAGGGACATGGTGATGGAAAAAATATAGTTTTCTACAGCCAAGTTTTCAATGACAGCTTTGTGACAGAAATGTAAGTCTACAATTACTGTATCGCTCAGTTTTTAGGTTTCTTCTGCTCTCCAAGACTGCATTTATTTAATCAAAAATACAATATTTAATGCATATTTTGAAATTTTACAATTTAAAATAACTGCTTTCTAGTTTTTATAATTGAGCATCAAATAAGCATATCAGAATGATTTCTGAGGGATCATGTGACACTGATCATGTGATCACAGTAATAAATTACATTTTAACATATGTATATTCACATAGAAAACAGCTGTTTTAAATTGTAATAATATTTCACAATATTACCGTTTTTACTGTACTTTTGCTCAAATAAATGCAGCCTTGGTGCATTTAAATATCTTAATGACTACTTCCTGAACTATAAAAGACATTGCCGATCAGTATTATTCATCAACAATTCAACAGCTGGGAATTCCTGTACTCTTTCAACATTTAATTTAAATCACATCAACAGTCCTGTAGAAACACTCATTAAACCATGTTTACCACATTTCTGTCTCTGGATTGGTGGGGCTTCAGGGATGTGAAGAGACTTGCACAAAGGACCTGCAATTTTACATGCCACACCAAAATGTGACAATATGTACTATATTTTGAAGACTGGTCCCCTCATCTGAGAGGAATGTAAACATGAATTATTCTCCTGTGAGACTGTTGGAGGCTACATGCCGAGATTTTCCATCAACAAGACCTCAACCAGTTGACCGTCAGCAGTCATTGACACACACGTCACTGACAACAACAACACTGATAAACCTCTGTGTGGGTTTGTGCCCTCCATTCAACTGCAAGTACAGACACCGCCCTTGTGAAAAAGAAGCGTGCTTAATTGTAGGCCTACTGAATGTGCACTTTAGTGTACTTTAAATCTTAAAAGTATATTTGGTAACACTTTATTTTATAGTTCCCTTGTTATATGTACTTACTGTAGTAATAACAGTAAATTATGTATTACACTGTAAAAATTAATACGCTCTATCTACTCAATTACAAACAATATTATTAATTAAATTCAACACATAAGAATTAAGTTACAACTAATCAAATAAATTCCTTAAAATTCAACCATTTAAAATGTGTAAAATTAGCAAACACCGTTACAAAAACCACAAACTGACATAAAAAGCAAAAAATCAACCTCCCCAACTAAAGAAACACTGATCACAATAATGGTGATATTTTCAATAAAATCTAAATCAACATCTAAACCTCTGTTAATTCTTGTATTTCTCTTTCCTTCAGTGATTCTGCTTTTTATCAACAGGTGTCTTCAGTGTTGGCAATAAAAAATAAAAAATTCATCTTTGACGTCTGTCTGTTATTCAGATATTTTTGTTTAAATTTTACTTAAATTGTACTCGTTTTAAATGGTTGACATTTAAGGAATTAATATGATTAATTCTAACTCAATTCTATTTGTTGAATTTAATTAATAATATTGCTTGTAATCTGTTACCAAAATTTTATGGAATAGTGTCACGGTTCATGGGTTCACTGACTCGCCCTCGCATGGTGTGTAAGAGTGTGTGCGTGAGTATCAGTGTGGGCGTTACCTTGTTGACGACTGATTGTGATCTGCGTCAGCTGTGCCTTCTTTCAGCGCTCTATTTAATGTGTGTGCCAACGTGTCCTGTTTGTCAGATCGTTGCAGGCTGTCCTGGGGTGTGGTCACTCCTTTTCCTGTGCGTCTTCCTGACACCTTCTGTGTAGAGCATTTTTGACGAAGTGTTCTATCTTTTTCTCTCTCCAACCTATAACATTTTCTTCAGAGGAATGTAAGGTGGCATTGGTCATGACGCTGCTGTCAGGACGTGCGGCGTTGTGGGGAACAGCGGTGTGGGAAAACAACCATCTTTGCTGCTCCTCGTTCCTTACACTCTCCCAGGAGATGAAGAGAGTTTTTGATCGCACTGTGGCGGGTCAGGAAGCTGGGCACGTAAACTCGCTGATCTTCGTCAAGCTAATAGACCCGTTTCGGATTACGCTATTGAATTCCGGACTTTGGCGGCGGAGTGTAAGTGGAACGAGGAGGTGCAGTGGGATATGTTCCTGCATGGGCAGGCTGACTGTGTGCAACAGGAGATCTACACCTTGGAACTACCAGTAAGACTCGACGGACTGATAGAGCTGGCGTTACGAGTGGATGCTTTTTTACAAGAACGTGTTGATCGTACATGACCAGTGTCAAGGTTTGAGTGTCTGGAGGGTGCTGGTGCCAGCGGATGTAACACGGTCAGCCATCCAATCGAACACGAGCCCATGCAGGTGGGTAGGGCTTGGCTCTCCCGGGAGGAGAGAGAACATCGGAGAGAGAGGGTTGTGCATGTACTGTGGTAAATCTGGACATTTCCTGAGAGAATGTCCTGTAAAAGATCAAGCCCGGCAGTAGTAAGGAGGTTACTGTCGGGTGGGATAACTATGGAGAAATCCTCATCAGCGACTCTCCTTCCGGTGAGACTGCAATGGGTAACGGGGTTTCACAGCTGCCAGGTGCTGGTCGATTCAGGAGCGGAGGGGAATCTCCTGGACTATTCTTTGGCCAGGCACCTACAAATTCCGATGTTTCCACTCAGTCAGACCATCTCCGTGCACGCACTCAATGGTCAGAGGTTACCGGCCATCACGCACACAACGGGATCCCTGACACTCGTCACGTCCGGTAACCACACAGAACAGACTGTTTATTTTATTTTCAGGTCTCCACTTGTGCCCGTCGTACTGGGTCATCTGTGGCTGGTCAAGCACAGACCCAGGATCGATTGGGGCCAGGGTTCAGTGGCTGAATGGAGTAACCAACTGTCACGCTTCTTGTTTGGTGTCTGCTTGTCCGTCTGTGTCTCGTTCTGTGTTACAGGAGGAGTCGGTGAACCTGTCAAACATGCCAGAGAACTACCTTAACCTGAAGGAAGTGTTCAGTAAGTCCCGGGCTGCTTCTCTTCCTCCACATCGTCCCTATGACTGTGCAATAGAGTTATTGCCAGGTACTTCTCCGCCTAAAGGCAAGTTATATTCACTTTCTAATCCAGAAAGGGAGGCCATGGAGAAATATATTTCTGATTCTTTGGCAGCTGGGCTCATCCGTTCTTCCTCGTCTCCCGCTGGTGCAGGTTTTTTTTTTTGTGAGTAAGAAGGATGGTTCGCTGCGGCCATGCATTGATTACAGAGGACTGAACAACATCAAGGTAAAGAATACTTATCCTTTACCGCTGATGTCTTCTGCCTTTGAACGGTTGCAGGGAGCATTTCTTTTCATGAAATTAGATCTGCGCAACGCTTATCATTTGGTCCGCATAAGGGAGAGGGATGAGTGGAAAACAGCATTTAATACCCCCAGGGGGCACTTTGAATACTTGGTCATGCCTTTCGGCCTGTCCAACTCGCCCGCTGTTTTCCAAGCACTCGTCAATGACGTGTTGAGAGACATGGTCGATCAGTTCATTTATGTCTACCTGGACGACATTTTGATATTTTCTTCTTCTCTCTAGGAACATGTTCAACACGTCAGACGAGTGCTCCAGAGGCTGTTAGAGAATGGGCTTTTTGTCAAGGCAGAGAAATGAGTTTTTCATGCACCGTCAGTTCCGTTTTTGGGGTATATTGTCTCGTCCGAGGGAGTGCGCATGGATCCTGAGGTTTCTGGTATTTGCTCATTTTTACTGGCGATTTATTCGCAATTTCAGCCAACTAGCTGCTCCTCTGACTGCCTTGACGTCCACCAGAACAACGTTCAGGTGGTCTAATGCAGCTGAGGCTGCATTTTCCAACCTCAAGAGCCGCTTCGTTTCAGCTCCCATCCTTGTAGCCCCTGATCCGTCACGTCAGTTCGTGGAGGTTGATGTGTCAGAGGTGGGGGTACCCATGCGCGTTTTTGTCTCATCGTTTATCTGCTGCCGAACGCAATTATGATATTGGTAACAGAGAGTTGTTGGCGGTCAAGTTAGCATTGGAGGAATGCCGTCACTGGTTGGAAGGGTCGGGGGTACCTTTTATCGTCTGGACCGATCACAAGAACCTGGAATACATAATTTTGATTTTTCCCTTTCGTATCGTCCCGGGCCTTAGAAGGGGTAACGCCTCTGCCCGTGTGCCCACCGAGTCGTTTATTCGTGCCAGAGGAATTACGGTCAGACGTAATCCACTGGGGTCATGGTTCTAATGTGGCTTGTCATCCAGGAGTCAGTCGTACCAGTTTTTTGGTCAAACAACGATTCTGGTGGCCCTTTATGGCTCGTGACATTCGAAGCTTTGTTTTGGCTTGCTTAGTCTGTGCTCGCGGTAAGACTTCCAATCATCCCCCAGATGGGCTTCTTCAACCGATGTCTGTCCCTCCGCGACCCTGGTCCCATATAGCGCTAGATTTCATCACAGGTCTCCCTCCCTCACAGGGAAATACGGTAATTTTAACCGTAGTGGACCGGTTCTCGAAGGCAGCACATTTTATTCCCTTGCCCAAATTACCCTCAGCCAAGGAGACAGCGGTTACTGTCATAGATCACATCTTTCGTATTCATGGCCTCCCGATGGACGTGGTCTCCGACAGGGGATCCAAGTTTACTTCCAAATTTTGAAAAGAGTTTTGTCGTTTACTGGGAGCGATTGTCAGTCTATCGTCTGGGTTCCATCCCCAGAGTAATGGTCAAGCTGAGAGAGCCAACCAGGACTTAGAGAGAACGTTACGATGTCGGGTGGCTCAGAATCCTTCCTCCTGGAGCCAGCAGCTCTCATGGGTTGAGAACGCTCACAACTCGTTACCAGTATCTGCTACGGGCCTTTCACCATTTCAGTGTAGTTTAGGATACCAGCCACCTATTTTTCCTAGTCTGGAATCAGAAGTCGCGGTCCCCTCCGCCCACGCCTTCATCCAGAGGTGTCGTCACACATGGAGAAGAGCCCGTGAGACTCTTCTTCAGGTGGGAGCTCGCACCAAGGCTCAGGCCGATCGCCACTGGCTGAAGCCACCCGTATACGTTGTCGGTCAAAAAGTGTCTTTCTTCTAAGAACATTCCTCTTCGCTCCGTTTGTAATAAACTTGCACCCAAATTCATTGGTCCGTTTCCTGTCACTAAAATCCTTAGTCCTGTGGCAGTCCGCCTCAAATTTCCTCCGGCGTACAGGAGAATCCATCCCGTTTTCCATGTTTCCAAAATCAAACCTATTTTTCATTCCCACATTAATCCGCCGGTTCCGGTTCCTTCCCCCGCCGCGTCTCATAGATGGGGAACCTGCTTATTCGGTTCGTCGCATTTTGGACGCGAGACAGAGGGGACGCGGATTTCAGTACTTTGTGGACTGGGAAGGTTACGGTCTGGAGGAGAGAAGTTGGGTTCCTGCTATAGGGACATCCTGGATCACTCTCTGATTGATGATTACAATCAACAGGTAGGTTCTCCTGGGAACGCCAGGAAGCGTTCTTAGGAGAGAGGGTACTGTCACAGTTCATGGGTTCACTGACTCGCCCTCGCGTGGTGTGTAAGAGTGTGTGCGTGAGTATCAGTGTGGGCGTTACCTTGTTGATGACTGATTGTGATCTGCGTCAGCTGTACCTTCTTTCAGCGCTCTATTTAATGTGTGTGCCAACGTGTCCTGTTTGTCAGATCGTTGCAGGCTGTCCTGGGGTGTGGTAGCTCCTTTTCCCATGTGTCTTCCTGGATTTTGGATTCTCTGGACTGTTCGTGCTTTGCCCTGTTTTCTGGGCTGGATTATTCTTCAGACTCTGGTACCCATTGCAGCCCTGCGTCACCCAGCCCACCACCTTCGGTTACCTGCCTGCCTAACGTTCTTTGCCTATTGTTCTGTGGAACTTGAGTTAATAAACCAGTGTTTACTCGCATTTGGATCTTCTGTATTTCTTTATCACAGAGGCTAACAAATAGATATAACGTATTACTTTTGGTCTGTGCTTAGGTCAACTCCATTCCTAACTATAGTGTGTTATTTGATATTACATTTAAAGTTAATATATTTTAAATGTACTAAATGTGTAATTACAAAATATATTTAAATACATGGCATAAAAAGTTTTTAACAGAAATGGCATTGAAGTATATTTTAGTTTATCATAAATGCTAGTCAGTACAATTTTAACTATATTTCAAAGACAACAGAAGTAATTATAAAATTACATTTTAAAGATGTATTAAGGCCTTCTTATGTGAGTCAGAAAAGCACTCTAAATTCAGGTAATACATTTAAATTATACTACATTTTCATTTTCTTGCAATTAAGTGTCCAGAAACATTACGTTAATTTCTTAAGTATATTCTTTTAAAGTAGGCCTATATTATTTCCAAGTATGCTAAAGTGTAGTTCTTTTTTACAAGTGCAGATAAAATGTGTAACCTGTCTAACAGAGAATTATAGGTCATACTGGGGCTAGTTGTCACACAGGGAATTTGTCAACGACTATATAGTTTTATATAGCAATAGTTCTATATACCAATAGACAGCAGACTCATTTTGTGAAAACTTACCCCATATATAGTGTGCTGATACATGCTTCATATGATCACAAAAGATCAATGTGTCTTAAATGTTCAATAGTTTTTTTTTGTATGGTATATATTCATAGTAACTATCAAAAACAACTCCACCCTAAGACATTCACTGGAGGAAAAAAAAAGACAAATAGCTGTGGTTTTCCTATACTAAATTATATGCAAGTGTGCACCCTCACAGAAAGTGTTATGCTAGCTACTTCCATGTTTTAGTAATAGTATCAGATGGTGTCGTCAACATAATAGTGTCTAAATGCCCAGGGCTTTATCGTGTTAGTTTACTGATGCCATGCTTATTTGTAATTCAATAAAGCTTTATCACAAGGCTCTTTACTCAGATCACAATGTCAGCCTGCAGGTAATCCCACAGCAGAGATGCAAACACAGATTTGACCTGCGCCTCATGCCCTCATGCTGAAATCATTACCATTGCTTGGGGTCGCCACCCACAGCGCACTTCAGCAAAAGCAGCATTATGCTCCAATAACAATATTAAAAAAGAAGTTTGGTTAAAATAAATGGTAACAGATTAGTATGTGGAACACATATTCACTATTAACCATGACTTTTGCCTCAGTAAACTCCTAATTTACTGCTTATTAATAGTAAGGTAGTTGTTAAGTGTGGGTATTCGGTAGATTAAGGGATGTAGAATAAGGTCATGCAGAATAAGGCATTAATATGTGCTTAATAAGTACCAATAAACAGCCAATATTCTAGTTATATGCATGATAATAAGCAACTAGTTTAAAGACCCTAAAATAAAGTGTTACCAAATAAACATTTCTTTCTAATATCTTTAGCTCTTTCATATTTCGTAACTAATTTTGAGGCTGTTTAGGCTGTTTTCCAGAATGGCACAACACCAAATGGTTTGGGAATAAGTTTGGGAATCAAAGTCTTTTTACGAATTAAATGTATTGAAAATGTTTGAACGGTCTTGGTGATTTATTGGTGAGACTACAGAGCTCTCATTAAGAACTAAATTCATAAACTAATTCGAAGTGATGGCACTTTAATTGGTTATATTCTCTGTGTCATTATCACACTCCATGTGCTGTAAAGACCATCCATCCTATCTAGTATGATAGTATGATATAGTATGATAGATCCATCTATCCATCCTAAATAGTATGTGATATATTAATATTCAATACTATTTAGGGTGGATAGTGTTTTTCACGATGTGTAATAATCGGCTGGCAGCTCCCTTATCACGCAGACCCGATCCTCTGATTCATAATGAGAAGCAGGACCGCTCGCACCCTGGATGTTTCTGGATATATATAAACACTTCTGTCATCTCTCAATGATATTTCATTCACTCTTATTTTTTGTCATCAGCTTAAAGTCTGTAATATGCACAGTTTTACAAACCCATTGTAGTATTGTTGCTGTTGCAACATTAACGCAAAGACTGATAGTTGTGTACAGTGCTGTCTTGGAAATGAATTATGTCTTAGTTTAAACATTTAAATCGGTCAGGATTAGTTATAACATATGTGTGAATGCGGGATGTAATGCCACAATGCTATACATATATATTTAAAATGTATTAAACTCACAACAATATTATGTATCTCTCACGACTTTATATCCACAAGATTTTCAACAAGAATTCTTGGACGAAAAAAAGGTTTACATCAAAGGTGACTTCCACAAACATGGTACAGAGCAGAAGTCTTTACCTTGATTGTATCCACCAATGAATATCATACAACATCATAATATTTAATATTTACAATATCATATAACCTTTGACCAGCACTACATTTGAGTGCAACCATATTACTGCATGATTTTTCAATGTTACAAAAATTGTACCACTCTTTCCCCACCATTGACATAATTTTCCATCGTTTATGACACAACGCTTTCCTGCCACTGACGGAATTTTCCTGGCAATCCATGTTTTCGCTGTTATATATGGTAGGAGATGCAGTTACACAATCTTCTGAAAGAGTAATCTTTGGAACAAAACATATTGTAGTATTTGACAAAAACATGTTTTTCTCAGCTTTTTGTTCAAAATGTTTTTTTTATTAATGAAACTAGAACTAAGCTAGAACAATTTTTTTTGTTGTTTGTTTGTTTTAAAGTAGAGGCTCTGTTCTTTTGTTTGATATATTGCATGATATCCATAAAACAAAATATTCTGTGGGCCATGAAAGTTTTGTGAAAATGATCAAAAATGCTGGCAGGAAAAGAGTTAAAGTGCCCCTATATTCTTTTTTTTTTTTTTTTTTTTTTTAGATATGTAGTGTGTTCATGTAGTGTGTAATAGAGCTGTTTGTGAATGTAAAAGATCTGCAAAGTTTCAAAGATCAAACTGTAGATAAATGGAGTTTTTGTCTCCCAAAACAAAGAAGCGATTCTGAACTGCTGTCATGATAAAACTAACCCCTTACAGTAGAAGTTCAGAATTTCTGCCCTCAGAATGACATGACCCCTACTTGCACTGTTCAAAATGCTGATGTAGTACCATATTGAAACTAAAGCTTATAGTGTAAGGGGAACTTTTAAAGGGGTCGTATAATGCCACTTTTACAAGATGTAAAATAAGTCTCTGATGTCCCCAGAGTGTGTATGTGAAGTGAGTAAATGATGACAGAATTTTCATTTTTGGGTGAACTATCCCTTTAAAATAAAAAGGCTATGATGGACATACCCCTTTGTGACCTTTAACATCAAGCGGCCACTGAAAATTGCTTATCAAGCAGCAGTTAACCCTGGTTAACAGGGTTAAAGGTACAGTGGTGTCCCAGATGTCAAACTCCTTCACTCTTCTGATGCCTCTCTCAAGAATTCGAAGATGAGTTATGGCTTCTGTTCTTTCTGCATTTTCGTTGCTGAATTGAGCTTCTGTTTTAAAAGGTGGTATTATGGGTTTGGCTCCCCATTCTGCCAGCATATTCTCAATGGTGAATCTTTTGTCAGCCATGCAAGCATCATCTGGCTCCAGCAAGTCAAGAATCCCTGACTGTTTTGTCAACTCTTGATCGGGGATGGAGCCTGTGTACAAGCTGGATACAAAAGTAACTGCAATACCGATCAACCCCTTGAAGGTATGGCGTTTTTATATGAAGAGAACACCTCAGACTGGAGCGTGAGTGAAGATGGATTCTAGTACCTTATCTCTGCAGTCAATGATGACCCTCACCTCTGGACAAAACTGCCTAAATTTCTCTGGCTTGGTGGAATTCACTTGCTCTCTGTTTATCCATATGGGCAATGATCCCAGGACAAGATAACTAGCCCAAGTTATGATGGTGCAGTGGACAGTGGAGATGCTTACTTTGAAAATGTCAGCCAACACTTTCTCCTTCAGTCCTGCAGCACGACAGCATTGCAGTTGCCTGTCCTTTCTTCTGGGCCTTAGACCAGTAGACTAGCATGGAGGCAAATTGCCTTCCAGAAGATCTCTTCAGAAAGAAACCTGGTGTAAAAATGTATGTCTTCATCTGAAGCACAGAATCTCTGAAACTGGGACAGAGAGTGGCCTATTCTCAGCTGCATGACCTCAGGTTCTAATTCCTGTATATGTGCAACTGCTGCATCCTGTGCACCTAGATCCACAAAAAAATTAACAGATTAACATAGTGGCAAAACAAGCATTGTTTACGTTAACAATTATTACAAAATATTATTATAACTACACATTATACCCAAATATTATAGCTTTTACCCTGTGTCCATATTATATCAACAATGCTTATATAATGACATTCAACTTGGTATGTCTCTATGGAAACATACAATGTTGTGTGGTGTAGTGCAGTGATACAACCTGACGTGTCTTTACCATTAAAGGGGACCTATTATGCCCCCTTTTACAAGATGTAAAATAAGTCTCTGTTGTCCCCAAAGTGTGTATGTGAAGTTTTATAGCATGTTAAAATTGCCACTTTTTGGGGGTGAGCAAAAACGCGCCATTTCAGTGCAAATGAGCTGCTGTGCTGGCCTAAGAGGGCGGAGCTTCAAGAGCTCGTTCTCCGGTGTCAGGAGTCAGTCAGGATACACAATAATGCCAGAAACTGTGAATATATGCTGCATGGAGATAGAATAGGTTTAGTTTAGTTTAATTACAGTTATAACTTATATTGTCTTCTTGTTTTTATCCACTATATTACTGCAAGTCTGTTGTACCATCCGAATGATGGCCAAAACTTTACTGATGAGTTTTATGACCTTTATTGTACAAAATATGAAGCATCTGTTTTCACTCTAGAAAATCACTGTAAGAGCTTAATAAAACACAGTGCAAGTGTGCATTAAAATAATATCCATAAACTCTCTCTCCCCCTTGCATTATCATCAACATACACAGCAAAGTTCACAGAAACACTTGTTACAACTAACAGTAAACAAATATATAAAGACCTTATGCCTTTTCGGGTGGTGCTTAATAAACTGGTAAACTTTATATCCATAAATCAACTCCAATGAACTGTAATAAAGTGCTCTCACCTTCGTTACTGCCGTATCCAGTATCACTCTGGAGACTGTAAGCTGGATCACGAACAGTTTGTACTGATCTATCCTTGAGTAACAACTTTTTAGCACAACCTCTGTAATGTATTGTCCCTTTGTATTGACATTCCTTCATAAATCAGTCCGGTGTGAAATGATTTGTGCAGATATAAACAAATTTCGGTAGAGTTGAGGGAGCATTTTCTTTGAAAACAAAATGAATCCACCTCGTCTTCAGTGGCTCAGGTTTCAGGAGTAAATGGAGAGAGCTCTGTGGATTAATCCATCCAGCTACAGAACACCTAAAACGCTTGATAGACGTTCTCTTCAGTGCAGCAATGGAGGACTCGCTGTGAACGCGCTCAAGGCGGTTCTAAGTTCAAACGGAGTGACGTCACACTGCCAGGGATCTGGAAACAGCTTATTCTGAGACACTGCTTATGATATATGGAGATTTAAAAAAAAAAGTGGTTGTGTGTTGGATTTTCATCATTACAGGGTGGTTGTGTACACACACTGCCAACACACATTTATGTCCAAACATAATGCAAAAGTGAATTTTGCATAATAGGTCCCCTTTAAACTTAGCATTAAAAGTTGTCTTGGAATAATTTACAAATTCATATGATTAATTGTCTGGCTTTTTCTATGATTTAAACCCAATATTTATTGTAATAGACATTTTAAATAATTTTAAGACTTATTTTTATTATTGCTCATTTGTGGTAGAATTTAGGATAGAAATAAAGTATGGTGATATTTTTTCTTGAACAGTAATTTGTGTCAGAATGAATTAAAATGATATTAAGACTTGAAAGTGAGAGGACTTAAATTTAATAAAGACTTCAATAATAGATTTAATAAAGTATAAGGGGAAATGTGCTTCATACATTGTGTTTTCGGGAATACGTAAATATACCTGGAAGAGGAGTGACTGCATAGTCATGATCTGCTCCAGCTGTTTCCTCAGGAACTATGTTGTCTTCTTGGTGTCATCAGAGGAAAGGACAGGAAAAGTGTCAAGTAAGGACCGAGCTCTATCCCTTTCGTAAACCAACTCTTGTTAAGTTTCTCCCCAGTTGTTCCAAATAAATTGGGATGGGACAGCCCTTTTTTTAGACCACTTATGACCAGTAGCTGCAGTGTAATCAGTGTCGGTCAAGTGCCGGCTACAAACAAATGTGCTTCCTCTATGGATCGTAAACGTTGGATCTCGTACACGTCGAATAGCATGCACCCACTTCTTTCTCAGACAATCGTCGCTTGGAAATGCATGAAAACTCAAATATGGTTGTTGCTGCTTATTACTTGTGCAGTGAGGGACGCTCGATGATGCTTCAGCCATTGTTGTTTCGCCTGGAAGTCGCTATGCACAACAAACACTGAACCGGACGTGCGTTCGAACTTCTGTGAAAAACGCCAATCAGAGCAGAGTAGACCAATCACAACAGACTGGGTCATCTGACGAAAACATTTATACCAATTTCATCAGGCTCTGAAAATTCTTCAAAAAGAACACAGAATGGCCTTCTCAGCTGCCGTAGTTGCAACTCTTGCGTTAAAGTTTTGTTTTTGACCTTGAATGCATGTAAATCTGCTATTGAGACTCCAAAACAAAATTAGGAACATTTAAAATAACATAATAGGGACACTTTAAAATTGTGACACCTAAGAACCCATCATTTGGACCTTTTGTCCATTTCATGTAAAAAAAAAAAAAAGTAAAATATTAATTGCATTGTCACACGGCAAGCTAAACCATTCAACAAATCATTCAACATCAGTTTTTAATAAAAAAGAAGACTCAATGCTTTACTTTTTTGGGAAATATAAGCTTATGAATAAACACAAACCACCAAACTAGCTACACCCTACTGAGTCACAGCTTTATTTCGGATACATTTGCAACATTACTTGCCAAGTTTGGTTACAGATTTGTTAAAATTGCAGACCCCATAAATAAAAGTATTACACAATAAAATGGACAATACAATATTTATTTTGACCTCTTGGGCTTGACGATCATTTCTAAAGGCTGAGCACGTCCTTCACTGACCAGTTCTTGAAAATGAAAAGAGTTTAGGCCTATTTAGTGTGGAAAGTGCTGATTCTACAACAGGACTGAACACTCAGATAAGATAACATTTGTTCTTGTGAAACGGTTCGGCATTCCAGCTGTTCTTCTCTCCCTGCATTTACCCCAAGTTTGCTTCCCTAAGACGTCGTCTTCTTTGGCACATATGTTTAGGAAAAATACTGTAAAAGTCTTTTTCAATTTTATTGCCAGATTTCAATCAAGCCAAACTAATGGTATTTCCTGCATTTGGTTGCAACATTCACTGACAGTCTGCATTGTCTAGATCTGATTTTCTTCAGAGCCTGTCTAGAGTTTGCTATACTGTTTGCTCTTTACAGCTTTTACAACACAACACAAAATGTGCAGTTTTGAATGAAAATAAAATTTAACATGCTTCTAAATAATAACAGCCCACTGGCCCAACTTACCCCAAAGTGTCTGGCTCATCTTGCTCTATTCCCAGAAGCAACTACGGTCGTAAGTTCCATCATTACCGACAGAGTAAAATAAAACTTGCGACCCTAGTTGTTTTTGGGAAATGCACCCGTTTGGTGAGGCTTAAGAAATTACACTTTATCTTAAAGATTAAAACAAAGAAAGTCCTCTCGTTGACCTGCACACACACACTCTTTGTGTGACGAGGAGCAAATTCTACACAGATGTAAATCTTTTCACCATATGTGGTAGAAATGCCAACACATCTTGCTCCTCAGAAAGAAATGTGGGCTTTAGTGCCTCTTCTGTAGAATGCTAAACAGTTTGCTTGTTGAATTTTGTTTGTGTAATGTTATTCATGGGGTGGTGTGTAGTCAGCCTCTGTGAATGCACGTTTTGTATGTAGTTTATTTTATTTCTTAATAGTTGCTTAACTGTAGGCCCACTGCTTCCACCCTATTTCGAGCTTCATGTCTTGGCTGTGCGTCTGTTGGCTTGTGTTCTTCCTCCTTTTAAAATTGGCTAACATTGAATGATTGTGAAACACCATAGTAACAAGCAAAGGGGAACCCCACAATAAACTACTGTGCCCTGAGTGGATACTCACTAAATATCAGTACGTTTAAAAGAGCACGTTTTCAAATGAAAAAGGAATAAACTGAGCTTAAATAAAAAGTTTTTGCTGTAGTTTGGTCATTTAAATTTTAAAAGTGTGCTAAATACTTTTGTCCTATATCCTAGCGTCAATACAAACTCTGGTTGGGGCGGGACTATCTGTTTGAGCAACCAATGGAAGATAGGGGAGCGGTCAAGAATCTTGTGTGATTGGTTAAGGCTTCTGATTGAAAATAGCCCATATTTTGAAAATTCCATTGACAGTATAGTGAAACAAACCTCAATCCCACAAACAAAAAACAGAAGTAAAAATTCTCAGTAGCATCATCAGTCCCAGAGCTTGTTAAAACTGACATTGGTATCTGTGGTTTAAATTCTGTAAAATCTATCAACAGAGAAGTTCTTACTATTTCATTGGAAATGGTTTTGTCTTCCTCTCTAGGTCAAGTCTTTGGTTACTACTGTGCTCAAGAAGACACTTCATGTGTCATTGTGCTGAATTACAAGATTCCAGCTCTGTGCTTTCTTCTCTTTTTTGTTCTTTTTACTTTTGTTTTATTTTATACAACATATTTGGAGACAATAAAGAGAACTAAATGTGACTCAAACAAAAATGTTTCCTTAAAAAAAAAAAAAAAACACACACGCGAAGCACTTACAATGGAAATGAATAGGGCCAGAGTTTTGAGGAAATGGAAGCTTATTTCTAAAGCACTTACAGTACATTAACTCTTCTGTTAAAACTTCTTATACTTGTTCTTGTCATTTTCACAGTTGTTTTAGCCATTGCTTTACATTGCTATGGCAACAAAGTTATAAAATTACACAGAAAAGGTCAGTAAGTGAGATTTCATAATTTGTTGAATGTTTACATCTTGTGGCTGTCAGGAGTATGCTTAGATTAGTTGCCTTTTAGTTTCCATGTGTTGGTCACTTGTGTCTTCAGTTCAGTTTAGTCTCGTTTAATCCCTAGTTAGTTCCCTTAGTTACCAAATACATTCACCTGTCAATCATTATGTGTCTCTCTGTGCATTTAAGCCCGCAGTTTTCTCAGTTCTTTGTTCAGTATCGTTTTAGTATTATGTGGTAGTTATGCTTTATTCCTGGTAATCTCCTGCCAGTTTCCTTTTAAATTGATTTTTAAAGACTGTTTTTGTTCCTACTCCAGGGTCTTATGATTAATCACAGAACAGATTTTGCTTTTTGTTAAAAAAACAAAACAAAAAACATTATGCCAAAAATGTTGTCATTTTAAAGTTGTTGAGCTTTTATTTAATAACTTAATAAAGCAGAATAATTCTAAAACATTAGAATGAGCAATTTATTACTAACTTTATTAATTCAGTTACAGTGTGCATCCAAATGACACAACAGTAATGAGTTCTTTCAAGAGGAGCTGAAATATCATTCCTCATTATTACAGTCTTAGAAAAATAGTTCAGTAGGGTTCTATATAGATCTCTAGGGTTCTTGACTCAGTTTTAAAGAACACTTTACACCAAGTTTCTATCTAACGAGATTGCATAATCCCTTCATGATTAATGGGTTATTTCATTTTTTCTAGTGATAAAGTGTTTATGAGCTGTTTGATTTATAAAATGTATTTAAAATAAAAATGAATTAAAACCAAATGAGTTAATTAAAACTAAATCCATAAAATATTCCCATAATGGGATCTCCTAAAAGGTTCTACATATGAAGCGCCTGACGGAACCCTTTAACGTTCTATATAGAATCTTTTCTTCTAAGAGTGTACTCTTAAATTGCGTCCCAAATGACACTATGCACTATGTCCTTATTTAGTGCAGGAGTCTCCAAACCCAGTCCTGGAGGGCCACTGTCCTGCAGAGTTCAGCTCCAACCCAAAATAAACATTCCTGAACCAGCTAATCAAGCTCTAATTAGGCATACTAGAAACTTCCAAGTGTGTTGAAGCAAGTTGGAGCTGAACTCTGTTGGAGCTGAACCCTCCCCCCTATTTATACTACAAAACGGCATAGAACAGTGCAGAAGTACATTGGGACACACCATCAGAAATGTTCAGAAACATTTTGTAGAGAAAAGTATATTTATTCATTTCATATGGTTACAGGAGAAACTATATATGATTTATATATATACACAGTACTGTGCAGAAGTCTTTAGGCCACCATTAGATGTTGTTTTAGCAATGGTATAATGACCATATATAATTATTTGTCTTAAGCATTATTGGTCTTAAACAGAAAAAAAAAACAGCTTTTATAGGCTAAAATGGCAAGTATTTAGTGACCTCTCCTTACACTTGAGCAATAGCAGAAACCGCCTCTCTTAAACCTAAATGGAACGGAAAAGGACTGGAAGGCCAAGAAAACTTTCAAAATCTGATTAGAAGTTTCTCAGAGTTTCTTCTTTGAAAAATGGAAGTCCAGGAGACATGTGACAGGAGGTCACACTAAATACTGATTTTTGCTTAAAGAAACAATTTTGTTCAGAATGTTTTTACATTTTGTGTATATATTTCCTGTATTTTCTGTTTGTATCATAATAAAGACCAAAAAATAAATATGGATGGTCATTAAAACATTGCTAAAACAACAAAGCTGGTGGCCTAAGACTTTTTTGCACAGTACTAATATTTTTTATATATATATATATATATATTGATTGTGCTAAATATAAAAGCGACGATGCATTAAATGCATATTTACTGTAATGTACTGCATAAGGTTTAAAGGTGCAGTAAGCCATTTTTGGAAAATGCTGTTGAAAGTGGATTGGACCAAGCACCAAAACAAACTTGTAGCCAATCAGTGGTAGGGGGCGTGTCCACTCATGTTGGGGGAGGAGAGAGAGTGAGTAGGAGGGTGATTTGAAGAAAGACTGATGGCTGAGACTGAGAGACATTACAAATGAGAAAAGCTCAGAGGAATATCATTGGGGTTATGATCAGACATGGGCTTTAGGACCCATGTTAAAGGGTTAGTTCACCCAAAAATGAAAATGATGTCATTAATGACTCACCCGCATGTCGTTCCACACCCGTAAGACCTTCGTTCATCTTCGGAACACAGTTTAAGATATTTTAGATTTAGTCCGAGAGCTTTCTGTCCCTCCATTGAAAATATATGTACGGTATACTGTCCATGTCCAGAAAGGTAATAAAAACATCATCAAAGTAGTCCATGTGACATCAGTGGGTCAATTAGAGTTTGTTGAAGCATCGAAAATACATTTTGGTCCAAAAATAACAAAAACTACGACTTTATTCAGCATTGTATTCTCTTCCGGAATCCTTTCCATTGAATTGATTCCATTGAATTGATTCCATTGAACTGATTCCATTGAATTGATTCCATTGAATTGATTCCCATGAATCCTTTCATCTGTCGGCGTTGGTAATGCACTTTTACGTCGCCATGGTTGTTTTTGGCGATTAGGACATCTGCGACATGCACACTTACGCACCATTTTAAAAAATATAGCAATACCAAAATACAAACAATGTAGAATAGCTTGAATACAGCGTGCGTCTACCTCAGACTGTAAACGAAGCTCGGGCGCACCGGATAACACGTCAGCAGCGTCACTGCGGAGTCGTGAACCGGATTGACAACAGACCCGGAAGAGAATACAATGCTGAATAAAGTCGTAGTTTTTGTTATTTTTGGACCAAAATGTATTTTCAATGCTTCAACAAATTCTCACTAACCCACTGATGTCACATGGACTACTTTGATGATGTTTTTATTACCTTTCTGGACATGGACAGTGCACCGTACATACATTTTCAATGGAGGGACAGAAAGCTCTCGGACTAAATCTAAAATATCTTAAACTGTTCTGAAGATGAACGGAGGTCTTACGGGTTTGGAACGACATGAGGGTGAGTCATTAATGACATCATTTTCATTTTTGGGTGAACTAACCCTTTAATATTAGAAAAGCCTTCCAGTGCTGGAGGGACCCAAGTGGGAAGGTCTGAAAACGGACGCCGAGGTTATGTTTTTCTGTGCCATACGTTATTTTGCTTCTCTTCAGCTATGATAAAGAGGCATCCACACTTGTATTGCATGTTCATGCATTTTGGAGGCTGAGCAATGAAGAGGTGTGCTTGTCTGAGTTGATTTCAAATATCAACAGTGTTTCTCAGAAATCACTTACTGTACCTTTAAAAGTCATTATTTCCCAACCAATCAGTCAAAATCTATTTTCAGTTCAGTTGGAGCTCTAGGGCTTTTTCTTGAGTTTGGGTGCTTTTGGAGTGACGGCTGAGCCCATCAGATGGAGGAGTTGGCCATGGGCTCTTCAGGAGAGCAGCTGGCCAGTCCTGAGTCTATCTCAGTAGCAGACACAGACTGACTCAGCTCTCTCAGAGAGTTCTTGGTGAAGTTCAAACACGACCTCCTCACCAACCTACGCACCTTCTTGGTGAGCAGCACATAGAGAATGGGGTTGACGCAGCTGTTGAAGAAGGCCAGGCTGGTGGCGAGGGGGAAGCCCACGATGAGCACGTTGTGCAGGTAGGTGGTGTGGTGCATGCTCAGCTCCATCAGGCTGAACGTGTGGAACGGCACCCAACACAGGAAGAACGCCAGAATCACGGCGGAGACGGTTCTGGAAAAGCTGGTCAAACGCACCGAGTCGGACTGGCGCATCTTAACAGCCAGCAGCACGCCGCTCACGGTGATGGTGGCGAACGGAAGCAGAAAGCCCACGGTGGTGCGCAGAGACACCATCGCAATGTGTCTCACCGCTACCATGTGCGAGCTCTCATCGTGAAAGTTATTGAAACACACGATCTTCCCGTTATGTTGGATTACGTCACGGAATATCAGGGCCGGACAGCTTAAAAGGCAGGATGTGATCCAAATCAGCGCGCACACCCACCAGGCCCGCCGGACGTTTCGAAACCTTTCCGACCAGTTCAGGTGGACCAGTGAGATGTAGCGATCCAAACTCAGGATGGTGAGAAACAGCACGCTGGCGTACATGTTCATGGTGCACACGAAAGAGTTCAGCTTGCACATGGTCTTCCCAAAGAGCCAGTGAAAGTCCCGCAGCACGTAGTCGATGGAGAACGGAAGGAAAAGCACAAACACAAAGTCGGCAATGGCGAGATTCTGCAGCCAAACGCTGTTCACGGTCCTTTTGCTTTTGAAGGCAGTCACCCAGATCACCATGCCATTCCCAATTACACCCAGAGTAAATGCCAGGCTGTAGATAATCACTGATATGATGTGAAGAGCTTCTCTTTGAGTGTAGCTGCCAGCTTTAGCCTCCTCTACATAGCCATACTCCAAGTATTCGTAAGTGTCGTTTTCATAGTCCATGCCTTCTTGGGTCATCATCCTAGAGACAAAATGGGAAAGACAAATTACAAATCTCTTTAATATCTATTGTTTTAATGAGGTTAAAAGGAGAGCGAATTGTTTAAATGTATTGTTATTTTTGTGCCGCAAGCATCAACAAGAAAAATTGCAAAAATTATCAAACATTTCTCCCCCAAACACTCCCCCATTCTGCCGTTGGTCAGTCAAACAGATAGCCACGCCCCCATTTCCCACTATTGGTTGATCCTGTGTCGGGCTGCTAGGGATGTTCAAGCAAACAGAAAATCCAGGCTTATTGGAAAAACATACCAGTTTCAGCAAAATAATATTACATTGCTTCTTACATGTTTTGCGATGCTTTCAAAGCGAAATGTCCGAAGTTATCCCATTCTTTCAGATGAACACAATTGGAGTTATATTATAAAATATCCTGGCTCTTCCAAGCTTTATAATGGTAGTGAATGGCGCTCACGATTTTGAAGCCCAAAAAAGTGCATCCATCCATCATAAAAGTAATCTATACAACTCCAGGGGCCAGTTGTTCAAAAGTAATCTGATCGGATTCCGGCTTTCGGACTGGATCAAATCTTGTAAATGGGTTGTTCAAAAGGAAAAAAGGATTCTGAAATCAGATTAGATCACAAAATCCAATCCTAGTTTTAATCTGGATCAAACCTTCAGTTTGTGTTGTTCAAAACTTGTCAGTAGGATTTGGATAACTTTGATCCAAAAAAAAAAGGATTATCCTGATCCCAACAGGGGGTAGGATTTCAAGGTGGATTCCAGGAGGAAAATGTAGTAAAACTTTAAAACTGGTCAAAAAATACAACATTTATATCATGTAATATACATACACATTTTTTTGTTTTGCTCTTGATTAGTTTAACTATTAAATAAATTAGAAGTAGACATTAACCTACATATTTAGCCTTTCGGTAACCTACTGTAAAGTAAAAAAGATTTTGGTGCCATAAAACAATCCCCAGACAGCTGTAAATATCCAACAAAAATATTATATTTAATTCAAAACCCATATTCTTTCTATCAACACGTCCCTTTAGGGGCTCCGTAGAACACTGGTAATCCAGATTTGGTAATCTGGAAAAGTGTGTATCTGGATCAGGGTGATCCAATCCAATTTTTCTTTGAAAAACCAGCACAAAAGTAAGATGGATTACCTGATCCTGGATAGCAAAACATGGGATTTCCAAATCCAGATCATTCTGATCCAGATTAAAAATCTCTTTTTAACTTTACAGTAGGTTACCAAAAGGCTAAATATGTAGGCTAATGTCTACTTCTAATTTATTACTTTAACAGTTAAACTAATCAAGAGCAAAAAAAAAAAAAAAATGTGTATGTATATTACATGATATAAATGTTGTATTTTGACCAGTTTTAAAGTTTTATCACATTTTTGTTCCTGAAATCCACCCTTCTGATGGGATCAGTATAATCCAGATTTTTTGGATCAAAGGTATCCCAATCTTACTAAAAAGTTTTGAACAACACAAACTGATGATTCTATCCAGATCAAAACCAAGATTGGATTTTGTGATCTAATCTGATTTTAGAATCCTTTTTTCCTTTTGAACAACCCATTTTCAAGATTTTATCCAATCCGATAGCCGAAATCCGATCAGATTACGTTTGAACAACTGGCCCTAGAGGGTTAATAAAGGCCTTCTGAAGCGAAGCGATGGGTTTTTGTAAGAACGCTGATGTGCTGCATTTATAATGATCCATTTTGAGAGTTATATTTGCTGTGTGAGCTTCTCCTGTATTGTTTATGCCTCCCTGTATTGGAATCACAAGCTCATTTGCATTTAAAGGTACACACACCAACTCAGCACATTTTTTCTCCCACCCAAAAAATAGGCAGTTACAACGTGGTATAATAAAAAAAATCCATGGGGTATTTTGAGCTGAAACTTCACAGACACATTCTGGGGATACCAGAGACTTATATTACATCTTGTAAAAAGGGGCATTACAGGTCCCCTTTAAATCCTGCCTGGCTAGCACGCTTCCCATAATGTCTACACATTAGGTCAGTAGGTGGAGAGTAGGCGTCTTTAGAGGCTGCTGGAATGCATTTAACCATATGAGCATTTCCACTACAGAATCAATCCGGTCAAATACGTTCCTGACTACCTCTGGAAGTGGTCAGAAGTGGACTATTACAACTGTATTTAACGTTGTCTACTTGTGATCTGATCAATCAAAACGCATTGCTTCTACGAGTTTTGAGCTCTTTTATGGTGACTCGTATTTCGAACAGGTTTACTACATCAGAAAAACTATACATTTGAAAATGTATCAAGGTGTATTATTTCCAGATAATACATCATGGCAAAAGTGTTTTGACATAGAATTGTGCAAGTAGCTGCACAGAAATAGGTCTGTGTCAACAGATAATCTACCCCTGTAATCATAATTAGTGTGAAAAGTAAAAGTTGTTGGCGTTTTAATTACACTAGTGTTTATTTCAGCATTTAATTGTAAGTATAGGTACGTTTTAGGAGATTTGGTAGCACCACAGAGTGTTTACACATTTCAAGGGAAGCTCCTCTGCGAAAGATTTACTAAACATATTATATAAAACTCTATATTAGGAGAAAGTATTTTAACATAAAAAAATTCAAGCATCTCAACAATGTCTCAAGCTGTGCTGATAACTCGCCAGCATACCAAAGCCTCCGATCAGAAGCCAGAGAATGCAACAATTCTTGTCAAATTCATTTTAAGATCAGTACTCTTGTATGTATTTCTTCAAAAAGATTTTAAGTGAAATATCTGAGTCAAAGTTAATAAGAAAATTATTTAAGATAAATAACTGAGATGTGCATTAAATCACCCGAGCTATGAAAGAGCCACATTTGATCAAGACGGTTTTGCTTTGAGAATTTCACAGAGCCGCTAACACAAGTATTCTAACAGTCACACTCAGTTCATGGAAATATTGAACATGTTATTAAGATGCTATTTTCTCTCAGTAAGCCTAGATCAAAATTAATCCCAGATTCTGCAAGTATCATGGAGCCTCAATCCAAACACACACTATTTGAAAGACATTTTAAGAGTTACAGAATGAATTACCTGACTGCGTCCTGCTCACGTACTTCAGCTCCTCTGCAAAGATTTCTGTGCCAATTTCACGAAAAGATTTTGTTGTCCCTGCTGGGTGTTCCCCTGTTATTGTTCCCAAAGTAGAGAGGGAGAGAGGGAGAGGGTGAGAGAGGTGAAGAAAGAGAGGCAGGAGAAAGGATTTGGACTATGCCTGGCCCCTCCACACACACACACACACACACACACACAAACACTTTTGTCCCTCATAAACTCATTCCTGTTTTGTTGTGTTTTGTTTTGTGTTTCAGGAGCGCTGGGGTCTGTGGTCTGAGTTTTGCCAGCATGCACACAGAGAGCTTTTTATGATTCAGATCTGTCACTAACTCACAAACCTCTCACTCAACAGGAATGTATCACAGCAGGATCTTTCCATCTGTGCGTCCAGAGGACTTTATGATCCTAATGAGAGACGCATGATATTCTCTCTCTGGAAATGTGATCTGTTAATGAACATGGCTGTAATTATGATGGGCTCAACACAAATCAGCTCATCATAAGTTAGAAACTAGTAAGACAAATGAGCTGTCATTGCTAGCAAACCTTACAGTGCAATGAATGAGCAATAACTGAAGTAATTATGCCACACCACTGCAGAATTAATCCAAACTTGAGCAATAAGGGAAGAGATGTTTTCAATGCCTGACCTTCAGAATAAAACTGGTTTCAATTAGAACCAAACAAAGATTTAAAGTCCCTCAAAGCGTTCTGGCTAGAAGTTCTGGAAAACCATCCATACTGACACTTTAAATAATCCAGAAACCAGCATCCAATGAATCTACAACTCCAAATCTCCAAAGCAAAAATAGCTCAAACTACAGCAAAAAAAAAAAAAAGAAAAAGAAAAAGAAACTTCTTAATGAGAAGACGGTTCTTTTCCAAAAAAAGACCGACTGAGGTACTTTCACTGTGTAATGAATAATGCATTTAGTGAAGGCAGTTTTGTCATTTAAACTAGTCTAGTGAGAGAAACTTAAAGGTAAATCATCACCGTACCTTGTTTGTCGTTGAGGATATTGTTCGCTAGAGTAGGTCGCAACCCCCAAAAGTTTACGCAAATGTTTGCCCCATTTGTTGAAAGCGGTTTATAAGCGGTGTAAAGTGTCGTTTGGTGGAGACTTCACGCTTCACCACGCCGTCCTGAGAGCGGATAAATCACTGCACTGCCAGTGTTACAAAGGAGTGAATTCTCTCTCTCTCTCTCTCTCTCTCTCTCTCTCTCTCTCTCTCTGTGTGTGTGTGTGACAAAATACTTCTATTTCAAATAAATACACTTCTTTTGAACTTTATATTCGTCAAAAAACAAAACAAACAAAAAAAAAAAAATCGTGAAAAATGTTCAACATTGATAATCAGAAATGTTTCTTGAGCATCAAATCATCATATCAAAATGATTTCTGAAGGATCATGTGACACTGAAGACTGGAGTAATGATGCTGAAAATTCAGCTTTGATCACAGGAATACATTACATTTTACTATATATTGACATAGAAAACAGCTGTTTTAAATTGTAATATTTGTTTTTTACAATATTACTGTTTTTTAATCAAATAAATGAATCCTTGGTAAACACGTAAGAGACTTTTTTCAAAAATATTTAAAAAAAAAAATCGTACCTATACTCTAAACCTTTGATAATTTATAAATATAAATTTAAATATTAGCAACATATAAATGGGTCTTTTGTATGAATTTAAAATAAAGATTTAGATAATACACTCCAGCACTTTTGTTTTTGCAGGATTTTGTATATCACCAAAAAAAGACTCATGCCAAAGAACACTGATCTAATAGAGATAATTCAGGATAATTGGGACATTTTCCCCAGTCATCTCAATAACGAAAAGTGTCGACATTTGCCTGAGTTTACCCCTATTTCCTGCTATAATGATTTGATTTAAAGCACCAGTAGTTTGTTTCACTGTATTACCAGAACATATGTTGCAGTAAACAGTTAATACATGTTATAAACCCCTGGTCTCTGTACCCATCATATATTAAATACAGCAGTCAGATCACAGCTCTTTCATGTGTAAAAATGACATCTGTGGATAGTAATAAGTGCTAATCTGTGCAGTCTGTCAGGACACAGTCTCAGATGTACATTTCTGAGCAATCACTGCCCCCTGCTGCAGCTGAAGTACGGCTTTACATAAACAGGATGTATATGTTATTTAATTCAAACCTTAAGGATGTGTGTCACTTCCTATTCCTTGGGATATGGAATACAGATTAAGAGCTAAATTTACGCTCTGTTGTTGATTAAAGGCTCATTATTAGGCCTTCATTAGGCCCATAACGACTGAGATCTACAATTCATTTGTAAAATAGTTTGCCTATTTAGTTATGCTTTCAGTGTCTAGCAGGCCATTTTAATACATTTTCTTTTTCTTTTCTTTTTTTCTCTAACACAACAAACTTGTGTAGGTTTACCCCTAAAATGATCACAGTAAATGTCTGCAGATGTGGTCTAGCCTGCTTACTAGACAGAGACAGCTGTAACCCAACATATAACCATCACAATCTGTAACTTCCACACTGGACACACTTCAAAGAGATGTGAATGTCTGGCAGGTAATCAGTGCAGTTTGGCTGTGACTCATTTTAAATCATCTATTGTATCTCAATGATCTGCAATGAATCATTAATCATTTAGCTTTCACTGTGGCTTGTGTATGTAAGGTAAACAGCTTTTTCTGAGGAAATTAAGAGGTCAGGCCAGGGATCTGAACTGGGAAGGAAGGGGCTGTTTGGTTGAGAGTCATAGTTTAAGGCCGTGGCATACAGCATTTGAACACAGAAATCTGATCATCCGGGATCTGTTTCCACCATCGCTGCAGTGGCTCCACTGGGGTCTTATAATTTTAACAGGATGTCCTGGAATTTTAGAATGTTTGAGACAGATAGTTGGAGGACACACAACCACTAAGTTAACACTAATAACCTGCAATGCATTATATTATGTATTATATAACTTTGGAAAACATTTTTATATTAAACCATTTTGTTTGAATTCTTTCTAAGCACACACAATCCACCAAAAAAAAAGAAAAGAAAAAAAGAAAAAAAAAGTTTTCTTAAATATTTAACCTTGTATATTCATTCATTTCCTCCTCAGTTTATGTTGTAACCCACTTCAGTTAAATCTTAAAATAACAAGAAGTGTTTATACTATATATTCTCACTGGAATTAACAAGTTATCAAATTATAATTTATCACCCAAGGTAATAGATAAGATCATATCTTACGGATAGAAAACTTCATGAATAGACCATAAAACTTCATGAACAGTCTCTAATCCTGTTTGTGTACCTCAAGGTTCAACATTGGGTCCCTTGTTATTGGGTTCGTATATTAATGACCTTCCTGACGTTTGTCCATCTACTGTTAATTGTCAGATGTATGCTGATGATACAGTTATAGGCTATACATGCATGCTTAAAGTAAAAAGCAAGCTGCAGAAGTATTATCAGCTGCAATGTTCAGTATCTCTAATTGGTTAATACGTTTACAGCTTAATGTTTGAACAGGGGTGTCCAACCCTGCTCCGTCCTGCAGATTTCAGTTCCGACCCTGCTCCAACACACGTGTCTGTAATTATCAAGCAGCCCTGAACACTATGATTAGCTGGTCCACTGTGTAAGAACAACTGTATGTATGTTTTTTTTTTTCAAAGTCTGCACATAAAGATCCAGAATGAGATTTTATAGCAGGAAGAAGATTATTAGTAGTATAAATATTTAGGCATATTAATGGACTCTCAACTTACATTAAAAAAATAAATTTAAAAAATGTTGGGAATAGAATTAAGTTTAATCTGGTACATTTTAGACACATTAGTAATAATTTAACTAATGAAGCCTGAAAGTTATACATTAATCAAATGACCTTCTCACACATTGTCATGTAACTGCTTCCGAGACACGAAGGTTGAGGATCCAAACGCAGTATTTATTGAAAGGGTAATCCATAATCACAATCCAAAAACAAGCAAAGGTTAAAACAGTCACAGGAACTCAGACAAACAGGGGAAACCAAGAAACCATGCAGGAAGTCAAAACCATGAACGAGAGAATCAAATGACAGAGCGCTCAGAAATGCAGTGATACCACTTACAAGACTTCACAGATGATGACTGAGTCAACAGGGTTTATATAGGCTGGGCTAAACAAGGTAATGAGGAACAGCTGAAGACAATCATGGCTGATTAGCCTGGGCAGTGGGTTATGGGATGTGGCAATAGTCCGGTGTGGAGTGCCCATTGGTGGTAATTTGGAGTGGTGGCTTGTTTTCTGTATGCTTATATTTTAAGTAATCTTGTGCTTGTGTTAAAGGGATAGTTCACCCAAAAATGAAAATGTGATGTTTATCTGCTTACCCCCAGCGTATCCAAGATGTAGGTGACTTTGTTTCTTCAGTAGAACACAAATGATGATTTTTAACTGCAACCGTTGCCGTCTGTCAGTCAAATAATGCGAGTGGATGGGAACTTCATCTATAAGAGTAAATAAAACTTGCTTAGACAAATCCAAATTAAACCCTGCGGCTCGTGACGACACATTGATGTCCTAAGACACGAAACGATCGGTTTGTGTGATAAACCGAACAGTATTTATATCATTTTTTACCTCTAATACACCACTATGTCCAACTGTGTTCAGCATTCGCTTAAGACTGAACTAAACACACATACCGATTGTTTCCTTCGACTGGAGCCGATTTATATACTCACACATGGAATTTGAACACCGACTGTAATCGCAAACTGAACGCAACTGGCTCTGACTGGACGCTTTTGAGCGCGATCAGTTATAAGTATCAATTTACATTCATAATCGGCCTTACAATCGTTAAGTGTGTGCGCGGCTTTTAAGTGAGGTCTGATCGCGCTCTGACAACGGCAGTGATGTCTCGCGCTTATACTTCAATGAGTGCTAGACATCACTTCTGTTGTCAGAGCGCGATCAGATATCACTAAGCGAGTGCTGAACACAGTTATACATAGTGGTGTATTAGAGGTAAAAAATGATATAAATACTGTTCGGTTTATCACACAAACCGATCGTTTCGTGTCTTAGGACATCAATGTGTCGTCACGAGCCGCAGGGTTTAATTTGGATTTGTCTAAGCAAGTTTTATTTACTCTTATAGATGAAGTTCCCATCCACTCGCATTATTTGACTGACAGACGGCAACGGTTGCAGTTAAAAATCATCATTTGTGTTCTACTGAAGAAACAAAGTCACCTACATCTTGGATACGCTGGGGGTAAGCAGATAAACATCACATTTTCATTTTTGGGTGAACTATCCCTTTAATATGCTATGGTTATGGCTATGTTTACTGGAATGTGTTTTATACAATTCTTAATGTCTTGTGTACCATATGGAAATACCCTTGTTTTTGCCAATTGTATGCACATGGACATTTTATTCTTTACCATCAATGTGCCAGTGACTACAGATGAAAATTAGCCTGCATGGCTAAATCTGTAACATTTACATAATGGACTCATAATGGGATAGTTCACCCAAAAATGAAAATTATGTCATCATTTACTCACCCTCAAGTTGTTCCAAACCTGTATACATTATTTTGTTCTGCTGAACACAAAGGAAGATATTTGGAAGAATGTTTGTAACCAAGCAGATCTCGTCCCCATTGACTACCATATTATTATTTTTTTTAATCTTCCAAATATCTTTCTTTGTGTACAGCAGAACAAAGAAATTTAAAATTTGTAATTAGAAATATAAATATGATGCAAAATGGCTTAGACCATTAAAAAAAAAAAAAAAGCTAAATATCTCCACTATATAAATAAAGAAGAAAACAAATTATTTACAATAATATTAACTTAAAATGATGCATAAACCACAATTTTACATTATCCAAACTTCAACACCTTAATTATTGTCAAAGTGAGACGACCTAGTTTTTTTCTGTTTTAAGCACAACATCATTTAATTGCATATGTAATTAAAAGAATGCATGTCAACAAATTTTCTTTGTTTTATTAGATTTACAGTTTTAATTTCCTCTGATTTATGTCTTCACTGACTGCTGGTCTGCCCTCTTCTTCCCTTTCCCCTTTGTTTGTTTGTTCCCTGCTACTGGATTCAGAAGTGAATGGTTTATAGTGAATGACTCATCAAACCAACAGAACTAACAAGCTTAAGTACAACACATGGTTTTAATCTCATAGTTGGCACTTTAGTGTTAAAGTAATGGATTGTGAAGTGCAAACTCAGCATTAAAATGACTTAAAAAAACCCAAAACAAAACAAAACAAAAAAAGAAGAAGGGAATGATTTTAGTACATTCTCATCCACTGTTGCATCCCTCATCAAAATATACCACAACCACAAACTATCCATCACATTTTATAACCTTAACATGATTTGCTAGATGACTTTGTTAAATGTATGACATCCCCTGAACTGCTGTCACTGAAGAAGCGCTTTTCATCACCTACTTTCTAGGATGAACTGTATGCTGTTTTTTAAAAGGGAGAATATACATATAATGATAAAGATGTTCCACTTTACTTGTATTCAACTTCCTACAGAATTCCACATGGATAGTAGCCAGACCTTCCTCTGTGTTTACCAACATGATGTAAACATGCAATATTGAATGATGTAAGCCTGGAATTTCCCCCAAAAGCTGAAAATGTATATCAACATTGTAAGTTTACCATAGTGAATCAGGGTAAGGCAATAACATGGATTTGAAAACAGTTTTGTACACTATGTAATCGCTCAGTAATTGAATTTTGTTCATTTTTAAAGGGTCATGAAACCCCAGAACACATTTTTTGAGCTGTGAACAGATATGTACAGGCTGCACATCATTGAAAACACTAAAGGTACTCATTAATTTTATTTAAAAGTTGAAATTAGTTATTTTTGCATTTTTCAGAGCGATTTCTGTCTACCAGTTTGAAAAGCAAAGTCGGAGCAACGTCACAAAATCTGACGTCATCGTGTACTAGCGGCAAGATCCGGAGTGCTGGTTGGCTCAGAGTATGGGCTTGTCAAACATGCTGATGTCAACAGTTTCTGTATTTATTCATGACTTAAAGCTCATTCAGTCCAATCACTGCGCAGTAGTATGCATAAGATTATAACTGAGGTATTATGCATGAGGAAGTATCACTTCTCTCGCCTCTGTCTCTTGTCATATCGTTGGTGTTCGTTTCCTCAGTGCTACAACACAAAAATGCGTTTTCCTGCGATGCGACCAGAGCGGAGGTTTGGGTGCATGTGGATTGTTTTGCTGTGATCTACCAGCACAAATGGAAAATATGTTCACATGAGTTCGCATTACAGCAGAGAATTCAAATGTCAAAAAAGTGCTGTTCATCACCTCTGTGTTCGGACATGTGAGCCGTGTGTATGTTTCCCTCAGCACAGCAGCACATGAGTGTTGTTTGTATTTTGCCCGTGATGCGGTCAGAACTGAAGTTTGAATACGAACACATGAAAAATACAATTGTTATTATGATATACAGGCGGAGCGCGCATATGATCGGTTTCAGCGCGGAGCTTCGCTTTGTGTTTAACAACACTAGCCAGGTGGATCCTAGCTTATATACAGAATAAAGTATCCGTGTTTAAAGTTTTTCATATTTCACATACTCTCCTGCACCAAACATGAACCAGCACGGTGTATGCACACATATTTCATCAAGTCTTCTTCAAATGAATTATATATAATTATATGCAAACTGGACACTAACATTACAGTGGTGTATGTTAAAGTGATGACACGATTATTCCGATAGACAAAAGACTGATTCAGATTGAAAATTCAAAGAAAAAGGACAAAAAATAAACCATGTCTTTATTCTTTCTGTGTTAAACTATGTGTCGTTTATCATGAGACTGTAGTGCTCGTAAAACGTAATCAAAGTAACCTATTATTAGCCCTATTAAATATTCTTTCGCATTTCTCCCTTGTGCTTGGAAGTTTGTTGTCATATTCTCTGTGCTCATATATTAATATTCATTATTCTGTATAATGAGTGTGTTGTAGGTCTGTGCTTCATTGGTTGTTCTCTCCCCTCTTCCCCCCCTCTACACTCCCACTTTTCCAGAGCTTTACATGCCCATTTTAACAGACTTTTTCAGCCTTGTGGTGTGAACGACTAGGTTAAAACGGGGGTTTCATGACCCTTTAAACAAAAGATCTTCCGTAGTGTAGCTTTATTTGACCCTTTCAGCAGGTTATGAATGAGTCATTGAATTATTCACTCAACCCATTCTTTCAAACACAGACTGGAAAGCTAAAAGTATCACAGCTATTCAGAACATATGTTATAGGATAATATAGTTATCTTATACATATCCACCTGTCACACATGACCTTTCCAACATGTTTATGTAATGTGTGGAGCATCGCAGAGCAGTGCAAGATGAGCATTTGTGCTTAAAAAGTATATACATTTTCATATATTTTTTTTTCAGAAAATGACTGATGGTTTCTCTAGATAAGACTCTTATTCCTCGTCTGGGATCATGTTTAGCTCTTTGAAGCTGACATTTGGACCTTCAACCAGCTGAACCCCATTGAAGTCCACTATATGGAGAAAAATCCTGGAATGTTTTCCTCAAAAACCTTCATTTCTTTTCAACTGAAGAAAGAAAGACATGAACATCTTGGATGACATGGAGGTGAGTAAATTATCAGGAAATTTTCATTCAGAAGTGAGCTAATCCTTTAACATTGACATATTCAATAACATGCTAAAGCTATTTGGAGAGCTGTCATGATTAAAATAAAATTATAGATACATAGCTCCTTATACATACTGCCAAACACTCTATTGGCCTATAAAAGATCTATACAGGCCTAGATATTATACACCTAAGATAAGTACTAGAGAAGTCTGCATAACATTATATGAAGATTTATATAAGAACTGTGTACAAGATAATCAAATATAATCTTATGCAAATAAGGGTAGGCAGAGCAGCTGGTCTAGAGGGCAGGGCGACCATGTGGGCAGATGTACGGCACCTGCGCGCGGGCGCATCATTATCTGGAGCGTGCTCGCGGAGATCTCGGGCTGGCCACCGCCTTCACGCGCTGCAGCAGCATCAGGACCATCAAGGACAATGAGCCCCTAGCGAGTCACCGCATCCATACGTTTAATCGCCACCAACTATGAATCATGTATGCGCTAGTACTTTCAAATCTGCTCGCGTGCATCATCGCTTCCTGTCTCCAGACATTCGTGGCGTCAGCGTCAGCCGGTACGTACTTAACCTTAACTGAATCACTTTGTATTGAACTTGTACAGACTGACAGTGCGAAATCTGACTGTTTTAGTGTGTTTTATAAAGGAATGTGATGTGCTTTCGCGAGTGCCCGGTATGGGATGTGTTGAGTGAGTTGAGCTTCTGCAAGGACATCCTGTGTGTGTGTGTGTGTGTGTGTGTGTGTGTATGCGGAGGACAGCAGCAGCGCAGAGAGCAAAGTGTCCTGAGAGGGACAGAGACAGACACGTGCGTGCAAATACAGCTGTAGTGTGTCTCTGCTACTTGATATGGTCTGGGCTCACAGAGGAGACTGCAGAAGTTGAAATGCGTCTATTTCTTCTTGCTTTGCTATTGAAATTCAATGGAGCCCGTCACGGTTAATGCCTCAATTGATACTATTGCGTAGAGCTTGGAGTCCCATGTATTTTCTTCTTAAAATAACCAGAAATGTTTATACTGTTGTATATTACTATAAGGGATGCTATGGGATATTTTCTCATATGCATTAACAAGTTATCAAATTATAATTAATCACCCAAGGTAATGGATAAGATCATATCTTACTGATAGAAAACACTGTGTTCGAGTAGACCATAAAACTTCATGAACAGTCACTAATCCTGGTGTGCCTCAAGGTTCAACATTGGGTCCTTTCAGTTTGTATGTTAAAGGAACACTCCACTTTTTTTTTTTTTTTTTGAAAATATGCTCATTTTCAAAGCCCCTAGAGTTAAACAGTTGAGTTTGACCATTTTCAAATCCATTCAGCCGATCTCCAGGTCTGGCGGTACCACTTTTAGCATAGCTTAGCATAGTTCATTGAATCTGATTAGACCGTTAGCATCTCTGTATTTTTCCTATTTAAAACTTGACTCTTCTGTAGTTATATTGTGTACTAAGACTGACGGAAAATGAAAAGTTGCGATTTTCTAGGCCGATATGGCTAGGAACTATACTCTCATTCCTGCGTAATAATCAAGGAACTTTGCTGCCGTACCATTTACGCCCGCTGCACTCATGGTACGGCAGCAAAGTTTCTTGATTATTACGCTGGAATGAGAGTATAGTTCCTAGCTATATCAGCCTAGAAAATCACAACTTTTCATTTTCCGTCAGTCTTAGTACACAATATAACTACAGAAGAGTCAAGTTTTAAATAGGAAAAATATAGAAACTCTTTGGTGATTTTTGAGTGAGATGCTAACGGTCTAATCAGATTCAGTAAACTATGCTAAGCTAAGCTAAAAGTGGTACCGCCAGACCCGGAGATTGGCTGAATGGATTTGAAAATGGTAAAACTCAACTGTTTAACTCTAGGGGAGTTGGAAAATGAGCCTATTTAAAAAAAGTGGAGTGTTCCTTTAATGACTTGACAAAATTGTATCTTGAGAAATTGACTTTAGAAGTGTCACATGTGTCTCACATTGAGTCTGGATTTATTTCTCAGAGGAAATTTCATGAAAACCAGGGATTTCCAGCTTGTATAGAGTGATCCCAATAAAAGTCCTCAATGGGCCTGGGGAAAAGGGCAAGGCACCGTATGTCCTGCCTCATTCTTTTAAACCAATAATAATAACAGCACAACAGCACAATGATGCATGCACTGTAGTCTGCATACAGCACACCTGACACCAAAGTCTTCCTGTAATTCCTCACTGATTTCTTTGAGGTTCAGTGTCAGATTGGCCTAGTTTAGATGGTGTTAGTGTCAGGAGTGTTCATTAAATGTGGAGATGGTTTCAGTCATGTGTGTGTGTGTGTGTTGTCAGTGTTGGAGGCTGAGATCCCCGGGGAGGCGGTGTCAGATGATACTGCAGCTGGACAGAAGCACAATGCCAGCGGCCCGCAGGAGTCACAGCGCACGCTCACATACCCCTCTCGCCTCATCTACTACCTGAACGAAGCTTCTGAGAGCACCTACCATGACCTGAACACCCGCGCTAAGATTCCTGACCCACACGGACAGGTGAGAGCCGCTTCACTGCAGCGCAGCATCTGTTACAGAATATGACACATCAGCTTACGTCTATAGAAATGTGCATGGAAGTCACTGCTGGGGCAGGATAGGGGACTGTTTTAAAGGGATAGTTCACCCAAAAATGAAAATTTGATGTTTATCTGCTTACCCCCAGGGCATCCAAGATGTAGGTGACTTTGTTTCTTCAGTAGAACACAAATGATGATTTTTAACTCCGGTCTGTCAGTTGTATAATGCGAGTGAATGGCAACACCATCTATAAGAGTCAAAAAAACATGCACAGATAAATCCAAATGAACCCCTGCGGCTCGTGACGGCACATTGATGTCCTAAGACACGAAACGATCGGTTTGTGTGAGAAACCGAACAGTATTTATATAATTTTTTACCTCTAAAACACCACTATGTCCAACTGCATTCATCACTCGATTCGTGAGGTCTGATCGTGCTCTGACAACGGCAGTGATGTCTCGCCCATATACTTCAATGAGAGATCACTTCCGCCGTGCATTCAGACCTCACACACCAGATGCTCAAGGCAGTTGGACATAGTGGTGTTTTAGAGGTAAAAAATGATATAAATACTGTTTGGTTTCTCACACAAACCGATCGTTTCGTGTCTTAGGACATCAATGTGCCGTCATGAGCCGCGGGGTTTCATTTGGATTTGTCTGTGCATGTTTTTTTGACTCTTATAGATGGTGTTCCCATTGCCATGCATTATATGACTGACAGACGGCAATGGTTGCAGTTAAAAATCATCATTAGTGTTCTACTGAAGAAACAAAGTCACCTACATCTTGGATGCCCTGGGGGTAAGCAGATAAACATCACATTTTCATTTTTGGGTGAACTATCCCTTTAACTGCATTAATTTTAAATGCCATCCGTTATATATTAGATTTAGTCAAACTAACACTCATCGAGTAATAACTGCACAACAAAAGCAGAGCAGCTTTTGCAAGCAAGCAGATCCCTTTATTGGGCAAAATAAGCACCACACGGCTGAGGTGTAAGCCAGAGCTACTCACACAGGATCCCTTTATTAGCCTCAAGAAAGTGTGCTTAATTTTATTGAATGGGCACTTGTAGTGTACTTTATATATTAAAAGTACATTGAAAAACTGTGCTTGCAGATAATATAATAATGAATAAAAGGCCACTTAAAAGTAAAGTGCACGCTCATGACTGTTTCTTAACATTGTATACTGTAATAATGTCAAATTAAAAGATTTATTTAAATCATTGTTTTAATAATCTTTTGTTGTGCTTCAAAGAAGTACACTTACTTTAATGTGTAAAGTACATGTAAAGTAGTTACAAATCTGCAATTAAAAATATATTTGAATACATGACACACAAGTTTCAGTAGAAATGACATATATTATATTATAAGTATAAGTATATTTTAGTTGATCATAAATGCTTGTCAGTACATTCAGCTACACTTTATCCATATTTCAAAGACTATAGAAGTAATTATGAAATTACATATAAAGATGTACTAAAGGGTTAGTTCACCCAAAAATGAAAATAATGTCATTTATTACTCACCTTCATGTCGTTCCACACCCGTAAGACCTTCGTTCATCTTCAGAACACAAATTAAGATATTTTTGATGAAATCCGATGGCTCAGTGAGGCCTGCATAGGGAGCAATGACATTTCCTCTCTCAAGATCCATTAATGTACTAAAAACATATTTAAATCAGTTCATGTGAGTACAGTGGTTCAGAGCTTCGGAGCGTTATGAATCTTTTGTGTCGAATCATGATTCAGATTGTGTGTCAAACCACCAAACTGCTGAAGTCACGTGACTTTAGTGCTCCGAACCGCTGATTCGACACGCTGATTCATTTGTGCTCCGAAGCTTCCTGAAGCAGTGTTTTGAAATCGGCCATCACTAAATAAGTCGTTATTTTGTTTTTTTGGCGCACCAAAAAATATTCTCGTGGCTTTATAATATTAATATTGAGCCACTGTACTCACATGAACTGATTTAAATATGTTTTTAGTACATTAATGGATCTTGAGAGAGGAAATGTCATTGCTGGCTATGCAGGCCTCACTGAGCCATCGGATTTCAACTAAAATATCTCAATTTGTGTTCTGAAGATGAATGAAGGTCTTACGGGTGTGAAACGGCATGAGGGTAATTAATGACATTATTTTCATTTTTGGGTGAACTAACCCTTTAAGTCATACTTATGTGGGTCAAAAAGCACTCTAAAGTCATTTAATAAAAATGTAAGCTATAATAAATTTTCATTTAATTGCAATTAACACACAGTTAAGTGTCCAAAAATTTTACATTTAGTTTGCGCTTAAGTATATTCTTTTAAAGTATATTATTTCCATTATATTTACTCTTTTTAAAAGTATTCTTAAAAAAAAAGAGGGGGGGGGGGGGCAGTTTATCATTTGATTGATTTCTCTTATTTATTAACTTAATGGAAGCAAAACAAAAAATAAGTTCAAAACACCTTCACTTTATGTAACATTTAGCTGAATGCAGACCGCACTGACTGAGTGAGACACATTTCACCAGCCCTGATAGAAAGACATGTTTGTGATTATTACTATGATAATGACATCATGCAGATATTGCTTCACAATGGTGTGATTGTACCATAAAATACCCATAAAAATGGGCTCATTTCCGATCGGGACTCGATCTGTAAACAGTGAGGTCTGCTCACTCGAGCATCTGGCCTGACTCTGTTTTTCTTCCTTCAACAGGAGGTTCATCTCGCTCAGGCTTCATTTCAACTTCAGGCCTTTGGATCCCAAATTATTCTGGACCTCACTTTAAACAAGTGAGTATTGCAAAGTCAGATCAGTATGAAGTAGCTTGACTGTGGCTGTATGTGCAGACTCTCATCGGTCTCATGACATGAGCGTGTCTCTCATGACTGTTGATGTGCCAGACTATCGATGTGTTGTGTCTCTGTGAGCCTAACACATGCACTTATGGGAATACAGGTCCTCTCTTGTGTGTTACTGGAAGTTTATGTGCTGGGATCCATTTCACGGATTTACACTGGAAATAACTCCATATCTCTTTGTCCCCACAATAAAAAACGGTATTGAGCGCCTGACTGGTTATTGCAGGTTTTGGAACCAAAACACTACATAACTACATCCTCCAGACATTATCCAGAATCTCCAAAGCCAGACATTCATCTGCCGGGAATGTGTTTATGTGTGGTTTTGGTTAACACATGCATACTCACAGACACGGCATCCCTCGCGAAAAAGAAGTGCTCTTTAGTTGCAGCGCTGAATATTGTGCTTGTGCAGGTTTAGATCTTAAAAGTATATTATTAAAAAAACTTCTTGCAGATAATATAATATTAATGAAATAAAATGCCACTTTAGTGTACCTAAAAAGAGTGCACTTTCATCACTGTTTCTTAGCACACATAAGAAAGTGCACTTTGTATTAAATGATGCATTAATAATGTCCCAAATTGTGATCATTCATATTTAGTGCTTGCTAAAGCATATTATTACTCAAAATATTAAACTTCATTGTCTAACTTTAGCCACTCCATTTGTGTTAAGCACTTCAGTGATATTTCAAATCATGGTGCTTGCTGATGACAAGTGATATTACTTTTCTAAGCAATCTGACTTCAAATTTTTGCCTGCCGAATGATAAATCGAGCAAAAAATTCATTAAAGAAGTGCCCTGAGTCAAAGTAACTAGCTGAAAGTCATTGTCATGGCTGCGTTGCTGCATCTTACTCTTTAGCTGATTGAGGAGGCGATTTTGACGCGAGACCTGAGAGGCTAAAAATACTGTAATTGTGAAAGGGAAGTGGCATCTGTCTGTCAGACTGCTTTGATTGATAAGCGGTTTACGTCCCAGACACACTGTCTCTCTCGCATTGCCTCTCTCTCTCTCTGTGTCCTGTTAGCATGTCTGTATTCTGTGTACGTGTGGCCGGTGTTGTGGTTGTGCAATAGTCTTGATCTAAATATAGCCGTCCCACAGCATGCAGTCCAGAGAATCGTCCTCTCGCTGCACCTGTAAAACATCACTTACTTGTTATAAGTTGCTTATAGTTAGAATGTCTAAAGTGGATTATCGAAATAAAGTGTTACCAGAAACAGTCCTGAAAGTGTACTCTCTTTAAGAACACTTAAGTGCCATTTTATTTCATTAATATTATATTATCTGCAAGTACAGTTAAGTTAAGTTTTCACCCCTCGGCTCTTAATGCATCGTGTTTCCTTCTGGAGCATCAGTGAATGTTTGAACCTTTTTTAATAGTTGAGTTTGAGTCCCTCAGTTGTCCTCAGTATGAAAACACAGATCTCAAAATCATTCAGTCACTGCTGGAAAGGGTTCAAATATGCAAAAATGCTTGAAAACTGATGAATCTGCAGGAGCTGGAGGATTTTTCTGAAGAACAGAGCTCAGTTTAACTGCTCAGGACAAACAAGAGACTCATGAACAACCATCACAAAACATAAAAACAGTCGTGGATCATCAGGTAACCACACACAGTATTGAGAATCAATGGTTCACATACTTATGAATGGGGTTATTTTAATAAATTCAGCTATTTTTTTGTCTTGTGAACTAAACGCAAACATCTTTTATGTAAAATATCTTACTCAGGACAGTACTGAATAAAAAATAACATGCATTTTGTATGATCTCACTTATTTTATTAAAATTATTCACATTTTCTGCAAGTGGTTCACATACTTTTTCATGCCACTGTATTAAGTGTCTTTACTATGTACTAACATTAAAATTAATCATTTGATACAATGCACTTATTGTGTACATATATGTTTTACATCATACTTATATTTAAAAAAAAATACCTGCATGTAATTAGGGCTCAAGCACCAATGGTGTGAGGACCTTATTGGAGTTGCTCAGTCAATTATTCTTCTCCTCCAAAATTAATCGCATTTTTGAGGGCGTAAACGCTCAAAAATTCATGAAACTTTGCACACGCGTCAGAAGTGGTGAAAATGTACATCTGATATGGGTTTCAGAAAGGTGTGGCAAAATGGCACATATTCGCACTACATTTCACAGACAAGTATGAAATTCGATAAACACATGTAACAGCCCAATACCTACAAAAAAGTCCCTGGGTTCAAAATCTGTAAACCCAACAGGAAGTCAGATATTTTGAATTTTCGCTGCAAATTTTCTGAATTTTCTTTTTGCCATTTCCAGACATTGTACTTTAAGGAACTCCTCCTAGAGCTTTAATCAGATCAACATCATATTTAGTCAGTCTAATCTAAAGGCCTTTGTGATATTAACTTGCGAAGATCTTGAGTTTTCACACCCTTGTGTCCGATGTTTCGCCATGAAAGAGGAAGTTGTTGTAACTTAGGCATACAATGTCCGATAATGTGTGATAAGTGTCCTGGCCTGAAGACATCTATATGCCAATATTCAGTTCGTCATAGCGCCACCTGCTGGCAGCAGGAAATGGCATGCTTTACACTGTAACTCACTCCCAGAAACACATTTCAATATGCCATGATGTTCCAAACATACTAGAAACACGTTAAATCATACAACTCTTGGCTAAGTCCTAATGTATGTTATTAACACCACAAAAAAGGAAGTTGTTGTAACTCAGGCATAAAATGACAAACATTTGATAATAGTCCTGGCCTGAAGACATCAACATGGCAATATTCAGTTACAGTCAAAGCACCACCTGCTGGCAGCAGGAAGTGTGACTTTGCCATATTTTCCCTATATTTCCTATATCCTATATCCCATTGTTCACATTTTTCCTAAGCCCTCGGGTGGCGGTGGCCCTGTGTGCGAGGGCCCTTTCATCGCTGCTTGCAGCTATAATTACAGCTGTATTTAATTTTTGTAACTAAATCTATAACTAGATTTAAAAAAAAAAAAAGTTTATCAAGACAAAATTTGATGTTGGCTTGAGAAAGCCTGACCAGAAAGTAGTTTGAAATAGTTTGAAATTTAAAGGAGTTTTAAAGCTTAAAGTTTGAAGATTTTGAAGGGAATACAGTTGATCAGAAAATATATTGCAAACATGTTCCTAGCATTAATTAGCTCAAGCTTGTTTTAGCATGTTGCTAGCATGATTTAACACAGGATTAACATGAATTAACACATTGCTATCATGTTTCTTGCATGAATTAATACATTGTTTGCATGAATTAACATATTAGTAGCTTGTTTCTAGCATCAATTAGCACAGACAAGGTTTTAGCGTGTTGCTAGCATGAATGTGCAGATTGCGAACATGTTTTAGCATGTTGCTAGCATTAATTAGCAAATTGTTTGCATGTGTCTAGCATGAATTAGCACATTGCTAGCACATTTTAGCATGCTACTAATGTGATTTATCACATTGCTAACATGTTTTATCATATTGCTAGCATGAATTAACATGCTTGCTAGCATATTTTAATATGTTGTCCTAGGCTAGTTGTTAAGCTTTGCTATTGATAGACAGCTTAAAGGCCAAAAATAGTCATGGTAGGATGGCATAAATCAGTAAAAATATACAACACAGAACATTTCCTAAAAATGCTTTCAGATACGTTTGTACATGTCTACAATTCTCTGGGGTTGCATGTATACACTGTGTTCCAAATTATTTTGCAAGTGACATATCAGTAAGATTTCTGTACAATAAACATTCAGATTTTAGTTTTTCTAAGAAAATGTTTGTTCGTTTATTTATCCATGTCTTTTTAGATAACTGGTATCAATCTCAGACAAAATAATTTGCCAGGTCTATGGAAACCCTACTTAGAGGTTGTTCCACATTATTAAGCAAGTCACAGTTCTCATGCAATATGAGGAGGAAGAAAGATCTTTCTGAAGATGAAAAGCATGAAATGGTGCAATGTTGTGCAAAAGGCATGAAAACAACTAATATTTTGTGAAGGTGGAGATTATCAAATTATCATAAGATTTGTGAGTGATTTAGAGCACAGCAGAACTCGGTCAGACAAAGGCTTATTAATGAAAGTTCCTGTCAAAAAAATTAATTGTATTAAAAGGGCAGCTATAAAAAAAGCCAGTGTTGAACAGCAAACAGGTATTTGAAGCTGCTGGTGTCTCTGGAGTCTCAAGAAACTCTCCATGCAGGCTGGCAGTTGTGCGTAAAGATGCATTTCAGCCACTCCAAACCAAACCTCACAAAGAGAAACATTTACAGTGGGTGTAGAAATACATGAAGACTCATTGTTAAATAGTTTTATTCACTGACTAATGCCGTACTACAATGGATGGTCTAAACGGATGGATTTCTGGATGGTTGGTGAATGGCTCCATGTTCCAACAGACTGCGATGTCAGCAAGGAGCTGGTGGGTGATGATTTGGGCTGGAATACTAGGAAGTGAGATGGAAGGTCCCCATGACTTTTGCAATATATGTGGAGTTCATAACTGGCCATTTTCAGCTATGGTATAAAAAGGAGGATAGTGCATAGTATAATGCACTATTTGTACAATGCACTATGCACTATCCCATGCTGCAAAAAAACACCACAGCAATAAAACTGTTTGAAAATGTATTTCTACACCCACTGTAAATGTTTCTCTTTGTGAGGTTTGGTTTGGAGTGGCTGAAATGCATCTTTACACACAACTGCCAGCCTGCATGGAGATCTTCTTGAGACTCCAGAGACACCAGCAGCTTCAAATACCTGTTTGCTGCTCAACACTGGCTTTTTTTTATAGCTGCCCTTTTAATACAATACATTTTTTTGACAGGAACTTTCATTAATAAGCCTTTATCTGACCGAGTTCTGCTGTGCTCTAAATCACTCACAAATCTTATGATAATTTAATAATCTCCATTCAGTTTCACACAATATTAGTTGTTTTCATGCCTTTTGCACAACATTGCACCATTTCTTGCTTTTCATCTTCAGAAAGATCTTTCTTCCTCCCCATATTGCATGAGAACTGTGACTTGCTTAATAATGTGGAACAACCTCTAAGTAGGGTTTCCATAGATCTGGCAAATTATTTTGTCTGAGATTGATACCAGTTATCTAAAAAGACATGGATAAATAAACAAACAAACATTTTCTTAGAAAAACTAAAATCTGAATGTTTATTGTACTGAAATCTTACTGATATGTCACTTGCATAATAATTTGGAACGCAGTGTAATTATTACTTTGACTTTTAGCTATGTGTACTTACTTACTTACTTAATTAATTAATAAGATACCATCTGAGACGTCTGTTCAAATTTCAATTTGGAACTATTTTTCAACCATGACGGGATGTGTTGGAAGGACTCTTTTCAACGGTCATTAAACGTCCAAATGTTGCTGGGTTTGTACTGTATAAAAAAGTCTATGGGAATTTGGGATTGGTCCGATATGGGAATTGCCATTTAAATATAGCAACGCGAGTCAGAAAAGTCTGAAGGTCTTACCCAAATTTGGTAGTTGTAGCTTGACAACTCTAGGAGTTAGAGTCAGAAACCTTCGTCTCAGATGAAGAAGAATTTTAAATAGCATTTCAGTAGGTTGGCTTTCTCAAGCTAACATGTTGACCTTCCCTTACCCCCTTAACCCACCTTTAACCTACACATACATTAACATTAACATTTATTTATTTATACAGCCCTTTACAACACTCAAGGTGAACCAAAGTGCTTTCCAATAAAAACAAAAATTACAAGCCAACAACAAGAAATACATAAAATACACAAAAATTCCACAACTGCTAGATATTAAAAGCCAGTCTAAATAAATAAGTTTTAAGCTTAGCTTTAAAAAGGCCCAGGTCACGCTAGCAGGTTTTTACCAAACCTGTCTGTGCTGCTGTGGGACATTAAAGTCAACAAGGAAGCAAAATGGTCCCTGCCCTATATCTGAAAACACATTCCTGGTCAGGTTGAGCACGATTCCAGATGTTGTTCCAGAGAAAATAAATCTTTTCCTTTGTAATAATTCATGGAAATCTAACAATTCCCCTTGGCAGCTAAGATCACCTAGGCCGTATGTAGATGTTTATCTGCGGTTGTAGCCTTTCTAAAATCTTGCCAACAATCAAAACACTAATTTAATGGTAGTTAATGTTATTGTGAAAAAGGTTGTGATAATAATAGCAAATAACAAGTGACTGATAAAAGAAGTCTTGCCATTGGAATACACTGAGATTGTGTTATGGTAGTGTTACTTTATCAGTTCATGACGGTAAACTGGGTCACACCGGGACAATAGCATTGCTATATCAAGGCCATACATGTACACAGATAGAGAAGGATGTCCTGATATTCCCTCACATACGCATACACACCAGCCTAACCCCCATTAATGCCAAAAATAGGCTAATATTCTGATCTCAGCCCTGTTTGCTCATGAGGAAACATGACTGTGTGTTAGTGATTTCCACAAGGTTACAGTAAAATGCTGTTCAGGCAGAAATGGGCCTCTCTTGAAGCTCAGTCAGCTAAGAATGAGACAGTTAGCAGTTTGTCAGCTAGAGTGCATGATTGTGTGTTGTGCCTCGCTGACTCAAGTCCAGGCTTGTGATGATCAAAGGATGTTGAAGGTCAATCAGCGTCACGTCCTCATGCACACACACACTAAACACTGCCTACCTTCATTTTACACAAATACTCACTGAGATGAATGTGTCAATCTCAACCAAAAACACCTGTTAGATTTTGACATAACACATCAGGTGTGCGATGACAGGGCCGACAGATACAGTATGTGATCCTTAGTGTAGCCAAAGTCCCTTTCAAGGAAAGTCTATTCACTCGGCGGCCATATTTGCAAAGCTTCTGGGCAGCTATTTTGGCCATCCAAGACTAAGTCCTGTCTGCTTGGGAAAATAGTAAACTTTGGGTAGACAGATAATTTTTTCTTCTGTATTGTAACTACTCTGAAATATACTGTTAATTTACTATCTATACTGTATACATCTAGCCTGCTTTTTATAAATGAAGTACACTTGAAGTATATTCTCTATAAACTACAAGTTTAATAGTTTTTATTCTGCAGTTGTACTTAACATCATACTTGCCTTACAGTTTATTTATTATTTTTGCACTTCTCATATTTAGATATTAATTTTTATACTTAATAATAAACCTTTAACTGTACTTGAAGTAGACTTTGTTAATTACATTTATGTATTATGATTTATGTATTACATAATGTGCATAATGTTTCTAGTTAAATACAAACTAAAAATGTTAAATAAACTACAATAAAACTATACTTTGAATACTTAAATAAACCTTTCTTGAGTATATCTTGATCAAAAGATTAAGTACAATTATAGGCCAAATATACTTTTCTGTACACGTGTCAGTATAAGGCAAGCATTTTTGTTAAGTATATCTCTGATAAGACCATCCTCTAAATATACTTTATTATTTGTAGTTTAAAATAAGTATACTAATAGCACTTGAATTTCTTCTTCTTTGTATGAGTATGTAAGAGAAATGCTGAAAATATGCAGAAAACATGTGTTGCACATATGTTGAACTGAGTGCAATGACATTTAGCCTGAATTATAGGCTCCGGTCCAACAAACTGGGTTCAGATACTTTCCTTTCATACAGACAGACAGTCTCTGTGTGTAAACTTGAGCCAGAATACCAGAGTCTTCTGATATCCAGAATCAACAGATGATCATAAGTTCGTGCCAGTTCACATTTGTGTGTGTTTTTGTGTTCCAGTGACCTGCTGTCCTCAGATTATGTGGAGATACACTATGAGGAAGGAAAGCCCGTCCTTGGGAAGGTATAATCTAAGCATTTTTAATTAATTGTTTGTCACTCTACTCTGAATTGTATAGCTGCTCTTCCACCATAAGGCACCGATCCGGCCCAGTCGGTACGGATATGGTTGCTTTTTCCACTGTGGGTCTGATAACGAAGCTTTTTGGAATGTAATACAAATGCATCAGTAGTTGTCTTGGTAAAGCAAGAGTTTACAGATGTAAATAGCCACTGCGTTATGAAGCGTTGGTCATTGTAGCCAATCACAGACCTATCTGTTGAGTGTGTGAACACAATGGCCAATCAGAGGTGTTTAAGAATCCGCTCAACAGTGCTCAAAATGCTAGGGGGAAATGCTGGTATCATCACATTTTTAAAATTTCAGTACCGACCTGGTACCGAAGACGGTACTTTGGACAACACTAGGACAGAATATTACTGAGGGTTTAAATACAGAATCAAATTCGCTCTCCTATACCTCATTCACTATTCCCTACATTAGTCCACTAATATAGTCCACTTAAAGGAGTGAATGAAAACGAGTGAGTGAATTCAGACACTGAGTGTTTGCATAGTTTGTGCTTGCTGTTTAATAATCATTGGAAACTTAGCAAATTGGCAGCTCCAGTAAGTAATGAAAAGATTGTCACATTGACGACATGCCAACCTAAGACGACTGTCACAGTGCATTATGGGTATTATTATTATTATTATTATTATGTATATTTTTTTTAGTTAACAGGGACATTGCATATTAATAAAACATTTCTGTAAATGCACCAGAATTAGCCGAAGGCTATTTTTCATCTGTAGTTCTTGGGCAGAACGTTACAGGTCACCCTAGAAAATAAATATGTGGATAAAATACATACTGGTAATTTATTAAGCTGTTTAGCGTACATTGTTATTGAGGTGCATTGTGGGATTGAATGAGTGCACTTGATAACTTCAACTATGGTTTCGGGCACCACTGCAAATGGCTGTCCCCTCAAATAGTGCTCTAGTTCACCCAAAAATGAAAATGATCCCATTATTTACTCACCCTCAAGCCATCCTAGGTGTATATGACTATCTTCTTTCAGATGAACACAATCAGAGATATTTTGAAGAATATCCTTAGTCCTTCAAGGTTTATAATGGTTGTGAATGGGGGGACCACGTTTTTGAAGCGAAGTGATGCATTTGTGCAAGAAAAATATCCATATTTAAAACTTTATAAATTCAAATAACTAGCTTCCGGTGGATGACCGTACGCATACTGAGCAAGTTGATTTGGGCGGAAGAGCAACCTATTACCCGAACGCAATGACCGACGTAATGACAAACGTGGAGGCGCAGAGGAGAGAGCAAAACAAAACACTGGTCACGGATTAGAAGTTTGAACGGCGAGAGGCGTCTAAGCTTAGATACTCCTACATCCTGCGTCATACATCACGTCACGGGTTACTCATTTGGCACAAGCCGACTTGCGCAGTATGCATACGGTCGTCTGCCGAAAGCTAGTTATTTGAATTTGTAAAGTATTAAATATGGATATTTTTCTCATAAAAATGCATCGCTTCGCTTCAAAAGGCCTTTATTAACCCCCTGGAGTCGTATGGATTACTTTGATTTGTTTAAATATACTAACTGCTCTTGCTGATGCAGTTTTCACAGTTTTTAAACTTAAATGGACTGAGGCAAATGGTTTCCTCAATTGAGTTATCCTGAATCGTTAGGTGTTACAGTGTAATAATCCAACCGCCTGCAGTGTTGTGTGATGGTAGAGATGAGATGTGTCAGGAAAATGACAGATGTGACACAGAGATTATGAGAGAGGGGTAGAGTAACAGAAAAGAGCATGACCAGAGGGGGAGAGAGAGAGGATGCTGATAGGTGCTAAATCATTTAAATCAAGACTTCACTGCTGAATCAGCACAGCTTGTTCACCTGCAGGTCAGGTCACATGACCAGCAGATGATACTGTTAAAAATTTGCATTCATGCATTTGTACCCAGATACCCACCGTACAGGAAACCTGTCAATTAAAACGTCACTGGGAACAAATGCATAATGGGCAAAACTGAACACATATGTGAGCCACTTAATAAGTGTTTACTTAATCGGATAGCTATCTGATTTGTTAAATTAGTGCTCCATTTACACTTAGCAACCTAAATATATCTCCGCAAAATGAATTCAAATTCACTTCCCGTGCTACATGCAAATTTAACAGAGTTCATGTCGAAAGTGACATGGAGCGAGAGCAGCATCAGCACTGTCTCACTACTGTAAATGAAGATGACTGTGTGTTGAGCTTCAGGATGTGATGCCAAGCTTTCAGTTTCATTTGCGGCAGATTGTGTGTCGATATGATGAAGAGATACTGAGCTGCTTTTCTGTGACAGGCCACATCTTTGAGGTCGCTAGTAACGTTTATGAATTGCATTCAAGGATGTTATTCATTTTGTAGACAACGAGTCAGTTTTCTTGCAGCTAAAACAAACATTTCAAAGGGGCTAAATAAAATGGAATCAATACATAAAAAGCTCAATATTAAAGATGAACGAGAAATGTTTGCCATCGCGGCTATTTATCTGCAGTGAAAGCGCAAGCACCAGTCAGCACAGTGAGTATCACCGTATGTACACAGAGACATAACTCCACTTACTTCAGTCCTATTGGTTGTCGCTCCCTTCATTTGCATCAAGTCACACTGTCAGCGACACACAGCGTCATGATCCTATTAATTTCAATGGAGAGCTGGTAATTTCCGGCGACAGTGACCTTTGGCGACAGGATGTAGGCATTTCCAGCGACACAACAAAGTTGAGATGTTAACTTGATGCAAATGAAGAGTAAAGTCAATGGAGTGCACGTGATCCATCGCTACATCCTGTAGTGAAGTGTCTGCGGCAAGATTGAAAAGTTAGTTTTAGTGATCAAAAAATTCTCTATAATTAACCTGACCTCATCCAGCCACAGCTCCTGCATCAGTCGATGGTACTCGCCATGCTGACTCTGAGATTAAATAGTTTTGTGAATCCAGATAGCACTTGCTGTTTCTCCTTCATCTTTAATATTAAGCATTTTAAGTACTGATTCCATTTATATTTAGACTTTTCTCTCTGAAATGTTTGTTTTTAGCAGCTAGAGAACTTATTCGCTGTCTACAATGTGTAATAACATCTGTGACACTCATTCACAAATGTTGTTAGGTAACCAATAGTGGGACCTGACTGCCAGCCACAGGCGACATGCAGTGACAAAATCACTGGTGGTGTGAACTGGGCTTCACTGTCACTGTAAATCTCCAGCTCTCCATTGAAACGAATGGGAACATGTCGCTTAGTTTCTGCGTGTCACTGTCGGTGTGAACAGAGCTGTATTTGGCTACCAGAGCCGGTAGCTTATAATAAGCACTCACATGTTTTTAAAGGTGCCATCGAACGTTCTTTTACAAGATGTAATATAAGTCTAAGGTGTCCCCTGAATGTGTCTGTGAAGTTTCAGCTCAAAATACCCCATAGATTTTTTTAAATTTTTTTAACTGCCTATTTTGGGGAATCATTAACTATGCACCGATTCAGGCTGCGTCCCCTTTAAATCGCGCGCTCCCTTCCCATCGAGCTTGTGACTCTATAATACAGTGCATTTACAAAGTTCACACAGCTAATATAACCCTCAAATGGATCTTTACAAGATGTTCGTCATGCATACTGCATGCATGCTTCGGGTCATGTGAGTATAGTATTTATTTGGGTGTTTATATTTGATTCTGAATGAGTTTGATAGTGCTCCGTGGCTAAAGCTAACATTACACACTGTTGGAGAGATTTATAAAGAATGAAGTTGTGTTTATGTATGGAATTACATTTGATCCAAAAATAATGAACGTAACTTTTCAAAAAAACTAATAAAAATATAAATTGAAACTGAATAAAATGTCTTTGAAACTTAAAAAAATAAATCACAGGCAAAATGTTTGACTTTGTTTTTAATACACTGCATGTTTTGCTAACAGTTTCTTTTCTTTCTTTCACTGATATTTACTTCCAAAAGCATTTCCAGAGTTTTCATTTATGCTTCTGAAGTTTTCGTTCGTCTTTCTGGCACAAATCTCTCGCGGGGGCGGGGCCAGCAGTGGTGTGTTCTCATTGGCTACTGAGTTTTTGATTGACAGCTTCTACTTGACCTGGAAGTGAAGACGTCAGTGTTGTGTTTACAATTACATGTGTGGAGGTGAGCGTCTGTAAGCGGCTTCTTATTTCATTTTAGTGATGTAAAGATAGGCGTTTTTATTATTTTATCTGTATCTGCTGCTACTATGGTGAGATGATTTCTTAGGCCTAGCACAGACGAATGATATAATCATCATTATCATCAATCATCGTCGTTATCTGGATACTCGCGGTAAGTCAGTATTTTTTACGTTTACAAAATCAATGTAAGTAACATTACTTGCTTTTGCTTTTTCAGATGGAGAGGTATTTTAGAGCTCATTTAGAGCCCACTTTATACAGCAGTGTTGTCTTGATTTAACCCAATCATTACAGGATCTGGTTATGTACTGTACATACAGCCTTGGATTAGATCATATTTAAAGGGGAAAAGGTAGTCTTTAATAATAATACATATAAAGTACTGTGCAAAAGTCTTAGGACACCATTAGATGTTATTTTAGCAATGGTATAGTGACCATATAATTTTTTTTCAGACTTCTTATTAGAATATGACCAGGATAAATTTTAAATTTGTAAGCATTATTAAAAAACAGAAAAAAAAAGACTTCTACAGGCTAAAGTGGCAAGTATTTAGTGACCTCTCCTTACACTTGAGTAATAGTGAGAACCTGGCTCTCTCAAACCTAAATGGAATGGAAAATGACTGGAAGGCCAAGAAAACTTTCAAAATCTGATCAGAAGTTTCTCCTTTGAAAAAACTGGAAGTCTAGGAGGTCACGTTAAATACTGATTTTTGCTTATAGAATCCATTTTGTTCTGATTTTTTTGTGTGCATATTTCCTGTATTTTCTGTTTGCATTGTAATAAAGACCAAAAAATAAATATGGGTGGTCAGATGATCTGATTTCTTATTTTCCAGGAAGTGGAGCAACTTTTCCATTAACAAAATTCTGATGCTGACCCAGAGGAGGGAGTGGTAGCCCCAGAGATCCCCTGTCCCCATCAGACAAGAATCTTATTTTGTTCAGACACATCACCTTTGACTGACTGGGATCTTGATCTTCAGACATCTGATATTATGCAAATATTTTAATTTTTTTGGAGCTCTATATTAAAACAAGACACAGTTCACAAACACACAAGAGGTTGTACTTTATTCTTATTAGTCCATACTGATCTTGGATTAGCATACCAACAACATATGAATGTTAAAGTGATAGTTCACCCCCCAAAAATTCTCATATATTTTACTCACCCTCATGCCGTCCATGATGCATATTACTTTCTTTCTACAGATAAACATGAATTAGGATTTTTAGGAAAATAATACATGTCTTCGAGTCCTAAAGACACAGTAATCCATGCAACCCCAGTGGATGAATCAATGTCTTCTGAAGTGAAACAATAGATGAGAAAAATACTAATAATTTGAACTGTTTTAATTATTAACAGTCGTTTCCCACCAACCATCATACGTGTATGGGTTACAGTCCACTTATGAGATGGACACAGAGATGGACTATTTTCTTAAAGATATTTGTGCTTATGTGGAGAATGAAAGTCATACAGTCAAACCAAAATGTATTCAGACAACATGAACATTTCATTCCATTCATTAATACAGTTTATTCACTATATTTAAAAAAAAAATGGTAATAAAATGAATTTTATGAATTTTACACATGTATTCTATAATAGGTGCTTGTGCATTTTTATAGTAATGTACTGTATATCATGAGAATACTGTGCATTACATGAATATGCAGTTAGTGTCTTGTGGATTCTGGTCGTTCCTTTCACAACATAATTGCATCCAACACTTTTACTTTGATACTTGTGTGTATGCTGTAGTGACAATAAAGAATTTAAGTTTATTTGAATTGATTCATATTTTCATTTACATTTATTCAACTGTTTTTTTTTATGTAAGTCACAATTGAAACAGTTGATGATTGTTAAAAAAAAATCTACTTTTATATGTTAGATGATAATGTTAACTAAATAAAATAACTAAATAAAATTATTAGAATGATAAAAAATGGCAACAAGATCATTCTTTGTGTGGAGTACTGAAATGCCCTTTGAGGTCTATACCGTCTTACAGCAAGCCACGACTGTTATTTTCATATTGTTTGAATCCTTCAGAATTGAGTGATCATTAATTGTGATGGTGTATGTGCATATGCTAACAATGGGTAGAGTGAAGGCCATGGTTGCCAACCTTGATTAGCTGGTTGGAGTGAGACTTTCTTGACGGCTGAATATATACATGTATATGATACTAGTATTCTCTTTAAATTGTAACAGCACAACCTAATCAGACCCAACAATAGAGAAGAATCATCAGAAATAATCAAATATTCTCCAAAAACACTGGACATTATGCAATATCTTCAGTATTATAACCTTTAATGTACAATTAAACCTCAAGACATTCATTTTCTCTCGCGTTTGATCTCTCACGCTCCTAAAAGTTTATGTCGACAAAGTAGAAGCCGCAGATAAATACAGATAAAATTCAAAAACAAAACTCATATCTTTAAATGAAATAAGAAGCCGCTTACAGACGCTCACCTCCACACATGTAATTGTAAACACAACGCTGACGTCTTCACTTCCAGGTCAAGTAGAAGCTGTCAATCAAAAACTCAGTAGCCAATGAGAACACACCACTGCTGGCCCCGCCCCCGCGAGAGATTTGTGCCAGAAAGACGAACGAAAACTCTGGGATCGTAAACGAAAACTTCAGAAGCATAAATGAAAACTCTGGAAATGCTTTTGGAAGTAAAGATCAGTGAAAGAAAGAAAAGAAACTGTTAGCAAAACATGCAGTGTATTAAAAACAAAGTCAAACATTTTGCCTGCGATTTATTTTTTTAAGTTTCAAAGACATTTTATTCAGTTTCAATTTATATTTTTATTAGTTTTTTTGAAAAGTTACGTTCATTATTTTTGGATCAAATGTAATTCCATATTTATGAATTATACAGACTGCAAGTGTTTAAAAATGAAAATAACGACAGTCTTGTCTCCGTGAATACAGTAAGAAATGATGGTAACTTTAACCACATTTAACAGTACATTAGCAACATGCTAATGAAACATTTAGAAAGACAATTTACAAATATCACTAAAAATATCATGTAATCATGGATCATGTCAGTTATTATTGCTCCATCTGCCATTTTTCGCTATTGTTCTTGCTTGCTTACCTAGTCTGATGATTCAGCTGTGCACAGATCCAGACGTTAATACTGGCTGCCCTTGTGTAATGCCTTGAACATGGGCTGGCATATGCAAATATTGGGGTCATACATATTAATGATCCCGACTGTTACGTAACAGTCAGTGTTATGTTGAGATTCGCCTGTTCTTCGGAGGTCTTTTTAACAAATGAGATTTATATAAGAAGAAGGAAACAATGGTGTTTGAGACTCACTGTATGTCATTTCCATGTACTGAACTCTTGTTATTCAACTATGCCAAGGTAAATTCAATTTTTAATTCTAGGGCACCTTTAAACCATTTGGGAGGACTAAAATTTACATATATGGCTTCAACAACCAGATGCATTTACACCTGTCCAGTTTCATCTGGAATGCGTCTCAGACCACCTCCTGAATTGGTCTGAGTGATCGGATTTAAATCCATCTTGAAAGCGTTTTGGAGGGCATTTACACCTGGTCTTTTCATGAGTGGATAGCTATCCAATCAGAGAAAACACATGAAGTGACCAGGTGTAAACTGGCCCTAAATCTGTGTGTTGTCAGGGTGGAGAGCACTGTTACTACCACGGCCAGATCAGAGGGATTGACAACTCACATGCCGCTCTGTCCACCTGTAACGGTTTACAGTGAGTACTGGAGTCAACCCATCCACTTAAATAACATCTAAAAGCTTTTTCCGCTGTATACTGACTTATTCAGTTGGGTCGTATATTTTCCTAATTTTTAGGTATTTTTTTAAATTATTAATCAACTTAAAGATGTATGTGTAATTAGTGCTGTCAAATCGATTAATCACGATTAATCGCATCAAACAAAAAAAAAATTGTAAATATATATATATATATATATATATATATATATATATATATATATGTAAATATATATATATATATATAAATTGATAAATATATATCCTTGATAAATATGAACAAAGAAGCTTGTAAAAATAAATCTGCAATGTTAATACTTTTGATCTTTTATTTAAAAAATGCACAAAAATCTAACTAAGTAAATGAATTGTAAATGTGGGAAAATCTCTTAATGAAATAAATGTTTTAATGAAAATACACATTGGCCACAATTAATTAATTTTTTGCAACCTCCTTTCACCTTTTCCTATAATGCCTGATGAGTTTGGAGAACACCTGACAAGAGATCAGAGATTATTCCTTCATGCAGAATCTCTCCAGATCCTTCAGATTCCAGCTCCATGATGGTACACTCTCCTCTTCAGTTCACTCCACTCATAGGGTTCAGGTCATGGACTGGGATCAGTGCTTGAAATGGGCCGGTACGCGGCTTCTCTATTCTTACCTTTAGCATACTGTCAGCGTACTGGCACTTCCGACATGTTGCATGTATGGAAGCCCACCATGCCCTCCCTTCTTCAGGAAAGCGTTTTGAACTGAGCATCAGGAGTACTGGCGTTTTTATTTTTCCACTTCAAGCACTGACTGTGATGGTCATGGCAGAAGCTTCATTTTGGGCTCAGTGACACATTTTTGTGTTGATGTTTGTTTTGGATCATTGTCCTGATGGAAGAACCAACCATGGCCCATTATATGATTTCTAGCAGAGGCGGTCAGGTTTTGATTTTTTTATCTGTTGGTATTTGATATAATCCATGATGCTATATATCTGAACAAGATGTTCAGGACCTCCGGGAAAAAATAGGCCCTTTTTATCCCTGTTTGCACCAAACCCATCTGATGGGTTTGCTGCCAAAATGCTCTTTTTTTAGTTTTTGCTCATTTTTGAATGAAAGATCAAAAGGATAAACAATGCAGATTTGTTTTCATAGCCATTTGATAACCATTGATGATATTTACTAAGGATGCGAATAATTCCTGACCATGATTGTATATATTATATATTTACAAAATGTTGTTAGATGCGATTAATCATGATTCATCGTTTTGACGGCACTAATGTTTATGCCACAAATTATGTTCAAAACTCATTGTAGTGTAGTTTGTTTTGTGTCTGTTTTCCTCATTTCAAAGTTGCTTTGGATAAATGCAGATAAATGAATAAACTTAATGGTTTGTCTCTCTCTGGTTCCCAGTGGCATGTTTGATGATGGAGTCCATATGTACACAATTGAGCCACTTAAGCAGACTCACCCTATTGTAAGTTTTCTTTTTAAATTTCATTTTTATACACTTAATCAGCTCCACAGACCAACATTTATGTACAATACAACTCAAGCATATTATCCAATTCTATTATGTTTATGTGAATTGCACAGATATAATAAAATTCTGACAAATTTTACCAGAAATAGTCAATTCATAGAGCTAGATGTGATGTTCCTGAAAGAAATTCATACTTTTATTTAGCAAGGATGCATTAAATTAATCAAAAATGTCAGTAAAGACATTTATAATGTTACAAAAAGATTTATATTTCAAATAAATGCTATTCAAACTTTGTTCATCAAAGAATCCTGCATATGTTATTGTGTTTTTCACTCTTCATCAAGCAGCATAACCATTTTCAACTGTGATAAAAATAAAAGCGGTTTCTTGAGTATCAAATCATCATATTAGAATGATTTCCGAAAGATCACGTGACACTGAAGACTGGAGTAATGATGCTTTTTTTGGATTAATAATGCAACATTACAGTAATGTATCTTTGGGAAACGTGATGAAAATGTAAATGTCTTTGAGATGTGCAGCTGAATTCACTTGGATGAACTCAATGAGATTTGGCTGCTCATACTCTGTGTTTTTTTCATTAGGAGGGAACAGCGAGACCACATGTCTTGCACAGAACGACTATCCTTCAGCAAACCCCACCTACAGGAGAAAAAGGTACATACAACACAGCTCTCTATGAACTGTCAGGACATCCTGATAAAAGAATAGTTAAAAGAATAGTTCACCCACTAAAATCCTTACTAAAATCCTTGTTAAAAAAAGAGGGGGTTAATAAAGGCCTTCTGAAGCGAAGCAATGTGTTTGTGTAAGAAAAATATCTATATTTAAAACTTTAAAAAGTAAAATAACTAGTTCCCTGACAGGAAAAAAACCCAGATCACCCCTCCCCCCTTGTGCTGGGCTACAAGACGTAGTTGAGCGCTTAGCAATCTGGAGTGATGATGTAAAGTGCTGTGTCATGGTGACATGAGGCAGCTGTCTGATTGGTCCAAGGCAATGCTTAATGTGAGCATTGCTGGGGTAACTGTTTTAAAAAGGTTTGTCACAGTGAAATGATGCAACCTCCTTTTGTTCCTTTTGTTGCCTTCTTTATTCACAACTGGAGGTTTTAGGCAGTGATGATGAAATAGATTATGTTTTGTCCAACACACCTAGGTAGGTATCTGGCAAACTGTTTGTGGATGATTGGTGCGACCCCTTCACTTTATCACTCCATCATAAGCTGTCTCTGTTAAAAAAGCAATCTTTTCTTTTTCTTTGAACTCCCTCCAGTACTTCTAAAGGTTATTGCGAGTCTTCAGAGGTGGGACAATGGTGGGAGAAAAAGAATAGGAAAATGACCATTTCTCATCGGTTTCCCTTCAGTATATCGGCCTAGAGGTTATTAGGTGAGGATGGGAAGGGACCATGCTATTCAAACCCTACATCATAATAGTAATTGTTTTGAAAACATTTGCACTCCCTTGTTGACTAGTGGTAGTATAGTAACTGTCTCTAAATATTAGGCAAAAAGATAGAGCAGGTTATTGGTCTTTTTAAAAAAGAAGTCGTCTATTTCATATTGCGTGCTGAAAGCAGTGCTAGATTATGTTATGCACACCGGCGTATTCTTATATTCGGCAAAGATACTTTCAGTTGGCACTGTTGGAGGATGGTTGAAATGTCTAAGGATGTCCTGCACCCTTCACCTGCTTCCAGTGGAGTGTTTTTTTCCGTGGGTCTGTAAAGAGGAGGACCGGCACAGCAGAATTAGTTTGCCTTCGGCATCGCTCTTTTGCTGCCTAGGTCCGTCACTCCGCTTGGATTCCTTGAAAATATCTTTTATACTCCCCCCTTTGGTCAGCATCTTAAGTAGGATTGTACGCTCCCTTGTGGATAAGTTGCAATCAGTATGAAGCTTGGTAAATGCCAGAGCTCTGTGCCTCCCATGCTCTTATCACCACCCTCTCCACTTATTTAATTTGGAGATTAAGTAGGGCTACACACCTCCCTCTAGACCAGGGGTTTTCACACCTGTCCTGGGGAACCCCCAGCTCTGCACATTTTGTATGTCTCTCTCATCTAACACACCTGATTCAACTCATCAGCTCATTAGTAGACACTGCAAGACCTGAAGTAGGTGTGTCAAATAAAGGAGACATACAAAATGTGCAGGGCTAGGGGTCCTTCAGGACAGGTTTGAAAGCCCCTGGTCTAGACAGATACCTCCTAAGGTTTGATGGAAGGTAAATGGGATTATGGTGGGCGACCCACAGAAGTGTTCTCTATTTGGTTCACCTCCCTCCCCAACTATTGTCGGGTTTTGAAGCAGGGATATAGGATAAAGAGAGTTATGGATGGTCATCATAATCATCCCAATCTCTTATTGCTGCTCTCTCCAATTATTTATCATATGTTTTAAGTAGGGCCTAAGCTTGCCTGTGATTTCATTGGGGTATAGAGCCTGGTTTATGAGAGTTTTTTTGGGTAAATTACAATGCGTCCCATTTTCTTGTTTACCTTCCTCCTTGATAATATTCTGTGGTTGGGATATATGCTTTCCTGTGGATGGGTGGAAATACTGAAGGTTATAGCATGGGCAGAGTAGAGTCTGTGGCCTTTTTTCAGTAATCTCATTCTGGAGATACTGATTACTGAGATTTTTAGCACCTCGCATGCTGTCTTTGGAAGGATGCTCCTTGGAAGCCTCTCAAAAAATGTGACCAGTCACGGAAAGTAGGGACACAAGTCGGTTCTGGGGCATTTGAGTTATTCACATATTCTGAAAGTGTAGTCTTCAAGCTTTCCAACGATGTGTAACACATGGAAATCTGATAATATTTGGAGAAGTTGTGGCCATTTGAAGGTAGGCACTCAAAAAAGCTCTAAAGGAGAAAATGGTCTCTAAAGCTCGTGCAGTTCTCGCCTGTTCTCACCTGCTGGGAGTAACAATAGGGCTCATTTACATCTCATTTAGATAAGCCATACCTCCTGTAAAGCTGCATGGTTGCATAGCAACGACAGACGCAACGAGAAAATCGGACCGCATACTATTAATAATAAAGGATAATGTGCATTGTAAATGTCAGTAATTTATCTTTTAATGTATCTTTCCTGGTTTAGACCTCAGTTAGTGGTTAGACCTGGTTTGAGTCAAAGGATTAAAAAAATCCTGTACATTAAACTCTTCATACTTTTACTTTTGACTTCATAACGCACATTTTACGGCTACAGGAATTTAACTTTTACTTAAGTAGGAATTTAATCTGATACATTTACTATTACGTTAGTAAATCCTTGTTAAGAATATTAAGTAGCACTTCCTCCACCACTGGCTAAAATTATTAGCATCACATTCAATTCAAGAATGCTAACAGACAGGTTTACGTGGGCTAAGTCATTCACACCAGTCAATTCAAGCAATTGAAGCATTATTCAAATTAATAGCAGATGCTAACATTACCATCTAAACGCATGTTATAGTAATTAAATTAAAACGACAGTCCTGAGCTAGCTAATAACAATAGACACATGAGAAAACGTGTACGTGTTCTTAGAATGAACACAAAACGACAAACTTTGATGTTTATGGAAACTCACCCCATAAGAAACAGAAAAGTATTCTTGCAGATCTCGTTGCCTCCAATTAAATAAATCGTTCGGGCACACGTTCTCTTTGTCGGGGTCTTCTTCGTGGATGTAACCGTCTGTTTGCCTCTAAATGTCCAATAATTCGCCACTTTTTTCCGCAGCTAAAGAATCCAGCAAAGCCGGCGCTGCATACTAAGTAGCCACGCTTCCCTTGGAGGGCGGGGGCAATAACAAAAGAAACAAAAGCCGGCGTATCCGATTCCTGTATGGAAATACAAACAGACAATGACACTGCCCTACTGCGAGATAGAATCTCAGAAAAACAAGCCGATTTCAAACTTAAAATGTATGCTTTTAAATATACCAATACTGCTATCTCAAACACGGAGAGGCTTTTTCGTGATCTCTAACAGATTCTGCAAAAAAAACGAAAATCACCAATTTTGAAAAAAAAAACGCTTCTTTCTCATTTTGCGCGGATGTTGTGCTGCCGACTTGTGTCCCTGGTTTCTGTGACGGGTCACAAATACTTGCTGAGGTGCTAGTGATTCATAACTAGAAGCTATGTTGTATATTCCCCCTTATAGCTCTGATGGAGCTCTAGGTTGAGACCTGTCTCGGAACAAGGAGTAGGTGGGATTTATGTAGGTGGGATACTGGCTTAGAAAGTAGTGCCACTGTGCCATTTTTTGCACAAGTCACATAGGATGTGCCCTTGGGTGTTGACGCGTTCTTGACTCCTGTGTGATTACGTAGAGTCACTTACTTGCTATGTCCACTCTGTTTGTGTATATTCACAGCCTAGTAGGACAGGCATTTCATTAGCATAGGTGTAGTGGATATTGAGTGGATATTTCATTAGGCGTAGTGGATATTGAGTTCCCATAGTGTCAACATCAAGACCAGGGGTGTAGTGCAAATCCACAGGGCCACCCCGGGGGGGATCACAATATTGCAAATCTTTCCATTTTAAACCAAGGTGGCGAGCCAGTGGATATCACACAATGCACGTTGCTTGTGCATTGTAGGTGTCTGACACTGCATTAACAAATTTCAACATAACATGCTGTTAACAGTATACAATTTATTGGTCTTAATTTATTGGATTGTCTCTTGTGGCTCATACATGTAGTGAAACAAATGAGAAGAATTGTATTTATGTATCTATGTTAAACAGGTGTTTTTTTAAAGTCGGTGCATGAAGTAATGCTGCTCTTAATTTTCATTGATGACTGCAGTGTTAGGAAAAAAAAAAAAAAAAAAAAAATTTAAAAGAGGAGCTAATAGCCTAATCTTTCATTATCCTCACAGCATGTAAGTTATGCAGTGATGTGCTATAAAATTATTGTGGGGCAAATTTATTATATTATTAATTTAATAATAAAAGTAACTTAATAGGGTTACACTTTATTTTAGTGCTCTAGTTACATTGTAATTACTCAAATAAGTACTGAGTACTATTAATTAACTACATGTACTTACTATAGAGTTACAGTTAGGGTTTGGTTTTGGGTTAATTACTTGTAATTATGCATAATGTACTGTTAATACTATAGTAAGGACATGTATTAACGTGTAACTGTAAAATAAAGTGTTACCCATAATAGTAATAGTAATAGAGTAGAAGATTGTAATAGGCCTAAATTAATTGAAAATGCCAAATCCTCTTATTATTATTGCCAATATTTAATACTTTTGACATCATCTTTGGCTATTGTTGATACATGATCATTGTCTATTGACGTAACCCAGCACAGGGGGGTTATCGCGGGCCCCCCTGCACAGGCACTCTGTGTGTGTGATCATGGACTGCTGTCTGCCAATAAAATTGGCGTGTGTTTACACATGTTCTGGCACTGGTCATGCCGAGGCATTCCCCATAACGTCAACACTAAGATGCAGCGCCTCGTTCCTCTTCTCAGGGAACCGGGTCGCATACACAACCTGAGACTTGTCAATATAATATTGTCATTTTGGAGTGAACTTTATTTAATGAAACATCCAAATATACAGACAAAAAATGTCTGCATAAGTCTTCTGAATGATACTGTAGACCAAGGGTTCCTAACCACATTCCTGGAGCCCCCCCAACACTGCATGTTTTCCATGTCTCTCTGATCAAACACACCTGATTCAGATCATCAGCTCATTAGTCGAGACTCCAAGACCTGAAATGGATGTGTCAGGCAAAGCAGACTTGCAATTTGTGCAGTGTTGGGGGGGCTCCAGGAACATGGTTGGGAACCACTGCTGTAGACAGCAAAAAGAGAGCGTTCTTAAGTGGAAAACTTAACTGAAACTAACTGAACATAACTGTTACAGTATGAGAGTTTTGAGTGCAAAAAATTTCATGCCACATAACTTTCTGCTGAGAGCACTGAATGTTCAGATTTTATCATAGTCTATGTTGTTTGGAGAAGAGAGATTGTGCTTTTTGTGTCACTGAAAACAATTGCACTGTTGTTAGAAGATTAAAATTTTGTTTTGGGAAGGACTCAAACTTAGGAAGAGCTAGCAAACAAACATATGTTTGTGTGTATGTGTGTGCAGGCATGGAGGAGGATTTGTCTTGGCTCCGACGGAGGAAAAAGCGAGCTGTAAGAGTTTGAATGGGATGCAGCTGATCCTGGATACATGCCACAAAGTGATCTAGAACAGAACACTGTCAATGACAACCAACACACATCCCATAATGCCAAACAGATAGACTCAGCCTTAGTACTGGCACTTTTAGTACACAAAGGTTGCATCCCAATTTGCATAATATCCATACTATATTGTATTCATGTATTTCAAACATTAGTAAAGCAAAAACAGTTTTACACTGGGGCCTGGATGGGAGGCTACGAGATTTATTTGTGGACTTTGGGAGTATGCATCCATTCATGGATTTTGTAGGTTAATGTTGCACACAACCCTTGGCATTATTACTAAGGAGAACGAGTGACTCGACTATTCAGTTGTAGAGAAATGCACACTGCAACTACTGGAGCAGTTTTTAAACGCATGAACATAAAAATAGTTTAAAGTTAAACTAGATCATAAAAAACAGCTATTTTAAATTAAAACATTTCACAGTATTACTGTTGTTTTTTTTTTTGTTTTGTTTTTTTTTACTATATTTTTGATCAAAGTAGAAGAGACTCCTTTTAAAAACATTAAAAAAAATCTTACCAACCCCAAACATTTGAAGTTTACTTTCCCATGACCAGAAAAATGCAATCTTTCAGTATGCAAAAATGTAGTCAGTTTTTGAAGTTAAGTTAAATGAAAGTCCATAAATTAAATTATGTCGTTGCAGAAGTATGTAAATTGGGATCTATCCAAAAACTTTGATCCAGAACAAGGCACATTCCTTTATCCATAAATGTAACAGTAGCCCATTATGAGAGTTTGTAATGTATGAAAGTGATTATAGGACACTTTTTTTCATGCAGCAGCTGAGCCATGACTGTATTGTCCTTTTTCTCTTCCAGATCCCAAGGAACCTGTTTGAGGAGATAAAATACATAGAGCTGATGATCGTCATTGACCACCACATGGTGTGTTTGAATGCTGTTTGAATATAATAGTATGTGAGTGTCTTTGGCCCATGATTTCCTGTGTGAAGAAGAACCACAATTTAGCAGTACTTAAAAAGAGTATTTATTACAGGAAAAATTATGAAAAATGATATGATCAATAAGCCATAGCAACATGTGTTTTTCCATTTTCCATTATAACTCATCAAAAATAATTTAACTTTTTTTTTTTTTTTTTTAAGTTATACAAGATCCAATTAGGCAAGATAAAAAAAAAAAAAAAGTACAGCCAATTTAATTATTCATAAAAAATGTAAATAGAATTAGAGGGATTTTTTTTACAGCATAAAACACTTTCACAATTAACAATTTCATGTTAATTGCATTTCTCTCATGACAACTCTCTGAGTGTTTGGCATGGTAATGGGTATGACATTGTTGATATGTTTGGTCTTGGTGGAATAGATCTGCTACGCTATTTCTGCTGTTATTGCTGCTACTGCTGCAGGTTATTGCTGTTTCTGCAGAGCAAGTATGGGCGTTGCTACTGCCAATATATACACAACACGCTGCTGTGATCAAGTAAAAAATGCTGCTGCTGTACAATATAGCGTACATGAATAACCCGTAGCAGATCTATACAGGTGGAGCTGGGGAAGGTGGAGGGTTTCTTAAAACATGCTGCTCTGCTGAGGAAAATGCTACCCATGTTTTTGAAAGTTGAGCATGCAAGCTCATTGGCTACTGATACAGCAGGAACCAATCAATCATCTGTGCCTTACAGATAACAATGTGATTACGAGCAGGTTGAGTTAAAGGACCTATTGGCCTGCGCCATCTAGAGTTTCATGACAGAACTTTGTATTTGTCTGTGAAATATAGTTAAAGTGTAGCTGAATGTACTGAGAAGCATTTATGGTAAACTTAAATATATTTATTTTATTTAGTAAAATGTAATTTCTATTGAAATTTGTATGTCATGTATTTAAGTATATTTGTAATTAAACAACTGTAATGATGTTGAATATAAAATATATTAACCTTAAATTATCAAATAATATTAAAAAAACTCTAAAGTTAAAATGATAATCAAGTACTTTACATGTGTTTTAGTATGTTAGCCAACTAGGGTGACCACCAGTCCCAAAATTGGAAGCTTTGTCCGGCGTCCTGCAAGTTGTAAACAGTGTCTCGCATTTCAATTTTGTCTGTTATTATTATTATTAGTATTATTATTATTTCTGCATAATTTTCTTTAATAGCCCTTTAAATTGCAATTCCAAAATAATAAAAAAACGTTAATAAGAAAACACTGTATATGCGTAGTGCAGCCATTTGTTATGTAGTGCTCCAAGCATGAAAGATTGAGGATCCAAATGCGATCTTTATTTAGAGGCTAATCCAAAAACAGAGTCAAAAAACAGACAAAGGTCATACACAGGAGAGCAACCTAAGGCACAGGCAAATAGAGTAATCCAAAGAACCAGGCAGAAAACAAAAACCATCAATACATAAAAAAAATAAAAAATAAAAAAAAACACACACAAAAAAAACATGAAAACAGAGGAACTAGGCGAGTGCTCAGATACACAAAACAAACACATTCAAGATCTAGTGATGAGTGACTGTGTAGATCTGGCTTGTATAGACAGAGCTAAGGAGGCTAATGAGTAACAGCTGTATGTAATCATGGCTGATAAGTCCAGGCAAGGGATTATAGGGAATGGAGTCCATGAAGGTTTGACAATAATCCGGGGTGGAGACCAGATTCTCTTCCACCTTTCTCAATTGGGTCTGTTACCATGGAACAACCACGTTATGCCCGTTAGCATTAAGATATTACACACCTGACCTAGGAGTGCAGAACAAATTTTAGGACTTTCATGATGATTGCAACGAAAACTCTGATGCCAATTTTAACCAGGTCATTTCAAGGCTCGAGGAGAGAAACCTGGGGTTAGAACTCGGATCTCTGCATACTCGGCTGATAACGGCAGCATTAATTATGGTGTGCATAACTCAGTATATAAAAAACTAACAGACAAGAATGCCTCAGTTATCAAGAACAACTGAGTGGCCCATATTCTACACGACTGTGGGAGGCATATAGGTGATTAGCTGAGAATTGACATTGAGAACATAGTCACGAATGTTTACAACCCACTTTTCGTCTTCAGCTAAACGTGTGCAAGAATTAAAGGGAGTGTTTGAGTTTGTGGCCTGCAGTCAAGCGTCTGCACGACTCCTGGCCAGCTGTCAAAAGCCATGTTTTATCTCTTGGAGAAGAGCGCTTTCCATCAGCACTTTGGAAACTGCTCGCAAATGTTGAGGATGGAGAGGACGTGCCCTGTGAACTCCAGGAATACCTGATGTTTTTGCTAAATAGCCTCAAAGTTTTTTTTTTTTTTATGCAGTGCTTAAAGTTGAGGGAGACGACAACTTTAACAAATCTCAAATTGAAACTTGCACAAAGGGAAAAGGATTGATTCTTTGGATTGGAGACCAGCATTCTCCTACAATAGTTTCCCACTGCACAGGCTGCTGTTATGAGCAGGGCTTTCTTATGTTCTATCAAAGAGCGCTTGCTTACATAAACAAGTGGTTTGATTTCATTGATGGCAACTACCTAAAGCACATCTCATGCCTGGCTATCAAGAGGAAATTTAGCTTCCAAGACCTCCGTGGAGCAGCTGAAGCATTAAAAATGAGCTTTAAACTGGACATGAACCAGCTGTTCTTTTGCCACGCATAAAGGAAATCGCAACAACAACAAATCCTGTTGCATCAAAATGGACAGCTCTGCTGAAGCATGTCAGTGCCCCAAACATGACAGCTATGGTATCTTTGGCTTTGAGCATTCCTGCGTGGACAGAGACAAGGAACCGAGCAACTGTGGACCTCATAAAAAGTGAACTCCTGACAAAAGTGAACTACAGCTACACCTGCCAGGAGTTTGTGCTTTGCATCTGCCTGCATTGACATCATTTTCTTTAAGAGCTGCTGTGCAGCCAAAATTATATACCAGTTATCACTGTATAGCTGCTTTGACACAATCTGCATTGTAAAAAGCGCTATATAAATAAAGGTGACTTGACATAATGAATGAGAAGGCCCTACTCGAAGCTGCCAGATCAGACAAAAAATATTTATTCAAGATGCACTGAATCCGAAAAGAATGCATTTAATCTTTCTAGTCTTTCCTAATGGAATTTATTTGCTTATTTGGACATGTTTTTTATTATTTTTTTTACTTCATTATATTTAGCCAAACTGAGTGGCCTTCACAGTGCCAGTCAGCACCATCATTAGCATTTTATAAAGACTGTTAGTGATTTAAAGCATGTTAACATCACTGCAAAAAGACATGGTATAATAATAGTAAGCTATCTCTACCTCATGTCCTGCATTGTCCTGCAAAATCAGGTCTGCTGACCTGCAACAGAGCAATAGCCAGGTGGTCACCCTATAGTCAACGCATCAAAATAAGTGAACTTCTTTAAAAAGATTATTAAAACATTATTTAAAATGTACTTTAAATTTTAAATTTTTCACAATGGTTAAGGGGTAAAGTTGGTGTTATGGATAGGCATATGACTATTGTTTGAAAAAAAAAAAAAAAAATGCTTATGCAATCTTCTTGAGTAACTGTGCCCATTGTTTCAGAAGGATTCAGTGCAGTGGTGTCCACTGGAGGGAACTGGAGTTTGTTCTCCTCATTAAATCTATTGCAGTGAATGCAGTATTAGCATTGCAATTGCTGAATGGCCTCAGTAAAGGCACATTTAATTGTACTGAGTTTGAGTGTTTGTTTGATCTTTTGGTTTGATGTTTTTATAGTTAGGCTATAACTATATTAATATTATCCCACAGTTTAAGAGACTGGGGACCAAGCAGCGCACACTCAACTTTGCCAAATCTGTGGTCAACCAGGCAGATGCTGTGAGTTTTTGAATGACTCTAATGTTGTTTAAGTAACCTATTATTGATCAGTTTTCAGTGAATAGCTTGTGTTAATGGTCAAATTAACATCCCATAGAGCTGGATTTCAGAAACCCCTAATGGTTTGTGGGCCCGTAAAGATGAGAAATGCCAATTCCAATTTAAGTTAACAATATATAGAGAGAGATATTATATGGAAAGTTGTTGTTAATTTTCCCCTCTTGCTCTTTCTCTCTGTCTAATGGAAGATTTTTAAAGATCACCTGTACACACGTGTAGTCCTGGTCGCCATAGAGATCTGGACGGATAAGGACCACATTCCCATTAGTGCGATTCCATTCGATATGCTGCGAAACTTTTCCAAATACCGACAGCAGCACATCAGGCAGCATGCAGATGCAGTGCATCTGTTTTCGTGAGTTCATATTTGTGCATGACTGCTTACATACACACTCAAATGTGCAGAAATGAAGTATGCGTAATGGAGCTTCTGTGTGTATCTGCAGTAACGTGGCATTTCACTATCCTCGGGGCTGTGCGGCGTATTTTGGAGGGATGTGTTCTGTGAGTCATGGGGTTGGAGTCATTGAGGTGAGTGAATCACATGTAGATTGACTGACTCACAGCAAATATCCAGAAGGAGCTGAACTCATCAAAGTCTGTATCGAAATGAAGTTTTCTTTATAGTAGTAAATGTTACAGCTGATTTTACACACTGATCTAAGTCTTTGTTTGCAATACTTTTAGTGTGAACTAGGGTACAGAAATCAAATAAAATTTCTACAAAAACTACAGTAACGTTTAAAAGTTTGGTGTTGGTAATATTTTTAATGTTTTTGAAAGAAGTCTCTTCTGCCCACCAAGGCTTTATTTATGTGATACAGTAAATACTGTAAAAACAGCAATATTGTGAAATATTATTACAATTTAAAGAATCTGTTTTCTATGTGAATATATTGTAAAATATAATTTATTCCTGTGATCACAGCTGAATTTTCAGCATCATTACTTCAGTGTTACATGATACTTCAGAAATCATTCTAATATGCTGATTTGCTGCTCAAGAAACATTTCTGCTTATTATCAGTGTTGAAAATGCCTCAGGTTACAACTGTAACCATGGTTCCCTGAAAAGGGAACGAGGCACTGTGTTGGAAATAGCAATGCTATGGGAACGCTTCTTCGTGATTGCGTCTTGAAGCGTGTGTGTAAACAGTCAGCCCGCTGAGTGTGACATCATGACTAGGAAGCTCTATAAATAGTGCCCAGATCAAACAATATCAGCTTCTGATAGGCTGAACCAGTCACTCACAGGCAAGCTGGAAGTATGGCAAATCGATGCAGCATCTTGTTCCCTCTTCAGAGAACCATGGTTACAGTCGTAAACTGAGATGTTCCCTTTCAAGGAAACACATGCTGTGTTGTAAATAGCAACACTATGGGAATGATAATACACACTTTGCTGTACTGACATGTGCCTATCTAATGTGAATCATGACAATCACAACTAGGACAAGAGCACCTGGGACCCCAGAGTGGAGTCCAAGTGTAGTTCATAGAACCTCAAATAATTGCAGAGAGGACTAGTTTGCCATCATCACATACATCTTGTAAGTACACCTCTGACAATAAGGCTTTAAAAGCCGCCATACTCCTAGTTGAATGGCTATCAGAGGCCATAGGTGAAGGCTGTCCAGACACCTCATAAGCAATAGAGATAGCCTCAACTATCCAAAGGGGGGAGGACAAAAGGCCTGCACTATAGATTGCCTCATGATAGTGTGGACCTTAGGAACATGGCTACCCTGGTCTAGGGTGTGGAAAGGCTTTCACCTTACCAGGTGCAAACTCTAAGCATGAAGGGGCAACCGACAGGGCTTGAAGGTCTCCTATTCTCTTTAGGGACGTAATGGCAGAAGAAACTTTGTTTTAAATGTTAAAAATTCCTGAAACCTCCTCAATGAGTTCAAACAAGAACAACGGCCAAATCCCAGGCCAGTACCCTTGTGCAGTTTGCAGGCCTCAGCCTCAAAGCACCACAGAGGAAATGTAACACTAACAGGTTTCTCCCTAAAGATTCCCCACTCAAAGATGCATGGTAGGCAACTATGGCAGCCACGTAGACCTTCAGAGTGGAGGGCGATAACCCTGGGGAGAACCAACCCTGCATGAACTCCAGCACTGTACCAACCGGGCTGTTAACGGGGTCCCACTGGTGATCTCCACACCATGAAGTGAAGACTCTCCACTTCAGGGCATACAGTTTCCTCATGGAGGGACCTCTGAAGTGAAGTATGGTCTCAACAACCTCAATTGAGAGACCCCCTCAAAGACCAAACCCACAGTTTCCACAGTTCCAAGTGGAGGTGAAGGATCAAGCCCCATGTCTGGGACAGAAGATCCCTCCTGACCGAAATCTTCCTAAGAGAGCCGTTGAGAAGGGACACAAGATCAAACAACCAACCAAACTCGGGCCGGCCAGAGCAAAGCTATCTGTTTTGTAATCCTGGCGGATTCTCTCCAGAACCCGGGAGCAGAGCGATTTCGGAAAAGGCATACAGATGCAGCCTCAGCCATGTCTGCACCATGGCATCAAGCCCCAGTATATCTGGATGTGTAAGGGAGTACCAGAACAGACAGTGTGTCGTTTCTTGAGATGCAAATAAGTCCATTTGCCTGGCTGAATTCCCTCTAAATCAACTCTACCACCTCGGGTGGAGTCTCCATTCTCCGGGCCTCAGCCCCTGCCTTGACATGATGTCTGCTCCCTGATTTTGATACCCAGGGTTATACACTGCTCTGAGAGAAAGCAGCTTTCCCTGAGCCCAAGGGAGGATCTAGTATGCCAGTTTGTAAAGTGGGTGCAACCGCAGTTCCGGAGTTCAGCTTTAACCTTAATTATTTCATGTGGACGAGGATGACATCTTGATGCTGAACTGCCATATGCTCTGTATGAGCCAGAATCAACCAACCGTCTATGTAGTTTAATGCGTGAATGCTCTGGAGTCGCAGAGCTGCATCCACACATTTCGTGAAAGTGCGGGGTGATAAGGCTAGGCCGAAAGAAGAACCCGATACTTAGATAGCTATCATGTGCAGGCATGTACTGGCCTGCCCTGCCCATTATAAGCTTTACCCACCAAGGCCGAAGTTGTTATACATGGCCTGGTTTACAATGTTGGGGCCTTGAGGGATGATGCTGTATGAGGAGACAGATAGCTTGCATACATCTGCTCCACCCTGAGCATCATGCCATACACGTGTTCTAGAATAGTTTGTAACTTGGAGGCCGAAGACAGGATGACACAACACCTCTGTATGGGAAAAATGCAGGCCCCTGCGTGGAGGTTGTATTTATGTGGGGCAAAAAACTTTCGTCCAGCTTGCTTCTCGGATGAACGTCCTGCCTCTCAGTCAGCCAGTCGATTTTTAATTTGGACATAGCACAAGTCACAACCTCCACCAGCCCCTTATAATCAAGAGAGTGAGGTGGCAAGTCCTTACTCCGTGCTTTGATTCTTAGCACATCCACCTCCTTTGAGCTGAATAACTGAAGCACTGGGCCCTCACTCGGGGCAAAAGAAACCACAAAGCATGCTTCCGATCTAGTGGGTGTGGACAGAGAAAAGGCAGAGCCCATCTCCAACCCCTCCTTTCCCTTGGCAGAAGCCTGGAACACAGGGAACGTGAGCCTGGGCATTCTTCTCAAAGAGCGTCCGACATGAGCAAAGCGTCCTCAGCAGCAGACACTCCCAGTGAGCACTAAAAAGCTGACTGTGCTTAAGAGCTGACTGTGCATGCTCCGCTTCCAAACAAACAATGAACAAATCATGTGTATCACCGCCCATAATGTAGCAGGGGCAGGGAGGTACACTTGTTTGCTCACCATTATTATAGATAATTGCGACAATACAACATCAATTAAGACACACAGTTTGAAACACAGAAACTGACATTGTTTGCTCTGGGCAGTATTTATAGATCTTCCTGGTCATGACTGTTTACACACGTCCTTCAAGAAGCAATCACACAGAAGCTTTCCCACTATTTCTGATACAGCATGAGTTTCCTTGAAAAGGAAGTTGTGTTGCTTCATATTTATGTGGAAACCAGGATGCATTTTTTTCATGATTCTTTGATGAATAGAAAGTTCAAAAGAACAGCATTTATTTGAAAAAGAAATCTTTTGTTACAAAAGATTTCTAACACTTTTGTCACTTTTGTCCAATGTAATGCTTTCTTGTTGAATAAAAGTATTGATTTAATTAATTTTGACCCACAATCCCCCCCCTCCCCCATTCCATCTTTTACAGTTTTCATTTAATTATCACATCATCTATATCTTAAAGTCACACATTGACAGTTCTTATTTGTCTGGAATATCACAGTATTTATTATAAATTATTTATCTGTCTACTTGTTTTTTATTCATGTGCCCTTATAATCTTTAATACATAAAAACATAAACTTTTTCTCCTCCTTGCAATGACATCTCTTTTCTTCTCTGATGGTGTGTGCATCAGCATGAGGGCGGGACAACAATCACATCACAATAGTGAAGAAAAGCAACAACAACAACAACAACTACAAAAAAAATCACATGTAGTGTATGCTACTCATAGCTACTCTACTCCTGTATGTACAATCTTAAAAATAAAGGTTCTTTATGACATTTATGGTTCAGTTAAGTACCATTAACATCCATGGAACTTTTCCACTGCACAAAAGTTTCTTTAGATTTTTTAAATTTTCTTCATACTAAGAAAAGTTTCTTTTAAGATCTGTTCTTTGGGGAAGTAAAATTGTTCTCCCCTTTTGAAACCTTTATTTTTAATTTAGTTAAACCACACATTATGGGGACAAAATGTCCTCACATATATGGCAATATCCCAACTCCTTGTCCTTGTGGGGACATTTTTGGTCCCCATGTGAAAGTTTTCTGTAATGGGTAGGTTTAGGGGTAGGGTTTGGGTAAGGGGAGAGAATATACAGTTTGTACAGTATAAAAATCATTATATGGATCATTATATAGAGATTAACTCTCTCTCTCTCTGTGTGTGTGTGTGTAATGTATGTGCAGTATGGCTCTTTGTGGACACTGGCGCTTGTGCTGTCCCAGAGTTTGGCTCAGAATCTTGGCATTCAGTGGGATACAACATCAATAAAAAGTACACACTCTTTCTCAGAATCTTGCTGACTTTACTTTGATACTGACATTTAAAATATTGAGCATTAACTGACTGTTTGTGTATATGTGTGTGTTCTGTTTATCAGATGATTGTGGGTGCATGAACCCGTGGCAGGGCTGTATCATGGAGGAAAATGGGTGAGTTACTTCACACAAAAATATTTTGTGATATATGACAAGTCTCCAAAGTCCAGATTGGGGGGAGGAATCATAGGTTGTGATAGGTAGTGATCATTTAGACAGCTATGTTTAGTTCTGACATCACTTTAACAGAAAACTCAGGAATGACCTCCGTGGTCACATCTAGAGAAGCAGAAGACTTGGGAATAACCTCCACTTCAATAAGAGTATGAGAGCAGTGTGCTGCCCAAACACACATTATGGCCACTGCGGTAACAGGGAGAGCAATCAGTAGGAGAGTTTTTTTTTGTGTGGATCTCTGGGATGATAGCTGGCATTGGGTTAAGCTCTGGGACAAGATCGGGCATTGGGCTGATCTCTGGGATGAGAGCGGGCACTGGAATTTGGTCAGGGGCTGGCCACTAGAGGACTAGTGCCATCTCTGTACTGTGCTCAGTGGCTGGAACCATCACTAGACTAAGCTCTGAGCTCTGTTCAGGGGTAAATCAGACACTTGGCTGTGGTCAGGGGCTGGAATTACAGACACTGGGCTGTGGTCAGGGGCTGGCCCTGTAGAGGACCGTTTCTTCTTCCTCTGCCTCCTTCTTTGGGCAGAGCTGGAGCTGGCTCCGCACTGATCTCTGGGGCTGGAACGGACTTGTTACTTTCCCTCATAGGAACAGACTGGGCAAGTTCTCTTACTGAAACAGACTGGTGAATTTCTCTCAGTGGAACAGACTCATGGCTGAATCCTGTAGTGGACTGAAGACTGGCAAATGATGATACACAGAAGACTGAATAAAACTAAGGACGGGACAGTTTGATGCACAGGTAAGTAATCCACAGGTAAGAGGTCAGGTAGAGGTTCAGTGTAGAACAATTGTTACCTATTGTTTGACTGCTTAAATGGAGTGGAGCTGATGAGAGAGAATGATGGCTGGTGTGGATGATTGTGAAGTGTATGCAGGTGTGAGCCAGGAGGAATTATGGGAAATGTACTTCGGAGGTGATTGGTGATGGTAAAGTTACTGGCCTGGTGACTGAGGATTGTGACAATAATATACATAAGCCCCTCCTTTCTGAGAGCCTGCTCTGCTCTGATTGGTCAGATGGCCCAGTCTGTTGTGATTGGTCTACTCTGCTCTGATTGGTCAGATGACCCAGTCTGTCGTGATTGGTTTACTCTGCTCTGGTCAACCGCTTACAGCGCGTGTCGGAAACCAAGCATCCATTAGCATATCTGAATTTCAGCTTTTCATCAGCACATGATACACAGTGATACAAACAGTAACAATGGCATCAGTTTTACAGTATCAATCTCAAGTGCATCAAAGTGGATTTGCATTGCAGAAAACAGCATCTTCTCATCATGTACAACACAATATATTGGTACAACATGTTGCTTTCCAGCTACAACTACAGTGTTTGAAGGTCAAAGTAGACATTGTTCTCAGGCAGCCAATGAACACCATAGGCTGGCTTTATGCAAATATGCAAAGGTATGTTACGGAAGTGAGACTGGAATTACTGACGACTCGTTTCAGCAGTTCAGAATCGATTCTTTCATTTAAAAGGCCATAACTGTATTTGTTGTGCACTTTGACTTTAAACATTTAACTCTTTCACATTCACACACAGCAATATCACACACTGCATGAAAAGTAATATTTGAAAAAGCATAATAGGGGCACTTTAAGACATATGCAAATTAATATCAGCTCAACTGTTACCACACACATGCACACAATCTAAAAAAACACACACTTATTATTATTGTATTTATACTATATGCAATTATTTCCTTTTTATTTAATAAATGTTTTCAAATAACATGCATCTCACTGGGTCTGTCAGAGGAGTAAACTGTTGCAATATGTGTCATTTGCATGACAGAACAGAAATTTGTCCTCCATTTGTCTTTCTACTCAGGGTTCAGACCCCGCGGATTTTCTCTAAGTGCAGTATCGCTGGTTATAAAGAGTTCCTGTTAAAGGGAGGGGGATCCTGCCTCTTTAACAAACCCACCAAGGTCAGATATCATAAACATCATCAGAATTTATCCAAAACTGATAAGAAACAGCCTGAGAAAGTATAAGGAGGAGACAGACGGTCCTAGCTTTCATTTAAATTGCCCTGGTCATCTGTGACATGCTGCCTTTGGAGCTTTATTAAATGCTTTGTTTATAATGAGATATTATTGTATAACAGTAAATGAATATCGGTTCTGCATATCGGTTATCGGGCACATAAACACACAAACTATTGGTATCGGTTCTAAAAAATCAATATCGGTCAATCACTATATGACTGTAACCCTTGTTCCCTGAGAAGGGAACGGGACACTGCATCTCTTTGCCTCACCTCTGTATGCCTGAGAGCAACTTGCTTCGGCCTATCAGATACTGACACTATTGTGTGCCGGCATCCCTTTGTAGCTTCCATGTACGCTGTCCCAAGCCACATCACTAGTTACGTCATGACGCAGCACCGATCAAGATTGAACTAGTTTCACACATGCTTCAGACACTTGCACGCAGAGAGCGTTCCCCAAAGTGTCGTCATACGATGCAGCATCAAGCTGCAGCGTAAAGGTTACAGTCGTAACCCAAGGCATTTTAATGGTACAAAGACAACTTATACGTCAAAAGATCAAGGCAAATTTGGTTTCTCATGTCCAGACACCTTTAACTGAATGTTCGCTTTATGTATTTATTGAAACACTTAAGTAGGTTTTAAGTACATCTTTATGTAATTTCATAATTACTTCTGTTGTCTTTGAAATATGGTTAAAGTTAATGCTGAATGTACTGACAAGCATTTATGATAAACTAAAATATACTTTAAAGTAATTTCTATTGAAACTTGTGTCATGCATTAAAATACATATTTTAATACATGACACAAATACACAAATATATTTGTAATTACACATTTGTAATTAAGTTGCAATTTAATACATTCAAAATATATTAACTTCAAATGTAATATCAAATAACACTATAACACTAATAATTGTTAAAATTATAATTTACAGTAGTATGTTAGTCAACACATGTCAAAAAGCATGACAAAAGTTATTAAAACATTTAAAATGTACTTCAAAGTAAACGTAATTTGACATTATTACAAAGTGCACTTTTGAGTGTACTTAAGTGTTTAAAGACATAGTAATGAAAGTGTACTGTCTTTAGTTTAAATGACTTTTATTTTGGTGGTCCACTTTAGATATTCTACTAGCTAGAAGTAGCTTTGCAACTACGTCAACTTATTCTACTTACCTGAACCCTAGCACCTAACCCTAACCAAACAATCTACTAACAGTGTACTAATACTCTAATTGTTAGTTGACTTGTAGTTGCAAAGTTACTTATAGGGTCTAACGTGGACCATCAAAATAAAGTATATAAAATAAAATAAATGTATCCCAGTTTTTTTAACTTTGAAGATTTGAAGTACATCACAAGTGTACATTCAATACAATTAAAGGGAAACAAAAATTATGAAAATTCTGCCATTATTTACTCATCCTCATGTTGTTTGCATGCATGTCCTGCAGCTGTTTGAAGAGACAGAGTGTGGAAATGGATTTGTAGAAGTGGGAGAGGAGTGTGACTGTGGACCAAGAGAAGTGAGTTTACATAAGCAGTGTTTCTCAACCCTGGTCTTAGAGGACCCCCAACACTACACATTGAAAGTCTCCTCTTTCTGACACACCAATTTCATGTCCTAGAGTTGCTTCTAATAACCTGATGAGTTGAATCAGGTGTGTTAAATAAGGGAGACATACAAAATGTGCAGAGTGGTGCATGGGTCCACAGGACCAGGACTGAAAACCGCATCTCTAGGCAGTACTCAAATGACTTCTGTATTTTACACATGAATATTATATAAGCAGTGTCACGGCAGTATTCAGCTGTGTATATGTGTGTCTTCTGTGTGTGTATGTGTGTCATAGGTGTGCATTAAAGAGTGCTGTAAAAAGTGTTCTCTGTCTAACGGTGCACACTGCAGTGACGGACCCTGCTGCAATAACACATGTCTGGTGAGAGTCAGTCATACAATAGTCATTTTTCATCTATTATGTATATTTTAATTATGTTTGTATTGGTTGATTTTACTATGTTAAATTCTTTAAGAAGCTTCTTTTCAAGGTGCTATATAAAACAAAGTTTATTATTATTATTATAGAAACACTCATACATATTCAGATCTGTCCATTTCATTTACTTATATGCTTAGCTGGGTGGTTAAAACATGTTAAAGGTGAAGTATGTCATTTTTTCAATGTTAAAATGCAAAAATATCCTATTCTAGCTTGATATGCAGAGACAACTTGTAAGTGAAGATTTAGTAAATTGCTTACCCAAAAAGTGCAAGCATTGTGGCGTTAGTGGTGTTAAAAGTGTTTGCTATGTGCCTTGTGAAAAAGAAGTACACTTTAGTATACTTTCACAGTGGGTCAGTCATAAACAAGAATGGAGGATCTAAATGCAGCAATATTATTTATTCATTAAAAAAAAAAAAAAAAATATATATATATATATATATATATATATATATATATATATATAATCCAAGACAACAACAAAATTAAACTAACATGTGACACATACTTTTAAACTGCGTTCCAAATTATTATGCAATTGACATATCAGTAAGATTTCAGTACAATAAACATTCAGATTTTTGTTTGTTTATTTATCCATGTCTTTTTAGATAACTGGTATCAATCTCAGACAAAATAATTTGCCAGGTCTATGGAAACTCTACTTAGAGGTTGTTCCACATTATTAAGCAAGTCACAGTTCTCATGCAATATGGGGAGGAAGAAAGATCTTTCTGAAGATGAAAAGCATGAAATGGTGCAATGTTGTGCAAAAGGCATGAAAACAACTAATATTGTGTGAAACTGAATGGAGATGATCAAATTATCATAAGACTTGTGAGTGATTTAGAGCACAGCAGAACTCGGTCAGATAAAGGCTTATTGATGAAAGTTCCTGTCCAAAAAATGTATTGTATTAAAAGGGCAGCTATAAAAAAGCCAGTGTTGAGCAGCAAACAGGTATCTGAAGCTCCTGGTGTCTCTGGAGTCTCAAGAAGATCTCCATGCAGGCTGGCAGTTGTGCGTAAAGATGCATTTCAGCCATCACTAACCAAACTTAACAAAGAGAAACATTTACAGCTTTTCATCTTCAGAAAGATCTTTCTTCCTCCCCATGTGGGACTTGCTTAATAATGTGGAACAACCTCTAAGTAGGGTTTCCATAGATCTGGCAAATTATTTTGTCTGAGATTGATACCAGTTATCTAAAAAGACATGGATAAATAAACAAACAAACATTTTCTTAGAAAAACTAAAATCTGAATGATTATTCTACTGAAATCTTACTGATATGTCACTTGCATAATAATTTGGAACGCAGTGTAAAAACAGTACTTATTATAGAAATAATATACTTTAAAATGATATACTGAATGTGATGTTTTCTAATACTTAATTTATTTAACTTGCATGTTAATTACAATTAAATAAAAATGTATTATATTTATATTAACCCTCTGGTGTTGTTCATTCGGGGGTCACACTTGTGTTGTTTGCAGTTTAAAGTGACTGAACACCTGAAATGTAACTTTTTTTTTCTCAGTAAAATCAATGTAATATATTTTTGTTCAAATTTGTTAATTTTTGAGAGAATTTCATTGTACTTATGCAACTATGATAATCTTTACCATTGAAAATTAATACATTTAACATTAATTTTAAGTGATATCGAATAAAATTATTGCACATCAAAGTAAGTGTACTTCTTTAAAACATGACAAAAGATTCTTAAACACAATGATTAAAAAAATGTACTAGTGTACTAGTATGTACTAGCTCTTCACAAGGGGTCTGAGAGCTCTCTCTCTTTCTCTCTGTCTCAGTTCTACCCGCGAGGTTACACGTGCCGCTATGCAGTAAATGACTGTGATATTTCAGAGACGTGCTCAGGAGACTCAGGGCAGGTCAGTGACATATCAGTATACACATACAGTATAATGGTCTGATTATTCATGTTTTTATTGAACCTTTCTTTGTGTGTCTGTGTGTGTCTGTCCAGTGCCCTCCAAATCTACACAAGCAGGACGGTTACTTCTGCTCTCTCAACCAGGTACACACACCACAAACTGTTACTCTACTCAGACATGGTTTAGTTATTTATTAGGGGTTGGCCAGTAAGTTTTATGGTCAATGACAGTATCTAGAAAGCAGGGTGAGCAACGACCAATCTGGACAGACTAAATTTGTCATGATCTTAAAGAGCTTCTGATGTAAAAGCTTATGTTTTAATGCAAGAAATTAGCTTTGTAGACAAATATACTGAATTGTGCATAGATTTACATTTATTTACAAAACTTATTTCCATGTAACCAGGTTTTTTTTATTATTAGGGCCCGAGCACCGATGGTGTGAGGACCCTATTGGAATTGCTCAGCCAATTATTCTTCTTCTCCAAAATGAATCGCATTTTTGAGGGCCTAAACGTTCTCAAAAACTCATGAAACTTTGCACACGCGTCAGAAGTGGTGAAAATTTACATCTGATATGGGTTTCAGAATTAGGTGTGGCAAAATGGCTCGATAGCGCCACCTACAAAATTTCAATTAAGCGCCCTTCGTGCTACATTTCACGTACAGTTATGAAATTCGGTAGACAGATGTAACAGCCCAATACCTACAAAAAAGCCCCTGGGTGCAAAGTTTGTAAAACCAACAGGAAGTGAGATATTTTTAATTTTCTCTACAAAATTTGTGCAGTTTTTGCCATTTCCAGACGTTGTACTTTAACGAACTCCTCCTAGAGCTTTAATCAGATCAACATCATATTTGGTCAGTCTAATCTAAAGGCCTTTGCGATGTTAAATTGCGAAGATCTAGAGTTTTCGCTGAAGGGCGTGTCCGTGGCGGCCTGGCAAAGTTCAATGTTTCGCCATGAAACAGGAAGTTGTTGTTACTCGGGCATACAATGTCTGATCTGCCCCAAACTTCACATGTTTTATTAGAGTCCTGACCTGAAGACATCTCTATGGCAATATTCAGTTACAGTCATAGCGCCACCTGGGGGCAACAGGAAATTACATGTTTTACACTGTGATTAACTCCTCATAGAGATTTAATCAGATCATTGTCATTTTTGGTCAGTCTAATCTTAAGACCTTAGCGATGATAAATATCAAAGATCTTGAGTTTTCGTTGAAGGGCGTGTCCGTGGCGGACTGACAAAGTCTGATGTTTCGCCATGAAAGATGAAGCTGTTGTAGCTCAGGCATACTATGTCTGATCTGCCCCAAACTTCACATGAGTGATAAAAGTCCTGGCCTAAAGACATCTATATGACAATATTCAGTTAGCTATAGCGCCACCTGTTGGCAGCAGGAAGTGTGGCACTTTTACATGATTTTGCCACAATTCTCCTGTATTTACTCGCTTACATGCATGTCGCCCACTGTTCGCTGTTTTCCTGAGGCCAACGGGTGGCGGTGAGCCCGGGTGCGAGGGCCCTTTCATCGCTGCTTGCAACTTTAATTATTATTATTATTATTATTGCATAATACACATTTTCCACTTTTGTAATTTCATAGCTTTTATTGCTTATTTTATTACAATTCTGTTGGTAATATTATAGGTAGAAATGTATAATATGGATAAGTTAATGAATGAAATGTAAATAAAATAAATGTAATGTTAGTAAAAAAAAAAACAATTAAAAACAAATATAATGGTAGTGAATTGCATTCATTAAATTGAAAGTTAGGCTAAATAAAATATTTTAACAAAATATTTACAAATATTAAAAATTGTGCATTAGTCATTGGCAAGAGTTGGCATATTTGAGCAGAGCAGGCACTGATATCAGTCGATACTAATCATCAGTATTCAGCTGATTGATCTGCCTGATCGATGTATGTTGGTCTTTTACTATTGATTAGTGAGATGAACTGTGATGTTTTTGCAGGGTCGCTGCTACGCTGGAGAGTGCAAGACGAGAGACAGTCAGTGTAAATATGTTTGGGGTCCAAGTGAGTGACCATTTCCTGTCATCATAAACAGACAATCAGAAGACTTAAACCCAGCACTCTGCTCCCCTATGAAATCTGATGGCTCTGTGTGGCCTGCATAGCCAGCAATGACATTTCCTCTCTCAAGATCCATTAATGTACTAAAAACATATTTAAATCAGTTCATGTGAGTACAGTGGTTCAATATTAATATTATAAAGCAATGAGAATATTTTGGTGCGGCAAAAAAACAAAATAACAACTTATTTAGTGATGGCCGATTTCAAAACACTGCTTCAGGAAGCTTCGGAGCGTTATGAATCAGTGTGTCGAATCAGCTGTTCAGAGCGCCAAAGTCACGTGATTTCAGCCGTTTGGCAGTATTATATATAACTATAAGCTACGATATAGCTTTATGATGAAATTTCAAAAGGCTATGATTTCATTGAATAAAAATTAGCGCTGCACATTACAAAGTCAGGCGCTGCATTGCTTTGTGTACAGACGTGTATTTCCAAAAGCTCCACCTGCTGGCAGAGAATGCATTTGCATTTTCATTTGCAATTTTTACGTAGCAAACACACAGTTGTAAATGTGAACCGGTGGATCGACAAGAAGCTAATGCTAATACATTTTAAAAATCTAAATAATTAAGACACTAAGATATATTTATATGTTATTAAATTAATATAATATGTGAAACTTTTGACTCATTCCTTTTAAAAATGGTTTAAATGTTGAAATGTGAAGTTTATCATTTTATATAATAAAATATATTTTTTTGTGAACATGTATAAGAACTGTAATTCATGGTTTTTATGGTTATATTAGATTATGGTAGTATAGATGCTGTATTCCTAGTGAGTTTTTGAGGGTTCACCTATAGACATATACATTGTACCATGACAACTTAGTATTAAGATAGAACACTTGTTGGTCAGTCCCATTTTTTTGTATTTTGTAATCTGTAACAAAATCCTTCCAGATAAACTCAGTGGCCAAATTTATAATTCGTCTGGTAGTCTACCTGTTACATCAACTAATAGGGTTAGCCTACAAGATTAGCAGTCCGCTGGATTACATGGGTGTCATACAGAGTTGTGGCAGCAGCGGAGGTGGTGTGGGATGGAGTAAAATTCCCGGACTGAATTATCTCAGTCTGCCACTGTCCTCACCCAAGCACAAAACAAAAGGTGTCAAAAACCTGCGACACGGAGGCACACATTTCCTGAGATGCTTGCTTGAGCTTTCCATTCCATTTCCATGCAATTATAAACAAAACTGAAGACAAAAAAAGATGATGATGTGTATTACAGCTGTCCTCTTATACTCACAGCTGCTCCACTAGTGACGTCACTGACTGTCGTTGGCCAATGAAAATAGTGTGTTTGTCACACGTGCTTCAGACACCGGTCATGCTGATAGTGTCAATCCAAGACGCAGTATTTAAGTTTCACTTCGAAAGGGAACTACTTGCTCTATAAACCAGTGCATTTATGAATGTGACAATAAAATAATATAATAAATACTACTTCACAATATCACACTGGGCTGATGTACAGCCACTGTAAGCGAATGACACTGGAAGCCTTGACACAATCAAGTTACAAATGGCCACGCTGGTCTTACGTTAAAAATAAGTTGAATACTATAGAGTAGATCTACATACAGACAACTTCTGTTAGTCAAAGTTAATATATCCTGAATTTTATTTTATTCCCCTCTCGTTTCTCTCCTTTCACTCTTTTTCTTTCTGTTTTCATACAGATGCTGCGAGTTCTGAGAAGTTCTGTTATGAGAAGCTGAACACGGAGGGCTCAGAGAAGGGCAACTGTGGTCAAGATGGAGAGAAATGGATCCAGTGCAGTAAGCAGTGAGTTATAAACCATGCAAAACTTGCCACTGCAATATAGAGCATTCTGGGTGGATGCTTACTGGCCAGAGACTGAAGATCCCACCTCTCTCTGTGATGTCCTGGTCTAGATATGGCTTGGGTGCCAACTGTGCACCTAGCAATTAGTTAACCTATAATTTTTTTACACAGATATAAGCAGATTTATTTCTCTGTTACAAACTAGGAAGAATTTTTTATCCTCTGAAGAATAAAATCATTACAATTGATCTACAGCTTTAGACAGTCTTTAGAGAGCAGAATGAAATGGTATTATTATCAAATGTATGTGTTGAAATGATTGTGGTAAATACATTTACTTCATATTTATGGTTGACATTTCTACTTTGGAACATCTTTTTTTATTTTTATTTTTTTTAACGTACATTACCCCCAAAAGGTTACTTACACAACTTTTGAACAGTAATGTACTATAATCGTTTTAGTAGTAATAGTAATTTTAGTAATTTAGTTGTCTGTCCACTGCAGTGCATATATGTATATCAAATATATTAGTTAATAAACTACACAATTCCTAAAATCATAATGTAAGAAATAGAGACAAGAACCACCCATACCCCTTTTCCACCAGCACGAACCGGGTGCTAGTTCAGAGCTAGTGCTAGTGCAGAGTTGGTTCAACTGACGAGCCTTCTAAGAACCGGTTTGCCTTTCCACAGGCTAGAGAGCAGCACAGAGCCAGGTCTTACGTCACTGAATACGCCTCATATTTCACAGCAAAGCTAGGGCCACAGCACCAAACACAAACACACTTGTTCGAGATGCATGGGCTTCGGCGCATGACATTAAAGCACCGCGAGAACAATCCGGGTGTGCCTCATATGTTCTGAAAAGTGAAGCTGCGGGCTCTTTGATCACCCCCGGGTGGCTGGATGCAGTACAGGTCATAAACCCCGCCCTCTCCATTCAAAAGAATAAGACTTGAGTCAAAACATAAAAATAAATTATGCTTCAAATAAAATTTTCTGAAAAATGGTTTTGGTCATTTAAGGTAGTTGTTATCACGCTGATATATATTCAATTGTTCGTTTTTGTGAAAGTTTTATTTTAGCTAGCAATTTGGTGCTATAGAAACGGGGCGTGTCATCGTGATTCACAGTTGATTGACAGCTTCTCTGAGGACTGTCGGGGCTTCGAGAGGAGATTGAATATATAAAACTAACTATTAATTTTCGATTTCTGTGTTATTTCACACCAACAAATTGAGCTGTTCAGCAGTAAACTGTACTAACTGACCTACAGGATCTGACGGATATCTGAGCTTTTCTCGTTAACGTTAATTGTGGGCGTAATAAGCTAATTAATAAATGTTATTAGTTAAGATAACACACCTAATGTTAACCATGACGGGAAAAAGCAGGTGATCGTTATCTGGCAGTTACTAATTATTTTTATTGTGTATAATTTATATAGCCTATTTAAAATACATCAATGATGACGCAGTCGTCTGGGTGGAAGTTTGATACCGTGACTCCGTGGCTGCGTCTGAAAACCAAGGTAGCTGTCTTGCTGCCTCGCTGTCTTATAAGAGAATGACTTGTACGGCAGCGTTTGCATGAAGGCAACTCACGAAATTGATTTCGGACAGACTTCTGAGGCAGCGTAACAGTTTAATGATCTTCAGCAATATAGTGCGAGCTTTGGTGAGAACTAAACAAATATTTAATTACTAAAGTAGTAATTTCTCGATAGAAATGATATCAAAATTGAAATATGTTGGTCAAAATCATACATTTATACACAAACTGAGTAGCAAACGTAACTTTTAGACGCCATCTTTGTTTTTCTAGCTCAACTGTCACAGAATGGAAAGCACAGCATTGTGGGATGTCAAAGGCAGCTAAAGATACATGCTTCCTTCAAAAATCGATTAGATGAAGGTATCTCATGAGACAGGAAGTGAAGCTAACATTGGATTTGGACGTGCCTTACTACCTTGAAATGTTTCCTCAGAAGGCAGCATTTTCCAGTTTTCAGACGCAGCCCGTGAAACAATTGGTTTGTACGAGAAACCGAACAGACAGAGCGCGATCAGACCTCACTAACCAAGTGCTGAACGCAGTTGGACATAGTGGTGTATTAGAGGTAAAAAATGATATAAATACTGTTCAGTTTCTCGCACAAACCGATTGTTTCGTGTCTTAGGACATCAATGTGTCGTCACGAGCCGCAGGGTTTAATTTGGATTTGTCTATGCATATTTTTTGACTCTTATAAATTGTTACCATTCACAAGCTTTATACCACTGACAGACGGCAGCGGTTGGAGTCAAAAATCATCATTTGTGTTCTACTGAAGAAATAAAGTCACCTACATCTTAGATGCCCTGGGGATAAGCAGATAAACATCAAATTTTCATTTTTGGGTTAACTATCCCTTTAAGACATGTTAAACTGCACCCCAAAAACATAATCAAGCCTAGAAAAAAAACACTGAACCACCCCTTTAGAAACCTAATAAGTATTTCCTGCCTTTTTGTTTCTCTGCACACTCTAAAATACTTTTAACACTTCCCTCTACCCGTCCTAAACTCTGTAACTGGGTCATCATTTCTTGTCTTTCTTGAATAAACCTCCCACAAGATATTAAAACATGCTCAACCGTCTCATACTCCTGACATTGTAGTGGTTGTTACTTCTAGCCCAGCAATGTTTTAGTGCTACTTACGAACCACTTTTCCTGGTTCGGAGCTGGTGTTTTGTGTGTCAAAAGACAAAGAACTGATTTGAAACTAGGCTCTGGCTCCGAAGCAGCACTTAAACTGCCTTGGTGGAAAAGGGGTATCGGTCAGTAAAAATTTGGGCACAGTGTAATATGAATAAACTTCTAATATGAAGGAATTTTCCAAATTAATATTTTGAAATACGCATTGCATTAAAGAAAATGTCTATAAACTTAAAGGACAATGTTCTGGTAATGCCAAAAACATTACCAGTACCATTTCATTTTTCTCAGACCCTCTAGCACCCTCTTGTGGCCCCCAGACACCTGTTTGAAACACATCATAATTCTTAAAACAACCTGCTCCTATTTTTCATACACATATTTACATACGTTAAATCAAGACACAACATAATCATTCAGCTTCAGTTCTGTGAGTTTATTATGGCATTGGATATTAATGTGCTTTGTAAACTTGTAAACTTTTATAAACTTTGTAAACTTGCATGTGCTATTGGTGTGAATTTTTTTAAATATTTGAGTACAGTAGTGTCACTGTGATCTCTGTATTTGCAGTGATGTGTTTTGCGGGTATCTGTTGTGCACTAACACTGGCCGAATCCCACGGATTGGAATTATGAAAGGAGAAGTCACTCCCACAAACTTCAACCATCAGGGCAGACTGATCGACTGCAGGTGAGAAGCACAGAGGCAAATGTATGATCAATAAGTTTAAAACGTGTATGTTAATCAGCATCATTTCAGTAGCAACCAATTACAATACATCACAGTCGTTAATACTGAGATTATGCTGCCAATATCAGAATGCTCTGACCTGAACACACACACACACTGTGTTCTCAGTGGTGGTCACGTCTTGCTGGATGATCAGACTGATCATGGTTATGTGGAGGATGGAACTCCATGTGGTCCGTCAATGATGTGTCTGGACAGGAAGTGTCTCCCTATTCAGTATCTGAACCTGAGCTCCTGTCCCACCGGACCCAATGGACACATCTGTTCCAGTCATGGGGTGAGAACATTCCTGACTGCACACACTGAATGCATGCCATGTTGAGGTTTACTCAGTCATTCTGTGCGGGATGTAAATTTTTCAAAATCCATGTCTCATTATAATTAGAAAGTAATACTTTCAGTAATACTTAGACATAATTAATGTGATTTGTTTTTTATGCATTGTTTTGGTTATTTTAAATGTAAAAAGGTGTGCAATAATGAGGCGTCATGTACATGTGACACAACGTGGGCGGGGACAGACTGTAGCATGCCTGACCCTCCAAAAATACCGGCCCCTTCTGAAGATGAGGAACCCAAGGGTTTGTTGCTTTGCTCTTACACAAACACATAGTCATAGGCTTACACATATAAAGAGCTCATTCATAAAACACCAACAGAAAGGATTTCAGTTTAAAGCATTTTAAATTTTAAAAAATAAAATTTTGTGATCGACTTACACAGAAATGCGTTATTTTTGCACCTCATGAATGAGGCTCAGAACTTTAGAAATTTGAGGGCCAGTTAGATTTTTCCATCACACTTTAGTTTAGGGTCCAATTCTTACAATTAACCATGACTTTTCCCTCAATAAATTTCTAATTCCTGCTTATTAATAGTTAGTAAGGTAGTTGTTAAGTTCAGGTATTGTGTAGGATTAAGGGATGTAGAATATGATCATGCAGAATAAGGCATTAATATCTGCTTTATAAGAACTAATAAACAGCCAATATCCTAGTAATATGCAGACTCTAAACTAGTGTTAAAAAAAAAAAATCAAGATTATTTGAATAGAAAGTTCAAAAGAACAGCATTAGTTTGAAATAGAAATAATGTAAAACTCTTTACTGTCCCTTTGAATTAATTTGGAAAAAATCCTACTGACCCCAAACTTTTGAACAGTAATCGTTTTAGTAGTAATAGTAATTTTAGTAATTTAGTTGTGTGTCCACTGCATCGCATATATTTTAATATGTATATATTAGTTAATACACAACAAATTCCTAAAATCATAATGTAAGAAACAGAGACAAGCACCACCCAGTGGACAGGAAAGAATAAATCAGAGAGAGGGAAACTTCACTCTAAGAAAATTCAGTAAAAAATTGGGCACAGCGTAATATGAATAAACTGTTAATATGAAGGAATTTTCCAAATTAATATTTTGAATTACACGTTTCATTAAAGAAAATGTCTGTAAACTTAAAGGATAATATTCTGGCAGTGCCAAAATTATTACCAGTACCTTTTCTGTTTTTCTTCATTTTTTTCCTACAGTGAGGCAGGTACAGGGTATACTGTACTACCTTTCAGAGATTTATATTTATATTATTTATATTAGATTTATATTTCAAATAAATGAAATTTCTATTCATCAAAGAATCCTGAAAAAAAAGTAAAACGAAAATTACAAAAAAAAAAAAAAATCAGCTTTGCCATCACAAGAATAAATGACATTTAAAATTATATTCAAATAGAAAATAATTATTTTAAATTGTAATATTATTTCACAATATTACTGTTTTACTGTATTTTTGATCAAATAAATGCAGCCTTGGTGAGCAGAAGAGACTTCTTTCAAAAACATTTAAAATCTTTTAAACAATGATCAACATGGAATGAATAAACATAAACAGGAAGTCCAAAAGGTAAAAAAGCAAACAGTAAGTAGCCACCTAATTAGGTAGTTAGGTGAGAAAAAGAAAGAAAAACACAGTTTGATCCTTTGTCATCACATGCAGTGTTATTAGGTTTGACCAGAAGAATTGAAATAACAAACAGCAAGCATTGCATAAAAATGCTGGATCTTTTGAAAACACCATCTGTTTTGCTGGAAGAGATACTTAGAGTTCTAGCGAATCAAAGCTCATGTCCCGTCTAACCGCACTTGCCCAAACAGGTCCTAGTGCCACCAATCTCATCATAGGGTCCATCGCAGGGGCCATCCTGGTGGCAGCTATAGTCCTGGGTGGGACTGGCTGGGGGTTTAAGTAAGCACCAGTCTGCATGTCTCTACGCTCTAGGCAACACTATACCTGAAGCTTACACTTACACACGGTTTGGCTTTCTGCTGCAGACACTGTACCAGGAGAGAAACGCTCTGCAGATGCAGCTGACTGAGAGCCAGAGCAAATTATGCAGAACTCTGAGCATTAAAACCTGGTTTAAATTTCACTGCAGCAGAAACTCAAACCAGCTTGTAGGGCCCAGCTGAAATCATGACCTGCATGTTAAAATGACACACAACTTCAGTTGTCATTCACCATCCACAAGCCTCACGAACTGGCATTCACAGCACAAGCTAGGGGGGCTGAATCTTGATGTGGGGATTAGAGAGTTTAGAATCAGCTGAAACTTTCTGACAATAATTTAGTGAATTGTAATAGATGTTCAATGCAATTAAACGTACAATGAAATTCAGCTATAGTATTGTACTGCTGAAATCTTTTTAGACTTTTTAGACCCATCTTGCACAACTGGTTATACAACACATACCACATTAGCAACTGTTTCTACGGTGCTCCATGCATAACCCGTCCGCCATATTGAAACAGTCAAAGCCAGTCCATAATCTTTAGCAACTGATTTTCACTGGACTTAGTGAATCATTCATAGGGCTGGGTATCGTTCAGAAATTTTCGATACCGATACCTTGACTTCAATACCAATACCTAAACAATACCTTTTTTGATACGTTACAAAAACTGGTTACATGTTTACACATATGAAATCTGTTTTAACATGATGACATGACACATTAACTTTTTCAGTTTTCCAGGTTTTTTTTAACACACTTAAAAACTCATCTCCTTAGCCAGTGCACAAACAATAAACAAAAGCACAAAGGAGCAAAATGTAACTAACACCATACATCAGTGCAAATAGATTTAACAAAGTTAAAAGTTTTGAAAGGCTCACTGCTGCGCTCCTGACTGATATGTCCCCAGCAGTAGAAAATGTACGCTCTGACGGTGAGGAGGATGCTTGCACACAGAGATACCTTGTTGCCAAATCAGAAAGCAATGGCAGAGTGTGCTTCATGTCCCACCACCAGGTTACTGGACTCACTGAGGACAGCGTTGATGGAAGTGATCTGTAGTGATTTATCTCTGCCTGAATCTTCTCTGTAGTGGTCTCTGTTCTTACTTCAATTGCCATGTCCTCCAGAGCAAACAGTCCCTCAAGGGCAGAGAGCTTTGGCTTCTTCTGTGAACAAATGAGTAAAGAGATATAAAACACTATCGAGGTAAATGCAAACGAGGTAATTTTCTTCTGAAAATTAAATGGGGAAAAATAGGATGTCTTTATATTTTCTTATCAGTGTTGCTACTGCAGATGCTTCTTCATCAGATGAGCTGTCAGCTTGGTCATCTGCTCTCTCTTTCTCTCCCTGTTCCTTCTCCTGAGCCTGAGTCTATATTTAATAGAATATGAGGGCCATATATATTGATCTACAATTGAAGAGAAGTAGAAGATTACCAATAAGATTCAACACCTGTTCTTTGGAGGTATTTCTGATCAGCTCCTCCTCCACTCTGGTCCACACTTCATCTGACGCTTTTGACTTGAATCAGGGATCCAAGGCTGTGCCCTCCTCCAAGAACTGTCAACCTGCAAGGCAAAAACATAGTACCTGAATAATCCTAATGAAAACAAGTGAGACATCAAATAAATAGGATTACACCTGGTATCTTTTTGAGAGGTTATTCCAGATGGTGTTCTTGATGGTCTTTGTGAAGGATGAGTCAACATCATTAACTGTGAAGTGGTGCTGGAGTTTATTCAAGATTGGCAGAATCTGACCCAGCGTTGGGCTTCTTTCAGCAGAGACGCAGAGAGTTGAAGTGTAAAGTATCTTTAACACTTTTACAAACTCTTCTGCTTTTCTAAAGTCATCATCAGAAACTCTGTAGTCTGAAAAATATAATCAGTTTCATTAGCTGGACTATAGTTTTATGAGCATGATTCACACTGAAAATGGTATAAGCTAATGACAAAGTTCTTTACCTGTCCTTCTCCATTGATTTCTTAAGTCGAGGGTCCATGGAGGGGGCCTGGATGGCAGGGAACTGCTCCAGGAACAGGCTATTCCATGTCGTCCTCACATCCAGGATGACAGCATGTTCTGCAAGGCCTAGAGAGAGAGAGTAATTGGTCTCTGTGTGTGTGGTTGTCATTTGAGATGTTTTAATAAATGATTTAGCAAAGGATTTTTTCTAAACTATTTATTTGGCCAGAGTTTTGTACTAAGGTTGATCTATTTTGATTTAAGGGACAGGTTTAGCCAGACTGACACTGTCAGATATTGGTCTTGTGCAATGCACGTCCAGCCATCAGCAGTCACAGCCACATGCCTCACATCTTGTGACTCTTTCTTGATGTTTTCTTTTTCTACAGCATACCATGCAAGTATGAGGGTATTTGAGAGCTGGGGGACTGATATCTGGGGTTTAAGGCCCTTCTCCCTATAATTGACATCATCAGAACACAAAACATACAAATAGCATTGTTTTATCATTGTTGCTTACTATAAAATGTGTAAAAAACAAAACAAAAAAAACATCTAGGTTAAGAAATCACTTAAACACCTGGCCAACAACCTACAGCAACACCACTTACAGCTTACCTACACCATGGAGCCTCCACTGTAGAAAACGGCAGCAAACCTTTAACAATGAAGTTTTTGACTGCCCTGTGGCACTTATCTTGCTTTTCTCTTATCATTTTTCCTTTTTCTGCCAGTGTGAACGGATTGACACTTGATGGTCTCCTCATCATGCCAGGGTCGGGCAGAGCAGAGGCTATAACATTAATGTGAATAGGGGGGAAAAACAAGAAAGCTTAACTGTTAATGCAGCCAACCTTAAGGATAAGCACACATTAAAATTATCAGTATAGTTTATTTAATGCCATGTCAGTATCTGTGAATATCTTCATGGCAAAACAGAAAAAAATACAGCAATTAATATTATAAAAGATTTTTAACAACGATTTAACAGATAACTAGTTTACTGTAAGTTTCACTTGATCAGTTACTGACAACCTTAAAGCATTTTAGCATAGATTTAGCTAACTATCTATAGCAGTGGTTCCCAACCACATTCCTGGAGTACCCCCAACACTGCACATTTTCCATGTCTCCTTTGTCTGACACACCCATTTCTGGTCTTGGAGTCTCTGCTAATGAATTGATGACTTGATTCAGGTGTGCTTGATCAAGGAGACATGCAAAATGTGCAGTGTTGGGGGTACTCCAGGAATGTGGTTGGGAACCACTGATCTATAGCCATACATCCAAACAATATCTAATGTTACGTAGGTCTCAGTTTATGCCTTCACCTGCTATGGGAAATGAAGTTTTATGAAGTCGTGATTACAAGCTCATTGCATTCAAATTTTGATTTGAAAGGGCGTTCATGTCCAATTTTTTAACTAGGAAACTAGTATTTCTCATTTACAATAATTCCAAAAGCACGCAAAAGCATAGTCACCATGCACAGAAACGTTAACTAGTAAGTTACACAAACATGTACCATTACAAGTAAGTTAGACGATTTTGTTTGTTTGTTTACTAAACATTAATCTTACCTGTCAGAGTCCCACTCATAGCACTGCCTTTAGCGGTAGTTTTGGAGGAGTCATGTGGTGGGCATGTTGAAGGCTCTGTAGCTGGAGGGCAGGATGACTGCACCTGCTCGGTCTTTTTGCAATCAAAGACGGAGCAACTTTCTGCTCTTATGTTTATTTTGTACACTGTCAAGTGCTTCATCATATTTGTAGTAGTGGCGCTCTTGGCAGCTATTATCTTACCGTAAATACTGCATCGCACGCTGTTGGCATCAAGCCTGATGAAATCTAGCCACACTTTCGATCTTTGATTTTGCCACATCTATGGGGGTTGGGACACTTACACGCTTCACGTGAGCCACATGTCTGGGTGTGTCTAGGCGTAACCGGCGTTGACAAGTTAACCTCTTAGGTATCGGAATTTAGTACCGAACGACAAGACATGTTTCGATACTCGGTAGTACCGAGGCATCTCGGTTGGTACCTAAAAAGTATCGAACTCGGTACCCAGCCCTACATGCAAGAACCGAGACACCAGAGGAAAAGGTATGTGGCTAGCTGAGATGGTGGCCACATATACCTTTAGTGTAGATGGGGTCAAACCTGTTGACAAACATTCTTAAAGGAACTCCAGCACTGAACTGACCAGGCAGTTGACTGGGTCCAAGTAGTACTGCTCACATCATGATATGAAAAGTTGCCATTTCAGAGCATACCCCTTCCTGGTGGATGGGGCTCTGGAGCTTAAAATTGTCTCAACAACCTCAGTTGAGAGACCAGCCCTTCAGGGGCCAGATCCAAAGATTTTAGATCCCTGGCCTAGAGTGGTTGATTGTCCCTTGCACTTGAGATATAAGATCTTTCCGAACTGGAATGTCCCATGTAATGTTGTCCAAAATTGAGCCACTAAGAGAAAGTGGACTTCCCTGATTTCTAGATAATTTCTGTACCAATGAAGATGAAGGCCCCCCAAAGCCCACTGGCTAGGTTACCATCGAGAACCGCACCCCATCCTGTGGGAGACTGTTCAAGTCTTGTGACTGCAACACTCCCAAAGAGCCTGGCTCTTGTTCAGGAACCATAACTTATTCCAGAGTCATAGAGCACATAGCCCATGGCACGTGACCCTTGTAACCCTGAAGGGATGGTTCAGAGGATGAAATCCTCTGCTTTTGAGCCAGAACTAAAATGGTCTCATGTGCAGGAGGCCTAGTGGAATGATGTTGGCCGCTGCCACCATTACCTCTTTTGCACAAGCACAAACCGGGTGCTAGTTCAGAGCTAGTTCTATTGCCAGTTCAGAGTTGGTTCAACTGAAGAGCCTTAAAAGAACCGGTTTGCCTTTCCATGGGCTAGAGAGCCAGCACAGAGCCAGGTCTTATGTCACTGTATACATCTTATCTTTCTTTCACAGAAACGCTAGCATGGCATCACCAAACACAAACACACCAAGCTTGTTCGTGTTGCATCGGTGATCGGCGCATGACATCAAAGGACCACGAGAGTGATCCAAAAGCACAAGGAGTCGTGTGTTCTAGAAACACTCCCGCGGACACGCGGCACTCCGATGTCAGACGCTGATCAGTCTGCGCAGCTCCGATGCATCTCGAACAAGCCTTACATCAACAATGGCAGACGTTTCGTTACTGTTGATGCTCATGGCTTTGTGAACCTACATTGGCATTCAAACACGGCTCGCCATAATTTGTATAGACAGAGATTACAATCGAGCTGGTATTAGCTTGATTAGCTGCTATTTCAAAAATGGCGGTCTCAAGTTTCTTGTTGGTCACGGTAACCCCGCCCCCAGCCCCTGATGTAAGCGGTTGTTCCTTCTAGACCAGCAATGTTTTGGTGCTACTTACGAACCACTTTTCCTGGTTCAGAGCTGGTGCTTTGGGTGTCGAAAGACAAAGAACTGATTTGAAACTAGGCTCTGGCTCCGAACCAGCACTCAAACTGCCTTGGTGGAATAGGAGTACATGAAACCTAACAGGCTCTGAACTTGAAAAACTGAGAGCTCCTGACCTACCTTGATATCTTTCATAGCATTTAGAAACTATTCTACGCATGCAGGAAACAAGACATGCCTGTATCGTGTACAAGTCCTAAACCACCCCAAGGAAAGTGGTTCTCTGAGCTGGAGAAAGCACACTTTTCTGGGCGTTCAATCTCAACCCCTGACTTTTTCATGTGGGTGAGCACAACATCTCAATGTTGTGATTGAGCCAGAATCAGCCAATCGTCTATGTAGTTTACCACACGGATGCCCTGGAGTCTCAAAGGAGCCAGAGCACCATGCATGCACTTGGTGAATGTGTGAGGAATAGAGCCAGGCTGAAGGGAAGAACTCGATACTGGTATGCTTCACCCCCGAAAGCGAACCTGAGAAACTTCCTGTGTTCTGGCAGAATCTTGATGTGAAAATAGGCGTCCTTTAGATTTATTGTCACACACCAGTCCTCAAACTGGATTTGCAACACAACTAACTTTAGGGAAAGCATCTTGAACTTGTATGTCCGAAGAGTATGGTTCAGGCCCCTCAGATCTAGAATCGGATGCAACCCGTCCTTTTTGGGCACAATAAAAGAACCCCAAGTCCCTCTCTGGGAGGGAAACACTTCCCATGGCCCCTTTTGTCAAGATAGTCTGTAGTTCTTGTTTGATGAAAACTTTTCCTGACTTCTGACATACCAACTTAGCTACTACGTCATTGAATCAAGGTGGGCGGAAGGCAAACTGAATCCTGTAACCTTTCCTTACGATATTCAGAATAATAGTTCAATAGTTATATTTGAAATGTATATAATAGTAATAATTTAATAGTTAATAGTTTAAATTTATATTAAATGCAATTAGCTTAACTTTAGAGTGCTTTTTGACCCACTTAAGTAAATCTTAATATGTGATTTCATAATTATTGTCTTTGAAATATGGTTAGTGTACTGCTGAATGTACTGACAAGCATTTATGATAAACTAGAATGTACTTTAATGTCATTTCTATTAAAACTTGAATGTTGTGTATTTAAATATATTTGTAAATACACATTTGTAATAATTAGTACATTTAAAATTAACTTTAAATGTAATATCAAATAACACACTACAGTTACAATCAAGTACTTTACATGTTTTTTAGCATGTTAGTAAACATCAAAATGAGTACTTTAATGTAAAAGTTTTACTATTACAAAGAGCATTTTTTTAAAAGTGTACTAAAGTTTGTTAAGAGCGGTCATGAAAGTATACTCTTTTTAAGTACACTTAAGTGACTTATTTAAAAAAAAAAAAAAAAATGAAGATCATTACAAGTGCACATTTAATACAACCAAGTGTACTTATTTTTCAGGGAATGTGGTATTTTTGAAAATTCATTGGTTTTTAATGTGACTGAAGAGTATTGTCTGAAATTTTGATGTTCCAAGATGGCGGACACGTTGGTGTATCTGGAGCAGTCTAATGTGGTATCTAGGATAGATATCTATGCATACAAAGTTTCTACAATGAGCTTCATATTCACAACCAATTTTAAAGAGCTATTTCACCCAAAAATGAAAATCCTTTCATCATTTACTCACCCTCTTGTCCTTCCAAATGTATGACTTTCTTTCATCCATGGAATAAGATGAAATGTTTAGCAGAATGCCCAGAGTACTAGAGAGACAAAAATGAATTCATCCAGGTTTGGAGGGTTAGTAAATTATGACCGAATATTCATTTTTGAGTGCACTGTTCCTTTAAATGATGAAGTGTGTTGGTAAGTAATGGAGGAGTGTGGCGAGACATCATGATAACAATCTTTCAGCACTCACTCTAACTTACACTCTCTTTCAGTCTTGTGTAAACTCAAGAGGAAAGCAGGGTATCAGCCTTTGTGACATGACATGTGCTGTTCACTTCCTGTCTCCTTGTGGAGCTGCTGGCTGGCAAACCCACCTGGTACAGACAGCTCTCGCTGGCACTGGTCTGCATGACCACGTCCAGAAATGCTGGCATTTCACTCTCGCACACAATTACACCATTTGCATGGGGCTGTCCAGGAAATGCATCATTTTGGATGGGCGTTCACACTGACAGCAATTCACTACATTTGCTGGAGGTTGGCAAGTCACGGTACTGTTAGTAGATGTTTCTGCTCGACTGCGGTGTGCGTCAACTGTAGGTGGATCATGTTCGATTTACTCATTTTGATAGTAGGGTCAATGACATGGCACTCATTTTTTTATGATTTTTTATGATATCTAATGATTGTTTGTTTGTTTGTTTGTTTTTATTCAGCTCTTACGGTGTTTTTGGAAATTAAATTTACACATCAGTTCCTGAAAGTAAATTGCATCTGTTCAGCCAGGAATGCTACAGATGTGGTATTTTGATTGGATGTTATGTATTTACGGCATTGTGCCTATTAGAAATACATGATCGGTTTTAATTCGGTTATTTTAAAGTGGGGATTTTGTTCGCATACCCCCTCTGTCACCTCACACAGCCCCAGGGGTATGCGTACCCCAGTTTGGGAACCACTGCACTATACAATAAGGTCCCATTAATTAACATTATTATATTAGCCAATATATTAATAATGAATAGTTAAAAAAAATTAATTGTTAGCTCAAGTTAACTAATGTAGTTAAATAATGTTAAAAAATGAAATGTAAAGTCTCACTTTTACTTTTTACTGGATGGCTAGAGCACATGACATTTTAGAGTAATTCAATTTAAAACTAAAAAAAACTTGTACAACAATGTATAAAGGTTTCATTATATAGAATGAACATAGATACAAAGTGTAAATTTCTACTACATTTTTAAAAGGTTTTTTTCTTTATATTGGACACACTTATGTCACATCATTGTTTATGTCACCTCAAACTCCAACTGGTTGCTTGGTCCCTGCAATTTGCTGTCAGTGTAAACGCCCTCAAGACCGACACCACTTCAGTAGGTCACATGGGTGTGGTCTGTTCTTCTTAAAGCAGTGCATTTCCACCGAAATAGTCCATTGTCACTCTGTATGTCCTTGTCTGCTGACGTAAGGCTTGTTCTCTGTAGTGCACATTGTTCTGCTTCAGTTCCACAATGTGTAACAAATGTGTTTACAAATTCACTACATAAGCAACACATTTCAGTGACCATGTGCAGATACATAAAACTGCATACACTTAAACTGTAGAATTTGATTCTTCTTATTTGGATACTGTGGAGCTGAAACAGTCTTGGCTATGATACATTTCAATCTCAAAAGCAGCAGTGTTTTGTTTCCCAATAACTTTTTTCTTCTTTCCTCTTCTTCCAAACAACAAGAAACGTCAAACGGCGAGGATATGATCCAAATGCTTCTGCCATCTAGTGGACAGAAGGAACGCTCCAATCTCCAGAGCTTCTGTATTCTGGCATTAGTTATACTTGAAAATATTATACATAATAGTGATGAATTCAACCAACAATACCTTAGTTGTGTAGCTCCACCCCCTTTTATAAGCTCCACCCTTCTCTCTCAGAGCCAGTTTATTGATATATCCCCCTCTGCCCCAACAGCCAATCAGATAATTCTTACACTACAGAAGCATGACAACACAACAGCCTGGCCTTGGCACCTCTTTGAAGAGTTTGCATGGCTGATGCCCATATTCAGCAGAATACAGCATAACGACCTATGAAGAATATAAATGTTGTCAACACGATCTCAGACCCCCATCATTTCTCAATTGTTTATTTGACAGAAGTAATTGATAGCTGCATGGCTTAGCCTTAGAGAGACATTTTGAGTAGAATTATGGGATGGATTTGATTCTACATATAAATGGCCAGAGAGGAATAGTTCATACAAAAGTAAAAATTCTGTCATTATTTAGTCACCATCATGTTGTTCCAAAACTGTGTGACTTTCTTTCTTCAGTGGGGAACTAAAGAGGATGTCAAGCAGAATATATTGGCAACTCTTTGTATACTGTGAAAGTGAATGGCAATAAGCTCTAATAAGGTGAAAATAACACAGTGAATTTACCATAGTACACTCTGGCATAAGGCACAGCAGAACTACACAAACCAACCTTTATGTAGAAGACACCAGAACGGAGGGTTTAAATACACAGACCAAACGATGGAGCTAAACGAAACACAGGTGATCACAGTGGGTTGCACAGAAACAAATGGTCACACATTTAAACAGGGACAAGGAACACTAAAACTAAACCAAAACTGAACATAAACATGACAAATCCATTCCATTATTTTAATATAGTTCAATTGTGGGAACAAATTTTGTGGCCAAGATCTCTTGTTTCCACATGTCATGTGCAGGGCTCCACACAAAATAACTCAATTTTAGAAAAATCTTAAGGCTACATGATGACAGAATTTTCATTTTTTTGTGTGTGAATTATGCCTTTAAGATGAATAAAATAATTTATAACATAATTTTGCTCTTTCTAATTCATTACTTTTATTGTTTTTTATGTTTGTTTATTGCGGAGCATGTTTGGTGTCCATTTTTAAGGAATGTTCATGACTAAATTGTTACTTTTTTTTAACGAACATTAATATAAGTGAAAGTTGGTTTCATACTGTATAAATCCTGTTCATTTAATAGTGTGTGTATGTTGTAAGCTGTCTGATATTTGTCAGTCTTTTGCTCTGGTATGGGGCTGTGCAGCTAAATATAAGTGAACACATCTATAGATGCTGCACATCACCATCCACTCTGAATGAGGAGGTGATTCTAAGCCAAAGATCTAGGGTAAAAATGTAAGTTTAGGATGTAATACACAGTGATATTGTTTCCCCTGCTCGGGCGAGGTATTATTATGGTAACTGATCACCTGAAATACATGCAATAACCCTGATCAGTCCTTTAAATATACCTTGTTTCATCTGCTTAACGTAATTGCAATTGTACGCCCAATCTGTTGGTCCAGACATTGTTCAGACCTTATTATATGGCCTTTCTCGTCCGTCTCCCTCAGCTGTCAGTGCTGCTAACCCTACTGGAAATGATTGCTTTGCTGCATGAATTCTCTATAGTGGGCATATTACTCTGTAAGTATGAAGGACAAGTACCCAACCCCATATTATATACAGAGACTGTGCTGTGCTGTTTGTGCATGTCAGCTACATTTTATTTACTGTACTATGCAAAAGAATTTGCTGCACAAAGTGAAGGGTTAAAACATTGAGTATACCACATTGAAGTATCACAGTTGACTGTTTTTTAGCCATGATATGATAGTTATGCTGAGCTTCACATATCAGGAAAAATAACATATTTGTTGCTCATTATCCTTTAATAAAAAGGAATGAATGTATTTCCCTTTGTTAAAAAAAAAATCCCAGGTTTTTCACATTTGAGGTTTCTGCCTTTCAGGTGCGATTTTTGGACACTTGCCTTTTATACTTTCTCTGTTTTTCATCATCTCTGTTCATTAGCATAAATGTTCCTCATTCTATTTACCTGCTGCTGTTACTCTGAAGTATAGAGAAAGTCATTCAAATAAACAATAAAATCAACAGTATTTTGCACCTCTGCCTGTGGTTTCTTTGATCTCTATGCCTGTGTGATCTCTGATCTCTGCCTGTGTGTTTATTTAATCTGGGAACTTTTCCATGGTTTAAGATGGTGAGTTGTGAATAGTCCATCATTGGTTAATGATCTGGAGAGTGGAGTGCTCTATTTTTGAAGGTGTTTTATATTTTCGTTTCCTGAGTTGTTACAGCAGTAAGGAGCTTGGGTGCAGACCTAGCATCAGCAGCAAACACAACGCCTCCAATGCTTGGAACTGAACAGGGGGTTTGGAGGTAAACACATGGTTGCTTGTACGGTCCGGCCTTAGTGGGACTTAACCTCCTACTTTTTGTGGCCAAAACATCAGGGCTACTTCATCTGGGCTGTAAACTTAGTGGCACGCAGGGATTAAATAAGTATTTGATTGTGAAACAGTGTAAACTTTACAAAACATCATATACTTTATAAGGGACAGCAAACAGTTAACATGCATGTGTACACAATTGTATTATAGACTACAGTATGTATTACCAGTGGTGGATTTAGGCATGGGTGACAAGGGCAACCCATGGTGGCATGGAGTGCCCGAGCAAAAAAGGAAAAAGAAGAAATGCATGATATGGGTTTTACCACTCATTTGCTCATCATGTCAATGATGTCATGTCACCATATGGGTCATAAACCTGGTCGGGACTCTGAGTGTGCGACAAGAGAAGTACTCACTGTAGGACAAGAACATTATTCGCTATAGCGAACCTGCCTGTTATTTCTCCCTAGTCAATTCTTTAAATCTGATTGTTTTTAAAAGGTTCTAATTTCGAAGAAATTAAAGAGAACCAGTGTTTTCCTTGTTCAGCCCCATCAGCAGCTAATCAGGCCTCGCCAGCTCACCTCACCCCAGAGCCCTGCACATACCGCTTTAACGGTCCTGTCCATTTCTGACCTGGGAGCCAAGGTGGCGGACCCGATGTTGAAATCTGTGAGGTCAGCGCTGAAGATCTCCTGTTTTCTTGTGCAACACAATTATGAGTTATGTTCTATTCAAGCACACTTGTTCTGCACATATGACCCATGTTCCCTGTGTGTGAGGAGGACCGGCTCAAATGGGCAGAGGAGTGTCTGATGTCAAAAGCAGGATCCAGATTCCAGGACAATTGTATTTTCAAGGGCATGTGAAAATGTGTAAAGCATTTAATTTCACAGCATTACTGTTGTGTCTGTAAAAAATGCACAAACCCAAGTTTTGTTCTTTTTACATCAAGAAACTGAATGGCAATAAGGAAATGGAAATCTGAATCTTTGCAAGAAAGCAGTACTGAAGGTGTGTTCATATGCCTGTAAATTGTTTGTTATTTGTATTTAATTTCTTTTAACCATTCTTACTTAAAATGTTTTACTTATGTGTGAGCTTTCAGACTGTGCAGGATAGAAATCAGGGTAACAGTGAATAGATGAAGAGTCTTATTCAGGTAACCAAGTCCCAGTTTGAAAAAAAAAAAATTCTGCTCAAATTTACATTATTTTTGTTTTCATTGCAATAGACTCAAATGGATTGTAAAGCACATACAGCATCTGTATCACAGGATGATTGTGTGACTGTTAATTTTTCTTTTTTTTTTCTTCCCCTTCGTAGTTGTCATTTAAAGAATATTTGGTTGACAGCTTTAATATTTAATTAAAAAAACATGCTTTTTTTAAATGATATGCATAAACATTTTGAATCTAAAGTCATTTAATGCAAATTTTGCAGACACTTTATCTAAAGCAACTTATACTGCATTCAAGTATAACTGAATCTCTGTCTCTATAACAAAAAAAACAGCTATACAAATTTTGAAGGAGGGATCAACTGTATTACTTCACACAATACTCAGCTACATCAATAAAGAGCTTTTCCAAACCTGCTTGCTGATTAAGTTGTTTTTAATATGCAAACATAACATATGCAAAATCCACCTTCATCAATGACTCGATTCTTCAGAGATTTCCATTTACACCATACATGAATAACCCATAGTTGAACATACCTTCTCCAATTATATCAATACAAACAATGATCAAACACACACACACAAAAACAACAACAAGAATAGCAGAAATCAATAACCCAAAACAAGAGTCACAGAAAGTCTCAGTAAAAAGAGTACTTATACTTATGATAAAGTCCAGACGTATAATGTGGAAATGTCCCATATGCCTAGTACATCAGTCTCTTCTTCAAAGATAGCGCCTCCACATTATTCCCATAGCATGAGTTGATTAGTAAGGAAATGAAGCCCATAAACAAAAATCCTTCTACAAAAGAAAATATAAACATTCAGAAAAAAACACTCATAAAATGGTGTAGATGACAACCTCAATGAATAACTGTTACCCCAGAACTACTTTTAACATATACATGGATATAGTGGATATAATCAAACCTTACTTACAAGTGAGCAGCAAACAATTAAGTTTCCCAGCAAGGATGTTCTCTCAGGGCCAAGAAGGAACACAAAACACACCATGCTGTCCTCTATCTTACTCTACTACTTCCTCATTGTACAGTTCATGACACTGTTACACAAGATATATATTTTATTTAATGCATTCCCTGGAAATCTAACCCATGACCTTGTCATTGCTCTACTGTTTGCTACAGGAATGTCCAGTATACAATAATATAAATGTTGCATATAAATGTAAGCAAGAGGAGAATAAGATATGGAACCAGAATTATCAAAACATGATTACAAAGAATTAAGAATTTCCAATATATATGGTAGCAGTACAAAAAGTAGTTCCAAATGTAGGTTCAGGAAGAGCCTAAACATTCAGTCCTGTCAATCATCATTATGAGCATATATAAGCAGCAGTCACTTCGTCATCCCAGCAACAATTCTTCCAGCATCCCTCCTCCTCCCCATCCCTCCTCTTATTCTCCCTCTGTGCAGTACTGTTATAAGGGGGTTTAGCCCAGAGCTCGAGCAGAGCTTCGTTTAAGGACAGCAAGCCAAGTTTACTTTGCCATGCCAAGCCTAATTAACCATTAAGACTGAATGGGCATGCAAACTCGTGAAACATAAAAATCAGCATTGTTACTCGAAAAGATCCTCATGATTGTCATTAGTTTCAAGAAATGTATTCTATTTTTTCTAAAAGCGTTGTTGCAATATCCAGTGCCTGTCTGGCATTATTAAGGCTGAACTGCTTGTTTGGAATGTGAGAAAATTGGTGATGGTTCGGATACTGTTTTTTTTTTTGCCATCAACACCAAGTACAGCTGTGAGCTGTAATGGGACACCTGATGAGCAAGGCTAGTTATTGAGCAGTTGTTAGGATGCTGTCCACTTCTCCTGTACATTGCTGCTATCAGGGCCTTTTCCACAGCCCACTGATCAGGGAGCCCAATGAGGTCATGGACATTTTTTCATTGGCATTTGTCAAGCAGAAGCTCGGAACTAATTTCATGCCCATGTTTAAAATTTCTGAATGTGGTTTAGATGGACTGCAACAGGTAACTGTGTATTTTAGTAAAAGATGAGATGACAACAGCGGGTACAGTGGGTATAACAGGAAGTTCACGTTGGTTGATTGATTTATAGACTTCATGGTAAAGTTGCATGGAAAGTAATTAAGGCAAGAAGTTTCTCCAGGTAAAGGCAAAGAACAAAAAGCTCTGCCAATGAATTTGTATTTAAGTGAGCTTTTCCAACATGCAGCCAGAGCAGCTTAAGGAACTTTTAAATTATCTTGATTGTTTTTTTTTTGTTTTTGTTTATAGTTTTGTTTTGGAGACCTCAAGTACTCTGCAATGACCCACAGTTTTTTTGTTAATTTCCAGATGAGATTTCCTTGCTTACCATGCTCTTCTCTGTCAAAAGGAAGCAACTTTTTGTTTTGTTTTCCATCTTCACTAATTTCCAGGAACTGTATTTTTGTGATTTGTTTAAAAAAAAAAAAAAGTATTAGTCCGTTCTTCAGTCAAGGCATAGTAAATTTCCTTCATGTCATGATCTGTGACTGTATGTCCAGATATTTCAGATTTTTGAATCAGAAATGCAGAGCCATTTGTCACCGGTCAGGATAGATGGACAATCTGTCAGACGATACACCGAATTGAAGCCAAGTCCATATTTTCCAGTGGAAGAGCATGAATTAATAAAGATCTACTTGCTTAAAATTATGAAGAAAATGCAAATAGTCTGGATGGAAAAGAGAGTATAGTATGGACGCGCATGAATTAATAATGATCTATTAGCTCAAAATTATGCAGAAAATGCGAGTATGATGAATTAATGATCTATTTGCTCAAATTATGCAGAAAATGCGGGTATGGATGTGCATAAATGAATAAAGTTTATATCACTGCCTTTTATCTGCTTTAAAGCATTCTCAGATGGCCGGAAAACTGCGACATGAATGGCTGTGTGCATTGTTCTTTTTGCCAAGTTAAAAAAAAGGCAGATACAGTAAAAAGTGCTCAAAATGTGGCTTTTGTTAGGGCAGTGCGTCATATTTCAAGGACTTATGTCCATTTTAACAAGAAATTGCACTGGGAAACGGGCTAATTTCATAATGCCACGTTTAATGGTTCATGAAAAACATTGGTACGGTAAAAATGATGAAACTTTGTATTTTGTTAGGGCAGTAGGCCATATTTATATTGTCCCATATAAAAATACTGGAACTGTAAAATGTAGGCATATTAAATTTCGTATTTCACAAAATCAAACTGTCCTTTATTAAACCACTTTGTTGGATTTAACGCATCCTTACAGGTGGCAGAGAAATGCTTGTTTTTTTCATTCAGTTCTAACAGCGCTTATTGTGAGCAGAGCCATTGACATAAAGGACTTTAAATATAAAGGAAGGCACATAAAATAAATACAGCATTAAAAAAAATAAAGCAAGTAATCACCTGGATTCATAGACGAGCTGGTCTAAGAAAGCCAGATTTTGAGCAAATACAGGTTTATTAGTTCATGTGTATCCATACTCTCATTTTCTCTTTAATTTTCATGATCTTTATTAGTTCAGGTGCATCCACACTCTCACTTTCTTCATAGGCAGTGATGCACAAATTAAATGGGTTATAGTATACACAAAGCGGAAATTGTAACGCGTGCTTATGCAATACATTTCTCATGCGTACGCAAAACTCTGTCAATTTTTTACTTTTGCAAAGGTCCCTTTAGGGGCTCCATAAGAACTCCATGTAATGGAACTGTTTTTTCATACCTCCCAGTGAACATCTAAGAACTGCAGGTTTATAATTAATGTTAATGATGTATAATTAATTCTAAAATGAAGGTCATGGTAACACACTAGTAATGATGAAGTATTACCAAATCCTTCAGAAGGAATTACTAATTATTTAGATCAATATTCTAAAGTGAAAACACAGTAACTCTATAGTAACTACTGAAGTCATTGTAAACTTTTGAGGTTTTTGTAAAGTATTGGATAGTAATGATTAAAGTGTTACTACATAATTCTAAAGGAACTACTAATTATTTGGAAGAGTAATCTAAAGTGAAGATCATGGTTACCCACTAGTGTAATTTCTTAAGTGTTACCAAATCCATCAAAAGGAATAACTATACCAAACTTGTACAAAAATCTTAAAGGTTTACAATGTCAGTACAATGACAGTATTTACTAGAAAGTTATGTTTTTCTCTTTAGAATACTGATTCAAATAATTAGTAATTCCTTCTGAAGGATTTGGTAATACTTCAGTCATTACTAGTGGGTTACCATGACCTTCACTTTAGAATTAATTATACATTATGCATTATTCATGTTAAAGGTGCCCTAGAATCAAAATTTGAATTTACCTCAGCATAGTTGAATAACAAGAGTTGGGATCATTAATATGTATGACCCCAATATTTGCATATGCCAGCCCATGTTCAGGGCATTAGACAAGGAAAGGCAGTATTAATGTCTGGATCTGTGCACAGACAAGGTAAGCAAGCAAGAACAACAGCGAAAAATGGCAGATGAAGCGATAATAACTGATATGATCCATGATATCATGATATTTTAAGTGTAAATTGTCTTTCTAAATGTTTCGTTAGCATGTTGCTAATGTACTGTTAAATGTGGTTAAAGTTACCATTGTTTCTTACTGTATTCACGGAGACAAGAGCTGTCACTATTTTCATTATTAAACACTTGCAGTCTGTATAATTCATAAACACAACTTCATTCTTTATAAATCTCTCCAACAGTGTAGCATTAGCCGTTAGCCACGGAGCACAGCCTCAAACTCATTCAGATTCAGATGTAAACAATATAACAGTATACAATACTCACATAATCTGACGCATGCATGACGAACACTTTGTAAAGATCCATTTGAGGGTTATATTAGCTGTGTGAACTTTGTTAAGGCACTGTTTAAGGCAAGCACAAGCTCCGTGGGCGGAGGGCACGAGATTTAAAGGGCCAGCAGCATAAATCGGCACGTTTATAATGTTGCCCCAAAATAGGCAGTTAAAAAAATTAATAAAAAATAAAAAAAATCTATGGGGTATTTTGAGCTGAAACTTCACAGACACATTCAGGGGACACCTTAGAGTTATATTACATCTTTTAAAAACATGTTCTAGGGCACCTTTAAATATGAACCTGTAAATAGTAGTTCTCAGGGAGGTATGAAAAAAAAAACAGTAGTTACTGATTAGCTAATAGTGATCTACCTCATTCAACTGAGCACTATTAATTACTAATTCATTAATCAGAGTTTCTTGGGTTACACTTTATTTTACAGTGCCATAGTTACATTGTAATTACTCAAATAAGTGCTGAGTACTATTAATTAACTACATGTACTTACTGTACAGTTACAGGTAGGGTTAGGTTTATGGTTTGTTACTTGTAATTACGCATAATTTACTGTTATTACTATAGTAAGTGTATGTAGTAATGTGTAACTACAGCACTGTAAAATAAAGTGTTACCATTTTTTGTTAGTTTATAGTAGTTACTGGAGTGATAATATTGCATTACTCATTTGGTCCTGTGCAGTTATTCATTATTGATGGAACAGTATTCTGAAGTGTTACCAAACAATGTTGTAAAACTCAGGCCAGTTGATTGTTCTCTGATTGATCTGTGTCTTACCCATGATGGTAACAACACTGGAATATGAAGCTCTCAAGCTCAAGAACACTTGGCAATGTCTTGAATTACTTGTTTCTTCTCAAATTTTGGTTTCAGAAATTTTACCTTGTCTCTTGGAGAAGAAGTTTGAGACAGCAAATGAATTCATGACTTCTCTGGATATTTTGAGAGGAGTCTGAATCTGATCATTCCACGGAGGAGTCAAAGCTTTTTCAGGGACAATTTGAAGGGACAGTGATGTAATGCTTTTCAGAAATAGTAGGTGTGTTTGTGAGTTGTCAGTCAAATGATTTTTAAAACTCCTAATTTGCTCAACATCATATACCTTTGAACTGATCTCTGACTTGTTGGCCTCCTCCAGAGTGCGAAATGGTAATTTAATCAAGGTGCCGTCGTAAGCTTTCTTGCTGTTTTGCACTGACAGATCACAATCAAAAATTCCTTCATAAGATTTAAACTGTCCTGGAAACGTTTTGTACAGTCGTTCCTGGAACGGGTCAAGTTTAATTCCTCGGTTTCTTTTGCTGAGTATGTGCTTTTCCAAATGGGTGACATTTGGATCAAGTATGAGAAGGGTTTTCCCACTCAAAATTGAGGGAATATCACTCACATGGTAAACATCATTAAATCCAAGCCCAAACTTACTTTACCAATCATCTTGACTTTGTTTTTCTTTGATACTGATCACACTTTTACATTGTTTCTCCAATCTTCTTCTGAAAAAAGCTCATTGTTGAAGACCCAAAGGCATGGTCCATTACATAGAGCCATTCCATCATCAAGTGTATCAGGGGGATCTTTTGTTTTCTGAAGTCAAGGAGGAATTTACACGTGGTTGCCCCAGCATCCTCAGCATTTTGTAGGAGTTCTTTGAAAATAAAATGTCATTGACTTATTCTTTAAGAATGTTTAATTTTTTTGAGTAATTGGTTCAGATTGCCCACACTGTTTTATACCAAAGGACTCTTGCTCTGCTTGTATGAACTGTGGATTTAAGAGGGATATCTGCAGTCAATTCTTTGTTTTATGTCATGGAGTATGTCTTTAATCTCCTCATCGGACAGTGTTTTCTTCACACCAAATTTTGTTGGTCAGGTTTTGTTTGTCAGGTTTTCATATAGCAAAAATTCTTTAGACACTTTCATGATATAGGGGCTTAGATACAATTCAGGTGGATAGGTTAACATCTACTGAACAAATAAACCCACTTTTATTCCATATCCTAGGGATGTTTTTTGTGTCCAGTAGATCTGTGAAATTTCTCTTGTTGTCTTACACAAATGTGTAAATATCGTGCAGCTGCAGGTGTATCCTTCTTCATGACTGAGCACAGATGTAACAGGAGGTCAGCATAGAGTGGTGAAATGATGTTTACTTCGAGTGACTGGTTCAACTCAGTCTTCAGACTATCACCATCTTTTTTCCACAAGTCCATTCTAGAAGAATCTACTTCAAAATTTGCATTCACATGGACTGGTAAACCAGTTTGTCCAGGTAAGGGCAAAGAACAAAATGCCCCGCCAGTAAATGTGTGGTTAAATGAGCTGCTCAGACATGCAGCCAAAGCAGCTTGAGGAACTTTAAAATGATCTTGCTTGTTTTTTTGCTCATCAATTTGTTTTGAGAAGCCAAAGCTCTCTGCAATGACCCACTGACTTTGTTCATTTCCAGATGAGATTTCCATGTCATAGATGGTTTTGCAAAATTCTGCTGTTCCTGACGAGAGGGATTCTTGAACATGTTTGTCGAAGTTTTCCTTGCATTCCATGCTCTTCGCTGTGTATTTCTTTTCAATAAGGAAACAACTTTTTGGTTGTTTTTCATCTTCACTGATCTCCAAGAACTGTATTTTTGTGATGTGTTTCAAGAAGAGAATTAGTTTTTCAGGATCTTCAGTCAAGGCACAGTAAAGTTCCTTCATGTCACGGTCTGTGACTGTATGTCTAGATATTTTAGATTTTTCTGCCATTATCTCTGTCCTGAGAGGGAGCCTAAACATGTTTCCAGAACTGAGTGAAAACTTATCTAGAAGAAATGTATGATAAACATCCTCAAAAGATTTTTTAAATTCATCATCAATTGAAATCATGCAGCCTGGGGACTGATCTGTTACATCTTCCACATATTTTAGATTTGGATCAGAAATGCAGAGCCATTTGTCACCGATCAGGATAGATGGACAATCTGTCAGATGATACACAGAATTGAAGCCAAGTCCATATTTTCCAGTTCTCCCTAAAGTGCCATGCTTTCCTCCTAGCCCCAGCTGCTGGATACCTTCCAGATCAGCATCAGAAAATGTTCTGTTGTTGTACACACAAAGAGCCGGGCCTTGAACCAGTTCCCATTCTTTTCCAAATATCTTTGTTGTCTTATGTTGTCTTTTGTCCCACACAAAGTGAATTTCTGTTGCCTCTGCATCATCAGCATTTTGAATGAGCTCTTTCAGAATATCCTTTTTAGATGGATATGCATCAATTATATTTTTTATTTGGACAGTCAGTTTCTCAGTTTGTCCAAATTCTTCGGCATGAAGGGGAAACCCACTGACTAATTGACTCTTCAGAGTATGGTGTCTTGTTGTCATTACACCAAAATGACAGGCCACAGACTGAGATATCAGATAATGGGTGAGCTTGACACCAGCTGAGACAGGTATCCATGGGCTGTCATTAAATCTCAGCTCTTCAGAAGATGTCAACACACCTCTCTTATCAGGTATGAGACAGTTTTTAAGCTTTTCATCTTTGATTTTGTATAGCCCATTTTTGAGTATTGCGACATACTTACGGAGGTCTGGCATGGAAAGAGGTTGAGATCTATATAAAGACTTAATTTCATTAAGTGCAGCAACAAATTGCTCTTTTGTGAATTGTTTGTTGACACCAAGGCAGTCCCAGAGCCTCTCAAATTTGGATAAGATAACTGGAAGCACATAGAGATATGGTTTCTCCTCAAATTCTTCACTTCTGGCCACTGACCTTACATTTACAAAGTGATCATCAATGAAAATGAATGGAAATGATTTTGCATGACCAATAATGGGATCGGGATCTTTCTGATCCAACAAGTATTTGTTGAGATATTCATAGCAAGACAGGGCAATGTTGAAGAGATCCAGCTCTTCAAATTCCTTGCAGTGTTGGTATGCTTGTAATAGCTGCTGAAGCACTGTTTCAACTGGTGGATTTGCCAGGACTCTTAATTTTTGGAGAACTGGATCATCATTGTGTATTTGAAGGTTTGAATCATCAACTGTGAATTCCGTCATGCTTACTAAATTGTGACAACTGTCACTGTAAACTTCAACAGGTTTTTTAAGAACAGTGGCATTCCGGTTTTCCTGAACTAAAGGAACTTTGGCAGGAAGGAATGGTATTTGAGACAGTGTTTGCCAGTGCAGAGAATTCACATCTTCTGAGGAGTTTTGCATTGACCCCACAAGGCACTGAAGACATTTATGATATTTAGATTTATCCTGTTGCCAAACACTGGATATCTTCCCTGCTCTTTCTATGATGTCCTCTAAAGGGAGGCGGTCACTCAGCATTCCTAAATCTGAAAGTCGCTGAATCCTTTTTGGTGATAGAAAGTCATGTGCTGTTCCTTCAAGAAAGCGTCCTTCCTCAAGTTCAAACAAACAAGCCACTTTGCCAGAAGGATTCACAAGTCGCTTGATCAATTGAAGCTCTTTACAACTCTGTGTTTGAATACAAGGTTCACTTTTCAGTAAGTCATCAACAGCAGGATCATTCAAGTCAATGGCATTCAGCACAAGAGTATTTCTGCTGTGTGTGTCCACAGAGCTCAAGTTCTTAAAGACAATGTTGTAAAACTCAGGCCAGTTGATTGTTCTCTGATTGATCTCTGTCTTGAAGCCACAATCGATGAAACTCTGTCTTACCCATGATGGAAGAGAAACAACACTGGAGTATGAAGCTCCCAAGCTCAAAAACACTTTCATGGCAATGTCTCGAATTACTTGGTTCTCCTCAATTTTTTGATTCAGAAATCTCACCTCATCCATAGAACACCAATGTTGTCCATTGCTGAAAAGCTCTAGTGATTTGCCATTGGCATTCTGCACAACTGTTGAGTAGAATGACTCAACCATGGGTAAAAATGCTTTGCTTACTGTCTGTGTGTTAGGCCAGAATGTATAGAAGGAATAGTTCTGGATATGTCCATTTTGGGTCATTTTTTTCAGCTCAAGCAGTGTAGTTATGTAGGCAGAGGTTACGGCATCTTTCAGTAAAGCTTTGTTCCACTCAGACTTCACTCCTTTTTCCCATAGACCTTTCCTATTTTTTGTGACTGCAAAAGTTCCATTGACATGGACTGGAAGACCTGTCCCATTTGAGAGAGGAAAAAAGCAAAAAGCCTGGCCAACGAGTTCATCATCAGGGGACCATGTGTTAGTTTTTGCCTCTCTATGCAAAGGTACAGCTATACCTCCAACTGGAAAAGAAAATGCATGTTCTTGTTCATTTCTTCTCTGGAACATTTGCAAAGACTCCTGTGTCCCAAAACACGAGTACAAAAGCCAGTACTGGGTGAGGGATTTCTCTGAGTGCTCTTGAACCATTTCAACAATGTGTGCATTGTTGACGTCAGTAATGTTGTGGCATTTGATATCACCATTTCTGAAGGCATTCTCGATCTCTTGGAGACGCGTGTCAATCGAAACAGGAAATGAATTCATGACTTCTCTGGATATTTTGAGAGGAGTCTCAATCTGATTATTCAATGGAGGAGTTGAAGCATTTTCAGGGACAATTTGAATGGACACAGATATAATGTTTTTCAGAAATAGTAAGTGTGTTTGTGAGTTGTCAGTCAAATAATTTTTAAAACCTTTAATTTTCTCTTCATCATATACCTTTGAACTGATCTCTGACTTGTTGGCTTCCTCCAGAGTGCGAAATGGTAATTTCATCAAGGTGCCATTGTAAGCTTTCTTGCTGTTTTGCACTGACAGATCACAATCAAAAATTCCTTCATAGGATTTAAACTGTCCAGGAAACCTTTTGTACAGTTGTTCCTGGAATGGGTCAAGTTTAATTCCTGGGTTTGCTTTGCTGTGTATGTGCTTTTCCAAATGGGTGACATTTGGATCAAGAATGAGAAGGGTTTTCCCACTTAAAATTGAGGGAATATCACTCACATGGTAAACAGCATTAAATCCAAGCCCAAACTTTCCAATCATCTCAACTTTGTTTTCCTTTGATGCTGATCCCACTTTGACAATGTTTCCCCAGTCCTCTTCTGAAAAAAGCTCATTGTTGAAGACCCAAAGGCATGGTCCATTACATAGAGCCATTCCATCATCAAAGAGTGTTTCAGGGGGATCTTTGTGTTTTCTGAAGTCAAAGAGGAATTTACATGTGGTTGCCCTAGCATCCTCAGCATTTTGAAGGAGTTCTTTGAAAATGTCACTTTCTTCATCATACTCTTTAAGAATGTTTTTAATTCTTTGAGTAATTGGTTCAGATTGCCCACACTGTTCTATACCAAAGGACTTTTGCTCTGCTTGTATAAACTGTGGTTTTAAGATGCGAGTACTTAAGAATGGGACTTTCAACCATCTTGCAGTGATGGGTAGAACTTCTTCATGAATGACATAGAACTCCTCATCGTCTTGTTTCAGGTCATCAAGTCCTTCGGCACTGATGTCACAGAAGACTGTTTTAGACAAAGACTGCAGAGTAAAGTTTTGATTTTGTGCCTTAACAGGAACAGGTGTACTATCTTTCAAAAGCTTTTCATTCTTTCGCATCCAGTCAAGAATGGCAATTGACACTTTAAGTTCTGTCATGTTTCCATAAGGAGGACACCTTTTGTCAATTCTTTGTTTTATGTCATGGAGTAGGCCTTCAATCTCCTCATCAGACAGTGTTTTCTTCACACCAAACTTTGTTAGCAGGTTTTCATATTGCAAAAACTCTTTAGGCACTTTCTTGATGTAGGGGTTTAGATCCAATTCAAGTGGATAGGTTAAAACTATATCTCCTGGACAGACAAACTCACTTTTATTCCAAATCCAGCTGATGCCTTTTGTGTCCAATAAATCTGTGAAATTTTCCATGCTGTCTTGCATGAATGTGTAAATATTGTGGAGCTCGTGTTTAAACTGAAAATCTGAATTTAGGTTGACCATTGATCTCAGTGCACTGAGGTTCTCCAAGACTTTTTTAGCAGGAGGGGGATCATAAAGTCCAAGAATTTTGCAGACATCTCCTGTTAGCTCAGATGTAAGTGGCATTACATATCCAACAATTGAAGAATACTTTGAATCCCTTACTTCAACTGGCTTAAAGAGACCTCTCTTAATGCTTCCACTGAAGAACTTTGGCTTTTCACAGGGAACCCACTGCTTTTGCATCAGCCTTTCTATCTGCTCCTTGGTGAATTCTGAAAGGAAATTATTCTCATTCAGGACTCGAACAAGAGTACATGCTTTATTTAATGCCTCATTTGGTGATTGGACACAAAGCTTTTCGATATGATTTATGGATTTGAGTATGTCTGCTGCTGATATTTCTTTTTGCTCTGTCTTCAGGCCAAGGCGTTGCAAACTCTGAAGCATTTCCTGGGTCTGCGTGTAAATAGGTGAGGGAAAGAAATCTGCCTCAAAAAGATCCTGAAATGTCCTGTTTCTTGGATCAAAAACATCTGAAGCTTGTTTTGGTTCTCCATGAGTTGTCTCAATAAATTTGAGACTTTTGGTTTTCGCAAGCAGCTGCTCACTTTGTGAGAGTAGAATGCTACCATTATTCAATATCCAGGTCATTACTTTCTGTTCCTCACTTTTTTGGAAAGAGGCTGTCTCAATGCAGTCAACCAAATGAACAGCCACCTTAGCTGCATCTAAGAGTTCAATATTCAGAAGAGTCAAAAGTCTGTGATCAGCTTCATTTGCACACTGCACAATGGTCTCAGGCATTGGCAGATCATTTGGAATGGCGGGATTGGTGGTTGAAACAAATGCTTGCTTTGATTGAACTGCAACATATTTCCCAGACATCATTCGAAAGATTGGCAACATGGAAAGCAAGTTCTTTTCAGCATTTGAGAGAGAATCTAAAGAAGAGAGGTACATTTTCAACTCCTCTATTTCCTGTGATGAAGCAGAGGCAATGCCTTTGATGACCTGATCACTGCCTGAGTTCACAAAGACTTGTAGAACACTTCTTGGTGAAGCTGGAAGAACATACCTCTCAATGTCATGATGTCTAAGACACGCATCTCTTTTTATGACTGTACACCCCACCATCCTTAACACTTTCTGAACATGATCTGACAAGCTAGACACTGTGCTCTTCTGAAAAATCAAAGTTGTGTTACTCTGCAACCTTGCTAACAATACAGAACTGCCTGAACTCTGTAGTGGCTCCAGTGGTATTAAAGGCACATCAATAAAGTCATTTAACCCATTCCATTCAGTGCTAAGAAACTTCCAGAATTCAGCTAGCCAGCTCTTTGGTGGATGATGATTTTCTGCTGTTTTCCATGTCACATGAACTTGGGACTCCTTCCAGTCCATGGGTAAATACTTCTTGGTGAGGTCAACAACATGATTTGCATCCAAATTGATTATGTTGTATGTGCCTGAAATAAATGAGACCAATTTTCACAAACATGAAAAATATTAATTTCATATTATTATAAACATTCACAATGAAATAAATGAAACAATTTTCTTACTCTTTGTTGCTAGTTCCCTCAGTTTTATAGTGCAATAACGGCTCAGATCATTCGGTAAAAACCTTTCTTTACAAAATGGCAGCAATGTTCTAAACAAAGAAAAAACAAATAGTATATTAGTACATTGACAACACAATAGAGTACCTCAGGGATGACGTGTTTTTGTAGGCCAACCCAGAAGTTAGCAGCGCACGGGTTCCCTCGACTGAAAGCCTATTCATTTTTCCTATAGACTTATGAAAATTGCAGAAAATAAGCTCTGTGTTTAACAAAGGGTTATGACCCTTACATGTTTTGTCTATCAAGATCTTTACATGTTAACGCAACATTTATAGATTTTGAAGCCCAAATAAAGTCGTCAGATATAAAAGGCTAACAGTAGGCTATAAACGGACTACAGCACACCATGGTCGCGGATCAACGTCACCACCACCAAACTTCCTCAAACTTTATTTAAAAACATGCTAATGATTATGATCTGAGCTGTGTATGAATACTTATCCACTTTTACATGAGAAATGCTGTCCAAATGTCCCGTTTTTAATGATGACGTCTAAAATCCCTGTCAAAGGAAGTAGTCCCTCTTTTAGCAATTTATTAGCAACCGCCGATTTTAAGACACAGTAAAAGTTTTAAAAATCACAAGAGGGTTATAACTGGTGTGTTTTATGTCATAGATCAAAACGTGAAAATATTTAGAGGCTTTGTTAACCACAGACCTTTTTTTAAGGCAATTTAGCAAAAACCCATTCAAAAAACCCATAGACTTTACAGCGTTGGAACCGGAAGTCCTAAAATGCTAACTTGCTTCCGTGTTTTGCCTACAAAATTGCGTCATCCCTGAGCTACTCTATATAAGGGTGTTTCTCCAACTACAAGCACTTTTGACTCTCCCAATTAAAAAAAAAAAAAAAAAAAAAAAAAAATCAACCTCTATGAATTTAAATTTTAACCATCATAGTCTGTAATATATGGAAGTAAATTAATGGCAAATGTTTTTGAAATAAAAAAGCTTGTTGAATTGCAATAATTGAAAAAAATATGCATTACATTAACTGTGCTTGCATTTTGATGCATTGTATTTTTAAGGCTTAAATATTTCACACACATTTTCATTATTAAAAATTCAATAATTTATATTCACTTTTCAGATTTCACTTTCAAAATATTCATTCTGTTTAAAAATACAACCATTAAAATTCGACTAGCAATTTTCAGTCCATTTTATTTCACTTTACAAATTCACTTCAACAAATTCAGTGGTTCAAATTCGGCAGAAAATTCAACATTTCACATTCGGGAACTGCAGGAAAAGCAGTAGAGTGCCAATGCATGATCTCCATCTGCTGTTAGTCTTCTTCACCAGCAGGTGCCGCTAGTGGCTGTTTACGAAGACCAGAGTAACGACTGGTAAGTTATCATTCATTCATAAAAATGGATTTACAGAAATGGAGCAAGCATAAGTGAATGTGTGATGATTATCAGGGCCAGTATACATGCAGAAAAGCTGATAAAGACACAAAAGCTGCATTTATGTTTAATTCAGTGTCTTTACGGTTACTTTCCCTGTGTAGGCTACATACACAGCTTTCTCTCCAGTGAACTAGATTATAACGTTATTGCCCAATGCTGGTGTACAGATCAAATGTTAAATCTGATGTAGACATGCATTTCTCTCTGTTGTTAAATGGTTAGTTCACCCAAAAATGAAAATGATGTCATTAATGACTCACTCTCATGTCGTTCCAAACCCGTAAGACCTCCGTTCATCTTCGGAACACAGTTTAAGATATTGTAGTTTTAGTCCGAGAGCTTTCTGTCCCTCCATTGAAAATGTATGTACAGTATACTGTCCATGTCCAGAAAGGTAATAAAAACATCATCAAAGTAGTCCATGTGACATCAGTGGGTTAGTTAGAAGTTTTTGAAGCATCGAAAATACATTTTGGTCCAAAAATAACAAAAACTACGACTTTATTCAGCATTGTCTTCTCTTCCGGGTCTGTTGTCAATTCGCGTTCACGACTCCGCAGTGACGCTGCTGACGTGTTATCTGGTGCGCCCGAGCTTCATTTACAGTCTGAGGGAGACGCACGCTGTACACAAAACAACCTTCGCAAACATGTCTAAAAGTTGTGAATTAGTTGTAACATTAAAACAGGAATTCATGACTTACTCTGTGCTCAAAGTGGAGCTCTGAGCATTATAAATTCCAGAATATGCTTTTTTTTTCATTGGTTGTTGTGTTAAATCTTACCCAGATACAATAGTGCTATTTTCTGATTGGCTATTATGTAGCCTCTTTCTTTTTTTTAATTGGCTGATAAGTGGCAGGCTCGACTAAGAACTCCAGGGGAGACGCGCTTGATTCCTGCCCGGTTCTATAGAGAGCACTGCGACCAGATACATTTTAGGCGCTGCGGCATATTAAATATATGATATATAGTTTTTCTGCATGAGAAATACAATGTGTGGCGGGAGTGCGTGACAAAAGACCGAAATGAGTGACACTTGAGAGCCCAGTAATGCCGCAGCTGGAACATGTGGAACATTCAGCAGATGAGACGACATTACGTCAGCAGCGTCACTGCGGAGTCATGAACACGGATTGACAACAGACCCGGAAGAGCAGACAATGCTGAATAAAGTCGTAGTTTTTGTTATTTTTGGACCAAAATGTATTTTCGATGCTTCAAAAACTTCTAACTAACCCACTGATGTCACATGGACTACTTTGATGATGTTTTTATTACCTTTCTGGACATGGACAGTGCACCGTACATACATTTTCAATGGAGGGACAGAAAGCTCTGTGACTAAATCTAAAATATCTTAAACTGTGTTCCGAAGATGAAAGGAGGTCTTACGGGTGTGGAACGACATGAGGGTGAGTCATTAATGACATCATTTTCATTTTTGGGTGAACTAACCCTTTAAGTTTCCTTAACTTTATATTGCAGCGCTGTGTTGTAATACTAAGGTTTCCCTCATACGTCATCATCATAGGATTCCCCTGCCATCAGGACATATAAAATGCTTAACACAGCTTAATGAACTCGTACAGTGATGTAAAAGACCAAACTCGCACCTCATTTGTGATGTAGGTATACTATATAGGCTCAGAGAAAACAGATACTGGCATAAATTTAACCTGACACTTTACAGTTGGTTTTGTGACTATAAGTCATTTTCTTTAAACGCTATTGAAGGCAGAAACGTGAATACCAATGTCGTAACTTTAGAGATGGTCCCTAAATTTGCGAATATCAAACGTTCAGCGTTAGAACAACTTTATGCCAGTATCTGCTTTCTTGGAGCCTATATAGTATAGCTACATCACAAAAGTCATAATTTTTCTCTTTAGACCAATTAAAGCTTATGAAAAATTTGAATCAAGGTGACAGACTGTACTGACATTGCACTCGTAGCAGCAGCAGCTGGTGCAAATGTACATATCCTCTTTCAGTGGTTTTCAAACTTTCTAGAGTGTCGTACCCCTTGAGGGATTTAACATCCTTCTGTGTACCCTCTCTTTTCCACTTAGTCTGCAGTTATACATTTCAGCATTCGGTTAGTAATGTCTGACACTCATTGAAGTATATGCGTGAGACATCACTGCTGTTGTCAGAGCGCGATCAGACATCACTAACCGATGCTGAATGGAGTTGGACATAGTGGTGTATTAGAGGTAAAAAATGATATAAATACTGTTTGGTTTCTCGCACAAACCGATCGTTTCGTGTCTTAGGACATCAATGTGTCGTCACGAGCCGCAGGGTTTAATTTGGATTTGTCTAAGCAAGCTTTATTTACTCTTATAGCAGAAGTTCCCATCCACTACCATTATTTGACTGACAGACGGCAGCGGTTGGAGTTAAAAATCATCATTTGTGTTCAAAAACTCTGTGAAAATGGGCATGTAAAGCTCTGGAAAAATGGGAGTGTAGAGGGGGTGAAGAGGGGAGAGAACAACCAATGAAGCACAGACGTACAACACACTCATTATACAGAATAATGAATATTAATATATGAGCACAGAGAAAATGTCAACAATCTCTCAAGCACAAGGGAGAAATGCGAAAGAATATTTAATAGGGCTAATAATAGGCTACTTTGATTACGTTTACGAGCACTGCAGTCTCAAAATCAAAGTCTTTTGTCTATTAGAATAATCGTGTCATCGCGTCCAGTTTGTACATGTAATTCATTTGAAGAAGACTTGATGAAATATGTGTGCATAACTACACCGTGCTGGTTAATGTTTGTTGCAGGAGAATGTGTGAAATAAAATCTTTAAACATAGATACTTTATTCTGTATGAGCTATGTGCCATGTGGCTAGTGTTATTAAACTCATCGCGGAGCTCCGCGCTGAAACCGATGATATGTGCAAATACAAACAACACACGTGCTGCTGTGCTGAGGGAAACATAGCCTACGGCCCGCGTGTTTTCAATGATGTGCAGCCTATACATATCTGTTTACATCTCAAAAAAAGTGTTTTGGGGTTTCATGAAACTTTAAGTACAAAATCTCAAATGAAGAGCGCTGAACTCCAGCTTACTTGTCTGTGTTTTCAAATCATCCACGCTTCTTCCTCAGTGTAGAGAGGGCTCGTGTTTGTGGTTGCCAGATAGCAAAGATTAAGTAAAATGTGTTCTTTTAACAGAGAAGCTATGATGGGGGGTTAAATTCGGGAAATCTGGCAACCGTAAGCGGGACCGCTCGTAAAGACAGTCTGTAATGTTTTGTCTCCTTTATTTGACAAAAAATTGATTTCAAAAGAGTGATGTTGGTAATATGTTTAGTCTTTTAGCCACATTTCAGTCCCGTCTTTTTTCGTCACCAATATTGCATGTGTACAGGTCATATAATTAGAATATCATCAAAAAGTTGATTTATTTCACTAATTCCATTCAAAAAGTGAAACTTGTATATTATATTCATTCATTCATTACACACAGACTAATATATTTCAAATGTTTATTTCTTTTAATTTTGATGATTATAACTGACAACTAAGGAAAATCCCAAATTCAGTTTCTCAGAAAATTAGAATATTGTGAAAAGGTTCAATATTGAAGACACCTGGTGCCACACACTAATCAGTTAATTAACTCAAAACACCTGCAAAGGCCTTTAAATGGTCTCTCAGTCTAGTTCTGTAGGCTACACAATCATGGGGAAGACAGCTGACTTGACAGTTGTCCAAAAGACGACCATTGACACCTTGCACAAGGAGGGCAAGACACAAAAGGTCATTGCAAAAGAGGCTGGCTGTTCACAGAGCTCTGTGTCCAAGCACATCAATAGAGAGGCGAAGGGAAGGAAAAGATGTGGTAGAAAAAAAGTGTACAAGCAATAGGGATAACCGCACCCTGGAGAGGATTGTGAAACAAAACCCATTCAAAAATGTGGGGGAGATTCACAAAGAGTGGACTGCAGCTGGAGTCAGTGCTTCAAGAACCACTACACACAGACGTACGCAAGACATGGGTTTCAGCTGTTGCATTCCTTGTGTCAAGCCACTCTTGAACAACAGACAGCGTCAGAAGCGTCTAAAGACAAAAAGGACTGGACTGCTGCTGAGTGGTCCAAAGTTATGTTCTCTGATGAAGGTAAATTTTGCATTTCCTTTGGAAATCAGGGTCCCAGAGTCTGGAGGAAGAGAGGAGAGGCACACAATCCACATTGCTTGAGGTCCAGTGTAAAGTTTCCACAGTCAGTGATGGTTTGGGGTGCCATGTCATCTGCTGGTGTTGGTCCACTGTGTTTTCTGAGGTCCAAGGTCAACGTAGCCATATTCCAGGAAGTTTTAGAGCACTTCATGTTTCCTGTTGCTGACCAACATTATGGAGATTCATTTTCCAGCAGGACTTGGCACCTGCACACAGTGCCAAAGCTACCAGTACCTGGTTTAAGGACCATGGTATCCCTGTTCTTAATTGGCCAGCAAACTCGCCTGACCTTAACCCCATAGAAAATCTATGGGGTATTGTGAAGAGGAAGATGCAATATGCCAGACCCAACAATGCAGAAGAGCTGAAGGCCACTATCAGAGTAACCTGGGCTCTCATAACACCTGAGCAGTGCCGCAGACTGATCGACTCCATGCCATGCCGCATTGCCGCAGTAATTCAGGCAAAAGGAGCCCCAACTACATGCTCATACTTTTCAGTTGGCCAAGATTTCTAAAAATCCTGTCTTTGTATTGGTCTTAAGTAATATTCTAATTTTCTGAGAAACTGAATTTGGGATTTTCCTTTATTGTCAGTTATAGTCATTAAAATTAAAAGAAATAAACATTTGAAATATATCAGTCTGTGTGTAATGAATGAATATAATATACAAGTTTCACTTTTTGAATGGAATTAGTGAAATCAATCAAAATGAAAAAATCAAATGAAACTGGTGTCGTCTCTCATCGTCTCGTCTTAGTCATGGGAAAAAAGGTCGTCAACGAACATTTTTCGTCATAGTTTTCGTTAACGAAATTAACACTGGTCCTGATGGCAGGGGAATCCTATGACGTAAGAGGGAAACGCTAGTATTACAACAGTGCTGTTATATAAAGTTAGAGTGAAATACATGTCTACCTTAGATTTAACATTTGATCTGTACATCAGCATCGGGGATTTATGTTATAATCTTGTTCACTGAGAGATAGCTGCTTACATGCAGGGAAAGTAACCGTAAAGACACTAAATTAAACATAAATGCAGCTTTTGTGTCTTTATCAGCTTTTCTGCATGTATACTGGCCCTGATAATCATCACACATTCACTTATGCTTGCTCCATTTCTGTAAATCCGTTTTTATAAATGAATGATGACTTACTAGCCGTTGCCTGTCTTTGTAAACAGCCACTAGCGGCACCTGCTGGTGAAGAAGACTAACAGCAGATGGAGCATCGGTACTTTACTGCTTTTCCTGCAGTTCCCCGTATGTGAAATGTTGAATTTTCTGCCGAATTTGAACCACTGAATTTGTGGAAGTGAATTTGTAAAGCGAAATAAAATGGACTGAAAATTGCTAGTCGAATTTAATAGGTTGTATTTAAATGCAAGCCTTAAAAATACAATGCATCAAAATGCAAGTACAGCTAATGTAATGCTTTTTTTTTTTTTCAATTAGTGCAATTCAACAAGCTTTTTATTTCAAATTCACATTTGCCATTCATTTCTTTCCATAGTAATACATATAAAAATTTACACAAAATTGAATGTAGATGTTATGATTTTAATCTGGAACATGTTTATTTTTAAAAGTTTGTGTCAGTAAGGGCACAATGTTAATGATACATGTTAATAATGTAACCTTAACATTAGGTTACTATAAAAACAGTAACAGACAAAAACAAGAAGGTATTTTGTCAAACCGGTATTGCAGGAAAAGAAAATCTGAAAAACTGATTTTTTTGTTGTTGTTGTTTCAAAAACGAATACTTTTATGAACTTATATTATAACAACAAACTAATTTGAGGACTTTAGTATTTTTAGTGGAGTACCACACATCTGTGAGGCCCCCCTGCACCAGCAGTGAGGTCATGTATGAAAATGTGTCGTTTGTCGTGCACCTGCTGCTGGCCGTCTCCCCCGCTCCCCCCAAGTAACAGTAATTGCATAAATGTTGTAAATATGCAGCTATCATTGTATTGATGCTTATAATAATATTAACATTACATAATGTAAATTTGATATGTAGGTATATAGGCTATGCAACCTATTTTTTTAGTTGAACTAAAATCCCAGCAGGAATAATCTTTTATGAACTTTTTGCAGCAAAACATGCCTCTGCTCCAATTCAATTGTTTCAAAATAGCAGGAGGTTTCTTCAAGGTTCCTTTAGAAGAAAATCATTTTTATTAGGGGTTCAAGCACAAAGTGCTGAAACCCTATTGTAATTGCTCAGTTTTTTATTATTTTTCTTCTGCCGTAAAACTGATTGTGCAGCCCAAACCATAAGGCCAAGAGACGTGAAACTTTGTCAGATGATAGGACAGAATTTGAGGAGAGGTTGACAGAGTATGACCCCAATTGGCCAATAGGTGGCGATACAGCGACCAAAAGATGAAAATTGATAATAACTCCTAGACCGTTTGTCCTAGAATCAAGTGTTATCATTGGATAACATTTGATATCCTTGGCTCAAGACAGACAAAACGTATATCCGATTTCATTTACGCCTGGAAAAATGTTCCGCCATTGTGAATTTTGTCCACAACCTACTTGGCACAAGGATAGGATTTTCGCCCGATCGGAACCAAACCAGTGCAGAAATGTTCTCTGGTGTCTTAGTATCAAAAGTTATTTAAAAAAAGTTGAAATTTTGATTCACACATACATATGTGTACAGGCTCAATCTTTGGTCACAATAAAAAAAATTGTGACGATTGGTCACTAGGTGGCACTATAACTTGAAAAAAAAAACATGAAAACAGCTGTAACTATGCAACCGTTAGTCCGATTGACTTGAAATTTGGCATGCAGTGTCTTGGTCCAAGGGGGCATGATAGTCTTTGAGGACATTGGTGCATCTAAAAAAACATGGCTGCCATCGGCCAATGAATTTTGAGCACCTATTAGACAAGGTTAACGGAGGCTGATTGGAACAAAACTCGATGGGCATGTTCGACTCATGGTCCTAGAGGTCTATAAGAATTTGAAAAGAAATCGGCCACAAGTTGGCGCAAGCGAGTTTTATGCCTCAGTAATCACGTGGTGTTTCACAAATCCACACAATATGCATATCATTTGATAGACCTACTCATGCTGAACAACTTTGCCTCAAGAACTAATGCTTGTCAATCAAACCATTCATTAATTATTCACAAATATGTGAAAAACCTACTTTGCAAACTAGTCCTAGGTTTTTCGCCCGATCGGAACGAAACAAATGTATGGATTCTCTAGATCATTACCCTTTGGGTCACTATAACTTGGTCATTTAGAAAATGGGCATGGTTAAATACAGTGTTGGGGTAGTTACTCAAAAAATGTAATTAGTTACTAGTTACTTCTGTAAATTGTAATGAGATTACTTTACTAGTTACTGCATTTGAAAAGTAACTTCACTACTTATTACTTTAATTAGGTTTTTCTTAATTTACCGTGTAGATACATGGACAAACATCATAGCCCTATCATCACTTAACCTTTCTGCATAGAGTTTATTGTATAAATATTGAACAATAGAACATTACAATGTCCCCGTCTGCACAAAGAAATATGCCTCACCGTAAACAACAGAAATAAAGAAGGCTATGGTGGGGTCATTTTAAAATGGTGTCAACACACAAGTTTCAAAACACAGGCTTTGAATCGCTAATTCAAAAGTGAAAGTATAATGCTCACGGCTGCATGGGCATTCATAACGGCACCGCGCCAGTGGACATGCACGGTTATGAACGCTCGTGGATGCATTTTAAAGGCACTCTAAGCGATGTGACGCGTTTTTAGGCCAAAAACATTTTTTGTCACATACAGCAAACATCTCCTCACTATGCGCTAGCTGCCTGTCCCCTGAACACACTGTAAAAAAACGCGGTCTCTGTAGTCACCACAAGCTCCAAAAACGGCATCAAAAACAAACTGGTGCAGCCTCGACCACTTAACATAATAAACATGCTCCAGCCAATAACCGACAAGCAGCGTCAATACGCAAGCTACTTACATTTTAAATGCGCGTTCATGACTGTTTCAGGAAGCACGGAGGGGAGGAGCAGGAGGAGGATCTGTTTTGTTTGACAACACTTCGAACGTCAACAGAAAGTTACTCCACCCAGGATCGCTTAGAGAGCCTTTAATGATGGGTTCATTAATGATGAGTTTATTATTATTCTTAATAAAAAAAACACAACAACAAAACGGTACAATCAATGACAAACTCGCTTAAATAGGCGCCTTTACATTTCTCTTTGAAACCAAATTTTCCTCCATCATCTTGTGAGGCGAAATGGGCAAAGTGAGGTGCTACTCTCGTTCAGCCCACTTTGAATTGAGCAGACGCGTTCAGTTCTGTAACTGAATGGTCACATGCAAAATAAAGAAATAAAATATTAAGTTTTGTTGCCAAATTTAGATTTTTTTATTTGAATATTATTTAGTCTATTTTTTTTTTTTTTTTTAATGATTTAGTTATAATTTCATTAATTGCTTGTCATCAACTTGCAATTCCCTTGCGAACCCCCATTTGGGAAACCCTGTTTTTTTAGAACATTATTTTACATTCATTACTTGGCGACGCGTCATGCAGCCAAGCTAGCCTACAAGTATCACGTTTATTTTATTTTTCCTTTTTTATTTAAAATATTCACAAACTTGTTAACTAGGCTATATCATGAATAATATGATATTTTCCGATTGTCAAATATGTGGAAGTGAATGTGTTTTGTTTAAACACCTTTATAATGATCATGTTAGTTGATAAAACAGGATCTGTCAGATTTACATAGCATAAATTCATCCATTTTTCCCGAAATAAACACAAGTGGCTGGTGAACTGGGACAAAAGAGTAAACTTTGTTTCATATGCATTGTATCTGATATGAATAAACAACTTCGTCAAATTATAATTTAAAGGATTATCGCAGCTTCCATATGAGTGTATGGAATCTGTGTTTAACAAACTATAAATGTCTTTTTTATATATAGCCTAGTCCTCATTCAAACGTCTGAAACCTCAAATAAACATGTGGTTGAAAACTTAGTTGTGAAATATGAAAAGCACAGAGCGTGTCATTCTCTGGCTCAGCGCCAGCAGCGGGAAAGCAGGTTTGAATTTAGCGTATTAAACGTTCTCATCACACCGGTGTTATTGTACACGTTAAAAAAAGTTAAAATCGATTGGGTGAATGGGGACAAATTGAAACTGAGGGGGCACAAATCAGATCTGAGGGGTCAATGCCCCCTTTTGCCCCCTCGTGGCACCGGGCCTGACGAAAACCTGTCTCCATCTCCATTTCCCGCTCCCCTTCGCACCAGCAGCTACGTCAAATCAAATATGGCAACGGCACACATACAGGCACACGCATGCACGCACCACTTAAACAGAAAGAACTTAACACACAGGCAAACACAGCTTGGGTAACGCAGGAAAGCGCGTTCCTATAGTCTAGTAAAGTAGTGTAGTTACCAATATTATTAGTGTAATGCGTTACTTTACTTTGTTACCCAAAAAAGTAATATAGTTACTGTAATCCATTACTTTGCAACTCGTTACCCCCAACACTGGTTAAATATACCCAAAAGCCTATAAAACCTAAACAAAAACTCAGAACTTCAGAATCGGTGAGCACATGCAGCATATGACTCAAAGGAAACACGCCACTTTTTTTGCAGATCGGACCATAGGCGGCGCTATAATTGTGAAAAAACTTTTTAAAAAACATTTGAATGTTTTAATTAACATTTTAATTAACATTTTAAAAACAGTTTTTAATGGTTTTAAAGGTAAATATAATATAACTTTGGATGTGGTCGACTTATTTTCACGGGAGTCATGTCTTTAGACTCCTGAATCCTTGCCGAGTCCAACGATACCAAACAGGGTTGGTTTTGCCTTATGCTTTGTGCCAAATTGTGATTTAGCGCTTAAAAAACTTTTGCGAATATCTTCGAAACCGTTAATCCGATTGAGACGAAATCAGCATAGGAAACACGGAACTTAAGCTGGTTTACAAAATGTTAAACCCCAAATGTCAAAATTTTTATGGGAAGTGGCAAAAAAATCCAATCAAAGGCTCTCATGAGTCATTTTTTATGCTCTCTTATAATACAAGTGTCTATAACTTGAGATATTTTCACCAAAAATGACACGTATGTATGGACACACTATAAGGACACCCAAAAAAAGTGGTGGAGATCAGGCAATAGGTGGAGCTATATCTGTCAAAAAACCTTTAAAACCATATTTTTCTATAGTGAATTGCCTGATACTGTCATTTAGTGCCACCAGATAGCAGCAGAAGGCCACTAATATAGCTCAAGGTTTTAAGGTTTAGCCATTTTAAATCCTTTTTAAACTATATAAATCCTTATAATAACATTACAAATCATATTTGTCAATGTTTACCACTTCATTTGTTCATGTGATGTTTGTCTTTGCAGTAATACAACATTACAATTACATTGAGACCTGAAAATGATGATTTTTTTTGTTTGTTTGTTTATGTGTGTGTAAGCATGCTTGTATCAAGTATTATTGTTTAAACCTTTTCTTTCTGTGTGTTTGTTTTAGCATATATGATTTTGGTGGTTACATGCTTGCTAAATAAGACAATTCCTTTTTATGTAATCAGCCTTAAATGCTTTGAATGAAATGCTGCTCACAGCTTTAATAATATAACTATTTCTACTCCAATTTGTTGGTTAAATATAAACATTCAAATGATGGCTGTATATTTAACATACATTAACGAAGACAACAACAGGTTAAGTCAAAATATAATGAATATACAGTGCAGTATATTAAATACTATTTTTTAGGGTTATTTCTAGCTAACTATCCAGTTTATGGTCATTGAATGGCTTTTCTGAGGTAAATGTGGCGTTATTCTCAAGCTGTCAAGCAAGTCTTTCTGTGGTTGAAACACTGATTGATCGATTACGCAAAAGTTTAAGACGCAATAGTTTGATACTTGATACATTTCTGGAAATTGTTCTGTATCTTTCAACATTCTGCTGTTCATTCATGTTTGAGTTTGAGTTTTCATGTTTGAGTTTTTGATAGGATTCCTATACAGAAAAATCACTCCCTGCCCTCCAGACGCATTTCGCGTGCAGCAGTGACGCCATATGCAAACAACCTATTTTTCCCCCTTTTCTGGTAATATAGCACTATTTTCTATAATCTTCTGCTTGCATTTTGCATTATGCGTCACTTGTATGCTTTATTTTCATCTTCATAGTCAACTGAGTTCAGTTCTAAAAAAAAGCGAAGGCTATGTAGTAAACTGCAGTTGTTAAGCCCTTCCTGAAAAAGAGCAATCTGGATAACACCATATTGAGCAACTACAGACCAATCTCAAATCTTCCTTTCATAGGCAAGATCATTGAAAAAGTTGTTTTCAATCAGCCAAACAAATTCTTAAGCTTTAATGGATACTTTGACAACTTTCAATCTGGTTTCCGACCGCATCACAGCACAGAGACAGCACTCATAAAGATAATAAATTATATTTGCCTAAACACAGATTAAGGTAAATTATCAGTACTGGTTTTACTTGACCTCAGTGCTGCGTTTGACACTGTCAATCACAACATACTTCTTGACACGCTGGAAAACTGGGTCAGGCTTTCTGGGATGGTCCTTAAATGGTTCAGGTCATACTTAGAAGGGAGAGGTTATTATGCGAGTATCGGTGACCATAAGTCTGAGTGGACATCCATGACATGCGGAGTCCCTCAAGTTTCAATACTTGCACCCCTCCTGTTGGAATCTGCTAAATATTTAATTGATCTGCTAATTTAAAATGCTTATCAATTGTTTCAGTATTTGTTTTATATTTTTTTTCCAGAACTTTTCCAGTACTTTTCCAGAACTTTTTGCTGTTGTTGCAAAGTATAGGTTTTATCCTATATTTAAAGAATGGAACATTAGGTCTTCATTTCTGACTTGCTGTGTTTAAGCATTTGCAAATAAGATACAAAGAATGCAAGGTCTTTACCGCAACACCTAAAAATTTTGCGGTAAAGACATGCTGCAGAAATTACATTTTTCTAATATTGCTGATAACCGGCAGTTAGCAAGGTCTGAGGGTGGCCATACGTCCGGATTTTGGCTGGACAGTCCGGATTTTAAGCCCCCTGTCCGGCGTCCGGCGCAGCCTCAAGCCGGACACTTATTTGTCCTCCTTTTTAGAGTTTCGCTGAATCAGCCTAAAAAAAAAACCCGCTCTGGAATCTTTATTAGGACACATTTTAATCACATTTTAATCACACGAGATCTCGTCACACCCCTAGCCAATGATATATCAGATATTTATTTGACACCACTCTCATCCAATCGGTGTCAAATAAATATCTGATATATCATTGGCTAGGGGTGTGACGAGATCTCGTGTGATTAAAATGTGACGAGATTTCTCGTTGAGGCAAAAAGTAAAGTAGTCTTGTGATGTTGCCATGACAGAGTGGTTAGGATGATTAGGAAAGAATATGCCACCACTATGTTTACATTACGCCTCCACTGTCGTTTTGCTTTGTATTTAAATAAAAAACATTGAATTCAGTTGGATAACGGTTGCCGCCGCTCCATATTTACAGAGTTACGCGCGAAAGTGAAAGTAAACGCGAGCGCGCATTCAAACGCGATTTAAATACCCCGCATTTTGAAAGCGGCTCCCTGATGAATATAATATCTCTCAATATGAAAGCTATTTTAGGCTGGGCAGTGTAGCTGTATCTCTTAGCTCTGTATCAAAGAAAAAATCTGGACTTATTTGCACTTTGAATATTGAGAGAGTGCGATTATGGTTGCACTTATTGTAAAGTGTTACCATAAAAATTAATAACAGTTTTCTCTTAATCTTATTAAGCACAAACAATAAGGTTTCATTTGTTAACATTAGTTTATGCACTGTGAACTATCATCGACTATTTTTATTAACTAACATAAAAATAAATAAATAAATAAATGTTCAAATATGAACAAACACTTTTTTGCCTCTTCTGTTACACATAGGTCTACATCTAATTGTCCCGCAATGAATAGAGTAGGTTTTTTCAGAATCACTGTATCATGATGCCATCAAAATTGTATTACGAGTACATTGTAGTTTTCCAGTACACCAGAGTCCTATGCAATTATTCTTGCCTCACTAAATGCCGCAAAGTGTCCTCCTTTTTGGTGTTATGGAAATGGCCACTCTAGATATATCACTTTTGACTTTTAGCACCACATATACATATTCAGCAGTAATTAACATTTTTAAAATGTAGTTTAAAATACACAATTACTAAGCTGAATGGTAAGAACACATAATAAATACTTGTGAAGAAAATATTATCTTTATCTTAGTTTTCTGGATTTTGTGAGTGACCTAATAGGGGTGGCCCAATCTGTAAGCCATGTGCTCATGTGCTAATTTCTGTTTCCATAGAAACTAGATTTGTTTGGCTTTGAACCAGTGTCATATTAAGAGTCTTTTCTCAGTGTTGCAGTAAGGACTCAAACGTGTAGGACAGGTATATTTAGATATTCGTATAAATGATTAATAAACAAAATAGAACTATAAGATGGTTTAAAGTAACATTTATATGAAACTAATTATTTTAAAATAATGTCATATTGTAAAAGTGCTGAAAATTAAAAAGTGTAAAAATTATAAATGCCTCATAATTGTTCATTAAATCATATTATCGAATCATATTATTAAATCATATTATAAACACCTTCAACATTTCACATATTATCACAGTTAATTCGCTCTAGTTTAGGTCTACCAATTACCAGGCAACACTTCATTTTGTTCAGTCTGTGGTGTAAAAAGGTCACATTAGCAATTAAAGAAAACACTTATGTAAAACATTGTCAGGCCAAAGTGTCTGAATAATTGTTGGTCCTAAATGTTTATAAATTTTAATAGAAGTCCACTTTATGAAGAATTTTAGGTATAATATGTCACAGTTTACTTTAATTTGCTATCCTTACTTACATAAATGAACTATAGTGTCCTGCACCCACTAGTAAAAATATACCAAAAATTATATCTGGTGTCTAAATAATTTTTTGGTTTGACTGTATATCACCCCTTACCTTGGAAACTTCTCATTGTCGATCAAAACAGTGTTCTGTGCTCCTTTGCTAAATGAAGTGAAGGTTCCATCGCTGAGAGGCAGAAGCTTGAGGCCTTGTAGTTCTGTGTACTTCTCATCACTGAGAGCAAATTCAAGAAGAGAGTATTTGTCATCTTTACTGATGTTTTCAACCTTACTTCTGTGAAGGACATCTCTAACATAAGATGGAGTCACCCATGTCAAGGTATCACTTTCAGGGAAGATTTCTTGAACATCTTTCAAAACATGTTCTGGGAGTGTGACCAGGTTCTTTCCTTCAGCACTCAATAATCTTGACACTGCAGACATTGTGTCACTACATATATTGTTGACTGGAAAAACTGCATCTGAGGGAAACACCCAGATTTTCTCATCATTGGCAAGGTGAAAGATCTTGTACTCAATTAGACCATTCAGAGTATCTGTTGCAACTTCATGCCATCTGTCTTTATGTACAGTCTTGGATAGGTCAGGCCAAAGATTGTACACAGTGGCAGCAGGCAGGGTTGATTTTTGGGATAACTGAATGGCATCCAGGATCATCATAATATATACATGAGGAAGAATATCTTTTATAAGTAGCTCATTCCACTTTGCAGACTCATCATTCTTCTGTTCCTCATCTTTCCACTTAATGAACCTCCGATCATCTGTCAGGCCAAAGCAAGCATTGATGTGAATGGGAAGCGCAGTTTTGTTTGATTCATTATTTGGAAGTGGCAGAAAGCAACTTAGTCGTCCATTGCAAAGTGATCTGTCTTCATCTAATTGAAATGCAACATCAACTTGAGGGCAGAAGCTCAGCTTACTGGCTAGAGAGTCAATCTCTGGTTTATATCCGTGTTTCAGAAGGCAAGTTGTCACAAGCCACTGGGACTTTGTTTCTTTCATTTGATGGGGAATATGTGATACCGTTTTGAAACAAGTTTTTCTGTCAAATGATTCCTGCTTGACATGAGAAAGGTCAGTGTTAAATTTATTCGACACTGAAACCTTTAGCCTATTGTTGCAGAAGCCATTGGTGTCAATATGCAGCAAAGTAATGGATGACACATTTCTCAGGAAAAGAAGACTGATGTCTGCATCAGCAATGAAACTGTCAAAAAGCTGTGTAACTTTTGTGGTGTCATACAAGTTATCAGAGATCTCAGAAGCCTCATTACGCAGAGGGAAACGGAAAAGTGTTCCTTTGAAGTATTGCTCCTCAATGATGACCTTCTCCGAGGAACAACTGTTGACTTGACTGACAACACTCTGAAAGGGCTGAAACTGATCTCTCAAGTTCAAAAGGCTCTCTCTGTCCTCCTCGTCATTCAAAGACCATCGATAGCCTTCTTTATCTTCTCCAAACATCTTCTTTTGTGGGTCAAAAATGGCAAGGCGTTCAGAACTGAATACACATGGCAAGTCTGTAAATAAACAATAAAAATCATTCCTATGTCAGAATCAGACACCCCAAGTGCTAAGTGTGGATAATACTAATAGTCATTATTTGTCTGTTTTTCTGCCCCAAGACTCTTACTTTGATTTTTATTTAGTTATTTTGTCACTAGTTTCTCATTTCCTGTAGTACCTGTTTTCTTTAAGGCCTGTCCCAATACGTTTTTAGATCTGGTCCATTTCGTTCATTTTGATGATGACAGGCATTATGTTTTTCCTGTCCCAAGATGCCCTTGGGGGAATGTCCAAGGGCAGATGTTGTGATGTTGTGACAGTGCACATCCCCTTATATGGGGTGTTCACACCAGACGCGACTTGCTCGAATAAATCGTGCTATTTGCGTGTATTGGACACTTTAACATTTTGAATTTACTCGCTTCATTTGCGTGTGAAATTCACTTCACAACAGATGCAAATTCACGTCATGAGAGGGGCTCTCCCTCTCCTTTAAGTATGTGTCCCAGACTCACTTCTTTCTGCACACTTCCTCTGAATAAACACAACTCGTCAGCAGGAAAGTAGTTGTAAATAACAGCGAATAAGCTCAATATGCCAGCTTTAGCTAGCTTGCAGTCTCAATATGTATGTAAAAAAGGCCACACACAGGTTATTCATGTGCTTTAGTTCCCCTTGCAATACACTAAAGTTGACTCACACGCAGCATCCTTTCAGCGAGCCAATCAGCACTCCGGGCAAGATGTGCAGATCAGCAGTCCCGTCCACTGAACTGAGTCATACCGATCGGGAAAGCAACGGATGCAAACTGTACTGTAGCGATTTATATCTTTGCTATAGTTGTGTGTGTGCCTATAAAGTGAGTTATGGTGCGTTCACACCAGACATGAATGAAGTGTTAAGAGTGAGTGATTTACAAGTTAAGTTAATGCAAAGACGCGAATAGACATCCTGCGGTGCAAAACGCGCAAGTTGAAAAATCTGAACTTTGGCGAAAATTTGCGCCATTGTTAACCAATCAGGAGCTTGCTCTAGTAGTGACGTAGCGAGCTGAGGCAGAAATCCGAAACAACAATGGAGGACAAAATCATTGTCTGTACACTGTACATCTTCATACTTTTATATAAACAGAAATAAAAATGATCTTGCTTGAAAGAAAGTGAGGAGGTCAGACAATCTCTGTAAGTTGTAAAAAACGGTCTTTACTCAATTTGAGCTATAAATACACCGCATTCCAAATTATTATGCAAGTGACATATCAGTAAGATTTCAGTAGAATAAACATTCAGATTTTAGTTTTTCTAAGAAAATGTTTATTTATCCATGTCTTTTTAGATAACTGGTATCAATCTCAGACAAAATAATGTGCCAGGTCTATGGAAACCCTACTTAGAGGTTGTTCCACATTATTAAGCAAGTCACAGTTCTCATGCAATATGAGGAAGAAAGATCTTTCTGAAGATGAAAAGCATGAAATGGTGCAATGATGTGCAAAAGGCATGAAAACAACTAATATTGTGTGAAACTGAATGGAGATTATTGAATTATCATAAGATCTGTGAGTGATTTAGAGCACAGCAGAACTCAGTCAGATAAAGGCTGAAAGGTCTTGTCAAAAAAATAATTGTATTAAAAGGGCAGCTATAAAAAAGCCAGTGTTGAGCAGCAAACAGGTATTTGAAGCTGCTGGTGTCTCTGGAGTCTTGAGATCTTCTCCATGCAGGCTGGTAGTTGTGTGTAAAGATGCATTTTAGCCACTCCAAACCAAACCTCACAAAGAGAAACATTTACAGCGGGTTTAGAAATATGTGAAGACTCATTTTTAAATAGTTTTATTCACTGACGGCATGTACTACAATGAATGGATTTCTGGATGGTTGGTGAATGGCCACCACGTTCCAACAAGACTGTGACGTCAGCAAGGAGCTGGCGGGTGATGATTTGGGCTGGAATATTGGGAAGTGAGATGGAAGGTCCCTTTAGGGTCTCTGAGCGTATTAAAATCATTTATGCAAGATATGTGGAGTTCATAACTGGCCGTTTTCAGCTATGGTATAAAAAGGAGGATAGTGCCTTCTGAAATGCAACACACTATGCACTATCCCATGCTGCAAAAAAACACCACAGCAATAAAACTGTTTGAAAATGTATTTCTACACCCACTGTAAAAGTTTATCTTTGTGAGGTTTGGTTAGTGGTGGCTGAAATGCATCTTTACGCACAACTGCCAGCCTGCATGGAGAGCTTCTTGAGACTCCAGAGACACCAGCAGCTTCAAATACCTGTTTGCTGCTCAACACTGGCTTTTTTATAGCTGCCCTTTTAATACAATTAATTTTTTTCAAATAAACTTTTATTAATAAGCCTTTATCTGACCGAGTTCTGCTGTGCTCTAAATCACTCACAAATCTTATGATAATTTGATAATCTCCATTCAGTTTCACACAATATTAGTTGTTTTCATGCCTTTTGCACATCATTGCACCATTTCATGCTTTTCATCTTCAGAAAGATCTTTCTTCCTCTCATATTGCATGAGAACTGTGACTTACTTAATAATATGGAACAACCTCTAAGTAGGGTTTCCATAGACCTGGCACATTATTTTGTCTGAGATTGATACCAGTTATCTAAAAAGACATGATTACATAAACAAACAAACATTTTCTTAGGAAAAAATAAAATCTGAAAGTTTATTTTATTGAAATCTTATTGATATGTCACTTGCATAATAATTTGGAATGAAGCGAATAGCGCGTTTTATTTGCGCAAGTCGCGTCTGGTGTGAACACCCCATAAGTCTATTCATACATTGTTTTCTACATTGTTTGTGAACATTTAACCGCCCGAGTTTATAAGTTAACACTCTGAGGTCTAAAAACGCGCCGGCGCGTTTTGCAGTTTTTTTTTCACATTGCAGCAAAACAGACTTAAAATACTCCGTCATTTTTTGTCATAGAGACATAAGTAATATATCAATTGAAACTATAGAATGTCTTCTTTTTTTTGTGTACACTCACAATCAAAATAAAACTTTGTGCTTTTTAAAAATAAATAAAATATACAGGGTGTGCTGTCCTGCCGTCTCCGTCTCTGCAAACATCGTTCTAAAACGTCACTAAAAGTAACTAAAATAGATGGCTTATACATGCTACATGGACATGAGAGATATGTCTTTGGAAAGCTTTAAGTGTCTACTTTTAAACAAAACAAATAAATTCTAAAACAAATATTCTCCCTTTATGTAATCAGTATAAAAGTAAAGAGAGGTACTGTTTCTCCTGTCTGACCTAATTATCTTTAATGTGTGCCCGCCCACGCGCAGAGCGCTCTATTCATAAGATAATGTGCTGAGGCGATTTATGCAAACTGTAAACGCCCCTAACAGCGTCTTAAAAAGCATCAAGTTTCATCAGATTCATTCGCTTTCCTTCGCGTTTGGAAGATGGCACACTACACAGGTGAGCAGGCTCTTCAGATGGTCCTGGACAGTGAGGAAGTTCACTCTTTCCTCGGAAGAAGAACACGACTCTGACGATGAACGTCTGCATTTTGAAGAGCGACTTGATCCAGCTGAAGATACAGTTTCTGATGAGTAAGTGATTTAGTTTTACTTAAATTATTTGACGTGTTTTTTTTCTATATAAGCGTACATATATATTTGCCTTATATTTACATCTATCTATATAACTATATATATAACGTTATCTCAAAAACGCTTATAAATAGAATGCTTTTCTGTTGATATAGGGCCTAAATTATTTATATAAGCGTACATCTATATTTGCCTTATATTTACATCTATATATATATATATATATATATATATATATATATATATATATATATATATAACTTTATCTCATAAAAATGCTTATAAATAGAATGCTTTTCTGTTGATATACTTAAATTATTTGACGTGTTTTTTTTTTTATATATAAGCGTACATCTATATTTGCCTTATATTTACATCTATCTATAAATATATATATATATAGCGTATCTAAGTACCGTATATGATAGGCGTGAATGTGCTAAAATATGCTTGGTTGTGAAATGCGCGAACATGTTGCTATTTGCTAAATGTGCTAACTGATATAGCAGACTGTAAACGTTTACACATTCGCACACTTTGTCCGGTAATGGCCAATTGACAGACATATACAGCATGCTTGTATACCTGTTACTTTCCTGTCAGTTATGCATAGCTAATGGTATGAGAGTATTATCTTATATGCTAATAATAACAGTTTTTTTTTTTGACATTTTTTTTAGGAATGTGGATCCATCACTCTCACATTCACCTGCAATTCCCACTAGGAGGGCACGCAGCAACACAGGCGGAAATGAGAAAGAGTAAGTACACTTTTACCCACTATATTGTAGGCCTATATTGAAATCTGTAAGATTTTTCATGTTTTTAAAATAAGTTTCGTCTGCTCACCAAGGCTGCATTTATTCAATTAAAAATACAGTAAAAACAGTAATATTGTGAAATATTATTACAATTTAAAATAACTGTTTTCTATTTGAATATATTTCACAAAGTCGTTTATTCTTGTGATGTCCAGCATCATTACTCCAGTCTTCAGTGTCGCATGATCCTTCAGAAATCATTCTATTGATGATTTGCAGCTCAAGAAACATTTATTGTTTACAATTGTTCAGAAATGTTTCATAAGTAGCAAATCATCATATTTGATGATAATATTTGATGATAATATTCATAAGATTCATATTTGATGATAATATATTTGCAGAGCTCTGTGGTGTGTCGTCACAGAAAGCAGCTCCAAAACAGACCAAAAGTGACCATGTACCGGTTCCAGGAGCAGAGCTGACATCAGATGCAAGGAATAATGCCACCGCTGGTCGTCGGAACTGCATGCTTTGCAAAGTACAGCTTGGTAAAACGCAAGACACACCTTGGAAATGCCAGGCATGTGACATTTACTTGTGTCTTCAGTTGAACTGTTTTCAAAAATGGCACACAGATGTGTGACTGTTCAGATTCTCTGTTCACCACCTCTCACTGACCATTGGGCTGCAAAGATTATCTATATGTGATCAAGCAGGTTATGTAAAGGGTGTAAAAGTGGGCTTTTTTTTATAAACCTTACCTTTATTTGCCTGTACACAAAAAAATGTGCCTTTGACCCTAGTTTATATGTGGATTATATTGTTAACTTTATTTTAAATAAAAAAGAAAAAAAACAATGATATGTCTTGTCTTTGCATTTTCTTAGTTGACTCAGTCACATTCCTGACTGAATGGCTCATTATGCGGCTCATTAGGGGCAGGGTCTTAATCTCCCCAGGTGTAAATCACTTCATTATTCATGAAGAGTCACACCTCTTCGCATATGGCCTACCTAAACAAAAAGTGTCTTAGAAATTTAAAATCAATACAATGTTTTATGTGTCAGAGTAGGGAGGATCATTTCCACATCATTTGAAGCAAAAACTCTACACTAAAATATACAATTCTCAAAAGTCTTGTGAAAAAACATTTAGTATGCATTTTGAGGTATTGTTTCAGTTACTTTTTTTTTTTGTTTTTTCAATAACCACGCATAAACATTATTCCTTTAAAAACACAAACATGTACATACATGTTCCTCACATATTATGATAGCCTAGTTTGTGCTGAATACAGTGTAATGACACTTTTGTCATTAATATGTTTATAACCAACTGATAAAAGCACAAATGTCAGGGCATGTCAAAACTTCTCCAGGGCCCAAAATCAGCCTCAGACTCCAGAGGGTTAATGTATGTGAGTGACAAATACGAACTAGCATACAAAGATGTTCGTATACATATATATAGCAAGCATTTTTGGGCTGATGAAAAGATAATGGGCCATAACTCTGCCGACTGTACAATGCATCTGGCTGACAGAAAGCGCTTTCTTTATGGGCCGGTCTCGGCTGAAATAGTTGTACTTGCGGCAGGTCCATATAACTCGGTATAGATCTGTCGGTCCGAGTTCGTTTTGTAATAGGTGGGCCCCCAAATAGCAAGCACTTTTGGGCCGATTCAGGTTAAAATGCGCCAACATTGACTCATTGTCAGAATCAGTGAAAAAGTAATGGGCCAAAGCCGTGTCGATTGTACGGCTGACAGACGGATTTTTCTGAATGGGCCGGTCACCACTGAAAGCTCATTGTCTGTTTTCGGCCCAAGTTCGTTTGTCACAAGCGGGCCAGAGTTTTAGTGGCTAAATCCTGAGGAGAATCCTGCAGTCAACATGTCATGTTCGAGAGAAATGATCTCTCTGCAAAACGGTAAACAATTTAACTTATTTAATGTTCAGTATAGAGTTCCCATTCAGTCGGTCACGTTCGACGTACGTCGGACAGACCGACGGATAGGAATCTTGCTAGAGAGGCCAATCTACTTCGAGTGTAACTACAACGAGCCAGTGCATATTGGCATGCAATCATATGCATCAGCTGCTCACCTCGCAGCGTGGGTATATAATGAGCAGCAGGTGCGTTGCATCTTCAAATTTTCGCTTCGGAGCCGAACCTTCATGGTGTCTACGGAGTGTGTGACGACAACGGGTCAGCCCTTTTTGGAAGACTGCTCTTTGTTTGGTGCAGGCGGACAGCACTGCAGCGAGGTCGATCTCTCTCTTTTTTTTTTTTGGTTTCGTTTTGTTTGCCTTTCATTGAGCAACGCGTGAGTATCCAGCTGAAAAGCCGTTCTCATGGCTGGTAAACGGTGCGCTGTTGAGCGCTGAAAAGCTGTTTTGACAGCTGGTAAAAAGAGCGGCTTTAAAGAGAGAGTGCACACAACAGGCTGCACTATCCCGTCTGTGCTGCAGCGGCCATTCCCCTGCATGCTTCGGCACTTAAAAGAGTTTCAGTTCCTAAAAGAACTTACACAAGTAGAGCTTGCGTCTTTTTAAAGATGGCATTCTACTTGTGTGCTTCTGGATGCGGTTGTTTCCTGTTCTTACTGACGGCCACGATCATTGTTTCACATGTCTGGGCACGTGCTGAAGCGATGCTCGTGGTTGGTTCATGTTTTCGCATGAAAACATGATCACATCAACACGCCGGTTGTGACTCTTCTTTCTCCGGGAAGCTTGAGTCCCCTCTGTTGTTGGTCAGCTGCTGCTTGTGTGTAAAGCACAGCCAGGGTCTGCCCGACACTCTGGGAGACCGTGGTGATCTGCGTGTCGTGTGCCGTCGAGCTGTCGGGCTGCAGCGCGGGTTGTCATGGCAACCCAGCGCTCGCTCGGCGCTCTAGATGCGCAGTTCCCTTGCCTAATCTCTATTGTAGCGACCTTTCTGGTGCACCAGAAGAGGTCTACTTTACTGATATGGCTTGGGTGACATGAGGTTGAGGGGTTCCTTCGGGGAACCAACCCCCTAGGGCCCCTCCCTCTCTAGTGCATTGTAAGCTGTGCAGTTTCTGGATTGGATTGCTGGTCCTTTTCATAGGGGAACCTAGCATTTCATTCAGAGCTCCAGCTGAGGGACAGATGTCGATTGCAGCATTGGAGAGAGTGCTGTTTTGCTCTGGAAATGAGAGTGATGCTGCCCACTGTAATGGTGTGTGCTTATGCTGACTCAGATTCAGAGTTTACAGCCATGCTTCCCGGGTGTCGCGGATGTGCATGGAAAACTTGGCAGTATGGAGGTCTTTTGGTGCCATAAATATGGAATGCCAAAAGTGCAAAAATTTGCATAAGTTTTTCCTCTCTCATTGCCCTCTTGGATGGGGTGGCTGTACACAGACCACTCCCTCCCTACATGTGAGGCCAAGGCACTCATTATGTGATCAAAGTCACGGCGCAGGCCCTCAGCCAGACGATGTCCACATCAGTGGTCCGGAAGTGGCCCCTGGCTTATCTTGTGAGGTGCGAGAGGTTGTCAAGCTAATGCTTTCTCAACACTCCCATCTCACGAGGTGGCCTTTTCAGTGACACTGTTGAGGACTGAGCCCAGCGGTTCTCCTCAGTTAGTAGCAGACGGGTGAGCTTCCCATGACAAACCATTGAGTTCCTCTTGGGCCGCCCCTCAGTCTGCTCGTCGCCAAGGGTGTCATCCCCTGCAAAAAACTCCGGCCCAGCCTGCTCTACTGTGTCCGCTTTGGGAGATGACGCCTCCCATCTCTGCTGCTGTGTAAGTGGTTGGTGAGAAAATCACCCCTGAGACAGGCAACCCAGAGATGGGTGGGCTGCTCTTTTTTCCCCCCCTGGGGGAGGGCCGGGTGGTAAATCCTTTTATTGGGTTTGTTTCTGTTCTGGTACCCAAAAAAAAAAAAAAAAAAAAAAAAAAAAAAAAAGAGCAGTTCCTCCATCTCCAGGTCTGAAGAGGGCTTGGAGAGCAGTGGGAGGAGAAAAACCTCACCACTCTCATCCCCACCTCTTCCTTCGCCAAAGGGCAGCAGCGTGCAGTTTGAGAAGGCAGCCAAAGCCTCTCCTGCACCCCCTGCCTGACTGTGGAACCAGGTAAGTGTTGCACAGCACACTCAGACCCCGCTACGGGCCGCCTCGCTAAGAGAGCCTCCCGAGCCGCGTCCCTGTGTTCCACCTCGCTGACCCACTGACACACCTGCGGTCCCTTTGATCCCGCTTGTACGGTCTCTGCGAGCCTGGTTAGCGCTCCCCAGTCCGTCTCGCTGGCTCATTCAAACCATCAGGCTCGGCTATGCGATTAAGTTCGCCCGGCATTCCCCCAAGTCCAGGGGCGTCCTCTTCACTTCAGTGAAAGAAATTGATGCCCCGTCTTGCGTGCGGAGATCGCAGTCCTACTGGCGAAGGACACGATAGAGCCGGTCCCTCCAGCCGATATGAGGTCAGGGTTCTACAGTCCCTACTTCATTGTACCCAAGAAGAGCGGTGGGTTACGGCCTATCCTGGACCTGCGAGTTTTGAATCAGAGCCTTCACAAGCTACCGTTCAAGATGCTCACGCAGAAGCGCATTTTCGAATGCATCCGTCCCCAGGATTGGGTTGCAGCGATCGACCTGGAGGTACTATCATGTCTAGTGTTGTCACGGTACCAAAATTCCAGTAGTCGGTGCCGATACCATGAAAAATTTACGGTTCTTGGTACCAATTTCGGTACCACAGCAAAAACTGCTGGAACTATTTTATTATTTTATGTAGCCTATTTTAAAAACATTAAATATGATTTGAAGAGTGTGTATGTTTGTGTGTGTATAGGCGACCTCAATTAAATACATTTTGAAATTTGCTGTTTTTTTCAACAGGGGTAACAGACGTGCGTGTGTATTTTAGCTGTTCTGTCAGTGAAACAACACTCTAGCCTGTAAAACTATGAAATAAATATTGGTAAATAATGGTAACCTAAATAATAAGAAAGTTAAATATTATTTAAAAAAAACATTCGTTTTTTATTTCCACACAAAGATGTGTCATATAGCCAAAGTCCCGTTATTAGTCTTTGATATAGCTACCGCTCTGTGCTTGAGAGGGATGTGGGACACAAGCAGGAAAGAGACAATTTCTCTATAATAATATCTTCATGTTATCTCCTGATGTTACAAGCAACTGACACTTGTTGTAAAAGGCCTGAAGAGCGAGTTTAATCCTCCGCAGTGGCAAGACATCCAGGCTATGCTTGATTTTGCGCTGCCAGAGAAAGCAAAAGTAAAAATCACCAGCCTGTGAAACGCGCTATACAAATAAACTCGACGTGCCTCATAAAGTCTAATAACAAGCACAAACTTTGTTAAATAGAAATTGACGTGCAAGCAAAAAGGTTTCTGTGTTTTTCTACTTTACCACAGTAAAGAAGTTGAATAGCCTATAATAGGCCTAAATGCGAATGAAAGAAAGAAACGTTTATAATCCCCTGCGTGAGGGAAGATTTGGGAAAAGAAACAGAGATTCCATGTTCAGTGGAATAACCAATGGAATATTGTTAAATTCTCTGATAATCAGATGACCAGATCGCAATTCGCAAAACAGAATACAAAGCTTAACACGTAGCCTCTCTCTCTCATTCGACATGAATCGAAATATTTCCATTGCTGCGATGTCACATTTAATTGCTAACCTATTATTTCTTTTGTAAACAAAGCTTTGTGCTTCACTCGTGTTTTATTCACGTAAATACTGCCACAGGGTACCGAATATACCCGGAATCTCGGTACTACCGGTACTACAGAAATGGGGGTATCGTCACTTTTTCAAAATTTAAGTACCGACTTGGTACCGAAGAACTAGTACTTTTGACAACACTAATCATGTCTCGATTCTTCCGCGATACAGGCCATTCCTGTGGTTCGCGTTCGAAGGGCGAGCATATCAGTACAGAGTCCTACCCTTTGGGCTGGCCCTGTCTCCCCGTGTCTTCATGAAAGTCGTGGAGGGAGCCCTTGTTCCCATGAGAGAACAGGGTGTTCGCATCCTCAACTATCTCAACGACTGGCTCATTCTAGCACAGTCTCGGGACCAGTTGTGCGAACACAGGGATGTGGTGCTCAGACACCCCAGCCAGTTGGGTCTTCAGGTCAACTGGGAAAAGAGCAAACTCGCCCCGGTGCAGAGGATCTCTTTTCTCAGTATGGAGTTGGATTCGGTCGAATAGAAAGCACGCCTCACAGAGGAACGTGCTCAGTCGGTGATGAACTGCCTAAATACGTTCAACGGCAGGACAGCAGTTCCACTGAAATTCTTTCAGAGGCTCCTGGGGGCCGCAGCGGCAGTAACCCTGCTCGGTCTGCTTCATATGAGACTGCTTCAACACTGGCTTCACGGCCAAGTCCCGAGATGGGCGTGTCAATCACTCAGTAGTGTCGCCAAGCCTTCAGCCCGTGGTCGGACCCCTTGTTTCTTCGGGCAGGTGTGCCCCTAGAACAGGTATCCCAGCATGCTGTGGTTTTCACAGATGTCTCGACCACCGGCTGGGGTGCCACGTACAACGGGCTTGCAGTTTCAGGGGTTTGGACGGGACCCCAGCTGCAGTGGCACATCAACTGCCTCAAGTTGCTTGCAGTATGCCTTGCTCTGTGCCACCTCAAAGGGCCGCTACGGGGCAAGCATGTACTGGTCCGTATGGACAACACTGCGACCGTTGCGTACATCAAGCGTCAAGGTGGTCTATGCTCCCGTCGCATGTCGCAACTCGCCCGCCATCTCCTCCTGTGGAGTCGGAAGCATCTGAGGTCGCTTCGCGCCATTCATGTCCCCGGTGTGCTCTACCGTGTGGCCGACGAGCTCTCATGAGCTGCGCTGCCGGGAGAGTGGCGACTCCACCCCCAGGTGGTTCAGCTGATTTGGAGAGAGTTCGGAGAGGCTCAGGTAGACCTGTTTGCCTCACCAGAAACCTCCCACTGCCAGTTGTTTTACTCTCTGACCGAGGGAACACTTGGGACAGATGCACTGGCACACAGCTGGCCCTGGGGCCTTTGCAAATATGCGTTTCCCCCAGTGAGCCTACTTGCACAGACACTGTGCAAAGTCAGGGAGGACGAGGAGCAGGTCCTGCCCCTCCCTGGCCCATTCCTCTGAGGAAGGACCTTCTTTCTCAGAGACGGGGCACTCTTTTGCACCCACATCCAGACCTCTGCTCCATGTCTGGTCCCTGGACGGGACGCAGAGGTTCTTGGTGACTTACCCCCCGAGGTACTTAACACCATCACTTCGGCACGGGCACTGTCTACGAGACGTGCTTACGCCTCGAAGTGGAACCTGTTCGTCGAGTGGTGTTCTTCTCACGGAGAAGACCCCCGAAGATGCTTGATCAGAGTCGTGCTATCCTTCTTGCGGCAAGGGTTGGAGCGTAGGCTGTCCCCCTCCACCCTCAAAGTCCACACTGCTGCTATCTCCGCTTACCATGACCACATAGATGGCAAAACTGTTGGTCAGCACGACCTGGTCGTCAGGTTCCTTAGGGGGGCGAGACGGTTAAATCCTCCTCGACCTCCCTCCATAACCTCTTGGGACCTTGCTCTGGTGCTTCGAGCACTTCAGATTGCTCCCTTTGAGCCCTTGCAATCAGTAGACTTAAAGATTCTGTCTCTGAAGACTTTGCTGCTGGTTGCTTTGGCATCAAGAGGGTAGGGGACCTGCAGTCATTTTCGGTCGACGAATCATGCCTGGAGTTCGGGCCGGGTGACAGCCACGTGGTACTGAGACCCCGGCCTGGCTATGTGACCAAGGTTCCTACCACTCCCTTCAGGGACCAGGTAGTGAGCCTGCAAGCGCTGCCTTTGGAGGAGGCAGACCCAGCCCTGGCTTTGCTCTGTCCAGTTCACGTTTTGCGACTGTACATAGACAGAACTCGAAGCTTCAGGACCTCAGACCAGCTCTTTGTCTGTTACGGAGGCCAGCAGAAGGGAAAGGCTGTCTCCAAGCAGAGGATGGCCCACTGGATAGTGGATGCCATCGCCCTGGCTTACCAAGCACAGGGTGTGCCCTGCCCGCTCAGGTTGCATGCTCACTCCCGAGAGGTGTAGCATTCTCCTGGGTGCTGGCTTAGTGTCGGCTTGCTGCGCTACATGCACTCTTTTGCTCCAGAGAGTCCCTACGGGCAGATACTGTTGAGTCCTCCGGTTACCCTTCAGCAGCTGACGTGGTGGAGCATCTGGCGCCAGGCCTATACTCCGTTGCATCCTTGAGAACCGGATTTAGGCTGGGTTCCATATGTGTGACCCTACGGGGATCCCATATGTTTTTTTCCACGGTTGCTCCTAAACGAAGCCCGTGTCTTTCCCTCTGGGAGAACCCATCTCTCATCAAGTTGGAGTCACCCCAGTTCTTCAATATGTTGTACAACCGACAAGGTTAGTCCATATGTACTCCTCCACATAACTCCTTCGGGGAAGGATGTGGCTTCCACAGCGTTCCTTTTTTAACGAAAGGTTACGCTTTCCCAGCGTTATCCAATAGTCTCACTGAATGGGTTTGGGAACAGCAGTGATCGACCCTCTCTGTGTGTTAGCCCTGTCCCATCATCCTCAGGCATGGGGGTTCAGGTGGCTCACTACAGAGCGCTGGAAGAGGGCAGCTCCTGTGGCGCTTTGGTAGGGATTCCTATTCGTCGGTCTGTCCGACGTACGTCGAACATGACCACTGAATGGCAACGTCTCGGTTACAAAGGTAACCCACGTTCCCTGAAGGAGGGAACGAAGATGTACGTCCCGTCGCCACAGTCGTTGTCCTGCTGATGCTGCCTTCTGCTTGGTTCGGCTCCTCAGCGAAAACCTGAAGATGCAACGCACCTGCTGCTCATTATATACCGCGCTGCGAGGTGAACAGCTGATGCATATGATTGCATGCCAATGTGCATTAGCTCATTGTAGTTACACTCAAAGTAGATTGGCCTCTAGCGAGATTCCTATTCGTCGGTCTGTCCGACGTACGTCTCCGTTCCCTCCTTCAGGGAACGAGGGTTACCTTTGTAACCGAGATGTTTTTAAATAAATTAATTAATGGTTTTCAATGATAACATAACGTCAGTACCCTTTCGGTTCCAGAGAGTGATAGTTTTGAATAACACATGTTTATTAGAACAACTGCTGAGATCTGGAGCACTGTTGTCTAAAGAAATAATATAGAGTTATATTTTGTTTACTAAAATCAGTCAGTCAATTCTTCTTCTTCCCAACGAGTGATTACTGAATTGAGTCGGAGTATGCTGTGGCACCATATAGGCCTACAACATTACCGGGTGGAAGAACTTGCTTTTCCTCCTCAAAAACTTTCTATTAATAATTTTTAACATAAGAGCAATAATAATTCTGTCATGAAATTGCACCTTCGCCCTCAGAGTTCCTTTTTTATTATAGGCTATGGCATTATGCAATTTTGTGTAGGCTAAATACTTGAACATGTGCTGCTTTAAACAGTCAGTGTCAATAAACATAAATGTCATGTCAGATGCACAAATGTATACCCATCGACAGCTCTGCTATTGGTCAGCTAATGACTGAAGTTCTTCTCCAAATGTAGCCTAGCCAATAAGTGTAGAGTTATTTCTTTATTCTTTACTGTATACATGAATTTAGTTTCGGCCTATATAATTTGATGCACTGATCGAAATTACTCAAAATTTGCAGCTAAAAACAGCATTTTTTGTTTTTGATCGAAAATAGTTTTGGAGGGCTGAAATCATTGTCCGAAATAGCGAGGTTTGTAACTTCTTCTCACGTTTTGACTGTGTTCTAATTCATGCACATCGTGTATAAACCAAAAATATGTCGATTTTCTTCTTTATTATTATTATTGATAGTCTATAGCTATGTATTGTAAAGATAAATCTTTCAGTCCATTTTTTTTTCTCTGTTGATGCATGAACAAAAACTACACTAAAATTTGTAGCGCACACATCCAATAATTAAAAAATAATTAATATATCATAGAGTTGTTTGTAGTGGGGTAAAATAAATGCAATATGCGGTGACATCATAATTGTGTTGCATTGTGGGTTATGGAGCTGCCTGAAGTGTACATATGAAGTAGACTCGCTCCCTTGGTTAAAATCGATGTCCATATGAACTTCCCTCGTCCACTTCACGAAGTGGAACGCACTTCAAAATGGCGGCAGGGATTCCCCTGAGGGGAAGTGTTTAGGGAAGTTCGTGAGTGCGTGTCTAAAACTGGAGTGGAACGCACCCACGGTGTGCACGGAGGGGAGGGGCTGTGTGTGTGTGTGTGTGTGTGTGTGTGTGTGTGTGCGTGTGAGAGAGACACGTGAGTGAGAGACGCAGGGAAAGGAAATGCAGCTGAACGTTATTTGCTTTATGAAAGACATTGACAAAGACGAAAACTAAGGACATTTAATCTATAATTTTATTTTAGTTTGTTTTAGTTAGTTATCGTTTTTTTGTAATGCCTCGTTTTTATTTTTATTTCAGTTAATGACAATGTTTTTTCCCACCTAGTTTTCGTTTTTTAGTTCTTTTTCGTCAACGATTATAACCTTGGCGTGAAATAATCATCTTTTGCTCTTTAGTCTTTACAGCCTATACCGTTTAGGTATTTGACTAAACTATACTATACATACATTTATAGTTAAAATCGATCTCCGAGCCTCCTGTTCCCATTCTGTGACATCAAACAACTTCCCTGTGCAAAGGATCATGGGGGCCCGAAGTGTCCATCAGTTGTACCCTTCGAAATCCTTCATTCAGAAGGGCCCTTTGAAGTGGCCAGTTTTGAGCACTTCGGTTTGGCACAACCCTTCAATATGGTGGCCATGATTATTTTCACTCCAAAGTGCCCTTCGGAGGGCGATATATCCCGTTTGGAATGCACCGACTATAAAGGCTAATATTACCCACAACCCATTGCGCTTTGGATGAGGATTCAGTTTAGAACTACAAACACGAGTAAAATGTAAAAAAAAAACTACAAAACATGGCGAATATGCGTGCGACCGACTATGAGAGGTTTGAGTGACTAATAATCAGTTTAACCTGATAGAAAATATTTATTTAATGTTATCCGTGTTCAGGGGCGCAGCTAAGGGGGGGAAGTTAGGAAAATTCTAAGGGCCCACACATTTTTCTGGCCCCCAGAGATCGGTTTTATTAGTAGTAATAGTCTAGTAGTAATTTAATAGAAATTATAAATGTATAATCTACCAAAGAATTACAAATAAAACAAAATTACGGCATTTTATTTCTGCATTTTTCGGCAAAATGATTCTGAAATGATTCATTTGATTCTGAATGAGTTTGAGGCTATGCTCCGTGGCTAAAGCTAACATTACACACTGTTGGAGAGATTTATAAAGAATGAAGTTGTTTATGAATTATACAGACTGCAAATGTTTAAAAATGAAAATAACGACGGCTCTTGTCTCTGTGAATACAGTAATACACAATGGTAACATTGTAGCAACATGCTAACGAAACATTTAGAAAGACAATTTACAAATATCACTAAAAATATCAGTTATTATTGCTCCATCTGCCATTTTTCGCTGTTGTCCTTGCTTGCTTACCTAGTCTGTTGATTCAGCTGTGCACAGATCCAGACGTTAATACTGGCTTGTCTAATGCCTTGAACATGGGCTGGCATATGCAAATATTGGGGTCGTACATATTAATAATCCCGACTGTTACGTCACAGTCGGTGTTATGCTGAGATTCGCCTGTTCTCTGGAGGTCTTTTAAACAAATGAGATTTACATAAGAAGGAGGAAACAATGGTGTTTGAGACTCACTGTATGTCATTTCCATGTACTGAACTCTTGTTATTCAACTATGCCGAGGTAAATTCAATTTTCAATTCTAGGGCATCTTTAAAGCAACGATATGTAATTATTTTCTTTTATCACTAACATCACACTTGACCTTATTGTGTTCTTACCAAAAACAAGCTCTAGTTAAGCATTAAATGTGAGTACTACTTTTAATATAATATTTTTATATGCTGTTTGAAATAATGCATGTTTGTGCAGTTTTGTTATATTTTTATAGTGGTGTTGGGAAACACTGGCCTAGAGTCACTGAGTGAGATCAGAAAACCAGCCGACAATTACTCAGTTTTTTTAAAAGAAAGGTATATGTTTATTCACTGAGCTTCCTTTGCTGTGATGTTAGCTCTAGTTGTCTCTAGTGTCTAATTAGTGTCTTTTTTTTTCTAAGGAGAATTATTTTTTTTTCCGTCATCTGTGGCTTTTGGGGGGCCTTAACGTACTCAAAAACTCTTGAAAATTTGCACACACATTGGAATCTGCGGCCATTAGGATGCCGCAAAGGATGGGACCTGGGCATGGCAGGGGGCTCGACAGCGCCCTCTTGAATGGTGTCCGAAAACTTGGTCCATATATTAAACACACTTGCATGTATTAGTATGAAACTCGGTACACATATAGACCTCATCGGGCCGAACAACTTTCATACTCTAAGTTATACGTCACCTCAACAGGAAGTTAGCTATTATGGGTTGTTTGAAAAACGCACGCTCTGGAATTTGATATACTCCTCCTAGACGATTTATCCGATTGCCACCAAACTCGGTCAGCATGAAGTCAAGACATTGAGGATGTAAAATTGCGGATTTTTGATATCTCAAACAGTTTGGCCATGGCCAGGCAATGAATTTATGTTTCTCTCTGTCTGTGTCACTCTCTGTATTTGTTTTGAATATACTTGTGAGGACCAAATGTCCTCACTTATTTTGTGGAATACTTTCACAACCCACTAGTGAGGACATTTGACTGGTCCTCACTATTTTAAAAGACTTATAAATCAGCCAAAATATGTTTTTATGTAAATCTAGTGATGGTTACATGTTTCTGTGATGGGTAGGTTTAAGAGTAAGGGTTGGGTTAGGTGTTAGAAAATATCGTTGACACGATTTATAATCAATGGAAGTCTATGCAATGTCTTCACTAAGACAGCAATACAAACCAGTGTGTGTGTGTGTGTGTATACCCATTCTTTGATGAACTTATAGAAATATTGCACTGCAAATGATAACTTTACACTCATTTGAAATTGAACCATGACATTATATCACTATTTGGACAGGACTACTTTTCAAATGTCATTTGAGTTACAATTATTATTACCAACACCTGTGATTTCTTGTTATGATTCATACAAGACGTAAATCTTTTGTTAAATTTTTTGTTTTGTTTTGTTTTTACAAAAGAGAGTGTGTGTTTTCTCGACATGGGTGTTATAGAAAGTCATGTGCTGTGTTTGCAAAGGTCATGTACAACGCATGTCTTTATTTATTGATATAATTCAAATGTATTAAAAATCACTATTTAAGTACATTTTATAAAAGTTTCTGTTTAAAATAAACTTGCATAAGTGAGCAGAAAAATTTAGACATACCTTACTATTACCTGAGACTGATATTAAAATCGTCTTTGCAGGTTCTGTGATTTGGCTCTATTTATTAATGTTACAATTTTATTTTTTATACCACACATATTGAAATTTAATGAAAGCATGCTTTTGGAGCATAAGACTGGTACACAAACGATAGTTCAGGGAGGTCTAAAAACAAATGACGAGATGTGTTAGAATAATACAACATCAGCAATCACAGACATTCGCATTAGACTGGATTAGATTTCTCAGAGCACTGTGGAGTTTGAGCAAATAACAGTATGTAATTTGCTCTGGAATTTTTATAGGGGGTTGTCTGAGAAAAAACACAGACATGTCAGATTAGGATGATATTCTTCACTTATTTGGAATTGACCTATGACATTCTATGACATGAAATTCATCTAAATACATCAAAATCTTATGGATGTGGCTGTTCTGGTTTGTGATCATATGGGCACCAGCTGCTGCAGTAAATTTGGTGTATTCAAATAACTTTGACATAGTCCTTTTATGTTTACCCCTTTTAAATGCCTGTTGCCCACTGTGTACAGTTGCCCTGAAGCCACCGGGTTGGCAGTGACACTGGGCTTGGGCCTGCCATCGCTGCTTGCAGCTATATTTGATTATTAAAATTTCACTTTCTTCATGTTTAATATAATGTATCATTTTCTTTCATAGGGCCCAAAATTGCTAGCGGCCCTGTCCATGTTATATTTCATCTGCAATACCAATGTAGACTTTTATAAAGATCCAACTGGCCATTAACTTTTAAATGCATCATTATGCATATGAAGAGGGTTCTCCACATGAAAGACCCATGACTGCAGATCAGCGTGCTGCATTTCTCTCAGATACAGTAGGTAATTAACTAAATTAAATGTGGTGGATGATGTAAGATGATTGACAGGCCAGTTTACGGTGACAGGAAGCGACAGAGAGCAAAGACGCAATTGTATGATGTGATGATAGTAGCCTATGTCCCAAAGCTTGTCTACTTTTTTGCCACACTCAAAAGTATGTACTTTTTGTTCACAAAAAGAGTACATACTTTTAGGGCATAGTAGAAGTATGCGAATTGGAATGCAGCATAAGTCTATGGTGACGGCAGCTACAACTACTAGAGGAAGGCCAACTAAACACTCTCAGAAGGTTCACAACAAGTTTACAATATATCTGGGATATGTTGTGTTGCTAGCCGTTTTAACAGTCATCAGAGAAGAACTACAATTTTATTCAATCCCAAAGGAGTTAGATCTGCAGAATTGTTGGCTTCAATCAGAAGGGACCACACCACTGGCAGCCAAACAGCAGTGCACAACATTAATAATATGGAAGCATATGTGTAGCAATATTCAATTGGAAATGTAATATGTAAAACGGCAATGCATTTCTGTATTTAAATTTACATTTTCCATTCCATATATGCAATGTTTGGCAATGTTTGGGGGGGGGGGGGGGGTGTATCAAACTCCGATATTAAATGACAAAATAACCTTATACAATTCACGCACTACATGGATGAGTGCATAGTGCGTCATTTGGGACACAACTCAAGTCTAAGATTATTTCTATGAGTAAAGGAACCTGTTGTAACGCACCACTCATTAGACGCGTCTGTTTCAGCACTTCGAGCTGTGTGAGCACACTCACCTCACGAGCATCAGGCGCGTTCTCTGCGAGACGCCATAACTCTTCATAGCTCTGCTGCCAAAGCCACTGGAAGGCAAGCCTGCAAGGTTTAGCCAAAAAAGCGTAACGGCTAATGCTAACGCTCCGCCCCCCGCGGTACGCAGAGAAGGAGACCAGAGGCTGTTTTTTGAATGGAAGTCAATGGATGAGAGGCTTCACTATGCTGATTAAACAGCTTTTGTGGGGAAATATCTAATCATTTAATTTATCTACAGCCTGTTTGCTAATCTTCAGCATGTTTTGACGTGATTAAGTTAGCCGTTACGCTTTTTCCAATGGTAAGAGATACAAACCCTCTTATCTCCCAAATGCATTTTCCAATCCACATTAAATTTTGCTACATTCATTGCGGGACATTTAATGAAAATGCAATCGCACTGTGGATGTAAATGCAATTAAGAAAAATGGCATTTAAATGATCATTTTGCTACAATTTTTGCTTGAACGTGTTAAAAATATATAATAATTTCTGTAATACATTTTCATTTTAATTTTGCAACGTATAGAGAATACGAACCGACGTCATGCCGCGTTGCATGCCAGGGGGGCGCCGCCATTTTGACAGGATCACCCCCTATTACTTGCACTGAAATTAATACGTATTGCTTACTTTTTGTTTTGTTTCTGCCATTAAGTGGAACATTCTCATTTTTAATGGTATGGTTTGCAGGGAACAGAAGCTATTTTATAGAATCGCATGATAATTTTATTTTATTTTTTTTAAAATTTCACTGAAGTTTTGTAGAATTTCGTTTACAATGTTCATCTGTTTTCCATGTCGCACACTGGACGCTCACTGCTGTTTCAGCCATCATATGAATATTCAAATAAATCTATGTGTTCAACAAGTTGAGAGAAGTCGATTCATTTATTTGTTGTAAACGTATAAATGACGCTTAAACGAGCATATTGAGTAGGCATACAACTGTTGTCATTGTAAATATTCCTTTCCACGATCCCAGAGAATCAGAGATTATGGGTCAAAGTCAGTGGACAGATGGACACGAACACACTGTATTTTTATATTTATTTCAACACAAACAAAATCAAAACCCTAGGAGCTTGTCAACTGTTTAGTAGTGACTCTGCAAGGCACATTTAAAAAACGCTGGTTGACATTATATTAAAAGATGTGCAGACGAGCCCTGAATATGAACGCAGCGCGTTCTCCACACAGTATGCTTTAACAGATATGTACAGAATTTTGTGTTTGTCTCGGTGCATTAAACGTTTCTTCATTCTTGTTAAGCATTTGAATGTCCCCGTTCAAGTTCTACTAATTCACGAGCGGACTGAGAGTCAGACTCGCAAAAGGTAATGTTAATTATTAAAACAAAAATGTCAAAAAACACTTAGCAATGTGATTCTTTTATTGAGTGATAAGCAATGGGTTTAATCAGTGCCATTACTAATAGATTTGCCATTCGGCGTCTTCTCGTCATCTCCTCGACCTGCTTCCCTTGGTGTTTTTACACGTAGAAAAGGCAAAAATACGTTGTTCATTGTCCAGTTTTCTCTCAGAATGATTATCAGAGTTACTATCGCCATTATCGATGCAGCATTAATGACATACAATGGTGAAATTTTTCACAATCATGACAGAAAACAAATTACTGCACTAAACTCAATTACGGAAAGGTTGCGCGATCCTGTCAATATGGCGGATAAACAAAGAAGTTACCCAGAACTCAACGCGGCGTGACGTCAGATTCGTATTCTCTATAAAGCATTAAAATATATGTTTAAATTATTTGTTAAACGTAGTGTAAGAAATGGCAAATGTAAATTATATTATTGAATTTGAATGATCTTTTTGCTCCAAACATTGCATATATGGAATGGAAAATGTAAATTTAAATACAGAAATGCATGATCAAATAGTTGCGTGCACATTTTGGCAATGGAAGTGGTGTTGTTGCCCAGTGGTTCTAATGTGTTAGCAACTCCAGAGACAAAATGAGAAAAATGTGATTTTCTGGATTTTTTTTTCCTCTCATTTTGACTTTTTTATAGTTGAAATGTACCTATAATGAAAATTACAGGTCTCTCTCATCATTTTAATTGGGATAACTTGCACAATTGGTGGCTGACAAAATTTTTTTGGCTAACTTTTTTGCCCCACTGTATATATATATACAGTTACGGAAAAAATTAAGAGACCACTCCAAGTTCAGAAATCAATGTTAAGTGGTCTCTTAATTTTGTCCATAGCTGTGTGTGTGTGTCATATATATATATATATACACTCACCTAAAGGATTATTAGAAACACCATACTAATACTGTGTTTGACCCCCTTTCGCCTTCAGAACTGCCTTAATTCTACGTGGCATTGATTCAACAAGGTGCTGAAAGCATTCTTTAGCAATGATGGCCCATATTGATAGGATAGCATCTTGCAGTTGATGGAGATTTGTGGGATGCACATCCAGGGCACAAAGCTCCCGTTCCACCACATCCCAAAGATGCTCTATTGGGTTGAGATTTAGTGACTGTGGGGGCCATTTTAGTACAGTGAACTCATTGTCATGTTCAAGAAACCAATTTGAAATGATTTGAGCTTTGTGACATGGTGCATTATCCTGCTGGAAGTAGCCATCAGAGGATGGGTACATGGTGGTCATAAAGGGATGGACATGGTCAGAAACAATGCTCAGGTAGGCCATGGCATTTAAACGATGCCCAATTGGCACTAAGGGGCCTAAAGTGTGCCAAGAAAACATCCCCCACACCATTACACCACCACCACCAGCCTGCACAGTGGTAACAAGGCATGATGGATTCATGTTCTCATTCTGTTTACGCCAAATTCTGACTCTAACATCTGAATGTCTCAACAGAAATCGAGACTCATCAGACCAGGCAACATTTTTCCAGTCTTCAACTGTCCAATTTTGGTAAGCTCGTGCAAATTGTAGCCTCTTTTTCCTATTTAGGGTGGAGATGAGTGGTACCCGGTGGGGTCTTCTGCTGTTGTAGCCCATCCGCCTCAAGGTTGTGCATGTTGTGGCTTCACAAATGCTTTGCTGCATACCTCGGTTGTAACGAGTGGTTATTTCAGTCAAAGCTGCTCTTCTATCAGCTTGAATCAGTCGGCCCATTCTCCTCTGACCTCTAGCATCAACAAGGCATTTTCGCCCACAGGACTGCCGCATACTGGATGTTTTTCCCTTTTTACACCATTCTTTGCAAACCCTAGAAATGTTTGTGTGTGAAAATCCCAGTAACTGAGCAGATTGTGTAATACTCAGACCGGCCCGTCTGGCACCAACAACCATGCCACGCTCAAAATTGCTTAAATCACCTTTCTTTCCCATTCTGACATTCAGTTTGGAGTTCAGGAGATTGTTTTGACCAGGACCACACCCCTAAATGCATTGAAGCAACTGCCATGTGATTGGTTGATTAGATAATTGCATTAATGAGAAATTTAACAGGTGTTCGTAATAATCCTTTAGGTGAGTGTATGTATATATATATATATATATATATATATATATATATATATATATATATATGTAGTGGGTACAGAAAGTATTCAGACCCCCTTAAATTTTTCATTTTTCACTCTTTGTTATATTGCAGCCATTTGCTAAAATCATTTAAAGTTCATTTTTTTTCCTCATTAATGTACACACAGCACCCCATATTGACAGAAAAACACAGAATTGTTGACATTTTTGCAGATTTATTAAAAAAGAAAGACTGAAATATCACATGGTCCTAAGTATTCAGACCCTTTGCTCAGTATTTAGTAGAAGCACCCTTTTGATCTAATACAGCCATGAGTCTTTTTGGGAAAGATGCAACAAGTTTTTCACACCTGGATTTGGGGATCCTCTGCCATTCCTCCTTGCAGATCCTCTCCAGTTCTGTCAAGTTGGATGGTAAACGTTGGTGGACAGCCATTTTTAGGTCTCTCCAGAACTGCTCAATTGGGTTTAAGTCAGGGCTCTGGCTGGGCCATTCAAGAACAGTCACGGAGTTGTTGTGAAGCCACTCCTTCGTTATTTTAGCTGTGTGCTTAGGGTCATTGTCTTGTTGGAAGGTAAACCTTCGGCCCAGTCTGAGGTCCTGAGCACTCTGGAGAAGGTTTTCATCCAGGATATCCCTGTATTTGGTGATTAGCAGTGCCTGGTTTTCTCCACACATACCGCTTAGAATTAAGGCCAGAAAGTTCTATCTTGGTCTCATCAGACCAGAGAATCTTATTTCTCACCATCTTGGAGTCCTTCAGGCGGGCTTTCATGTGTCTTGCACTGAGGAGAGGCTTCCGTCGGGCCACTCTGTCATAAAGCCCCGACTGGTGGAGGGCTGCAGTGATGGTTGACTTTCTACAACTTTCTCCCATCTCCCGACTGCATCTCTGGAGCTCAGCCACAGTGATCTTTGGGTTCTTCTTTACCTCTCTCACCAAGGCTCTTCTCCCCCGATAGCTCAGTTTATTTAGATAGCTCGGACGGCCAGTTCTAGGAAGGGTTCTGGTCGCCCCAAACATCTTCCATTTAAGGATTATGGAGGCCACTGTGCTCTTAGGAACCTTAAGTGCAGCAGAAATGTTTTTGTAACCTTGGCCAGATCTGTGCCACGATTCTATCGATTCTAGAGACTCTGTCTCTGAGCTCTTCAGGCAGTTCCTTTGACCTCATGATTCTCATTTGCTCTGACATGCACTGTGAGCTGTAAGGTCTTATATAGACAGGTGTGTGGCTTTCCTAATGAAGTCCAATCAGTATAATCAAACACAGCTGGACTCAAATGAAGGTGTAGAACCATCTCAAGGATGATCAGAAGAAATGGACAGCACCTGAGTTAAATATATGAGTGTCACAGCAAAGGGTCTGAATACTTAGGACCATGTGATATTTCAGTTTTTCTTTTTTAATAAATCTGCAAAAATGTCAACAATTCTGTGTTTTTCTGTCAGTATGAGGTGCTGTGTGTACATTAATACTGCAAATACCATGCAGAGCCAAATGATTTCCGCGATGCAGAAAACATGGATGAAGCACAGAATCCAGTCACAAATAGAGGGTATGCATCAACGTCACTTTCCCGCCGAAAGCACGCTCCCTCAGCTGGACTGAGTGGCAAAAGAACCTGCTGCGTGACTGGATTTAATAGAGGAAACTGCGAAAACGTGAGTAAAACTAACGAATTACACTAAAGGTTGGAATTGAAAGTGTTCCTTATGACATGTCAAATAAACCTAATCCAGGGATATTGACATGCAGCCAGGAGTCGTGTTTCCTGACATTTATATGTGCCTGATTTCGACGTCGGGGAAACATAAAGCAAATCTGCCTGTAAATATTTTATATAACTAATATCGGTAGGTTTAAAACCACCTAATCACATATATCAATGTTTTATCATAATATTGTCCAGACCTAAAACATATATAGTTTTATAGTAGCCTATAGTTTTTGTCAGTGTTGTTTATTGAAAAACACCCAATTATGCAGAATATAAGATGGAAAATATTTAATTGATGAGTAGTCAACATAATATATAACAATACAATACGGTATGATTTTAACTCAAAATCCAACAATTTGACACAAAATGATAACTGCAAATCCATGTTTCTCTGCTGGAGTCCAGCTGTTTCTGTGAATTACAGTGATCCGTTTGCTTCTTTTTTCTTTAAATATTTACCTCAGGTTTTGTGTCAAATCTATTTGTACAGTCAATCACAAAGCTCTTTTCCGTTGTGGATGTGTTTTGTGTGTTTTTCGCGACATTCATGCTGAAAACCAGTGCTGCCGCTCAGTCTTTTGCCACTCAGTTGGCGTGACCGCAGTCGTAACGGTCAGCGGTGACGTCACGTGCATACCCTCTATAGACCTTATGTAGCCCCGCCCCTTTTCAGCGTTGCGCTCGTTGTCTTTTGACTTCCGGTTTGTATTTTCCACAGCGATCTTACATTTATGAATGAACTGCTCGTTTTAAAATCTTTCCAATCTACTGACATTTGTTAAGACATCTGCTTTAAACATAACAATGCTCATGATAACTTTCATTAACTCTACAGCAAGTAAATCCACTTAATTAACTAATTATTCTTTGACAGCGATGCCATAGAAATGTACAGAGCTACCGCAAAACAGAAGTTCAAAGACAATTTTATAAAGATGGTGGCGCGCTTGTTTCTCTGGTAAATAAGGTCTATAGAACTTACTGTATAAAGCAGAATGTCACAGAATTTAGCAATTTTTGGATGAATAAATCAAACATAGGGCTGTACAATCAATCAGATATCGATACGAACTATAGTGTCTGTGAATATTAAAGCTAAAAATGACTGCTATTAAAATCTGAAGTCTGTGAGCACCGCATTTTTATGTACTTCACATAATGACGCACACGTGACGCTTGTGATGATTTCAGTGTCTGCTCTCTGGCTCACTCACTATACATGAACTTCATCTGCAGAGCCGCTTCTTTTAGTTTCTTGGCAGATTGCATCGTTCATCTGCAGAGTTGCTCTTAGAGTCACTTTATGAACATTTCACGGTTAAATTTGATAAAACTATCAACATTTGTCTCATCATATACACAGGAAGTCAAACGTCTTCACAATCATGTCAAAAAAGTTCGGTATAACGTGAAATAACAGAAAAATACTATTGTACAATCGAGTGTACTTCGATTAATAGAGATAATAGCCTAATTATAATAATAACAACGTTTATTAAAACACAAACTCAAAGATCATTGAAATTACAGATATTGCACATGCACAGTAAAAATGTAGCCTACTTATTAATATTGTTAATTTAATTAACTAATTTGATTTTGTTTTATATTAAATTGTTAGCTTTATAAACTTATTTGATTACATTTTTAAAAACATTTTTATGTCCTTACAATGTTTATAGGTCCGTGTACTTTTGCGTCCATTCGTTTTTCTTTTTTAAACCAGAAATGAAATATGGAAAATGCGGTTTATTTGTTTTTTATAGTAACACTGATTAATAGAATTAACAGATACAAGCTAATTTTCCTTATGCAAGATTATGATTTTGTTAAAAATTATATAAATGATATAGAACTTGTTTTTTAATATGTAAAAAAGCTAAATTTAATTTACGGTTTTGCGTCATCCACACAGACGCTACAGCGCCCTCTAGTGCCTTTTCCTCTGGCGTCGACTCGCTTCAACAGCTAGCCTAAATGACATTAATTAATTTTAATTCGCTAAATTACTATTAATATTATTTTTACATTTATGTTTTAACCTAAACATTACATTTCTAAACCTTATAGCCTCTTGTTTAGCGCTCTAACATTATAGAGTTGTGGTGTCAATCCCGTTTTATAGGCTAAAGGCCAAAACGACATCTAAATTACTGACTTTTTCGTCTAGCTCTGTTAGGTGTTTTATATTGTTTTATATTGAAAAATTGTTTGGATTAGGAGTCACTTTAGCTATGCTATGCTGTTCAAATTGAAAATATACCAACATATATTATGTTATGATGACAAAATTATACCCCAATATGTGATTTTCGTGAAGACAAAATTCCCATACCCTTTGCCTCAGTGCAGGTTTGACATGAAATATTTCTCAATTCTCATTGAAAGCAATGCGTTACGGCCGCGTCGCTGGACATTAATGCTTTATGTGGCTTAATCCTAAAACAACATCCAGATATTTTCTCGCACATGTTCTTGTCATCAACAGCAGCATCTAAGGCTAAGACAATGGCTACGTAAACAAAGTAGAAGGACAATATTTTTATGTTAGCCTAAGCGTTGAAAGCGCGTTGTCTTCATATTCGGCCTGACCTGCTTATATCTTTATTGGTCAATTAATATCATTGTCTTAATGTATTAAGTGTTTTCTTCATAACTGTTTTATTTTCAAGGAAAAAGCTTAACGTGTTATCGTGTTAATAGTGGACTGCTTATAAGATGTAGTGAATTTGCTCCTCCAATATCACTATCGCTGGATGAAGCGGGACATACTGGTTCCCTTTCGAAAGGGAACTCAACTCTGCGTTCGAAAACGCCTTGGGGAACGCCTTGGGGAACGCCACGTGACCCAGGTGTCTGAAAGCACTATCCAACAACTCCAATTCCTATTGGCCAGCGACAGCCTATGACGTCATACGGCGCGACCCGGAAGTATAAAGGAGCGCCTGGAGAGACAGCCAGTATCTCATCGTCTTTCGGTCCTGTTCTGTCTGATTGTATCTATACCAACTCCGGGTGGGTTTTTTATATATAACTTACAAACGTTCTTGAGAGTGTGTTTATCCATGTCCCAGGGTTTGACACTTGATATACATATCTTTCTGGGCGTTTTTTGTCTGGAGAGGAGCACGCATACACAGTGCTTGAGGGCACTGCTGTGTGTTTGTCTGTTGTTTACGCTGTTCTCCCCGAGGGAAGAGCTGTCTGCATCTCTGCCTGGTGGTTCTGGCCCTGTTTGTGCTGAGGCTTAACGGTGGCTGCGATCATAGGGCTCGCAGATGAGCTCGTTGGGAAGTTTGAGAAAGTTTTATTCTCTCTCAGCTTCCCTGGGGCTGGCGAGAGCAACCGGATGACGATGATGTTCGTGTTTGACGTCATCGCGTCCGGCGGCGAGCGCTCCTCTGGCTGGTGTATGCGAGCTGCTGTGTGTTTGGGACGCGCTTCTCGGCGGGCTGCAGCTGCCGGGAGAGCGCATTAGGAAAGGGGCTGCGTGCGGACGGCTCGACGAGCAGTTCCTTTCTGTCCATTAATACGGCAGCTTCCATACTTTCCATTCCTTTCTGATCTCCGCGTTTGAGATCGGGAAGGCATGGAAAAACTCCTAGCCATTCAGATTTGTATCTGAACCCAGACAGACGGGAGGAGGAGGAAGCGAGAGTGAGACGGGTGATCGATTGTAAACACTGTTGCGTTTGTAATCGATCTCCCAGCTATATAGGGCGATTTATATCTACCCTCTTCTCTTCTTCCTCCACCTCCTGTGTGTATATATATATATATATATATATATATGCATATGCATGTTTGTATGTATGTGTGTGTGTATATATATATGTATATATAATCACATATCATGCTCAGATACTTCTTATGGTCAGACTGATGGCTGTTCGCTTGTAAGCTTCACTTTCTCTTTTCCATGAGATTTGGAGGTGAAGCCCAGGCTTCACTAGGCTTCTGGCCCTGTAAGAAGGCCCGTAGCCTAGTGGCTAGGCTAGAGCTAGGTTAGGTGTGTTATTTACATAACCTTATGTATACTATCCCCTATTAGGTTGTATAGTTTCTAGTTCTGGCCTCCTCCCGAGGGAGTTGTTAGGCCATATGCCCATTAACCCCTTGCTTATGTAGGCGCAATTGTGAGATTAACAGCTAGGTTGTAGACTGTTTTTGACTCCCTGATGCTGTCTCTCAGGTGGTAGGCCCTTATCTTTGCGTAGATAAGTTATGCAGGTATTGCTAGGCCCCACGTTCTAGAACTTTCATGCTAAAGGAAATTAATCCCTCTGAGCCGCTTGATATCTGTATTTATCAAGTTTGATGTGACGATGCTAGTTTTTTAGCTTTCATCTTCTAAGGCTTAGAACAGATTTGAGGATCTGTATGAGATTGTTTTTCCTTTTAAACAGCATGTATTTCAAAGTTTTACGTTACTTTGAGTTCTAGACTTTTGCCCTACATTTATATGTGAGCTTACTTATGCTGCCACAGGTTAGCACCTGTTCTCTTAATAGTAGGCCCTTTTTGCTGTAAAGCGGCCTCTATTTGAGAGGATGGTGACTATATATTCCCCAGTTAAGAGGTTTATTTGTGTCACTAAGTGCATCACCTGTTGGATTGCATACTCAGGGCAGTTAGAACCACTTTTTGAGGAAAGTTGGTATCTATTTAAGCTCCCTGGTGGTCTTGTTAACAGTTATATTACATATAACTTGGATTGTAGGCTTTTTGATATTTAGCCTCCTTCTAGTTAGCAGTTGTTTTCTACAATGCTGCTTAGCTGATCATGGTTTGCTCAAATATGTACACTACCTCAGGCCCTGCCACGTGTTGTTTGAGTTAGTAGGCCTTATAGCCTCCCTTAGACCATGTTGGCTTTGTTTGGTTCCCTTTAGTCACATGTTTAGGGTACATTGCCTGTTGGAATGTGTAGCATAGCGCAGGTTGCAGTTAGCTTCCCATAGTTATGATTGGGTTAGAGCTGGTTCCCTGTAGCTTGGTCCCCTTTTAAATTCACGAGCTGCAGCTACGTGTCATTGAATCGGCAGGCCCCTTCAGGCCTCCTTTTTAGTCCACACGTTGGCACGGTTGGTGTTTTTAATTTGCAAACAGGCTGAACGCCACTTGTTGCTGGAATGGTAGGCCCCTCAAGGCCCCTTTTCTTAGTCGACTTGATGGCAGGATGCCTGGGAAACCATGCCACCGTCGGCCATGCCCCATCGTCGACAGATAGGCCCTAAACAGGCCTGTTCTCGATGTTTGGCAGTGTTTCATGTATTCCCTCTTTGGAAATTTTTAATACATGGCCTTTGGGTGGTATGGTTAGGGTAGCCACTTGCTGATGCCGCGTGTGTACTAAGGTAGGCCTACCTCGGCCTCCGGTGTAACGTGGAGTTCAGTATTCAGTATTTTGAGTGGCTGGCCCCTCAGGTTGGTTATGGTAGTGAAACCTTACTGAGGTTTGGTTTTATCTACATCTGCCTCTCTGAGTCTGAAACACTGCCACGAGCTAATGCCACGTGTCTGTTGAGGTTGTAGGCCCCTCCAGGCCTTCCTTAATACGTGTTGGCATACACTGTACTCCTTTTGCTCTAAAGAGTAAAAGGTCCTTTTACTGAGTACACTGCTCGTTGGATTGTGTCAGGTAAGGTGAACCACCTCAAAAGGCCACGCCCCACCCTGACGGATAGGCCCTAATCAGGCCTCTTCACGTTGGGTGGCAGCGTTCTATGTATTTCTTCTGAGGAAGTTTTAATACATGGCTTTCTGGTGGTTTGGTTCTCAGGTGGAGTATGGTAGGTAAACCTTACTGAGGTTCGGTTTAACCTACATCTGCCTCCCTGAGTCTTATTTTACTCTAGTTGAGCTAAGAGCCACCTAGAGCCTAGGGTGGATCTTTGTGCTCCTAGAATCGGCCACAAGACTTACGCCATGTGTCCTAGAGGTTGCTAGACCTGCGGGCCACCTTTTTGACACACTGGAGTTTGTTTGGGTATATTTCTCTTTGAGAATTATTTCTATACACGTTCGCTGGCCAGGGGCCCAAGTGGTAGATCCAACCCCCTCTTGGCGGGTTGTTTACCATGCTTGGGACCTAAACACTGCCACGAGCTGATGCCACGTGTTCGTTGAGGTTATAGGCCCATCCAGGCCTTCCTTAATACGTGTTGGCGTACGTTGTACTCCTCTTGCTTTAAAGAGTAAAAGGTGCTTTTACTGAGTACACTGCTCGTTGGATTGTGTCGGGTGGATTGTCGTAAGGGCACTGTGCAGCTTCTTATTGCTGCCATGGAAGTTGTCTGTCTGCCCCAGGCTAGGACAGACGTTCAGGATGGCTCTAAAAAAAAAAAAAAAAAAAAAAAAAACAGACCATCTTCTGAATCTACTTCTGTTTTGACATATACTATTATCATGTTGTAGGCCCCTCTTTTTGGCCTCCATGAGTATGTGCCCTTGGCTTAGTCTACCTGTTAGGTGAGCTCTGCGCTTCCCCTTTGGGGTTGGGTTTGTAATAGTGCTTAGCTCCCTAAGCTGTTTATGGTGGTAGGCCTTAATCAGGCCCCATCCTAAGAATCAGCCCCAGGCTGGTTTGTGCTCCCCTTTTCAGGGTTTCTAGTGCACAGCCTCCTCAGTGCGTTAATTAAGCACTGGGTAGATCCTAGGTTGAGCGGATTATCTCCCCTCGATATGAGGGTTCATAGCACTCAGCTGAGTTCTGCTCTCCAGGATGCCCGTCTCTACGCATGGGTCTGAGCTGGTTCCTGCCTTTCTGCAGTCACTCTTACCTACTATCTTTCTTAAGAATGCGTTTTTAGAGGCTCTGTATTCAGACAGGGTTGGCCTGAACTAAGTCTGTTCCCTAACAAGACCGGGTCGGCCTCCCTGGTGGCATTGAGGGTGACCCTGTTCCCCTCAAAGTGGCTGGCCGAGGTTCCCTTTGGTTCCTTGGCCACATTCCCTTAAAGGGACCACTTTTCTGCGGAAAAGTGGGTTCCAGACGCCTTAGCGATTTCGGTAGGCCCTATTTTTAGAGAGTAGAGGCCTTATTGAAGTTCAGCTTGGGCTGTTGGCCAAAGGGAATGCTGTCACTGACAGCCTGGTGTGACCCGAGGGGGAGTTGCCAAGCAGTTCGCGAACTGCTTTTGGGCCTTTGTCTCAAGCCTTTCTTTTTGGCAGGCACTCTCCTCAAGCATGGCGGTGTGGGTATATCGTTCCCCAAGGCGTTTTCGAACGCAGAGTTGAGTTCCCTTTCGAAAGGGAACGTCTCAGGTTACGTATGTAACCATGGTTCCCTGAGAACAGGGAATGAGACTCTGCGTTTCCTTGCCATGCTTCGGGTTGCCTGCCTGCAGAACAGTCCCTCAAGACGATAGATACTGGCTGTCTCTCCAGGCGCTCCTTTATACTTCCGGGTCGCGCCGTATGACGTCATAGGCTGTCGCCGGCCAAAAGGAATTGGAGTTGTTGGATAGTGCTTTCAGACACCTGGGTCACGTGGCGTTCCCCAAGGCGTTTTTGAACGCAGAGTCTCGTTCCCTGTTCTCAGGGAACCATGGTTACATACGTAACCTGAGACGTTTGCGGTCAGTTTATTCTCTTGGACATGCGGCAGTATCGGACCCCTCGTGAGTGAGAATGGGGTGGAAAAGTCAATTATTATCATGTTTCAGAGACATGGCTCTCGAAAGTGTGGGGGAAACAACAATTTTACAAAAGAAAACTTGTAAATTGACATTTTTTCGACTTTCATTGGTCCTTTTTTAATTTTGGTTTATAAAGATGCAAAACTTAATAAACGAAAATCTGAAAAGAAGTCAATATTTATTTTGTGTACATGAAATTTGTGTATTCGGTTTTAATTTAAATTTTGGTATTCACCATAGCATGTAAAAATAAAACAACCGTTCGTTTTTTATTTTTTCTTGACGTGGTTAAAAAACGAAAAAGGAATGGACGCAAAAGTACACGGACCTTTATATAATATATAAAAAAATAAAAAAATTAAAAAGATAAAAAAATTAACCTGAACACACTGTTTGGAGTCTGACACCAAATCTTTTTTACAGATATTTTAAACTCGTGCATAAACTCTGGATGCAATTCATCAAATATTTAGGTGTTAAAGAAACTATAATGCTTAAGATTTAATAATGATCTAACCATATGTATTCCTTTATTTCAAAGCTGCAGTTCAGAGAAACCCTGCTGAAATGAAGGATGAGGGGACCATGAAGAGGTGGCTGCAACTAAGAGCAAATTAAAAAGGCAGATGCTTGGTAAGTCTTCTTAGTGTTGTTCGGGGGCCTCATGTATAAAACCTTCCATAAATTTCATTCTAAAAGTGTGCGCACAAAGTTTTTTTAGGTTTATAAAGCAATGCGTACGTCAGAACCTGCACAATATTATCTTTATAAAACCCATTCAGCAGATGGCACATGAATCTCCACCCTGTCTCCTCCTAGAAATCACCATATATGGTGCTTACAACACCTAGTTTTATTATGCATTACGTCATCTGCATATCATTTCCATGCATATCCATCCACGTGACACCAGGTTTAACTGTACAAGACATAAGGAAAATATGACAATAAATGCTTACACATTACATTGCTAAAAATCATTCACGCTCCTTGTCTTGTTTTAGAAAAAAAAAAATATATATATAAAATACTGTTCAGAATGTTTTCAATGAAGTTATTTTAATTCTTTTCCACTGCCAAATAGTATATTTTAAACAACTCAAATTTGTGCAATTTTGCCTATAAAGCAAGCAATATTTTAGGATGTTTATATATTTTTAATGGAAACGGATAGGTCTTATTTTTGCATTGTAAATTATTGTACGACTCACTGACAAACATTTTAAAAATAAAACATGCATATCTTACCGTTTCCTTCTAAATCTAGCCTTCAAATACAAAGCCGTTTTTCATAATATTGGGAAGACCATGAAATGTGTTATCTTTAGGCTACTGTCTGTCTGTGCAGGACACCAGCAGCACACCTGCGTTCAGCAGAGATTGTGCAGTACTGTGTACAGTAGCTACTCGTCGGACGATCACCGAGCGACTCCTTTAGACACAGCATGCCACAGGAAAAGTGTTCAAAAGCAGCACATCCACTACAAATATTTCTGTTTCAATTAATATAAAATGTTGTAACATCTGGATAATGATTTCATGTAATTTCGGTGCTTAACTCCATTAAGGAGAGTGACATATTTAATCTAAATGTGGAAACTGAAATGTTTAAATGGAAAACAGAGTTCAAAATCATTCTGTTTACTTCATTACTTCGCTCACTCCAGTAAAAAAGTGCATACGCACCGTCTAGAGCTCCCAAATGATGCGCACATATTTACACTGTTTATTTTTTTTATAAATCCCGATATGTGCGTGGAAAATTGTATACGCACATTTCAGTGCCTTTTTGTGCATATGCAATGTTTATACATTAGGCCCCAAGCTCCATAAATAAGGTAAACTACAACCAGAAACACTACCTACAACATCCAGTATACTAGTTTCATCGTAAGAAGAATGACATTTATGCTAAAATGAGTCTGTCTCATTCCATTTCCAGAACAGATGGTTGAAATGACCAAAACAGCCCTGAATGTCAGCAGAAAACATGACAACTAAACAAGCTCTAGAGACAGATCCGCTGTGAAGACCTCATCGACACAACAGTCTTCTTCACAGATCTTCAGCAAAGACCACAAGAACCAGACGAGACCTCTGCAAGGACACTTCAACTCCTCCTCCCTCTATATGCCATTGTGTTGTGTTTGATCTTCAAGAGAAGAAATTATGGACTGATATCATTCAGAATTTATCCAATCTAACTTCTGATCCAGTTGAATCATAATCACACAGTATTTGTTTGGAGGAAAACTGGCCCTTGACTGAGCCTGGTTTCTCTCAGGGTTTTTTTCTTCTCTCGGGGTTTTTTCATTCTGTCATCTGATGGAGTTTGGGTTCTTGTCACTGGCACCTCTGGCTTAGTTGGACACCTACTATTCAATAATATTGATCTGACTGCATTGACACTATTGTATAAGAACTCAACAGAGCTGGATTATGACGTTACAGTTTTCTGAACTGAGTTGAATTGAATATAGCTGAATTGAGCTAATTGAACTGAACTGAAAAACTGAAACTATAAAATGACTTAAGCTGAACAATCACACTGTCTTTTGCTGCATTACAGAATTGAATTCTGTTTGCATAATTGAATTATTATTTTCCAGTTTATCACTATAATGCGTCTTTGAAACACTATGTGAAGGTGACTTAACTTGAAATTTGGAAATTATTGTTAGAGTTTTTATGTGTAAGAAAGGATTTTGTTTTTCCATTTAATAATATACAGTAAATAATTAATTTAGTATTTAGTGGTTCAAAATGTATGTTGTTAATACATGTTTATAGTGTATTTATTGTTAATACTTATAGTGTATTTGTTAATTTTATAATAAAATGTCTTCATTTTTTTAAATGGTTGATTGTGTTTCACTTGAATTACATTTAGCAGTTTCTGGACCACATTTGGCCCGAGGACCAAGCCGAATCTCAGCCAGATCTGTTTTACAGTACCTGGCCCTGACCTGGGCCACATAAAACTATTTGAGTCAATTTTGACCAGTATTTTTACAGGATGTGAGCTGCATCTGGGCCAGAGGAAATTGTTTGTGTCCGTTTCAGTGTGGGGACCAGTTTTGGGCCGGGGACCCAGCCAGAACTGGGCCGGAATTGAAGCACTCGCGCTTAACGCTTCATTCGCGTCCGGTGTGAACACACCATTACACTACCGGAGAGAGTGTGGAGGATCAAGACCCTCCAGTGTCCACAGTAGCACCAGTAACCACACCCCCAAAAGACAGAGCAAACCATCTTGATGAGCAAATCTTTGCGAGGATGTGAAACCAGTGCCTAGGAGCGGCAAGTCTGACAAGGTGTGTGAGCCAGTCATCATTTCCCCCATGGAGCAAAACCCTGAGGCCACAATCATCCCAGAGAATTGAACAGGTGTATACGCCAGTCTCTGTGTCCGTGCTGGTGAGAATACTCATGGAGTGGAGGATCACCATAATCCAAAGGCTGAAGTGTATGTGAACTGTTACTCTAGTGCAGTGGGGAGTGCAGGAGATCATCAGGAAAAACAAACAGAAAACAGCCATTGCAACAGCAATGAAGTGCATGAATAGCAGTTGGTTTCTGCCTATATAAAGCAGTACCGATTGCAATTTCCACTGAATCATTCTTCTTCAGACCGTTGACTACAGACAAGCATGAAATAGAAGTTGCTCACCATAGAAAAGCACCTCTTCAGCTGCTATTGTAAATGTACAAGTTCTGGTAAGCAGATGTACAAGAACCTGAGCTCATGAGAGCTCACTGCAGCTAATGATTATATATTGTTCATCCAAAGCTTCACTGAAATATTTACATTTTTTATTTAAAATAAAAGTTAATTATACCATTTTGGATTTAGCCTTGTTTACACCTTCAGCCCCATGGATACTATGTTGGCGTCAGCTAGCACCTTGGATCTGGCCTGAGCTTCCAGTTTGCAAGCCTCCTAATCCCAGTGTCCACCACACCCTTCCGATCCATCAGCTCCACCTTGGCTCCAGACTTGAATGTCTTCACTGTGGCCTGTCTTACCTCAATGTCTCTTGGGCTTTATTTTTAAAGTCTTAAAACAACTGTGGTCCCACTAGCAATAAATGAAAGTTTCCATGGTTTTTGAATTCCCCTTCACCTGTGTCTTGTTTACATGCTTGTATTTGATTACATATCTTGTATTTATACATGTGTTTTTTTTAGATTGTCAGTTATTGTCTAGGCTATTATTCTTAGCTGAGGTATTTTTCCTGAGTTTCCAAACTCTAGTGTTGTTTTCAGCCTGAACCCCTGTAGGAGTTCCACCCTTACAATGTTAATGCTACATAAACCGACAAACCAACATGCTCTAGGATTTCTTATCAGTTGGTCTTGGTCGTATTCAAATGCAACTGGGAGGCTTCACACCAGTCAACGAATTCATGCAACACTGGACCGTGCTCAGTTTCATCTCGCTCCAATAGACTAATCACAGCAGTATCATCTGCAAATTTAATTATATAACGTCCAGGATAACTACTGCGACAAGAGTCAGTGTACAATATATATAATAGTGGTGACAAGACGCTACCCTGTGGTGTCCCAACTGAAGTGAAGCGGACCCCAGATAATGTATTCCCCACCCTTACTCTTTGTGGCCGCCCACTCAGGAAGTCCAAGATCCATTTAATTAGTGTTGAGTTTAGTTGGAAATTGTCTCTAAGTCTGTTTGCTAAAATTTGTGGATGGATTGTATTGAATGCTGATGAAAAATCTGCAAATAATGGCAGTAGAATACACAAAAAAGGTGTGTACGAGGCAATCTGTTAATATAATATATTTCACCTGTAATGTGATAAACAGAGTTGAAGCCGATCCCAAATTTCCCAACTTTTGTTGGGTCATCCTGCTTGATGCTTCTGCCAGCTCTCTGAATTCCCTCCCAGTCTTCCTTTGTGAAGGCTGCATTATTGAAGGCATAGAGAGCAGGTCCTGCCAGATCAAAGATACAAACAGCTGATCAATAAAAAATGACCAAATAACTTCAATTAAGCTGTAATCCACTCCAACTGATATATATTTACATTGAATAAAGTCAAACATATTAACTGAATAAACAATGCAATAGTGCTGGCTTATAGTTAGTTAGTTAGATGTTAGAAAACTTTAATGTCCTCAGAGAGGCTATTTGTTTTACAGTACAGACATATTGACACATAATTCACAACACAAACATTATCCACATACACAATATCAAAAAAAAAAAAAAAAAAAAATCATTCCCCGTCCCTATACATTATTTAATTGGGTTATTGCCATGGGAATAAATGAGTTTTTTGCTCGGTTAGTTCTAACCTTAGGGTATCTATATCTACGACCAGAAGGGAGACGCTTAAACTCCACTGAAAGTGGATTGGTTGTATCCATGCAAACCTTGTCTGCCTTCTGTACCAATCTCGTCAGATATAGTTGGTACAGGTCTACCTGTTGTTTACCAATGATTCTTCCACACGTTTTAACAATCTTCCCCAATTTGTTCCTGTGGGTGATTTTTGAATGTCCATACCAACATACAATACAGTAAGAGAGAATACTCTCAATAAAAGACTTATAAAAAAGGGACAACATTTTGTTATCAACATTAAAATAATTAAGTTTTCTAAGAAAATATAAACGTTGTTGACCCTTTTTAAAAACGGCATCAGCACACTGATCCCAGGATAATTTGCAGTCAATGATAAGACCGAGATATTTATACTCCGTCACCATCTCTATCTCCTCTCCTTTTATCAGAGTTGGAGTGGGTGAGGGAGCCCCATGTCTAAAATCAAAAACCAACTCTTTGGTCTTGGTCGTATTCAAATGCAACTGGGAGGCTTCACACCAGTCAACGAATTCATGCAACACTGGACCGTGCTCAGTTTCATCTCGCTCCAATAGACTAATCACAGCAGTATCATCTGCAAATTTAATTATATAACGTCCAGGATAACTACTGCGACAAGAGTCAGTGTACAATATATATAATAGTGGTGACAAGACGCTACCCTGTGGTGTCCCAACTGAAGTGAAGCGGACCCCAGATAATGTATTCCCCACCCTTACTCTTTGTGGCCGCCCACTCAGGAAGTCCAAGATCCATTTAATTAGTGTTGAGTTTAGTTGGAAATTGTCTCTAAGTCTGTTTGCTAAAATTTGTGGATGGATTGTATTGAATGCTGATGAAAAATCTGCAAATAAAATGCGAGCATGTGTTTTACAACCCTCCAGGTGTGTATACAGATAATTTAAAAGCACTAAAATAGCATCGTCTGTCCCCCTCCCAAGTCTATAAGCAAATTGTAGAGGGTCAAGAGCATGTCTACAGGAATTCATGATGTGTGTTTTTTTATGATCTGCTCAAGTGATTTAACTAAAAGAGAGGTGAGGGCAATAGGCCTGTAATCCTTGGATGAGGATGGATGGGAGACTTTGGGAAGGGGGTTCACAACTGCTGTTTTCCAAAGCAGTGGAACCACCTGGGTGTCCATTGAACGTTGAAAGAGGGAACAGAAAATACCACTTAATTGAGCCGCACAGTACTTCAGCACTCTGCCTCCAATGTTATCCGGCCCCGGGCTTTTTCGTACGTTAGTCCTCTCAAACACTCGCTGGACCATCTCCTTCTTAATAATCAAAGTACTCTCCATCCCAGCATCGTCCATCACACTCTGTTGCCAGGCAGAGATATTATCATTATCATTTGTTTCAAAACGGGTGAAATGTTCATTTAAGTTGTTGGCCAAAACAAGGGATGCTGCGTCATCCATGAAGTCAATTTTTTTCCCTGTCTTGAAGGGGGCATTGGCCATCAACTTTATACCAGTCCATGCAGCCCTTGAATTCCCTGCAGCCAGGGTACTCTGTATCTTATCCTTGTACTGACACCTGGCCTTGTAGATCTCCTTATTTACCTTCCTTTGCATGTCTTTTCTGTTCTGTAAGCTTCCTGAAATGAAGACTCTCTTTTTCTCATTTAGTATGTCCTTTAGTTCTTTCGTCACCCACGGTTTGTTATTTGGGTACACCTTAATGATTTTAGTTGGAATGACCGCACTCACACAGAAGTCTATATAACCTGAAATAGCATCTGTCTGTTCGTGCAAGTCAGCTGAAGAGTCCTCAAAAATGGTCCAATTTGTACACTCCAGGCATCCTTTCAACGTCTCTATACTGTCCTCATCCCACACCTGAATCTGCTTTTCCACAGGCTTAACCCTTTTCAAAACCTGTTTATAAGTGGGTCTCAGTAGGACAGTGTTGTGATCTGAGCCACCCAGGGGGGCCCTGGCACTAGATGAGTATGCCTTGGGGATGGAGCCGTAGCATAAATCAATAATTTTATCTTTTCGTGTTGGACAGGTGACATACTGTGAATAGGTAGACAGAGTTTTTTTGAGAGTGCAATTATTAAAGTCCCCCATTATAAACTTGGGAGCATCTGGTGAGATTTTATCCAATTCTTGAGTGATATTAAAAATAATGTCTGCTGCATTGTTTATGTCTGCTCTTGGGTGTATATAGACAACAGTCAGAAATATTTGTGGGAATTCACGAGGAAGATACGAGGGGCGCATAGAAACTGATAAAAGTTCAATATCTTTAGTGCAAATCTTTTTTCTTACCACAGTTGTTTTGCACCATCTGTCGTTTATCATGACACACACGCCCCCTCCGTGTTCCTTGCCTGTAGCCACGCTGCATCGATCCAAACGCACCAAACTAAATCCCTCAGGACAAACCTCGGAGTCCAACACAGTATCATTAAGCCAAGTTTCAGAGAAGGCCAAGACACAGGCTTCCCTATATTCATGTAAGTAACGAGTGTTTACTCGCAACTCATCTGCTTTTCTTTTTAGCGATTGTACGTTAGAGAGAATGATAGTTGGAAGTGGCACCTTTGTTTTCCTCTTCTTGAGTCTTTGGCGAACTCCTCCCCTCTTCCCTCGTTTCCTCTTGTATTCCTTATCATTGACAGTTCTTTTTATCTCCGTGGGTATGTTTACATCATTGTGATTCCAATAACTCGCGTAGGCGCTCAGTTCTAAGAGAAAGTCTCTGTTGTAGCGTACATGTGACTCCGCGTTGCTAGCCGGTTCACTTGCCACGCTGATGACAAACAGTATCAACCCAACTATTAAAGCCAGCTCCCATACACGACTCATAGTGACTATAATAACGGTCTGTTAGACAGTACATCTAATGATTGTTTATACCGATAAAGATTACAATGATCACAACAAACAACTTATCAAACAAACAAAAAAAAAAAAACGAGACAGACCGACTGTACTGCTGGTCGCCACTGCGCAGCGCCCCCCCCCATATTATATTTTAGACCTATATTTTTATTAAAGGTACAATATGTAAGATTTTTGCAGTAAAATATCCAAAAACCACAAGGCCAGTGTTATATATTTTGTTCACTTGAGTACTTATAATATCCCAAATGTTTCCAACTATTTGTAAATCGTGAGAAAATTGCGACTTTAACCAAGGCTCCGGGACGTGTGAAGAGTCGCCTGTCAATGACATCATACCCGCGTTACCCTCGGTTTCCGGTTTTATTGTGTAGAAACCATGGAAACACCAAAGACGCTTTAATATATTACACGTTTTAATAGACGTTAGCCTGGCGTGCTAAAAATATAAGCGGGAGAATGTTATCATTGCAAAGTGGTCAGGCTAACGTCTTGTGTTTATTCCACAAGACTTATGGATAAGCTGTTAGATATATAATTATTTTCAATTTCAATTTCAATTTCAATTTATTTATAAAGCACAATTAAACACAACTGCCGTTGACCAATGTGCTGTACAATATAAAAAAACGACAAAATCGCAACATAAATGACACAACATCGAAACAGGACAACATCATCATCCATCATATAGTATAAGACAACTCAAATAAAAAAGTTTTTAACTTGGATTTAAAAATGGACAAAGTAGAAGCAGTTCTAATGTCAGTGGGCAAACTGTTTCAGAGTTTTGGTGCCGCTATTGAAAAGGCTCGATCTCCCCTGGTCTTGAGCCTCGATCTAGGAGCCACTAAGAGCCTCAGGTTGGCAGACCTGAGAGCGCGTGTAGGCTGATGAATTGTCAACAGATTTGAAAGGTAAGGTGGTGCTGACCCATTTAGTGACTTAAAAACTAATACCAGTACTTTAAAATGTATCCTATACCGCACAGGTAACCAATGGAGTGACTGAAGGACAGGAGTTATATGTTCCCGTTTGCGAACTCCTGTCAGGGCTCTGGCAGCAGCATTTTGAATCATCTGAAGGCGATTTATGGAAGATTGATTAATCCCCAAATAAAGAGAATTACAATAATCAAGTCTTGTGGTGATAAAACCATGTATTACTCTTTCAAAATTTGCAAATGACAAAAAGGATTTCATTTTTACTAAGGTTCGCAGCTGATAAAAGCTGGACTTCACAACTTGGTTGATCTGTTTATCAAGCTTTAGGGCACTATCCAACCACACGCCTAAGTTTTTCACACATGGCTTAACATAAGGTGCCAGAACACCAAGATTTACATCTCCTGTACCATGTACCTCAGAGGGGGTAAACACCACAACCTCTGTTTTTCTCTCATTCAAACTTAAAAAATTCAGAGCCATCCATGTTTTGACATCTAAAAGGCAAGCGGCCACTTGTTCAATGCCATTCTTGTGTTTAAGAGGAAAATATATTTGTGTGTCATCTGCATAGCAATGATAATTTAAGCCATGCTTTTCGAAGATGGTACCAAGAGGGAGCATGTACAAAGAAAATAACATAGGAGCTAATGTTTTTCATATATATAATTTTCATATATATAGTTATTTTCACAAATTTTACTTAACCTGCTGTGGATGAACAAAGCTTTTCCTCAATAAATTGTGTTTCCCCCATTTGAATGGTCAGCATATGAGGCGGCTGCTGCTCGTGCTGGGAGCTTTAGCTTAAATTTTGATCAAATTATTTCCTAATCGGTTGCATATTATGTCGTGGATATATCCCTTGAATGCATACTGCAGTCCCTTTTGTCTTGCTCTCTCAGATATTTCACCTGTTCGCCAAAAATGACTAATTATCTCCTTGAAAATGTCTGACACCGGTGCATACACACTGTAAATGACTTGCCAGATGCGAAAGCTTGACAGGCATAGCAGCAGTAACTAAGGAGGGCGGGGCTTAGCGAAGGGTCCATTATTGTTATATAGCTCAACACGTTTAGTCTTATTGTTTAAATCTAATTTTCTTGCTCCTGCTCTGCTTCATACTACAGTAATGTTAATAATCGCATCCATGAACATGATTCCTTCCTGAGTCCTATCCCTATTCTATTCCACCGTCCGTTGAGATGGAGACCACATGTCCCAAGATTCCGCGCTCAAACTTGCCATGATCAAGCTACGCCTTTGTTTTGAATAGGCCTCTAGCGACCTCTAGCGGACAGAATTATTACATATTGTACCCAGGCCCGGATTAAGAACACATTGGGCCCTGGGGCTATAGCAACACCAAGGGCCCCCTTTCATCTGATTGCCATGCCACACTGTCTTGTACCACAAGAATATTTTTTATTTTTATTATTTTTATATTTTTACAAATCTCATTTTATCAAATCATTTTATATAAGCACAAGCACACTAAATATTCCATGCTATTTAACACATTAAAATCAAATGCATTAACTCCAGATATGAACTCCAAACAAACAGGTTGCCAAAAACAGCAAAAACATTTGTCATACTTCAGTCATACTTCCTCAATGATTACTTTACCATGAATACTTTAAAGAGATCACCCAAAAATGAAAATTGTCATTACTTACAAGAAGAAGGTTGGTAACCAGACAGTTGACGGCACCCATTGACTTCCATAGTAGGAAAAAAGTCAGTGGGTGCCGTCAACTGTCTGGTTACCAACCTTCTTTAAACTTGAAAGTGAGTATTTTTAATGCCTGGATGGATCTGTTTGTGGTCAATAAACTTTGGAATGTTCAGTACGCTTTTAGCATGCTGGACTGTGTTGTAAAATCTCATCTCGGCCCCGATCGATCTGCCAGAGACGAGCCCATTTGACAACTTTGTGGCCTGGCCGAGGTAAGACAGTGGGCCCAATTTCCTCTTGGGACATCAAGGGGCCCCCATGTGGACTAAAGTGCCACATTCCAGCACACACACCACACACACACAGACACACACAGATACACAAACCTGCCTTGAAGACTGTATGTGTAAAATATAATTATGCCAAATGAACCCATCATGTATACAAGTGCCTGTATGTTTCCTAGTTTGTAGACTTTAAGTTTAAATGAATGTAGTTGTGCTAGTTTCATTTCTAATGATGGAATTTGTCTGTAAATTATAACTTCTTTTACATGCTGAGCTTACCTATCGAATTTAGTATCATTTTAACACTCTCTCTAAGCCTTATTCACTGAGATATGTCACATAGCTGACAAATGCATTGTTCTATTTGTTTAATGATATTGTGAAGAAAGTAGTCCATCTCGAAATCTGATCTGATAGTCATAAATTATGCAAATTCAGCTAGGAGACAAGACAATGGAAGAGCTTGCCCGCCAACTTTGCACCTATGTCATTGGTTATTCCACCTCAAGGAGGTGTGTCGGCTTATCTGTCATAAAAGAGGAACACCAGGATTCTCCTGTGTGTTCTCCCGATTGCCCTGAATCATCTCTCGCCCACTCACGCACGTCTCTCTCGGACGTCACGGCGACGCGCTTCCATCACGCTCATCTTTCAGGATCGCCAACTTCTTCAGCAAAAAACGAACTTTCAAGTCCTCAGTTCAAACCTTCCCGCGGAATCGGAAGGAGCCAACGAAACTGCAGCAGCACTGAACTGAAACTCGACGTGCAACCCCAATGCAAGTAACCGTTTCTTATGTTAGATAATGAAACTGCTTTCTGTGCTGGCTTGATCAAGGACTGTAAGTTTGTTATTTGCTTTCTCTTTCTTTCCTTTCCTGCTTTCACCCTTGTATATATATGTGTATATCTTCTGTATATATTTAGACGTATAACCTCGGTAGTTGTTTTCATATATTAAAACGCATTAAATTTCATGCTTGTTGTTCTCCTGCTCATTCATAAAACCCAGGTCACTTTAACGTTTCGATCCTATATCCTTGCTCTATGTTAGGATGCTGGACAAACTAACAGTTTCTCTAAATAATTATTAAACCAGAACTAATCATATATGTAATTGATTATAATTTGTTGTAATTAATTCACAATATATGTTTAATTCCCCGTGGGTCAATATATGAATCATAATTTATTCATAAAGCTTTATGAATTATTATATTCATATATCTAACCCATAAATTGATTAATAACCTGTACCCAAACGCTACATATGTGATGACAGGATTTTCATTTTTGGGTGAACTATCCCTTTAAGGACAAGGGTCCGCATGCTAACTATTAGGATGCTGTCACTTTAAGACCTGCACACGTCCGATTTTCTCAACTCACTTCAGACATAACCAACTGTGTTTATGTAAACCTTTTGTGTATTTGACAGTATTATAGTGCAATCAGACGCAAAAGATGAAGTCCAGTAGTCAGGTGCTGTTTGACAGGCTTAAGTGTGTGTGCACGCTTCGGGTGTATGGGGTCAGAAAAAGCGCATCTCAGAACAGCACACGAATGTTTAACTGGCAGGGCTTTAAAGCAAATAAAGAACTTTTGTGATTGCGAATATGTGCAGTGTCCCGTGAGTAACTCTACTGCTGTGTTAACATGTGATGTGAATGTGTCGAGGTCGAGTTGTACGGATGGAGGCACCAGAACTGCAACTGATAGAACGTGCTTCAAAGGCAGATAGTGGAGACAAGTCACACGACATTGGTGTTCGTCAAAAAACAATAGGAAAGTTAATTCGGGATTTTTACACGGGTGGGCTGCGTGCTCTCATGTTGTCTTGTTTTGTGTGAACACGTGGCTTATGAGTTCTCTCATAGTTGCATGTTCATGTCTCGTTTTGTGTCAGCACAGTGCTTGTGATTTGTTTACATTGGCCATGTGCTTGTGTTTTTGTTATGTTTGTTGTGAGCACATGGCTTGTGTCTCTCATGTATATTGTCTTGACCCCGCCCTTCTTGTTACCTGATTATTGGTTGATTTGCCCCACCTGTCCTCCCTCATTACCTGCCTTGTTTGCTCTCCTATTTATTCTCCTTGTGTTTGCAGTCAAGTCAAGTCAAGTCAAGTCAAGTCAAGTCAAGTCAAGTCAAGTCAAGTCAAGTCAAAAGTCAAGTCTTCCCCCTTGGGGTAGTTTTGTTTGTTGTATTTTGTTTTATTTTTATTATTGAATAAAATCCTTCTTTCCTGCATTATTGAGTCCTCACGCCCTTCCACCACCATACCTGACATTAAACATACCTGAAGCAGCTTATCAAGGTCATTAGGATCAATGGAAACTTCCAGGCAGGTGTTGGTGTTAAAAATCAGAGATCGGCTAACTTAATCATGTGTGGAACCTCTCAGCCTATCCTGTAATGGCAGTGACATCAGTCACAACATTCCCTAGTCTCCTTTCTCTTAAAAAATAAATTATCATCAAGCTAAAATCTACATATAGTTCCCAACGAAAGTGTTTAGTGTAAAACATGCTGAAGATTAGCAAACAGGCTGTTGATTAATTAAATGATTAGCTATTTCCCCACAAAAGCTGTTTAATCAGCATAGTGAAGCCTCTCATCCATTGACTTCCATTCAAAAAACTGCCATTGGTCTCCTTCCTTGCGTACCGCCAGGGGCGGAGCGTTAGCATTAGCCATTACGTTTTTTTGGCTAAACCTTGCAGGCTTGCCTTCCAGTGGCTTTGCTAACATCCTCATGAAAAGGAAATAAACTCCTCTGAACTATGGCCATTATATAAATCTCAATTCATTTTCTGTGAAACTACATAGCATTCAAGTAAAAGTTTATCTTGTATAATAAATTTTATTTATTTTTTTTATGAAAATTTCTTTAAAGCTGCAGAGTCACCTTATGCAGACCTTAATCTGTTTGAATATCACAAAATTGCCATGTCAGTCACTCAAACATAAGGTGTTGTTTTTTGTTTGTTTGTTTTTTTTTCCCAGTGGAAACAGGCTAAACAGAATGGAAATTAGTTACATTCCTTAAATTTAACACAGATTTAGGAATATGAATGATTACCTGATTAAGTAGTAATCAGGGAGCAGGAGATAAGGCACAAGATAGTATCAAGTCCCAGGTGATAATCTTATCAACTACAACTCAATGTATTATCAATGTCACATTTATCAAGAGGGTGCTTCTCACTTTTTATTTTAATTGTCCATCGTTATCTTACGGAACCCGGACATGACATGCAGGAAAAAATAGTAGAGTAAATTGTGTGCACGATTTAAAACATGCTTACGATTTGCACATACATCATTTACAAATCAGTGGCCAATTTTAAACTAAAATGGATGTTTTTCAACCATTTTTCAACAGACTTGCTAAAATTTTGAAAGCTCACCCCAAACCAAGCCCGCAGTGGATTAGAGCAAACTGGGTGAAAGCCCATCATGGTTTGAAAATGCCCCACTGATTGGGAAATACCCGCTAGTGTTCTGCAGAGATTCATACCTGCATGTTCTTGTGGTCAAATCAAAAACAAATCACTGTTAAGGCAGGAACACACAGTACCAACCCAGGTGAACTAGTGGTGATGAAAGCAACCTGCAGGGTTGGCTCACGTTGGCAGCATCTGGGTCCACAGTTGGTCTGACACACCAAATCAACACTCGACGGACAAGTAGCACATCCGTTCTGCGCCTGCGTGAGATTAAATGCCTTTCCGTACCAGCAGGTGGCAGTAGCTGAACAGCCAATCAGAATGATCAGATGGCCCGATGAACCGACGAGCTCCGATGCCTATTCAACATGTGGAATCGGCCGAAAAAAAGCTGACGAGGACCAACTTCAGCCGACGGAGTGGAACACACTGAGAAAACTTAGTCAGCCGACGAACAAAAACTGCCTGACAGCCAGTGTGTTCCTGCCTATAGTTCAATGTCACTGTCTCCACCCATGTGTGCTGTCGCCTATCATAATTTCAATGTTGATCCAACATACATTAAACATTGAAATGTCAATCTCAACAAAATGATGGTTTAAATCAAAACTCAAAATTGTATCAATGTCACCATACTATGTGGGTAGTAATTCACTTTAAGCATTAAAACTGTAGACATGACACATGAATTAACCCTTGTGTATGGTTACTTCGTACGGAATTGGTAAAGCAGATTATGCAAAAACGCATAGTGATATAGCAAAAAGCCTGTTCGCTTATCTTATATGTTGAATTTTAGAGGATTTCTGAAAGCGCAGAGCACTGCTAAGGAAAACTGAGTTAGAACCTATTAGCCTGCACCATCTAGAGTTCACCATCAAGTTTCTTCCAGTGTTATGAAACAAATACCTTGATACTTTCCGAGCTTTTCAGTCCATAGGCTCTGAGTCCCATAATGCGTCTCATCATGAATAAACACCACACGTGAAGCTCCTGCATCATCTGCATTCTGTATCAGCTCCTGATATTTTATAGGATAAATATTATCAACAGATATACAATATATACCACTTGACAAGAATGCAAAAGTTATTCAAGCAATAGGTCTTTTTTTTTACCTACCTTCAATATTTGTCCTCCATCTGGATACCTTCTCAAAATTGCTTTCAAGTAATCAATGAACGGTGGAGACGTCGCACCAAATGTATTTCTGCATTGAACAATGTACAGTTTGTCACAAACTGTTCAAAACACATTCAAAGCAAATTATTTAGTTCACTACTCGACTATGTTGTGTTGCACCTATCTGCCTGTTCTCCTGTGGATTATTGTATTAAACTAGTTTTTGGATATATTCACCTCGTCTGTGTTACCTTCCTGCAACCAGCTGTAACAAACATAAATACTTGGGTATATTAACATAAATTGACATTGTAGAAAACACTGAAGAATCTCAGGAGATTAACCACTCACACTTCACAAATGTAAGATGATGACTGTCAAAGAACTTAACAAAACAGGGAATAAATATACACAAGGGAACAAAATGAAACAGGTATAACGAATTAGCAATTGGAAACCAACTTGGGAATTAACAAAACTAAAATGAAAGGAAACACGAGAAACATGAATGAAAACATTCCCGTAAGGTGCACCCCTGATGGGGGGAGGGGGGTCTTGGAAGGGGTCGTGGAGTTGGGCACTGAACTGGAGAACCATGCTTAGTCGAAGTCTGAGGCAGAGCTGATAGACCACTTGGGTGGAGCCTGGGACCTGACAGATGGTGCAGGGGCTGGATGTAGAGGTCACCCCAGCTAAATTTCTGGCCAGGACGTCCAAGGCAGAGCCAGAGGCTTGTGGGGCCGATGTGGAAACAGGCCTGGCACAACAGGGTGTGCTAGGGGAAAGGGGAGCCCAGTGGAGTGTTGAGGTTCAGCCAGAGGCCCAGAAGTCCACAGCAAAATCAGGACAAAAAGAGAATAAGGTGAAGCCGGAGAGACGAGGGAGCCTGGTGGATCCTGAGTGATGGCGGATCAGAGGCAGTGCAGAGCCAAGCTAGAGGCAAAGGGGGCTGGAGGCCCAAGAAGCATCCTGGGGATCTGTCTTGTACAGTGGGTACGGAAAGTATTCAGACCCCTTAAATTTTTCACTCTTTGTTATATTGCAGCCATTTGCTAAAATCATTTAAGTTCATTTTTTCCTCATCATTGTACACACAGCACCCCATATTGACAGAAAAACAGAATTGTTGACATTTTTATTGCAGATTTATTAAAAAAGAAAAACTGAAATATCACATGGTCCTAAGTATTCAGACCCTTTGCTGTGACACTCATGTATTAACTCAGGTGCTGTCCATTTCTTCTGATCATCCTTGAGATGGTTCTACACCTTCATTTGAGTCCAGCTGTGTTTGATTATACTGATTGGACTTGATTAGGAAAGCCACACACCTGTCTATATAGGTGACCCTAAGCACACAGCTAAAATAAGGAAGGAGTGGCTTCACAACAACTCCGTGACTGTTCTTGAATGGCCCAGCCAGAGCCCTGACTTAAACCCAATTGAGCATCTCTGGAGAGACCTAAAAATGGCTGTCCACCAACGTTTACCATCCAACCTGACAGAACTGGAGAGGATCTGCAAGGAGGAATGGCAGAGGATCCCCAAATCCAGGTGTGAAAAACTTGTTGCATCTTTCCCAAAAATACTCATGGCTGTATTAGATCAAAAGGGTGCTTCTACTAAATACTGAGCAAAGGGTCTGAATACTTAGGACCATGTGATATTTCAGTTTTTCTTTTTTAATAAATCTGCAAAAATGTCAACAATTCTGTGTTTTTCTGTCAATATGGGGTGCTGTGTGTACATTAATGAAGAAAAAAAATGAACTTAAATGATTTTAGCAAATGGCTGCAATATAACAAAGAGTGAAAAATTTAAGGGGGTCTGAATACTTTCCATACCCACTGTATAGCCAGAGCTGGATGTAGTCAGCGACATGGGTAGAGTTGAGGGTCTGCAAGGCACCAGCGCAGCAGGTGAGTCTAGATGGATGGATGGAGCCAGTGGAGAGAATAGGAACAAAGGGATGGGGAGATTATAGGGTGGGACTGGGTCATCAAGCAGTTTATTTAGAGCAGAGCTGAGGGATGGCAAATTCAGGGGTGGGAAAAAGGGTGAGAGCTGGCTCCATATTAAAATCATTGAGACAATACTCCTGGCTCAGATGTAGACTGTCCCATGCCTGTTCCAGGGGTTGACTTGACAATGGGATTTGGCCTTGGGATTGCCACAGTATATAGCTCTGGCTTTGGGATGGACGCAGTGGTTGGAGGTGGCTCAAGTTTGTGGGCCATGGCAAGCGCTGGTCAGTGCTCTGGTTCCGTCGTGAGCTTGGGCATTGTTACTGAGTAGTAGCAGAAGATCTTCCTTGAATTCTGGGGTTATTTCTACTAGGAAGATGATGATTCCTATCAGGAGCAAGTAAGGAGATGGCTGCTGGTGATTAAATTATGTCTTTTTCAACTACACCCACTGTGAGGGAGGATCCACACACCCACAGGGCATAATTCATGAATTCGATGAAGGGAAGGTAGTCCTCCTCCACAAGCAGCATTTGGCCAAAGATGCCATCCTTCCCTCTAAAAATTATGAACTTCCGAGCCTCATCATCCCATTGTGCCTTGAGGTACAAGGAACCTTTGCAAACTCCTCCAAAGAACAGCTGTCTTGCAATGGGCAATCTGTCTTATAATACTTGGTTTGAGGATCGGTCATTTTGTCACTGATGTGTGCCAATCCAACATGAATGACTCATATATGGTATATTAACATAAACAGTCGTTATTAAACTAACATAAAACACAGCAAAATCTCAGATTACACTTCAACAATCATTTTTCATAATCACCATGTTGAATGCCGAAGAAATGCGCAGGAATCAAGGTCTGAGCAACTTTAACAAGGGCTAAATTGTTATGGCAAGGCAACTAGGTCAAAGTATGTCTAAAATGGCAAGGTTTGTGTGTTGCATCCGGTCAGCAGTGGTGAAAATTTTCCCACAGTGTTCCAAAGAGGAACAAACCACAAACTGATGACAGGATGTTGGGCACCCTAGGCTCATCAATGCGCAAGGGCAACACAGGCTATCCCATCTGGTCTAAGCCAACAGAAGGTCTACTGTGGCACAAGTCACACACAGTGTTAATGATGGTAATAGGAGGTATGTGTTACAACACAGTGCATCGCACACTACTATATGGGGCTGCGTAGCATGCGTCATTTACCTGGGGAAGTGATGGCAGCAGGATACACTATGGGATAACGACAAGCTGGTGTAAAAAGTGTGATGCTCTGGGCAATGTTCTGCTGGGAAACCCTGGATCCTGCCATTCATGTGGATGTAAATTTGACATGTGCCACCTACCTAAAAATGTTTGCTGACCAGTTACACCCCTTCATGACAATGGTCTTCCCTAGTGGAAGAGACCTCATTCAACAAGATAATGCATCCTGCCAGATTGCACAGTGTTCAGGAATGGTTTAAGGAACATGGTGAAAAGTTCAAGGTGTCGCTCTGGCTTCCAAATTCCCTAGATCTCAATACAACTGAGCATCTGCTGTATGTACTGGACCAACAAGATCAACCAAGGTGGCTCCACCTTGTAATCTACAGACTTTGCTTTTTTCACATGAATACTCTCAGAGTACTTTACTAACACTCCACCATATTAGTTATGGGCTTAAGCATAAAACATGCAGTAAATAAAACCACATACTTCATCTCCATTTGCCTCGATGTTGAACTCGATGTCCTTCTTTCACATTCGCCTGTGTGGTTAAAAAAAAAAAAAAAAAAAAAACTTTTTAAAAAACAATAATACATTTCCAAAATCTATAAATTGTAAATAAATCTTATTTTTCATTCAAATTTAAGTAGCTATTTTGTCTTGCTTTCTTTGGTCTCCTGGGGCCTATACAGCAGTAGTTTAGGCATAAAAAATTGCATTTTGGTCTTTATTTAGTACTACCCTGAATAAGCTAAACACTTAATTCATAATACTGTGTGTAACCACCTGGTTGATCTATGGCTGTTTTCATGTTTAGTGCTTCCTGTGTCTCTTGTTAGTACTAGTAGTAAAACTGACCACTGTTCCATATAAAAATCCTTCAGATCCTGAGCATCAATGTTGGGTGTAACACGTTACTGTAATTAAATGACTTCAAAGTAAAGTAAGGGATTACCGTTCATTTTTAGGTAATTTAATTACAGTTACTTATAATATACTTGCTTTACATACTGTAATTTAGTTCAACAGTTCTGTTTAAATCAACATTGAATTTAAAATTTAAATATGTTGTCTAAAGGTAAAAGTGAACGCTTCTTTAAAATCGTTAACTGTAGTGCAGTTGCGGGAGAGTTTGCACCAGCTTTGCACCAGTTAGATGTGTAGTCGCTGTCTGAAGATGTCAGCAGAAGCGAGTGGCTGTTTTGCAGAATGGAAATTTTACATTTACTTCACTTTTGACACAGGTAGGCAAGAACATTATGGTAAAATGTAAGCTATGTTCTAGGGAAGACAAAACTTCTCACGTGCTCTCTGAGGTCTTCAGTCAGTGTGCTCTCAACCAAAGCGCACACATATAGCCGCCTCTCACGAGTGTCAGATTTTGGCGGTTTATTACACATTCAAATACACATGCAGTTATGTCAAAAGGGTCCTTTTGTTTTCCAATTTGAAATGAAATACACAGAAACAAGAAAGCGGTCATTTCAACAAAATAACAATCCACTGCTGCAGGCACGTGCACACATTAACATAAAAGGGGGCTTGAGCCCCTGCCCTTTTTCTTCCTCGAGAGAAAGTGAACTTTTTTTCTGGGGTGCTTTTTTTTTTAAATAAATAAATATTCCTGTTTGCGCCTCACCTCATGCTGCTGGCTGAAAACTTGTGACAACTATTCCCGGGAAAATACAACTGTTTTCTGGCAATGAGAAACGAAGAAGAAAAAAAGCCCTCGATGGATCCATCCCGTGCATTTCTTTCAGGTAGCCTATGTATGTTCACAAACGTGAAATTTGTGAAACTATTGTGAAGATTATTTATAAGTTTAACGCCGCGTTAATAGTTTGACCACCAGCAACGCAGCTGCCTGATTTGATACTAATGTAATTTATGTCATATTATAATTTCAATTATTTTAATGTGCTGCGTTTTGAACCATGTTAAAGATATCTGTAGGGTTGTCAATACCAGAAGAGGAGCATCCATGAACCACATTATTAGACATTTGTTAGTTTTCTAAGGATGCACAATTTATTAAAATTATTTAAAAATCATAATACAGCATTACATAATGCTATTCTTAAATCTATGCTTACACAGGAGAATACATCAATAAAAGTGGCTGTAGCATATCTATATTTAAAAAAAGTGGCAGAATATTATTTTTAAACTAATAATATATGTTTTAATTATGATGGTTGGCTTTAATCGTGGATTTGATTGTGCTGTGCAACAACACAAATCAGCAGGTTTTTGGCACCCTCTGCAGGCATTTGTTATATACATAAATACAGTGGGTACGGAAAGTATTCAGACCCCTTAAATTTTTTACTCTTTGCTATATTGCAGCCATTTGCTAAAATCATTTAAGTTAATTTTTTTTTCCTCAATGTACACACAGCACCCCATATTGACAGAAAAACACAGAATTGTTGACATTTTTATTGCAGATTTATTAAAAAAGAAAAACTGAAATATCACATGGTCCTAAGTATTCAGACCCTTTGCTGTGACACTCATATATTTAACTCAGGCGCTGTCCATTTCTTCTGATCATCCTTGAGATGGTTCTACACCTTCATTTGAGACCAGATGTGTTTGATTATACTGATTGGACTTGATTAGGAAAGCAAGATGCAGTCGGGAGATGGGAGAAAGTTGTAGAAAGTCAGCCATCACTGCAGCCCTCCACCAGTCGGGGCTTTATGGCAGAGTGGCCCGACAGAAGCCTCTCCTCAGTGCAAGACACATGAAAGCCCGCCTGAAGGACTCCAAGATTGTGAGACATAAGATTCTCTGGTCCGATGAGACCAAGATAGAACTTTCTGGCCTTAATTCCAAAAAAAAAAAAAAAACAGAAAACCAGGCACTGCTCATCACCTGTCCAATACAGTCCCAACAGTGAAGCATGGTGGTGGCAGCATCATGCTGTGGGGGTGTTTTTCAGCTGCAGGTACAGGACGACTGGTTGCAATCGAGGGAAAGATGAATGCGGTTAAGTACAGGGATATCCTGGATGAAAACCTTCTCCAGAGTGCTCAGGACCTCAGACTGGGCAGAAGGTTTACCTTCCAACAAGACAATGACCCTAAGCACACAGCTAAAATAACGAAGGAGTGGCTTCACAACAACTCTGTGACTGTTCTTGAATGGCCCAGCCAGAGCCCTGACTTAAACCCCATTGAGCATCTCTGGAGAGACCTAAAAATGGCTGTCCACCAACGTTTACCATCTAACCTGACAGAACTGGAGAGGATCTGCAAGGAGGAATGGCAGAGGATCCCCAAATCCAGGTGTGAAAAACTTGTTGCATCTTTCCCAAAAAGACTCATGGCTGTATTAGATCAAAAGGGTGCTTCTACTAAATACTGAGCAAAGGGTCTGAATACTTAGGACCATGTGATATTTCAGGTTTTTTTTTTTTTTTTTTATTAAATCTGCAAAAATGTCAACAATTCTTTCTGAAGCAGTGTTTTGAAATCGGCCATTACTAAATAAGTCATTATTTTTTGGTGCACCAAAAATATTCTCGTGGCTTTATAATATTAATATTGAACCACTGTACCCACATGAACTGATTTAGATGTGTTTTTAGAGAGAAAATATCATTGCTCCCTATAAAGGCCTCACTGAGCCATTGGATTTCAGCTAAAATATCTTAATTTGTGTTCTGAAGATTAATGAAGGTCTTACGGGTGTGGAACGGCATGAGGGTAAGTAATAAATGACAGAATTTTCATTTTTGGGTGAACTAACCCTTTAACATCTTTCTGTGTACCCCCCTCTCTTCCACTTAAATTGCAGTTACACCTTTTCCATTAAGAGGACAATAGTTGCCCCTTTGAGTTGATTTTTCGGTCTTTTTTTATCTTTATAAATACCCTTTTAAAATAAATAATAAAGGTTCAATGGAGAAACACGCAATGATCGTAGTGATACTAAAATCATCAGTAGTTGGCGAGAAGTCACTGTCTTTGTGAGTGAGTCAGTCATTTGGGCCAAGCTCATACAGCAGCAGAATACAGTTGTCGGTCCTGTATTTGAGTCCTCAGAGGGATAGTTCACCCAAAAATGAAAATTCTGTCATCATTTACTCACCCTCAAGTTGTTCTAAATCTGTATAAATGTCTTTGTTCTGTTGAACACAAATAAAGATATTTTGAAGAAAGTTTGTAACCAGGCCACTTTGGGGCATCATTGACTTCCATAGTTGGAAAAAAAAACTACTATGGAGGTCAATGGTGTCCCAAAACTGTTCAGTTTAACACATTCTTCAAAATATCTTCCTTTGTCCTCAACAGAACAAAGAAAATTATATAGATTTTGAACAATTTGAGGGTGAGTAAATGATGACAGAATTTCATATTTTGGGTGAACTAACCCTTTAATACAGTTACGTTCACACACAGTATGGTTATTTACAGGTGTGACAACTACATTTAACTCAAACCCATAAATTTTCAGGACTCACAATCGCATTCTCAGAATTTTCACATTGTGTGAACGGAACCGCACTTGACATCTAGTTGTCTGTCACGTCATACAGCGTGAGAGAGCAGGTGTTTTGTGTGTGGTTTTGTTTTTGGTAATTTACAGCAACAGAGATATGAGCTGTGCATCATCTTAAGGTATTAAATCCAATCACTGTTTTCCACTGGAAAGGCTCCCATCAGTTTTGTTACTTTTTCAAATTCAAATGCCTTGTCATGCGCAAAATGTCACAAAGGACGTGACACGCAAGTGCTACAGTTAAACACTCTGGCTATCGCGTGTTTACATGCTGCTGTTGGTTAATGAAGTTTGAATGTATAAACTTGTGGTTCAGTTGGTCTCTTGTCATTTCAAAAGTGATGAGACTTTTCAGTTTTATGGACGTCGCCATCTTTAATATTACTTTGGTCACTGTTGTTATGGTTACTAGTAAGAAAATATGGGCTTGACACTCATTGCACATTCATACAGAAAGTGTTCCAGACGCTACTGTAAGTTGCTGTGTGAACAGTGTCGGTGCTGTGGTGGGGCATTCGAGGGCCGTGCCCCCCCTAGCGGTCATTGATGCCCCTCCTACCACAGGCCATGGTGTGGCCCCCCAAAAAAATTACTTTTAGTTATTCTTTTAATATTAAATGTACAAACTTTAACTTAAATGAAATAAAATGAAATCAACGGGAAAAACATTAATTTTGGTTGTTCATGACATGTTATTAGGCTTGGTCATCATAGGTCAATGCTTATTGGTCGCTGAGTAATTTTGTTACATTTGATTTTCAGCGCGCTGCTGAACATGGCCTTATTCATTAAGTAATGAAGCAAGTGGCTGTATTTATGAACGGGTCATTGAATCATTTAGTCTTATGAATCATTCAGAGCCACAAATTCATTCACAAAACATTGCTGCATGTTGCAGTTCTCCTATGGCTTTCATTGGAACTATTATTTCATTGCAAAATTGATCAAACAACACTGACATATAACAGTTCGACTCATTAATCCTGCATTACTTCCTGCATAGTTACTTATTAATGACGGACCATTATTCTAAAGTGTTACCCAATATTGTTTTAGCTATGTTTATAGTATTAAAATATTTCGAAGGACAAAAACATGAACTTTATTGACTTCAAGTCAGCTGTCACTTTACTTTGGCGTGAGCCCCTATGCGCTCGTACACTTGGCACAGGCCTTATAACGGTTCTGTCATTCATTAATATGAATTAATATGATTAGCCTTTTGCTTGACTACGTTATCAAACAGCTAATAATGTGTTGCTAATGTTACACACACCATTCCTGTTCTTCATCTCAGAGTCAGACAGCTGCCTTCTAACAATCAGTATCCTTACAAATGCTTTGAACAACTCAGAACGTTGCTGCAGAAAGGCATATAGTTCATCATAACATTGTAATAAACTCTCTATATTGATAAATCTACACAATTTTTCATATTAACAGAAAATTGACCAGAAATACCTGGTTTTTCTCGAGACTTTCCAGCTTCAGAGCTGTTAATGATATGCTAAAGCCGGCACATTGTTGTGATTGGTTACAAGGTAGTCTGTGACGTCACAAACACCACTGATTTCAAACCGCGGGTTTTTGGTTTAATGCAGTTTCAAACATAAAATACTCAGCAATGGTGCTGACTTATGAATTTGCACATGGTTTGTATTAAAGCATATTAAAAACACTACATAGACATATAAACAACATTAAATACTCGATTTTCACCACAGGGGGTCTTTAATAAAAAATACCCAAAAGCCTATAATTCCTAAATGAAACATTAAAACACACAATTATGTAAACACATGCAACATACACTATATTGCCAAAAGTATTGGGACACCCCCTCCAAATCATTGAATTCAGGTGTTCCAATCATTTCCATGGCCTCAGGTGTATAAATCAAGCACCTAGGCTTGCAAACTGCTTCTACAAACATTTGTGAAAAATCGGTCGCTCTCAGGAGCTCAGTGAATTCAAGCGTATTACTGTGATAGGTTTCCACCTGTGCAATAAGTCCATTCATGAAATTTCCTCACTACTAAATATTCCACGGTCAACTGTTAGTGTTATCATAAAGTGGAAGCAGTTGGGAACAACAGCAACTTAGCCACAAAGTGGTAGGCCATGTCAAATCACAGAGCGCGGTCAGCGCATGCTGAGGCTCACACTGCACAGAAGTCACCAACTTCCTGGAGAGTCAATATCTACAGACCTCCAAACTTTATGTGGCCTTCAGATTAGCTCAAGAACAGTGTGTAGAGAGCTTCATGGAATGGGTTTCCATGGCCGAGCAGCTGCATCCAAGACTTACATCACCAAGTGCTGCAAGCTGGTTAAGTGCTACATGTCTCTCCTCTGTCTTCGTGTTGTGTTAATTTCCCAGTAATGATAGCATACTTAAGTATTTTTACAAAGATTTCTGAACAACTTTGTCATCTACCTGTGTGCGTCTGCGAATGTTTTTGGACTGCTGGCGCGGGTTGAGTGATTTTGACCGCTAACTGGGGGATTTGTTATTCTCCTGAGCCGGTGGACGTCGTTTCTGTGCGGCGTGCAAGCCGCACGCAAACTTCTGGTCCTACTGGTCCTGTGCTGCCCATTGCCCGTTCCCAGTTTCTGCTACAAGTATTGTCTGGATAAAGTTGCGATAAAGCGCTGACTGATGGTGTCGGCTCTTTGTTTACATGCTATCTAATTCAACATCGGCGGATCGGGAACACGGACTGGATTGTTTGTTACGGATTCTGGATTGTTTGACAGACTGCCCTTCTAAATCGGTGGATTGCAAACACGGACTGGATTTCACCATGCCACGGTTTCAGAGCTGCTTTTAACTGATTGCGCATTGACTTTTAAACGGAGACTCATTTTGATTTTTGCTGCACTATGTATGTTCTATTTGTGCAGTTCTGTTGAAGTTCTCAATACCTGTCAAGCCCCCGTTGCAGTTCTGTCTATTCCACTCACATCAGGCAGAAGCACATGTTCAACCAGCTGTTTATCATGGGGAAAGTCATTGCCTTTATTATCTCCAGCTATCCCTAGCTTAGTTTTCTTGGTTCGTACAACCAGCATTTTGGTCCTTCAGGACAATTTCTGTGTGCCTCTTCATCCTAGCAGGACTGTTAATAAGGATTTTACCATCAAATCACTCAGACAGAGATGCCTTACTATCCTTTTGTTATTGATGTCTGGGAATATTCAACCAAATCCCGGCCCATTTGACTGTTCATCTTCGGATATTCCAGCAAGCAAATCCTTACACTCATTAACTTTTGATTGTTTTTGTAATCATAAAGGTCTTGGACTAATGCATCTGAATATACGTAGTCTTCTCCCTAAAGTTGCTGAGCTCACTGCATATGTTCATACTGCAAATCCTGATATTCTTGTCATTTCTGAATCATGGCTTAAGAAATCTATTTTTAATTCTGCTGTTTCAATTCCTGGTTACAATATTTTTCGTCAAGATAGAATTTCTAAAAGTGGGGGGGGTTGCTGTCTATTGCAAGGACAATTTACAATGTTCAGTAATTTCTTCAGAATCTGTTGCTAAACAGTTTGAGTTAATACTCTTAAAAATTGCCTTATCTAAAAATGTATTTATTACTGTTGCTGGTTGTTATAGACCACCCTCTGCTCCTGCATGTGCTTTGACTGTTTTGAGTGAAATAATTGCTCCTTACATCTCCTCTGAATTTATTTTGTTAGGGGACTTGAACTGGAATATGTTTGATCCTCCATCATCCTTAAAATTACAACTAGATGCGCTGAACTTGTCCCAGATTGTGCAGGCCCCTACAAGACTTAATTCTAAGACTATGGAATCTGGCTCATTAATTGATATTATTCTTACTAATAGGCCAGAGAAGTACACATCTGGAGTGTTCTGTCAAAGCCTTAGTGACCACTGTACTATAGCCTGTGTCCGCAAGGGCTCCACCTTAAGAAATCCTCCGGTGCTTGTTTTTAAACGTTTATTGAAAAAGTTTAATGAACAGGCTTTTCTGAATGACCTGTTTGTTATGGACTGGTACAGAATTGGGCTTATTCCTGACGTTGATGAGGCGTGGGCATATTTTAAACTCTTGTTCAGTACTGTTTTGAACAAACATGCCCCTCTTAAAAAGTTCAGAGTAAAAAAATCGTCTTAGCCCTTGATTCAGTCCAGATCTGTCCGAGCTTATTCGCCAAAAACACACTCTATGGCGCAAAGCAAAGACTTCTAATAATATCTCTGACTGGCAATCATACAGGGCTATGCGTAACAAATGTACTCAATCTATCAGACAGGCAAAATCAAATTACTTCAAGCACCGTTTGACTGTTAATGGCTCTGATCCTCAAATTCTGGAATACCATCAGAACAATGGAAAATGAAAACATCTCTTCCCGTTTGCCCACTGTAATTAAACATAATGGTGTTGTTATCACAGACAAATCCAAAATGGTTGATCAGTTTAACCGACATTTTGTTAATGCTGGTTGTGCCTACGAGAACAGTTCCAGCATCTCTACATGTTCTTCTGCCAACTTGACACCTGTTAGGGATTTACCTGTTTCAGGTTCCTACTCCTTTTCCTTTCAGTCAATACAAGAGATTGAAGTACTCGAGGAACTGCTCAACCTGGATACTCACAAATCTGCTGGATCGGATGAATTAGACTCATTACTTTTAAAAATATCAGCTTATATTATTGCAGCGCCTATTACTTGCATTTTTAATCTTTCACTCCGTACTGGTATTTTCCCAAGGGATTGGAAATCTGCTGCTGTAACCCCACTTTTTAAAGGGGGTGATAACTCAGATTTAAACTATTATAGACCTATTTCCATTTTGCCTTGTCTCTCTAAAAGTATTAGAGAAGTTGGTCAATAAGCAGCTCACGCACCATTTGGAGACTCATAATGTTTTTAATCAGTTTCAGTCTGGCTTCAGATCCGGTCATAGTTGTATCACTGCTACACTTAAGGTTGTCAATGACATCATATGTGCCATTGACAACAAGGAATATTGTGTAGCTGCATTCGTTGACCTGGCAAAAGCTTTTGACTCCGTGGACCATGAATTATTGCTGGATAAACTACGAGGTATTGGACTCTCTGAGAGCTGTCTAGCTTGGTTCAAGAGTTACTGCACTGGTCGCTCACAATCAGTAAAGGTGGAGGGGTTTGGGTCAGATTCCCTGCCTCTATTTAAAGGGGTCCCACAAGGAAGCATACTGGGGCCTATACTTTTTAATATTTATGTTAACGATATTGCTTTTGCTGCAGGTGATTCTCACATACACTTATATGCTGATGACACTATTATTTATTCATTTAATTCTTCCCTGACCATTGCACTGTCTTTACTGCAGGCCAGTTTTACTCGCCTCCAACATGCTTTCTCTAGCCTTCATCTAGTTTTAAATACAAATAAAACTAAATGTATGGTTTTTAATAGAAATTTACCAAACGTTGAACATCTGCCTAAAATTTTTTCATTGGATGGTTCAGAAATCGATTATGTTGATTGCTACAAATATCTTGGTATCTGGCTTGACAGCGAGTTATCGTTTGAAACGCACATAAATGTACTGCTCAGCAAGGTTAAGTCTCGTATTGGTTTTCTTTATCGTAATAAATCTTCTTTTACACATTCTTCTAAACAGCTCTTGGTTAAAACGACAGTACTTCCGATTTTGGATTACGGTGATATAGTTTACAGGTATGCTTCAAAAACTCTCCTTCATAAATTGGATGTTATTTACCATGCTGCAATCCGCTTTGTGACTGGAGCCTCATTTAACACTCACCATTGTCATCTGTATTCTTTACTGAATTGGTCTTCTCTCCATTCGCGTAGACAAATTCATTGGCTTCTGTTTATTTATAAAACCCTTATTGGTAAAACCCCATTATATTTACAGTCCCTTTTAACTGCTCATAATACAAGTCATAATCTGCGCTCTAGCAGCTTCCTTACTCTCTGTATACCCAAAGTCCGCACCTCCTTTGGTCGTTGTTCTTTCCAGTTTTCTGCTGCATATGATTGGAATCATCTGCAGCAGACTTTAAAGCTTAGCTCATTCATATCGCTTTCTTCCTTTAAAAATTCAGTTCAGTCAATAATTCAGGATCATTGTACTTGTTCTTAGTTTATTTTTATATGTCACTGTTTATAGCTGCATGTGTTACCTGCATCTTTTATGTTTTTGTATTGTACTGGCTTTTTATGCTGCCTCTTGGCCAGGTCGTCATTGTAAATGAGAACTGGTTCTCAATTGACTCACCTGGTTAAATAAAGGTTAATAATAATAATAAAGTGCAATGCAAAGCGTTGGATGCAGTGGTGTAAAGCACGTCGCCACTGGACTCTACAGCAGTGGAGACGTGTTCTCTGGAGTAATGAATCATGCTTCTCTGTCTGGCAATCCGATGGACAAGTCTGGGTTTGGCAGTTGCCAGGAGAACGGTACTTGCCTGACTGCATTGTGCCAAGTGTAAAGTTTGGTGGAGGGGGGATTATGGTGTGGAGTTGTTTTTCAGGGGTTGGGCTTAGCCCCTTAGTTCCAGTGAATGGAACTCTTAAAGCTTCAGCATACCAAGACATTTTGGACAATTTCACGCTCCCAATTTTGTGTGAAGAGTTTGGGGATTACCCTATGGATTAAGAATGGGATGTCATTAAAGTTCATGTGCATGTAAAGGCAGGCGTCCCAAAACTTTTGTCAATATAGTGTATATGATTTAAAGAAGGAAAACATTATATTTCTATGGTAAATTACATGAAATTGTTGATAATTGTCATTTTAATCTCTGATTAAGGTGCTTACAGACTTGCTAAATAATACATAATATTTTTAAGTATGCACTTAAAGGTCTTAAAATGCTTGAACTCTTTGAACTGCATGCAACTTATTACTTTCTTTAAATATATATATATATATTTTTAAGATTTTTTTGTAAAGACATGTTTTCCAGATGAAAAAGTAAGAACAATTGTGGATTATATGTAAAAATCTGTAATGTAAAATTAAGTATTGAAGTAAACTCAGTGTGCAAGTTTGACTTATGGTCTTAGAGGTCTGTAAAAATTTTGAAAGAAATCAGCCACTTCTATGTAATCATGTGGTGTTTCACAGATCCACACAATATGCATATCATTTGATCTCCTCATACTGAACAGCTTTGCCTCAAGATCCACTGCTGTCAACCAAATCGTTCATTAAATATTCACAATTATGTGAAAAACCTACTTTTGCGAACTAGTCCTAGGTTTTTCGCCCAATCGTTTACAAAATGGGTGTGGCAAAATATACTTAAAGTCCAATAAATTCAAAATGAAAACTCAGAATTTCACATAATTAAATGAGCACATGCTGCATATGACTGTAAAGAAGCATGCCAACTTTAATGCAGATCGGACCATAAGGTGCATTATTATATTGTTAAAAAGCTTTCAAAACTGTCTTAGGTTACACATATAACCATGGTTCCCTGAGAACAGGGAACATGACATTGCCTCAGAGCGCTATGGGAATGGCCTCTGCGGGAACTGGTGTCTAAAACACATATCCATTCTCCGCAATATCATATTGCCCGGCAACAGTCCATGACGTCATAACCATGTGACCTGAAAGTATATAAGGGGCACCCAGATAACATGTCATCCACTGAGGCATGGTTAAGAGATTCAGTGTCTCGTTCCCATTTTGCAGGGAACCATGATTACATGCATAACCTGAGACATTCTCTTTCAGAAGGAAACTCATGCTGCATCAGAACGCTAGGGGAACAACGTGCTAAGGGGAGTGCATGCCAACATATGGCAGTGACAACAAGTCAGGCAAATTCAAATTAAACGCCAGACCCACTCACCCTACTGGTCACAATTGGGCTGTCAGTGACAGCGCTCCCAGCAGTCAAAGCCTCAGCTATAAGCCTCAAAGCGGCTTCCATATTTTATATATGAAGGCCTACCAACACCGCACAAAGGCCAGGAACCAACCAGATCCACAGAAGGGGTCCCTTTTTGGGGAACGTGTCTAGGGGGCCCGAAGGCACCCCAGCCAGTCACTTCTCAGGGGAACAAAGTCAACCCCGAATGCCACCAGGGAGGCTGACCTGGCTTCTAGCTCTACTAGTAACCTTGTCTGCCAACAACCTGTCTGTTTCCTCAGACACAGTCTCTAGTCACAGAAGTCTCATGAAGAACCATCCAGAAAGAGGGACTGTAGAAATGGCAGTAGACCAACTCAGACCCTAATCTTAGAGATGGGCATCCTAGAGAGCAGTACTCAACGAAGTGCTATCGACCCTTGCTAGCGAGGGGTGTTACTCTGTTCGATCCTAGGATCTACAAAGTGCCTATGTTTCATGACACTAAGGAGGCCGCACACTCTTAAAGGGAACACTGCTGGGGCTCGCATTCAATGAGGCCTGCTGAGGCCATACAACTGATAGCAAGCAAATGCTATCTTCCAAGTACCCAAATACTGGGGATTCGCCCACAGGGAGCCCTGCTAAGGCCAACTATCCAAGCAAATCTTCTGGCTACCAAGTTCCAGCAAAATGGGGCTAAAACGTACCCAGACTATTGGGGACTCTCTCACAAAGAGGCCTGTTAGGGCCTACTTATCCAATAGCAAGTCATTACTAGCTGCTAAGAGCCCCAAAAACATTGGGGTTTGCCCACAGGGAGGCCCACCAAGGCCTGCTAACTGACAGCAAACCTGTTAGCTGTCACATAGCCAAAATGCTTGGGATTTGCTCACAGGGAGGCCTGCTAAGGCTAGTTATCCAGAGCATGTCTTGTTGCTCCAACATCCACACTGATGGGGATAACCACAGAGAGGCCTGCTAAGACCTACTCTCTGATAAAAACAAAATAGCTACCAGGAACCCATTTACTCTGGCTGCTCACAGGGAGGACTGCTAAGGCCAGCTACCTGACAGCAGATGTGCTAGGATGCTAAGAGCCTAACATGGTGGGGACTCACACTGAAGGGATGCCTGTTAAAGCCAACTACCTTAAAGCGAGTCTTGTAGCAGAGATAGACTGTTTAAACAGTGCCTAAGCCTGGGACCTATTACATTGCCAACAAGCAGTGTACTCAGTAAAAGCACCTTTTACCCTTTAAGCAAGGGAAGTAGAAACATATGCCAACATGCCCTGAATGAGGCCCAAATGGGACTACTACTCCAGACAAACACAGGCATCAGCTCGTGGCAATGCTCAAGCTACAAGAGAGCGTACTAAATGACCAGCTCGAAGCAAAGGTCAAAATACTGCTCGACCTGAACCCCAATGGTGAAGGGCAGAATGGTGAAGGGCAGATAAAAAAAAACAGAGCTATAAGCAAAGCACTCAGATAACACCTTGTATTAACAAGGGAGTACAACCCGCATGACCCTGAGAATGCTACAGGGTGAAGGCCTCCCGTTTAGACTTGACAGAATGAAAGAGTCATGACAGAAATGATATCTGCGTTTAGCCCTGGGGAATGGGGGCCTTTCATCGAAAAAGCCATAATCAACCCAATGCTTGAACATCCATTCAGCAGGCTTAGGAGAGTCTAGATAGAGCCTAACTGTAACTAGCTTCTGAAATGCAGGGCCACAGCAAAAAACATACTATTCGCAAAGTGAAAGGGGGATACTACCTCCACAGCCTCCATTATGCCCCAATGCAGAAGGGGGCGGGCCAGACGACTCTCTATGGAGAGGATGCCAAAGGGAACCTACAGTCACCTAATGATGGGTCAGAGGCGGAATGCTTAACAGACCACTTTCACATCTCTAGCGCTTAGACTAGGCCAGCTGTCACAAAGCATAGATTTACCTGGCGCTCCTCAGAGCAGCGGCCTCTACAGAACAACTCTCAGCTGAGAGGAGGCATAATCACTCAAACTGACACTGCTATGTTGGCTAAAAAAAGCCTTATTTATTCTAAATTATTTTTAGGATGAGTGATGCTAACCAGATAATAATGTCAGGCGGCACTGTGGGCCGACTCTAGACATTAAATCTATCTAAAGTAAAAGGGCTCGTCTCTTTGATTTTTTTTTTTTTTTTTCACATAACACTCTCCAAACCATGAGGAGATGACAGAAGGACTGAGGTGGCTCTCATGGCAGCCTGACAAGGGCCAGTCTACAACAGAGCAGCAGCCTCCAAACCACTCCCAAGTGGGAGGGGGGCCAGCACACTCAGAAAAATAATGGCTAAAAAGAGCAGTGGTCCCGTCAGAGAACATACAATAAGCAAAATCCAACATACTCAAAGAAGACTTAATAATAGTACTTCTCTCTAAAATCATTCTAGCCAACCTGCAGGGCCCTAATTGTGACATCACTATGAACAAAATACCTTTCCTAGATTCAGATGCATGCACAAACGGTTCCTACACAAGGAACAGTGATCTAAAAAATACAGAAGTATTTAATTCATTTAAAAGACCTAGAACATTTCACTCTGTAGCCACAGGTTGGCGACCTACCACAATGAAGAACATGAAGTCTTCCACTCTATAAGGCTCAAAAAGGAGCACATCCAACTCAGCTGTCTAAGAAATACATTAGCCACCACACCCCTCTCAAACTGTTCGGCGAACTCCATCTGGACGCCCCCTGATCTGAGTCTCCACTCTGCTTTGGCGTCAGTGGGACCCGAACCATCAGCCCAGATGCTGAACCCTCTTCCCTCGAGAAGAGACCCAGATGAGGAAACCGCTCACAGTTTGCACAGGCAGCTCCCTCGAGAACGTCCCATGCATGCTATTACCTCCAGACAGAGAACGTACAGATCGTGTATGTCATCTGCTGTCAGGACACGGATCCACACACCTAATAAACCTGCTAGTTTCGCTGTGTGTTTTATAATTGCCATGATAGTGTTTCACAAATAACAGACCCTGAAGATGAAAAGATGATTACATGTTATCTGAGTGCCCCTTATAATCTTTCAGAACGCATGGTTATGACGTCATGGCTGTCGATGGTTAATATGATATTGCCAAGATTGGATATGTATTTCAGACACTGGTTTCTGCGAAGGCAGTTCCCCTAGCACTCTGACGCAGTGTGAGTTCCCTTTCTAAAGGGAACCATATATTTTCAATGGTAAATTGCCTGTTTGGCTGAAAATGTTTAAAACTTTGGGTGTGCTTGACTTATTTTCACGGGTGTCATGTCCTTAGATTTCTGAATCCTTGCCGTGTCCAATGATGCCAAACATCACCTTATGGTTTGTGCAACATTATGATTTAGTGCATACATTTTTTTTTTTTGCAAATATCGAATATCGAAACCGTCTGAGACAAAACCACCATGGGAAGCATGGAACCATAGCCATCCACTGTTGGCTCTTTCGGCGGTGGACAGGGGTCAGGATGGTCACCCTGACTGATCTGTGGCTATGCATACCCATACGCAACAAACTGTAATGCACTGTGTATTCTGACACCTTTCTATCAGAACCAGCATTAACTTCTTGAGCAATTTGAACTACAGTAGCTCGTCTGTTGGATCGGACCACACGGGCCAGTCTTCACTGATCCTCGGCCGCCCATGACCCTGTCTCCAGTTCACCACTGTTCCTTCCTTGAACCACTTTTGATAGATACTGACCACTGCAGACCGGGAACACCCCACAAGAGCTGCAGTTTTGGCGATGCTCTGACCCCGTCGTCTAGCCCCCTGCCAGTTACTGAAACTTCCGGGTAAGCTGATCTACAGCAGCTTTTGCACCTTCGTGCTTTTGTTATGGAGTGTCATCATCGTCCCACGTTCTCATTGGTTTGCTGGTCTATGTCAAATTACATGGGCAGGATAAGCTGTGAGTGGACCATTCGCCCAAGATGAAAAATTAGCTGCTGCCAGATCTCGATCACCGAAAATCACATTGCATTTGATACAACTCTAACTAGACTTAGCCAAATGGGCAAACAAATCATAACTAAAACTATTTTCATAGTATTTCATTTTCTCCTTATTTTTTAAAGAATAATTATATTTTTATTTATTATAGCATTCTTATATTTATTATAATTACATTTTATTATAATTACATTTTATTTATTACAGTCTGCTACTATTATGTTATAATTTTTTTAATTATTAGTTTAAAATACTCATAGCATACATTTAAATTGACGCCATGGTGTTTTTTATTTGTCATGTCTGATTTAGATCTGTGTCCTAAACTGACACATTTGAAGTATATTGTTTGTGTGACACTAGCGGCACCTAACAGATTACAAAAATCACAGGCGGGTATTAACTAAGTAAATTTACTTCATTACATTTACTTAATTAGTTTTTTGGAAAATTTGTACTTTTTAGAGTAGATTTAAATGTGGGTACTTTTACTTTAACTTGAGTAGATTTGTAATTAAATATCTGTACTTTTACTTTGCTACATTTGGCGACATTCCTCTCGTTACTTTAATGCACTTTACATGTTAAGAAATGCGTAGTTTATTCCAAGCGCGCTAACTGTCTCTTCTTTCATGAACAATGCCCCATTCACAAATGAATCACTCTTTTGATTCGATTCTGTTCAAAGACTTGTTCAAACAAGTTGGAAAAATTGTCTAAATTGATTCGTGAATCAGTTTGAATGATTTGTTCAGTTCCTGCACGCGCTGAATCGTCTGAAGCGGTTTCTCACTCGGAGCGTTGGATGAAGTGGCAGTGGATCTACAGTCAATTAAAAGCAAATTTGCAAATGCATCCAGTTGTTTGCCAGCGATGAAGACCTTTATTAGTTGAGCTGCGTATGCTGTCTGTAAACAATTCCACAGGTAGGCCTATCGATTTCATTTGATTTCAATTTATACAGCTATAGCCGACATTTTACAACCAAACAGATTATTACGCCACGATAACAGAGTAGGCCTATGTAGCATTTCTTTACCGTTTTTATGGACATCTATCTTAATTTATACATTAAATAAGCTACCATTGTTCAGAGAAATGAACACCCGCGGTTGCGCACTGGTGGCACCGGCGACCTGTTCGTCTTGAAAATGATCCCTTTGCGTAGACACGCACCTGCAGAAATATACATTGGATTACATTTAGGAGAACAGACAGAAGATGATCCATCAATGTGCATTTGATCATTGTTTGTGTTCAGATGTTCAGCGGTCTCTCTTCTTTCAAATGTAGCTGTATACGTTATTATTATACAAAGCAATGAGTTTCAATGGAGGGTCTCAACGTTCTTTTTCGTTACTAGTTCTGAAGTGACGTTTTAGAATTAGTAACGGAGGTTTGGTCCAACTGTCAACTTGAGATTTGAAACCGTGGTGGAAGGAAGTAATTCTGCACAAAAGAGGGTTTTAAAGACACTCTGTTGTTATTTTTATTTATTTACACACTTGTGCCATCAAACTGTATAAATGCAATATCACATCTAATTACCTACGGCACACGGCCTGCGACCTCGTGCCTATGGACGAATTACAGCCGTGCTGATATACAGCCATGTCACATGTGATATTGCTCATATACATCAGTGGCGAGCGGTGACTTTTTTAACCGGTTATGCTGGGTGGTGCGTCATGTAAAAAACGACGTAGTTACGTTTAATGGGTTTATAGCTAATAAACGTTCTCTAGACCAGGGGTGAAAATATAGAGATGCACTAGTCTACTGGCCATAAATCAAAACGTTTTTAGTTTTATTTTGGTCTATTATTATTCCAGGCTTCAAAACAAACTGCTTTGTAATAATTTCCCAAAATTTTTAGGAAATATTTAGTACAGGACATTAACAGGCACACGCTGAATACAGACATAAAGAGAACAGATGTGCCAGCAAAGAAAATACTGCACCATGCTCAAGCTCACTGTTCACAAAATATAGGAAGAATAATATAAATATAAAATTGAAGTTGATATGAATGTGTCTCTGAAGGGAACTGTCTTCAAAGTTTTGATGGCTTTTCCTCTTATCTCCGTATGAGGTAGTAGTATTAGCAGAGATTGTATATTATAGCGTATAGGCAAATTTCACATTTCCGGGTTTTTGGCTTCCGGAATGATCTACGCAGCGTAAAAGTTTTTCCGGTTACAGTGATAGATAGCCTCGATCAGATCCAGCTCGGGAATAAAAGTTGTTTTATGAATTAAATGTCATGAAAATGTTTGAACGTTCTTAGTGAATTATTGGTGAGACTACAGAGCTCTCATTAAGAGCTAAATTTAATAAAGAATTCGAAGTGATGGCGGTTAAACTGGTTATATTCTTCGTGTCTGTTTGCATTCGTGCATTATCTCGCTCCATGTGCTCTAAAGAGCATGTGCCTGCGTCTCAACGTGCATACTATCCATCCTAAATAGTAGTATGTGACATTAGTAATATTCAGTACTATTTAGGGTGGATAGTATGCACATTGGGATGTATAGAGTGTTTTTAGCGACGTGCTGGGGAAATGATCAGCTGGCAGATCCTTTATCATGCAAGCCTGATCCTCAGATTCATGAAACAGGACCGCTCACACCCTGACATTTCTGGATATAAACTTCAGTCATCTCTCACTCATTTTCCTGTCGTCATCATCTTAAAGTGTGTATTATGCACAGTATTATTGTGCTGTTGCAACATTAATGCAAAGACTGATAGTTGTGTACAGTGTGGTGTCTTAGTTTAATCATTTGAATCGATCAGGATTAGTTATGCTTGAATGTGGGATGTGATGCCATATGAGATTAACATGCTATATATTTTTAAAACGTATTAAACTCATGACAATATTATGTATTTCACGACTTTATATCCCCCATTATTTTTTTAATAAATAAATTATATAAATAATGTTCGTCGTACGTAATACGATCGGGGGAATTGCTGAATGAGTAGCTGCGTAGCCTTTACTGTATGACAGCTGGTGATATAAATCCACCTGCCGGTGAATTCGAGCAATGGTCTCAGTTGCCGTATAAGCTACAAACAAGTAGAAAATAATTTCTTTGTAGACTTGGAAAACAGACAAAACAGAAAAGGTAAGAAGTGATATTTGAGAAAAGAGCATATCAATCTAATAGCCGTAGACGCATAGCGGAACTAACTTTACCCTGCGTCACGTGATTTCCGATTCTTGTGAAAAAGGCCTATTAGCCTATTTATAAATGCAGCGCTGCTTTGTGTATTGCGGTAACCATGGAAACGCTATATTACTGCTGTTCCATAAGCGCCACCTGCTGTCAGAGAGTGAATTTGAATTTCATGCAGTCCGTCTGCTGATTTTGTTTTGTGCAGTTGTATTATGTAGCATAATTTCACATAGCTAAAGCCAGACCATACTGTTTTTGCTGTTAATCTTGAAATTATACAGTAATTTAAATGAAAAACAACTGATCATGCTCATGTTCATAACATCTTTGTTGGGATTGTGATACAAATGCAGTGTTTGCCTCTAATATCAAAGAGCTGCATATTTTTGTTTAAGGCCAGTTTGGCAAGAAATACATTTGCTTTGTAAAAAAAAAAAAAAAAAAAAATCTGCAACCAGTATCAGAATCAGCCAATTTGCTTCTAAAAAATATTGGAAAAAAAAAAAGAAAAATCTAATTGGTGCTAATAAAAAATATTAAATAAAGTATTATTAAAAAAAATCTAATAGTTATGCTGTAAAAACAAATGCAGTTTTAAAGAGCAGTATACTAGTTTTCTCGCAAATTAATTTGTTGTTTATATGATTAATATTAATGCAACTATAAGCGCACTAAGGTTAAAAAGAAAAAAAAGGTAATTTGTCCACGTATTGTTATTTTTTTTCTAATCCGGCCATCAACTTAAAATTAGTTTAACACCCCTGCTCTGACTAGACAGTGTTAGTTACTCAGTTGCTTATGACACATGGCAATATGTTACATTGAGAGTAGCCTAGCCTACATTTACCTGGTGAGACGTGCCTTCACAAGCACCTGTAACCTTTTTTTTGTGATGTCTGAGTTAACGGAGGCGTGATAGGCGAAAGTGCGAAAATATGCTGTATTTTTGTAATCCGTTAGGTGCCGCTAGTGTCACACAAACAACATACTTCACCTTTAAACGTATCAGTTTAGGACACAGATCTAAATCATACACGACCAATAAAAAACACCATGGCGTCAATTGAAATGTATGCTAGAAGTATTTTTTAAATTAATAATTAAAAATAAGTAGGCTGTAATATAATTCATATTAGAAGTCTATTATAAATACAAAATAAAATGTAATTATAATAAATATAAGAATGCTATAATAAATAAAAATATCAGTATTTAAAAAATAAGTTGAAATTATGCAAACTGATGATGACTTTAACAAACACACAGACGATTGATTAACATACAGGACTGTCTTTAAAAGTCGGGCAAATACAGTAGGACAATTTATAAGTTTTCATACAAAAAATAGGCTGATTTGTATATCATCCGGTTCATCCCAGGACTCAGGCAAGTTCGGCAGACGGTGTGAAGATCGGATAGAGATCCGGTTTCATCATTTGAGGGGATTTTCTCATTGCAGACTTACGGTGACTCAGTGAATTATTTAGCAACAAAAGCTCACAGAAATGTAAAAATTATCTCATTCGAAAGAAGACATCCTAAGGTAAAAGATGATATAGAGCAGGAGTGCCCACACTTTTTTGCCTGATGATCTACTTTTAAAATGATCAACTAAATGAGATCTACTAAAAAAAAAAAAAAAAAAAAAAAAAAAAAAAACAGTAGCCTAATTTAATTTAAAAAGAGATACATTTCAAATGATTGTTGCTACAACTGCATGTATGTCGACTTGGAATCCAGGAAAATAATAATAAATGTTCATTGTTGATGTTCAGTTTTAACAATTTTCAATTTTAACACTAAACTCAAAATACTTACAGCACAACAGATTACATTAGCCAGGGCATTTACCTTATTCTGATGACTTGCACTGAATAAAATCAGACAGTTTTACATAATCTTTGTCGACAAAACACAGCCGCCAATGTCTAAACTGGTGTCAATCAACACTGACGGAGCACAAGCAATGGTCGGCCGTTCAAACGGATTCATTATTAAGTAGCTACAAGGAGGGTCCGTGTACGTTTTGATAGTTTGTTTTCCAATTTGAAATGAAATATGCAGAAACGAGAAAACGGATTTTGGCTCGATTTTCATTTTTTCGTCTAATCAACCAATCACATGGCAGTTGCTTCAATCCATATAAGGGTGTGGTCCTGGTCAAGACAATCTCCTGAACTTCAAACTGAATGTCAGAATGGGAAAGAAAGGTGATTTAAACAGTCTGATCAGTTACTGGGATTTTCACGCACAACCATTTCTAGGATTTACAAAGAATGGTGTAAAAAAGGGAAAAACATCCAGTATGCGGCAGTCCTGTGGGCGAAAATGCCTTGTTGATGCTAGAGGTCAGAGGAGAATGGGCCGACTGATTCAAGCTGATAGAAGAGCAACTTTGACTGAAATAACCACTCGTTACAACCAAGGTATGCAGCAAAGCATTTGTGAAGCCACAACACGCCCAACCTTGAGGCGGATGGGCTACAACAGCAGAAGACCCCACCGGGTACCACTCATCTCCACTACAAATAGGAAAAAGAGGCTACAATTTGCACGAGCTCACCAAAATTGGACAGTTGAAGACTGGAAAAATTTTGCCTGGTCTGATGAGTCTCGATTTCTGTTGAGACATTCAGATGGTAGAGTCAGAATTTGGCGTAAACAGAATGAGAACATGGATCCATCATGCCTTGTTACCACTGTGCAGGCTGGTGGTGGTGGTGTAATGGTGTGGGGGATGTTTTCTTGGCACACTTTAGGCCCCTTAGTGCCAATTGGGCATCGTTTAAATGCCACGGCCTACCTGAGCATTGTTTCTGACCATGTATATCCCTTTATGACCACCATGTACCCATCCTCTGATGGCTACTTCCAGCAGGATAATGCACCATGTCACAAAGCTCGAATCATTTCAAATTGGTTTCTTGAACAAGACAATGAGTTCACTGTACTAAAATGGCCCCCACAGTCACCAGATCTCAACCCAATAGAGCATCTTTGGGATGTGGTGGAACGGGAGCTTCGTGCCCTGGATGTGCATCCCACAAATCTCCATCAACTGCAAGATGCTATCCTATCAATATGGGCCAACATTTCTAAAGAATGCTTTCAGCACCTTGTTGAATCAATGCCACGTAGAATTAAGGCAGTTCTGAAGGCGAAAGGGGGTCAAACACAGTATTAGTATGGTGTTCCTAATAATCCTTTAGGTGAGTGTATATCGGCTTTCTTCTGTGCAACCTAACGCGTATTTTACAGAAATATTTATTTCAGAAATGTTAATCAGCACGGCTGTTGTAATGCTGTTTGTAGTTTAATATGCATGATGAAACTGTGCTACCCTTACACAGAGGAGAACATTAAAGAGATTGTGGATGTGTTCATGAAAATTGTCTGCTCAATACGTGCACGCTCACTTTAGAGCCGACTGTTTCGTGCGTATTTGGAGGAAGCCGACTTCGCGCGCTGTTCTTCGGCTAGTTGTCATGGCAAATGAATAAACAAAAATCTTGACCCAAGAGTCTTTTAACGTTTTATTTCTAATCTGTTGTGCTGTAAGTATTTTGAGCAAGAAAGATTCAAACAGTCATACAAGCTCACATGAAGCTGGCAGAGTGAAATAACAACACAATCCTCTTCCTGGGCAACTTTATACTCTCCTTAACTCTTCAAGGTTAAACTATCTCCCTTCCATATATGGCCACATTAACCCTATGTTACTCAAGGTGTTCCTTTTCTCAACCCAGTTAGGGTATCTTTAAAAGGTCAAAAGGTCTGTTGACTTAATGCCATACATTGAACACTGGTATCTTTTACGTTAAAGTCTAACCCACCACAGATGTATACATCCCACAGATGAGGTTTGTTTTAAAGATACATAAACCATTACTTAGAAATATGAATAATACTTAGAAATTTTCAAAATTTCCACAACAACTGGTAAAAATGTATTAGTGAAACGTCAGACAGAACAGTGATCGGTTTAGAAATGTGAGATTAGTGTTTATTTTCACACAGTCAGGCCTGGACTGGTAATCTGGCATACCGGGCAAATGCCCGGTGGGCCGACGCACTTGGGGGCGGGGCCGCGATATGATATGATTTTTTTTTTTTAATAAACAAAATTGGCCAACGACCGGCCCATAAAGCAGGGACAGCGGTCCATTGGTTCATTTTATATACTGACACTGGGCTGGCCCAATCACATCTCTTAACAGACTCCACTCCGTCCCCTCTGTTTCGTGTGTCAGATTCAGTGGCTCAGAGCCAAAACATCTGTGGATTAGGAGGATGGAGAAACAAAAGCGCAAGTGCAAGGGGTGTGCGGAGAAGTTGCGAGCAAAAAAATAAAAAAATTTAGAGGTTGATGCCTCAACATGTGCAAAAATTACTGACATGTTTAGTGCGATTAGCTTCAGTTTCCAAACCTACAGTACCTGACGTGCAAAAACAGGTGAACATAGAAGAATATGGAGGAAACACCTGTCAGGTGACTGACAGTGAAGCCAATGAGGGACAGAGTAAGCAGGAGAGTATAATAGAAGCGGTAAGCAGGGTAGTTACATGATTAACAGGGAGGGAGGGAGCGAGGGACTCACGATGCGACGACGATGATGCTTTACCTAAATTAATGAATATTGTAAGACAACATAATCGTCGTCGTTATTATGATGTCAGACTGTCACCTACTGCACTGGTCACTCAGTCAGCTAAAGTCAAATAGCACAGCAAAAGCTATTTTGCACCTTTTTTTTTTTTGTAGCTAGCAGTATGCCCTTGTAGCTATCAGAGTTCACTTATGCAGTAACGGTCCTTCTCATTAACTAGAAAAACCTGATGCAATTTGATTTTTCAAAAAAAAAAATTCAGGTTATTATTATAATGTAATATTACTGATGATGTGTTTATTTGACAACGAGACTATAGGTGTCTATTTATAGCCGTTACCCGTTAGTCGTGATGATGGTCTACTAGATCTCACTTTTCAGCTATAAAAAGTTATGTTTTGTAGCTCTTGTACCCTATTACTCTGGTATGAACACTTGGTTGTTTATGGCAAGTGAATAACATGAATATCATTTTATTAGGACGTTTTTTGTGAGTAATTTGGTAGTATAGTTTTCTTTTTCAGTGTTTTTAATGAGGAGTATCTAAACAATGAGAGGTAAATGTTTGACACTTAAAGAGGGGTTTGTGCTCTTTAAAACAAAGTTTGCACTGCAAAAAGTGTCTATACACAAGATAAAAACACTAAATCTAAGGGAAAAGATACTCGAAATAAGTGAAATTATCTGTCAATGCAGCAAGATAATTTCACTTGACAAGATTTCTTGAATCAAGATTATAATGCAAAGTTAAACACTTAAAATAAGAATTTTTTTTCTGATCTTTGCTGCTCAGCTTTGTAGGGGCTTTGGGGAATGGAACAGTATGCATATTTACAGGGACCGCAAGGATGGTGTACTGGTGGGTGGTGTCCGACCGATTGTGGTGGGCCGGTCTGAGCAAAAATGCCAGGGCCATTTTTTTGTCCCAGTCCAGCCCTGCACACAGTGATCATATTTCACTGCATGATTATTTTGAGGATTATTAGAACTACTATGATAAAACATTATAATAATGAATTGATTATATTTATGAATTCCTGAGAATGAGAGCTTTATTATGATATGTGACTTGTCTGAAAGAATGCAGGAAGCTAGAGTAAATGCTAGTTTTTTTAAGCAGAGGTTCTGTTCTTTCTTTTTATATATTGCATTTTCATATAATCATTCAACAACATATTCTAGGGGGCCATGGAATTTTTGTGAAAATGATTTTAAAAAATGCAGGTGGTGGCTGGCAATATAAAAAAAAAAAAAAAAGATTTAATGATATTATCTCTTACCTTATGTGGTCATGATGATGCTTTCCACTCAAACTCTCATAGCGAAATCCAGAAATCAGAACAAGACTGATAAACACACCCAGTGCACACACATTTTATAAGGTTTCTGTTCTCTAGGAGGAGCTTAGGAGGAGCACAAAGAAACTTACTCTCTTCATTCACTATAGCTGAAAGAATGAGTTTTCAAATAAACCAGTTTTCAATCAAAGTAGCTGTGCATTTTACTAAATCAGACACTTAAAGGATAAGTTCACTTTTAAATAAACTTTTGCTGATAATTTACTCACCCCCATGTCATCCAAGATGTCCATGTCTTTCTTTCTTCAGTCGAAAAGAAATTAAGGTTTTTGATGAAAACATTTCAGGATTTTTCTCCATACAATGGGCTTGAATGGGCACCATACGGTTGAAGGTCCACATGGAAGCTTCTGTGCAGCTTCAAAGGGCTTTAAACGACACCAGACGATACCAGACGATGAATAAGGGTCTTAATCTAGCGAAACGATTGGTCATTTAAAAAAAAAAATTAAAAAGTTTAAGTTTTATAAGCACAAATGCTGGCCTTGCTCTTTTCTCCGATGCGCGTTCGTGACGTCACATAATACGCAATTACGTTGAAAAGGTCACGCTTGACGTAAGCGTAGCAACCACAGTTTCATTCGCTCAGGATTGTGTATAGGAAATCTATGAAAAGTCACAAATTTCTGTCCTGACAAAAATTTTCTTTTAGGCATTCTAATATTAAAACACCCAGGATACGCACACCTTTCAAGCGTGAGTTTAAAATATTTTAACTGACCGCCAGAGTGAGTTTTTTTTTTTTTAAAGGCCAATTCACACCGCACCGACAACAGCCAACAAACGCCAACAAACTCGTCTGTTGGAATTTGTTGGATCGGTGTGAAACCCCTGTTGGGGTCTGTTGGCGTTGGTCGGAGTCGGTTTTCACCCGACTGAACATGTTTAATCGGCGTTTGTCGGGTCGTGGAATGTCTGCGCGGTGTGAACAGGTTTCCAACAGACGGCAACAAACTCTGACGTAATCTGACCTGGCTACGAACCGTTGCCATGACGATGAGGCAAGTCCCCTGCAAAGACTGTTTGATCGCGCCCGCGCCTCACGCGCGAACACAACAAAGTACTGGAAACGTGACATCGCAGCTTGTTCGTTAAAAAAAATAAAATACAGTTAAAAAAAATAAAAATATACAAAAGGTACAATAGTCCATAGTGCAATCCGTGCAATTCAGCAAGAGCAGCTGCTCCACTTCACCGAAAGAGAGAGGTAATGTTAACCACTGAGAGCAACGCAGGTTTACCTTCAGTTTCGTTTTTAATAATTCGTTTTGGCTTGTTTAGCTACATGGTTGTATATGCTTATGGATCTCGTTAATAAAAAGGGTCGCGCTAAAAAAAAAGAAGTTTAAAAACCGGTGTATACCAACCAATATGTTACGATCAGATCGATGGCTACAGCGCTTCGGATTTCAGGTATTTTTGTTTTGCCTCAATACTTTAATACAATGAAAATATATGATACTATGTTATTAATATAATAAACTTGCCTGACAATATTGTTAACATGGTTACATATGTAGTTGTGGAATTTTCCCAGTCAGACGTCACTCGTTTGTTGGTGTTTGTTGGGGCGGTGTGAACATGACAGTTTTTTCTCATAGAATTCTAAATCCAACGGCCAACTTGTTCGTTGGCGTTTGTTGGTGTTTGTTGGCGTTTGTCGGTGCGGTGTGAATTGGCCTTTTATAGTTACTTAGACCCATTATGCGTGTCTGATATGAATAAATGTCGGCAAATTATATTTGAATTCACTGTTTATTGATGCTTCCACTGACGTCTGACATCAGTGTGTATTTTATAACCTCCAAAGGTATTGTTTAATGGTGCTTATGCGTATTTAAATGTCTGAAACCTTAAAAGAAACATTATTTGGCTGAAAACACTGCATAGCTGTGATGACAAGAGAGCGCGCGTCCGTCTCGCAGCCAGAGCGCGAAAGCACAGTTTGAATCTAGCAGTTATGTGACGTCGCTGAACGTTCGAAATCTCATATGTGGAACCGTACGCCCAGGGGCACAGAAATAAACATCCCATATGTGGGAACGTACCGCTCAAAGGGTTAAACAATAAACTGACACAAAGACATTTGAATATGTGTATACGATCCTCCTTCCGCACATAATGATAATGAGGACTCGATACTTCCGCCTACGTCAACCGTGACCTTTTCAGCGTAATTGCGTATTACGTGACGTCACGAACGCGCGTCGGAGAAAAGAGCAAGGCCAGCATTTGTGCTTATAAAACTTAAACTTTTTAATTTTTTTTTTTAAATGACCGATCGTTTCGCTAGATAAGACCCTTATTCATCGTCTGGTGTTGTTTAAAGCCCTTTGAAGCTGCACTGAAGCTTCCATGTGGACCTTCAACTGTCTGGTGCCCATTGAAATGAATGATATGGAGAAAAATCCTAGAATGTTTACATCAAAAACCTTCATTTCTTTTCGACTGAAGAAAGAAAAACATGGACATCTTGGATGACATGGAGGTGAGTAAATTATCAGCAAAAGTTTATTTAAAAGTGAACTAATCCTTTAAAGTAATTTGCAAACCTAAAACCGGAATACTTGAGGGAGGGAATATAAGTGTGTCTTTTAATTACTGTTATATTTGAGGGGAGATGACATCTAAATTACTACAAATTTATTCAAACATCTTGAACATTTTATTCATTAATACACTTTATTCACTATAGTTTAAAAGATGGTAATAAAATATGACAGGATCTGAGTTAAACTGTGTCAGAAAAAAATAATCTTAATTATGTCAGATAACACTTCAGCAAAACATGATCAGGTCAAAGTGTCTGAATAATTTTTGGATCCAAATTTTTATCAATTTTACTGGTAGTCCACTGAATGAAGAATTGAATATGTCACAGTTTACTTTATTTTGCTATCCTCACATATGAACTATAGTGTCCTGCACCCACTCAAAAATATAAAAAATGTCTGAATAATTTATATATATATATATATATATATATATATATATATATATATATATATATATATATATACACACACATACAGTTGCAAGAAAAAGTATGTGAACCACTTGCAGATCTGTGAAAATGGGAATAATTTTAATAAAATAAGAGAGATCATACAAATAGTGATGGTGATGGTTGTTCATGAGTCTCTTGTTTGTTCTGAGCAGTTAAACTGTTTTGAGCTCTGTTCTTCAAAAAAATCCTCTGGACTGAATGATTTTGAGATCCATCTTTTCACACTGAGGACAACTGAGGGACTCAAACTCAACTATTAAAAAAGATTCAAACATTCACTGATGCTCCAGAAGGAAACACGACACATTAAGAGTCGGGGGGTGAAAACTTTTGAACAGGATGAAGATGTCACATTTTTTCTTATTTTGTCTAAATATCATTGTTTTTCATTTAGTACTGCCCTTCAGAACCAACAGAAGATACATGCATGTTTCCCGGAAGAAAAATTAAGTACAATTTACCTTGATCTTCAAATCCCCCCCCCCCCCCCCCCCCCCCCCCAATCTATCATGCACCATGTTTTTCTGCAGCATCAGTGAATGTTTGAACCTTTTTCAATAGTTGAGTTTGAGTCCTTCAGTTGTCCTCAGTGTGAAAAGATGAATCTCAAAATCATTCAGTCACTGCTGGAAAGGGTTCAAATATGCAAAAGATGCTGGAAAACTGAAGAAGTTTTGGGACCTGGAGAATTTTTCTGAAGAACAGAGCTCAGTTTAACTGCTCAGGACAAACAAAAGACTCATGAACAACCATCACAAAACACAAAAACAGTCGTAGATCATCAGGTAACCACACACAGTATTGAGAATCAATGCTTCACATACTTATGAATGGGGTTATTTTAATAAATTCAGCTATTTTTTTTGCCTTGTGAACTAAATGCTAACTTTTATGTAAATATCTTACTCAGGACAGTACTAAAAAAAATAACATGCATTTTGTATGATCCCTCTTATTCTGTTAAAATTATTCACATTTTCACAGATTCTGCAAGTGGCTCACAAACTTTTTCTTGCAACTGTATATACACACATACATACATATATGTGTGTGTGTAATATTCTTCATCTCTCACTTTTACACATCTTCATTTTCCCTGTCTCACTCTACTGCTTTTATTTTCCGTTTTATTGTTGTAATTGAGATATATGTGTAGATACCAATTTCAGACTAGCTGAAAACAAACCATGTGCAACTGAGAATAAATGTAAGACAAATGTTTGTGATTTTTGTAAAGCCAATAAAAAAATTGCAATTGTTTTCCTAATATATTAAAGTTGGTTGTATGAACTACTGTGAAAATGTGAGAATTTTGTGCATAGTGGTTTGAGAAATGATGCATGCAGTTTGTAATTTGTATGAAATAAAGGAATATGTGCAATATGTTTAGGACAATTACAAAGTGTTATTTGAGGATAGTAACCTGAGTTTGGAGAAATGTTTCAAATCGACTGAGAAAATCTGTAAATATCATCTTACTAAGACATATTATTGGTAGACACAGAGTGACAACTGATATTTATATGCATTTTAAGTAAGTAGTCTGTTACACTGTTATAAAGATCTCATTGATTTATATTATAAGTTAGAATTGTATCTAACTTTTTGGCCATACATATCAGCATATGAACCAAATTGCATATTTTTGCTCAGTCTGGGCCTCTGAATAAAACTGAGGTGTTGTCCCTCCATATTCTCACTATATCAGTCTATATGAGCCATAAAAGCCTGGTGTGTCATATATGGTACTAGATTTTGTCTAAATGTTCAATAAAATGTTCTTATTGTAAAAATATTAAACATACATTTCCTGAGAAGCAAAACTGTCACAAAGCATTCAAAGCATCTACTGTATTTGTGGTATGCTGTTGCAAATTGAGCAAAACTAAGCGCAATGCCACAAAGCATTCAAGGAAGTTTCGAGTGAAAGAAAAGAAACAGGAATCTACTGTATTTGTGGTATGATGTCGATTTTCCACAGAAAACGTTTACTCATATATTACAATACCTCTATTATCTGGAACAAATGCTGTGGAATTTTGTCATCCGAACGGTCCAAAGCAACTAATGACAGATGACTACATGACATAATGATTGATGGCCAGTCAAACACAACGCACACCAAAACACATATTTCACACAAATAGACCAGCTCTAACATTGACAACGAGACAATTTTAAATCCATCGCTTGTGAAATAGAAGTGCACTTTAGCATTCTTTTTAAAAAGTACTTGCTTTCAAAGAATAGCCTAGTTTAAACTCAATGTAATGTTTTCAGACACTTAATAGAAATGTTAATTGCAAATAAATTAAAATTTTTGACAGTTTAAATATAAATGCAATTAGCTTTAGAGTGCTTTTGACTCAATTAAGCAGGTCTTAACCCTCAGGGGTCTGAGGATTTTAGGGACCCTGGAGAAGTTTTGACATGCCCTGACATTTGTGCTTTTTTCAGTTGTTTATAATCATATTAATGAAGAAAGTGTTATTACACTGTATTCAGCATGAATTAGGCTACCATAATATGTGAGGAACATGTATGTACATGTTTGTTTGTTTTTTTGAGAGAATAATGCTTATGCATGATTATAGAAAAAACTAAAAAGTTGAGTCACTAAAATAAGGCCATAAAACAAATACAAACAAATAAATAATATGTGTCCCCATGACTTCTGGGTTATGGAGGTTGTAGACTAGAGTTTTGCTTCAAAATGATGTACAAATTGTCTTGCCTACTTTGTTGTTTCTATGTACCTTTCCTGCTTCCAGTCAGTGATATCACCATTATATTCATTCAGAATGTCCAGTGTGGGCCAATATCTGGTCACTATTCTCAAATCTGTCAGATAAAAGAAAAAACCCACAGTGAGCATGCTGATATCCAGTGATATCAATTATTGTATTACCGTTAATATAAAGTCCACTCTTAACAGAAAACATGATTTTGTGATCTCATGTATGCACATATTATTGCACATCATGTCAATTTTGTATAGGCCTATTATATTTTAAATTACAGTACCGGTCAAAAGAGGAGGAGGGCAAAGAACTGAGGAGAAACAAAAAGAGTCCAGGAGCAGGAGACGACAGATGTTGGTCCAGATACCAACCATGACGAGGCCCCAGGGTGGATGGAGCCAAGGGAGGGAGGAGCCAAGTTGGAACCAAAGTGTCAACAGGCAGAGATGGAGCAGGGGGCACAGAGGCTGAAGGTAGAGACAGGGGACCCTCTGCCCTCTGTGTGAGATGGAGCTGGTGGCCTGAAGACTATTGGCAGCTGGCATGTGGAAGGGCTGAAGGACAGCAGCAATGGTGGGGCTGAGGAACTGATTGCACAAGGAGGCAGGAGAGGGAGGCTGGGTGGAAACTCAGGAAATACAAGGGACACTGGAGATACAGGCACTGGAGATACAGGAGACTCTGGAGATATAGGGGCGCTGGAGATACAGGGAAGTTGGGAATCACCTCTCAGAAAAAGTCAATTAAGTTAGCCTCAAACAAATCCTTCAGTTCATTAAAATAATGTTTTCAAAATACTCACTTCTACAGTGGTGTTTCCTCCCAGCCCTCAAGCTCCACAATCACTCCCTCAATGACAAACAGTGTTGCCGGTAGGGATGGGTACCAAAACCCAGTATTAAATTGGCCTTGGGGCAAAATTTTGAAAGACCGGTGTATTGATAAGCTCTGACGTTAACGGTTCTGCTATCGGTACTGGAGAAATTATGAAGAAAACACACGTACATTTATTATTGCTATATAGACATTATCTTGCAAATTCTATCTTGCCAGAGTCACCTGCTGTTTCTTTATGCAATAATATTAGGACATTTGTCTATGATGCATTTTTGCTTTCGCAATCCAGAAGAGAGATTGCACTCACGCAGAGGAGCTACAGCGCGCGCAGCCGCTCACATGAAAGCCCTGTTTAATGGTGACAATAGAGGAGAGAACTAAACAACTAAATGTCTGCTTACACTTTAGCCTTGTGATATTAAGCTAATTTTATTTTTGATGTCGATTTTGGCTTCCAAGGATCAGAAAGAATATATCTGAGATAAAACTATTAAAAAATAGCTGCATTTCGTCTAGCACACCTTCATTCTATTCACAGCTGTGCGCGTTCTTTCCTCCCTAAACCCAAACTTAACGTCAGAATCAGCACGTTCGGTGAATGTTGTAAAATGCAGTCTGTACTGTTGCTAAATTGCAGTAAATGTTTGATAATTATTATTATACAACAGTTCTGTCTGGTTCTCGAATCTGATTGGCTGATAGCCATGCAATATTTCAGTGATAACAGCACTCCTACCTTCTCACCGTTTGTATCACTCCGCTTGAAGTGACCGTCATGGCGGCCGATCAAATCCACCGTAATTTTTACAAATACTACTTGTTGTACCACGGACTGTAGTTTTAATAGTTTTTTAGGCGAGAATGTAGTTGTTTATACGTGAATTATGTGACTTATATTTAATAATAGCACCTATTTTACATTTTGTTTTGACGTTTTCGGAGATGCGAGCTCCAGGGCGTCAGTGGCCATTCAGAGCTTGTGTAACCGCCGAGGACAGCTTCATCTCGGCCAGTGCTTCGGAGATTTATCGCTGGCTCTTATAGTGGTTAAACATGAGACAAAATTCAATTTGAGTACATAAAACGAGCAATCTTTGGTCTTATTAATCTATTATTTGTTCCACAGCAAGTCGAATTGTGCTATGTTTAATTTGATGATAATTACCTTATTTATATAGCATAGCATATTGGCTACAACTAGACGGGACATATCAGACGAAGACTCTTCTCCGCTTCCTCTGTTTGCTCCCTTTAAATACATACCCTTTATAGACAGTGTTTTTGTGTAAAAAAAAAAAACGCTTTACAATTTTTTTTTCAAACATCAGATCTTTATTTACCTTTGCATCACATAGAGATGACCAAACTGCGTGCGCACTTCATTCACGAGGTGGGCGGGTTCATAAAATCCTTTTCATTCGTTAAATATTTGTAAAACCCACATACAAGGTGACCTATATCATTGTTTTTGTTTTGTTTTTTAATAATAAAACAAAAATGAGGAAATATAGAGATACAAGGTGTAGCATTTATTTATTGTTTTTTTGTCCAAATATGTTCATTAGTTCGTAATATGGATTGAGTGAAAGTTACATTAATACGCCATTAGATGGCGGCAACACTTTACAGGAGAATGCGTCAGTGAGTCACAAGAGACTTTTAAATTGAAAGGAACTTTTGCAAAGGAAGTTGTTTTGGCGCTGTGTTGTGTTGTTATCCCGTAGCTGTAAAAAGGACAAATACAAGATCGCTTTCCTCAGCAGACATTTAAACAGACTTTTATAATGGATTTAATATTATGGACATCGACTTGAAGAATGAATGTTATGCAATATATCAGACAGGTAATAGCCTACTCTCTCACACTCTCTCTCTCTCTTTTTCATACTGTACAATATTCAATGCATTTCAATGAAGCAACTCAACGTTCCTTCGTTACTAGTTCTAAAGTGACGTTTTAGAGTTAGTAACGGAGACTTGGTTCAACTGACAACTTGAGTTTTGAAACGTTCCTTCGTTACTAGTTCTAAAGTGACATTTTAGAATTAGCAACGGAGGCTTGGTCCAACTGTCAACTGAAGATTTGAATCCGTGGCGGAAGGAAGTAGTGCTTCACAAAAGAGGGTTTTAAAGACACTCCATTGTTGTTCTTATTTTTTATTTACACACTCGTGCCGTCGAACTGTTGTATAAACGCAATATCACACTCGTAGCCGTGCGATATGGCTGTATATCAACACGCTGTGATTACCTACGGCACTCGGCCTGCGGCCTTGTGCCTACAGACGAATCACAGCGTGCTGATATACAGCCATATCGCACGGCTTCTCATGTGATATTGCTCATTCAACGTTTTAAACTGTTGAAGCACAAAGCGCAATAGATGCTGTTCCTCAGGCTGAATTGTGTGTGTGTGTGCTCCAAAACGGATCGCAAATAGACAAACAAATTACACGTTGGGCTTCAGGTGCACATCCAAACAATCAAATACACACAAAAATATGTTAAATGACCGGATTGGAGCATGTTTAGCTACTTAAACGCAGTTTATATCGTAAGTGTACATGAAAAGCTGAACATCTTAAAGTGACAGCAGTCATCTTCTGACAATTATGCCATCAGTGTTAATCAAACAACAGAATGCAAAGAGAAAATCACTCACAGCGCTTCTTCTGAATATAGTTAGCTTTAATAAGCATTAATCTATTAATTTATACTGTGAAAACCATGCAGTGTTATTTTACATTTAATTACTTAACATAGATTTATTATAGGCTAGGCATATATTACTTACCTGAACACATGAACAAATGAAAACACTTTATTTCATTTGTATCTTTGTTTTATTGTATTTTTTAAACTTTTTTTTACTTAACTGTATATATAAAATGTCAAAAATGCCAGACACTACAAAATATAAAGCAAAGTTAATTCAGCTCTTTATATATTATTTTATATATAAACAAAAAGTACTGATAAGAATACCGTTAAAGTACAGGATCGATAAGCAGTATCGGTAAGAGTAGTAATACCATTAAAACCTTAATGATACCCATCCCTAGTTGCCAGCTTGTGCATCTGGTCAGACTCTGTCAGTGTTCTAGGCTCCAAGGTGATGAAACACTCAGTCCTTATCCTCAGTACAGCCTCGTCTCTCGCGGGTGGCCGGTCTCCACAGTCTGCGATGGGCTTAAACAACATCTCAGTCGCATTGTTTGCTGGTGGTGGTTGGTTGGTGTCTGGCAGTGGAGTGGGGCTGTTGGCAAAGTCCCCTTCTGCGGGGCCGATGGTGAATGATGAGCTTTTACACACCAGCACCCACTCCACGAATGCGGCGAAATGCGGACCACTCCCTGAGAGGCGTGCCTTGGACTGCTCGCTTAGGCTGGAGATGTAGAACATGCAGAGCAAGCGGTCGGGAAAGTGTGTTAGGCACACCAGCTCCAGAAAATCCCTGGTGTGTGATTCCAGGGAGTGGTCCTTCTGCCCCAGGAATAGCAGAGCAACTGCAGGAATGTCCATTGAGATGGCAGAGGTAAAAAACAAAAAGAAACAAAAACACAGCAAAAACTGTTTAGGTCTGTTCTTCTGTTACATAACATGGTAGTGGAAAGCACAAATTAGAATGGTGTATCGCCTGCTCGACAGCTAACTCCAGGGGGTTAAGTACATCTTTGGCCACGTTCACACTGTCAGTTTTTGAGATTGACAACCGCATTAACTTACAGATGTGATTCTTGTAATGTCTCACACAGAATTTAGATTCTTGTAATGTTCACACAGTAGCGTCTTGAACACCGTCTGTATGAACGTGCAAAGAGTATCAAGCCTGTATTCTCTTACAAGTAACCATAACGACAGTGACTAACGTAATATTAAAGATGGTGACATCCATAAAACTAAAAATATTATCACTTTTGACATGACAAGAGACTAATTGAACCGCAAGTTCATCTATCAGAACTTCATTAACCAACAGCAGCATGTAAACACAAGACTTTAAGTGTTGCACACGCGTATCACATCCTTTGAGACGTCTTGCGCATGACACAGCATTTGAATTTGGAAAAGAAGATGACACTCAGCTCATATCTCTGTCGCTTAAGTTACCAAAAGCGAAACCACACACAATACAATGGCTCTCTTGCACTGTATGACGTGACAGACAACTAGTTGTCCAGTGCGTTTCCATTCACACAGCGTGAAAATTCTGAGAATGCAGTGGCCTTTGTGTGTGGTAAACCCTACTTTAGGGGGACAAAATATCCCCACAAAGATGGCAATATCAGAACAGGGAAGTTTTTGGTCCTTATGAGGAAAACGTCTCAGGTAATGTATGTAATTCTTGTTCCCTAAGATGCAGTGTCTCGTTCCCTTCTCAGAGAACAAGGGTTACATACGTAACCTGAGATGTTCCCTTCTGAAGGAACTCGCACTGCATCAGTAATGACACTATGGGAAACAAATACCCACTATGCCATACCGAAACACTTCTGTCCTAGTGTGAAGCCAAGGCTGGGCAAAACTTAGTACTAGAGCATCTGTGCACCTGGCATTGAAGGGTGGTGCAGACTATACAATCTGATAAAGGTGTGCAGAGTGGCCCAGCCAGCCGCATCACAGATCTCCTGAAGGGGGACTTCTGAGAGGAGGGCTCTAGAGGATGCCATGCCCCTAGTAAAATAAGCCCTCAAGGCCAAATGTGAAGGCAGGTTGCGCACCTGATAGGCCAAGGCAATAGCCTGAATGATCTAATTGCTAATCGTTTGCTTAGAGGCATCAAACAGTTAGCAATTCTTAGGTGACCCAAAGCACACCAACAACTGATGTAACGTCTGGATAATTTTTAGAATGCTTTTAGTCTGCTGAACTGTGCATGTAAATCACAAATCGGCTCCAGTCGGTGTAAGAGAGATGGGCACTTTGGCAGCTTTGTGGCCCTATCAGAAATTAAACAGAGAACCCGAGTCTCCAGCTCTGGGGACTTCAAAAGAATCACCCATGTGGGTTAAGGGCCATGTGGCTACATTCCAGACCAGCCAAATCCCAACACACACAGACACATACAAACACTCATGAAGATTTTTATGTACAAAATATGACTGTGCCAAAGTGTACCTGCCACTGTACTTTGAGCTGCATTTATGTATCCCTAGTGTATGAGCGTAGCTATGACTGTAGTGTGTTAGTGTCATCCTAAACGATGAGATTCGAGTATACTGTATCTTCCCTTTATGGTTTTTGCCACCTGACCATTTTGGTTTCTTTGTAAAGCTCTCTTTATGCCTTTTTCATCAATGTATGTCACATTACTGTAATGTATGTCACATTACGTATCTCCCGGACGTCATGGCGGCCACGCTTCCATCACGCGCTCATATTCTTTCGGGATGACCATCTCCGGCGAAACAAACTTTCAAGTCCTCAGTTCAGATCTTCCCGTGGAAACGGAAGAAGCTAACAAACTGCAGCCACACTGAACCATCACCTGTATCTTTTGAAACCCAGCACGCAACTGATGCAAGTACTGTTCTTTCTATCTTAGATGCGATAAATCATACGACACAAGTGATACTGATTCTCTGCTGGCTCTCAAGGACTGTTTGTAAGTTTTGCTATTTGTCTTGTCTCTTTTCCTCTCTTTACTTTTGCTTTTGTATATATGTATATCCTTTGTGCATATTCAGCCGTATAACCTTTGTATTAGTGGTTTTCATATATTAAACACATTATACATTTATACGAGAAATCAAAAAATGAAAAAATGGCACCATTTTCGTTTTTCATTTTTTTCAAACAAAACGAAAAACTAAATTTGGCTTGATTTTTCGTTTTTCGTTCAGGGGTAGAAAATGAATAAACAATTTGAATATTTGATCTCAACATGTGGGTGGGAATGAAACACCCTTCTGCTGATTGGTCAACCAAACTTTAAACGGTGCCATCATCAGTTCTTCCGCAGTTCAGCGCAGCAGAATAATAGTCCTTCGCTGCAATAGATTTAACGCGTTTATTGCAACTAACAGTTAAATTTAATCTCTTTCTCATCAAACAGCCAGACTAACGAATGGCTTGAGACACAAATCGAGGCAGAGCCTATAGAGGCTTTGTTCTGTGTGTCCATAAATTTGGCGTGTTTATCTCAGAAATATTAGTATCTAAGATATAATAATTTACTTCGCACCTGCACTCGCAACTGCCTAATAGCCAACACCTTTGACACACTGCCTGTTTTATTATTGCTGACCACCATCATAGTTTATGTTCACAGCACATCTATTATAGTTCTATTATGATTTTTATTCATACAACAGATGGATATCATAATGCCGTTATCTCACAGAATGTTTCAGTGATTGACTTTAGTGAAATATGAATTTGACATAACGATTTTAAAGTGAACTTGTTTGAGTTATATGAATAAAACCCTGAAATAAAACCCTGAAATAAGACTTTGTACAATAAACCAGAGATGAAAGGTTTTCATATTCATCTACCAGTGTCAGAAATTAACTTTCCCATATAAGACAAATGATTTTCAGAGGTATTTCTTTAACCTTTATACATCATTTCTTTCCTAATCTTATTAAATATGTATTTGTAATGTTAAATTCTTAAATGTAGTCAAATAAATTAGAATAATACACTAGGCTGTTACCAATTAAATCAGTATCAATCAACTGCATGATGCTTTCAGATGTAGCTACTTACAGTAAATACATTTACACATTAATTACAACTGTATAATATAATGATATTAATATTTTAAACAACATTTTTATTCAGAAATATAAAATGACAAAATGAAATGATACTTGGATTATATATGTGATATCGCCACTAGGTGGCGGTAAGTCACTGTGTTAAAGAAGGAGTCATTGATTCATTTGTCGATTCGTTCAAAACACTAAAATCAAGTGGCTGTCTATATTAATTGGTCACTAAACAATCGTTTATATTAATGGGTTGTTCAAAAACTCTTATTCATACAGGAAAACAACTCTGTGTGCCTACTGCGAGTCAGTCGCATAACGGTTCTGTGACTTTATTTGCTTTGGAAGTTTATTTGGCAGAGAAAATAACCATTCTGTCTGCCATCAATTAGCCAGCCAATACTTAATATTAATTGAATAATCTCAGTGCATTGCCTAAAACAAAAGTTATGACATCTGTGTATGATGACTTAATTGACACTGGTCTGGGCTCCACCATATCTCTGTGCTGTCGTGTGAGTCGTGCAGCATTGCCACACAGATTTTTGATAGGTGGTCAGCAATAATAGAACAGGCAGTGTGCCAAAGGTGTTGGCTATTAGGTAGTTGTGAGTGCAGGTGCGAAGTAATTGGTTATTTCTGAGATAAACTAGTATAATGATAATAATATTTCTAAGCTAAACACGCGTTGCCGAATTTATGGACACGCAGAAGAAAGCCTATAGGCTCTGCCTTGGTATGGTATGTGTTAAGTCATTCGTTAGTCTGGCTGTGTGATGAGAAAGAGATACAGATTAAGATTAAATCAATTTAACTGAACTGATGACGGCACCGTTTAATGTTTGGTTGACCAATCAGCGGAAAGGGGTGTTTCATTCCCGCCCACATGTTGAGATCAAATATTAAAGTTGTTTATTCATTTTCTACCCCTGAACGAAAAACGAAAAATCAAGCCGAATTCTTGTTTGAAAAAAATGAAAAACGAAAAAGGTGCCGTTTTTTCATTTTTCAATTTCATTATCAAATCAAAAAATGAATGACCAAAAGATACACGGACCTTAATCAAATTTAAAATGAATTCCTCCTTTACCATGTAGCAGCGCGAGATATTTGAAATGCTGTGGGCGGGAAGTGCACGTGGTGCAGGAGCAAACGCCCGAGGGCTGTGGAGATTCCTGTGTTATAATATTGAGTTTTTAAATTAATATTTTTCTGTTCTATTATTTGTCTTTGACATGTTAGCTCTGATTTCATGTATATGTTTGCCCAAAATGATGATCCATATCTGTAAGTAAAGACATTGTGAGCTAATGTTACATTTGCCTAACTTGGTGTTTTGATTTTTTTTTTTAGGATCATGATCATTATTTTTTTTTAGTAGTAGTAGAAATAGTAGATTATAATAATAGTATTTGCACAACTAATTAATTGACCTGGCAAACAACTATCGACCACTAATAATGCTGTAAAAATGCTTCACCCCTTAGGACCTAAAGCTTTTCATTGATGTTTGATGACTGAGGACACTTTACAATACATGGTAAGTAATTTCTATAAAAACTGATATAGTTGTTAATAAATAATGAATTACTAATGTCCAAACCAGATGTTCATTAACTCACCTTTATGCCATCCCAAATGCATGTGACTTTTGTGTTTTGTGCCTGTGTTCCCATGTGTTATTTTTTCAGAAAAAGTATAAATTTGTTTATTTTGTAGTCATTCTAGCAAAAGGCAATGAAACTGGTTTGTTTTATGTGCACAACTTTAGAATAACCAGACAGATGATTATGAGGGTGACACTGAGCAGCTCTTTGTGGTGGTGTTCATTCTTCAGAAGGAGCTGGAGAACTTCACGAACCACCTGCTGACATTAACATTGTGATCGAGGGAGAGAAAGTTTTGAATCAACTCACTTCAGTCACATCAGCTTGTGCCCTGCTTTTGGGTATGATATACATCAACCTATAATAGTTTATATTAAATAGTCATAAATTTGAATTCAGCGTGTTTTAACAAACTTTTTTTTCAAGTTTCACTTAATTTTGTAGTACATTGTAACAGTGACATTTCCAAATATATATGACCCACCTTCTGTCAGTCATACACTACATTGTGTAGTTCTAACTTCCTGTTGGTTTTTGTTTTCTTTAGATGCCTTACATCAAGTGAGGGCTGAAAAAAGGAGGCCTCAAAGTTTGTATTTGCTGTTTCTGCAAAACTGCCTCCGTTTATGCTCCTGATCAGCTTTCGGGCATTGCTCATGGTGGAAATCCCTGAGTTCGTCAGAGTATCAATTTAATGAATTAGGACATACTTTTTGCATCACTAAGGTCTGAACTTAGCCTAAGCTCTGTCTGTGAAACCAGGGGCCTGTTGCACAAAAGTAGGATAAGGGATTAAGCCAGGATATCTTGGTGATCCTGGCTCAATTGATCCCTAATCCGGTTGCACTAAAGCTGGATAGGGGGCAGGAGGATATGTTATGGTATAAATTACCATGGAGATTTATTCTGTGGAGCTAGCCTGCTCCAGACCAGGCTAAATTCCAGGATCTATTTAATCTCATCCCTAATGTCAGTCAGCAGTCGCCACAAATGGAAACCAATAGTTATTTCACTGCTCACTATACATTGTTATCACATATAACTAGACCCACTGTCATTATTTAAACGTTTGTGATCATTAATTTCAATCATTTTGGATAAATAATGATTTTTAGATGATGTTGCTATCATTAGATAATTTACAGTTTCCAATAGACTATAAGGCTATATATAAAATGATAGAATATTAGGGCCACAGAGGGGAAAAAAAAGACAAGTCATAATACTGTAACCAGTTGTTTTAAAGGAGGACAGTTGTTAAAATGACAGATGTGGGGCATTTCGTGAAATTGTACTTCAGTATGGTTTCATAAACAAAGACATGCTGATGTGCCAGAATATGAAGTATCACATTGTCATAACTATCAAAACTGTAAAAAGAATATGTTGCTTTTCTGCAGAAAGAACCAGCCTCATAAATTTATGACTTTATCCTTTTTCCTCAGTGGGGCCCTAGTACTCTGTCATATAAACAAATACACATTCCATATGAATATAAAAACACAATGTGTAACATTATGTTCCTTTATTGAATAAGGACAAAACAAAGCAGGTAAACTATCAGCTCCTTTCGAAACTGAAGTCACAGTGACTCTACAAGATGGAAAGCACAGAATCAAAGCATATTATACAAAATGATACATACACATTCAAAGGTCTGTATATAACACACCCTGCATGTCTGCACACTAAAATAAATGCAGGACAAATCCATACACATCAACTGAACAGACAAATGAATGGATGCAGTAGCCTCCCTGCAGCCTTGTATTACACACAGTATACCGCACAAACATCATAAGAGGCCAAATTCGTAAAAAAACCAACCCAAAAAAACCCTATTTCCTCTGCCACAGCAGGACATTTTTTACCTAAATTGAAAGCACACATACTAACTAAAATAATTCAACACATATTGGTCCCTCAGCAGCCGACCACTGTCGTCATCAGGGAAGATTGCCGGATTGTCCCAGTCCATGGCTGGTGGCACTCTGGGGGCCCTCTCCTTCCTCAGGCAGGCCACATTGTGGAGGACAGCACAAGCCACAGTAATATCACATGCCCTAACAGGGTTGACCCTTAATTTGTGAAGGCAGTGAAAGCGTGCCTTCAGGAGGCCAAAGGTCATTTCAACTCTGGCCCTGGTCCTGGCATGGGCATGGTTGTAGGCCTGCTGTGCTTCCTGGGGGTCTGTGAAAGGTGTCAGGAGAAAAGGCTGGCAGCCATACCCCCTGTCTCCCAGCAACACACCAGAGAATTCACCTGTCAACACAAAATCTCATCATTACTACCTCATAAACACAGTGATATTCTTGACACAGCCATGATGGTTATAAATAGGGGTTGTGTGGCTTACCTTGTGATAGGCACTGATAGATTTCAGAGGCCCGAAAGATTCTGGAGTCATGGACTGAGCCAGGCCATTTTGCCACAACATTGCTGATCACACAGTCAGCATTGCAGACCATCTGAAATCATAAGATGAGGAATATTACACCAATCAATGCACATCATTGGCAATGCAGAGTGTTCGTCAATGGACAATATCAAAAAGTTATGTTCACCTGAACATTAATGCTGTGAAAGGATTTCCTATTCACAAAATCGGCCTCATGGGCACCTGAGGGGGCTTTTATCCTTATGTGTGTGCAGTCCACTGCACCAATGACATTGGGGAAACCTGTCACACAAAGTAATGAGTATCCTACTATGTGTTAACAGTTGTCCTGTAATTTGTAGATCCTCTTACCTGCAATCCTATAGAACTCCTCTTTCATGTCACAGAGTCTTCTGTGGCCAGGGAAGGAGATGAAGACATCTGCGAATGCTTTGATAGCCAGACACACACTCCTTATTGTGCGGCAAATTGTGGCCTTGTTCAGCTGTTCTGCATTCCCCACTGAGTACAGGAAGGCTCCACTAGCAAAAAAGCGCAAGGCCACACAAACCATTTGCTCCACACTCAGTGCATGGCTCCGTGCAGTGCGGTGCTTAATCCTGGGACCCAGTAGTCTGCATAGATACCTGATGCCATCTGCAGAAAACCTGTATCTTTCATATAGATGGTCATCAGGGAAGGCCAGTGGGTCCAACCGGTCCCTGAAGACCCTTTCTCGCCTGAAGGCTCTCCTCAGCACAAGTGCTTCTTCATCCACCACATCTCGCAAGAATGGGCATGCCATTGTCAGAGCAGAAAGGAACACACAATTTTGGGCCTTCATATAGGCTAGTGGCCACACCTGGTGCTGGGGGGGTGGGCAAAAGAGGCCGGTGCCTTATAACGATGACTTGGTTGTACTGATTGCTGTGAAAATAAAAAATACCTTAGAAAGATGCCACCGTCCTGTGTGCTCACAATAAGAGCTCATATGTCATGGCTCACTTGACTTTACGAGAATATACCTAATTTTTATTTTGAGCTGTGTCATCTTCTTGGAGCTGGGGGAGGAAAGAAAAATAATGATTAATACATTTGTGTTACAGTTAGCATACAGTGTACATTGAAGGCATATCTCACCTCCCTCTCAAGTTTTTTTATTTCAAGGTCCAGTTTCCTAATTGTCCTCTTTTTTATTTCGGACTCCAGTGCAAGATTTTCTATCTTTTTCTTCTTGTACTGAATGTCTATGTCTGCCAGTTCTATTTGGCGCCGGAGGTGGTTGCCATACAACTTTCTGATAGCTTGTGAGCTCTGTGAACACAATACAATTAGCGCAGCTGGAATTTGGCAGGATGTGGTGTCCTTTTATTAATACGCACTATGTTGCCAGGCTGGTTTTCCCACTGTATAGCATCTGGGTCCTTTAAAAGAAATTCGATTTTTTGATTTTGATGAGGACTCCTCACCATTGTAGAGTAAATAGTACTTTCACAGTCTTAACATGATACCTCATGCCTTCTGGAATCCACAGAGATGGTCTCCTCCTCATCATCGTCTCCATCATGTGCTGTTGCTGCTGCACTGGGGCTTTCACCCTATCACATTTAATCGGATTCATATTGAAGCTAGTAGACAAGACATGCCAGGCCTACAGTATGCCTTTGATGGAGTACTCACTGGATCAGCATCGTCTGGTGCTTGTGCTGGTGGCTCTAACAGGAACACAGTGCTGCCAGACACTGCAAGGCAATAGGTAAACCAAAGTCAGACAGTCCAAATTGATTCAATATGAATGTGGTTGTATTCCATGTAGAGATGGAAGGACATACCTTGAATGAAGCGGGTGGCATCTTGGGAGGAACCTATGCTCGTCTCTTTCCCCCCAGGGATCCCCTCTAAGACGGGCCTGCCTTTATTTAGCTCCAAGGCCATGTCCTCTGCTGGGGTAAGGTCAGCCTTTGGTGACCCACCACCCGTGCCTTGTCTGTGGGTATTCTTTTTCACTGCTAAAACAGTACAGACAATGTGTGAGCAGGCACCTTCTGGGTACAATATATGCTTGTGCTTTGTTAAATATTAGTCAGGGACCATACCATTCTGCAGAATGTTCTTGTATTTGATTTTGACCTGCTGCCATGTCCGTTTTGGCCCGTTCATGTTTAATCTACATCACACGCACACACACACACACACACACACACACACACATTCTTTATCACAAGAACATTTAATGGAGTCACACTGACAAAAATGACTTGGTATTTTTGTATTGTTTTCAGAAAAAATATTAAAAAAAAACAAAAAAAAAAAAAACACTAAAGATGTATTTTCTTGATTTTCTAAATGACCTAGCAAAATAAGTATAGGTTTAGACCAAAAATATAAACTTCAAGTAAATGTGTGCTTAAAACAAGCAAAAAATTTAAATATCTGTCAATATAATAAGAAAAGTTCTCTTGAAATAAGTTTACTTTTTCCATAAACACTTACTTTTAGAAAAGTTCTCTTGTTTCACTGGCAGAGTTTTTTGCTTATTTTCCTAGGTTATTTTGCTCTAGAAAATATTTAAGATTTTTTTTAGATATTTTTTTTTGACTGAAAACAAGACAAAAATACTAAGTAAGAAAGACATTTTTGCAGTGCAGTGAGCAACCAACCTTGGGTCCTTTGAAAGGCGCTATATAAATTAAAGTGATTATTATTATAGCTCATCTATGTATTCAAGAAAATTTTATTTATATAGCACTTTTCACAATTGTTTCATTCTGTCAAAGCTGCTTTACATTAATAAAAGCAGGGGAAACACAAAAAAACCGGTGGACAACATAATAAGCAGAGTACAACAGCTGAGATTAAACCGTACTGAGCGTAGTAACGTAAAATAATAATGTAAGGCTTTAATAATAATATATCATAGCTTTATACAGTGTGATGGAGTTACGTTACACAATTTCACTCATATATGCAGTGCATTTCAATAAAAAATTTAACCGTTTCATAATTACAGTACAACTGCGTTTTTGGAGATGTGAATTAAATATTTGATTTGTAATTGTGATGTTTCAGCGGAGCGGTGAGTGTGTAATTGTGCACTACTTACGCATTCAGGCGGTCTGCAATACTTTGCCACGCTTTTTCTCTTTGCTTTATCACTGTGGCGGTGTTGCCTTTCTTCTTAATTATATCTTTTACCTCCTCGTATGCCTCCATGAGGATTTGTGCTTCCGACGGGGAAAAGTACGCGGCTCTAGTTGCCATGGTAAATCAGTTAATCTGTGATCTGTGGCGGGGTCTATTTGAGTGAGCCGTGAGCGCGCACCTATCCAGGATTGGTTTCACCTGGCTTAATGAATCCGTGTCTGCTCATCCTGGCTTGGTCTTTGTGCAACCAATTAAGCCTGGACGCACATGTTTTGGCTTTATTGAGCTCAGCTGAGTCATTTATCCCGGATGTCTTAATTCTACTTTTGTGCAACAGGCCCCAGGTCTATTTGTTTTGGTCACCATGAAATGCCTTTTTTACAGCCACTTGTTTTTCCTGAATGTGATGTTAATTCCTGTTCAAACAGTGTGGTTATAAATGAATACATTTGTATGTAAACTGAAGGAAATTGTGAATCTTTAATTAAAACCATATTAACTGCTGCCCTTACATTGTCTCTGATTGAAATCAGAATCTTGCTGTACATAAAGCAAGATTGATTTGATATTGTTTCCACGTTAATTCAATGTTAAATAGGTGATATAATTAAGGTTGAAAAAACATTGATTTTACAACCATGTTGATATTTTTCATCATTGAAATAACATTATTTCAGGGTGCAAACCTAATGAAAAATCAACTTAAATTTCAAGTTGATCAACATTGATTCAATGTTATTTGGGTTAAGGCATTAACATTGATTCAACGTTGATTCAAGGTTGGTCTGCTATCTGGGAGACTATTTAAGTAAATTTCAAATATGGATTTAAGTTACTTTACTTAGCCAAGATAAGTACAATTGTAAGTAATTTTAACTTGACGAGTAATTTCTATTTATTTCTTTTGCAATACATTTTACACAAACAATATAACACTGAATGAAACCATGCTATTAATGTGTATGCTTTACTTAGAAACATCTAATTAAGTAATACATTAGATATTGTGTACTGTAGACACCATATCTACATATTAAAAGTAATGCTTCACTTGAAAACAGAGACCTCAATACTTGGTACACAACACACAATGACGGTAACATTCAATGGAACTTTTTTGAGTGTGATTGTGGCATTTTGAGTAGAAAATTAACTCCAAATGTCACAAAATGGAAATTTACTAAACCTAACCACAAAAGCAACGATAAAACAGTGTAAAAACAGCTGGAAAACGGAGAAATATTGACCTCATTAATTATTCAAGGCCCAGTGCATGATGGGAACACCAGTATCAGAAAAGTTGAGTAGTTTTACTTAATTTTATAATGTTGATATTTACGCTTTAATTTCAACAAGCTTAAATTGAGTACTTTTTTTTTTTTTTTTAACAGTGTAGGGTTTGACACCAATTATGCTATGTGTGTAAAACTAGACAATTGATAAATGAGTGTTTTATAATTAAAGGAAACACAGGACATGTGGATTGCTTGATGCACACTGTCACTCTCTTAAATAATTTTAGTGTGTAGTGTCACTATTCTACCACTAGATTATCTGCATAAGCATGCTCAGAGGTGTGCTTATATTTACACACATTTCTACGTATAAGTACAAGTTGGTGAATCCCACACTTTGCGTGAAACTGTTCTTACGCACTCACTACGCACTAATCTGTCCATATGCATAAATGAGGGCCCAGGTTGGGACAAGCTGGTGCCCCACTTAGGGCAGTGGCCTTAGTCGGGGGTGTTCGAACGGCTATTTTACACAATGCGGACTGTCATTCCTGGACGCTGCATGGCACCCTCTAGATATTTTTTTAGGGGTGCAGCAATGCCTTAGATCCCTGAGTTGGGTGCCTCTAGGTGGCTGCATCCCAAAGTTATGGCCAGTCAAAGTACCCGTAAAATAGGCTGGAAGGGGACAAAAAAGCACTCTGCGGACAACCACTGGTCACCCTGGCCAGCATCCCACCTCTAATCTATTCGACAGGGTCCCTGTACACTGTCCGTGGACAGTCTTTATTTCATAATTACAGCAGTTTAATGAGGTAAAACCTACAGAAGGGAACTTAGACCGTTAGTGGAAAAAATCGCATTCTTATAAGTTGCCACTGTATCTTAACACTCTGGAGTTGGCGGTATCGCTGCTGATACCACCTCGGTTTTTTTCTTACCAGTGTGAAAGAGACAAAAAAACTCTGTCAGTTTTGGATATAACAATTAAAGGTGCCATAGAATTGAACATTGAATTTACCTTGGCATAGTTGAATAACAAGAGTTCAGTACATGGAAATGACATACAGTGAGTCTCAAACACCATTGTTTCCTCCTTCTTATGTAAATCTCATTTGTTTAAAAGACCTCCGAAGAATAGGTGAATCTCAACATAACACTGACTGTGATGCATCAGTTGGGATCATTAATATCTACGCCCCCAATATTTGCATATGCCAGCCCATGTTCATGGCATTAGACAAGGCAGTATGTATTAATGTCTGGATCTGTGCACAGCTGAATCATCAGACTAGGTAAGCAAGTAAGGACAATAGCGACAAATGGTAGACGGAGCAATAATAACTGACATGATCCATGATATCATGATATTTTTAGTGATATTTGTAAATTGTCTTTCTAAATGTTTTGTTAGGATGTTGCTAATGTACTGTTAAATGTGGTTAAAGTTACCATCATTTATTACTGTATTCACGGAGACAAGAGCCGTCGTTATTTTCATTTTTAAACACTTGCAGTCTGTATAATTCAAAAACACATCTTCATTCTTTATAAATCTCTCCAACAGTGTGTAATGTTAGCTTTAGCCACGGAGAACCATCAAACTCATTCAGAATCAAATGCCATCTATCCATCCATTTTTTTCCGCTTATCCGGGGCCGGGTTGCGGGGGCAGCAGTTGTAGGAACCATGAACGAATCAGACAAATGAATCACTCAGATGACTCTTTCAAAACATAATTCTAATTCAGAATCGAAATTCCAACTCCAGCTCGTCTACAGAGAAATCCTTGCTTAATTAGTTTTACAACCTTCATGCTGCCTGGCAGAAGTGACAAACTCAGCCATTTGTGACACCAAATGGCCACCCAGAAGATAAAGAGTCTTTGATCCCAAGATCAAAAAGAAACAGAGAAAACAATGCAGGTCCCGTTTGTTTCTCTAAGGGACTAAAACTTTACAGAAAATGAAGACAGTTCTACAACTAAAACTGCATCAAATTTGTGCCAAACAATTTTAAATGGACTTATCAAACATATTTTAACTGCATACATTTTAAATTGTGTCCACAGGTACTACCTGTAACCAGTTAGGCTTCAGGACACCCACAATCCATGTAAATGTGTTAACTCTTGAATGACTGACTGAAAGTATGCCTTATTTGGACTTAATTTGATTCTTTCCCCCTTTCCTAGATCCTGACTTGAATGAAATCTGTTTAAAATGTATCGTATTCCATTTAATAGAAATTATGTTAAAATGGCACTCTCTGCTGAAGTAGAAACGGGATGTAACACTTATGTTTTATTGGGGGCAGAGAAAAGCCCTTTTGAAACAGGACAATATCTGATTGACCAAAACTCCTCAGAGGTGTGACAAACAACTAAGTTTAAATTGTCATATTGCAAGATAGTGAACTAGTTAGGTTAGTTCTGTTCAAAAGAAGTCAAGACAAGTACCAAGAACAATGGAGTAACAAGAAGAACAGACAAGCCGCTCAATTCAAGCCATCCAACTGTCATTTTTCTTTTCTTTTTTAATTTTCTTTTCCGTTGAAAGTCTTGTGTTCTAAGTTTCGCCGCAAAGTTCAACCAACGACTTCTGCCGCTTCAACTTTAACTCCAGCGACAAAGAGACTTCCCTTCAATTTTCCAGCAAGCTCAAACATAATTGGGTTTTACAGAACACAACACGGACCTTGAAGACCCTGCGACAAATCATCGACTGTGTAGGGAATAATCCCTCGTTGGATATTCCCATTTAAAGTCAACGCAAGCAAGTACCTCTAGATTAAAACTGAACTGGTGCATTTAAATTGATTCATGGTTCGTTCAGGTCACATCTTCTGAAGAGCATAATTTTGATAGGAATTCATCATATCATATCTTTCTTAAAACTATTTCTCTCTCATTTCCTTTCTTACTACAATGCGTGAATGAATGTGTGTGTATATGTGTTAGTTTGTGTTAGATTAGTTTGTGTTAGAATAAATAAAATCTCTTATAGATTTTTAAAAGAAAGTGTCTTGTATTATGTGCTTCTATAATTTAATGTCTTAAACTGTGATCTTACGTTACCGTGCTTTAATCAGTGTTTTCACGATTGTTGGATATTTATATCCGGTACAAGAGCTTATTACGGCTCGAGCAAATGAACGCTGGACGACTCAGTTGCTCGGTCATAATCTTACAGCTCTTTATAATTCCCTAATAAATTATTTCATTTGAGCTAATTTTACTTCCTAGGGTGTTTTCCCTACACAGTCTAAGCAGAGATGCCCAGACTTCCCTCTCCCCCGACACTTCCTCTAGCTCTTCCAGGGGAATTCCGAGGCGTTCCCAGGCCAGCCGAGAGACATAGTCCCTCCAGCGTGTCCTAGGTCTTCCCCGGGGCCTCCTCCCGGTGGGACATGTCCGGAACACCTCCCCAGGGAATCGTCCAGGAGGCATCCGAAACAGATGCCCGAGCCAGCTGGCTCCTCTCGATGTGGAGGAGCAGCGGCTCTACTCTGTGCTCCTCCCGAGTGACCGAGCTCCTCATCCTATCTCTAAGGGATCGCCCAGCCACCCTGCGGAGGAAACTCATTGCGACCGCCTGTATCCGGGATCTTATTCTTTCGGTCATGACCCAAAGCTCATAACCATAGGTGAGAGTAGGAACGTAGATTGACCGGTAAATCGAGAGCTTCGCCTTGCAGCTCAGCTCCTTCTTCACCACGACAGACTGGTACAACGACTACATTACTGTAGAAGCTGCACCGATCCGCCTGTCAATCTCCCACTCCATCCTTCCCTCACTCGTGAACAAGACCCCAAGATACTTAAACTCTTCCACTTGAGGCAGGACTACTCCACCAACCTGAAGGGGACAAGCCACCCTTTTCTGGCTGAGAACCATGACCTCGGACTTGGAGGTGCTGATTCTCATCCCAGCCACTGCACACACGGCTGCAAACCATCCCAGTGCACGCTGAAGGTCCTGGTTTGATGGAGCCAACAGGACAACATCATCTGCAAAAAGCAGCGACGAGATCCTATGGTCCCCAAACCGGACTCCCTCCAGCCCCTGGCTGCGCCTAGAAATCCTGTCCATAAAAATACTGAACAGGACCGGTGACAGAGGGCAGCCCTGCTGGCGTCCAACACGCACTGGGAACAGGTCTTGACTTACTGCTGGCAATGTGAACCAAGCTCCTGCTCTGGTCGTACAGGGACTGGACAGCCCTTCATAATCAAATGTTAACATCCAAATAAATACTATACTTACATAATCTGAGGCTGCATGACAAAAACTTTGTAAAGATCCATTTTGAGGGTTATATTAGCTGTATGAACTTTGTTTATGCAATGTATTATAGAGTCACAAGCTCGGGGGCAGGGAGCACGAGTATTTAAAGGGGAAGCGTGCTGAATCGGAGCATTTATAATGATGCCCCAAAATAGGCAGTTAAAAAAAATTTTAAACAATAAAAAAAAAAAAAAACTATGGGGTATTTTGAGCTGAAACTTTACAGACACATTCAGGGGACACCTTAGACTTATATTACATCTTGTGAAAAAGCATTCTATGGCACCTTTAAGAGTTATATACCATTCTAATCTGTGAAATGTCTTCTTTTATTTGTGTACGCTCAGAGTAAAAATAAAATGTTGTGCTTTTTGAAAAATAAAGAAAACCAACATGATGCACAAGCCGCAGTCTCTCTCTGAAAGAAGTCCAATCTGATACTCCTTCAGAAAATGTCCACGCCCACGAATCACTCGCGCAATCCAGACGCAAATTTAGAGGCAATCAATGAAACAGAGTGAACGTCCGCGTCAGCTCAGAAAAACGCATCAGTTTTTCAAAAGTGTACTTTCATCGTTTTGAGATACGGTGAGGAATAAAAGAAAGGATAAAAAGGAATTAACTCAGAGGAAGAGCTGGTTTCATTTTCATTTCGAGGATCAACTTGATCGAGCCAATTATTGTGAAAGGTAAGTTGTTTTTTATTCTTAAGTATAGGAGTAATTTGCGGGTGGGACGGGTGAGGCGGGTGGGACATGTCCCTACCACTTTTTGCCAAGGTCGATATTGTCCCCACCACTTTTTGAGTCACGGATGTTTACTAATAAAAAAATTTGATTCTGGCGCTGGGATGTGTTGCTTTTGAAATCATGTTGAGTGCTTGTTGCCGCTGTTATCAGTGGCGCTACTTGGCACTCGTGCACACTGCGCAGTCTTCACACAGACAAACACTTTGATCTATCACTGTTGTTGCCAGAGACTCTATTCTTTTCGGTGAAATCACAAACAAACTGCACATAAACGTGTCCCTGTTCTTGATATATAATCACTGATTAACAGGTTTTAATGCGAAAAAAAAAAAAAATGACACAAGGGCGGATTAGAACCCAGTGTCACGATCACCAGTGAAAGTACCCGTCATTGCCAAAAGAGGGCACTCCATCCTGGACTACACAAATCATTTGGACTCCATTTCCCTCATACCTTGGACTGATCATCCTGCACCTGCTACCTATTATACAATCACTCACTCACACATAAAAGACACTTACACCCTCACCTCCATGTAAAGTCTTGATTTGCCCCAGTGATCATTTCTGAGCGTTATTGTGGATTGTTACTCTCGTGTTTGACTGGACTGTTCCTCGTGTTTGATTCTCTGCTGCCTGCCCTGACCATTGCCTGTTCCTGGATTCTGTATGTTTGCCACCTGCCCTGATCTCTGCCTGTCCCCGTTTACACCTCTGCCTTATCCTTGCCCTGTTGTGTTTGCTTTTCAATAAAAACTGCAAATGGATCCTCACTCCATTGATTCAATCCTTACACCCAGAACCTCTGACCTCGGCACGCTGAACAAAAATTCTACCCCTCATCCAAGGACAATCTAATGTTTTCTACTGTTCAAAGTATCAAAGTATTTATTAGGTATTGTAAATACTTCTGAGACAGAAATATTGTATTCTAGTAGATGTAAGGACAAAGCTATAATATTAAACATGAGGTCTATGTCAATACATTTTGTGCATTTATTATTGTAATTATACAAATATAATTGTAATTGTATCTGTAGCAAGGTTCAATGTTTAGGAAGGAAGAGGACAGGGTCGGCTTGACTACTGACTGCTTTTATTAAATAATTTCACAAAAGAAAAAGGTGTGCAGACAGGCACAAAAATGGTCACAAATAAATCACAAAGTCTCTCCAACAGAATCAGCATAAATCCAGCATGGGCAGCAGTCAGTAGTCCTTCTCTCTCTCTGCCACTCCTGTTTCTCCTGGTGTTATATACTCTCTCCACACCAATTACTGAAACAAGAGACAGGTGTTCGTCATTTGCATTTAACCCACTCACTCACCGCTCGTCTTCTGACTCTCTCTCCCGCTGCAGACTGAGCCATGCCCCCCTCGCCACATACCCCCACCGCCCGACTCAGGCCGGGGAGCCATCCGGCCTGCAGCCCCCCCATTTCTGGAGAGGAAATCGGCCACAGCCATCTGAACACCTGGCCTGTGGACCACCTTGAACTTAAAAGGCTGTAAAGCTAGATACCAACGAGTGATCCGTGCGTTGGTATCCTTCATGCGGTGGAGCCACTGCAGAGGGGCATGGTCTGAACAGAGGGTGAATTCCCGTCCCAGGAGATAATAGCGGAGGGTGAGGACGGCCCACCTGATGGCAAGACACTCCTTTTCTATGGTGCTGTACTTCCGACTAATGTACAACACCGGCCGTTCCTCCCCCTCTATCTCCTGGGACAGGACGGCACCCAGCCCCCTGTCCGACGCGTCTGTCTGCAACAGAAATGGGAGAGAAAAATCAGGAGAGTGTAACAACGGCCCGCCACATAAAGCAGCCTTCACTTGGGTAAAGGCCTGCTGGCATGGCTCCGTCCACTGGACCGTATCTGGTGCCTCCTTTTTAGTGAGATCAGTCAAAGGGCTGGTGAGGTCCGAATAATTAGGAACAAACCTTCTATAATATCCTGCCAGCCCTAAGAACTGTCTCACCTCCTTTTTGGTCTTGGGATGCGGACAGGTCGCAACTGCTGCCGTCTTGTCAATTTGGGGACGTACCTGCCCATGTCCCAAGTGGAAGCCCAGATACCTTACTTCCACACGCCCAATTGCACACTTCTTCGGGTTGGCCGTGAGCCCAGCTCCTCTCAGCAATCTCAAGACGGCCCTCAAATGCTGCACATGCCGCTGCCAGTCATTACTAAATATAATTATGTCATCAAGATAGGCAGCAGCATACGCAGCATGGGGCCGTAAAATCCTATCCATGAGACGCTGAAAGGTAGCCGGAGCCCCAAACAGCCCAAACGGAAGGGTGACAAATTGGTGTAATCCAAACGGCGTGGTGAAAGCTGTTTTTTCTTTAGATAATGGAGACAAGGGGATCTGCCAATATCCCTTTGTTAAGTCCAGTGTCAAATAAAAGTGAGCCGTACCGAGCCGGTTAAGCAGTTCGTCCACCCGTGGCATTGGATACGCGTCGAATTTCGACACAGCATTCACCTTGCGATAATCCACACAGAACCATATCGAGCCGTCCGTTTTTGGAACTAAAACTATTGGGCTCGCCCAGTTACTGTTGGATTCTTCTATTACCCCCATGTCAAGCATTGCCCCTAATTCTGCCTGAACCACTTTTTTCTTGTGTTCAGGCAAGCGATACGGCCTGCTGCGAACTACCACGCCACGTCTCGATATGGTGCTGAATCAGATTAGTATGGCCAGGTAGGGGCGAGAATACGTCCGCAAACTCTGCTTGTAACTTAGTGAGGTCAGTGAGCTGGTAGGGTGAGAGATGATCCCCTCCTGGGGCCAGCGCGAGAGATTGTGGTTTAGAATTCGCCTCTGGCCCGAGATCATCCTCTCCACCAATCACCGTCGCCAGCATCACTGCCTCTGCCTCATTCCATTTTTTGAGGAGATTGAGGTGATATATCTGACGTGTCCCTCTCCTATCAGACCGTATTACCTTATAATCGAGATCACCAATTTGCCGTGTGACCTCGAATGGTCCTTGCCACTTTGCCAATAATTTAGAGCTTGACGTTGGGAGCAATACAAGCACTTTCTCTCCCGGTGCAAATTTACATAAATTAGTTCCCCTGTTGTACAGCTGGCTCTGTCTGTCCTGGGCTTGTAACAAATTCTCCGTTGACAGCCACCCCAAAGTGTGGAGTTTTGTTCTCAAGTCCATTACATACTGAATTTCATTTTTACTCTGAGATGGTCCGTCCTCCCAAGTTTCTCGGAGGACATCCAGTACCCCACGGGGCTGGCGTCCGTTGAGAAGCTCAAAGGGGGAAAACCCCGTGGAGGCTTGCGGGACTTCTCGCACAGCGAACAAGAGGGGTTCTAACCATTTATCCCAATTTTTGGCGTCTTCGTGAACGAATTTACGAATCATGGTTTTAAGCGTGCGATTAAAACGTTCGACCAGCCCGTCCGTTTGTGGGTGAAAGACGCTGGTATGGATCGTTTTAATGCCCAATAATTCGTGAAGTTCGCGTAAAGTACGTGACATAAACGCCGTGCCTTGATTGGTGAGGATTTCTTTTGGAATCCCCACCCGGGAGATTAGACTAAACAGCGCGTCCGCAACACTCTTCGCGGAAATGCTGCGGAGGGCCACTGCTTCAGGATATCGTGTTGCATAATCCACAATGACTAATGCAAAGCGATGTCCCCTAGCTGATCGCTCTAATGGCCCGATAAGGTCCATACCAATTCTCTCGAAGGGGACCTGCATTAATGGAAGGGGGCGCAAAGGCGCTTTTGGGGTGGCCGGTGGATTTACCAACTGACATTCACGACAAGACGCGCACCACCTGCGCACATTCTCGTGAATGCCCGGCCAAAAATTCGGGTCATGAGGCGATTTAGTGTAGTTGCCTGTCCCAAGTGTCCAGCCATTGGATTAGAATGAGCCGCTTGGAAAAGCATTTCCCTGCGGCTCCTTGGAACTAACAACTGGGTTGTATCCTCTTTTGTCTGGGTGTCTTGGGTCACCCGATACAACCGATTTTTTATCACTGCAAAATATGGATAGGTAAGTGCCCGTCCAGGCTGGAGAGGCTGACTGTCGATGACTTGGACCTGCTCAAATGCACGTTTTAGCGTCTCATCCTGAGACTGCTCCAGGGGAAAGTCATCACGATCCGAGAGAATTATTCTCTTGATTTCACTCAGTGGGTCCCAATCAGTCTCTCCTGCCTGTACTTGCGCATCCCCAACCATCGCATTTTTTCCCCAAGAGGCATCCGTGCATAAATAACCCAATAATTCAGAAAATGCTGGCCAATTTGTCCCCAAAATTAACGGATGCCGGAGGTGCGGATTAACTGCCTCCTCAACACTATGCTTTTGGCCCCTGAATTGGATAATGACTGGCACTACAGGATATACCACCACATCCCCGTGCACACACCGCACCTTAACCACGCGGCTTGTATCCAATGCCCCGGATGAAATCAGGCTTTGATGGATCGAGGTTTGGTTACAGCCTGAATCCACCAAGGCCTGATAGGTACCCCCCTTTATACTCACAGGTATTTGGTACCAGCCAGCCTGACCGGGGGCAACCTGCGGGGCGTCCGGGACCCGGACCATTGTCCCGACCTCCATCACTGGGCACCTGTCCACAAAATGCTCCGGGTCCCCGCAACGCCAACAGGCTGGCCCAGACCTCCCCGCCGCCCCAGTGGCAGGGAGTGGGTTAAATGATTGGCGTGGAGAAAGCGTAGAAACAGGAGCGGAGTCCTGTCCAGTGGAAGTCAGTCCCGCCATCCTGGGCGGGGCTCTGGGACCCCCAAACTGGCTCTGGTCAAATCCGCCCCGCCCCCGGGGCGGGACTCGAGGATGGCCAGGCGGACGGGACCTGGGGAGAGGGACAGGACGAGAGAGAGGGACAAAAGGGAAAGAAGGAGAGAGAGAAGCAGATGGAAGGGGTTCGCCGACCCCTGGGCACGCCACCATATGGTCCTCCGCAAGGTGTATGGCTGAGTCCAGCGACGTGGGGCGGTGGCACTGAACCCACTCGGCTGTCTTCCTTGGGAGCCGAGTAATGAATTGCTCCAGTACCACACGATCGACGATCTTCTCCACGTCGCTTCCCTCAGCCAACAGCCATTTGCGGCAGGAGTCCCGGAGCTGTTGGGCCATCACGAAGGGTCGGCCAGACTCGCCCAGGTCCAGAGAGCGGAACCGCTGGCGATGTTCTTCAGGGCTTCCGACCCGCTGGAGGATGGCCCTTTTCAGGTCGTCAAAGACCAGGAGATTCTGCACCGGAAGCTGCTGTGCCGCTATCTGGGACTCCCCGGAGAGCAACGGGACCAGGCGCATCGGCTACTGGTCCCGTGGCCAGCCTGACAGCTCGGCCGTCTTTTGAAACAAGTCGATGAATGCCTCCAGGTCGTCCTCAGATCCCATTTTGTTGAGTGGTAGGTGGGTGGGCACAGCTCGATGTTCCAGGGCTTCCGGTCGAACCTCCCGGTCAGTCCAGCTCCAGAACCTCTCGCGGTCTTCCTGCTGGGCTTGGACGACGACTTGAAAACACCTCTCTTGATCCTGTCTCAAGTCCAGCAGGGCCTTGTGTTGTTCCTGTTGCATGACCGCGAGGATAATCTCCGCAAATGGCGTTCCGGAGGACGATTGCATGGCGGTGGCGTCCGTCTTCCTTCCCGGGTTTTCGGCACCAATGTAGCAAGGTTCAATGTTTAGGAAGGAAAAGGTGTGCAGAAAAAGGTGTGCAGACAGGCACAAAAATGGTCACAAATAAATCACAAAGTCTCTTCAACAGAATCAGCATAAATCCAGCATGGGCAGCAGTCAGTAGTCCTTCTCTCTCTCTGCCACTCCTGTTTCTCCTGGTGTTATATACTCTCTCCACACCAATTACTGAAACAAGAGACAGGTGTTTGTCATTTGCATTTAACCCACTCACTCACCGCTCGTCTTCTGACTCTCTCTCCCGCTGCAGACTTCACTGAGCCACGCCCCCCTCGCCACAGTATCATTTATACAATTACACCTCCCCCCCCCCCCCCCCCACACACACACACACTTGTCCCACCCACTTTTTAAATCAAAGTTACACCACTATTTTTAAGTTTTTTATTCTAATAGCGATATAATGTCTGTGAATATTAAACAGCAAAAAAAGCTTAAATATGGATCCTGCAAGTTTTGTGTGCCTTAGTGTGAATTAATGAACCGATATACAGTTTCGTTTACTACACACAGTAACTACATTTACATTAGTAAATTGCCATGGCTATTCCCAAACTATATTGCTATACTGAGATGAGTGAAATCGACTGAAATACTGAAACACGATGTGTTAGCAATGTATTAAATTGCACATTAACATTTAAAAATGTAAATTTAATAAATGACAATCATCATAACTGTCATGGTTACTGTCATGTTCTGTTTGTTTTGATTGTCATGTGCTTCTCTGTTCCCACCACTCATCAGTCACTATTGTTATGACCCTGGTCTAGGTCAGGGAAGCAGCATAAATAAAATATTCTGGAAAAATTAGTTCCAACAATTTCTTTCCTTTTTTAAATTAATTTTTTTTTTTTAGTTTTGCCACAAAGCCAAAAAATAAATGAAGCAATTTCTTCGGGGCTGGGCAAGGCCAAAACAATAAAACTAAACTAAACCCAAATTATTACTAACTAAACCCTGTAAAAAAAACAAAACAAAAGAAAATGAAAATGAAAATGCAGTGGTCCTTACTTAACTTCCTCGCTAATTCAACACAGGAGAAAAGATGTACACAAAAGAAAATCAATCAATCAACATTTATTTATAGAGCCCTTTACAACACTCAAGGTGAACCAAAGTGCTTTCTAATAAAAAAAAACAAAACAATAAAAACAAAAATTAAAAGCCAACAACAAGAAAATACATAAAATATACAAATATGCCACAACAACTGCTAGATATTAAAAGCCAGTATAAATAAATATGTTTTAAGCGTAGCTTTAAAAAACGCAGATGTAACGATATAACGATATAACTTAGCTCTTAACCCATTTTAGCCCACCGGCAACTATAGTTGCCGCAGTGTATGGTTGTCATTTTCCTTTTGTAAGTTTTTTTCTAGATGTTTTCCATGTTTTATTTCTCAATGACATGCAAGAAAACATCCAAATAAAGGATTTCAAGACCAAAAAATAGGTATTCACTTCCTTCCTATGACATAAGGCTGTAAACTTCCTACCCATACTTCCAGGAAGCATAGCGAAGGCAAACCCTTCCAAAGAAAAGTAATTTTCATGTTAATATTAGAAATTTTTTGTTGACATATATATATCTACATAATCATGAGGGTCTCTAGAATCATCCAAACAAAACAAACTTTACAAAAGATATATAGTTTTTTGTATACTTAATCAAAAGTCCAAGCGGCAACTATAGCTGCCGGTGGGCAAATGACTTGTAAGTACATATATCATGGTGAAATGGGGTATACTGTGTTTAATGAGTTAATAAATCAAGGTTATTGGTCTTGTTTAGTGCCTTTTGCTTTCATAATATTTTATATTGTTATATATTATATATTGTTATTTGTTAATTAATTTATTTTTTAATTAATTTATTTTTTTTTGTTTGTTTGTTATATGTTATATGTGACCCTGGACTACAAAACCAGTCATAAGGGTCAATTTTTTGAAATTAAGATTTATACATCATCTGAAAGCTGAATATATACGTTTTCCATTGATGTCTGGTTTGTTATGATAGGACATTTGGCCAAGACTCAACTATTTGAAAATCTGTAATCTGAAGGTGCAAAAAAATTGAAATATTGAGATAATTGCCTTAAAGTTGACCAAATGAAGTCCTTAACAATGTATATTCTACTGTAAATATATAAGAATTTTTTATATATTTACAGTAGAAAATTTACAAAATATCTTAATTGAACATGATCTTTACTTAATATCCTAATGATTTTTGGCATTAAAGAAAAAAAAAATCAATAATTTTGACCTATACAATGTATTGTTTGCTATTGCTACAAATATACCCGTGTGGCTTCTGACTGGGTTTGTGGTCCAGGGTCACATATAGATGTAATTTTTTCTAATGAACGATGTAATTTAACATTTTAATTCACAATGCTCTGTTGGAGAAACTTAACGGCTGCACTTTGTTCTGCACTATGTTCCACCACTTTAAGACAAGTGGATTTGTTGTTTGTTTTGTTTTCATATTCAAGAAATTATAAGATAGATGCAGCTTTTTTGTGTTCACATCGAATGTTCTTTGACTTTGATTGATCTGTTGATCTGTTGAAAGCAGTTATTTTGAGTTAGATGCATACATGTTCTCCTCCTATTCAAATTTTACATTGAGGGGTGCATACAACATATTTGCCCACCGGCAACTAAAGTTGCCGCACATTCAAACACATTTTTTAAGAAAAAAACAAAAACCTGGGAAAAATAAATGCAGAACATGTTCACATAGGACACTATTAACAGGACTATATGCATGAAATCATTCAAAAAAATTGGGCACAAATGGGTTAAGAGTGCTTTCTACGTGCGAGGTTACGAATGCTCGCTGCAATTCCGTGTGCATTTCCCAAAAATGCACTCAACATGAACGTGCGTGTCACAGACACGTCAGGTTCCAACCTCCACCAATCACAACGCACGCCATCCCCAGAGTACTGATCACCGCCACCTGCACCTCATCACTCCATTCATCAGCAGCACTATAAAGCACACACTCACACAGCACTCCATGTCCGGTCTCGTTCGCATGTACTCTAAGTTATGCTTACCTCAAGGACTCCTCTTCGAATACTCACCTGTCTCCAGCGTGTCTCCTTCCCTCTGTGTGCCTCGTCTGCTGTGTGGGTGTGTTCCAGTCAGCTCCCAAGTTCTCCAGCGATCTCCAAGCTCCAGCGTGTATCTTCCTACAAGAGAAAGGACAGTAACTATACCTCATACTACCAGCTCAAACCAATCTACAACCAGTTCACTCACCTCTGTGTGTTCCATTGATCTACTGTGGTCAGTAAAACTACCATTACCTGTTACATCTGTGTCTGTCTCCTGTGTACCGTAACAGAAGACCGGACCAACACCGCAGACCCAGTATGAGCCAGCCGGATCCTTTCCAGGAACTTGTGGATGCGCTTCGGCGCACTTTAACCATCCATCCACCATCGCCATCTCCAGTCACTTTCCCTTCACCTGCACCAGCGAACACCTCCGACAATGTCAACAGTCCTCCTTCGTTTCCACCGTATGCCAGTCCCATGGCCAAACCGGTGCCCTTCTCAGGATCGGTGGAGGATTGCAGCAGATTCCTGCTGCAATGCACACTGGTCCTGGAGATGCAGCCGCACCTGTACCCGAGTGACACATCCAAGATAGCGTTCATAATTTCTCAGCTCAGCGGCAAAGCATTAACCCTTTGAGCGATACGGTCCCACATATGGGATTTTTATTTCTGTGCCCCTGGGCGTACGGTACCACATATGGGATTTCGAACGTTCAGCGACGTCACATAACTGCCAGATTCAAACTGTGCTTTCGCGCTCTGGCTGCGAGACGGACACGCGCAGCTCTTGTCATATATCACAGCTATGCAGCGTTTTCAGCCACATAATGTTTCTTTTAAGGTTTCAGACATTTAAATATGCATAATCACCATTAAAACAATACATTAAGAGTTTTATAAAATACACACTGATGTCCGACATCAGTGGAAGCAGCAATAACAAATATATTTTCCGACATTTATTAATATCAGACGCACATAATGGGCCTAAGTAACTATAAAGTTTACTCTATTATTCTTCCAGTTCACCAGCCACTTACTTGCATATATTTCGGGAGAAATTGATGAATTCACCTGCTGTAAATCCGACTGACAGGATTCTGTGAACTGCAGCGCAAACGAAGATGGCGGCGCCCATCTCGCATTATAGATCAAGATAAAGATCATTTATAAAGGTTTTAAAACGACAAAGCACACTCACTTACACATATTTGAGAATCGGAATATCATATAGTTGATGACATGGTAAGCAATTTTGCGAATATAAAAGGAAAAACTAAATAATAGCGATCCATCTGTCATACAGTGTTATTGTTGCTGCGTTCAGCGCTCGTGACACGCAAGACGCGTCGCCATGGAAACATTAAAGGCAAACGTTCTAAAATAACGGTCGCCTTAAAAAAACTCACTCTGGGGGGACAGTTAGAATATTTTAAACTCACGATCGAAAGGGTTAAAATGGGCAGACTCCATCTGGTCCCAGCGGGGAGCTGTAACCCAATCCTTCTCGGCATTTATTTCCCATTTCCGGGAAGTGTCCGGGAAACCGATCACGGATTCTTCAGCTGGTGAGAAACTTTATAATTTGAAACAAGGATTAATGTCTATTTACGATTATGCTTTGCAATTCAGAACGCTTGCAGCACTCAGCGGATGGAATGAACAAGCCCTGATAACAACTTATCGTCAAGGATTAGAACCTCGGGTGCGGCTGCAACTCGCTGCATGCGAGGACTCCATCGGCCTTGAAAAGTTCATCCAGATCTCCATCCGCTGCGCCACTCGCATGCAAGCGTGCATCCAAGAGCACCAGGACCAGTCTCTCTCCAACGTGCCCCTCTGCCGATCCGAACCCGTCAGCACTCCAGAACCAGCCCAAGAACCCATGGAAATGGAAAACTCTCGTCTATCTTCTGAAGAACGCCGCCGCCGGCTGACCCTTCATCTCTGTCTCTACTGTGGAGAACCTGGGCATGTGATTGCAGCATGCCCCACACGACCGCCGCGACCCCTGGTGAGTGCTATTATTCCTGCTACTCATAAGATGAAACCACTCACTACTGTCGTCAATCTTACTGCCGCTACTGTCTCCCTTTCAGTGGTCGCGCTCATCGACTCGGGGTCAGCCGGCAACTTCGTCTCTGTCGCCAACTACGCCTCAAGACCACTTCGTCTCCGACCATCTACACGATCAGCTCAATAACCGGCAGACCCCTGAGCCGTAAGCGCGTCCGCACCGTGGCTGGAACAGTAACACTTCAAGTTGGTTTACTACACCGAGAAGAGGCTCATATGCTGGTTCTGGAGGACTCCACTGCTGACGTGGTTCTGGGGCGCCCCTGGTTGGAGCAGCACAACCCAACCATCTCCTGGAAAACGGGAGAAATCCTGAAGTGGGGCGACACATGCTTCTCTCGCTGTCTGGCTGAACTTCCTCTTCCACCATCTCCTCCGCCTGACCTCACTCTCTGCGCCACATCCATCGAAAGTCCAGTTGAACAACGCTCAGTCGACATTCCCAAGTGTTTTACGCCCCCTTCAGCGATGTCTTCTGCCCGCAACGGGCTTCCAAGCTGCCTCCACACCGGCCATGGGACTGTGCCATCGACCTGCTTCCGGGTGAACCAGTGCCAAAGGGTAAGATATACCCTCTATCCATCCCGGAGGAGAAGGCCATGGAGGATTACATCAAGGAAGCCCTCGCCCAAGGTTACATCAGGCCGTCTACTTCCCCTGCTGCTTCCCGTTTCTTCTTCGTGGCTAAAAAGGACGGAGGCTTGTGGCCATGTATTGATTATCGCTCTCTCAATAAAATCACAGTCAAGTTCAGGTACCCCCTTCCTCTTGTCCCAGCGGCCCTAGAACATCTCCGTGGTGCCATTGTGTTTACGAAGCTGGACCTCCGCAGCGCATACAACCTCATCCGGATACGTGAGGGGGACGAGTGGAAGACCGCCTTCATCACCCCTACTGGCCATTATGAATACCTGGTAATGCCGTATGGACTGGTCAACGCCCCCTCTGTATTCCAGGATTTCATCCATGAGGTGCTCCGGGAGTTTCTCCACCGCTTTGTCCTAGTCTACATTGACGACATACTCACATACTCCCGGAGCCAGGCCGAACATCGCCAACACGTTGCGGAGGTCCTCACCCGTCTTCGTCAATACAACCTGTTCCTCAAGGCAGAGAAGTGCACATTCCACCAATCCTCCGTCTCTTTCCTGGGCTATCACATAGACCACAGTGGCATCCGGATGGACGAGAGGAAGGTGGAGTCCATTACCAACTGGCCAGAACCCACCACCATAAAAGAACTCCAGCGCTTTCTCGGATTCTCAAACTTTTACAGACGGTTCATCAAAGGTTACAGTTCTATGGAGGGAGCCAAGCATGCGTTCCTGGTACTGCCAGACCATAAAAACCTGGAATATCTTCGGTCAGCAAAGAGACTGAACCCTAGACAAGCTCACTGGGCCATGTTTTTCTCCCGCTTCAATTACACTATCTCCTACCGCCCAGGTACTAAAAACATAAAGGCTGACGCTCTCTCCCGTCTTCATGCTCCTGACGAACAGACCGAGGAACCTGAACCCATCATCCCGAGCTCTCTCATCGTGAGTCCTATTTCCTGGTCTGAAGAGACCATCCTCTCCTCCAATGCCTCCACGAATCCTCCGCCGGGCTGTCCACCTGGCTTCCTGTATATTCCACGGACACGACGCACTCCCACCATTCACTCGGCTCACACGTCACTTGGCACTGGTCACCCGGGGGTCAATGAAACCCTCTCGTTGCTAAAAGAACGCTTCTGGTGGCCAGGGATGGCTTCGGATGTCAGAAGGTACGTGCAGGGCTGTAGGGAGTGTGCCATCTCCTAGTCTCCTCGTCATCTGCCAGCTGGGAAACTCCTGACTTCCGGATACCACCCACAATCGAACGGGCAGACGGAAAGGAAGGTGCAGGAGATAGGCCGCTTTCTCTGTACCTTCTGTCATGACCACCAAGGACTCTTGGAACCAGTTACTGGGTTGGGCCGAGTACGCCCAAAACTCTCTCCGGCAGTCAACTACAGGACTCACACCGTTCCAGTGCGTACTCGGCTACCAGCCCCCACTGTTCCCCTGGGATGGGGAACCCTCCAACGTTCCGGCAGTGGATTACTGGTTCCGAGAGAGCGAGAGGGTCTGGGACTCAGCACACCATCAACTGCAATGAGCCCTGCGCAGACGCAGGATGGTAGCCGACCTCCGACGTTCCAACACCCCTGTCTTCCAGCCTGGTCAGATGGTTTGGCTATCCACCCGAGACATCAGACTTCGTCTGCCCTGCAGAAAGCTGAGTCCCAGGTTCATTGGCCCATTCCCCATAGTCAAGCAGGTCAACCCAGTCACCTATCAACTCCGTCTTCCACAAGGGTATCGTATACATCCCACTTTCCACGTGTCACTACTGAAAGCTCACCACCCTTCTGTTCTTCCCACAGGACCTGATGTGGCTCTCGCCGAACCCCCCCTTCCACTCATCCTGGAGGACGGAGCTGCGTATGAGGTTCGTGAGATCTTGAACTCCCGGCGTCATGGTGGTCAGCTAGAATATCTAGTGGATTGGGAAGGATACGGCCCCGAGGAGCGCTCCTGGGTCCCAAGGAACGACATCTTAGACCCCAGCTTACTCCAAACATTCCACGACAGTCACCCTGATAAACCAGCACCGCGGGGAAGAGGACGACCACCATGGCGTCGGGATCCTCGGCCCTCTGGAGCGGGCCGTGGAGGGGGGGGGTACTGTCACAGACACGTCAGGTTCCAACCTCCACCAATCACAACGCACGCCATCCCCAGAGTACTGATCACCGCCACCTGCACCTCATCACTCCATGTCCGGTCTCGTTCGCATGTACTCTAAGTTATGCTTACCTCAAGGACTCCTCTTCGAATACTCACCTGTCTCCAGTGTGTCTCCTTCCCTCTGTGTGCCTCGTCTGCTGTGTGGGTGTGTTCCAGTCAGCTCCCAAGTTCTCCAGCGATCTCCAAGCTGTTTCTGTCTTACCCATGATACTCTCTAAAAAGGCTGTCATGCCTCTCCACAGCAGTGTATAAAAACAAATGTATTTGTTTATTTATTTATTTTGTCAAATTTATTTATTCATTTGTGCTCTGCATTTAACCCATCCAAATGCACACACACAGCAGTGAACACACACACACCGTGAACACACACCCGGAGCAGTGGGCAGTCATTGCTGCGGCGCCCAGGGAGCAGTTGGGGGTACGGTGCCTTGCTCAAGGGTCTCACCTCAGTCGTGGTATTGAGGGTGGGGAGAGCGCTGGACATTCACTTCCCTCACCGATAATCCCTGCCGGACCAAAGACTCAAACCCATGACCTTTGGGTTACAAGTCCAACTCTCTATCCATTAGGCCACAACTCCCCCAATGTAGGGGGAACACATGTGAACCATTTATTAATGAGTTATAAACATTATTTACGGGGGGCGCACGTGCACATATCATGGAGTAGTCGTCTTTTTTTGAGCTCTTCTCCGTTGACATTACATTTTGAATATTTTTGTAATTAAAGTACCGTCAATCCACTTCACAGTCGATATTGACTTACTGAGAGTCAACTTTAGTAAGTTGTCTTGAATATTTACTGAAATTTAAGTGCGTTCAGGGTGATTTTCGTTACTTCGCTGACTCGTTCTGTTAGGAAAATGGCGTCTAAGAAATCCTCAAAAACGGATGCAACTAAGGAGGACCCCAACTCTGGTGATCCTATTTCACAGGGAAATGTGAGTGCGATACTTGCCGCAATCGGTGCCCAAGGGGATGATTTAAAAAAGTTGATAGAGGATAAGATGACAGCATTAAGTGCTCGCTTGGATACGTTGGATGCTACGCTGGTCAACCTGCAGTCAGAACAGGCCGGCGTTGAACAAAAAATGGTGGAGATAGAAGGTGCCCTGAACGGTACAGATTTACGCCTTGGAGAGGTCGAAAAGGTGTGTAAAGACTTGCGTGTGGAAAACAAATCTCTCTTGGCTAAACTGAATGACCTGGAAGGATGCTCTCGAAGACTGAATCTCAAATTTGTGGAAATAAGTGAAGGTGAGGAGCGGGGGTGCCCATCAGTGTTCATTTCGGACTTGATTACCGAACTTTTCGGTCGAGACAACTTCCCCAAACCCGTGAAAGATTGACCGAGCTCATCGGGCGCTGTTACCCAAGCCGTCTGAAGGCCAGAGACCTCGCACCATTATCGCACAGATCCACAATGATCGGGATAAAGACTTAATCCTCCATTTGAGTCGGGATAAGTTTCCTCTGGAATATAAAGGAAAGCGGATTCACATCTTCTCTGATTATACACCGGAGGTGACAGCGCGGCGACATGCTTTTAGCTCGGTAACGAAAGCTTTGCGGGAGGCTGGGTTGAAATGGTCCCTGCGTTTTCCAGCTAAACTGATGCTGCACTACAACGGTCGCGAGTTCTCTTTCGAATCTCCGGGAGAGGTCAAGAAGTTTGTGGATAACTTGTCAAATGACTCAGCATAGCCTCTAAGTAGACTATGCTTTTACTCAGCTTAGTCTGAGTATGGACCTTGACTGATGGAAGTAGACTATTTTTTTAAACATTTTGTTAACTTTCATTGGTACGTGATTCTGATTACTGACTATTTGTGCGACGGAGAATTCCTTGTGTACTCCGGAGTAGCTACTCCTTGTGTGTTTTTCATAATTTCTGCCTTTCTTTTTGGCTAAGGTAAGCTAAGTTATCTTGCACGCTTGTTGTCTCCGAGATGATGGGGAATACTTGCTGCTTCGGTTCATGGAGCAGCGTTGGGGAGTTTGTGAGTTCTTTTTTATGTTTTCTGTTGCACCAGATAATGTTTATTCTTGCTACGTTTATTACTGATTTTGCGTTTGCTATGCTTTTGAAGATGATGTATGACTGGCACTATTACTAATAATATTAGCGATGCTGGAGTGAATATTACATTTGTTAGTTGGAATGTAAGAGGAATGGGGCACCCGATTAAGAGGGGGAAAGTGTTTTCACATTTAAAGTCACTGTCGGCTGACATTATTTTCCTTTAGAAAAACCCATATTAGACCCAATGAACAGACGCGGCTTAGGGCAAATTGGATTTCGCAAGTTTATCAAGCCACTTTTTCGTCTAAAGCTAGAGGTGTGGCTATACTTTTTCGGAAATCAATTCCTTTTCGAAAGCACTCCGTGGTGTCTGACCCTGCGGGAAGATATATTATTGTATCCGGATTCATTAATAATTTCCCGATTACATGTGTTAATGTGTATGGGCCGAATATAGATGATCCTGTTTTTTTTAGGAAATTATTCAGGCTCATTCCAGACACTAACTCGACCAATTTGATAATTGCTGGAGACTTTAACTGCTATTTGGATCCCCATCTCGATCGTCACTCCTCACAAGCTCCTCCTTCTCTTCAGTCGGTAGGGGTTTTAAATAATTTGATAAAATCCATGAATCTTGTTGATGTATGGAGATTACTTAACCCGACTGCTCACGATTACTCTTTTTTTTTCTCATGTTCATAACTCCTATACACGTATTGATTATTTTATTATTGATTCTAAACTCATTCAGGGGGTGACTCAGTCCAAATATCATAATATTCTCATTTCTGATCATAGCCCTATTTCTATGGATCTGAATATTTCGCTACCAAAAGCGCAGTATTGTTGGCGTTTCAATCCTCAATTATTAATGGATAAACAGTTTCAGTCTTATATGTCTGAGTGTTTAACCCAATTTTTAGAGACCAATGACAAGGGGGATGTTTTAGACTCTTGTTTGTGGGAAACTTGTAAAGTTGTGTTAAGAGGTCATATTATTGCATATGAATCTTCATTGAGGAGGGAAAAGCGTAGGCGTCTGTCTGAGATAGAATCCATACTTCCATCTTTAGAACAAACCTTTCGTTCATCTAATGCTCAGAGTGACCTTAACACTATTCTTAAATTGAAATATGAATATAATTCTATTTTGAGCGATCAGGTTTCTAATTTGTTAATTAAACTTAAACAGAAACAGTTTGAATTGGGAGACAAGGCAGATAAGCTTCTTGCCACGCAATTGAGGGGTGCGCAGGCCAGTAGGGCCATTCATCAAATAAAATCTCGGAATGGTACTTTATTAACAAATCCTAAAGAAATTAATAATCGTTTTGTTGAATTTTATAAGCACCTTTATTCTTCCAGCTGCTCTGAGCTGACCAATACAGGGAATCAATTTCTTGATTCGGTGGACTTTCCAAAACTTAATGAACGTGCTAAAAAGGAATTAGAGGAACCATTTACTCTTACATTTATTTGCCACATTCTTTTTTTAAACAATTATATTCTGTCATTTTTCCATTCATTTGGGGCTTTAAATTACATAGAATTTCTAAAGCCCATTTGCAGAAAGAGTTAGGTCGTTTAGCACTCCCTGATTTCCGTCATTATTATTGGGCTGCTAATGCAAGAGCTATGATGTTCTGGCGGATTAGCGATCAAGCAGCTGATGATTTGATGGATACAGACCCAAAGTGGCTGTATATTGAGGCTAGGTCAGTTGTTGGATGCTCCCTTGCTGCTATTCTTTTTTCTAATCCTGTATCTTTAAATAAATTAAAATGTAAGAATTCTATTGTGAAACAAATGAAGACCGCGTTGAATATTATGTGTCCGTCCGTGCGCCTGCCCATTTGCAATAATCAAAATTTTTTGCCTGGCCTGTCGGATAAGGTATTTTCACTGTGGAGAGGCAAAGGACTAACCACTGTCAAGGATATTTATATAGGTGAAAAATTTGCCACTTTTGAACTGTCACAAATCCTGTCAGTTCCCCGGACTACATTTCCCATCATCCCCCCTGCCAGTCACACGCTCACACTCCCCTCCAATCATCATCAGCCACATACACCTTAAGCACACTCCCTGGACTATATAAGACTCTCACACACACCACCCATTTGCGAAGTCTTGATTACTCCTGTATCATTTCCGAGCATTATTATTCCTGTCTGCCTGTCTGTTACCGTTACTGCCTGTTCCTGTTTCTTGACCCGTTGCTGCCTGTCCTGACCCTTGCCTGTTATACTGTTCTGTGAATGATATCCGCCTGTCCTGACCATTGCCTGTTTCCTGATTACGATTCTGCCTGTCCCTTGCTGTTCTCGTCTGCTCCTGATTGACCCTGCCTGTACGACATTCTTAATAAAGCTTGCAAATGGATCTCTGGCTCAGTCCCGCTATGTTACAGAAGACTTCGCCGCCACCACGATCCAGCAGCTTTCCCGGAGGATCTCTTTACGGTATGGACATTAATCAATTGCTATTGTGGAGTTCGCAAGGCACGCGATCGTTGGAGGAATACGTGCAGGAATATCTAAACATTGCTTACCTCTCTGATCTTCCGGACTGTGCTCTGATCGATTTCTTCTGCGATGGCGTGAACCAACCACTCCGATCTCAACTCATCCGTGAAGGGCCCCGTTCATCTCTCTGTAGCTTTATGGATTATGCTTTACTGTCTATTGGTTCCCCGTTTACTGTGGGAGTCGCGGAGGAATGCGACACCCTGGTAGATCACGTAATGGCCGCCGCGCCAAGGAACACGCACCAGATGGCGGCGACAACAACAACAACAACAACACCAGTTCATGTCTCCGCTGATCGCTCAGAGTCACGTCACGTTACTGGTCCCATCCGAGAGCGGAGAGGATTACATTCCAGTGTGGTTGATCCACCGCTGATTTCAGCGCGAGCGGCTGGCATTCCAAAGCATCAACCGGCCGCTTCGCTCTCAAGCCCGCCGGCCGCTACGCTCTCAAGCCCGGTGGCCGCTTCGCTCTCCAGCCCGCCGGCCGCTACGCTCCCAAGCCAGCCGGACGCTTCGTTCTCAAGCCCGCTGGATGCTTCGCACGTGAGCTCGCTGGTAGCAACGCACACAAATTCAGGGGTTGCAACGCACTCAAAGTTGCCAAGGGCAACACATTCAAATTCACCGGTCGCAACGCACTCAAGCGCCCTGGACGCGATGGACAAGATGGCCGCCCCTGCAGTGTCAGTAAACAAAGGGGTCGTTCCTGCCGTTGAGTCCGCTCCAGCCAGTGAGTCCGTTCCGGAATCCGCTCCAGTCAGTGAGTCTGTTCCAGCCAGTGAATCCGTGCCAGCCAGTGAGTCTGTTCCAGAGCCTGCTCCAGCTTGTGCGCCCGCTGCAGTGTCCACGGAGGAGGTAAACACAGTGCCACCACCTCTTCCACGTAAAAGGAGAAAGAGGAGGAAGAAGGCTTCTTTCTTCCGTCAGGGCTCGGAGACCTTCCCAGAGCCCGCTGTGGGTCCGGAGACCAAGCGTCTTGCACTGCCGGCGCCACTCAAGCTACTAGCCCTGCCGGCGCCGCCCAAGCTCCTTGCCCTGCCAGCACCACTCAAGCTTCCAGCCCTGCCAGCACCACCCAAGCTTCCAGCCCTGCCAGCTCCATCCAGGCTCCTAGCCCTGCCAGCGCCATCCAAGCTTCCAGCCCTGCCAGCGCCACTCAGGCGTCTTGCCCTGCTGGCTGCACCCACACGCCTGGCCCTGCCGGCGCCACCCGAACTCCTTGCCCATGAACCTGCGACGGGCCCCGCTGAAATCCCCAAGAACTTTTTGGGGGGGGGCAGTGTACCTGAGGGTGGGGAGCTTGTGGGTGGGAACCCTGCTCAACCATGGCCATTAATAGACTCTGACCTGCTGGGGTCACCTATAGACCCTGACCTGCCGTGGTTACCCAAGCCGCCTGACCTGCCGTGGCTGCCCAAGCCACCTGACCTGCCGGGGCTGCCCGAGCCACCTGACCTGCCGTGGCTGATCAAGCCACCTGACCTGCCGGGGCTGCCCGAGCCACCTAACCTGCCGTGGCTTCCTGACACTCCCGACCTGCCGTGGCTGCCCGAGCCACCTGACCCGCCGTGGCTTCCTGACACTCCTGACCTGCCGTGGCTTCCTGACACTCCTGACCTGCCATGGCTGCCCGAGCCACCTGACCCGCCGTGGCTTCCTGACACTCCTGACCTGCCGTGGCTGCCCGAGCCACCTGACCCGCCGTGGCTTCCTGATCCGCCGTGGCCGCCCGAGGCTCCTGACCCGCCGTGGCTGCCCGAGGCTCCTGACCCGCCATGGCTGCTCGTGGCACCTGACCCACCGTGGCTGCCTGAGTTCCTGGACCTGCCCTGGAGACCTCCATACCCGCCTGCACATCCAGTATCTCCTGCCTGTAGGTCTCCAGGGCACCCACCCCCCTCCCCAGTTGTGCCATCTACGGCGCGAGGACGCGCCTTCCGGGAGGGGGACATTCTGTCACAAATCCTGTCAGTTCCCCGGACTACATTTCCCATCATCCCCCCTGCCAGTCACACGCTCACACTCCCCTCCAATCATCATCAGCCACATACACCTTAAGCACACTCCCTGGACTATATAAGACTCTCACACACACCACCCATTTGCGAAGTCTTGATTACTTCTGTATCATTTCCGAGCATTATTATTCCTGTCTGCCTGTCTGTTACCGTTACTGCCTGTTCCTGTTTCTTGACCCGTTGCTGCCTGTCCTGACCCTTGCCTGTTATACTGTTCTGTGAATGATATCCGCCTGTCCTGACCATTGCCTGTTTCCTGATTACAATTCTGCCTGTCCCTTGCTGTTCTCATCTGCTCCTGATTGACCCTGCCTGTACGACATTCTTAATAAAGCTTGCAAATGGATCTCTGCCTCAGTCCCGCTATGTTACATGAACACTTGTATAAAACCTTTGATCTTTCCCAATCACATTTTTTCCGATATTTACAAGTGCGTCATTACATGTATAATCTTTTAGGCCAACCTCTTGTGGATAAACATTTGATGACACAATTTGTTTCTTTGTTTGTTTCTCATTCTACAGTGTCTTCAGATCACCTCAAAGTAGCATGGGAAAATAATATCGGAATGAATATCTCAAATGAGATTTGGGAAGAGGGACTGAAACGAATTCATACTTGCTCTATTAATGCCAGATTACAACTTATACAATTTAAAGTATTGCATAGGTTACATTATACCAAAACTAAACTCAATAAAATTTACCCTTCAGTTTCCCCATTATGTGATAGATGTAAGAGCTCAGATGGCACGCATGCTCATACTTTTTGGTTTTGCCCTGAGATTTCTGAGTTTTGGAAGAATATTTTTAAGTGGTATTCAAATGTTATTGGAGAAAATATCAGTCCAGACTTTGAATTAGCTTTGCTTGGGTGTTCTGACCCTACACTAGCATTAACACATTCTCAGCAATTGTCTCTTATGTTTGGTATGGTGGTAGCTAAAAGGGTGATTTTGATGGAGTGGAAGTCCACTTTACCACCCAGTTTTCATAAATGGTTGGCGGAGATGGTTGCTGCCCTCAAGCTCGAAAAGATTCGCTTTTCCAGGATTGATGCTTCTAAAAAATTCGATAAAATCTGGGGCCCCTTCTTTAGGTATCTGTTTAAGAGTTGAACTTGCTTGAGCATTCATGTAACTGGATAGCTTCACTGATGTATTTCTTCACTCCATGTTTTGTTTGTTTGATTATGTATGTTTCTGTCTAAGATGTTTATTTTTCATTGTATCTGGTGCCTGTTTGTGGGGGGTGGTTCTCTTTTGTTTGTTTCCTTTTTTGTGTGTGTGTATAGTATATTTATGTACACATTGAGATTTTCATCTGTTTTATGTTTATATAAAAACTGTTATAAATAAAATTATAAACATTATTTACGGGGTTTTGGGAGAGTTTATAAAATGACTGTCTTGCATAAGCAGTATTCACTCGCGGCACAAAGTATGCATTCAAGGCTGCAACGGCTGCGTTATAATCGGTAGCATCTCCCGTATCTGTCAATGTGGAGAATATATCTTGAACATCAGTTCCAGCATGATGCAAAAGTAGTGCCCTGCACCGCTGACGAACTGTCACTGCGGCATCCTCTTCAATTATAAGTCCTTTGTCATCGGCATAAAGTTCAAACAATGTCAGCCAGCTTGTACCAAGAGTCGCGGGATCTTCGTAACACTCAAACGCAGGAATACCTGACTTTTCCATCGTGTGCAATCAGTGCTAACATCCAGGCCGCATCCTCGTCGCCAATGTTGTATATCTGTTCTTAGTGCATTCCGATGTCACTCACACGCTCTACTGAATTAAATCAGTCACACACTTGAGAGTTATCTGTATAGCAACTTTACTTCTTTTCTTCTTATCCGGTCCCATAATGCATAGTGCACTTAGATCTTAAAGATACAGACCATCATTCTAATATATGACACAGACAAAGTGGCAAAAGAAGCTGTCTGAGGTTGCTGTCATTTTTCCTGTCCACCCAGACCTTGCGGGCTCTGAAGTCTTGTCTAAGATGTATACTTCTGATGACATTGAGCACTGTCAAAAATTCGCTGCTTCTCTGTCTGATTGAGAACTTTTTTTAATGACAAAGTCATTCCGCCTAGCTGTGTCATTTATTTTTGGCCTGAAATGGTGACTGATGTAAAGGACAGATCTCAATGTATTCACTGTTTAAAAACAAAACCAAAATTTGGGAAAGGAACATTTCGCCATTCGAAATTTGCATGGGGCGTCCTATGCCCCTGCCATACGATGCTCCGTTGTTGCAAGCTGGTCTTTCAGGTCCCTCAAAGGATCTGTTACAGGAATATTTGAAACTTATAACAGATTCTCTGAAAAAATACTCACTTCACTGCTCTCAGTGCACAGACTACAAAAGTATATTTCAATTTGAAAGCTCAAAACCCTGTGCAAATGGGGGATCAAGTTCTGATTGAGAAAATTGGGATTTTGGAGTCCATGGCTACTCATTATACAGGCCCTTATCCAGTTCTGCTGACAGTTCCAACTTCTGTCCTTGCTGAAATCGAGTCAGGACTTACTTGATGGATATATGTGGCATAAGTTATGTGCTCTGTCGAGTCTCATCATGTTTTCCTTGATGCTGTTCAAGTTGTAACCATAAAAGTCTTTCCTTTTTTTACAGGATGTTAAATACAGTTTATTTTCCTTTATAGGGATTGCTGAATGATGCATTTTCATTGAATGTTGATATTAATGCTCATTATATTGAGAAAGAAAGAATGAATGAACAAGCTCATTGTTTGTGTTTCAATATTTGTGTTTTTGTTTATTTATTTATTATATTGTTCATGTTTATTTTATTCCACCTATTTGTTCCTCACTCCTATCATGCTCAGAGGCATGGTAGATGCTATCTTGAGATTACAGTACATAATGCTTATATCATTGATAATGTAAGTCTGGAATTGGAAGCTTTCGCTGACTATGCCATAGAAGGATTTCACTTGTTAACTGAAGAAATTAAGAATTTAAAATTAGTTGCAAAATCTTTTAGCCAAAGAAGGAGGTGTTTATGCAGTGATTGGAGATTAATGTTGTACATATATCCCTGATGTAGAGCAAAACATGGCCGATGTGATACAACATATGACTCAATTAAAAGAGGAGATTGAAAAGGCTAGTGCTCCTACGACTGATACTGATATTTTCTCTAAGATTGGAAAAACAATTGGCCAGTTTCTTTGGAAATTCCTCACAGATCTAGAAGCATGTATTGCAGTGTGTCTTGCAGTACTAGGTAACTAGTAACTAGGTTACTGTGTACTAGGTAAACTATTGGGATTAAGAAAGGAGTAAATTCCCCTGCAGAGGGTTTGAAACAAGAAGATGAAATTAATTATGATATTGTATAATATATTTCTTAATATAATCAATCATTTAATCAAATATATTGTAATCATTTATTGTTTATATTTTTATGATTGTATGGCAAATGTACACTGTTTTTCTTATGAAAAGGTTTTTTAAGGGCTCCATTGCTGTTTTTATAAAAAGCTGCTCTGCACATACACACTTTCTGGAAGCTTCTTTTGGTACATGTAAATGTTAAAGTACAGTATATTTTAAAGGTTATGTCTACAAAAAGGGGACACACGCAACCAGTACAAGGGTCAAAATATATAATAATAGGTCCCTGTCTTCACAGATGTATTTGATTTCCACGAAAAGAGGAACTGATACCTTGTTTGTCCATCTAATACTCTGTAAGACTGTACTTTGTAATTGTGAAGTGCAGAGACAGCTATATTATTTTTAATTTACTTTAATAGCTTTTGTGGTTTAAAGTCCCCCTGTAGTCAATTATTTTATCCCTTAAAAATCATCTTTGATCACCAAAATGACATATTTAAAAAAACAAAAATTCAAGTGAAAAAAAAAAATCTTCATGCTTTAAAATAGCTTGAATGTAACTCTACAACCTTGCCCCATTTAATATACACGGATTAATGGATATGCAAATTAGCCCTGCCTCCACTGAGTCTACTGTTGCTGCAGTGACAATTTGTTGTTTGTGATGTGGCTACATGTAATAACTGCACATCCTTGAATGAGCGCGGATATCCAGCATATTTATTTGAACTCATCTGGTAGGCTAATATGGTTTGACACGCACAGAGCAATATTGTTTTAGCTACGTTTTATAGTATTAAAGAATTTCGAAGAACAAAAACATGAACTTTATTGGCTTTACTTCAAGTCAGCTGTCACTTTACTTTGGCGTGAGCCCCTATGCGCTCGTACACTTGGCACAGCCCTTGTGACGGTTCTGTCATTCATTAATATTAATTAATATATTTAGCCTTTTGCTTGACTACGTTATCAAACAGCTAATAATGTGTTGCTAATGTTACACACACCATTCCTGTTCTTCATCTCAGAGTCAGACAGCTGCCTTCTAACAATCAGTATCCTTACAAACGCTTTGAACAACTCAGAACATCAGTGGAAAAGGGCTTATAGTTCATCATAACATCGTAATAGACTCGCTATATTGATAAATCTACACAAATTTTCATATCAACAAGAAATTTACCGGGATAACCTGGCTTCTCTCGAGACTTTCCTGCTTCAGATCGGTTATAGTTAATGATATGCTAAAGCCTGCCAGCACGTTGTTGTGATTGGTTACAAGGTAGTCTGTGACGTCACAAACACCCACGTAGACTGTCTTTGGTTTACTGCAGTTTCAAACATAAAATACTCAGCATTGGTGCTGACTTATGAATTTTCACATAATTCGTCTTACAGCATAATAAAAACGCTACACAGACAACATTTGATCACAACATTAAATTTTTAGATTTTAATGATGTCTGATTTTGGGGTAAAAAGAAGGCCCCTGCTTCTGTATTTTCAGTCACTATTTGACCTCTCTCAATAGTAACTCAACTTCTGCTAAGTTATACTTATAGATTTAGTTTTATAGATGTATACTTAAACTTTTGATTAACATTATATTTGGATTGGATTAAGATTACTAAACTTTTATTTTATTAAGGTTTGATTAAGATTGTTGCTAACATTTTCCTATAATAACACTTATATTTTGGACTTCAATATTTCAGAGATATTGGAAGTTGATTGATTATTGTTTGTAGTATTCTGTTATTGTCAGGTACTGCTGCAGGAAAACAGGCAAGGAAGACAAAGGTTCTCAGAAGACATTGTTTAATATAATAAGTAGACAGATCACAAGTAGCAACATGTACATGAAGACGATACCGGACAAAGAACTGAACTCGGGCAGAAACTTAAAGGATTAGTCCACTTTAAATAAACGTTTCCTGATAATTTACTCACCTCCATGTCATCCAAGATGTTCCTGTCTTTCTTTCATCAGTCGAAAAGAAATTAAGGTTTTTGATGAAAACATTCCATGATTATTCTTCTTATAGTGGACTTCAATGGACTCTAAACGGTTAAAGGTCAAAATTACAGTTTCAGTGCAGCTTCAAAGAGCTTTAAATGATACCAGACGAGGAATAAGAGTCTTATCTAGAGAAACAATTGGCCATTTTTGAAAAAAATACAACTGTATATGCTTTATAAACACAAAATATCGCCTTGAATGTACTTCTGCTTTCTGCATTCTTCTGCATGTCCTATTCTACTTATGGAAAAAAGCAAAACTGGCGCCATGTTCGTTCCGTAAGTAGAATAGGGAAAGCATAGGACATACAGCATAAGCGTTTTGAAGAATGCGGAAAGCGGACGTGGCAGAGGGGAGAGTGGTATCGGCATGTTGTAGCTACTAAGAGGGTGTTATTGATACAGTTGGCTTGTGATCAGTGAGATCTAAATCATACATTGTTTTAAATTGTCACCAATTCTTATTCACTTCTGTAAAGCACTCTCATAGATTTTTGACCATATTGTTTTCATTTGTTTATAATTCTATTCGTTTCTTTATTGTGGCAGTTGTTGCCATTCTCTGTAAATAATGTATATATAATATTGGTAACACTTTACATTAAGGTTCCCTTTGTAAAGAGTTTATAAAGGTGTTTAATGAGTAATAAGGCATTTACAAACTGCATGAATAAAAAGGCGACTTAAAAGCAATACCTGCCAAATAGTGAGCCGTTTTTAACTCACATGTTATAAATGCATAATAAATGTATTTATTAACATATATTTAACTCAAAACCAGATTCATGGTTTATTTCATGATGCAGCAAAAACTGACATCATAATTAGACTGAAGGTTGTTGTATTTGTGCTTTTCTTATTAATATCTCATGACTGCCACTTTTCTTACTATGTTGCTTAATAGATGTTTCTGTCTTACCCATGATACTCTCTAAAAAGGTCGTGATGCCTCTCCACAGCAGTGTATAAAAACAAATGTATTGTTTTTTAAAGACAAAATTCCAACTTTATTTTGAAAATAAAACAAAAGATAATAACCATAACATGATTAGATATTAATAATGAAAAATTTAATTCCAGTATTAGTTACCTGTGAACCCTAAGTGAAAAAAAAAAAAAAAAGTGAAGTGACATGTGGTCAAGTATGGTGACCCATACTTGGAATTTGTGCTCTGCATTTAACCCATCCAAGTGCACACACACAGCAGTGAACACACACACACACACACACCGTGAACACACACCCGAAGCAGTGGGCAGCCATTGCTGCGGCGCCCGGGGAGCCTTGCTCAAGGGTCTCACCTCAGTCGTGGTATTGAGGGTGGGGAGAGCGCTGGACATTCACTCCCCTCACCAACAATAACTGCCGGACCAGAGACTCAAACCCATGACCTTTGGGTTACAAGTCCAACTCTCTATCCATTAGGCCACAACTCCCCCAATGTAGGGGGATATGTAAAATGAGCCTATTTCCAAAAAAAAGTGGAGTATCCCTTTAATGTAAAGTGGAAAACTGTGAACCATTTATTAATGAGTTATAAACATTAATAACCTGTGAAAGTGAACCTTAATGTAAACTGGAACCTGTGAACCATTTATTAATAAGTTACAAACATTAACAACATATGAAAGTGAACCTTAATGTAAAGTGAACACATATGAACCATTTATTAATGAGTTATAAACATTAATAACCTGTGAAAGTGAACCTTAATGTAAAGCGAACACATGTGAATCATGTATTTATTAATTATAAATGTACACAGAAGATAGTATTTTTTTCAGATGAAATATTTTATTTTTGATTCATGTATTAGAAAACACAACTTTAATCTTGAAATAAAAAAGTTTAAACTTTTCTTTTACAGCACAAAATTACAGAGCATGACTTCTCATGAAAAGTGGCTTGTGCAAGTAAACTCAAATTAAAACATTCAGAGAAACAATCAAGTATTCCAAAAAAGATAATAAGCATCACACCTATAAGCCAAACATATTTGATACAAGCTGAATAAGGTACCTAAATATGTATTATTTTATTTAACAGTTGTGTAAATCATTAAATCAATGACCGAATGCACCATTACAGAACATTTTTGATACTGATATGCATTCAATAATTATTTAGATAAAGGCCACTGTAACATGAGTATTTGGCTTTGGTTATCCGCACTTACGGTACCTGCGCGGGAGCGCCGGAGCGGTTATTTGTTTAAGATAACTACAAACTAACACAGCGATTACTAATATAATATAAACACTAGAAAAACATAGTCTGCGATTTCACCTCAGTTAGCTTACCTATCAAATCAGTAAACACAAATTTTCACTTCAAAGCATGTTGGAACAGTACTGTGTGACTTCTTCTCAAGTGGCAAGGCTTTATTGAATGCTCACTAGTGCCAACTCCTGTCACACGCCAGAATTAACACGCATAGTGATGAGAACCTGAAAGAGAATAATAAAGTATATAGCCTAAGCCTACTACTACTACTACTACTTAATAATAATAATAATAAAAAGAAGAATACATTGCTTATTATACATCATTTTCACATTTGGATGTAAAGAGCAGTGAGGAAGCAGGATTTAGTTGCAGCTTTTTTTTTATTTTTATTTTTTTTTAATGAAGATAACTATAGTTATAGAAAACTAGACGTGACAATAATATATTAGGCTATACTTTATATACTCTGTCAGGTCACATCAGTCTTTCAGGGTTACATCACTAAGCATGCGTGTTCTGGCATGTAACAGGAGTTGGCGCTAGTGAGCATCCAATAAAGCCTTGCCACTATCATAAGAAGAAGTCGCAGTTACAAGCACTGTTCTGACATGATCTGAAGTGAAATTTTGTGGTTTACGTTACTGATTTGATGGGTAAGCTAACTGAAGTGACTTTGCAGACTATGTTTTTCAAGTGTTTATAATCGTTATGTTAGTTTGTATATTATATGTGTAATCACTGTGTTAGTTTGTATTTATATTAAACAAATAACCGCTCCGGCGCTCCCGCTTCTGTCGCGTGAAGGTTCTGTGTAGATGGCCAAATACTAAAGTTACAGTATCCTTTATCATGATATCAAGACGCTGGAGACAGATGACTGAACACTCACACACAGGCAGGTTGACACACGAGGAGCGAAGGAGACGATGGAGACAGGTAAGTATCGCGATCAGAGTCCTTGAGCATACATAGAAGTGTAGTGCAAACGAGACCGGACAGTGAATGTGTGTGAGTGTGGGGTTTAAATGCCAGTGGTGATTGATGTGCAGGTGATGATGATTAATAAGCTGGTGATTGAGTGCGTGGGTATGGCAGTGAGGTGGAACCTGACGTGTCTGTGACAGTACCCCCCCTCCCACGGCCCGCTCCTGAGGGCCGAGGACCCCGAGGTCGTGGTGGTTGTCCTCTAGGGCGTGGGGCAGGTCTGTCTGGGTGGCTGGCGTGGAAAGTTTCTAGCAGGTTGGGATCAAGGATATCATTCTTGGGGACCCATGAGCGTTCTTCGGGGCATTTACCCTCCCAGTCAACCAGGTACTCTAACTGACCACCACGGCGCCGGGAGTCCAGGATTTCACGGACAACGTAGGCAGTTCCATCGTCTAGGATGAGTGGAAGGGGGGGCTCGACGACTGCCACGTCAGGTTCTGTGGAGGGAAGAACAGAAGGGTGGTGAGTTTTCAGTAAGGATACGTGAAAGGTGGGATGAATTCTTTTGTACTGTGCAGGGAGTTGAAGACGATACGTGACTGGGTTGATATGTTGAAGGATGGTGAACGGGCCAATGAAGCGGGGACTCAGCTTCTTGCAGGGCAGACGCATCTTGATGTCTCTGGTTGACAGCCAGACCTTCTGCCCCGGTTGGTAGTTTGGAGCGGTGGAGCGCCGAAGGTCGGCTGTCATCCTGCGTCTGCGCAGGGCTCTCTGCAGCTGATGGTGGGCTGAGTCCCAAACCCTCTCGCTCTCCCGGAACCAGTAGTCGACTGCCAGAACGTTGGAGGGTTCCCCGTCCCAGGGGAACAGTGGGGGTTGGTAGCCGAGTACGCACTGGAAGGGTGTCAATCCAGTAGTGGCTTGTCGGAGGGAGTTTTGTGCGTACTCGGCCCAACCCAGGTACTGGTTCCAGGAGTCCTGGTGGCCGTGACAGAAGGTACGCAGGAAGCGGCCAATCTCCTGGATCTTCCGTTCCATCTGCCCATTTGACTGAGGATGGTAGCCGGATGACAGACTGACGGTCACACCCAGGAGGGAGAAGAACACCTTCCAGACACAGGAGATAAATTGGGGTCCTCTGTCAGAGACTATGTCTTCTGGGATTCCGTAATGACGAAAGACATGGTTAAACATCAGTTCTGCAGTAGTCATGGTGGTAGGTAGACCTTCCAGGGGAATCAGACGGCAGGCTTTGGAGAAGCGGTCTACAACTACCAGGATGCATGTGTGACCGCCAGACTCAGGGAGATCAGTGACGAAATCCACTCCCAGGTGTGACCAGGGTCTCTCAGGAACGGGTAGAGGAAGAAGCTTGCCGGTGGGAAGATGGCGTGGGCTCTTGGAGATGGCACACTCCCTGCAGCCCTGCACGTACCTTCTGACATCGTTGGCCATGTTGGGCCACCATAAGCGCTGTTTGAGCAGCGAGAGGGTCTCATTGACCCCTGGGTGACCAGTGCCAAGTGAAGTGTGAACGGAGTGCAGGAGTGGAGTGCGTCGTGTTCTTGTGATGTACTGCAAGCCATGGGGGCAACCCAGCGGAGTACGAGAGGAGGCATTGGAGGAGGGTATGGTCTCTTCTGACCACTGGATGGGGCTCACGAAGATTGACTTGGGTAAGATGGTTTCAGGAGTTTCATTTCTTTCATCAGGAGCATGGAGACGGGATAAGGCATCAGCCTTAATATTCTTAGATCCGGGGCGATAGGAGATTGAAAGGTTAAACCGTGAAAAGAACATAGCCCAGCGGGCCTGGCGAGGATTGAGTCTTTTTGCAGCTTTCAGGTACTCAAGGTTCTTGTGATTGGTGAGAACTTGAAAAGGATGGTTGGCACCCTCCAACCAATGCCTCCACTCTTCCAAAGCAAGCTTAACTGCCAGAAGCTCTCGGTCACCGATGTCGTAGTTGACCTCTGCCAGGTTGAGCTTGCGGGAGAAGAAGGCACATGGATGGAGTCTACTTGGTGTCCCCTGCTGCTGCGAAAGCACCGCTCCCACTCCGGTGGTGGAGGCGTCCACCTCCACGACGAATGGCAAGTCTGGATTTGGGTGGACGAGGAGGGGAGCGGTGGTGAAGGCTTTCTTGAGGGTCTCAAAGGCGTTGGTGGCAGGCTGGGACCAGGACAGAGACTTGGGCTGCTTACGGAGGAGATTGGTGAGTGGACTGACGATGGTACTGTAATTCTTGATGAAACGGCGGTAGAAATTGGAGAATCTGAGGAAGCGTTGGAGTTCTTTGATTGTGGTTGGAGTGGGCTAGGTTTGAATGGCGGAGACCTTCCCCTCGTCCATCCGGATGCCACTGTGATCGATGACGTATCCCAGGAAGTGGACAGAGGGCTGATGGAATGAGCAATGCTTTGAGGAACAGATGGTATTGCCGTAAGCGCTGTAGGACCTCCGCAACATGGTGGCGATGTTCGGCCAGGCTCCGGGAGTAAATGAGGATGTCGTCTATGTACACCAGTACGAACTTGTGGAGGAACTCCCGGAGCACCTCATGAATGAATTCCTGGAATACGGAGGGGGCGTTGACCAGTCCATAGGGCATGACCAGGTATTCATAATGGCCGGTGGGCGTGACGAAGACGGTCTTCCACTCATCCCCCTCGCGTATCCGGATGAGGTTGTACGCGCTGCCGAGGTCCAGCTTAGTGAACACAGTGGCACCATGGAGATGTTCCAGGGCCGCTGGGACGAGGGGAAGTGGATAGCGGAACTTGATTGTGATTTTATTCAGAGACCGGTAATCAATGCAGGGCCGCAAGCCTCCGTCCTTCTTCGCCACAAAGAAAAAGCTGGAAGCAGCAGGGGAAGTAGACGGGCGGATGTATCCTTGGTTAAGGGCCTCTTTGATGTATTCCTCCATGGCCTTCTCCTCCGGTACAGACAGGGGGTAAATGCGTCCCCTAGGCACTGGCTCACCCGGTAACAGATCGATGGCACAGTCCCATGGCCGGTGTGGAGGTAGCTTGGAGGCGCGTAGCGGGCAGAAGACGTCACTGAAGGGGACGTAGTCTGGAGGTATATCCACGGAACGTTTCTCAACAGGGCTTTCAATGAAGGTAGCATTAATGGAGATATTCATGGAGCGAGGGGATCTTGGAACAGGAAGAACTGGAAAACAGCTGGAGAAACAGTGATCGCCCCACTTCAGGACTTGGCCCGTGCACCAGGAGATGGTGGGGCTGTGTTGTTCAAGCCACGGGCGCGAGTTATCAGACGAGAGTTATCCACTTGCATGGGTTCAGTAGCTGGTTCTGGAGAGCTGACGGGTTCGGACCGACGGAGGAGGGTGTTGGAGAGTGTCTGGCCCTGGTGCTCTAGGAGACACGACTGCATACGAGAACCCACGCGGATAGCGAGTTGGATGAAGCGTTCAAGTCCTATGGAGTCCTCGTATGCAGCGAGATGCAACCGCACGTTTGGCTCTAAGCCCTGACGAAAGGTGGTGATGAGGGCTTGTTCATTCCATCCGCTGGTAGCGGCTAGCGTTCTGAACTGCAAGGCATAATCGTTAACATTCTTATTTCCTTGTTTAACACTCTGAGGTCTAAAAACGCGCCAGCGCGTTTTGCAGTTTTTTTTTCACATTGCAGCAAAACAGACTTAAAATACTCCGTCATTTTTTGTCATAGAGACATAAGTAATATATCAATTGAAACTATAGAATGTCTTCTTTTTTTTGTGTACACTCACAATCAAAATAAAACTTTGTGCTTTTTAAAAATAAATAAAATATACAGGGTGTGCTGTCCTGCCGTCTCCGTCTCTGCAAACATCATTCTAAAACGTCACTAAAAGTAACTAAAATAGATGGCTTATACATGCTACATGGACATGAGAGATATGTCTTTGGAAAGCTTTAAGTATCTACTTTTAAACAAAACAAATAAATTCTAAAACAAATATTCTCCCTTTATGTAATCAGTATAAAAGTAAAGAGAGGTACTGTTTCTCCTGTCTGACCTAATTATCTTTAATGTGTGCCCGCCCACGCGCAGAGCGCTCTATTCATAAGATAATGTGCTGAGGCGATTTATGCAAACTGTAAACGCCCCTAACAGCGTCTTAAAAAGCATCAAGTTTCATCAGATTCATTCGCTTTCCTTCGCGTTTGGAAGATGGCACACTACACAGATGAGCAGGCTCTTCAGATGGTCCTGGACAGTGAGGAAGTTCACTCTTTCCTCGGAAGAAGAACACGACTCTGACGATGAACGTCTGCATTTTGAAGAGCGACTTGATCCAGCTGAAGATACAGTTTCTGATGAGTAAGTGATTTAGTTTTACTTAAATTATTTGACGTGTTTTTTTTCTATATAAGCGTACATATATATTTGCCTTATATTTACATCTATCTATATAACTATATATATAACGTTATCTCATAAAAACGCTTATAAATAGAATGCTTTTCTGTTGATATAGGGCCTACTTAAATTATTTATATAAGCGTACATCTATATTTGCCTTATATTTACATCTATCTATCTATCTATCTATCTATATATATATATATATATATATATATATATATATATATATATATATATATATATATAACTTTATCTCATAAAAATGCTTATAAATAGAATGCTTTTCTGTTGATATACTTAAATTATTTGACGTGTTTTTTTTTAATATATAAGCGTACATCTATATTTGCCTTATATTTACATCTATCTATAAATATATATATATAGCGTATCTAAGTACCGTATATGATAGGCGTGAATGTGCTAAAATATGCTTGGTTGTGAAATGCGCGAACATGTTGCTATTTGCTAAATGTGCTAACTGATATAGCAGACTGTAAACGTTTACACATTCGCACACTTTGTCCGGTAATGGCCAATTGACAGACATATACAGCATGCTTGTATACCTGTTACTTTCCTGTCAGTTATGCATAGCTAATGGTATGAGAGTATTATCTTATATGCTAATAATAACAGTTTTTTTTTTGACAATTTTTTTTTTAGGAATGTGGATCCATCACTCTCACATTCACCTGCAATTCCCACTAGGAGCGCACGCAGCAACACAGGCGGAAATGAGAAAGAGTAAGTACACTTTTACCCACTATATGGTAGGCCTATATTGAAATCTGTAAGATTTTTCATGTTTTTAAAATAAGTTTCGTCTGCTCACCAAGGCTGCATTTATTCAATTAAAAATACAGTAAAAACAGTAATATTGTGAAATATTATTACAATTTAAAATAACTGTTTTCTATTTGAATATATTTCACAAAGTCATTTATTCTTGTGATGTCCAGCATCATTACTCCAGTCTTCAGTGTCGCATGATCCTTCAGAAATCATTCTAATATGATGATTTGCAGCTCAAGAAACATTTATTGTTTACAATTGTTCAGAAATGTTTCATAAGTAGCAAATCATCATATTTGATGATAATATTTGATGATAATATTCATAAGATTCATATTTGATGATAATATATTTGCAGAGCTCTGTGGTGTGTCGTCACAGAAAGCAGCTCCAAAACAGACCAAAAGTGACCATGTACCGGTTCCAGGAGCAGAGCTGACATCAGATGCAAGGAACAATGCCACCGCTGGTCGTCGGAACTGCATGCTTTGCAAAGTACAGCTTGGTAAAAGGCAAGACACACCTTGGAAATGCCAGGCATGTGACATTTACTTGTGTCTTCAGTTGAACTGTTTTCAAAAATGGCACACAGATGTGTGACTGTTCAGATTCTCTGTTCACCACCTCTCACTGACCATTGGGCTGCAAAGATTATCTATATGTGATCAAGCAGGTTATGTATAGGGTGTAAAAGTGGGCTTTTTTTAATAAACCTTACCTTTATTTGCCTGTACACAAAAAATGTGCCTTTGACCCTAGTTTATATGTGGATTATATTGTTAACTTTATTTTAAAGAAAAAAGAAAAAAAAACAATGATATGTCTTGTCTTTGCATTTTCTTAGTTGACTCAGTCACATTCCTGACTGAATGGCTCATTATGCGGCTCATTAGGGGCAGGGTCTTAATCTCCCCAGGTGTAAATCACTTCATTATTCATGAAGAGTCACACCTCTTCGCATATGGCCTACCTAAACAAAAAGTGTCTTAGAAATTTAAAATCAATACAATGTTTTATGTGTCAGAGTAGGGAGGATAATTTCCACATCATTTTGAAGCAAAAACTCTACACTAAAATATACAATTCTCAAAAGTCTTGTGAAAAAACATTTAGTATGCATTTTGAGGTATTGTTTCAGTTACTTTTTTTTTTTTTTTTTTCAATAACCACGCATATTTTTCCGAAGTTTTCCGAAGACTTCCCGGAAGTGAGAGACGAATGCTGGATAGAATTTTACTACAGAGCCTTTTTGAGTCCAGAGAGAATCTGCCCATTGAAGTGCCTTACCTTGCAGTTGGGAAATTATGAACGCAATTTTAGCCGTGTCGGTGGTGTAGAGATGCGGTTGCATCTCCAGGACCAGTTCACATTGAAGGAGGAATCCGCTGCAATCCTCCGCCGATCCTGAGTAGGGCGCCGGTTTGGCCATGGGACTGGCGGTAACCACAGGTGAAGGAGTGACGACGGTGGATGCGGAAGCAGCAGCGGTGGTGAACGATGATGACGGTGGTTGCAGGGTGAGTGCTCGACGCAAAGCGTCCACGAGCTCCTGGAATGGATCGTTGTGACTCATGCTGATGTTATGCTGTTATGGTCCGGTCTTCTGTTACAACAGAGACACCGGAGGCAAAGGTAAAAGCAGTTAAGCTGGTTTTATTAACAATCAGTAGAGTGGCAGGTAGGTGAATGGTAATATAGATGATACTTGTAGTTGAATAGAGGTGATACTGTCCTTTTTTGTGTTGCAGGTGAAGCTGGATGGAGACGCTGGAGACAGATGACTGAACACTCACACACAGGCAGGTTGACACACGAGGAGCGAAGGAGACGATGGAGACGATGGAGACAGGTAAGTATCGCGATCAGAGTCCTTGAGGTAAGCATACATAGAAGTGTAGTGCAAACGAGACCGGACAGTGAATGTGTGTGAGTGTGGGGTTTAAATGCCAGTGATGATTGCCGGGCTAATGATGTGCAGGTGATGATGATTAATAAGCTGGTGATTGAGTGCGTGGGTATGGCAGTGAGATGGAACCTGACGTGTCTGTGACAGTTAATGTTTGTAACTCATTAATAAATGGTTAACAGTTTTCCACTTTACATTAAGGTTCACTTTCACAGGTTATTAATGTGCATAACTCATTAATAAATGGTTCACATGTGTTCACTTTACATTAAGGTTGACTTTCATAGGTTGTTAATGTTTATAACTCATTAATAAATGGTTCACAGGTTTCCACTTTACATTAAGGTTCACCTTCACAGGTTATTAATGTTTATAACTCATTAATAAATGGTTAACAGGTTTCCACTTTACATTAAGGTTCACCTTCACAGGTTATTAATGTTTATAACTCATTAATAAATGGTTAACAGGTTTCCACTTTACATTAAGGTTCACTTTCACAGGTTGTTAATGTTTATAACTCATTAATAAATGGTTCACAGGTTTCCACTTTACATTAAGGTTCACTTTCACAGGTTATTAATGTTTATAACTCATTAATAAATGGTTCACAGGTTTCCACTTTACATTAAAGGGATACTCCACTTTTTTTGGAAATAGGCTCATTTTACATATCCCCCAGAGCTAAACAGTTGAGTTTTACCGTTTTTGAATCCATTCAGCCGATCTCCGGATCTGGCGGTACCACTTTTAGCATAGCTTAGCATAGTTCATTGATTCTGATTAGACCTGTTAGCATCAGACTCACAAAAATGATCAAAGAGTTTTGATATTTTTCCTATTTAAAACTTGGCTCTTCTGTAGTTACATCATGTACTAAGACCAACGGAAAATGAAAAGTTGTGATTTTCTAGGCTGATATGGCTAGGAACTATACTCTCATTCAGGCGTAATAATCAAGGAACTTTGCTGCCGTACCATGGCTGCAGCAGTGCAATGATATTACGCAGTGCCTCTCACAAACGTCTCCATGGTTACAAGGCAAGCAGGGGCTCACAGGTGCTGCGTAATATCATTGCTCCTGCTGCAGCCATGGTACGGCAGCAAAGTTCCTTGATTATTATGCCGAATGAGAGTATAGTTCCTAGTCATATCAGCCTAGAAAATCACAACTTTTCATTTTTTCCGTCGGTCTTAGTACACGATGTAACTACAGAAGAGTCAAGTTTTAAATAGAAAAAAATATCGAAACTCTTTGATCATTTTTGTGAGTCTGATGCTAACAGGTCTAATCAGAATCAATGAACTATGCTAAGCTATGCTAAAAGTGGTAACGCCAGACCCGGAGATCGGCTGAATGGATTCAAAAACGGTAAAACTCAACTGTTTAGCTCTGGGGGAGATGTAAAATGAGCCTATTTCCAAAAAAAGTGGAGTATCCCTTTAAGGTTCACCTTCATAGGTTTTTAATGTTTATAACTCATTAATAAATTATGCACAGGTTTCCACTTTATATTAAGGTTCATTTGCACAGGTTATTAATGTTTATAACTCTTTAATAAATGGTTCACATGTGTTCCCCCTACTTGTAACCCAAAGGTCATGGGTTTGAGTCTCTGGTCCGGCAGGGATTGTCGGTAAAGGGAAGTGAATATCCAGCGCTCTCCCCACCCTCAATACCACGTGAGGTGAGACCCTTGAGCAAGGCTCCCCGGGCGCCGCAGCAATGGCTGCCCACTGCTCCGGGTGTGTGTTCACGGTGTGTGTGTTCACTGCTGTGTGTGTGCACTTGGATGGGTTAAATGCAGAGCACAAATTCTGAGTATGGGTCACCATACTTGGCCACATGTCACTTCACTTTTTTTTTTTTTTCACTTAGGGTTCACAGGTAACTAATACTGGAATTAAATTTTTCATTATTAATATCTAATCATGTTATGGTTATTATCTTTTGTTTTATTTTCAAAATAAAGTTGGAATTTTGTCTTTAAAAAACAATACATTTGTTTTTATACACTGCTGTGGAGAGGCATCACGACCTTTTTAGAGAGTATCATGGGTAAGACAGAAACATCTATTAAGCAACATAGTAAGAAAAGTGGCAGTCATGAGATATTAATAAGAAAAGCACAAATACAACAACCTTCAGTCTAATTATGATGTCAATTTTTGCTGCATCATGAAATAAACCATGAATCTGGTTTTGAGTTAAATATATGTTAATAAATACATTTATTAAGCATTTATAACATGTGAGTTAAAAACGGCTCACTATTTGGCAGGTATTGCTTTAAAGTCGCCTTTTTATTCATGCAGTTATAACTGCATTATTAATGATTTATAATGCATTTGTAAATGCCTTATTACTCATTAAACACCTTTATAAACTCTTTACAAAGGGAACCTTAATGTAAAGTGTTACCAATATTATATATACATTATTTACAGAGAATGGCAACAATTGCCACAATAAAGAAACGAATAGAATTATAAACAAATGAAAACAATATGGTCAAAAATCTATGAGAGTGCTTTACAGAAGTGAATAAGAATTGGTGACAATTTAAAACAATGTATGATTTAGATCTCACTGATCACAAGCCAACTGTATCAATAACACCCTCTTAGTAGCTACAACATGCCGATACCACTCTCCCCTCTGCCACGTCCGCTTTCCGCATTCTTCAAAACGCTTATGCTGTATGTCCTATGCTTTCCCTATTCTACTTACGGAACGAACGTGGCGCCAGTTTTGCTTTTTTCCATAAGTAGAATAGGACATGCAGAAGAATGCAGAAAGCAGAAGTACATTCAAGGCGATATTTTGTGTTTATAAAGCATATACAGTTGTATTTTTTTTAGAAATGACCGATTGTTTCTCTAGATAAGACTCTTATTCCTCGTCTGGTATCATTTAAAGCTCTTTGAAGCTGCACTGAAACTGTAATTTTGACCTTCAGCCGTTTAGAGTCCATTGAAGTCCACTATAAGAAGAATAATCATGGAATGTTTTCATCAAAAACCTTAATTTCTTTTCGACTGATGAAAGAAAGACAGGAACATCTTGGATGACAGGGGGGTGAGTAAATTATCAGTAAACGTTTATTTAAAGTGGGCTAATCCTTTAAGTTTCTGCCCGAGTTCAGTTCTTTGTCCGGTATCGTCTTCATGTACATGTTGCTACTTGTGATCTGTCTACTTATTATATTAAACAATGTCTTCTGAGAACCTTTGTCTTCCTTGCCTGTTTTCCTGCAGCAGTACCTGACAATAACAGAATACTACAAACAATAATCAATCAACTTCCAATATCTCTGAAATATTGAAGTCCAAAATATAAGTGTTATTATAGGAAAATGTTAGCAACAATCTTAATCAAACCTTAATAAAATAAAAGTTTAGTAATCTTAATCCAATCCAAATATAATGTTAATCAAAAGTTTAAGTATACATCTATAAAACTAAATCTATAAGTATAACTTAGCAGAAGTTGAGTTACTATTGAGAGAGGTCAAATAGTGACTGAAAATACAGAAGCAGGGGCCTTCTTTTTACCCCAAAATCAGACATCATTAAAATCTAAAAATTTAATGTTGTCATCAAATGTTGTCTGTGTAGCGTTTTTATTATGCTGTAAGACGAACTATGTGCTAATTCATAAGTCAGCACCAATGCTGAGTATTTTATGTTTGAAACTGCAGTAAACCAAAGACAGTCTACGTGGGTATTTGTGACGTCACAGACTACCTTGTAACCAATCACAACAACGTGCTGGCAGGCTTTAGCATATCATTAACTATAACCGATCTGAAGCAGGAAAGTCTCGAGAGAAGCCAGGTTATCCCGGTAAATTTCTTGTTGATATGAAAATTTGTGTAGATTTATCAATATAGCGAGTCTATTACGATGTTATGATGAACTATAAGCCCTTTTCCACTGATGTTCTGAGTTGTTCAAAGCGTTTGTAAGGATACTGATTGTTAGAAGGCAGCTGTCTGACTCTGAGATGAAGAACAGGAATGGTGTGTGTAACATTAGCAACACATTATTAGCTGTTTGATAACGTAGTCAAGCAAAAGGCTAATCATATTAATTCATATTAATGAATGACAGAACCGTCACAAGGGCTGTGCCAAGTGTACGAGCGCATAGGGGCTCACGCCAAAGTAAAGTGACAGCTGACTTGAAGTAAAGCCAATAAAGTTCATGTTTTTGTTCTTCGAAATTCTTTAATACTACAAAACGTAGCTAAAACAATATTGCTCTGTGCGTGTCAAACCATATTAGCCTACCTGATGAGTTCAAATAAATATGCTGGAAATCCGTGCTCATTCAAGGATGTGCAGTTATTACATGTAGCCACATCACAAACAACAAATTGTCACTGCAGCAACAGTAGACTCAGTGGAGGCAGGGCTAATTTGCATATCCATTAATCCATGTATATTAAATGGGGCAAGGTTGTAGAGTTACATTCAAGCTATTTTAAAGCATGAAGATTTTTTTTTTCACTTGAATTTTTTTTTTTAAATATGTCATTTTGGTGATCAAAGATGATTTTTAAGGGATAAAGTAATTGACTACAGGGGGACTTTAAACCACAAAAGCTATTAAAGTAAATTAAAAATAATATAGCTGTCTCTGCACTTCACAAGTACTGTCACGATCACCGTCTGCCCCTGTCAAGTTTCGGACTACATTTCCCATCATTCCCCTGCCAGTCACATGCTCACACTCCCCTCCAATCATCATCAGCCACATACACCCTAGCACACTCCCTGGACTATATAAGGACTCACACTCACACCACTTATTTGCGAAGTCTTGATTACCCAGTGTGTCATTTCTGAGCGTTTCCCTGTTTCCTGTCTGCCTGTGTTTGATCTTGCCTGTTCCTGTTTATTGACCCGTTGCTGCCTGTCCTGGCCCTTGCCTTGTATACTGTTCTGTGAATGATATCCGCCTGCCTCGATCTACTGCCTGTACCCTGACTACGATTCTGCCTGTTCCTTACTGTTCCTGTTTGTTCCTGTTTTGACCCTGCCTGTACGATCACTCTAACTTTAATAAAACGCTGCATTTGGATCTTACCATGACTCCCCAGTCATTACAAGTACAAAGTACAGTCTTATAGAGTATTAGATGGACAAACAAGGTATCAGTTCCTCTTTTCGTGGAAATCAAATACATCTGTGAAGACAGGGACCTATTATTATATACTTTGACCCTTGTACTGGTTATGTGTGTCCCCTTTTTGTAGACATAACCTTTAAAATATACTGTACTTTAACACTCTAACATTTACATGTACCAAAAGAAGCTTCCAGAAAGTGTGTATGTGCAGAGCAGCTTTTTATAAAAACAGCAATGGAGCCCTTAAAAAACCTTTTCATAAGAAAAACAGTGTACATTTGCCATACAATCATAAAAATATAAACAATAAATGATTACAATATATTTGATTAAATGATTGATTATATTAAGAAATATATTATACAATATCATCATTAATTTCATCTTCTTGTTTCAAACCCTCTGCAGGGGAATTTACTCCTTTCTTAATCCCAATAGTTTACCTAGTACACAGTAACCTAGTTACTAGTTACCTAGTACTGCAAGACACACTGCAATACATGCTTCTAGATCTGTGAGGAATTTCCAAAGAAACTGGCCAATTGTTTTTCCAATCTTAGAGAAAATATCAGTATCAGTCGTAGGAGCACTAGCCTTTTCAATCTCCTCTTTTAATTGAGTCATATGTTGTATCACATCGGCCATGTTTTGCTCTACATCAGGGATATATGTACAACATTAATCTCCAATCACTGCATAAACACCTCCTTCTTTGGCTAAAAGATTTTGCAACTAATTTTAAATTCTTAATTTCTTCAGTTAACAAGTGAAATCCTTCTATGGCATAGTCAGCGAAAGCTTCCAATTCCAGACTTACATTATCAATGATATAAGCATTATGTACTGTAATCTCAAGATAGCATCTACCATGCCTCTGAGCATGATAGGAGTGAGGAACAAATAGGTGGAATAAAATAAACATGAACAATATAATAAATAAATAAACAAAAACACAAATATTGAAACACAAACAATGAGCTTGTTCATTCATTCTTTCTTTCTCAATATAATGAGCATTAATATCAACATTCAATGAAAATGCATCATTCAGCAATCCCTATAAAGGAAAATAAACTGTATTTAACATCCTGTAAAAAAAGGAAAGACTTTTATGGTTACAACTTGAACAGCATCAAGGAAAACATGATGAGACTCGACAGAGCAAGCTGGAGAGGGAACAAGTTTAACTTATGCCACATATATCCATCGAGTAATTCCTGACTCGATTTCAGCAAGGACAGAAGTTGGAACTGTCAGCAGAACTGGATAAGGGCCTGTATAATGAGTAGCCATGGACTCCAAAATCCCAATTTTCTCAATCAGAACTTGATCCCCCATTTGCACAGGGTTCTGAGCTTTCAAATTGAAATATACTTTTGTAGTCTGTGCACTGAGAGCAGTGAAGTGAGTATTTTTTCAGAGAATCTGTTATAAGTTTCAAATATTCCTGTAACAGATCCTTTGAGGGACCTGAAAGACCAGCTTGCAACAACGGAGCATCGTATGGCAGGGGCATACGACGCCCCATGCAAATTTCGAATGGCGAAATGTTCCTTTCCCAAATTTTGGTTTTGTTTTTAAACAGTGAATACATTGAGATCTGTCCTTTACATCAGTCACCATTTCAGGCCAAAAATAAATGACACAGCTAGGTGGAATGACTTTGTCATTAAAAAAATGTAGAGTTCTCAATCAGACAGAGAAGCAGCAAATTTTTGACAGTGCTCAATGTCATCAGAAGTATACATCTTAGACAAGACTTCAGAGCCCGCAAGGTCTGGCTGGACAGGAAAAATGACAGCAACCTCAGACAGCTTCTTTTGCCACTTTGTCTGTGTCATATATTAGAATGATGGTCTGTATCTTTAAGATCTAAGTGCACTATGCATTATGGGACCGGAAAAGAAGAAAAGAAGTAAAGTTGCTATACAGAAAACTCTCAAGTGTACGAGTGAATCGAACGCTGAAAACGGCCATCAGAGCATATGTTGGGACAAAGCATACTTCTTGGGATCAGTTTCTTCCTCACATTTGTTTTGCCTTATGGACGGCTCAACACGAGAGTACTGGACTGGAGTCCGTCAATGGTGTTGTATGGTGGAGAACTGGACACGCCCTTGGATCTGATTTCTCAACCTGATTCTCTTGGAGTGGATGATCCAGGTGTGACTTCATTGGATGCCCTGAAGCATTCGCTCCAGGAGGCTTCTGATCTCATAAGAAAAAGTGCCACTATGACAAGAGGCGTTATCTCGTTTCTTTCTCTGTTAATGATCTGGTGCGGGTTAAGACTCATCCACAGTCGGATGCGTCTACGAACTTTGCTGCCAAACTTGCAGCCTTATTCACAGGTCCTTACTGTGTCACGAAAATGGTGTCTGATGTAAATTATAGACTTACTGATGTGACCACAGGAAAGGATGCTGGGGTGTTTCATGTGGTAAACATGGAACCTTTCCGTACATGGGATTCTGGTAATGTGTCAGAGGTTGTGCCTGTGGAGCCACCTCCGGAAGTTCCAGAGGACTGTACCTTGTTGGGTGATGGGGGCTCCTGTCATGAAAGTCCGGGTGTGTCATCCTGTGAATTTCCTATTAATGATGTTGGCGATCTCTTGGAGTCTGATGTGAGAATTTCTCTGTCTGATTTATTTGATGATGTCAGTAGAGAAGGAGGGAGCGAGTGTGTTGCTCCTGCCATTTCCTGTGATTTGACTGAGGGTGATGTTGATTATGTCAACCAAAGGTATAACCTGCGACCTAGACTTGCCCCCAGGATTACCTCGGGTTGGGAAACCAATAGATGGACCAATCCATTTCACACAGACATGTTGGACTTAAAGTGAGCATGTGATTGTGGTGTGTATTTTGATTTCTACACCCCTGTAATACAATGACACCATACTATGCTGTTAATGATTTATGTTGACTGTTTCTAGGTTAATCAGATTTGTGTTTGTGTTCTTGTGAATGTTGTATAAGCAGTTATCCTGTGAAATGTATTTTGCTGTGGGTTTATGTAATGCCTATGTATTATTTTTTCTCTGCATGTGACCTTTTCTTTTTGTGTCCTTGGTCAAAAGGGTTTCAGTGAGTTTAAGACTGTCATGTATGTCAGTATTTCTCAGAATGTAACCTTACTTTTCTGTGAGTTCGGAGTATTTACAACTATTCATGTATGAAGTTGTTTATTTACTGTATCTTCACAGTGCTGTTGGCTGAGGACAGCCAATTTTTCCAGGGGGGACTCTGTAATGGTCACTTAGAAGCATTTATAGTAATTTAAATAGAATGTGAACTGCGCATGTGTATTGTGTGCGCGCGTCTGTTAGAGAATGCGAATGGTGAGCAGGAAAAGAGATAACTGCTCTATCGACTCTTTTCCCTTTTATTTTCCTTTTTCTATTTGTAACCTAAGTTGAATGTTTATTTATCCTTTTCTCTCACTCATCTCCATGTATGCGGACGAGTGTGATGATGTATAAGTCATTTTATTAAACCCGGGGAAATTACGCCAGCTCTCGCCTCATGTGCATCATTTCCTCGAGCCCTACACATTCTCTACATATTTGTTATTCTGGGCAACAACATTTCAACTCTATGTTACAAAAGAAAGAAATAGAGGAACAAGAGGAGGAGGAAGCCAAGCAAGAGAAACAAATGAGAAGTGTTGTAACTTTAAATCTGTCACAGACACGCCAGGCTCCACCATCACTCAATCACAACGCTCACCTTCACCAGAGTACTGATCACGCACACCTGCACCTCATTACCCAATCAGCACCCGCACTATAAAGAGCACAAACACACACATCACTCCACGTCCGGTCTCGTTTGTACATACCTCCATGTATACAGACTCAAGGACTCTCTACTTACCTGTCTCCAGCGTGTTACCTGCTCCTCGTGTTTCTATGTGTGTGAGTGCTCACTTACCTCCAGTGATCTCAAAGGACTTTGATACCTGCAAAAGACAAAGGACTGTAACTATTCATCCCACACTTCATCACAACTCATTCAACCTGTTGATGCTCTGCTGTGTCATTGCCATCATCATTGTTGTCAATAAACAACACTTACCTGTGATTCTCTGTGTCCGACCCGTCTGTATCATAACAAAATCTGTTTTGAAATAAATTGTTTTTCAAATAAAGGTTTCCAAGTGATATCAGATTGTTTGCATTTATTATTATTATTATTACTTACCCTGTAACTACATGAAATAAGAGTGGAACAAGCTCCACTTTAATTTACGGCCCGCAATGTCATACTTGCCCTGTAACTACACAAAACAAAAGCATATTTCCCCATGTATTAATAAAGATTGCAATAGTTCTTTCTACTTTCCTTAACATTATCAGTGCATTTTCTCTCTAAATTGCTCCCGAACGTAAGATTGTTGTCTATCATAACACTGTAAATACCCCTTAGTTCTAAAATACTTACAGTATGAATAATTTTATATTTTCCTTGTTGTTACCCCTTTATTCCTTTACATATTACATATTGTTCCCCTATACTTACACATACTAACTTTATAGGTACACTATAATTATCGAAAGTTACACTGTAAATTAGTTGTAATTACGCAGTACTTTCCGGGCTGTAATCTAAAGCGTTACCCGAGGGACTTGTCATTCCAGCCAATCCCCGCCCCAATTTTTGCATATACCAGCCCATGATCATGGCCAGGCAGGATCAACATCTGGAGCTACACAGCTGAATCATCAGACGCTCTGCAGGTATTGTGAAGCATGCAAGCAGTGACAATAGCGAAAATGGCAGATGGATCAATAATAACGGGTTCATGATCCATGATATCAGGCCATCCTTAAAAATATTTTGGTTTGCAGTAACAGTTGTAGGGGCTAAGCCTATTTATTAGCTCAATTTAATTGTTACAGGGAATAAGAATTGAATCAACTGTAAATGATTCACTGTAAATGATTCAGAATTAATATTTAACACTTCATCAATTATTCGTCCAGCGAAAATTGAGGTTAAAGTATTTTACCAATTCTGGATAAAATATTACTCTGTGGCCAACAGTAACAATATTTTATTCTGATTATTGTAATTATTGTAATTATATTATAAGCAAGAGGTAACTTTTAGGATCTTTTGAGTTTAAGGCAGTAATTTGATACACACAGCACAAGAAACTCGTATATGTGAAAATCAAAACAAGATTTATTGACTACTTCTAATGATTACAGGAAACTAAGACTAAACACACACACACATACACACATACATACATGCACACACATTCGCGGAGTTGATGAGTTATGAAAAGTCCCAAGTTCAGTGCTAACTCATAACCTGAGGAAAATCACAAAAGCAGAGCTTTGGCTTGATTCTTTAGGTTTAAAGGAGTTTCACCAGTTTCCAGCAAGAGAGAGAGAAGTTTGCTTGTACCTGCGTTTGCTCTGACAGCTGAGGTAATCGGGTTGTTCCGTGACTCGTGTACAGCGGAGTCCCGCGTTCTGGATTGGCTGTCTTTCAGGTGACGTCTTCTCGGGAAAGCCCTGTGGGTTGCGCGGAAGCTTTGAAGGATGTTGCTGTTCTGATCTGAGCGTCTGGCTTGAGTGGCTCTCTTCTTGGGAGACTTTGGTCAGATATCTCGCAGAGGGTTTTGGAATCTGGATGTGACGGCTGTTGATCAGCGGCGTGGCTCGTAGTTCAAGTCGACGACTGTTAGATGGAAAATCAGCCCCGGTCAATCAGTTCTCAATGACCCATGCGACTTTCCCGCCGTGGTCAAAGTAGCGGTGCGTCGGCTACTTCTGACCGATTTCTGACTTCCAGCTTCTGACTCTGACCTTATTTCATATTTCTCAACTGACTTGACTGCCAGCTTGTTCGGACAGCATAGTTTTAAAGGAGCAATTCTGGCTCCATCCTTCAGATGCGATCCTCCAATGAGACGTTGCTACGGAGATTAGACACGCCTCGTCTATTGTCTATTGATCACATCGCGTGATATCTGCAGGACATTCTCTTGTTTTATTAACAACTTTATAAAGTTTCTTAATATTTTCCTGATACTGAATTTCAATGTTTCATTCACACAGAATTACAGAGAATTATAAATTCTGCATTTAGAGCTCAAACACGACACACTTCTTACACACATATTACTAGACTGACCTAATTAAAACAATGATTATAAGAGAAAGATGCATACAGGACTACAAACATATAAAGCATTGACTCCAACATATTAGTAATCACATCATAGCAAATGTTATTCTGGATATAGTTAATACTTTAAGTAATCGACAATTGTCCCTTTTGAGATTCAAGATTGAGTCCTAAGCATAGTTTAACTTTGACCGGAGTCATGGGTGACTGGGTCACGATGGACGGCCACACAAGGGAGGTATTGATAGGACAGATTTGTCTTTAAATCCGTTGATGGGTGTTTTCCTGTTCCGTCCGATAATACAAGAGGGTTTTGTGAGAGAATCAATAGATTTAATGTGATCAGATCCACGTGATGGGTTCTGATTAGTTTATTGCTGATGAGCAAAGAAGTCCTTTAGACAGAGTCCTTTGTTAAAAGAAGTCACGTCATCACTCCTGTAAAAGCTAGGTTTTTCCTGTCAGGAAATGGATCTTTTGGACCAAATGAAGCTTTGTTCAATCATGCCTCTGGCTGATAAAGCCATTTGGTAACGTCTGTCGAACGAGTCCCTACAGAGTCCCCCTTTTGCTTGGCGAGGTTCCTGGTGCGAACGTCGGCAGGCACTGGAAATAGAGGCAGAGAGAGAACAGACCAACACAAGGCACAAACAACATCTCCATCACTGACTGAATTCTGGTGAAGGACTTGGGTATCTTGGAATAAACGGGTTAGGAACACTTCAACTAACATAGGGGTGTGTTGTTTAAGACCAGTTGTAATTGGGTGGTTTCGATTGATCTAATTGTCAGTGGTTCGACGAGGAGGTAGAGGCATGATCTCAATCAGGTTGGTTGAGTTCTCGAATTCAGGTTCAGGTTCTTGGTCGATTTTATCACGTCAGAAGATGCGCGGGACGCCCGACGTACATCTATCAAAAGACTCTTGCACGGCGTTCACTCGCTTGTGCAGGAGGAAGGCCAGTGTCAAGGTCACAATATATCATACAGTAGTAGAGAAGCAAAGCGCTGTGTCAGCAGCAGACCAAGACCGAATGAACGACACGCCAGCGGGCGGAAGGCGAGCTATAGCTTCTAAGGCTGTGTCGACAGGAGTCAGATCAATAAGTTGCGTTCCTTCCTCCCTGATCCTCTCTTCCGATTCTGGATCGAGGACGAAGGAATGCTGTTTGAAGTACGGCGAGATTTCGAGTTCAGCCTAGTGCTCATCGTCGTGATACACTGCAAGATCGTCGATGTGGAGGATCGAGCCCTTAGGGACATTGATCCAGAGAGTTTGGTTAGGCAGGATAATGCGTGTGGCAGCTAGTGTCGGGTCTAATTGATTCTAGGCCGCAGAAGCCCTCGGTATTATCAAATACGAATGGTTTACTCGGGCAAAGGTAATGAATGTCTTTAATGAGTGTAAACATTTTAGGTTTGGAGCTAGATACAACTGTTTGTTGTTATTGTGGTACGCCACGACCTCAGGAGTGTGTACTTTGACATAGGTGTTCCCTTGCCAAAATCAAACATTCACAACGTCTTTGAGCTGGTAAACATTATTCAAATCGATAATGGGCAACTGAGGAGGAAGACTAATGATAGTGAAGGAGGAAAAAGGGAAAGCATGAGGAGAGAGAGAAAAGAAAACACAAAGAGGAACAAGGACACTGAGTTTACTAGAGCAAAGTGAGTGTCACATGTGTGAAGCAACTCCTTTCTACTAGAGGTTGTTCCTAGCAGTGCTGTGGAGGAGCATGTGTAAGTGTTGTGTAAAACAAAACCAGAAAAATAAAAGAAAAAACTTTCCCTAAAATGACAAAGTCATTAGTGTGGTGTAGAGTAGGGATTGTCGGTCTGTGTCAGTGGGTTTGAACCTCCCCCTTTTCCTGTCGGTTGGAACCTTGGTGCCTCTTTATCTGGTTTCGATGGACCCATCGGAGGACGGGCTCATTGCGGCCTTGTCTGATTTTGATTCGGTAGGCGACAGGTGAGAGCTTGTCCACGATTTCATGTGGTCCTGTCCAGTGAGGTAGGAATTTCTTTGACAGGCGATGGGGAGCTTTCTGCCTTGGCTGGGCGAAGCTGTAGTACCACACTTTGTCTCCGACATTGAGTTCTTGGTAAGAGGCCCTTTTATCGTAGTAGGCTTTACGACCTTCCGCGCTTCTTTGGAGGTTTTGTTGTGCGAAGGCGAAAGTCGCTCTCAGGTGCTGATGCAACTCTTCCAGATACTGATGAGTGGTGTAGGCGGTGACGAGGTTCATGTCGCCAGGTTGGTACAGCAGGTGTAGTGGTGCTCTGTGGTTTGGGTTTGCCGGTTGGAACTGGCAACACACCAGGCATCCTTTTACGTATTCCGTCACATCTTGCTTCATGCCAGGCCAATATGCTACTTGTTTGAGCGTTTCATAGGTGGCCTTGGCGCCATGGTGTCCAGCGCATGGTGCATCGTGGGCGTGTGTCAGCATCATCCCCCTTTGGCTCTGAGGAACTACAAGCTTTGGCGCAGTTAGGGGCTCAGGGACATATGTGAGAACGCCGTCCTTGAGATGCAGCATGTGCTTGATTGAGTGAAGGTGGCGGAGATCAGAGGACTTGGATAGGTCGGAGGTGGAAATGGGATGAGTTATCGGGTTGGAAAGGTGAGCGGCAATGGTTTGCAGCGTTGGATCCGACGCTTGGAGGGTGAGGAGATCATCAGCAGTGAACTGAGGTGAGAGGTCAACATGGGAGGAGGCGGGGGTTTGCGCGCCAACGGTGTGCTGGTGGCGGGTTATGGCTGCAACTGAAGGGTTGGGTGGGAGGGATGGGAATTTCCAAGGCTCTCCATGTGATGCACCTGCTTTGGCAAGGGCATCGGTTTGGTCATTGAGATCTTTGTCTTGGACATTTATGGCAGTCATGATTCGGAGGGAACCTGAGTCTGAGTCAGACGCTTGCAATGAGCAGAGGAATGGGTCTTGGTTCCTGTTGCTTGAAGTGGAACTGGCTCTTGACTTTGAACTTGCAGCGTCAGTCAGTAGATGGGGGGCGGTGTCTGTGACTTGACACTGCGATTCGTTGGAGTTTACTGACTGGAGAGGCAGAGGCTTACGGACTTGCGTCCATATCTTCAGGTGCTTGAAGTCTATTAAGGGTTCAAAGCGGTTAAGCAGGTCTTTCCCAATGAGGAGAGGATATGTGTTGAGTGGTGAGACGTATACTGGGTGAACAAGGTTCATTGGTCCCACTGTTAGGTGAATTGGGGCCCCATGTTTTAGTTGTAGGCCTGTGTGGGAATATGCTTGGAGGTTCAGCTCACACCTTTGAAGTTTAAAGCTTCCATTAGACCTCTTTGTTCTGCTTTGGACTTCTTCAAGGAGTTCTGTTGACATTAGGGTGATGTCGGCTCCAGTGTCGAGGAGGGCTTCGACCTTGATGTGTTGTTCAATGATAACGGAGAGGTAAAACTTTCTGGCTATACCTTTCTCAATGAGATCACCCAGGAGTTGTGGGACTGGAGTTTGGGATGAGAGAGGTAGGATGTCAGCATTTATTTCGTTTTCTTCGGAGGAGTGGCAGACGACCAAGACAGCACTTTCAGGAACTGGAGTGGTTTCCACAGCAGATGTTTGTTGGATGCTGCTGTGATCTGACCCATCGGGTGTTGGATCAGTTTCTGACTGTTTTGTGGGATGTTCAGGTGGGACTTCTTGTCCGTTTGGAGTTATGGTGCTTGTGGTTCTCTGGGAGAGAGATGAGGTGCTGTTCTCCGGGGTCTGTTGAGTCAGGTGGTCGCTGCCATCTCGTCCGGCCGCTAGTCAGGAGGAATCTGGTTTCTCTTTCTTTTCCCACTTCCGGTCGTCCTCCTTTCGTTGGAAGAACTCTTTCATCATCATTTTCATCAGCTCTTGAGAGTCGAAACAAGGTGAAGTCTTTTGTTCTGGTATGGATTCATTTTGGGCTCTGTCAGCTTGGAATCTTTGTGAGTTTTTTCGTCGATTCCTTGGGCTGGTTGCTCCAGGGTGTGTTTGTTGTTTTCCCTTGGATTCCCATGAGCTTTTTCCTCTGGGGTTTCCAAATGAGCTTGGCTGATTCCAAGTTTTCTCCCTATGACTCTCATGAGGTCTTGATTGGTTCCATGAATTTTCCCAGTGACGTCCAGGTGAGCATTGTCGTCCACGTGGTCCATCCCAGCGGTTGTCTCTCTGTTTAGGTCGAGTACCAGTGTGGGAGTCCCACTCTCTGTTAGACGAGGATACATTCCACTCTTTGGGTGTTGGCTTGGCAAGGTCTTGACGCTGGGTGCCCTCTAGGGCCAGCCCTTGACTCTGTGTGTTGAAGTCAAGAACTGTGGTGGTTTTGGTGCCCTTTTCTAAGGCCATCTTCTGTTTGCAGTAAGCTTTGTGCGCCAAGTCTCTTAACTGTTGAGCACTCATTGTGCGTGGACAGGCAAGGACGCCAAGATGGTGGCTCACCCCAGGATGGAGGTTTCTCAGGAAGAGAGTTTTGAAGTTCAATTCCTCCTCCATATTCTGTTCATTGCGAGACCCGAAGTACGCTAGCCTGAGTCGGCTATAGAAGACTTGAGGAGATTCATGACGACCTTGTTTTGTTTCCAGGGCAGCCACTAGTCCTTGTTCTGACTCAGGGTCGGCAAACTCTTTAATGAGAGCTTCTCGGAGCAGGTGGTAGTCAGTCTTTGTGTGGGCAGGCTGCCGGTCCAGGAAGCTGCGCACTTCAGAGCTGGATGTGGCTCTGAGCAAATAGAGTCTATCTTTGTCAGTGACATTGGGTCTCATTTCCAGATGGAAGTCAATATCTTGCAGATAACTCTGAACATTTGGACTACCTGGCACATTTGGAGTGAATTTGCCAATGTTTCTAGCAAGCTTGTCAAGGTCTCTGAGGTCCAAGCCATGAGATGATCTGTGGCTGGCTGGAGCAAGTTCTTTTAATTTAGTGGGGAGGTAGGATTCTTCAGAGGGAGCTGGTGACTGTTTTGGCACTGCCCCCTTCTGATCATGTGCCAGTCCAGGAACAGGGGAGCCGGTCCTGCTTGGCAAAGGTGAAGTCGGTGTCCGACGTGTTCTTGACGGCTCACAGCGCAATTCATATGCATGCTTGAGTTCCTCTTTAATACTGTCGGACTCTTCTTTGATGTAGTCAAGCTGTCGTGTTAGGCGGCTGACCTCATTTCTTGACTCATTCAGGTGAGTTTCGAGAGCTTTAATTCGGCTGTTCTTGTCTCTGAAGTCAGCCTTTGCTTTTTCCAGTAGCTGTTCTGCGTACTGTAGCTTGTCGGAGAGATCAGCGTAGTCTGCTCTGCCTCGTTCCATTTCTTGCGTAGTAGCTGCTAGGGTCTCTTTTAGCCTGTTGATCTCCTCTTTTGCGCCTTGTTCCACTTCATCAGGCCCTTCTTGTCGTTCCTGAGCCTCCAGCTCCAGCTGTTCGATGCGTCGTTGTGCGCGTGTCAGCTCCTGCTGGCGATGGGCGGCTTGCCTGTCGCTCAGTTTGAGGGTGGCGATGAGTGTGTGGCTTAAGGAGCCGGTGATCTTGGCTAGTTCTTTGTGACTGTAGCTCTGGCTTGGGTCTTGTTTCATGAGGCTTGCTATGTTGTCATCCAGCTGGTCCTGTGTCTGATGCTTTAGTGTTTCAGCGGCTTTAGGTAGGATGCTGTCTGTTACAACACTTAGCCAGGTCTCCAGATCCTCCCAGTGTCCAGCAGGGTCTGTTGTGCGAGACATGTTTTGTGCCGCGAGGGAGATCAAACCCAAAACTGACACAGTCCTTGAAGAAAAAAACAAAACAAAACACAACAAAACAAAACAAACAAGCAGGGCAAATCAAAGGTGTAAGGGTGCAATGTCAAGTGTGGGCTAATGGGAATGAGTAATGAGTGTGTAAATGTGCAGGTAAGACTGGTTCTCGACTGTGGTCCTCTCGTGGATGTGCTTCTAACTCGGAGTCTCTGCGAAAAGAATCAGTAAGCACACACAGATAGCACAGCTAGAGAAGAGCAGAAGAAAAGAAGAGCACGAAACAACAGAATAGCATTTAGCGAAGAGCAGAATAATAATGGGGTGCTTCCAGTTTCCCTATAAAATGAAGTTTTGTCTTTAACACTGTTTGCAGAATGAGTTTTGTAAAATTTAATTTAGAAGGATGGTTCTAGACAGGGGTTTTGAAAAGGATTTCAAAGTACCAGGACTGTGATTGTTATTAAAATTCCCTTCGGGGCGAAAGAAAAAAAATAACAATGACAGTATTGGTTTCTCAGCTAGTAGGATTGACAACCATGCACCACAAAGCGTTTCTAGATGCGTGATCGGGGTTTATGGACGCCTACCAGTCTCCTTGTGGACCTGCTTGAGCCTAGGCTGAGTAGGATAACAGGATGAGGAGGGAAGGTAAAGTGAGTGTCATACTATTTTAAAAGAAGTGTTCCGTTTCCCAAATATTTGTTAAATATTTCTCAAACACTCTGCTTTTATGACTTTCACAGGTACAAATCCAAAAACCAGCAGCAGTAGTCAAACCAGAAGAGGACAGCTGAGGGAGAGAGAGAGAGAGAGAGAGAGAGAGAGAGAAGAAGAGAGTGAAGTTTTGCTCCCAAATTTTTGAAAAATTACAGGGTTGACAGAGTGGTGGCGCTAGGGAGTCGCTACACCTAGGGGGTTAGCTTGCTGCTCTAGCAGGACAAGTTAACTGACCCAAGTATTGAGGAAGACCCCAAAATTTTCTTTAAATAAATGAATTAAATCAAAGACTGAGGGAGTGAAAGTCTGAGACTAAACTTTATTTTAAATGAATTTTTGAATTTAAATTTGGAAATTGTGAATTAAAATTGTAATGGGTTCAGCATTAAACATTGAGAGCAATTATAATCAAACTAATCAATCAAGTATCATCTGAATTAGGGAAGCCCAAATCCTAATTAATGACTAATGAAATTAAAATTTCAAAGCAATAATGACTAGTTAATGATTAAAATTGCCAGATGTTTGTAAGCAACTACCATTAAATTAATCCACAAATATCCATACCATATGAAAGCTAAACTGAAATTGATTATGAACTTGATTTTCAATTAAAATTGAAATTGAATTAGAATTCCCAATCAAAAATTCATAATCCCTGATGTCATTAAAATCAATAAGAGCAGTTACAAATAACAGGAAATGTCATTAAAAGTAATCAGGACGATTGCTAATTATAAAACAAAACCGTGTTAAACTGACAAGAGTAAATTTAGGAGAGAGACCACTCTTCAACAAATGAGATTAACAAAACAGGTTTATTAATTTAGCATTTGTCACCTTCTCTCAAATGGGAGGAGATGAGAAAAGATAAGATGTGTAAGTTAGAGAGAGAGAGAAAGAGGTGAAAGCACTAGAGTGAATTAAAGTTCAGTAACAAAGAAGTCATTCCAACATTGCAACATTGCATTCAGACCACAAACTGCTATGCTAGCCACTAGCTCTTTAGCAATGCTACTAGCTTTAAATAGACTGTAATGCAACCGCGCTAGTTTTAGCTAGCTCAGCTTATGCTAGGCTTTGTTTACACACAGTCAAATATGGCGCTGGCAGTCTGCGCATGCGCACTTAAAGGTTGTCCCGGAAAAGGTTTCTTAGGGCTTCCGGGTTACAGCTGTCACTGTCGTGGTGACTAACACACAACAAAGAATACCCTCGTTCTATACTCTTTGCACACAGATAACAAACAACAAAAGCACAATAATTATTGAACTGACAGCGCAGTTCATTCACAATGAACCATTCAGCTTCTCGCGTTTCAGAGCTGAACAACCCCCTCAAGTTAGAGTGAGGCACATTAATCCACAGATTTTTCTGCAATTAATAATTAACGTTACTGAGATCTCGGCGATCTGAATCATTCGTGTCAGTTTCTGGACACGCAACAACATGCAGGATTTACTGCAACAAACACTTGATCAAGAATTTTCAAAATAATCCCATTCAAATCAAACTCAGACACACATAGTGTTTAGAGTATTAATATCTCATCTCACGAATGAGCGGATATAGGCGGCACATTAGGTAGCTACTCTCTAATGTAACCATGCAGGGATTTTAGCTTAGTTGAAATAACATTGGAACACGCAATATTATCCACTAGCTACAAGGCCTAAAGAACAAAAGCAAGGAACACGCTTACTCTGTCCTGGTGCGCTCTCAGGCGACTTTCCTTTTGTCTTGGCAGACAATCTTAGATTCATTTACTGCAGTTTTAACAACAACAACAAAACGTACAGACAAACAACTCGAGTTCAGATTTCATTCATTCACAGCGCCTTATGTGCAATCATTGTAATGACAATCAAAAACCTCGTTTCTGTTTCTAATCTATTTTCCGGATCAATAGAAAGATACAATCACACAAGTTACTTGTTTTGTGTACAAATTAGATTAAACTGCACGAATTATCTCCACCATTATTACTGTAGGGGCTTAGCCTATTTATTAGCTCAATTTAATTGTTACAGGGAATAAGAATTGAATCAACTGTAAATGATTCACTGTAAATGATTCAGAATTAATATTTAACACTTCATCAATTATTCGTCCAGCGAAAATTGAGGTTAAAGTATTTTACCAATTCTGGATAAAATATTATTCTGTGGCCAACAGTAACAATATTTTATTCTGATTATTGTAATTATTGTAATTATATTATAAGCAAGAGGTAACTTTTAGGATCTTTTGAGTTTAAGGCAGTAATTTGATACACACAGCACAAGAAACTCGTATATGTGAAAATCAAAACAAGATTTATTGACTACTTCTAATGATTACAGGAAACTAAGACTAAACACACACACACATACACACATACATACATGCACACACATTCGCGGAGTTGATGAGTTATGAAAAGTCCCAAGTTCAGTGCTAACTCATAACCTGAGGAAAATCACAAAAGCAGAGCTTTGGCTTGATTCTTTAGGTTTAAAGGAGTTTCACCAGTTTCCAGCAAGAGAGAGAGAAGTTTGCTTGTACCTGCGTTTGCTCTGACAGCTGAGGTAATCGGGTTGTTCCGTGACTCGTGTACAGCGGAGTCCCGCGTTCTGGATTGGCTGTCTTTCAGGTGACGTCTTCTCGGGAAAGCCCTGTGGGTTGCGCGGAAGCTTTGAAGGATGTTGCTGTTCTGATCTGAGCGTCTGGCTTGAGTGGCTCTCTTCTTGGGAGACTTTGGTCAGATATCTCGCAGAGGGTTTTGGAATCTGGATGTGACGGCTGTTGATCAGCGGCGTGGCTCGTAGTTCAAGTCGACGACTGTTAGATGGAAAATCAGCCCCGGTCAATCAGTTCTCAATGACCCATGCGACTTTCCCGCCGTGGTCAAAGTAGCGGTGCGTCGGCTACTTCTGACCGATTTCTGACTTCCAGCTTCTGACTCTGACCTTATTTCATATTTCTCAACTGACTTGACTGCCAGCTTGTTCGGACAGCATAGTTTTAAAGGAGCAATTCTGGCTCCATCCTTCAGATGCGATCCTCCAATGAGACGTTGCTACGGAGATTAGACACGCCTCGTCTATTGTCTATTGATCACATCGCGTGATATCTGCAGGACATTCTCTTGTTTTATTAACAACTTTATAAAGTTTCTTAATATTTTCCTGATACTGAATTTCAATGTTTCATTCACACAGAATTACAGAGAATTATAAATTCTGCATTTAGAGCTCAAACACGACCCACTTCTTACACACATATTACTAGACTGACCTAATTAAAACAATGATTATAAGAGAAAGATGCATACAGGACTACAAACATATAAAGCATTGACTCCAACATATTAGTAATCACATCATAGCAAATGTTATTCTGGATATAGTTAATACTTTAAGTAATCGACAATTGTCCCTTTTGAGATTCAAGATTGAGTCCTAAGCATAGTTTAACTTTGACCGGAGTCATGGGTGACTGGGTCACGATGGACGGCCACACAAGGGAGGTATTGGTACAGATTTGTCTTTAAATCCGTTGATGGGTGTTTTCCTGTTCCGTCCGATAATACAAGAGGGTTTTGTGAGAGAATCAATAGATTTAATGTGATCAGATCCACGTGATGGGTTCTGATTAGTTTATTGCTGATGAGCAAAGAAGTCCTTTAGACAGAGTCCTTTGTTAAAAGAAGTCACGTCATCACTCCTGTAAAAGCTAGGTTTTTCCTGTCAGGAAATGGATCTTTTGGACCAAATGAAGCTTTGTTCAATCATGCCTCTGGCTGATAAAGCCATTTGGTAACGTCTGTCGAACGAGTCCCTACACAGTAAAAAAAAAAAAAAAAAAAAAAGGGTCGGTAGGTAGGTCTATATTTTTTTTTTTCAAGGTTCAATGTAAAAAAAAAAAGTACAATTTTGGTGATGGTGATTACGTAGGTATGAATTTAAACAAATTAGCATATCGTGACGTCACTGACTGGGTCTTCAACCCGTGCCTTTGGGCGCATCATTGCAAACCTCATTTTGATGCAGGCTATACAGACCACAAACAAATTGAAATCTTTGTCAAAAACATGTTTATTGCATGAATTTCAGGTGCATTCATTTTGTAGTGATTTTTACTTTGTCCATCCAAGGACACGAAGTAAAATAGGGATTGGTACTCAAGTCACCGCTGACGTTGTGATTTTTGGACACACGTCTCTTAAGGTGTGGTTATGAGTACATCAGATGACCACTTCCCCCTTTTTCCCTAGTTCAGGGCACCAGTCAAGGTCTGTTACCTTGGCCGTATGAGAACACTCCCAACAGGGGCTTTCATTCATTTAGAATTAATGTAAAGTGGTCAGCTGATTTATCTGAAAGATTGGTGAAATTGCTAACTTGTAGAACCTTTTCTGTATTATCAGCACAAGGAAGACACAAGTGTAATAAAATAAATTTTATTAACAAAAAGATAAACAAGAATAACTAACACAACTACTAAATGAATACCATGAATGATAAAGGAATAAAGTGCATAAGATACATAGAATACAAGTGATTAAGTTGAGTGTGGCTATGGAAGAGTTACGTTATCTTAGGGAAAGATAAACTGTTTCTCTGAAAATAATAAGGTGGAGAACCTTATTATGCAACAAACAAATAAACGAGAGATTATTTGTTATTGACTAACATCAGCTATATTGAATCTAATAGGAATTAGGAAACTATATACTGATAATATACAACAATGCCAAGGTCTCTGGAAAGAGGTTTGGTTAAGTGATATTTACGTTCCACTTGGTCGAGTCCGATGACGGTGACGTCTTCCACTGGTTGTGCTGGGTGACAATGCAGTGGGGAGAGGAGCCAGAATCTGTTTCAACAGTCTTGAACACGAAGCTCTGTGGGATGCTGATCTCCTGGAGCACCAAAGGTTTGCTCTCCTGAGCTTAACCTTGTTGCAGATGTCGTCACTGTCTCGCTGGACGGAAACTTTGAACGTAGTGTTGGTTAACGTCTCTTTCCTCAAAAGCTGGAGGCTTAGAACATGGGATCTGTTGTTGTCTCTCTGGATGGACCAGAGGCTCAGAACGGTGTTGTATCTGTTAATATCTGTCCCCGTGCCGGACAGACTCAGAACGCTATATCTGTTACGTCTTCCCCCTTTCAAGGGCAGACTCAGAACCGTGTATCTGTTGTGTCTCACCCGATGGGAGACTCAGTACAATCTATCTGTTAATGTCTATCCCCTTTGACGGACAGACTCAGAACAATATCTGTTATGTCTCACCCAATGGGAGACTCAGAACAAGGAGTGTCGGTAGAAAGGGTACCTTTATCCCTTTCCGATGAGGAGGAGATTGCATTTTGGCGCTTCTCCATTCGAGTGCTGTGATTGGCTGCTGGCATCAGAGGGGACACACACAGTGTGGCCCACCCTTCTCTCCCCTGTGGAACTCATTTGCATAAAGCACAAAGTTGGAAGTCTTTACAGTGTCTTTAAAGTTTACCAATGCATTTCTCACTTTCCAAACCACCACCAGAATACCTTTGGCAATATTCTAAACAAATAGAGACTAAACATGATGGAAAAAGATTGAACTGTCACTCAATTGTACATTAACAGCTGTATTTGTATCAGATGTTGCACTACAAATGGCTGTCACTGAGAATACTTATTTCTGTGAATAAGTGTGAAATGGATGTGTAGTTTGCATCAGTTCTAAGGTTTTCAAACATAGTTTTGAATGGATTTGGATGGATCTTTGTGATCTTTCTTTGTTTCACCCATTTCTGCTAAGGTCCCAAGGAATTTTTATGGCAGTCTCTGGCCAACTTTAGGAAGTAGTGTTTAGATGGGTGAAGGGTAATAACTGCCTGTGGACCAATGAGAAGTCTTGTCCTTCCCAGGCTTGGTACAAGAGGTCTTCTTCTTACCCTCTAAGAGAGGTCTGGATGTTGTCCTTACATCTTTATCTGATGGCGTTGGACAGTTTGTTTGTGTTAGTCCACTGAGATCCAATCAAAATGTAGCAAACCTTTGTCCACTGTTACAGAGAGAGAGGGGCCCGGCCGTAAACTGGGCCCTGGAATTCACTACAATTTGAAGAAAAAAAATGAGGTAGAATCAAGAAATATAGATGCCACTAGATTTCAATTAAAGTGGATTTTCAGAGGAAAACAAATAAATTAAAATGTCAGACTAGAATTTACAAAATAACAGTTAATCGCATGAACATGCAATCTAATATGAGAAAACGTGTCACATTTGGAATGTTTACATCCATAAACAAATATATCATGGAATGTGTAGGAACCCTGTTAACATGAAATCCTTTTCTTTCATTGCTATGGCCAAACTATGGCATCTTTGGAAAAGGTGCCCTTTTTAGTGCAGGCTTGTGCTTGCACTGTGGGCAGACTGGCAACACAATTTTATAATTCTTTAGAAGGTCTTTGTCCTTCTCGGCCCCAGGTGCTGCACAATATGCACATAAATCCTTCCTTAATTTCAGGTTGTCTGATGCATAGTAGGCAAACTCTATTGGAGTCGAACACACCAGCTGCAACCTGATGAACACTATGCCATGCAGGGAATCTTCACCTACAAGACAAGTGGATATCCTTCATTATTAACTGTTATCCTTATCTTATAGTTTTGTTTTCTCCAGAAATCCTATAATTAATAGATAGATAGATAGATAGATAAGAGACATTTACTGGAAACTGTCACTGTCTGAGTGACAAAAGACCACCTATGGAATATGACTACATGATGGAGTGCACATAACCTAAATGGACAGAGGCTTGTGTTCTACAGTCAGCATGGAACCACAGCTGTAGTCATACTTGAAGAGCATTCTCTGGAGTGCCCGCTGATCCCGAACTGTCAGCGACTTCCTGGCAAAGATGCAACGTGGTTTTCCACACTCATAACATTGGACTGTTGCACGTGCATTCTGTCCCACAAGGAAACTGTTCTTGCATCCCTAAATCAGCCAAAGAACAACAATAAAGTTTGCTTAAAAATGGCAGGATTACTTATTTCATGCAACAAACACCACCACAACACTACATCAATTAAAACCTAAAGAGAACAGCAGATAACATGACAAAGTTCAGGAGTGTGTCAAATTCTTTAAATGAATACCTGTTGTTTCTGCGACAGATGTCAGAGTTTGCTTGCTTCCACTTGGCATGTCTTTTTCAGATGTTTCGTGTCCAAATAAGGAATTAAAAGACTCAAAGTGGGCTCCATCTTCTGACAGCAGAGGATCTGGTATCCAAGCTGGTAGGTCTCCCTCAACACTGCTTCTCAAGGGCTTACAACAAGCACGATCACCACATTTGCGAAACTGCACAATGTAATTTCTCTCCCTACAATGTTTGGCCATGAAGGTTTTGTAGTTTTCCTTATTTGCAAGGTCTTTCTTGTGGTACTTGCCGATCTCTATTGAAGCACCAATTTTGCCAATAATATCAGCCTGTTCCTGATGAATGGCAAAATCAGATGCTAGTTCCAGAACTGTGAATGGCCTTCCTTTCAGCTGAACACGAGTGATGCGCTCTTCCAGTAAATCTTTCATAGATTTGACAGATCCACTCCACTCATCTCTGAGCTTTTTCACCATATCGGCTTTCTTTCGAATATCCTGCATCCCACCACAGCTTCTCAAAACCTGTTCAACTTCTGCTGAGCATTCCGGTCTGGACAGAGCAATGTTTTGGAAGGCAAGGTTTAGAACAGACATGATTCGCGCCACTGGATTTGCCCAGCTGTGTCCCGGCGCTGTGTGCCCAGCCACAAGAATGTCCAAGTCTAGCGCCCTGAAAACAGCAGCCAGGGACAGTTTTACACCTTCATAGGTAACCCTGTGGTCAGGCCCTCCGTCGGAATAAATAATCAAGAAGGGCTTCACCTTGTCCATGTCATTTCCCAAAAGCATCATCATCTCTGTTGCGTGCCGGAAAGCACTGCTAGGCTGGAATATGGAGTCCTTCAGGAGCACAGTGACTTGACCCCTATAGAAGGAGTCGTCAACAGTCTCTGGTATCTCAACGTTGAGGTACACAGATGGAGTAAATGACCCTTTCTGTTGCTGGTCATGGTCGAGGGCTCCGAGCAGACCACTTGAAGCTACTAAGGACTTTTTCCCCCACACTCCAGATGACATGGCTAATCCTGGCTCTCCGAAATCTATTTTGGACTTATCATCTACACAGAGAAACGTTGTTAAATCCCTGTGCTCGACTGCAAAGGACCGCATGTACTTAAAGAGAGATGCGCAGTAATGGTCATCTGGGTGTGATGACCGTAGCTGTCGTGTCTGAACCTGAAATTTCATGTGTACTTTACTTTTGTACAACTTTGCCACATTGCTGTAAGCATTTTTGGGAACAAAGGCAAACAGTACAGTAGTCTCACTGGGGATTGGAGTGTTTGGTGGACACTTCTTGGATACTCTTTCAATTAGATCCCTTACAGAGATGAACTCAGACAGGTGGGCAACCCCATGACGTCTTTCATCAGCTGCAGTTATCTGCTCAAGTTCCATGTTCAGCTTTTCAAAGAAAGTGTCAAAGGTGTCTTGGGGACGACCTTTATTTAGATGACGGAGGTCTGTGACAAGTTCAGGGTCCTCACCTAAGATTACCTGTCTCACTCGTTCATCAACCGTCGGGTTTTGGTCAGCTGATGCGTCAGATAAGTATTCAGCGTAGATGTGACGTAGAATATGTTTCGGCATTGAGTTGTTTGTTGCTGACGATACGGTCTTGATGAAATCCTTCCGCATTGCTCGTGTATGATAGACAGGCAGCTTGGATTCCGTTGTTTTCATTATTTGGACTGCCTTGGTCATTGCCTCTTCCTCCTCTCTCATGGCTGGAACTTTCCAAAAAATGCAAACCCCCCCAACATTGCCACCAGGATTATACCTGTATAAAAGATATAAAAATAAAGGAGTTTCTCCCTCCATCATACCAAAAAACACTGAATACAAGTAACAAGTGCTGTTGAAATTTGCAAGAACATTAGAGAACATTAAATTTGGGTGCGCCTACAAGCAGTAAACAGTTTCTACACTTCAAATACAATGTTTCAATGTTGAGTCCAATCATCACAAGCACTATGTAAAAAAAAATATTCTTATGATCAACTAATACCTTATTTGGTCAACAGCCACTCCCACAGCATCAAATCCATCAAGAAAACGTTGCCGTTCTGTTCTGTTCTTGAATGGTGATGCTGCATGTTGACATTCATCAAAAATTATTGGCTCGTAAAAGTCCTTGGTGTTCACAAGGTCCTCAATTAGGGAGTACATTGTTTGTTTTGGTCCTCCCTTGAAGTGTAGGACTTCGACATTTTCGGCCAGTTTTCTGACTGGATGAGGCAGAGACTGACGAACCAGTTGAGCCTTTGACGAAAGGTCAAGGTATTCAGCATATTCACTCATGGAAACTGATAGATGTTCCAGGTCCCTGGCATAGCCCCCCCACAATGATACAAATTTCTGTTGCATTAGTGTTTGCAAACTTGTAACATGACTCTTGAGTGATGCTGAATCCAGTTGTGGTGCCTTGATTTTCTTTCTCTTGTAGTCATTGTACCCATTGTAATTGTTCATGAACCTGAAACACATAATACCACAACAACATATGCAGTGATATGGCAGACCAACTTTGAAAGATTTATTTAAAATACATTCACCAAAACACAATTGCAAAAAAAAGTATGAACTTTATTCCACTATTTCAACTGGTCAGTATTCCTTGTCTTTAAAACCCTGCTATCAAAATTTTGCTGTTGTTTCATGCTGTTGTTCATTTTGATTGCATATTACCTTTCTGGAATACGGGTTATGGATCCAGACTGGTTCAGGGCTCTTCTTTGAATTTTTTCTTTTGTACCATCCAGATACCACAACGCGTTTACGATTGCAAGCACGTAATGGCTTATATCGACATCAGCCATTGATCCAGGGAACTTTATTTCTTGTCTCTTCATGTCAGAGACCACATCATTAAAAAGCCGATCTTTAGCTGTAACAAAACACAACATTAGTGTCTTAAAATGTATAACTTTAAATATGATGTAATGTTAGAAAAAGTAAACGAAAAAAAAAATATATCATATGAAAATATATTATGAAAATATATATTTAATTTTAATGGTGTTACTGGTTACTGTTATACTGTTTTACTTGCATCCACCGCTAGGTGTCAATGCACCCTACAAATGAGAGACCATTTACTTTGCTTTCTTGGGTTGTCACTTTTGGGAAAATTTTCCAATTTTGCATGTCTAAATACGTTTTATACGGCAAATAACACCAAATATAGGTAAATCCACGGACAACAGACAGGACAAATGTAAAGATTCAATATATTGGTAAAGACCAATATTTCTGATGATTTATTGGCGTGAAGTTTCGTGCACAATGACAAACAGGAGTGCAACATTCTCGAAAAACAATAAGCAGAGTGGACTGCCATAATGCAAAACATTTACTGCAGGCTTCAACATGGCTGTGTTTACGATTATAAATGTCAACAACAACAAAAAAAAAAAATTGCATACGTAGACGATTCTAGCCCGAATCTGTATCTGTATGCATGAGAATACCGAATACCGGCAGAATTTACATTTCTGTTCAGTGCTTCCCACAGGTTTGAAATATACTTGCGGTGGTAGCCGGGTGAAAAATCCTCCTATTACCCACAACACAAAAATGTGTGATTTTTAACAGTATTTTTATTTATTTAAATTAATTTTAATTACATAGCATACTATTGCTACTATTTAATTACATTGTAAATTATGCAAAATTACAGCATTTAAATTGTTGTCCTTTTCCTATGTTCTCCTTGCTGTCATATAGTGTCTCTCTCAGTGAATGGAAAACAGATTTTACTAGTAAAAATTATATAATGAATTATATGTATACCATATGTTATATGATATATTATGAGTTATGTGTCAAATAATGTTCTTAGTCTTTTCTTCCTGTAGGGGAGACTACAATAATTTACTATGAATTAAATGGAAATCAAATTAAATGCAATTTATTGTATAACCAAAATACCAATAATGCCCAAAAGAAAAAGAAAAAACTCAGCATGTGACTTTTAATTATAAACAAGCCCGAAATACACCAGGAATTTAATTTGAAATGTCTGTACTATTGCAGGCTGATCTTTCAGATTCTTACAACCGTATAAAACATTTTATATAAAGGCTATGAAGTAGACATTGTAATAATTCATCAACCTAAGTTCATTAGCAATCCTTTGGCATAAATCTGCGCTTTTCATTGATTGAGAATCACTTTGAAGCGCTTGTTGCACGAGCTTGTAGAACGCACAACAGCGCCCCCTTGTGACTTTGCAAAATGCAGTGCCTGTGGGAATGTTAGCGGGAGTAAACAGTTCTGACGCACACATAACGAGCAGGTACGAAACGACTAGTTAATCGATCACGGATGGTTTCATTATCGTGGGCGGATATAAAAGTAGGGGATAAAAAGGATAAAAGTAGAGGATAAAAATAATAAAAGCAAAAATGTGTCTCCAAATATACTTGGAAGGCCGTTATTATACCTGGGCGGCCCGCCCAAGTAAAGTCTATGTGTGGGAAGAGAAACATTGTGCATTAGTATTATTTGCTGTTATGCGTGTGTGTCCGAAGCTGCAGTTGCTGTGTGACGCGTTCCAAAAAAAAAAAAAAAAAAACCTGAACGCGCTCCGAGAGAAGGCCGTTAAAATCAATTTCCTATTTTCGTTTTCGAAACTTTGTTGTTTTTTGGTCCAATCGATTCGTGCAATAGATTTTCGAACATAAAGTGACAGCTCCATAAGAAAAGATTCCAACCAGCAGCTAGCTGTCATTGTAAGCCTATAGCACAACTCCATGTATTGCCTACTCCTTGGTAATGACCATTAATTTCAAATAATGCGCGCCTAAATGTAGGCTTATACAGACGTATTTCACAAGCACATCTCAAAATTCTCCATCTCATACACTATTGAAGTTAGCTTCTAACGTTAACAGGAAGGCTAGTAGGTTATGCATGCTAGCTTTTTTTTTTTAAAAAAAAAAAACCTGCTCTGCTACTCAAGAATGCAAACTCACCATTATTGCAGGAACGAAGCATTGGGTCCTTCGGGGTCTTCACCTGGCCCATCATGATGAAAAATGCATTCCTCGTGTTGTTGGGTGGTGGTGTCTCACTTTGAAATTTCAATTTAAAAGAAACCACTTTGATTTGTGGGTCAAATTGTAGCACGTCCTCAATAGTTTGAGTTTCCTCCACCAACATTTTAGTGGTTTCCTTCAAGTCAGTCGACACGGTCACGGTTAGACTAGACGGGAGAAGGGATGGGAAAAGATCTGGCCACAATTTTTCCAGAACTTCGTGCCAAGTTAAAGTGATGTCGAGCTGTTTCAATGAATTTTTTAGATGTATTATGGTGCCCGATCCCGTATGACTTTGAACGGTGACCGCAAACATTTTGTTTACTGCAGCCGCAGCCATCAGTACCAAGCGCGAACCGTTGACTCTGACTGACAGTGAATGAGCGTATGAGACGAAGCGAACGCACAGGCCATAGGTTTTTATTTAAAAGAAAGAACGTAGCCTTCGTTTGTATGTAGGCCTAGGCAATTTATATATTTACAGTACTTACTAAAATATAATTAATATTATTTTATTGCTTTTGTATTAGTTGTTTGAAGAGCAAAAAAAGGTCGGTCTTAACGCAAATTTACAACTGGCAAGTCGGTCGGACTTAAAGCAAAAAAAAAAAAAAAATTTGAGTCGGTCCTAAATTGACAGGGTCGGTCGGGTTTCGGCAAACAAGAATATTTTTAAGGATGGCCTCATGATATATTTAGTGATATTTGTATATTGTCTTTCTAAATGTTTCGTTAGCATATTGCTAATCTACTGCTAATGTGGTTAAAGTTACCATTGTTTCTTACTTGTATACACAGAGACAAGAGCCATGTCATTATTTTCATTTTTAAATGCTTACAGTCTGTATAAACGCATCTTCATTCTTTATAAATCTCTCCAACAGTGTAGCATTAGCCCCATTAGCCACGGAGCATTGCCTACTAACAAACTCATTCAGAATCAAATGTAAACATCCACAAAATACATGCCATACTTACGTGATCTGATATGCTGCATCCCAGACACTTTGTAAAGATCAATATTGAGAGAGCTCTGTGAACTTATTCTTTTGTTTATAAAATGTATTATGGAGTTGCAACTATTGCAAGATTGGGGGGAGGGAGCGCGAGCATTTAAAGGGGACACGCGCTGAATCAGTGCATATTTAATTACGCCCCAAAATAGGCAGTTAAATCATTGTACAATAAAAAAAACTATTGGGTATTTTGAGCTGAAACAATCACAGACACATTCTGGGGACACCTTAGACTTATATTACATCTTGTGAAATAGTGTTCTAGGACACCTTTAAAAGTGCTGGCTAATGCTAATTGTAAATACTCTAAAATTATAATTCACATCGGCACTAATGATGTTCGACTTCGCCAGTCGGAGATCACTAAAATTAACATTAAAGAGGTGTGTGAACTCGCAAGTACAATGTCAGAAAAAAAGTAATTTGCTCTGGTCCCCTTCCTGTTCGCCGGAATGATGAGATAGTTAGCAGATTATCATCACTCAATGGCTAACTGTCTAAGTGGTGTCTGCAGAATAATATAGGTTTCATAGACAATTGGAAGTTTGTGGAGCAGACCTGACCTGTTGAAAAGAGATGGTATTCATCTCTCCTGGGATGGTGCTGCTCTTCTCTCTAGTAATATGGCACATAGTCTTAGAGATGAAACATGACAAACTGGGGCCCAGGTCAGGAAGCAGACATACTGGCTAAAACTAATGTCTGCTAGCTGCCTCATGTCACAGAAGTCAGCTAATTCCCAACACATAAAAACTCTTCCACCTAGATATTATCACATAGAGACTGTGTCTGTACCCCGAATTAGTAAAAACAAAAAAAACTTCCAAACCCATGAGGAGTACTTAAAATGAGAAGTGAACTGGGTGCCTCTGTCGCTGACTATGTCCTCAGGTAGACCATAGACTCGGAAGCCATGATGAAATAAGGCTTGGGCGGTCTCCATGGCTGTGGGGAGTCCCTTTAATGGTACCAGACGGCAAGATTTGGGGAAGCGGTCAATGATGACTAGAATAGTGGTGTGTTGTGAACACCAGTCAAAATGGCATTCCAGGGACCAGTTTATGACAGGGCCCCTCTCTAACTGCTGGTGCGTAGAAAGATGTGCCACACCGTGATTGGATCTTGGGTGAATGAACATTAATAAATGTTCAGCAACATCAGATAAGATGTTGGACAACCACCAGACACCTCTTCCAGAGCAGGAGGGGGGACCTTCTGCACCCACCCAAACCAAGGAGAGGACTTCTCATTGGACGACACATTGACTCTAACCACCAAACTCATTCCTAAGGCTGAGGTTTATGTTAATAGTTACTGACTGCTAAAACAACAGGTCATGGGACAGACCTGTTAACAGAAAAAAAGATGCACGGACGACGATTTAACCATTTCATATCGTGTTTGGTGTCTATCTGTTCCTTACGATGCCTTTAATAATTTGAAAGAGGTTTGGTAAAGAAATAATGCATGGGTAAAATGTTAAAGACACTATTTTAACACTGTACTTTATGCTATGCAAATGAGTTCCACACTAGGGTGGGTAACACCGGGGCTGCTTCAGATAACAGTGGCCAATCACACTCCAGGATCGGCAAGGCGCCACATTTCAATCTCCTCCCCATCAAAAAGGGATAAATATGTCCCCCAGGTAGACACACCCTTGTTCTGCGTTTCCAACTCGACGGGGAAGGAGACATTAACAGACACTCCACGTCCTGAGTTTCTGACCTGACGAGGAAAGAAACTACAAGATGGTTAAGGTGAAGCTTTCGCGGGCAAAACCTTTTTCATTACTTCCAGCTGCACTCTAGCTGCAAAAGGGCCCCAGCGTTGAGGGACTTCATCTGACCCTTACGGCTCCTACAGCAGCGCAGCACAGTCCACAAAGGACCTCTGCATTGGCAGACATTGCTTGTACCACACGGCTCCTCAGCGACGCAGCCAGCCTGCAAAGGAACCTGTGAAGATTCATCTGACCCAGCTGCCCAGTCCATCCTAAAGGACCCTCTTAGCGCAACCGAAGTTCAGCATCCTCCAGCCCAGCGTGGCACGACTACTGGATCGCAACTCCACGCCCTCCCACTGCACGCAGCCTGCAGCCTCAGTGGAAGAAGTCTCTGCTACCGGATTGATCACCCGACTGTGTGGAACGTAAATATAAACTTACCAAACCTCTTTTCTAGAGACCTTGGCATTAGTTTATACATGCAGCATATGTTTTTCTAACCTGTTTAGATAACAGTTACTTGAGGTCAGTTGGTTACAAATAATAGAGATATTATTTGTTGAATGATAAATAAGCAGTTATTTATCACCATTTTACCAGAGCCATTAGGTGGCTTCCATAAGCATTCCCATACGATTCTCTTCCATCCTACATTCAGTTCAACAGCATTGCATTTATCCATTCTGTGTTCACTTCATTTATTTGTTTCTTTGACTTGATTCAGTATTCTCCTTTGATTATTACTTTACTATCTTTTAGAAGTGCATATTCATTACTTCGTTATTAATCGTTGTGGTATTTACTCTTGCATGTTTATTGTTAATAAATTTCATTGATTTTATTATGACTGTGTCTTCCTTGTGCTGATGATCAAAGATTCTACTAGTTGACCAGACTCACAAATCCTTCAGATAAATCAGCTGACCGACTCCCTCCATTTTATATTAATTCTGAATTAGTGAACAGCTCTTTTGGAGTGTTCTTAAATTGTTAAGATAGTATTCTTAACAGGTGCCCCATATTACAAAAGGGGGAGGGGTCAACTGATACACTCATAACCACACCTTATGTGACACATGTTCAAAAATCATTGTCACCGGTGAATGGAGTAAAAATCACTACAGGTGAATCCGTTTGAAGGGGGTAGATCTGTGACAAAATCTATGGAGAGGTGAGACCAGGGGCGTTGGGAAATTGGCAATGGTTGTAGGAGGTGTAGCGTTTGGCTACAGGTTTAATCAATTTATGGGTAAACTATATGAATATAATAAACCATAAAGCTTTATAATAAATTATGATTCATATATCGACACAAGAGGGAATTATGCACATATATGGTTAATCAATTAAAACGAATTATAATCAATTACATATAGGATCAGTTCTAATTCAATAGTTGTTAAGAGAGACGGTCCAAATTTGTCCACCAAACTGTACGTCTCCTCTTAGACTATTATGAAGTAATTTTGTTCTCTGGCCACGAGACAATTAAACTTCCTAATTTAGCATCAAACGTAAAGCAATGTTACGGAATCGACAACGAAGAAGTGACTTGGCTTTTTCTGAATGAGCAGCAGAACACTCTGTGTGAGTACAATGTTTTAATATGTAAAACGGATAATACAAAGGTTATACGGTTAAATAGGCACAAAAGGGATATACATGTACAAAACGAAAGTAAAGGCAAGAAGAAGAGAGAGAGAGAGAAAGAGAGAGTAATCAGAACAGTGGCAATTTACAAACAGATAAAAACCCTGTGAGAGCCAGCAAAGAAAACAGTTAAAACGAATTTTAACAGGTTACTTGCATGAGTTTGGTCAGTTCGAGTGCTGGGCTTTGGAGTGATTGGTCCTCTCCGACAGGCGGGTTTTCCAAATCAAAGGTTTAACTTGAGTGTAAAGTAACCGGAAAATAAAGAAGAAGAGTCCGTCTCCACAGGTGATGAAGGTGACGCGGTCGTGACGGCAGGAAACTTGTGCCACGAAGAGACGCGTGTCATTGTGTTTTAAGGACAACTGACCCGGCCGCATCCTGAAGGATGTCCGCCAATAATAGCGTTGCAATTTTTGGCGGGTGAATTCCCATTGTCTTGTCATGCAGGTCAATTTGCATAAATTATGAGGTATCAAATTGGTGTGCACTTTTCTTCATAATACCATTAGAAGCAGAACAATGCATTTGACCGTAATGTAACATACATGGGTGAATAGAGGAGAGGAAGAACATTACAACGAGTTCAAACTCGACATATGAGTGATGCATACAAAAGAAGTTATAATTCATAGACAAGAATAATCATTAGAAATGACCCTAGCACATTACAGTTATTCAAGCTAAGTCTAAACACTAAAAAGGCATACATGTACTTTGATATACATAACGGGTACATTTGGCATAGTCATATTTGTACGTAAAAATCCTCATGTTCGTGTGTGTGTGTGTGTGTCTCTGTGTGTGCGTGTCGGATTTTGAAAGCCAGGTCGCCACATGGCTCTTGTAACCCGATCCGTGTTGAGCATGACTGTTTGAAGTCGCGAAGGGAGATGTTCGGGGATCTATCACAAGGTCATAAAAAGGTGTGCCGGGGGTTTGTAAATGTCGCCAGGCCGGAGCCCAACGTGAGATTTACAAACCAAAGTTCAGTGATTAAGGCTTAAAAGCGGTTTATGGTGAGCCTGCTACATTCTGATCGATTGCAGATGCTACAGAGGCCTGAGGGTAATTCCTTGGGGGTCTTAGATTGAGCGCAGACTTGGCATGATTTTACATAGTCTGTAACAGCTGGTGACATAGCTGGCCACCAGAACGTGTTTTGTAACAACTGGAGGGTGGGAGATATACCAGGATGATCTGAGCCAATGGATGACTAGACCCACTGCATGACATGGAGGCGTAAACTTTGTGGTACATATTGTTTGCCAGGTGGGTAGTTGGAGGGTGATGGTTCTGATCGTTGTCCTTTCTGAATTTCCTCCATGATATCCCAAGTTACAGGAGCTAAGACGATGGATGGTGGAAGAATGGGTTCAGGATGGACATTGTCAGTGGAGAGGTCATACTGTCTAGACAGAGCGTCGACCTTACTGTTCTTACTGCCTGGCCTACAGGTTACAGTAAACTGGAAGCGGGTGAAGAACAGCAACCATCGAGCTTGGCGTGGGTTCAGACGTTTTGCACTCTTTATGTATTCAAGGTTTTTATGGTCAGTTATGATCTGAAATGGATGTGCTGCACCTTGTAGCCAGTGTCGCCAATCTTCAAGGGCAGATTTCATGGAAAGAAGTTTCTTTCGGCTGCCGTTAATTTCCTGAAGAAGAATGCACAAGGATACAGTTTGCTTAGTTGACCATGTCGTTGAGAAAGTACTGCCCTGATTCCACTATTGGATGCGTCTACCTCCACGATGAAGGGCAGATCGGGGTCTGGATGTTTCAAGATGGGTGCTGTGGTGAATCTCTCTTTCAGGGAGTTGAAAGCGTTGTCCATCTGTCCATCTAAATTTTGTAGGTTTTCCCTTCAAGAGAGAGGTCAGAGGTGATGCTATCATGATATAGTTATGAATGAAATGTCTATAGAAGTTTGCAAATCCCAGAAACCTTTGGATTTCTTTCACTGTTGAGGGCTGAGGCCATTCAGTGACTGCTTTCACTTTGATTGTATCCATTTTCACCCATTGATGACTTATTTGGTAGCCTAAAAATGAAGTTTATTTGACATGGAATTCGCATTTCTCTGCCTTGATGATTTTCTAGTAGCCGGGAAAGGACTGCTTCTGCCTCTGATTTGGAATATATCAGAATGTCGTCTATGTATGCAACAACATATTGGTTCAACAGGTCTCAAAAGATTTAATTGATGAAAGATCGAAAAACAGCAGGTGAATTAGCCAGGCCATGCGGCATTACCTGATATTCATAGTGCCCCCTGGTGGTGATAAAGGCAGTCTTCCACTCATCACCCTCTTTGATCCTGATCAGATTGTAGGCACTTCGCAGATCTAGCTTGGTGTAGATGGTAGCTTCATGCAGTTGTTCTAAGGCTGAGGGTACAAGTGGAAGGGGATAGTGGAATTTCACAGTTACATCATTTAATCCTCCGTAATCGATACAAGGTCTCAAACCTCCATCTTTTTATTAGGCGAAGAAAAAGCCTGCAGCTGCTGGTGAAGTTGAAGGTCAGATGAAGCCAGAATTCATGGCCTCTGTGTATTCCTCCCTAGCTTGACTTTCATTTTGGGATAGAGGGTAGATCTTACTCTTGGGAGGCATAGCATTAGGGAGGAGGTCGACAGCACAATCCCAAGGACGATGAGGAGGTAGTTGGGTAGCTTTGACTTTGCTGAAGACCTCCATTAAGTCATGGTAGCATGTTGGTATTTCAACATTCAGGTTAGTTTCGGGGCTTTCCACACTGGTTGTGAGACATGGAAGGGGGCTTGCGGCAAGACATTATTAACGTAGTTCAGAAGAAACAAGTCAAATAAGCTACCCAATCATTACGTCATCTTAATTATTACATCATCTCAACCAGCTGTCAACAATCTGCAATCAATGTATCTACCCAATCGGCATGAGTTCAGGCCTGTTTATAATCACAGTCAAACTCACCCAAGGATCCTCAACAGTTTCCAGAATCCCTCCACCACCCTGTCTCCTCACACTCTCTGGGTTACTTCATATAATCTAAAAGGTAATCTTATTTGTAAGTGTGAACTCGTAAATGATTCATACAGAAATCGGACCAATGAATGAGCTCACCGTGCTGCCAGGAGATGCTTGGGTCGTGGGCACTTAGCCATGGAAATCCAAAGACAAGGTCATGCTGGGGGGAGTCCATGAGGTACAGACAAATGGATTCTTGATGAAATAGTCCCATATATTTTTGTGTGATGTCCTTGTTGATCAGGTTCAAGGCAGCTCCAGAATCGATCATCACTGTCAAATTAACAGAAAGATTCTCAGTTCTTAGGGTAACAAGAAGTGTGAAGGACTTATTGCTAAGTGTTCAATATTTATCCTAGAGGAGGTTTGGCTCTTGTGCGGACATCCTGAGCTGCGGAACTGATGACTTCTCACTCTCTATTCCTCAGAAAGCCTAGAGAAGTTTAGTTGCATGGGTTTATCGCTGATTGTGGTTTCTGGGGTAGATACATTGAATGCAGGGGTTACATGACACTGTTGAACTCCTCTTGCACTTCTACGCTGAGGAGCTTGTCTCATAAGATTGTCAACACGTATGGCCAGGTTTACATACTCAGAAAACGACAAATCATCTCCTTTGCATGCCAACTCTATTTGTAGTTTGGGGCTGAGACGTTGAAACACGGCCTTAAGAGAGATATCATTCCAGCCGCTCTGGGCTGCAAGTGTTCTAAACTCGACTGCATAATCAGCTGCGGTGCGGTTGTTCTGGGAGAGGTGAAGTAGTTGAGTTGATATATTCTTGCCCCCAGCAGGATATTCAAACACTTCTCGCAATTGTTGAATGAAATAATCCACAGAGGTTCTAATTTCTACATCGCTATCCCATACAGCAGAATCCCAGTCGATTGCTTTGCTGGTCAATAGTGTCATTAGAAACGCACACTTCTTTTCATCTGACTCAAACTTCTCTCTTTGATGATCAAAGTATATTCTGACTTGGCGAATAAAGCCTCTACAACGTTCAGCAGAACCATCAAATTTGTCAGGAAAAGCAAGGCTTACCGTGTTCAGCGAGGGTGGAGGAAGTGAGCGGATGTAGTGAGTCAGATGTTCATTGACTGATCGGAGTTGAACGAGCTGCTCTTGAAAGCCCTTTATGGCTTCTCTTTGGTAAGCTAATGCTGCTTGCAGGTTGGCTACCTCTGTTTGGTGAAGTATTCTGTAAAGAGGACGCGGGGTCCGAAGTAGAATCCATTTGCAGAGGGCTTATTAAGCAGCAACAAAAACAAACAGATATCGTAGTGTAGTGACTCGTTCGACAGACATTACCAAATGGTTTTATCAGCCAGAGGCATGATTGAACAAAGCTTCATTTCGTCCAAAAGATCCATTTCCTGACAGGAAAGACCTAGCCTTAACAGAAGTGATGACGCGACTTCTTTTAACAAAGGACTCTGTCTAAAGTACTTCTTAGCTCATCAGCAATAAACTAATCAGAACCTATCACGTGGGTCTGATCACATTAAATCTATTGATTCTCTCACAAAACCCTCTTGTTATCGGACAGAACAGGAAGACACCCATCAATGGATTTAAAGACGAATCTGTCCTATCTATACTTCCTTTGTCAAATGAGCAATCCATTTTGACCCGGTCAAAATGTGACTCCGGTCGCTGTTCAATGACTTGAACATGCTTACAGATGCAATCTTTAATCTCAAATGGACATCATTAAGAGATCATTTTAAACTATATACAGAATAATACATGCCATGATGTAATTACTAACATGTCTATTCAATGTATTCAATATGTGGTTTTCTTCAAATGCATTATTGTAATCATTGTTTTAATTAAGTTAGATTAGTAATATGTGTGTAAGAAGCGTGTCATGTTTGAGTTCTAACTGCAGGTAATATAATTTTCTGTAATGCTATGTGCATGAGACATCAAAATTCTGTAGATATTAGGAGATATTAGGAAACTTGATAAAGTTACTGATGAACATGATTATGTTCCACGGACATCACATGATGCGATCAATGGACAATAGACGGGGCGTGTCTATGCTTCGTAGCAACGTCTCATTGGAGAACTGCATCGGGGGATGGAGCTAACTTCCTCCTTTAAAACTATACTTTCCCAAGAGCTAGTTGTCAAAAGTTGTCAAAAGGATATGTCAAAAGTCGATCAAAAGATGCGTCAAAAGATGCGTCAAAGATACGTCAAAGAATCGATATGCTGAAGAAGGGTTGAAGAACCCATCTAACTGCCATGGCTGATTTCCATCTAACAGTTGCTGACTATCTTCATCCACGAGTCATGCAGCTGATCACCCAACAGCCGTCACATCCAGAACACTCCGTTAAAACCTTTTGACCAAAGTCTCCAAAGAGCTGCTCAAGCCAGACTATCAGAACAGCGCCTTTCACCAGCTGGCAACTTCAAAGCTTCCGCGCGACCCAACGAAGGGTCGTTACCTCTGCTGTCAGAGCAAACGCAGGTACAAGCAAACTTCTCTCTCTCTTGCTGGAAACTGGTGAAATTCCTTGAAACAGAAAGAATCAAGCCAAAGCTCTGCTTTTGTGATTTTTCTCAGGTTGCGATGTTTAGTTAGTATTTGGGACTTTTACATAACTCATATCAACTCCGTGAATGTGTGTGTGCGTATGTATGTATGTGTGTGTGTGTTTAGCCTTAGTCTCTTGTAATCATTAGAAGTAGTCAATAAAGCCTTGTTTTGATTTTCACATATACGAGTTTCTTGTGCTTTGTGTCAAATTACTGCCTTAAACTTAAAAGATCAAGTTACCTCTTGCTTATAATAAGATAATAATTATAATAATTAATAATAATTATAATAAAATATTGTTACTGTTGTCCGCAGAATAATATTTTATCCAGAATTGGTAAAATACTCTAACCTCAATTTTCGTTGGACGAATAATTGATGAAGTGTTAAATATTAATTCTGAATCATTTACAGTGAATCATTTACAGTTGATTCAGTTCTTATTCCCTGTAACAATTAAATTGAGCTAATAAATGACCCTGAGGTCCTACAGTAGACAGGCAGTGGGTCAATACCAGAAAATCAGTCCAATCTGAGAACATACACAAGGGAGAATCCAAAGGCAAAGTGGCAGGCAGGCAATAGGTCCAAACACAGATCCAGACAATCAAAGACAAACAGGCAGGATCATACACGTGGTCAGCAACAATTCAACCAACACAATGCCCTGTGGGGGCACCAAAAAGCCAGACAGGCACTGTATGACAAGGTGAACACTGGCTGGCTTTGGTTCTCTAGCAGCAATGACGGTCCTCAGATCCGTCTTGCCTTTCGAGGACTTCGCCTGTGAGCGTTGCCCCGCCTCCCAACTCCTTGGAGGGGGAGTACGGGTAGCAACGCTCTGTCTGGTGTCGTCTGTGTGAGAAGTTCATAACCGGCCTCGGCTGCCCGCCCAGCAGCCACCATAACCGTGCTTTCTCATACCCACACATCACCTGATGTAAAATATATGGTATGAGAAAAGGCTTATTCCATGACCCCGACACCTCAGCGTAGAGGTCGGGAAGAACGGTAAGCTGTGATATGGAGGTTGAGCTTACCTAGATGGAAAACTTTCATCTAATTTGCTTTGACTTGCAGCTCTTGTTTATCGGTTGATTCCGATATTAAAATCAAGCACGAGTGAACACCTTCACAAACTCCCCACTAACAAGAAAACTGAAGTGGCGAGTCTGGGCCACGACCAGCACATCAGTCTCTAACCCTGATCATCATAAGACTTTCCAAGAGTTGATAGAGTCCACGGCTTCTCACGGGGCGGCCACCAGCAGCCTGACAGCCAGTGCCTATAGAGATGCTGAAGTCACTCTTTTACAACAATCCCAACAAGAGTCTTTCCTCTTAGACCTTGAACAGTTAAGGGCTGGTAAACCTCTCTCTCATAACAGTTGTTTAAAAGCGTTGGCGCCTGAACTTGACAGTGAGACCCAGTTAATTCGAGTTGGAGGTCGCTTACGTCACAGTCCCTACCTTGAGCGAGACACTGTACACCCCATAGTTCTTGATCCAAGGCACCCAATCACACAGCTCATCATACAAAGTTATGATGCCAAACTCCACCACCCAGGATATGAGAGAGTATTTGCTGAACTTCAACACAAGTACTGGATTCTCCGCGGTAGGGAAGCTGTTAAGCGGTTTCAACGGAGCTGTGTAGAGTGTCAGAAATGGAAGAAGATCCCCCAGAGATCCCCAAAATGGCAGACCTACCTCCAGCCAGACTCTACGGGTATGGACTGTTCTGGCCCTTATGCTGTCAAGGTTGGTAGGAGGACAGAAAATAAATGGGGTATCATTTTTAAGTGCTTAACCACTCGAGCAGTGTACATTGATGTCCTGCATAACCTTGATGCTGACTCTTTCCTCATGGCCCTCCGACGCTTCACTGCCAGGCGTGGAACCCCCTTTGAGCTCATATCAGATCAGGGTACCAATTTTAAGGGAGGAGAAAGGGAACTCAGAGAAGCCTTTGCAGCTCTTGCTCCTGAACTTCAGGCACAGCTAGCCAGACAACAGATCGAATTCCATTTCAACCCCCCAAAAGCTCCTCATTTCGGAGGTTGCTGGGAGTGAAAAATACGTTCTCTCAATCAAGCTCTGACAGCCACCAATGGAGCTCAGTCAGTAACCTTTGAAGTGCTACAAACAGTGTTAGTGGAGATTGAGGGAATTCTAAACTCAAAACCCTTGGGTTATACTTCCTCTGACACAGACCCCATCACTCCAAACTCTCTCTTGATAGGGCGTCCGGATTCCACTCTACCTCCAGTGGTATACCCAGAGTCTGAGCTTATAAGCAAACGGCGATGGCGCCACAGCCAAGTTCTTGCAGACCACTTCTGGAGACACTTCCTGAGATTTTACCTTCCTGGTCTGCAAACCCGTCAGAAGTGGCAAGGCGACATATCTGACATTCAAGTTAGCACCACAGTGATGATCGTTGACCCACAGTTGCCTCGAGCACTTTGGCCAGTGGGACGAGTGTCAGAAGTCTTCCCTGGGGCTGATGGCAGAGTGAGGACAGTTAATGTTAACCCCTTAAGACCGGATGGAGCGTCGGCGCTCCCATTTGCGTGTCTCTCTTTAAAAGCCAATAAAAATTAAATCCATATAGGTAGCACAAAAATTCTTTTTGCATCAAAAAAACAGAGACTTTAAACTTTCATATCAAGCCTCCAACATGCTTCTGTTGCGTTGTTTTCACCCTCTAATGAGTCTGAGTAATATGCGTTTACAACAAAAATAGCACAGCCGCTAACTGAATATAAGTATGTATATTTCACGTGCTCATAACTTCATGAAAAATGCACAGATCATAAAAAATGGCACATCAATATTTAAAGCAGATTCTCAAGATTAAAATGAATCCAAAATCAATATAATATATCGCGTTGATCACAAGATATTACTCACAAAATGATTTAACATACTTGGCTAAAAACATGTCTCTCATCTCTCCGGGATGCAGTGTGTATCCAATGTTTCCAGACCCATCCATGTTCGTTTTCCAACGTGGAATAACACAAAATAGATATCATTTTAAAGCTTAGAATCTCATCTTTTTAATGCATCTAACCATTTTGAAAAACTCCTAACGAGTGCTGAGAAGCACCACTAAACCGGAGTTTACCGCCCGTTGGCGCCACCTGGCTGCGGAAAAAATGAACAACAATTTTTCACACTATTCTTTATAATATCACCACGAAATTTGAACCAGATGCAGCTCACATATAGGAGAGTATCACCAAAAAAGAATTTTTTAGCGATCTTATTGTGTTTCTGAGTTATTCCATGTCAAATAAAAAAAAAGAAAAATTATTTTTAAAAAATTATATATATTTTTTGTCTTTTATCAGCTGTTTCTCAGCAAGACAATGTCCAAATGTAATGTAATTTATATTTTCTTAAAATATAAAATGTTTTCTCTCAAATGATACCTACCTTTTGACTCTCCTTGCTAGAGTTTTGGAGTTATGAGTCTTTACTTTTGTGTGTGTCGCTCAGAAAAAAAAACTCTAAAAAAGCCTTCAGGTCTTAAAGGGTTAAGGTGGGCGAAAAGACATACACACGCCCAATAGCACGTATTATACAGTTACCTAGCATTTCTGAGTAATGTAAGACTGTACACCAATATATTATATAGAGGCCTTTTTTGTAATTGTACAGATTCTGTCCTCAGAATCTGGGGGCGGCTGTTAAAAAGGCCATTATATTCTTAAGAATAACATGCCTTCTGATATAAATCTCTCTCTCTGTTTGCTGAGATTGAATGATTGACATACAGCATCCAATCAGCGCTCGCGGATCGACGTGCAGGCGATCATCCCGCCCATAGCGCTTAAAAGTTGAAAGCCAGTCCGGCGGAACGCTGACGCAGATGCTGAACTTTTTTGTTTTATATCTTATATAGTTTTATTCATTGTTCGGGTGTTGTGTGTCTATTGAAAGTAAGTGCATTATATGTGATCTTTGTAGGATCGCTTGTGTGTTAAGGTATTCTATTTGCTTTTATAAAGTGCGTCACTATGGCTAATGATAAGTGTTACAAAGGTAGCGCAAAAGCACCATCTAGTGGACATTAGTAGATGCACTGGACGTGATTGCACATGGCAAATACGCATGACAATAACAGCTGCGCCACAGGAAGACTGTTCCACTGTTCCGATGCAGTGTTTGGGTTAATTATTAATAACTGTGTGTGTCCATTTGAGAAAAGTGAGTCTATAATTTTTCATTACTTGTTTAAAATTCATTATATATGTGAATATCTAGAAATTATCGAGTATTTGGGTTATACATCCACTCGATAGAATTGATGAGTCATGCCATGTCGTTAGCATAGAATGAACGTCATTGTAGAATGTTTATACACATTGTTTGTAAGAGATTTAAGTGTTGCTCTTGTATTATTGAAACAGATACATTATTATTTGTTCTGTACAAATTAATAACTAAAGAAATTGTGACTTATAAGTTATGATTCAGCCTGGTTAAGCTGTTATATTGTGCTAGACATAATGTTAAGCTAATAGACATCAATAATCATGGTTAATAAAACATTCATAAAATATTAACATATGACTTATTAATCATTTATGAATGTATATTCATGTTTTGTAAATGATTAGTTCATCATTAACTAATAATTTATAAATGACATAACTGAATATTATAAAGTGTTAACAAAAATTGCAATTGTTTTCCTGATATAATAAAGTTGGCTGTATGAACTACTGAAAACATTTGAGAATTTTGTGCGTGGTGGTTTGAGAAAATGATGCATGCAGTTTGTAATTTGTAAGAAATGAAGGAAAACGTGCAATATGTTTAGGACAATTACAAAGTGTTCAGATTACTGTGTTAACTGATTTGAGGATAGAAACCCAAGTTTGGAGAAATGTGTCAAATCGACTGAGAATTGTCTTACTAAGACATTATTGGTAGACATAGAGTGACAACTGATATTTATATGCATTTATGTAAGTAGTCTGCTATACTGTTATAAAGATCTCATTTGATTTACATTATAAGCTATCAGAATTTCATCTAACTTTTTGGCCATATACACACCTTCATCTGAACCAAATTGCATAATTTTGCTCAATCTGGGCCTCTGAATAAAACTGAGGTGTTGTCCCTCCATATTCTCACTATATCAGTCTATATGAGCCATTAAAGCCTGGTGTGTCTTATATGGTACTAGATTTTGTCTGAAAGTTCAATAACTGTTCAATATACTTTTTGCAAAAATATTAAAACATACATTTCCTGAGAAGCAAAACAAAGCACAATGCCACAAAGCATTCAAGGAAGTTTCGAGTGAAAGATAAGAAACAGGCATCTGCTGTATCTGTGGTATGCTGTCGATTACCACAGAAAACGTTTACTCATATATTACAATACCTCTATTATCTGGAACAAATGCTGTGGAATTTTGTCATCCGAACGGTCCAAAGCAACTAATGACAGATGACTACATGACATAATGATTGATGGCCAGTCAAACACAACGCACACCAAAACACATATTTCACACAAATGGACCAGCTCTAACATTGACAACGAGACAATTTTAAATCCATCGCTTGTGAAATAGAAGTGCACTTTAGCATACTTTGAAAAAAGTACTTACTTAAGAATAGCCTAGTGTAATCTCAATGTAATGTTTTCGGACACTTAATAGAAATGTTAATTGCAATTAAAGGTAAAACCGGTTCAGAGGGTCACTTTATCACTAGATCCACACAGAACACAAGTCTGTGCTGATGAGTTAAAGTATTTAAAGGGTCATGAAACCCCAAAACACTTTTTTTGAGATGTAAACAGATATGTATAGGCTGCACATCATTGAAAACACTAAAGGTACTCATTAATTTTATTCATCAGTGAAAAATAGTTATTTTTGCATTTTTCAGAGCAATTTCTGTCTTCCTGTTTGAAAAGCTGAGTCGGAGCAACGTCACAAAATCTGACGTCATCGTGTACTTTCGAACATGCTGACGTAGACTGTTTCGAGCGATTCTCGGCATATATTCATGACATAAAGCTCATTCAATCCAATCACTGCGCTGTAGTATGCATACGATTATAATTGCAGTATTATGCATGAGGAAGTATCACTTCTCTCGCCTCGGTCTCTTGTCATTCAGAGACATATCGTTGGTGTTTGTTTCCTCCAATGTGTTTTCCTGCGACGCGACCAGAGCAGAGGTTTGTGTGCAAGTGGTTTGTTTTGCTGTAATCTACCAGCACAAATGGAAAATATGTTTGCGTGAGATCGCATTACGGCGGAGAATTCAAATGTCACAAAAGTGCGGCTCATTCACCTCTGCCTGCTCTAGCTGCGTTCAAATACGCAAGCCGTAGACTGTTTCCCTCAGCACAGCACGTGTGTTGTTTGTATTTTGCTCGCGATGCGGTCAGAACTGGAGTTTGAAACGAACACATGAAAAATACGATTGTTTTTATGATATACAGGCAGAGCGTGCATATGCTCGGTTTCAGCGCGGAGCTCCGCGATGAGTTTAATAACACTAGCCACATGGCACATAGCTCATACAGAATAAAGTATCTATGTTTAAAGTTTTTATTTCACACATTCTCCTGCACCAAACATTAACCATCATGGTGTAGTTATGCACACATATTTCATCAAGTCTTCTTCAAATGAATTATATGTGCAAACTGGACACTGATACAGTGGTGTAGCCTATCTGAACGCGACGACACGATTATTCTAAAAGACTGATTTTGAGACTGCAGTGCTCGCAAGCGTAATCAAAGTAGCCTATTATTAGCCCTATTAAATATCCTTTCGCATTTCTCCCTTGTGCTTGAGAGTTTGTTGACATTTTCTCCGTGCTCATATATAATATTCATTATTCTGTATAATGAGTGTGTTGTATGTCTGTGCTTTATTGGTTGTTCTCTCCCCTCTCTCTCCCCCCCCTCTACACTCCCACTTTTCCAGAGCTTTACACGCCCATTTTCACAGACTTTTTGAAACTCAGAGGTGTGAACGACCAGGGTAAAACAGGGGGGTTTCATGACCCTTTAATATAATCCACTGGAATCACCTGACTGTAAGGCATTTATAAATGTTCATCCACTTCAAAACAAATAAATTACTCTTCTTAAAAATAGTGCTTTAGCATACTTCATGTTTGTGCTTTTGAACACTGACCAGCTTACAACTTCATCAATAAATCATATACTGATCATTTACTAATGGTTTATTCATCATTTTTTTCATGATTAATAATTGTTTAATGAGATAAAGCAATTTTGACATAAATACTTCAATGATTTATAAGTGATAAATAATGTATCAAGTAATACCTTATAAACCATCTACTAATGGTCTGTTTTATTTATTTCATGATTTACACATTTTTAGGATAATTTACAACACATTTGCAAATAATCAGCATATCACTTATTAATCATTTTGATCGTTTAGCCATGTTTTGTAAATGATTTGTTCATCATTAACTAATAATTTATAAATGACATAACTGAATATTATAAAGTGTTAACAAAAATTGCAATTGTTTTCCTGATATAATAAAGTTGGCTGTATGAACTACTGAAAACATTTGAGAATTTTGTGCGTGGTGGTTTGAGAAAATGATGCATGCAGTTTGTAATTTGTAAGAAATGAAGGAAAACGTGCAATATGTTTAGGACAATTACAAAGTGTTCAGATTACTGTGTTAACTGATTTGAGGATAGAAACCCAAGTTTGGAGAAATGTGTCAAATCGACTGAGAATTGTCTTACTAAGACATTATTGGTAGACATAGAGTGACAACTGATATTTATATGCATTTATGTAAGTAGTCTGCAATACTGTTATAAAGATCTCATTTGATTTACATTATAAGCTATCAGAATTTCATCTAACTTTTTGGCCATATACACACCTTCATCTGAACCAAATTGCATAATTTTGCTCAATCTGGGCCTCTGAATAAAACTGAGGTGTTGTCCCTCCATATTCTCACTATATCAGTCTATATGAGCCATTAAAGCCTGGTGTGTCTTATATGGTACTAGATTTTGTCTGAAAGTTCAATAACTGTTCAATATACTTTTTGCAAAAATATTAAAACATACATTTCCTGAGAAGCAAAACAAAGCACAATGCCACAAAGCATTCAAGGAAGTTTCGAGTGAAAGATAAGAAACAGGCATCTGCTGTATCTGTGGTATGCTGTCGATTACCACAGAAAACGTTTACTCATATATTACAATACCTCTATTATCTGGAACAAATGCTGTGGAATTTTGTCATCCAAACGGTCCAAAGCAACTAATGACAGATGACTACATGACATAATGATTGATGGCCAGTCAAACACAACGCACACCAAAACACATATTTCACACAAATGGACCAGCTCTAACATTGACAACGAGACAATTTTAAATCCATCGCTTGTGAAATAGAAGTGCACTTTAGCATACTTTGAAAAAAGTACTTACTTAAGAATAGCCTAGTGTAAACTCAATGTAATGTTTTCGGACACTTAATAGAAATGTTAATTGCAATTAAATTATTTTTACATTTTTTTATAAAAATAAATAAAAAATATATTTATAATACTTTAATGAACTAAATATAAAACCTATCAATATAAAGTTTAAAAATAAATGCAATTAACTTCAGACAATAAATAATCAGACAAGAAAAACTAAATCAATTACTGACTGACAAGTATCGATGGAACGGTTGATACCGGGGCTCCGATGCTTCGACACAGTTTTCAATGCACTATAGTATCACTATAGTATATAGAATGATCACACCATTGTATGTTTTATATTATTGATCAATATGAGAATCCGTTGACCACGCTACACATGACACAAGTTGTGGTCTCATTGTCACAAATTAATTTAGATGAGATTAGATCATATTTGATAGATCTGTGTGATCCAAGATGAGTGATTCCATATGTCACAGACTTCCGACACTTTGTTTGGTCACATGCTTTTTCAAACTGTAGATCTGCTCTGAGTTGTTAAGATGTGGTGGAGAAAACAAGCCTGACCACCAGATGACGCTTATGCGCACTGTGTTAATAAAATGACTTGTACATCGGCACACTCGTCCGCAAACATGGGGATGAGTGAGAGAAAAGGATACAAATAAACATTCAACTTAGGTCACAAATAGAAAAATAAAAATAAAAGGGAAAAGAGTACAAAGTCGATAGAGCTGTTGTCTATTCTCCTGCTCACTGTTTGCATTCTCTTATAGACGCGCACACAAAGCACATGCGCAGTTCACATTCTACCTCAAATTAGTGTAAATGCTCTAAGTGACCATTACAAGGGGATGCTGAAATCTTTGTAAATTATTTATTCATGCATTTACACATCATCTATAAAAGTTGTTGAACACTTTGTAGTGTGTACTGCAGTGTGAGTACTGACTGGTGAGGGTATAGACAGCTGTCTTTTCTGCCACACTTGGAGTGTTTAACTGCACCTGATGTGAGCTTCAGTGGAAGGTAAAACCGGTTCAGAGGGTCACTTTATCACTAGATCCACACAGAACACAAGTCTGTGCTGATGAGTTAAAGTATTTAAAGGGTCATGAAACCCCAAAACACTTTTTTTGAGATGTAAACAGATATGTATAGGCTGCACATCATTGAAAACACTAAAGGTACTCATTAATTTTATTCATCAGTGAAAAATAGTTATTTTTGCATTTTTCAGAGCGATTTCTGTCGTCCTGTTTGAAAAGCTGAGTCGGAGCAACGTCACAAAATCTGACGTCATCGTGTACTTTCGAACATGCTGACGTAGACTGTTTCGAGCGATTCTCGGCATATATTCATGACATAAAGCTCATTCAATCCAATCACTGCGCTGTAGTATGCATACGATTATAATTGCAGTATTATGCATGAGGAAGTATCACTTCTCTCGCCTCGGTCTCTTGTCATTCAGAGACATATCGTTGGTGTTTGTTTCCTCCAATGTGTTTTCCTGCGACGCGACCAGAGCAGAGGTTTGTGTGCAAGTGGTTTGTTTTGCTGTAATCTACCAGCACAAATGGAAAATATGTTTGCGTGAGATCGCATTACGGCGGAGAATTCAAATGTCACAAAAGTGCGGCTCATTCACCTCTGCCTGCTCTAGCTGCGTTCAAATACGCAAGCCGTAGACTGTTTCCCTCAGCACAGCACGTGTGTTGTTTGTATTTTGCTCGCGATGCGGTCAGAACTGGAGTTTGAATACGAACACATGAAAAATACGATTGTTTTATGATATACAGGCAGAGCGTGCATATGCTCGGTTTCAGCGCGGAGCTCCGCGATGAGTTTAATAACACTAGCCACATGGCACATAGCTCATACAGAATAAAGTATCTATGTTTAAAGTTTTTATTTCACACATTCTCCTGCACCAAACATTAACCATCACGGTGTAGTTATGCACACATATTTCATCAAGTCTTCTTCAAATGAATTATATGTGCAAACTGGACACTGATACAGTGGTGTAGCCTATCTGAACGCGACGACACGATTATTCTAAAAGACTGATTTTGAGACTGCAGTGCTCGCAAACGTAATCAAAGTAGCCTATTATTAGCCCTATTAAATATCCTTTCGCATTTCTCCCTTGTGCTTGAGAGTTTGTTGACATTTTCTCCGTGCTCATATATTAATATTCATTATTCTGTATAATGAGTGTGTTGTATGTCTGTGCTTTATTGGTTGTTCTCTCCCCTCTCTCTCCCCCCCCTCTACACTCCCACTTTTCCAGAGCTTTACACGCCCATTTTCACAGACTTTTTGAAACTCAGAGGTGTGAACGACCAGGGTAAAACAGGGGGGTTTCATGACCCTTTAATATAATCCACTGGAATCACCTGACTGTAAGGCATTTATAATGTTCATCCACTTCAAAACAAATAAATTACTCTTCTTAAAAATAGTGCTTTAGCATACTTCATGTTTGTGCTTTTGAACACTGACCAGCTTACAACTTCATCAATAAATCATATACTGATCATTTACTGATGGTTTATTCATCATTTTTTTCATGATTAATAATTGTTTAATGAGATAAAGCAATTTTGACATAAATACTTCAATGATTTATAAGTGATAAATAATGTATCAAGTAATACCTTATAAACCATCTACTAATGGTCTGTTTTATTTATTTCATGATTTACACATTTTTTAGGATAATTTACAACACATTTGCAAATAATCAGCATATCACTTATTAATCATTTTTGATCATTTAGCCATGTTTTGTAAATGATTTGTTCATCATTTACTAATAATTTATAAATTACATAACTGAATATTATAAAGTGTTAACAAAAATTGCAATTGTTTTCCTGATATAATAAAGTTGGCTGTATGAACTACTGAAAACATTTGAGAATTTTGTGCGTGGTGGTTTGAGAAAATGATGCATGCAGTTTGTAATTTGTAAGAAATGAAGGAAAACATGCAATATGTTTAGGACAATTACAAAGTGTTCAGATTACTGTGTTAACTGATTTGAGGATAGAAACCCAAGTTTGGAGAAATGTGTCAAATCGACTGAGAATTGTCTTACTAAGACATTATTGGTAGACATAGAGTGACAACTGATATTTATATGCATTTATGTAAGTAGTCTGCTATACTGTTATAAAGATCTCATTTGATTTACATTATAAGCTATCAGAATTTCATCTAACTTTTTGACCATATACACACCTTCATCTGAACCAAATTGCATAATTTTGCTCAATCTGGGCCTCTGAATAAAACTGAGGTGTTGTCCCTCCATATTCTCACTATATCAGTATATATGAGCCATTAAAGCCTGGTGTGTCTTATATGGTACTAGATTTTGTCTGAAAGTTCAATAACTGTTCAATATACTTTTTGCAAAAAATATTAAAACATACATTTCCTGAGAAGCAAAACAAAGCACAATGCCACAAAGCATTCAAGGAAGTTTCGAGTGAAAGATAAGAAACAGGCATCTGCTGTATTTGTGGTATGCTGTCGATTACCACAGAAAACGTTTACTCATATATTACAATACCTCTATTATCTGGAACAAATGCTGTGGAATTTTGTCATCCGAACGGTCCAAAGCAACTAATGACAGATGACTACATGACATAATGATTGATGGCCAGTCAAACACAACGCACACCAAAACACATATTTCACACAAATGGACCAGCTCTAACATTGACAACGAGACAATTTTAAATCCATCGCTTGTGAAATAGAAGTGCACTTTAGCATACTTTGAAAAAAGTACTTACTTAAGAATAGCCTAGTGTAAACTCAATGTAATGTTTTCGGACACTTAATAGAAATGTTAATTGCAATTAAATTATTTTTACATTTTTTTATAAAAATAAATAAAAATATATTTATAATACTTTAATGAACTAAATATAAAACCTATCAATATAAAGTTTAAAAATAAATGCAATTAACTTCAGACAATAAATAATCAGACAAGAAAAACTAAATCAATTACTGACTGACAAGTATCGATGGAACGGTTGATACCGGGGCTCCGATGCTTCGACACATTTTCAATGCACTATAGTATCACTATAGTATATAGAATGATCACACCATTGTATGTTTTTATTATTGATCAATATGAGAATCCGTTGACCACGCTACACATGACACAAGTTGTGGTCTCATTGTCACAAATTAATTTAGATGAGATTAGATCATATTTGATAGATCTGTGTGATCCAAGATGAGTGATTCCATATGTCACAGACTTCCGACACTTTGTTTGGTCACATGCTTTTTCAAACTGTAGATCTGCTCTGAGTTGTTAAGATATGGTGGAGAAAACAAGCCTGACCACCAGATGACGCTTATGCGCACTGTGTTAATAAAATGACTTGTACATCGGCACACTCGTCCGCAAACATGGGATGAGTGAGAGAAAAGGATACAAATAAACATTCAACTTAGGTCACAAATAGAAAATAAAATAAAAGGGAAAAGAGTACAAAGTCGATAGAGCTGTTGTCTATTCTCCTGCTCACTGTTTGCATTCTCTTATAGACGCGCACACAAAGCACATGCACGTTCACATTCTACCTCAAATTAGTGTAAATGCTCTAAGTGACCATTACAAGGGGATGCTGAAATCTTTGTAAATTATTTATTCATGCATTTACACATCATCTATAAAAGTTGTTGAACACTTTGTAGTGTGTACTGCAGTGTGAGTACTGACTGGTGAGGGTATAGACAGCTGTTTTCTGCCACACTTGGAGTGTTTAACTGCACCTGATGTGAGCTTCAGTGGAAGGTAAACCGGTTCAGAGGGTCACTTTATCACTAGATCCACACAGAACACAAGTCTGTGCTGATGAGTTAAAGTATTTAAAGGGTCATGAAACCCCAAAACACTTTTTTTGAGATGTAAACAGATATGTATAGGCTGCACATCATTGAAAACACTAAAGGTACTCATTAATGTTATTCATCAGTGAAAAATGGTTATTTTTGCATTTTTCAGAGCGATTTCTGTCTTCCTGTTTGAAAAGCTGAGTCGGAGCAACGTCACAAAATCTGACGTCATCGTGTACTTTCGAACATGCTGACGTAGACTGTTTCGAGCGATTCTCGGCATATATTCATGACATAAAGCTCATTCAATCCAATCACTGCGCTGTAGTATGCATACGATTATAATTGCAGTATTATGCATGAGGAAGTATCACTTCTCTCGCCTCGGTCTCTTGTCATTCAGAGACATATCGTTGGTGTTTGTTTCCTCCAATGTGTTTTCCTGCGACGCGACCAGAGCAGAGGTTTGTGTGCAAGTGGTTTGTTTTGCTGTAATCTACCAGCACAAATGGAAAATATGTTTGCGTGAGATCGCATTACGGCGGAGAATTCAAATGTCACAAAAGTGCGGCTCATTCACCTCTGCCTGCTCTAGCTGCGTTCAAATACGCAAGCCGTAGCTGTTTCCCTCAGCACAGCACGTGTGTTGTTTGTATTTTGCTCGCGATGCGGTCAGAACTGGAGTTTGAAACGAACACATGAAAAATACGATTGTTTTTATGATATACAGGCAGAGCGTGCATATGCTCGGTTTCAGCGCGGAGCTCCGCGATGAGTTTATAACACTAGCCACATGGCACATAGCTCATACAGAATAAAGTATCTATGTTTAAAGTTTTTATTTCACACATTCTCCTGCACCAAACATTAACCATCACGGTGTAGTTATGCACACATATTTCATCAAGTCTTCTTCAAATGAATTATATGTGCAAACTGGACACTGATACAGTGGTGTAGCCTATCTGAACGCGACGACACGATTATTCTAAAAGACTGATTTTGAGACTGCAGTGCTCGCAAACGTAATCAAAGTAGCCTATTATTAGCCCTATTAATATCCTTTCGCATTTCTCCCTTGTGCTTGAGAGTTTGTTGACATTTTCTCCTGCTCATATATTAATATTCATTATTCTGTATAATGAGTGTGTTGTATGTCTGTGCTTTATTGGTTGTTCTCTCCCCTCTCTCCCCCCCCCTCTACACTCCCACTTTTCCAGAGCTTTACACGCCCATTTTCACAGACTTTTTGAAACTCAGAGGTGTGAACGACCAGGTAAAACAGGGGGTTTTCATGACCCTTTAATATAATCCACTGGAATCACCTGACTGTAAGGCATTTATAAATGTTCATCCACTTCAAAACAAATAAATTACTCTTCTTAAAATAGTGCTTTAGCATACTTCATGTTTGTGCTTTTGAACACTGACCAGCTTACAACTTCATCAATAAATCATACTGATCATTTACTGATGGTTTATTCATCATTTTTTCATGATTAATAATTGTTTAATGAGATAAAGCAATTTTGACATAAATACTTCAATGATTATAAGTGATAAATAATGTATCAAGTAATACCTTATAAACCATCTACTAATGGTCTGTTTTATTTATTTCATGATTTACACATTTTTTAGGATAATTTACAACACATTTGCAAATTCAGATCACTTATTAATCATTTTTGAACGTTTAGCCATGTTTTGTAAATGATTTGTTCATCATTAACAATAAATTATAAGTGACTTATAACTGTAATAAAACATTAAAATAAACATATGACTTATTAATCATTATGAATGTATATTCATGTTTTGTAAATGATTAGTTCATCATTAACTAATAATTTATAAATGACATAACTGAATATTATAAAGTGTTAACAAAAATTGCAATTGTTTTCCTGATATAATAAAGTTGGCTGTATGAACTGAAAACATTTGAGAATTTTGTGCGTGGTGGTTTGAGAAATGATGCATGCAGTTTGTAATTTGTAAGAAAAAGGAAAACGTGCAATATGTTTAGGACAATTACAAAGTGTTCAGATTACTGTGTTAACTGATTTGAGGATAGAAACCCAAGTTTGGAGAGAAATGTGTCAAATCGACTGAGAATTGTCTTACTAAGACATTATTGGTAGACATAGAGTGACAACTGATTTATATGCATTATGTAAGTAGTCTGCAATACTGTTATAAAGATCTCATTTGATTTACATTATAAGCTATCAGAATTTCATCTAACTTTTTGGCCATATACACACCTTCATCTGAACCAAATTGCATAATTTTGCTCAATCTGGGCCTCTGAATAAAACTGAGGTGTTGTCCCTCCATATCTCACTATATCAGTCTATATGAGCCATTAAAGCCTGGTGTGTCTTATATGGTACTAGATTTTGTCTGAAAGTTCAATAACTGTTCAATATACTTTTTGCAAAAATATTAAAACATACTTTCCTGAGAAGCAAAACAAAGCACAATGCCACAAAGCATTCAAGGAAGTTTCGAGTGAAAGATAAGAAACAGGCATCTGCTGTATCTTGGTATGCTGTCGATTACCACAGAAAACGTTTACTCATATATTACAATACCTCTATTATCTGGAACAAATGCTGTGGAATTTTGTCATCCAACGGTCCAAAGCAACTAATGACAGATGACTACATGACATAATGATTGATGGCCAGTCAAACACAACGCACACCAAAACACATATTTCACACAAATGGACCAGCTCTAACATTGACAACGAGACAATTTTAAATCCATCGCTTGTGAAATAGAAGTGCATTTAGCATACTTTGAAAAAAGTACTTACTTAAGAATAGCCTAGTGTAAACTCAATGTAATGTTTTCGGACACTTAATAGAAATGTTAATTGCAATTAAATTATTTTACATTTTTTTATAAAAAAAATAAAAAATATATTATAATACTTGAACTAATATAAAACCTATCAATATAAAGTTTAAAAATAAATGCAATTAACTTCAGACAATAAATAATCAGACAAGAAAAACTAAATCAATTACTGACTGACAAGTCGATGGAACGGTTGATACCGGGGCTCCGATGCTTCGACACAGTTTTCAATGCACTATAGTATCACATAGTATATAGAATGATCACACCATTGTATGTTTATATTATTGATCAATATGAGAATCCGTTGACCACGCTACACATGACACAAGTTGTGGTCTCATTGTCACAAATTAATTTAGATGAGATTAGATCATATTTGATAGATCTGTGTGATCCAAGATGAGTGATTCCATATGTCACAGACTTCCGACACTTTGTTTGGTCACATGCTTTTTCAAACTGTAGATCTGCTCTGAGTTGTTAAGATGTGGTGGAGAAAACAAGCCTGACCACCAGATGACGCTTATGCGCACTGTGTTAATAAAATGACTTGTACATCGGCACACTCGTCCGCAAACATGGGGATGAGTGAGAGAAAAGGATACAAATAAACATTCAACTTAGGTCACAAATAGAAAAATAAAATAAAAGGGAAAAGAGTACAAAGTCGATAGAGCTGTTGTCTATTCTCTGCTCACTGTTTGCATTCTCTTATAGACGCGCACACAAGCACATGCGCAGTTCACATTCTACCTCAAATTAGTGTAAATGCTCTAAGTGACCATTACAAGGGGATGCTGAAATCTTTGTAAATTATTTATTCATGCATTTACACATCATCTATAAAGTTGTTGAACACTTTGTAGTGTGTACTGCAGTGTGAGTACTGACTGGTGAGGGTATACAGCTGTCTTTTCTGCCACACTTGGAGTGTTTAACTGCACCTGATGTGACTTCAGTGGAAGGTAAAACCGGTTCAGAGGGTCACTTTATCACTAGATCCACACAGAACACAAGTCTGTGCTGATGATTAAGTATTTAAAGGGTCATGAAACCCCAAAACACTTTTTTTGAGATGTAAACGATATGGTATAGGCTGAACATCATTGAAAACAACTAAAGGTACTCATTAATTTATCATCATGAAAAATAGTTATTTTTTGCATTTTTTCAGAGCGATTTCTGTCTTCCTGTTTGAAAAGCTGAGTCGGAGCAACGTCACAAAATCTGACGTCATCGGTACTTTCGAACATGCTGACGTAGACTGTTTTGAGCGATTCTCGGCATATATTCATGACATAAAGCTCATTCAATCATCACTGCGCTGTAGTATGCATACGATTATCATTGCAGTATATGCATGGAAGTATCACTTCTCTCGCCTCGGTCTCTTGTCATTCAGAGACATATCGTTGGTGTTTGTTTCCTCCAATGTGTTTTCCTGCGACGCGACCCAGAGCAGAGGTTGTGTGCAAGTGTTGTTTTGCTGTAATCTACCAGCACAAATGGAAATATGTTTGCGTGAGATGCATTACGGCGGAGAATTCAAATGTCACAAAAGTGCGGCTCATTCACCTCTGCCTGCTCTAGCTGCGTTCAAATACGCAAGCCGTAGACTGTTTCCCTCAGCACAGCACGTGTGTTTTGTATTTTGCTCGCGATGCGGTCAGAACTGGAGTTTGAATACGAACACATGAAAATACGATTGTTTTTATGATATACAGGCAGAGCGTGCATAGCCGGTTTCAGCGCGGAGCTCCGCGATGAGTTTAATAACACTAGCCATGGCACATAGCTCATACAAATAAAGTATCTATGTTTAAAGTTTTTATTCACACATTCTCCTGCACCAAAACATTAACCATCACGGTGTAGTTATGCACACATATTTCACAGTCTTCTTCAAATGAATATATGTGCAAACTGACACTGATACAGTGGTGTAGCCTATCTGAACGCGACGACACGATTATTCTAAAAGATGATTTTTAGACTGCAGTGCTCGCAAACGTAATCAAAGTACCTATATTAGCCCTATTAAATATCCTTTCGCATTTCTCCCTTGTGCTTGAGAGTTTGTTGACATTTTCTCAGTGCTCTATATTATCTTCATTCTGTATAATGAGTGTGTTGTTAGTCTGTGCTTTATGGTTGTTCTCTCCCCTCTCTCTCCCCCCCCCTCTACACTCCCACTTTTCCAGAGCTTTACCACGCCCATTTTCACAGACTTTTTGAAACTCGAGGTGTGAACGACCAGGGTAAAACAAGGGGGTTTCATGACCCTTAATATAATCCACTGGAATCACCTGACTGTAAGGCATTTATAAATGTTCATCCACTTCAAAACAAATAATTACTCTTCTTAAAAATATGCTTAGCATACTTCATGTTTGTGCTTTTGAACACTGACCAGCTTACAACTTCATCAATAAATCATATACTGATCATTTACTGATGGTTTATTCATCATTTTTTTCATGATTAATACTTGTTTAATGAGATAAAGCAATTTTGACATAAATACTTCAATGATTTATAAGTGATAAATAAGTTATCAAGTAATACCTTAACCATCTACTAATGGTCTGTTATTTTATTTCATTATTTACAACATTTTTTAGGATAATTACACAACATTTGCAAATAATCAGCATATCACTTATTAATCATTTGATCATTTAGCCATGTTTTGTAAATGATTTGTTCATCATTTACTAATAATTTATAATGACATAACTGAATATTATAAAGTGTTAACAAAAATTGCAATTGTTTTCCTGATATAATAAAGTTGGCTGTATGAACTACTGAAAACATTGAGAATTTGTGCGTGGTGGTTTGAGAAAATGATGCATGCAGTTTGTAATTTGTAAGAAATCGAAAACGTGCAATATGTTTAGGACAATTACAAAGTGTTCGATTACTGGTTAACTGATTTGAGGATAGAAACCCAAGTTTGGAGAAATGTGTCAAATCGACTGAGAATTGTCTTACTAAGACATTATTGGTAGACATAGAGTGACAACTGATATTATATGCATTTATGTAAGTAGTCTGCTATACTGTTATAAAGATCTCATTTGATTTACATTATAAGCTATCAGAATTTCATCTAACTTTTTGGCCATCACACCTTCATCTGAACCAAATTGCATAATTTTGCTCAATCTGGGCCTCTGAATAAAACTGAGGTGTTGTCCCCCATATTCTCACTATATCAGTATATATGCCATTAAAGCCTGGTGTGTCTTATATGGTACTAGATTTGTCTGAAAGTTCAATAACTGTTCAATATACTTTTGCAAAAATATTAAAACATACATTTCCTGAGAGCAAAACAAAGCACAATGCCACAAACATTCAAGGAAGTTTCGAGTGAAAGATAAACAGGCATCTGCTGTATTGTGGTATGCTGTCGATTACCACAGAAAACGTTTACTCATATATACAATACCTCTATTATCTGGAACAAATGCTGTGGAATTTTGTCATCCAAACGGTCCAAAGCAACTAATGACAGATGACTACACATAATGATTGATGGCCAGTCAAACACAACGCACACCAAAACACATATTTCACACAAATGGACCAGCTCTAACATTGACAACGAGACAATTTTAAATCCATCGCTTGTGAAATAGAAGTGCACTTTAGCATACTTTGAAAAAGTACTTACTAGAATAGCCTAGTGTAAACTCAATGTAATGTTTTCGGACACTTAATAGAAATGTTAATTGCAATTAAATTATTTTTACATTTTTTTATAAAAATAATAAAAAATATATTTATAATACTTTAATGAACTAAATATAAACCTATCAATATAGTTTAAAAATAAATGCAATTAACTTCAGACAATAAATAATCAGACAAGAAAACTAAATCAATTACTGACTGACAAGTATCGATGGAACGGTTGATACCGGGGCTCCGATGCTTCGACACAGTTTTCAATGCACTATAGTATCACTATAGTATATAGAATGATCACACCATTGTATGTTTTATATTATGATCAATATGAGAATCCTTGACCACGCTACACATGACACAAGTTGTGGTCTCATTGTCACAAATTAATTTAGATGAGATTAGATCATATTTGATAGATCTGTGTGATCCAAGATGAGTGATTCCATATGTCACAGACTTCCGACACTTTGTTTGGTCACATGCTTTTTCAAACTGTAGATCTGCTCTGAGTTGTTAAGATGTGGTGGAAAACAAGCCTGACCACCAGATGACGCTTATGCGCACTGTGTTAATAAAATGACTTGTACATCGGCACACTCGTCCGCAAACATGGGGATGAGTGAGAGAAAAGGATACAAATAAACATTCAACTTAGGTCACAAATAGAAAATAAAAATAAAAGGGAAAAGAGTACAAGTCGATAGAGCTGTTGTCTATTCTCCTGCTCACTGTTTGCATTCTCTTATAGACGCGCACACAAAGCACATGCGCAGTTCACATTCTACCTCAAATTAGTGTAAATGCTCTAAGTGACCATTACAAGGGATGCTGAAATCTTTGTAAATTATTTATTCATGCATTTACACATCATCTATAAAAGTTGTTGAACACTTTGTAGTGTGTACTGCAGTGGAGTACTGACTGGTGAGGGTATAGACAGCTGTCTTTTCTGCCACACTTGGAGTGTTTACTGCACCTGATGTGAGCTTCAGTGGAAGGTAAAACCGGTTCAGAGGGTCACTTTATCACTAGATCCACACAGAACACAAGTCTGTGCTGATGAGTTAAAGTATTTAAAGGGTCATGAAACCCCAAAACACTTTTTTTGAGATGTAAACAGATATGTATAGGCTGCACATCATTGAAACACTAAAGGTACTCATTAATTTTATTCATCAGTGAAAAATAGTTATTTTTGCATTTTTCAGAGCGATTTCTGTCTTCCTGTTTGAAAAGCTGAGTCGGAGCAACGTCACAAAATCTGACGTCATCGTGTACTTTCGAACATGCTGACGTAGACTGTTTTGAGCGATTCTCGGCATATATTCATGACATAAAGCTCATTCAATCCAATCACTGCGCTGTAGTATGCATACGATTATAATTGCAGTATTATGCATGAGGAAGTATCACTTCTCTCGCCTCGGTCTCTTGTCATTCAGAGACATATCGTTGGTGTTTGTTTCCTCCAATGTGTTTTCCGCGACGCGACCAGAGCAGAGGTTGTGTGCAAGTGGTTTGTTTTGCTGTAATCTACCAGCACAAATGGAAATATGTTTGCGTGAGATCGCATTACGGCGGAGAATTCAAATGTCACAAAAGTGCGGCTCATTCACCTCTGCCTGCTCTAGCTGCGTTCAAATACGCAAGCCGTAGACTGTTTCCCTCAGCACAGCACGTGTGTTGTTTGTATTTTGCTCGCGATGCGGTCAGAACTGGAGTTTGAATACGAACACATGAAAAATACGATTGTTTTTATGATATACAGGCAGAGCGTGCATATGCTCGGTTTCAGCGCGGAGCTCCGCGATGAGTTTAATAACACTAGCCACATGGCACATAGCTCATACAGAATAAAGTATCTATGTTTAAAGTTTTTATTTCACACATTCTCCTGCACCAAACATTAACCATCACGGTGTAGTTATGCACACATATTTCATCAAGTCTTCTTCAAATGAAGTATATGTGCAAACTGGACACTGATACAGTGTGTAGCCTATCTGAACGCGACGACACGATTATTCTAAAAGACTGATTTGAGACTGCAGTGCTCGCAAACGTAATCAAAGTAGCCTATTATTAGCCCTATTAAATATCCTTTCGCATTTCTCCCTTGTGCTTGAGAGTTTGTTGACATTTTCTCAGTGCTCATTATTAATATTCATTATTCTGTATAATGAGTGTGTTGTATGTCTGTGCTTTATTGGTTGTTCTCTCCCCTCTCTCTCCCCCCCCTCTACACTCCCACTTTTCCAGAGCTTTACACGCCCATTTTCACAGACTTTTTGAACTCAGAGGTGTGAACGACCAGGGTAAAACAGGGGGTTTCATGACCCTTTAATATAATCCACTGGAATCACCTGACTGTAAGGCATTTATAAATGTTCATCCACTTCAAAACAAATAAATTACTCTTCTTAAAAATAGTGCTTTAGCATACTTCATGTTTGTGCTTTTGAACACTGACCAGCTTACAACTTCATCAATAAATCATATACTGATCATTTACTGATGGTTTATTCATCATTTTTTTCATGATTAATAATTGTTTAATGATAAAGCAATTTGACATAAATACTTCAATGATTTATAAGTGATAAATAATGTATCAAGTAATACCTTATAAACCATCTACTAATGGTCTGTTTTATTTATTTCATGATTTACACATTTTTTAGGATAATTTACAACACATTTGCAAATAATCAGCATATCACTTATTAATCATTTTTGATCATTTAGCCATGTTTTGTAAATGATTTGTTCATCATTTACTAATAATTTATAAATGACATAACTGAATATTATAAAGTGTTAACAAAAATTGCAATTGTTTTCCTGATATAATAAAGTTGGCTGTATGAACTACTGAAAACATTTGAGAATTTTGTGCGTGGTGGTTTGAGAAAATGATGCATGCAGTTTGTAATTTGTAAGAAATGAAGGAAAACGTGCAATATGTTTAGGACAATTACAAAGTGTTCAGATTACTGTGTTAACTGATTTGAGGATAGAAACCCAAGTTTGGAGAAATGTGTCAAATCGACTGAGAATTGTCTTACTAAGACATTATTGGTAGACATAGAGTGACAACTGATATTTATATGCATTTATGTAAGTAGTCTGCTATACTGTTATAAAGATCTCATTTGATTTACATTATAAGCTATCAGAATTTCATCTAACTTTTTGGCCATATACACACCTTCATCTGAACCAAATTGCATAATTTTGCTCAATCTGGGCCTCTGAATAAAACTGAGGTGTTGTCCCTCCATATTCTCACTATATCAGTATATATGAGCCATTAAAGCCTGGTGTGTCTTATATGGTACTAGATTTTGTCTGAAAGTTCAATAACTGTTCAATATACTTTTTGCAAAAATATTAAAACATACATTTCCTGAGAAGCAAAACAAAGCACAATGCCACAAAGCATTCAAGGAAGTTTCGAGTGAAAGATAAGAAACAGGCATCTGCTGTATTTGTGGTATGCTGTCGATTACCACAGAAAACGTTTACTCATATATTACAATACCTCTATTATCTGGAACAAATGCTGTGGAATTTTGTCATCCAAACGGTCCAAAGCAACTAATGACAGATGACTACATGACATAATGATTGATGGCCAGTCAAACACAACGCACACCAAAACACATATTTCACACAAATGGACCAGCTCTAACATTGACAACGAGACAATTTTAAATCCATCGCTTGTGAAATAGAAGTGCACTTTAGCATACTTTGAAAAAAGTACTTACTTAAGAATAGCCTAGTGTAAACTCAATGTAATGTTTTCGGACACTTAATAGAAATGTTAATTGCAATTAAATTATTTTTACATTTTTTTATAAAAATAAATAAAAAATATATTTATAATACTTTAATGAACTAAATATAAAACCTATCAATATAAAGTTTAAAAATAAATGCAATTAACTTCAGACAATAAATAATCAGACAAGAAAAACTAAATCAATTACTGACTGACAAGTATCGATGGAACGGTTGATACCGGGGCTCCGATGCTTCGACACAGTTTTCAATGCACTATAGTATCACTATAGTATATAGAATGATCACACCATTGTATGTTTTATATTATTGATCAATATGAGAATCCGTTGACCACGCTACACATGACACAAGTTGTGGTCTCATTGTCACAAATTAATTTAGATGAGATTAGATCATATTTGATAGATCTGTGTGATCCAAGATGAGTGATTCCATATGTCACAGACTTCCGACACTTTGTTTGGTCACATGCTTTTTCAAACTGTAGATTTGCTCTGAGTTGTTAAGATGTGGTGGAGAAAACAAGCCTGACCACCAGATGACGCTTATGCGCACTGTGTTAATAAAATGACTTGTACATCGGCACACTCGTCCGCAAACATGGGGATGAGTGAGAGAAAAGGATACAAATAAACATTCAACTTAGGTCACAAATAGAAAAATAAAAATAAAAGGGAAAAGAGTACAAAGTCGATAGAGCTGTTGTCTATTCTCCTGCTCACTGTTTGCATTCTCTTATAGACGCGCACACAAAGCACATGCGCAGTTCACATTCTACCTCAAATTAGTGTAAATGCTCTAAGTGACCATTACAAGGGGATGCTGAAATCTTTGTAAATTATTTATTCATGCATTTACACATCATCTATAAAAGTTGTTGAACACTTTGTAGTGTGTACTGCAGTGTGAGTACTGACTGGTGAGGGTATAGACAGCTGTCTTTTCTGCCACACTTGGAGTGTTTAACTGCACCTGATGTGAGCTTCAGTGGAAGGTAAAACCGGTTCAGAGGGTCACTTTATCACTAGATCCACACAGAACACAAGTCTGTGCTGATGAGTTAAAGTATTTAAAGGGTCATGAAACCCCAAAACACTTTTTTTGAGATGTAAACAGATATGTATAGGCTGCACATCATTGAAAACACTAAAGGTACTCATTAATTTTATTCATCAGTGAAAAATAGTTATTTTTGCATTTTTCAGAGCGATTTCTGTCTTCCTGTTTGAAAAGCTGAGTCGGAGCAACGTCACAAAATCTGACGTCATCGTGTACTTTCGAACATGCTGACGTAGACTGTTTTGAGCGATTCTCGGCATATATTCATGACATAAAGCTCATTCAATCCAATCACTGCGCTGTAGTATGCATACGATTATAATTGCAGTATTATGCATGAGGAAGTATCACTTCTCTCGCCTCGGTCTCTTGTCATTCAGAGACATATCGTTGGTGTTTGTTTCCTCCAATGTGTTTTCCTGCGACGCGACCAGAGCAGAGGTTTGTGTGCAAGTGGTTTGTTTTGCTGTAATCTACCAGCACAAATGGAAAATATGTTTGCGTGAGATCGCATTACGGCGGAGAATTCAAATGTCACAAAAGTGCGGCTCATTCACCTCTGCCTGCTCTAGCTGCGTTCAAATACGCAAGCCGTAGACTGTTTCCCTCAGCACAGCACGTGTGTTGTTTGTATTTTGCTCGCGATGCGGTCAGAACTGGAGTTTGAATACGAACACATGAAAAATACGATTGTTTTTATGATATACAGGCAGAGCGTGCATATGCTCGGTTTCAGCGCGGAGCTCCGCGATGAGTTTAATAACACTAGCCACATGGCACATAGCTCATACAGAATAAAGTATCTATGTTTAAAGTTTTTATTTCACACATTCTCCTGCACCAAACATTAACCATCACGGTGTAGTTATGCACACATATTTCATCAAGTCTTCTTCAAATGAATTATATGTGCAAACTGGACACTGATACAGTGGTGTAGCCTATCTGAACGCGACGACACGATTATTCTAAAAGACTGATTTTGAGACTGCAGTGCTCGCAAACGTAATCAAAGTAGCCTATTATTAGCCCTATTAAATATCCTTTCGCATTTCTCCCTTGTGCTTGAGAGTTTGTTGACATTTTCTCCGTGCTCATATATTAATATTCATTATTCTGTATAATGAGTGTGTTGTATGTCTGTGCTTTATTGGTTGTTCTCTCCCCTCTCTCTCCCCCCCCTCTACACTCCCACTTTTCCAGAGCTTTACACGCCCATTTTCACAGACTTTTTGAAACTCAGAGGTGTGAACGACCAGGGTAAAACAGGGGGGTTTCATGACCCTTTAATATAATCCACTGGAATCACCTGACTGTAAGGCATTTATAAATGTTCATCCACTTCAAAACAAATAAATTACTCTTCTTAAAAATAGTGCTTTAGCATACTTCATGTTTGTGCTTTTGAACACTGACCAGCTTACAACTTCATCAATAAATCATATACTGATCATTTACTGATGGTTTATTCATCATTTTTTTCATGATTAATAATTGTTTAATGAGATAAAGCAATTTTGACATAAATACTTCAATGATTTATAAGTGATAAATAATGTATCAAGTAATACCTTATAAACCATCTACTAATGGTCTGTTTTATTTATTTCATGATTTACACATTTTTTAGGATAATTTACAACACATTTGCAAATAATCAGCATATCACTTATTAATCATTTTTGATCGTTTAGCCATGTTTTGTAAATGATTTGTTCATCATTAACTAATAATTTATAAATGACATAACTGAATATTATAAAGTGTTAACAAAAATTGCAATTGTTTTCCTGATATAATAAAGTTGGCTGTATGAACTACTGAAAACATTTGAGAATTTTGTGCGTGGTGGTTTGAGAAAATGATGCATGCAGTTTGTAATTTGTAAGAAATGAAGGAAAACGTGCAATATGTTTAGGACAATTACAAAGTGTTCAGATTACTGTGTTAACTGATTTGAGGATAGAAACCCAAGTTTGGAGAAATGTGTCAAATCGACTGAGAATTGTCTTACTAAGACATTATTGGTAGACATAGAGTGACAACTGATATTTATATGCATTTATGTAAGTAGTCTGCTATACTGTTATAAAGATCTCATTTGATTTACATTATAAGCTATCAGAATTTCATCTAACTTTTTGGCCATATACACACCTTCATCTGAACCAAATTGCATAATTTTGCTCAATCTGGGCCTCTGAATAAAACTGAGGTGTTGTCCCTCCTGTTATAACAGAGACACCGGAGGCAGGAATAAAAGCAGTTAAGATGTTTATTGAGCAAACAGCAGAGCAAAACGGGTGGTGAATGAAGTGGTGGAAGATCTCAGAGGTGGAATGAGAGATAATACTGTCCTTGTTGTTGTTGCAGATGAATGAAGAGGGAGACGCTGGAGAAGGCAGATGGAAACACTCACACACACTGGCAGGTAGGCACACGAGGAGACTGGAGACAATGGAGACGAAGGAGATGATGAGGCTGGGTAAGTATCGCTTTGGGAGTCCTTGAGGTAAGTTTACAACTGGTGTAACACAAACGAGACCGGACAGTGAGTGTGTGTGAGTGTGGGGTTTAAGTGCTGGTGTTGATGACTGATGTGATGAGCTTCAGGTGGCGGTGATTAGTACGCTGGTGATTGGGTGCGCTGGTGATTGGGTGCGCGGGTACTGAAGTGAGGTGGAACCTGACGTGTCTGTGACAGTACCCCCCCTCCCACGGCCCGCTCCTGAGGGCCGAGGACCCCGACGTCGTGGTGGTCGTCCTCGAGGTCGTGGGGCAGGCCTGTCTGGGTGGTTGGTGTGGAAAGCCTGTAACAGAGCAGGATCAAGGATATCATTCTTGGGGACCCATGAGCGTTCTTCGGGGCCGTAGCCTTCCCAGTCCACCAGGTATTCCAAGAGACCACCACGGCGCCGGGAGTCCAGGATCTCTCGTACCACGTAAGCAGTTCCATCGTCCAGGATGAGTGGAAGGGGGGGCTCGACGGCTGCCACGTCAGGTTCTGTGGAGGGAAGAACAGAAGGGTGGTGAGGTTTTAATAGTGACACGTGGAAGGTGGGATGAATTCTTTTGTACTGTGCAGGGAGTTGTAACCGGTAGGTGACGGGGTTGATCTGTCGCAGGATGGTGAATGGGCCAATGAAGCGGGGACTCAGCTTCTTGCAGGGCAGGCGCATCCTGATGTCCCTGGTGGACGGCCAGACCTTCTGCCCCGGTTGGTAGGTTGGAGCGTGGGAGCGCCGAAGGTCGGCTGTCATCTTGCGCCTGCGCAGGGCTCTCTGCAACTGGTGGTGAGCTGAGTCCCATACCCTCTCGCTCTCCCGAAACCAGTAGTCGACGGCAGGAACGTTGGAGGGTTCCCCGTTCCAGGGGAACAGTGGGGGTTGGAAACCGAGTACGCATTGGAAAGGTGTTAATCCAGTGGTGGCTTGACGGAGGGAGTTCTGGGCGTACTCGGCCCAACCCAGGTACTGGTTCCAGGAGTTCTGGTGGCCATGACAGAAGGTACGCAGGAAGCGGCCGATCTCCTGGATCTTCCGTTCCGTCTGCCCGTTCGACTGAGGATGGTATCCAGACGATAGGCTGACGGTCACACCCAGGAGCGAGAAGAAAGCCTTCCAGACTCGGGAGATAAATTGAGGTCCTCTATCAGAGACAATGTCCTCGGGGATTCCATAATGACGGAAGACATGGTTGAACATTAACTCGGCTGTGGTCATGGCTGTGGGTAGACCCTCCAGGGGAATGAGTCGGCAGGCCTTGGAGAAACGGTCTACGACGACTAGAATGCATGTGTTACCCTCAGACTCTGGGAGGTCGGTGACGAAGTCGACCCCCAGGTGTGACCAGGGCCTCTCAGGAACGGGCAGAGGATGGAGCTTGCCGGTGGGAAGATGGCGTGGGCTCTTGGAGATGGCGCACTCCCTGCAGCCCTGCACGTACCTTCTGACGTCGTTGGCCATGTTTGGCCACCAGAAGCGCTGTTTGAGCAGCGAGAGGGTCTCATTGACCCCCGGGTGACCAGTGCCAAGTGAAGAGTGAACGGAGTGCAGGAGTGGAGTGCGTCGTGTCCGGGTGATGTACCGCAAGCCCTGGGGGCAACCCGGCGGAGTTCGTGAGGAGGCATTGGAGGAGGGGAGTGTCTCTTCTGACCACTCGATGGGGCTCATAAATATGGATTCGGGCAGGATGGTGTCGGGGTTTTCGTTCTTTTCCTTGGGTGCATGGAGACGTGAGAGAGCGTCAGCTTTGAGATTTTTGGAGCCTGGACGGTAGGATATTGTAAAGTTGAATCTTGAAAAGAACATCGCCCATCTGGCTTGGCGAGGGTTGAGTCGTTTGGCAGCCTTTAGGTACTCGAGGTTTTTGTGGTCAGTGAGTACCTGGAACGGATGGTTAGCTCCCTCCAACCAATGCCTCCACTCTTCAAGGGCGAGCTTGACAGCCAGGAGTTCCCGGTCCCCGATGTCGTAATTAACCTCCGCCGGGTTGAGCTTGCGGGAGAAGAAGGCACATGGATGGAGCCTACTTGGATTCCCCTGCTGCTGTGATAGGACCGCTCCCACTCCGGTGGTGGAGGCGTCCACCTCAACGACGAATGGCAGGTCTGGATTGGGGTGGACGAGGAGGGGAGCGGTGGTGAAGGCTTTCTTGAGGTGTTCAAAAGCTTCGTTGGCAGGTTGGGACCAGGACAGAGACTTGGGCTGATGACGGAGTAGGTTGGTGAGTGGACTGACGATGGTGCTATAGTTCTTGATGAAACGGCGGTAAAAGTTGGAGAAACCTAGGAAGCGTTGGAGTTCTTTTATGGTACTTGGGGTTGGCCAGTTCTGGATGGCGGAAACCTTCCCCTTGTCCATCCGGATGCCACTGTGATCTATCACGTATCCCAGGAAGTGGACAGAGGGCTGATGGAATGAGCACTTCTCTGCTTTCAGGAATAGATGGAACTGCCGTAAGCGTTGGAGGACCTCCGCAACGTGGTGGCGATGTTCGGCCAGGCTCCGGGAGTAAATAAGGATGTCATCTATATACACTAGGACGGACTTGTGGAGGAACTCCCGGAGCACCTCATGGATGAAGTCCTGGAATACGGAGGGGGCGTTGACCAGGCCATACGGCATAACGAGGTACTCGTAGTGGCCGGTGGGCGTGACGAAGGCGGTCTTCCACTCGTCCCCCTCGCGTATCCGGATGAGGTTATACGCGCTGCGGAGGTCCAGCTTCGTGAACACAGTGGCACCACGGAGGTGTTCCAGGGCCGCTGGGACGAGGGGAAGTGGGTACCTGAACTTGACGGTTATCTTGTTTAAGGAGCGATAATCGATGCAGGGCCGCAAGCCTCCGTCCTTCTTGGCCACGAAGAAGAAGCTTGAAGCAGCAGGGGAAGTAGACGGGCGGATGTATCCTTGGTTTAGGGCCTCTTTGATATATTCCTCCATGGCCTTCTCCTCCGGTACTGACAGGGGGTATATGCGTCCCCTAGGCACTGGTTCACCCGGCAACAGATCGATGGCGCAGTCCCATGGCCGGTGTGGAGGAAGCTTGGAGGCGCGTTGCGGGCAGAAGACGTCACTGAAGTGGGCATAATCGGGTGGAATGTCGACGGAGCGCTTATCCACAGGACTTTCGATGGAGGTTGCGTTAATGGAGATGTCTTTGGAGAGAGGAGATCTTGGAGTAGGAAGGTCTGGGAAGCAGCTGTAGAAGCAGTGGTCGCCCCACTTCAGGACTTCGCCCGTGCGCCAGGAGATGGTGGGGTTGTGTTGTTCCAACCATGGACGCCCTAGAACCACGTCAGCGGTGGATTCCTCCAGAACCAGCAGATGGATGTTCTCAGTGTGGAAGATACCCACTTGCAGCTGAAGCGGTCCAGTCATCCGTCGGATCATTCTTCGGCTCAGGGGTTTGCCCGTGATGGAGTGGACCTTGTAAACATTCGGAGAAGGCGAGGTCTTGAGCCCGAGGTGTCGACAGAGGGCGCCGGAGATGAAATTTCCTGCTGACCCTGAATCGAGGAGCGCCACCACTGAAATAGAAGCATTAGCAGCAGTAAGGTTTACTACAGTAGTGAGTGGTTTCATTTTTTGGATTGAGGGAATGATGGCACTCACCACGGGTCGAGGAGGACGAATTGGGCATGTGGAGATTACATGCCCAGGGGAACCACAATATAGACATAGATTCAGGGTCAGCCGTCTCTGTCTTTCTGTAGAAGATAAGCGGGAGTTATCCACTTGCATTGGTTCACTTGCTGGTTCTGGGGAGCTGACGGGTTCGAACCGACGGAGGAGTGTGGTGGTTGGTGGCTGGCTCTGGTGCTCTAGGAGGCACGACTGCATACGAGAACCCACGCGGATGGCGAGTTGGATGAAGCGTTCGAGTCCTAGGGAGTCCTCGTATGCAGCGAGATGCAACCGCACGTTGGGCTCCAGCCCTTGTCGAAAGGTGGTGATGAGGGCTTGTTCGTTCCAACCACTGGTTGCGGCTAGCGTTCGAAACTGCAAGGCATAATCATTAACACTCTTATTTCCTTGTTTAAGGTTGTACAATTTCTCACCAGTAGACGAGTCGGTCAGGGGTTTTCCGAAGACTTCTCTGAAGTGAGAGACGAATGCAGGGTATGATTTAACGACAGAGCTTCTTTGAGTCCAGAGAGAATCCGCCCATAGAAGGGCCTTACCTTGCAGTTGTGATATTATAAACGCTATTTTAGCCGTATCGGTGGGGTAGAGGTGCGGTTGCATCTCCAGAACCAACTCACACTGCAGAAGGAATCCGCTGCATTCCTCCGCCGATCCAGAGTAGGGCGCCGGTTTGGCCATGGGACTGGCGGTGAAGACTGGAGAAGCAGCCGTGGCGGTGGATGCGGAAGCGGCAGCGGCGGTGGGTGCTGGTGATGGTGATGGTGGTTGTGAGGTGAGTGCTCGACGTAAAATGTCCACGAGCTCCTGAAAGGGGTCCTGTTGGCTCATGCTGATGCTTAGCTGTTATGGTCCGGTCTTCTGTTATAACAGAGACACCGGAGGCAGGAATAAAAGCAGTTAAGATGTTTATTGAGCAAACAGCAGAGCAAAACGGGTGGTGAATGAAGTGGTGGAAGATCTCAGAGGTGGAATGAGAGATAATACTGTCCTTGTTGTTGTTGCAGATGAATGAAGAGGGAGACGCTGGAGAAGGCAGATGGAAACACTCACACACACTGGCAGGTAGGCACACGAGGAGACTGGAGACAATGGAGACGAAGGAGATGATGAGGCTGGGTAAGTATCGCTTTGGGAGTCCTTGAGGTAAGTTTACAACTGGTGTAACACAAACGAGACCGGACAGTGAGTGTGTGTGAGTGTGGGGTTTAAGTGCTGGTGTTGATGACTGATGTGATGAGCTTCAGGTGGCGGTGATTAGTACGCTGGTGATTGGGTGCGCGGGTACTGAAGTGAGGTGGAACCTGACGTGTCTGTGACACCTCCATATTCTCACTATATCAGTCTATATGAGCCATTAAAGCCTGGTGTGTCTTATATGGTACTAGATTTTGTCTGAAAGTTCAATAACTGTTCAATATACTTTTTGCAAAAATATTAAAACATACATTTCCTGAGAAGCAAAACAAAGCACAATGCCACAAAGCATTCAAGGAAGTTTCGAGTGAAAGATAAGAAACAGGCATCTGCTGTATTTGTGGTATGCTGTCGATTACCACAGAAAACGTTTACTCATATATATATATTACAATACCTCTATTATCTGGAACAAATGCTGTGGAATTTTGTCATCCGAACGGTCCAAAGCAACTAATGACAGATGACTACATGACATAATGATTGATGGCCAGTCAAACACAACGCACACCAAAACACATATTTCACACAAATGGACCAGCTCTAACATTGACAACGAGACAATTTTAAATCCATCACTTGTGAAATAGAAGTGCACTTTAGCATACTTTGAAAAAAGTACTTACTTAAGAATAGCCTAGTGTAAACTCAATGTAATGTTTTCGGACACTTAATAGAAATGTTAATTGCAATTAAATTATTTTTACATTTTTTTATAAAAATAAATAAAAAATATATTTATAATACTTTAATGAACTAAATATAAAACCTATCAATATAAAGTTTAAAAATAAATGCAATTAACTTCAGACAATAAATAATCAGACAAGAAAAACTAAATCAATTACTGACTGACAAGTATCGATGGAACGGTTGATACCGGGGCTCCGATGCTTCGACACAGTTTTCAATGCACTATAGTATCACTATAGTATATAGAATGATCACACCATTGTATGTTTTATATTATTGATCAATATGAGAATCCGTTGACCACGCTACACATGACACAAGTTGTGGTCTCATTGTTACAAATTAATTTAGATGAGATTAGATCATATTTGATAGATCTGTGTGATCCAAGATGAGTGATTCCATATGTCACAGACTTCCGACACTTTGTTTGGTCACATGCTTTTTCAAACTGTAGATCTGCTCTGAGTTGTTAAGATATGGTGGAGAAAACAAGCCTGACCACCAGATGACGCTTATGCGCACTGTGTTAATAAAATGACTTGTACATCGGCACACTCGTCCGCAAACATGGGGATGAGTGAGAGAAAAGGATACAAATAAACATTCAACTTAGGTCACAAATAGAAAAATAAAAATAAAAGGGAAAAGAGTACAAAGTCGATAGAGCTGTTGTCTATTCTCCTGCTCACTGTTTGCATTCTCTTATAGACGCGCACACAAAGCACATGCGCAGTTCACATTCTACCTCAAATTAGTGTAAATGCTCTAAGTGACCATTACAAGGGGATGCTGAAATCTTTGTAAATTATTTATTCATGCATTTACACATCATCTATAAAAGTTGTTGAACACTTTGTAGTGTGTACTGCAGTGTGAGTACTGACTGGTGAGGGTATAGACAGCTGTCTTTTCTGCCACACTTGGAGTGTTTAACTGCACCTGATGTGAGCTTCAGTAGAAGGTAAAACCGGTTCAGAGGGTCACTTTATCACTAGATCCACACAGAACACAAGTCTGTGCTGATGAGTTAAAGTATTTAAAGGGTCATGAAACCCCAAAACACTTTTTTTGAGATGTAAACAGATATGTATAGGCTGCACATAGGGCTGGGTACCGAGTTCGATACTTTTTAGGTACCGAACTTAATGCCTCGGTACTACCGAGTATCGAAACATGTCTTGTCGTTCGGTACCAAATTTCGGTACCTAAGGGGTTAACTTGTCAACGCCAGTTACGCCCATACACACTCAGGACATGTGGCTCACGTGAAGCGTGTAAGCGTCCCGACCCACATAGATGTGGAAAAATCGTTATCGCGCCATAAATCTAAAAGAAGAAGAAGTAGACATGGAAAAGATGTGGAAAAATCAACGATCAAAAGTGTGGTTACATTTCATTAGGATTGACGAAGACAGCGCGCGATGCAATATTTGCTGTAAGATAATAGCTGCCAAGAGCGGCACTACGACAAATATGATGAAGCACTTGACGGTGCACAAAATAAACCTAAGAGCAGAAAGTTGCTCCGTCTTTGACTGCAAAAAGACCGAGTCGGTGCAGTCATCCCGCCCTCCAGCTACAGAGCCTTCAACGTGCCCACCACACAACTCCTCCAAAACTACCGCTAAAGGCAGCGATATGAGTGGGACTCCGACAGGTAAGATTAATGTTTAGCAAACAAAATCAGCTAACTTACTTGTAATGGTACATGCTTGTGTAACTTACTGGTTAAGTTAAAGTTTCTGTTCACGGTGACTATGCCTTTGCGTGCTCTTGGAATTAACTATTTATCAAGCTTTGTTAAAAAAATTATAACATTAATTGCAGTATTTTTTCTGTTAGCTTGGTTTTTATTTTTATTGTATTTTTGTGATGAATGCTTTGCCATGAAGATCGTCACAGATACTGATGGCATTAAATATAACTATACTGATAATTTAATGTGTGCTTATCCTTAAGGCTGGCTGCATTAACAGTTTAGCTTTCTTGTTTTTCCCCCCTCTTCACATTAATGTTATAGCCTCTGCTCCTGCCAACCCTGGCATGATGATGAGACCATCAAGTGTCAGTCCGTTCACACTTGCAAAAAAAGGAAAAATGATGAGAGAAAAGCAAGATGAGTGCCACAGGGCAGTCACAAACTTCATTGTTAAAGGTTTACTGCCGTTTTCTACAGTGGAGGCTCCATGGTGGAGGTAAGCTGTAAGTGGTGTTGTTGTAGGTTGTTGGCCAGGTGTTTAAGTGATTTTTTTTAGCTTAGATGTTTTTTCTTTACACCTTTTATAGTAAGCAACAATGATAAAACAATGCTATTTTTGTGTTTTGTGTTCTGATGATGATGTCAATTATAGGGAGATGTTAAGGGCCTTAAACCACAGATATCAGTCCCCCAGCCGAGACATGCTCTCAAATACCCTCATACCTGCATGGTAGGCTGTAGAAAAAGAAAACATCAAGAAAGAGTTACAAGATGTGAGGCATGTGGCTGTGACTGCTGATGGCTGGACCAGCATTGCACAAGACCACTATCTGACAGTGTCAGTCCACTATGTGAGAGAGGGCTCCATGAAAGAGAAAGTCCTACACACAAGGGCAGTATACACATCCCAAACAGGGGAAACTGTAGCTGAAGAGATAGGAGATATTCTTGATGAATTCAAAATTAAGGACAGAGTAGTTGCAGTCACAGTAGATAATGCAGCAAACATGGATGTAGCAATAAAAAAAGATGAGTATTAAAAAAATTTGCTGCTTTGCTCACACACTCAATATTGCTGCTCAAAAGCTTTACACTATACCGTCAGTCTCACAGTGGGCAGGAAGGATCAGAGCAATGGTGGTGTGGCTGAAAAGGTCCAGCCTGGCTAAACCTGTCCTTAAAGAGAAGCAGCGTCTTCTTGGTAAGTAGAAATCAAAACAGATCAACCTTAGTGCAAAACTCTGTACAAATAAATAGTTTAGAAAAAAATCCTTTGCTAAATCATTTATTAAAACATCTCAAGTGAACAACAAATTTGGCAACCACAGAGACCAATTTCTCTCTCTCTCTCTCTAGGCCTTGCAGAACATGCTGTCATCCTGGACGTGAGAATGAGATGGAATAGCCTGTTCCTGATGGTGGAGCGATTCCTGGAGCAGTTCCCTGCCATCCAGGCCGCCTCCATGGACACTCGACTTAAGAAATCGATGGAGAAGGACAGGTAAAGAACTTTGTCATTAGCTTATACCATTTTCAGTCTGAATCATTCTCATAAAACTATAGTCCAGCTAATGAAACTGATTATATTTTTTCAGACTACAGAGAGTTTCTGATGATGACTTCAGAAAAGCAGAAGAGTTTGTAAAAGTGTTAAAGATACTTTACACTTCAACTCTTTGCGTCTCTGCTGAAAGAAGCCCAACGCTGGGTCAGATTCTGCCAATCTTGGATAAACTCCAGCACCACTTCACAGTTACTGATGTTGACTCCTCCTTCACAAAGACCATTAAGAACACTATCTGGAATGACCTCTCAAAAAGATACCAGGTGTGTAATGTAATCCTATTTGTTTGATGTCTCACTTGTTTTCATTAGGATTATTCAGGTACTATGTTTTTGCCTTGCAGGTTGACAGCATCAGACAGTTCTTGGAGGAGGGCACAGCCTTAGATCCCAGATTCAAGTCAAAAGTGTCAGATGACGTTTGGACCAGAGTGGAGGAGGAGCTGATCAGAAATTCCTCAGAAGAGCAGGTGTTGAATCGTATTGGTAAACTTCCATTTATCTTCAATTGTAGATCAATATATATGTCTCTCATATTCTATTAAATACAGACTCAGGCCCAGGAGAAGGAACAGGGAGAGAAAGAGAGAGCAGATGTCCAAGCTGACAGCTCATCTGATGAAGAAGCATCTGCTGTAGCAACACTGGTAAGAAAATTTCAAGACATCCTAGTTTTCCCCTATGAAAATTAACTCCTTTACATTTACCTCGATAGTGATTACTCATTTGTTCACAGAAGAAACCAAAGCTCTCTGCTCTTGAGGAGCTGTTTGCTGTGGAGGACATGGCAATTGAAGTAAGAACGGAGACCATTGTCAGCAGCACTACTGAGAAGATTCAGACAGAGATAAATCACTACAGATCACTTCCATCTACGCTGTCCTCAGTGAGTCCAGTAAACCTGGTGGTGGGACATGAAGCACACTCTGCCATTGCTTTCTGATTTGGCAACAAGGTATCTCTGTGTGCAAGCATCCTCCACACCATCAGAGCGTACATTTTCTACTGCTGGGGACATTATCAGTAAGGAGCGGGCTTGTCTGTCTCCTGAAAAAGCAGACATGCTAATTTTTTTGAAGAAGAACTGCTGATTGTTTTAAAAGCCTACGTATGTAGCACTGAGCCTCTCAACACTGTTCATTTTGCACTAAAACTTTGTTAAAACTCTTTGCACTTAGGTATAGTGTTTGTTACATTTTGCTCCTTTGTGCTTTGGTTTATTGTTTGTGCACTGGCTAAGGAGATGGGTTTTTGAGTATGTTAAAAAAAACCCGGAAAAACTGAAAAAATAAAACAAGTTTTTTTTTGAGGTAATGTGTTATGTCATTGTGTTTTAAAAAAGATTTCATATGTGTAAACAATTTTTGTAAGGTATCGAAAAAAGTATCGTTTAGGTATCGGTATCGAAGTCAAGGTATCGGTATCGTCTCGGTATCGAAAATTTCTGAACGATACCCAGCCCTAGCTGCACATCATTGAAAACACTAAAGGTACTCATTCATTTTATTCATCAGTGAAAAATAGTTATTTTTGCATTTTTCAGAGCGATTTCTGTCTTCCTGTTTGAAAAGCTGAGTCGGAGCAACGTCACAAAATCTGACGTCATCGTGTACTTTCGAACATGCTGACGTAGACTGTTTCGAGCGATTCTCGGCATATATTCATGACATAAAGCTCATTCAATCCAATCACTGCACTGTAGTATGCATACGATTATAATTGCAGTATTATGCATGAGGAAGTATCACTTCTCTCGCCTCGGTCTCTTGTCATTCAGAGACATATCGTTGGTGTTTGTTTCCTCCAATGTGTTTTCCTGCGACGCGACCAGAGCAGAGGTTTGTGTGCAAGTGGTTTGTTTTGCTGTAATCTACCAGCACAAATGGAAAATATGTTTGCGTGAGATCGCATTACGGCAGAGAATTTAAATGTCACAAAAGTGCGGCTCATTCACCTCTGCCTGCTCTAGCTGCGTTCAAATACGCAAGCCGTAGGCTGTTTCCCTCAGCACAGCACGTGTGTTGTTTGTATTTTGCTCGCGATGCGGTCAGAACTGGAGTTTGAATACGAACACATGAAAAATACGATTGTTTTTATGATATACAGGCAGAGCGTGCATATGCTCGGTTTCAGCGCGGAGCTCCGCGATGAGTTTAATAACACTAGCCACATGGCACATAGCTCATACAGAATAAAGTATCTATGTTTAAAGTTTTTATTTCACACATTCTCCTGCACCAAACATTAACCATCATGGTGTAGTTATGCACACATATTTCATCAAGTCTTCTTCAAATGAATTATATGTGCAAACTGGACACTGATACAGTGGTGTAGCCTATCTGAACGCGACGACACGATTATTCTAAAAGACTGATTTTGAGACTGCAGTGCTCGCAAACGTAATCAAAGTAGCCTATTATTAGCCCTATTAAATATCCTTTCGCATTTCTCCCTTGTGCTTGAGAGTTTGTTGACATTTTCTCCGTGCTCATATATTAATATTCATTATTCTGTATAATGAGTGTGTTGTATGTCTGTGCTTTATTGGTTGTTCTCTCCCCTCTTCCCCCCCCCCCCTCTACACTCCCACTTTTCCAGAGCTTTACACGCCCATTTTCACAGACTTTTTGAAACTCAGAGGTGTGAACGACCAGGGTAAAACAGGGGGGTTTCATGACCCTTTAATATAATCCACTGGAATCACCTGACTGTAAGGCATTTATAAATGTTCATCCACTTCAAAACAAATAAATTACTCTTCTTAAAAATAGTGCTTTAGCATACTTCATGTTTGTGCTTTTGAACACTGACCAGCTTACAACTTCATCAATAAATCATATACTGATCATTTACTAATGGTTTATTCATCATTTTTTCATGATTAATAATTGTTTAATGAGATAAAGCAATTTTGACATAAATACTTCAATGATTTATAAGTGATAAATAATGTATCAAGTAATACCTTATAAACCATCTACTAATGGTCTGTTTTATTTATTTCATGATTTACACATTTTTTAGGATAATTTACAACACATTTGCAAATAATCAGCATATCACTTATTAATCATTTTTGAACGTTTAGCAATGTTTTGTAAATGATTTGTTCATCATTAACTAATAAATTATAAGTGACTTATAACTCAATTAATAAAACATTCATAAAATATTAACATATGACTTATTAATCATTTATGAATGTATATTCATGTTTTGTAAATGATTAGTTCATCATTAACTAATAATTTATAAATGACATAACTGAATATTATAAAGTGTTAACAAAAATTGCAATTGTTTTCCTGATATAATAAAGTTGGCTGTATGAACTACTGAAAACATTTGAGAATTTTGTGCGTGGTGGTTTGAGAAAATGATGCATGCAGTTTGTAATTTGTAAGAAATGAAGGAAAACGTGCAATATGTTTAGGACAATTACAAAGTGTTCAGATTACTGTGTTTCAGTAATCAGAAACTGATTTGAGGATAGAAACCCAAGTTTGGAAAAATGTGTCAAATCGACTGAGAATTGTCTTACTAAGACATTATCGGTAGACAAAGAGTTACAACTGATATTTATATGCATTTATGTAAGTAGTCTGCTATACTGTTATAAAGATCTCATTGATATACATTATAAGCTATCAGAATTTCATCTAACTTTTTGGCCATATACACACCTTCATCTGAAACAAATTGCATATTTTTGCTCAGTCTGGGCCTCTGAATAAAACTGAGGTGTTGTCCCTCCATATTCTTACTATATCAGTCTATAAAATAATTAAAGTTTATTAAAATCTAATAAATGCAATTAACATCAGACTGCTTTTAACTCAATTAACAAGGACTTAAGTACATCTGTGTGTGTGTGTGTGTGTGTGTGTGTGTGTGTGTGTGTGTGTGTGTGTGTGTGTGGCCTGATAAACCCTACATTAGGGGGACAAAATGTCCCCACAAAGATGGCAGTATCGTCTCGGTTACAAAGGTAACCCTCGTTACCTGAAGGAGGAACAGACCGATGAAGAGGAAATAAATGGTAAATTTACAAATTGCAGTTTGTTCATATTTTATAAATATCTGCAAATAATATGTAACACATTTGCAAGTAAATTAATAGTTTACACATTAGATTAGGGGATGCAGAAAGCTTTGTAAATGATTTATTCATGCGTTTCCACATCATCTATAACAGGTGTTGAACACTTTGTAGTGTGTACTGCAGTGTGAGTGCTGACTGGTGAAGGTATAGACAGCTGTCTTTTCTGCCACACATGGAGTGTTTAACTCTGTGCATCTGATGTGAGCTTCAGTGGAAGGTAAAATCGGTTCAGAGTAGGGATGGGCGATATCTTATCGTTTGCGATATACCGTTGAAAATTCTCTTCACTATAAAAATTTGTCTCCTCACGATAATAACAATAAGTCTAGTTGTTGACGTAGTTTCGTGCGTGACCGATTCACTGTTCAAGTGCGGAGTGAAAACAAGCATGACGGAAGGTAAACGTGAGGCTGAGGAGCAGCTTGTTGTTAAGCGAGGAGCTACCTCCACAATTTGGAACTGGTTTGGTTATAGAAAATCAGATGCGGAACAAACTACTGTAATTGCTTTAAACAAATGTTCAATGCAACAGCCACATGCTCTATGAGCAGTCATTTACGCCGTCATTACCCGGGTGTTGACAGCGTGTGACCTGAACATCTCATGTTGCTATCTGTGTCTAAATTAAACTCATTTAAACCTAGCCAATTTAAACATTTAACCGTAAGACGCAAAAGAGAAGTCATGCACGCTGTGTCACAGCTGTAGCCTACTTTTTTAACAGTTAACTGTCAAATAATACTTAGACTCAGTGCTGGAAATGGCTGAGATTTACTGGGGGGACTCTATATGAGAAGGTTTTTTTTTTTTTTTTTATACTTTCAATGACTTTTCAGATGTATTTAAATATAAAATATGATATAATTATATAATAAGCTAACATTAAACAGGCCTATTTCATGTTTCCTCTAAACTATATTTTCTTAATTATCAAGCAGGCATATGAAAGGTCAATGAACAACATTTATGATTGTTTGATTTTGGTCAAATTAAAGATACATTGTCTAGGAATTTGCATAGGCTATGTGGTGCATACTGAATTGAACAGGTCACAAACATTTTAAATATATTTGTCCTCAGATTAAAGGTGCCCTAGAATGCTTTTTCACAAGATGTAATTTAAGTCTAAGGTGTCTCCTGAATGTGTCTGTTAAGTTTCAGCTCAAAATACCCCATAGATTTTTTTAAATTAATTTTTTTAACTGCCTATTTTGGGGCATCATTAACTATACACTGATTTTTGCAGTGCACCACCCCTTTAATTTGCGTGCTCCCTGCCCCACAAACTCTCGACTATATTACAGTGCATTTACAAAGTTCACACAGCTAATATAACCCTCAAATGGATCTTTACAAGATGTTCGTCATGCATGCTGCATGCATGCTTCGAATTATGTGAGTAAAGTATTTATTTGGGTGTTTACATTTGATTCTGTATGAGTTTGAGGCTATGCTCTGTGGCTAACAGGCTAATGCTACACTGTTGGAGAGATTTATAAAGAATGAAGTTGTGTTTATGAATTATACAGACTGCAAGTGTTTAAAAATGAAAATAGCGACGGCTCTTGTCTCCGTGAATACAGTAAGAAAAGATGGTAACTTTAACCACATTTAACAGTACATTAGCAACATGCTAACGAAACATTTAGAAAGACAATTTATAAATATCACTAAAAATATCATGTTATCATGGATCATGTCAGTTATTATTGCTCCATCTGCCATTTTTCTCTGTTGTTCTTGCTTGCTTACCTTGTCTGTGCACAGATCCAGACGTTAATACTGCCTTTCCTTGTCTAATGCGTCGAACATGGGCTGGCATATATGCAAATATTGGGGACATACATATTAATGATCCTGACTGTCACATAACAGTCGGTGTTATGTTGAGATCCGCATGTTTTCCGGAAGTCTTTTAAACAAATGAGATTTACATAGGAAGGAGGAAGCAATGGGGTTTGAAACTCAATGTATGTATTTTCCATGTACTGAACTCTTGTTATTCGTCTATGCCGAGGTAAATTCAAATTTTGATTCTAGGGCACCTTTAAGAAAAACTGATGAATGTTTTGGATGGCTACCTCTCAGTTAAAGACTTTTAAAGGGGAATCCATTTTTAATGCAAAAAGGTGCTGCAGTCTATTTACAAAAAACATTAATTATTATTTTTTAAAAATCAGTTTGAATAAATGATTAAATGACTCAATTATAAAGATGTGACTTTGAATTTTGAACAATTCTTTGTAATGAATGATTCAATGACAAATACATTTTTAACAATCATTTGTCGCCACCTACTGGTAATTTCTATTTGAAGTATCAAGTTACTTTCATAGGGAAATTTACTTTTACAAAATTTAATTTTGTTCACTTCCATTTGGGGGACTGGTTGTCTCCCTCGGTTGCGAGGAGTTTGGGTTTGCTCCCTCGTGAAGTTTATTTATTTGTTTACTGCTTTATTTTTGCAAAATGGTCCACACATTCAAGTTGGTTGACAACACAACTGCAATAAAGTAACAGCCTATAGTTAAAAATCACTTGTTTACAAAGTGCCATGGGAAGTCAAACTGTCTTTACTTAAATTGCTCTTATACTGAACACGTTAATTCTTGGAATACAGCCGGGTTTTTCCTAATGGGCATATCTGTCACATTTTACACATGAGGAAAACTAATATTTAGTCAATAATTCAAGAAGATCCATGATTCTAGCTGGCCTTATGATTCTTGCAATTGTTTAACCATAGCATTTGTTACAATAAGGATCTAATTAAAGCTAGACCATTATGGCTCCTCATTGCATGCTTAGTGCAATGTTAACTTTTTTCTCTCTTTTTAAAAATCTTTTCCCTTAATAGATTATTATAAATTCTTTAACAAGTTAGTTAAAATGTAGGCTACCACCACAATACAATAGATGAAAAAATTAGTTAGCTGTTGGTACACTGTAAAAAATATTACATGCTATCTGCTTAAAAAAAATATGGTAACAATATTACACGTATTATATTTGAGTAGATTTTAAGGTTGTTTTTTTTAGTGAAATTTACCCAAATAAATTAAGTAAAAATTCCTAAATTATTTAGCCTATGGCACATGATGAATTTAATATTATTAGTGGAATGTGCTTTTTTAATTTAAGTTGTCTCACAAATAAATCAAGCAGAATTTACTCATTTGTATGAATGAAATTTACTTAATTATAACATTTACTGCTTTTTTCAGGTTAAGATAATAATGAATACATAATGCACTTTTTGTTATCAAACATGCTTTTAATCTTTCTTTTTTTTGCACAAATAAAACAAATCTGTATAAAATGTAAGTCAGCAGTTTTAAGATATGAAAATAAAATTAAAAAATGCCAACATTTTCCATGAGAAAGATCATTTTGTAAAACAACTTGTGCATACAAATTTGTATGCAAAATTTTTCTGTTAGAAAAGTCACATTATGGACTAAAACTTGAGAATAACTTGTAGCAAGACTTTGTAAAACATTTGTACTTTCTGAAAGCTTGTATGTAGAACAATATTAAACGTTCATCAATCAATGCAGTTTACTTTTCACCAGAACTTGGTAATAATGCATTGTCTCAATCTAAGTCATGAGTTTGTTTTTAAGTGTTAGTATTTTTGGTGAAAACTTGCAAACATCCAGTTCCAAGAAGAGCTTCTGAAAGGCCTCAAAAGTGTGCCTAAGTTCTTTCGGGTAGGTGAGGTTAAGTGCATATGTGAGTCCAAGAAGAACAGCACAGGCTCTTGCCAGATTTTCCAAGCCAGCCATGACTTGCACCCCCTCCAAGATGATGCTGAAATCCTCCTGATAATACCTCTTGCAGATGGCAATTTTCATTATGTGCTGCAGGATATCTCCATTGTCACACTGTAAAATAAACATTAAATAAGTATTCTTATCTTGTCCATCTCATTATAAGTCTGTCCATAATTATAAAGTTAATTTGTGTACGTTGTAAAACAAACACTTTCAAAAAATAAAAAATCTTATAACAGCTTAAAAAGACAACTACAAGCAAACCATTATAGTTTATTTTCTTTGTAATCACTGACACATAAAAATATTGTGTTTCAGTGGACCACAAAGACTGTCACAATAACATAAGTACAGTTTCAGCAATGTCAGAGGGTGTATTCAGGAAGAAAAAAATAAATTAAAATTACATTTAGTGACACTATTGTAGGGGGAGGGTTAAATTTTGATGGTCCACTATAGACATTCTACTACCTGTAAGTAACTACATGTCAACTAACTCAGAATATTAGTAGACTGCTAGGTAAGGGTTAATAGATTAGTTAACATGTAGTTGCAGTTACTTATAGTCAGTAGAATGTCTAAAGTGGACCATCAAAATAAAGTGTTACCTTTTTTCATATAGTGGCTGACAAAAAATCTATTTTGTGTTAAATATTTTCACATTAGCTTTATATAATTTAATTGAAAAAAAAAAAGATTGTTTAAGTTGCATTTCTATTTTTTTTTTTAAATAAAAACAATGTACAAATACATTTCTCAAAACACCATAAATATATAGAATAATTGTAGTCACTTGCATTGTACTCTTGGATGAGGTCATCCTCTTTTTCACCCAGATAAAAAATCAAGCAACGGAGGACAACGTCTCTCATCATGTCGATGTTTTTATCAGGATTCTGATGTGACAAAAGTTTCAAAAAGGGAGAGTCTACTTCTATGAACGAGTTGGGACATCGCGTACAGAATAATGCAAGAGAGGGCGCCATCTGGCTTCGAGTATGAACGCAATATTACATCGTGCCATCTGTATTATTATATTTTTTTAATTATTATTACTCTTTTCTAGAAGATTATTTTTAAATTGTCATACATTATTATATTTCGAAAGACGTAATTTGAAGTTTTAAAAAGTTACATAATCTTCCCAATATGAAGCTTACCGATGGCCTATGGAGAATATAACGTTAGCACATTGACGACGATTTATTTTAGCAATCAATATTCTAGCCACAGCACAAGCATGTGGTTGTGGTGTACACACTGGAGATAAGACAATCGTTCACAGTTTCGCAAGTCATAATTTGTTTTCGTTGATTTAAGACAACTCATCTCATCTATTTTGCCTTATAGGCATCGGCATGACACAACTAAAATATGCGACCTCAGCGATGCTACTGAACAAGAGTGAACATAACTGGTCTATGAAAGAGCTTTAAGAAATAATGAGAAGCATAGTTATAAGCTTACCTCTTATGTGATTGACGTTCGAACCCTCCGCCAAAAATGTCTTCTGATCACTGCCGTTCACTTTCAAATGGTGTCTCTAACCGCATAATTGAACCAATTCTCTTAAAATAAATCGGTGAAATTTTTCTTAATTTTATTAGTTTATTTTACTCAAATTAAGCCTAAAAATTGCACACATTTTCTTAAATAAAAGAGGAAAACGTATCTCTTGGTTTTATTAGTGAAATCTTCTTAATATATTCTATCAAACACAAAACCACAATTTCAATAATGAAATGTACCCATTATATTTAATTATCACGTTATTTTTTTTAATGAAAATTACAAGACCCATGATTCATTTTTTACAGTGTAGCACATTCCCATTGAAGTATATTGCTGGTTAGGTTTGAAACCCGCCATAACTTATATACAGTGAAACATTGTGCTAAAGACAATAATTTCTTATTGTTTGAGAGAAAGGACCACAGGTGCTTAGGAGGCTATAGTTCTCGCCTTGGAGCGTCGGTCAGAACGCAGGACAGGAGGCAGGAATCAGTTTGAATAGTTTACTGAACTTTCTTCAGCAGCACAGACATACATTAGACAGCAACGTTGCCACACTTTACAATATAAGTGCAAATTTGGATGCAGCAGTTGGCACTCAGCTTATATTTATGGAGATGGTAGGTTTACATCATACTCATAAGTATGTTGGTTGTGTGTGTGTGTGTGGCTGCAAATAAACAAAACTGTAATCAATGTTACATTAATTCAGTTATAAGTCACTTATAATTTATTAGTTAATGATGAACAAATCATTTACAAAACATGGCTAAACGTTCAAAAATTATTAATAAGTGATATGTTGATTATTTGCAAATGTGTTGTAAATTATCCTAAAAAATGTGTAAATCATGAAATAAATAAAACAGACCATTAGTAGATGGTTTATAAGGTATTACTTGATACATTATTTATCACTTATAAATCATTGAAGTATTTATGTCAAAATTGCTTTATCTCATTAAACAATTATTAATCATGAAAAAATGATGAATAAACCATCAGTAAATGATCAGTATATGATTTATTGATGAAGTTGTAAGCTGGTCAGTGTTCAAAAGCACAAACATGAAGTATGCTAAAGCACTATTTTTAAGAAGAGTAATTTATTTGTTTTGAAGTGGATGAACATTTATAAATGCCTTACAGTCAGGTGATTCCAGTGGATTATATTAAAGGGTCATGAAACCCCCCTGTTTTACCCTGGTCGTTCACACCTCTGAGTTTCAAAAAGTCTGTGAAAATGGGCGTGTAAAGCTCTGGAAAAGTGGGAGTGTAGAGGGGGGGGAGAGAGAGGGGAGAGAACAACCAATAAAGCACAGACATACAACACACTCATTATACAGAATAATGAATATTAATATATGAGCACGGAGAAAATGTCAACAAACTCTCAAGCACAAGGGAGAAATGCGAAAGGATATTTAATAGGGCTAATAATAGGCTACTTTGATTACGCTTGCGAGCACTGCAGTCTCAAAATCAGTCTTTTAGAATAATCGTGTCGTCGCGTTCAGATAGGCTACACCACTGTATCAGTGTCCAGTTTGCACATATAATTCATTTGAAGAAGACTTGATGAAATATGTGTGCATAACTACACCGTGATGGTTAATGTTTGGTGCAGGAGAATGTGTGAAATAAAAACTTTAAACATAGATACTTTATTCTGTATGAGCTATGTGCCATGTGGCTAGTGTTATTAAACTCATCGCGGAGCTCCGCGCTGAAACCGAGCATATGCACGCTCTGCCTGTATATCATAAAAACAATCGTATTTTTCATGTGTTCGTATTCAAACTCCAGTTCTGACCGCATCGCGAGCAAAATACAAACAACACACGTGCTGTGCTGAGGGAAACAGCCTACGGCTTGCGTATTTGAACGCAGCTAGAGCAGGCAGAGGTGAATGAGCCGCACTTTTGTGACATTTGAATTCTCCGCCATAATGCGATCTCACGCAAACATATTTTCCATTTGTGCTGGTAGATTACAGCAAAACAAACCACTTGCACACAAACCTCTGCTCTGGTCGCGTCGCAGGAAAACACATTGGAGGAAACAAACACCAACGATATGTCTCTGAATGACAAGAGACCGAGGCGAGAGAAGTGATACTTCCTCATGCATAATACTGCAATTATAATCGTATGCATACTACAGCGCAGTGATTGGATTGAATGAGCTTTATGTCATGAATATATGCCGAGAATCGCTCGAAACAGTCTACGTCAGCATGTTCGAAAGTACACGATGACGTCAGATTTTGTGACGTTGCTCCGACTCAGCTTTTCAAACAGGAAGACAGAAATCGCTCTGAAAAATGCAAAAATAACTATTATCCCTATTATGTATTTATTTATTTATTTTTGATTAAGTCTATTGTTTGTTTGTTTTTGTTCCTGAGTTTTTAGTCTAGTTCTAGTCTTTATTTTGCTGTAGTTCTCACAAGTCTTATTTTTGGTTTATCTCTTGTTTCTGTTTTTGGTTGCTAACTAATCTTTTATTTCTTTTCTCTCTAGTTCCCTGTAAGGTTGTAGTCTTGATTTATTTCTTTTTGTTTTTACGTTCCAGTTGTTTATTTCTATTATTTATTCTTTTTTTTTTTTTTTTACTTTTCTCTTTGCATCAGGTTTTATTTTCTCTCTTGTCTTTGTAGGGCCTCGTTCGACACATCTCACCAAATGACGTTATCAACAAGGAACGTGACCAAACAAAGCTTCATTTTGACCAAGGATTCATTCACTGACCCCAAAATCCCCGGGGGCACTGGATAGCTCCTAATTCCTGCTAGTCAGCATTAAGAGAAGTGGTAACGTGACTTAAGAACAGAGAATATCTGTTCTGAGGCCTTCCTGATCACATTAAATTTATAGACGCTCACAAAACCCTTTTGTATGAAACAAACAGAACAGGAAACACTAATTAAACAGACCTGAAAAGAACAACGGATCCACACAGACATCCTCCTGATTAGGAGTCCGTTTTGACCCAGTCACTGTTTCAATGACTCTGCTTAAAGACTCAATCTCAAATGGACAATCATTGAGAAATCATTTAAACTATATTCAGAATAACACATGCTATGATGCGATTACTAACATGTTGGATTCGATGCATTATATGTTTGTATTCCCTTATGCATTTTCTTTCTCTTGTAATCACTGTTTAATTAGGTCAGTTTAGTAATGTGTGTAAGAAGTATGTCATGTTTGAGTTCTAATTACTGGATATTATTTTCTCTGTAAATCTTTGTGCATGAGACATTGAAATTCGGTATCAGAAAATTATTAGGAAACTTTATAAGGTTGCTAATAAAACATCACAGGATTAAGCCCCACGGACATCACAATCAATGGACAATAGACGTGTCTAAGCTCCGTAGCAACGTCTCATTGGAGAATCACATTGGAGGAGAGAGCTGTAGGACCTCAGGGTCATTTATTAGCTCAATTTAATTGTTACAGGGAATAAGAATTGAATCAACTGTAAATGATTCACTGTAAATGATTCAGAATTAATATTAAACACTTCATCAAATATTCATCCAGCAAAGATTGAGGTTAGAGTATTTTACCAATTCTGGATAAAATATTATTCTGCGGCCAACAGTAACAATATTTTATTATGATTATTATTATTATAATTTTATAAGCAAGAGGTAACTTGATCTTTTAAGTTTAAGGCAGTAATTTGACACACAGCACAAGAAACTTGTATGTGAAAATCAAAACAAGGCTTTATTGACTACTTCTAATGATTACAAGAAACTAGGCTAAACACACACACACATACATACGCACGCACATTCACGGAGTTGATATGAGTTATGTAAAAGTCCCAAATACTAACTAAACATCGCAACCTGAGAAAAATCACAAAAGCAGAGCTTTGGCTCGATTCTTTCTGTTTCAAGGAATTTCACCAGTTTCCAGCAAGAGAGAGAGAAGTTTGCTTGTACCTGCGTTTGCTCTGACAGCTGAGGTAATCGGGTTGTTCCGTGACTCTTGTTGAGCGGGGATCCCGGCTTGGATTGGCTGTCTTTGAGGTGATGTCTCTTGGGGAAGCCCTTCATTGGGTGGCGCGGAAGCTTTGAAGTTGTTGCCGGCTGGTGAAATATGCGCTGTTCTGAGAGTCTGGCTGGAGCGGCTCCCTTCTTTGGAGACTTTGGTCAAAAGGTTTAACGGAGTGTTCTGGATGTGACGGCTGTTGGATGATCAGCTGCACGACTCGTGGATGAAGATAGTCAGCGACTGTTAGATGGAAAATCAGCCACGGCAGTTACACTGTAAAAAATGGCCGTGATTTTAACAGTAAAAGACTGTAAAAATGCTGCGGTGAAAAACTGTTAATTGGTTTACAGAAAGTTTCCGTACTATATATGGTGAATAACTGTAATAGTAATTTTACGGTAAAATACCGTTAAATTCACAGTTTTTGGAAGTGAAAAATAACAATTCATTGTAAAATTTACAGTGAAAAAATGTAAATTGACATTCCCACAATTCCCTGCGTGACACTTCACTTTTGATATATTTTCGTTGAAATAACTCTGTTTCTTCTTAGTTTTTCTAATTTTTCTCTAATCAGTTATGTACATTAGTGTTTTATGTTACATCTAATGTTGTTAAATTAATGTTTATTGCATTTTTAAAATTTCATGCATGTTACCATGATGGTGTTTAGTGTGTGAATGACACCGTGTGCACCTTCTATATGTTAGTGTTGTCTTTCTCAGCTTGTGGAAAATCTGCTTGTGATGAACTTTGATTCATCATGTGACTCTCATCACCACTGTGTTTGGTGACTGTCAGTGTATTATAATGGTACAAAAAATAGATATTAGTACTTCATTTAGGTTGGTAAATTAACATTATATCAGTTAATGAAATACGTTATTTTACCGTAAATTTAACAGATTTTTTTTACGTTGCTACGGTATTTTTTACGGTAAAGTTCTGGCAACCACAGCTGCTGGTTTTTTACCGTAAATTTTACTAGGATTTTTTTTACAGTGTAGATGGGATACAGCAGCTGCTGTTCTTAGATGTCAAGTTCAGCCATGGTCAAAGTATCGGTTCTTCAACATACCGATTCTTTGATGTATCTTCTACATATCTTTGACAGATCTTTAACGTTTCTTTGACAACTGGCTATTGGGAAAGCATAGTTTTATTTACTTTTATTTATTACTAGTAACATATTACTATTACATATTACTGACCTAATTAAAACAATGATTATAAGAGAAAGAAAATGCATAAGGGAATACAAAGATATAATGCATCGATTCCAACATGTTAGTAATCACATCATAGCATGTGTTATTCTGAATATAGTTTAAAATGATCTCTCAATGATAGTGAATCTAAGATTGAGTCTGTAAGCATAGAGTCATTGAACAGTGACCGGGTCAAAACTGATTGTTCAGCACAAAGGAGGTATGGTTACGGATCCATATGGGCCTAAATCCGTTGATGAGTGTTTTCCTGTTCCGTCCGATGATACAAGGGGGTTTTGTGAGAGAATCAATAGATTTAATGTGATCAGACCCACGTGATAGGTTATGATTAGTTTATTGCTGATGAGCTTAGAAGTACTCAAGACAGAGTCCTTTGTTACAAGAAGTCGTGTCATCACTCCTGTTAAGGCCCGCAGTCTTGGTGTCAGGAAATGGATCTTTTGGTTCAAATGAAGCTTTGTTCAATCATGCCTCTGGCTGGTAAAGCCATTTGGTAATGTCTGTCGAACGAGTCCCTACAGAGCTAACTTCCTCCTTTAAAACTATGCTTTCCCAATAGCTAGTTGTCAAAGATACATCAAAGAATCGATATGTTGAAGAAACGTGAAGAGCCAACATTTTGACCATGGCTGAACGTTACATCAATGAACAGCTGCTGCTGTGTCCCATCTAACTGCGTGGCTGATTTTCCATCTAACAGTCGCTGACTATCTTCATCCACGAGCCACGCAGCTGACCACCCAACAGCCGTCACATCCAGAACACTCCGTTAAAACTTCTTGACCAAAGTCTCCAAAGAAGAGAGCTGCTCAAGCCAGACTCTCAGAACAGCGCGTTTCACCAGCCGGCAACTTCCTTCAAAGGTTCTGCGCAACCCAACGAAGGGCTTCCCCGAGAGACGTCACCTCGAAGACAGCCAATCCGAGCCAGGATCCCGCTCAACAAGAGTCACGGAACAACCTGATTACCTCAGCTGTCAGAGCAAACACAGGTACAAGCACACTTCTCTCTCTCTCTTGCTGGAAACTGGTGAAATTCCTTGAAACAGAAAGAATCAAGCCAAAGCTCTGCTTTTGTGATTTTTCTCAGGTTGCGATGTTTAGTTATGAGTTATGATGAAAGTCCAAAGTACTATCAACTCCGCGAATGTGTGTGTGTGTATGTATGTATGTGTGTGTGTGTGTTTAGCCTTAGTTTCTTGTAATCATTAGAAGTAGTCAATAAAGCCTTGTTTTGATTTTCACATATACGAGTTTCTTGTCCTGTGTGTCAAATTACTGTCTTAAACTTAAAGATCAGTTACCTCTTGCTTATAATAATATAATAATTATAATAATAATAATAATAATAATCATAATAAAATATTGTTACTGTTGGCCGCAGGACAATATTTTATCCAGCATTGGTAAAATACTTTAACCTCAATTTTCGCTGGACGAATAATTGATGAAGTGTTAAATATTAATTCTGAATCATTTACAGTGAATCATTTACAGTTGATTCAATTCTTATTCCCTGTAACTTAATGACCCCCTCGTTATAATTAATTGATCTTATAAATGACTGGGTCCCTACATCTTGCTTATCTTGTTGTGTTGTTTTGTTCATTGTGAGTCTTTGTAACTTGTGAGTGTTGTTGTAACTGTGGAGGAAATCACAGTGTGGCTTATGGGGGCTGTGAGGTAATGAAAAAGGAAAGGGAAATACAGGGAAACAGATAAGAACTCAGAATGAGATAATTGATCAGAATAAGATCAACTTCTCTCCTCCGGACCGTAACCTTCCCAGTCCACCAAGTACTGAAATCCGACATGTGGAGATTGGCCTGAGCCTTAGTGCGCGCTCCCACTCAGAGGAGAGTCTCACGGGCTCCTCTCCAAGTGAGACGGCACCTCTGGACAAAGGCGTGAGCAGAGGGGACCGCGACTTCGGACTCCAGACTAGGAAACACAGGTGGCTGGTAACCTAAGCTAAAGGCCCGTGGATGACACTGGTAACAAGTTATGTGTGTACTCTACCCATGAGAGTTGCTGGCTCCAGGAGGAAGGATTCTGTGACACCAAATATCGCAACACTCTCTCAAGGTCCTGGTTGGCTCACTCAGTTTGGCCATTGCTCTAAGGATGAAAACCAGAAGACAGACTGACACTCGCACAGAGTAAATGACAAAACTTTCTCCAAAATTTGGATACAAATTGGGGCCCCCTGTCAGAAACCACGTCCATCGGGAGGCCATGAATGCAAAAGATGTGATCAATGACAGTAACCGCTGTCTCCTTGGCAGAGGGTAATTTGGACAAGGGAATAAAATGGGCCACCTTCGAGAACCGGTCCACTACAGTCAACACAACACGCAATTGAAAGCACAAACTGAGCAGGCCAAAACAAAATCTCGGATGTCACGAGTCATGGGGCGCCACCAAAATCGCTGTTTAACAGGAAAATTGGTACGATTCACTCCTGGATGACATGCCACATTGGAACAATGACCCCATCGAATAACGTCAGACTGTAACCCCTCCCGCACAAATAAATGACTCACTGATGATCAGAACAGACGTTGCTGTTAGACAGATTTTCTCTCAATTCGGCAGCACTTGCTGAGACCACACGTGAGCGCAAAAATGATCTGACAAAGAAACATAGCAAACGCAAGACTACATATAGGACAGATCACCATAGCGACGCTAATGACTAACTGACACTGACAGCACCCAAACACAACACACACTCACACGCAGACAGAGCGCGAATGAGTCAGTGAACCCATGAACCATGACAGGAGATTAAATCAATGACGGAAAGAATACAAATAATTTTGAAGGCAGTGGTACATAATTTAAACATCAGTGCACTGACATGGCAGGAAGTGAGAAATGACCTTAGTGCTCAGGCAATTCAGGAACAAGCATGGGTTGGATAATATTTATAATGATCCTCTTGATGCAATGGAATGCTAGAAGTTTGTTGGCCAATGGACAATAATTTTAAAAATATATAGAAGAGTTATCTAGCAAACCCAGTGTTATTTGTGTTCAAAGAGACATGGTTGAGACCAAATTTGGATTTTAGACTAGGTGGATATGATTGTGTTAGGTGTGATAGGAGGAAGGAGAGTGTGTGTGTGTGTGTGTGTGTGGAGGGGGGGTTATACCCACAGGTATCTCCCGATTTCCTAGATATTCCTCTGGCCATTGGTTTGTAGGTGGTATCCAGAAGACAAGCTGACTGACACTCCTAGGAGCTTGAAGAATGCCTTTCATACACGAGAGATGAACTGTGGACCACAGTCCAAGACAATATCCTCTGGGATCCCAAAGTGACGAAACACATGGTTGAATAGGGCCTCCATGGCCTCTAGTGCTGTAGGTAGTCCCTTTAAGGGAATGAGCTTGCAGGTTTTGGAGAATCGGTCCACGATGACGAAGATACAAGTGAAGTTGTTGGAAGCAGGAAGGTCTGTCATGAAGTCAATTCCCCAGTGAGTCCAAAGTCTTTGTGGTATGGGAAGAGGAACCAGTTTACCCTCTGGGAGCCTCCTAGGAGTGTCAGCAACGGCACAGACTGAGCATCCCCTGTTGTGGTGGTTCACTGCTGGGATAATACCGCTACGACCCTGGCAGATGAGGCGTCAACCTCCACGATGAAGGGGAGTTCAGGGTTCGGATGAACCAGGATCGGAGCAGTTTGGAAAACTTCTTGGAGCTGATGGAAGGCTTCTCGGGCAGATGGATTCCAGGACAGAGACTTGGGCCGGTCTTTGAAGAGTGATGTGAGGGGTGCACTGATAAGACTGTAGTTGTGAATGAAACATCTGTAGAAATTGGCAAACCCCAAGAAATGTTGTAATTCTTTGACTGTTGACGGGAGGGGCCAGTTGCGGATGGTGTCCACCTTCCTCTGGTCCATCTTGATGCTGTGTGTGTCAATGATGTAACCAAGGAAGTGAACGGAGGTGGTGTGGAACTCGCATTTCTTCAGCTTGAGGTATAGGTGGTGTTTGCGGAGCTTCTCTAGGACCAGGGAGACGTGTTGGCAATGTTTGGCCTCGTTCCGGGAGTAGATGAGGATGTCATTGATGTAGACTATGACGAACTTCTGGAGAAACTCCCGGAACACCTCATTTATGTAATTCTGGAACACGGAGGGAGAGTTGGACAGGCCATATGGCATAACCCTGTATTCATAGTGGCCAGATGGTGTTGCGAAGGCAGTTTTCCACTCATCCCCCCCGGATATGAATGAGGTTGTACCCACTCCTCAGGTCCAGCTTGAAGAAGATGCGAGCTCCTCGCAGCTGTTCCAGAGCTGCTGGGACCAGAGGAAGGGGATAGCTGAACTTGACGTTTTGGGAGTTCAAGATAAAGGTAGTCGATGCACGGCCTCAAGCCTCCATCCTTCTTGGCCACGAAGAAGAAGCTTGAAGCAGCAGGGGAAGTCAATGGATGGATGACTCATTGGTTTAGGGCTTCCTACCCTTAGGTAGAGTAGCCCCAGGTAGCAGGTCAATGGCACAGTCCCATGGCCGATGAGGTGGAAGTTGAGTAGCCAATCTCTTACTGAAGATATTCTGGAACACCCAGTATTCTGGAGAGATTTCAACATTATGATCAATCTCTGGACTTTCAATGGAAGTTTACATAAGAGGAACATACTTGGAATGGGAAAAAGCAGCTTGGACTCGGACTAGTTGGTGATTTCTGGATTGGAGACATGCAGGAATGGATACATTCGTCACCCCATTTCAGGATCTCCCCAGTGTGGGGCATCCCAGGATGATATCAGCAGTGGATCCCTCCAGCACCATGCATGTTATTTCCTCTGAATGCAGGCAGCCAATGCGGCCGTACAATAAATGTACGCAGCCGTACACTGAGTTTTTGCAGAACTTGGGTGCTGATGAAGTTTCCTGCTGATTCAGAATCTATGAGGGCTTGTGTTGAAATACAGATGTGAGAGTTTAACAGAATGACTTCAGTTCTTGTAAGAGGTGCAATGCGAGTAGGAACTTGGATTGTACTCACCACTGGGCGTGGTGGTCGAATGGGACACACTGCAAAGACATGTCTATCTCCTCCACAGCAGAGACACAGGCGTTGACGCTCTTTTCTTTGACGCTCCGCTCGGGTGAGGCGGAATGAGTCTACCTGCATTGGTCCGGGTGCTGAAGGGGCGACAGATGGTGAGGCGGGCAGAGAACTGACAGCGGGTGGAGATACAGAGCATGCAAAGATTTGTTGGACCACTCGTATGGATTTCTGTATCAGACTTTCAAGTCCCATAGTGTCATCATACACAACCATTTACTTTTTTTTACTTTTGAAGTAAAGTAGAAACAGTAATCAGTGCAGTTTCATTCCAACCGCTGGCAGCCACTAGGGTGCAGAAGCGGAGTGCATGCATACTCACAGTTTCTTCTCCTTGGATAATAAGTTGAATAATTGGTTGTGTACGGACAGATCCACAGAGCTTTGTCCAAAAACGTATTGAAAATGGTTGAAGAAGTCTCGAATAGGTTGTGCCCATTGCAATGCTCACCCTGAGAGTAGGGAGATAATAAACGCCACTCTGGTGCGTTCCGTCAAGAAGAGATGAAATTGTGCTTCCAGATACAATGAGCATTGTAATAGAAACCCGCTGCAGTCCTCCGCCCTGCCGGTGAATGTCGCTGGTCGGGCCATGGGACTGGCAGAGGCAGCTGAAGTAGACGGTGCAACGGGTACTAAGAGTTGTAGTGCTTGGTGGACAGTGTGTACAAGGTCTGGAGTGACTGCTGATTTTTGCAGATTTATTAAAAAAGAAAAACTGAAATATCACGTGGTCCACAGTATTCAGTTGTTTACTTACAACCGAGCAACGGAGTCGTCCAGTGTTCATTTGCTTGAGCCGTAATAAGCTCTTGTTGATTGACAAGCTCTTTAAGATCGACAGTTTAAGACAGTAAATCATAGAAGCACATAAGACAAGACACTTTCTTTTAAAATCTACAAAAGACTTTATTTATTCTAACACAAACTAATCTAACACAAACACACACATACACACACACATTCATTCATACGCGTTGCAGTAGGCTAAGAAAGGAAATGAGGGAGAAAGAGTTTTAGGAGAGAGATAGAGAGTGATATGATGAATTCCTAGCAAAATTATGCACTTTGGAAGATCTGACCTGAACGAACCTGAACGAATTAATCATTAAAAAAATGCACCAGTTCAGTTTTAATCTGGAGGTACTGCGTCGACTTTTAATGTGAATTTCCCTCCTCGGCATGCAGAGAAGGGTTTTCCAAGTCGATGGTTTATCTTTTCAGGTCCAGGTAAAAACCAATCACGTTTTAGCTTGCTGGAAAAGTGAAGGGAAGACTCTTCGTCACTGGAGTTAAAGCTGAAGCGGCAGAAGTCGTTTGTTGAACTTTGCGGCAAAACTTAGAACACAAGACTTTTTAGCGGAAAAGAAAATTAAGTAAAAGAAAAGTGAATGAAAGTTGGATGGCTTGAATGAGCGTCTTGTCTGTTCTTCTTGTTACTCCATTGTTCTGCTTACTCTGGTCACGGCTGACCGGTTCTTTCTTTTGTGTCTTGCGTTTTGACCATTTAAACTTAGTTGTTTGTCACACCTCAGAGGAGTTTTGGCCAATCAGATATTGTACTGTTTCAAAAGGGCTTTTCTCTGCCCCCAATCAAACATAGGTGTTACATCCCGTTTCTGCTGTAGCAGAGTGCCATTTTAACATAATTTCTATTAAATGGAATAAAATACATTTTAAACAGATTTCATTCAAGTCAGGATTTAGAAAAAAAAAGGAAAAGTCCAAATAAGGCATACTTTCAGTTAGTCATTCAAGAGTTATCACATTTACATGGATTGTGGGTGTTCTAAAGCAAAACTGGTTACAGGTAGTACCTGTGGACACATGATGTAAAATGTATGCAATTAAAGACATTTGATAAGTCCATTTAAAATTGTTTGGAACAATTTTGATGCTGTTTTAGTTGTAGAACAGTCTTCATTGGTTTTTCTGTAAAGTTTAAGTCCCTTAGAGAAACCAAAAGGGCCTGCATTGTTTTCTCTGTTTCTTCTGATCTGAAGATCAAAGACTCTTTATCTTCCTGGGTGACCATTTGGTTTGTCATTTCTCCTGCTGTCAGGAGGCATAGGGTGTCATAAAAGTAATCAGCATTGGTTTCTCTGTAGACGAGCTGGAGTCGGAATTTCGAATCTGAATTAGAATTATGTTTTGAAAGAATCATCTGAATGATTCATTTGTCTGATTCGTCCATGGTTCCCACATATCCCCCCTTTGTTCGGCGATGTGTTGAGATGAAGACATCGGCGGACAATGTAGAAAAATGGACAGAAGAAGCAGATACACGCAAAGCAACAACAAAACAACACCTCCATGATTGACCACTGTACTGGTGCAGGGCATTAGATTATCTGAGTATTAATGGATTAAGTTCCATTTTAGGAGTGTTATTCTACATTGTCTCAGTATGTTAATGCTTGGATCAAATTGTGTGATTAAATTGTTTTTTTTTTCTCTCTCTTCTAAATTGTTCTAGGTTGAGACCATTTTACTGTTTTACCCTTCATTTTCTGGTGACATAATTTGTGGTAAAAATGATGTGACCCAACATGGAGCTCTCTCGGGCTCACGTTCAAATTTTAAAGTGGCTTTCAGACCTTAGGCGTGGTGCGTCAATCCTAATGTCATTACCTTGACCCTTATGGTGTAGACGAGTATTTTATCTTATAAAGAAGAAGGAAGAGGAAGAGCATGTTGGTGAGTATGTTAATGTAGTGTAGTGTAGTGTAATGTAATGTTACGTCCTGGTAGTTTTGTGCCTCTGTGTGTTTTTTTTTCTCCCCTCCTCCTTTTTCCTAGGCACGCCTACACGGGATGGTTATTGGTTCGGGAGGCTGCTAATCTTCATCAGCGTGCATGACGGTATGCTACCCGCTGCCAATCCTGTACAGGCGCCAGGGTTTAAAAGAGCAGCTTGACGGACGCAAAGATAGTTTTTGCTTTCCTGTTTTTGTGCTTGTTTAATCTGTCTTTTAGGTTAAGTTTCTTTAGTGCAATGACACTCTTATGTTGTACACTCTGGAGTTGTCATCTCTGTTCTTTTCTTTTATTTGTTTTCTCATTTGTTATTTCGACTGTTATTCTCCTCGTCCTATGGGAAATGGACAGGTAGTATATCACGTGACTTCCATGTTTAGACACATCAGTTAGAAGTGAGCGCCACTTTTGTATGTTTTGTTTGGGTAGAACAGAGTAGGTAAGTTATGGCATTTGACACGCTGAAGACTTGCTTTCTTATTTTTCTTTTCATTAGTTAGGTTAGATTCTGAACTTGAGTTAGCTTCGTTTTGGTTTTTGTTCTTTCCTTTGGTGCCTCTTTTGTCCTTTTCCCCGGTTTATTACTTTTGTTTTTGTTTTTTTGTTTTTTTTATGCTTATGTAAATATGGTTTATATATTTTCTTTTGTTAGTCTGTTACTATTTCATTATTCTTATTGTTATCATTTCAAACTTTTTTTCTTGATTGTGAAATAAATAAATTATGTTTATTGGCAGTTTTTGTAGCATTTGGTCTTTTGCCGCCATCACCAGCACACGCAGTGGTCACCATCTCAATGTTACCCCTTTCAAGCCTAGACCAAAATTAGGAAGTTGTAACAGTAATGTAGGGCTTAAAGGTACAATTTGTAAAATTTTCGCAGTAAAATATCCAAAAACCACTAGGCTAGTGTTATATATTTTGTCCAGCTGATTACTAACAATATCTCTAATGTTTTCAACTACTTGTATATCATGAGAAAATTCCCATTTTAAACAGTGACACGGGGCAGTGCAGTCGCCTGTCAATGACATCAGTTACCCTTGGTTACCGCCTATAATGACGTAGAAACCACATGACAACAGTGTTGTGGACAAAAGCGGAAGTAGTGTCTAGCGTCCAGCAAACCACTAACTTGCTTCAACTTCAAGCAGTTCCTTATTTACTTCTTGCACATTTTATGGTGGATTGTGTTACTTATTTATGGAACATAATTACTGTTTACCATCTGCTGCTGGTTCTGTCGACAAGGACAGCTCCCGTAAACGTAAGCATACAGGCCAACCAAACGACCCAAGAACAGTTTGGGACAAGAGTAGAGAAAGAGCGAGGATCAATATCAGTGTTGCATTTTCTAGATGGAGAGAGCGTCGCGACAAACTTCACCTAGAAAGAGATGCCGATTTCGCTTTGTGTTTCGTGAGTTGTTTTGATTCATATCTTTACAGAAAACGTATGCCATTATAGCGATCAACGCAATTAGTATTATGTGGCATACACTCCAAACGTGGGGCATCGTGTCTCTAGACCCGCGCAAGGACGCGTGGTTCCATAGTCTGATCGCATCTTTGCATTGACTTTGTATGTAATCTACTCGCGCAAATCGTTGAACTCGCGTTTGCTATGTATGCCCAATTATTGTGTTTGAATGTACAGGAGTGTATATATTTGTTGAACAGTGGTAATCGTTTTCATATCATCTGACTAAACAGTAATCTATTAATTTGATAATTTACTGTCAAACTATATTTGCTGTATTGTATTGCAATATAGCATGATGCAATATGTAATGGTGGCATGTGAAAATTGTCTTTTTCAGACACTTACGAAATCCAGTATTGGATAGATTTTGTTAGTTACTGTAGCAGCTACAGTGTAGTTATCATCATTTTACATCATAACCTCACAATAAAAATTGTGCTATCAATACATATGATGTGAAAAATCATTGTAGATTGTACTTGTGTTGTTATGCTGTAGCCTTTAGTGAACATGTGTTAAAAGAAATAACAGATAGAGACATAAAGGAGAAAGAATAGTCCACTATAAGTAGATTGAACTGTTCTCTGAAATGGAGACCACATGTCCCAAGATTCTGCTCTAAACCTTGGCGTCATCAAGCTACACCTTTGTTTTGAATAGGCTTCTAGTGACCTCTAGCGGCCAAAATTATTACATATTGTAGCTTTAATGAAGGGCTTAGATGAAGATTGGCTCTTTGCATCTTGGACTTGGGACGAGGGATCATCCCTAATCTGATGGGAGTCAGTCCAGTGAGGCAGGAAGTTCTTTGGCAGAAAATGGGAGGAAGTTTGATATGGCTGTGTTGAGCTGTGGTGCAAAACTTTGTCTCCTACATTGCATTCCTTTTGTAACGCCTTCTGGTTGTGACAGACTGTCTGACTTTCTGTGCTTACTGTTGCACAAGCATGGTTCTTGAGATGGGAACTTGTTGGGTTTATTGGTGGGTGATGAGTAACCAGAACTGTGTTTTCTGGTACTACTGAGTTTTCAGGGGTGTTTGGCTGCAAGAGACCACTTTGTTCTGTGTTGTTGTAGAACAGGTGGCTGTCATCTCCATTTGGAAGGTGTATCAGATGATCACTAGGTCTCTAGTCATAACGAGGGTGACTCATCCTTGTGATCATCCCTACGTATGTTGTTTGCAAAGAACGCCGTCATTTGCCTCATCAGTTGTTCCATGTCTTCTGAGGTGGAACTGTCTTGTTCTTGGGTGTACTCAGTGCTGTGTTTAACTGAGTGGGTTCACCTCGAGGTGGGTTCCGTTGTCGCTTACCGACAGTGGATGCATTTGAATGTGTTGGTTGGTGGACTTTGGCTGTCCAGTTAGGATCCCAGATGTTTCTTTCTAGTGGGCTTCTGGAGAAGTGTGGCTGGTCCCATGATTTTTCCCAGCTGTCGGTGTAGAAGCTGTCAGTGGCATGGAGGTCATGTTCTCTGTGCTTTTTATGACAGACTGTGGCGTTGTCATGCCACTTTCCATCTTGCGGTGCACAGCTTGGATCTTGGCTGACAGATTTTGACATTGTGGCCATTTTCAAACCTTTCTTTGAGGTCATCTTTTGTTTGATGCAGGCCTTGTGTGTCAAGTCACGTAGCTGTTGGATTGTCATGGTGCTTGGGCAGGCCATGATGCCTAGATGGTGACTTAGTCCAGGGTGCAGGTTTCTCAGGAAGAGGGTTTTGAAGTTCACATTCTCTTCAAGTACAGGTTTGTTATGTGTACCTAAGTAAGCTTGTTGGAAACGGTTGTAGTAAGCTTGGGGAGTCTCTTGTTGACCTTGTTTGGTTTCCAAGGCGACTAACAGTCCATGTTCAGACTCTGGGCCTGTAAATTCTTTGATCAATGACTCACGTAATAGCTGGTAGTTGTGCTTAACGTGAACAGGTTGTCTATCTAAGAAGCTTTGTACTTCTGGGCTGGATGTGGACCTGAGGAGATACAACCTGTCTCTGTCAGTCACATTAGGTCTTACCTCTAGGTGGAAGTCAATATCTCGAAGGTAGATCTGGATGTTGTGGCTCTCCGTGGAGTTCGGGTTGAACTGTGTGATGTTCTTAGCCAGCTTGTCGAGGTCTTTAAGGGTCATCTCGTGTGCAGCTTTGGGGTCTGCATGGATGAGCTCTCTTTGGTTGACAGAGAAGAATTCTTTAGTGGAGGCCGGTGATGTTGTGGGTTGTGGCCATTCACTTCTTCCATTGCATGGCAGTTCTTGGATGGGGAACTCTGTTCTGCTCAGGAGTGGTGATGCTGAGGGAGGCCCCTCCCTACTTGGCTGTAGTTTCTGTGTGTGAACATGCTGGAGTTCATTTCTGACCATGTAGAGCTTGCCGTTGGCATCGTCTAGTTGTTGGTTCAGACCATTTCAATGCTGAACCTTTTCATATGGTCTTCCAGAGCATTAATTTTAAAGTTCTTATCTTTAATGTCAGAGGTGGCATTTTCTAGTTGGTTTACCAGGTGCCTTTGGACAGTCTTTAATTGTTGTTTGTCACGTTCAGCAGCTGCAAGGGCTTTCTTGCTCCACTTCGGATACTTTGAGTTTGTCTTGAGCTTTCACTTTGTGCTGGTCTGTGCAGCGTTGGATGTGCATCAGCTCTCTAAGGAACTTGGTGGTCTGAAGCTTGAAGTTGTCCTGGACTCTCACTTCCAGCTTGTCTATGCGTCTCTGGGCACGTGTCAGCTCCTCCTGCAAGTGGGTGATGTGCTTGTCGTTTAGTTTCAGCTGGGCTGTGAAGGCAATGCTTAGAGAATTGGTTATCTTTCCTAGTTCAGTGTGGTCTTGGTTCTTCTCTTTCTTTAGAATTGATTGATGGTTCATCCAAGCTTGATCCCTACAAATGTGAAGAATAGGATGGAAGAAAGCAGGAAAGAACAGGAAAGACGTGAGGAAAAGGAAAGGAGAAGGAAGGAGACCAGATCCACAAATGGCTCTGAAGCCTTTTTCTAATTACGAGTATAGAATTGGTAGTTGGTGAACAACTAAACCATGAGAATAAAAATTTTAGTCAAGAGAGGATTGTCTCTGATTTATTTTGTAAAAAGATATCAGTGTCTCCTATTGAAGCTCAGGTGTGTTGTTCCTAAGCTACAATACAAAGAGGAAAGGAAAAAGGCAAGAAAGGGAAGTAAATGAAAATGATGAGATGAAATAAAGAAAAGGGGGTTAAAAAATGAATAGATAAAAATAGAGTGGCTAAGTGTATAACCAAGAAAGGACAAAGAAAGACACAACGCAATAAAATAATGAGTGTTATTAAGTGTGAGCCTAAAAGATTCTGTAATTAGAAAAAAAAAAAAAAAAAAAAAAAACTTTGGTGGAATAAGTTCTTAAACTTTTTAATTCAAGGCTTATTCATACCTAAAGTAATTAGATCTAAAATAGAATTGTAGAGTTATGAAAATTATGAAATTAGAAATAATGGAAATTTGGAAATGTAGAAATCATTTAAAATTACTTTCTAAAAAAAAAAAAAGGATTTCAATTTAAATTTAGTTTGTTTTATTAAATTCAAATTTGACAATTAAAAATTGTAAACCAGTATTTATTTTCCAAGTCAAATGCAGGTAAAGCAATTATTAATTGTAAATCAATATTTTCCTTTTCAAGTAAAATATAGGTAAAGTGATAAGTGAGAAAGTTAAGGGGAAAATATGAAGGAAAGACCAACAAGTGTACATAAAGTTGAAGTGTTTAAATGGTTAAATCAATTTATAGTTGCTAAAACAGACACTGTTCACACAATGATGTTAACTAGACTAGCTTTGAGGCTAAAGGCTTTAGCATATGAACTTCAATGTAAACAACTACAGAGGTTAGCTTAGCAACACCGTGTGGTTTGTTTACAATGACGTTCATCCGGAAGCTTTGGTTAAGACTTCCGTGCCACGACTTTAACTATGGCGACCAAATAAATGATAGCGGCGAACATGTGAATTACATCAGGCAACTGTACAAGTGAGAGACACATGCACCTACAACAAATATTAGCCTACGTGAAATGTCGCCGCATTTCAACACCATAAATAAGAGACACCACTCATAGCTGTTTTACAATGTGGGGCTTAAACTTTAAGTGATAGCTTTTTGCTGTAATAGAAAATAGCAGAATTAATAGAATAGAAAATAGCAGATTGAGTACAGTGGAACACGCACTGACACTTTAGCTATAGATAAATAAATAGTTTTAGAAAAAGATCGAGGAACACGCCCAATCTTGCCTGTGAGGAGAGTATTCGTCCTTAATTATTGCAGTTAGTTTCAGTTCAGCTTTCTGATACACACATAACGTTATAGCTATTAGAATGACGCTGGAACACGCAGACATCAGGATAGCTATAAAAGCATTCTAGAATTTAAGGAACACGCTTAATTCTTACCTTATAGTATGTGTGATATCATAGATATGAAATTTACTGCAGATTGGAGTTTAGAGACAAGACAGCAGACTCGGGTTACAGCTCTCACTCATTCAAGCACTCATTCAAACGGGCCGTGCCGTGCGCGCTGCATATGTCACACACTGAGGGGTTTAATAATCAGATCAATAAAAAGAAAAATGACTTGATATGTGCTCCAAATTTAGATTAAACTGTCCGCATCCTCCACCATTACTGTAGGGAAAACACCCTAGGAAGTAAAATTAGCTCAAATTAAATATTTATAGGGAATAATAAAGAGTTGTTTAGTTACGACCAAGCAACTGAGTCGTCCAGCGTTCATTTGCTCGAGCCGTAATAAGCTTTTTTCGCGGATATGAATATCCAACAATAGTGAAAACACTGATAAGAGCACGGTAACTTTAAGATCAACAGTTTAAGACAGAAGCACATAATACAAGACACTTTCTATTAAAATCTACAAAAGACTTTATTCTAACACAAACTAATCTAACACGAACACACACATACACACGTAGGCGTATAATATTTTCTTCTTAGATTATATTATCTCAGGGTCTACTCTGATCACTACTGCACCTCTTAGGCCTACGGTTCAGATATCAACCATATACTATTCAGTATATGTTCTCTCTAAGAAAATCAGGTGTCTTCTTTCATCTTCTGAGGGCTGCGGTCTGGCGCTGGCTTCCGCTTGCTGCTTGCTTGTATGCTTTTTCTTTCTTTAGCAAAATTACACAACTACTTCTCCTACTTCTTCTTCTATCCAGAGAGCTAAAAAGGCCCCAATATTTGTATTCTCTTTTTACGCACTTTATCTTTTCATTTACACACATGTGGTTTCTACTTGCGTCAATTGCTAGGTTACTTGCGTCAATGCATTTCCTATTTGCATCAATAGCTTTAAGCAATATACACATTTTTTTATTATACATTTTTATCAGATTTCTACCTTTCTAGACTTTATTTCATAACAGTCTTCATTATCAGTTACACACAACAATGCTTCTATCCTCCCAGAACCCATGTTCACCTACACACATAATGCAACATTTGTCATCTTTACAGGATGTAGTATACACTTCACTCAAACCCACAGCATGTGTTTTTGCATTTCTCATTTATGAACACTTCATAGACCTCAGAGATATTAAGTTCAACAATTTTCTGCTTTTTATTATATCTTTTAAAATCTTTATCAAATTGTTTTGAAGAGAACACTCCATTTCTCTTGACATAAGTAAAAGAAAAGTGAATGAAAATTGGATGGCTTGAATTAGCGGCTTGTCTGTTCTTCTTGTTACTCCATTGTTCTGCTTACTCTGGTCATGGCTGACCGGTTCTTTCTTCTGTGTCTTTTGTCTTTTTGTCTTCGATTCTTTTGGCCAATCAGATATTGTACTGTTTCAAAAGAGCTTTTCTCTGCCCCCAATCAAACATAGGTGTTACATCCTGTTTCTGCTGTAGCAGAGAGTGCCATTTTAACATAATTTCTATTAAATGGAATACGATACATTTTAAACAGATTTCATTCAAGTCAGGATTTAGAAAAAAAGGAAAAAAAATAAATCAAGTCCAAATAAGGCATACTTTAAGTCAGTCATTCAAGAGATATCACATTTACATGGATTGTAGGTGTTCTAAAGCAAAACTGGTTACAGGTAGTACCTGTGGACACATGATGTAAAATGTATGCAGTTAAAGATATTTGATAAGTCCATTTAAAATTGTTTGGAATAATTTTGATGCAGTTTTAGTCTTCATTGGTTTTTCTGTAAAGTTTAAGTCCCTTAGAGAAACAAATGGGGCCTGCATTGTTTTCTCTGATTCTTCTGAACTGAAGATCAAAGACTCTTTATCTTCCTGGGTGACCATTTGGTTTGTCATTTCTCCTGCTGTCAGGAGGCATAGGGTGGCGTAAAAGTAATCAGCATTGGTTTCTCTGAAGACAAGCTGGAGTCGGAATTTTGATTCTGAATTAGAATTATGTTTTGAAAGAATCATCTGAATGATTCATTTGTCTGATTCGTCCATGGTTCCCACAACCTTTATTTGAGTCCAGCTGTGTTTGATTATACTGATTGGACTTGATTAGGAAAGCCACACACCTGTCTATATAAGACCTTACAGCTCACAGTGCATGTCAGAGCAAATGAGAATCATGAGGTCAAAGCCGCACACCTGTCACCTCTCTTCCTCGCTGCTCAGTGCTTTGTATCTCCGTATAGCTTTCTTTTCTCTTACTTTTATTGAATCTCATACTTTTTGTTGCTTATATTATCATTACTTTATATATATACTATTGCCTACCACATTAATCTGACGTCGCCAACTTGTAATCTTTGAATCTAAATCGCTGTTACAATGCGTTTGCATCTCGCTAGCTTGCTAGCTTGTTAACTTGTCATCAGTCTCGCACGATCCTTTTCCAACGCATTCATCAAACAGCTGTGGCAACTCGGATCGGATCAGTCTACATACACGGTGAGTCATGTCATCCTCTCCCAGAATTGTTTCCTGTTCCATCTGTCACATGTTTAGTATAGCTCTCTCTGTCAGCGATGAGGGATTTACATGTCATAAATGTAGGAAAATAGTCAGGCTGACAGAGAGAATCTCAGAATTAGAGACACGCATCCAAACTTTAATCGAGGATAGTAAGAATGCAAGGGCTTCAGATACTGTTTTGGATGCGACTAGCTTAGTGAACTCTGTACATTGTTCGGTTCCGGCTGTAGAGCCTGCGCAGCAGGGCACTTGGGTAATGGTGAGGTGGCCTAGCCGCGGAAAACAACACTCTTTCATTCCAGTTAGAACATCAAACAGGTTCTCCCCACTCAGTGATGATCCCACTGAGAATCCTGTTGAAAGTGCCCTAGTAATTGGTGATTCTATTACACGGAACGTGAAAATAGAGACACCAGCCACCATAGTCACATGTTTGCCGGGAGCCAGAGCACCTGACATCAAAGCAAATTTAAAAGTGCTGGCTAATGCTAATCGTAAATACTCTAAAATTATTATTCACGTCGGCGCAAATGATGTTCAACTTCGCCAGTCGGAGATCACTAAAATTAACATTAAAAAGGTGTGTGAACTCGCAAGTACAATGTCAGGAGAAGTAATTTGCTCTGGTGATGAGATAGTTAGCAGATTATCATCACTTAATGGCAAAGTTTTTGGGGCAGACTTGACCTGTTGAAAAGAGATGGTATTCATCCCTCCCGGGATGGTGCTGCTCTTCTCTCTAGTAATATGGCACATAGTCTTAGAGCTGAAACATGACAAACTACGGCCCAGGTCAGGAAGCAGACAGACTGGCTAAACCGACCATCTGCTAGCTGCCTCACGTTACAGAAGTAAGATAAATCCCAACACATAGAAACTCTTACACCTAGATATTATCACATAGAGACTGTGTCTGTACCCCGAATTAATAAAAACAAAAAAACTTCCAAACCCATTTAATGGAAAAAATTTAATTGATGTTCAACAAATAAAAAATAGAGATAATAATGATAAACAAATGATAAAGCTTGGATTGTTAAATATTAGATCAATTTCTTCAAAAGCACTTATTGTAAATGATATTATCACAGACAATAATCTAGATGTGCTGTGTTTGACAGAAACCTGGCTAAAACAGGACGATTACATTACTTTAAATGAGTCCAGCCCTCAAGATTATGATTATCGACACAATTCTCAACAGAAAGGCAAAGGGGGAGGTGTTGCTGTAATTTATAGTAATATTTACAGTATTAGTCAAAAGCCTTTCAAATATAATTCCTTCGAAGTGATGGTGCTTTACGTAACATTATGTAAGTTGACATTTGTGCTGGCTACTGTATACAGGCCACCAGGAGACCATACAGACTTTATTAAAGAATTTGCTGATTTTCTATCGAAGTTAGTACTAGCTGCAGATAAAGTCCTTGTTGTTGGTGATTTTAATATCCATGTAGATACTTCTACCACTAAAGATCGCTTTATAAATAATCTTCCTGATCAGTTTCATCGCCTTAGCATACCAGACAGCTTAGAAGACCTCGATGTTGCAACAGAAACTATTGCCTCTGTCTTTTCCAGCACATTAGATTCAGTTGCTTCTTTGCATTTAAAAAAGATTAAGGAATTTAATCAAATGCCATGGTACATTGAGCACACTCGGGCCCTAAAAACTGCAGCCAAAAAAATGGAGCGTTGCTGGAAGAAAACAAAACCAGAAGTATTTCGCATTTCGTGGAAAGAGAAAATGATTGAGTACAGAAAGGCCTTAAAAACTGCTAGATCTGCCTATTTTTCAAAACTCTTAGAAGAAGATAAACACAACCCTAGGTATTTATTTGATACAGTGTCTAAATTAACAAGAAATAAAGCTTCAACTTCTGATGTTTCCAAAGAGCACAGCAGTAATGACTTTATGAACTTCTTTACTTGCAAGATTGATAATATTAGAGAGAAAATTATAACCATGCAACCGTCTACTACAGTATCGTGTCAGACATTGCATTGTAGTGTCCTGGAGAAAAAATTAGTTTCATTTACTGCTTTAGGAGAAGAAGAATTGTCTAAACTTGTTAAATCATCAAAATCAACCACATGTATGTTAGACCCTATACCGACTAAGCTATTGAAAGAGATGCTTCCAGAAGTCATAGATCCTCTTCTTAATATCGTTAATTCATCTTTGTCATTAGGATACGTACCAAAAACTTTTAAGCTGGCTATTATTAAACCTTAAAAAACCACAACTAGATCCTAAAGAATTAGTCAATTATAGGCCAATCTCAAATCTTACTTTTCTGTCAAAAATACTAGGAAAGGCTAGCCTGACTTCGTCATACTCATATTCTAGGCAGAATGTGAGTCTGATACTGCTCCATTGCACTTGAATTATGGGGTGTGTCTTAACCGAACCAGTAAAAAAAACCCCTCTGCACTCAATTGGATAGACCTACAACCAATCATTATGTCCACCTCGCTGTGCACGCCGAGTTGCCAGCTGATAAATTAAACTTTTGCCGAATCCCGTTGGAAGGACGGCAAACACATCTTTCCCATCGACAAATGCCTTGATTGCGGTTCTTTGTTCGTCTTTTAAAATTAATGCGCTGTCGATTTCTTTTATTACAGACATGATAGCGGAATCTAAACATCTTACTTCTCCAGCTGCAGTCATCGTTGGTGAAAACCAATTCAACCCAAGCGCTCTTTGATGACGTGGGTGGTTACGTAACCGCAGATAGCCTGTCCATCATCGATTAAAGCCCGCCCTGGCAATTTGATTGGCTCGGCCTTCTGGGAGCCGAGCATAATTACTCCACAATGGATCGAGTCCAGACCGAACTTCCCGTCCAAAAAATGTTGTGGGCGGGGTTCGGGCTGGCACCCAGGCTAAGAAAAGGCAGTTTCATCGCAACTATGTTCCTTTTTAGAAAGAAATAATATCTGTGAGGATTTCCAGTCAGGATTTAGACCGTACCATAGTACTGAGACTGCTCTCATTAGATTTACTAATGATTTGCTCTTCTCATCAGATCGTGGTTGTATCTCTCTATTAGTGTTACTGGATCTTAGTGCTGCATTTGACACTATCGATCACAATATTGTCTTAAATAGACTTGAAAACTATGTTGGCATTAGTGGAATTGCATTGGCATGGTTCAAATCATACTTATCTGACCGTTATCAGTTTGTAGTAGTAAACGATGAGATATCATATCGATCACAAGTTAAATATGGAGTACCGCAAGGCTCAGTACTAGGACCATTGCTTTTCACTCTGTACATGCTACCCTTGGGAGATATCATTAGGAAGCATGGCGTTAGTTTTCACTGTTACGCTGATGATACTCAGCTCTATATTTCTTCGCGCCCTGACGAAACTTACTAATTCACAAAATTAACAGAATGTATAGCTGATATAAAAAACTAGATGACCAGTAATTTCCTACTACTAAATTCAGAAAAAACAGAGATTCTAATTTTTGGACCAAAAACTTCTTCACGTAATAACCTAGAATACTGTCTAACACTTGATGGCTGCTCTGTTAAGTCTTCGTCGTCAGCTAGGAACCTGGGTGTGCTCTTTGATACCAATCTTTCATTTGAAGGCCATGTTACTAGCATCTGTAAAACCGCATTCTTCCATCTTAAAAATATATCTAAACTACGACATATGCTTTCAATGAAGAATGCAGAACAGTTAGTTCATGCGTTCATGACCTCGAGGTTAGATTACTGTAATGCTCTACTGGGTGGTTGTTCCTCCCGCTTGATAAATAAACTACAGCTCGTACAAAATGCAGCAGCTAGAGTTCTTACTAGAACTAGGAAGTATGACCATATTAGCCCAGTTCTGTCGTCACTGCATTGGCTTCCTGTTAAACATCGTATAGATTTTAAAATTTTGTTAATTACTTACAAAGAACTAAATGGTTTAGCCCCCCAGTACTTAAAGGGATAGTTCACCCGAAAATGAAACTTTGATGTTTATCTGCTTACCCCCAGGGCATCCAAGATGTAGGTGACTTTGTTTCTTCAGTAGAACACAAATGGTGATTTTTAACTTCAACCGTTGAGGTCTGTTAGTTTTATAATAGATGTGAATGGGAACTTCATCTAAAAGAGTCCATAAAACATGCACAGACAAATCCAAATTACACCCTGCGGCTCGTGACTACACATTGATGTCCTAAGACACGAAACGATCGGTTTTTGTGAGAATCTGAAGTGTATTGATATCATTTTTTACCTCTAAAACACCACTATGTCCAACTGCCTTGAGCATGTGCACGACATCCAGTGTGAGAGGTGTGTACGCACCGTACGCACTCTAGAGTAGTTTGCGCAAGCGCCGGAAGTGATCTCTGTCGCGTGTATACGTCACTCATTGTTTACACAGTCCACAGTTGTTGCGGAAGTGTTCCCTGCCACTGTGAAGATTTAAAGATATTTAGACATACAAGTCATCAGAATGGAAGACGATTTTGATATATCAACAGAACACGTGGACTTTTTTGCCCAACCATATTTATTTGAACCAGAATACTCCGATCAAGAACTCAGAGAGATGGAGGAAGCATCTGCTGCAGCAGCACGTCTTCAAGCCTCAGAGAGACAGAGATCTCATCAAAAGTGGTGGTGTTCTAGTAATAAGTGTTGTGAGATGCCAACAGAAGTGGAGAGCATCTGTTGTCACGAATGGAACATAGCAATGCCACAACTACAAGACGCCGACGAGGACATTGCCGAGAGTGTCCCATCACACACCTGCCTGACCGATGATCCAGACTTTTCTCCGCTGTTGAGCCGCAGCATTTTGCATGTTGTGTTTAGCCTGCCACGCATAAACTGGAGACGACGTCCAAGGCCAGAGGGACCCAATAACATGCTGTCAATAGAGTAAGTAATGTGTTTATTTGTAATGTTATTGCAACGATTACAGGGGTGCATATGAACAAATGAGTTTATTATAATGTTTGCCTTATATTTCAGTCAGTGCAGGTTGGTGGCATATCATGTGGTTTTGGAGTGGATGCTGAAGGGGGAATATTTGGGCAGAAGAAATAGAAAAGTTTTACCCTCTTGTGTGGTGAAAGCCATCCGCGAGAAATACCCATCCACCTCTGGACATTATGTGGGCTTCATAGAAGCAGACAATGCATTTGCAATGTTGTAGAAATTTGAATTGAACTCTTCTAATTTGTAACTATGTTCTATATATTTTAAATACTGAATACCTGTAATGTAAGTGTAACCCAGGGCAAAATTAGGCCAAATTTAACAACTTCAGATCCAAGAAATTAACAAATGAAACTATTAGTTATTAAATAAATTGTTTAATTTCTTTGAAATACAATAATATTTAAATTATATTCATTTGAATATAATTAAAACATACTGCAGAAAAAACTTACCCAATGAAATAATGAAATTTCACTGCAGATGTAGATCAACCAATAAGCTTGATTCAGTGATGGTAACTCCGCCCACCAGTTAGACGGAGACGGAGGCGATTTGGTCGAACTTGAGAGAATGATGAGTTTCTGCAGAGAAACCTAGAAAACAAAAGAATATCGAGAAAACATTAGTAAAAAACGAGATCTGAGTTGTTAAGGAAAACATTATGGATGTAATTTGATGTTTGGAGCGAGATTTACAGTTTTAAAGCAAAGTTTAAAAAAACTTTGAGATCGGATCGATCAACTTAACAGCTGCGTCACAGGGAGGAAACAACATAACCTGAGTGTTTACCAGGGAATTGGTGAGTGCAGTAATCAAATATAGTTGTGTTATTTGAACTAATTCACTGTATAAAATGAGTTAATGAATGTATTTTGTTCTGTAAAGTTTAATGATTTATGTTCGTGATGATGTTTATGATGTTAACAACTGATTGTATGCTCTGATAAGTTGTTAAGTGAACAATACAGACTCAATTCATTTTGAGCTCATGATTTAATGTGAGGGAATTAAGTCTTCTGTCCGGCTATGTGCAGGCTGTTTTTTTTTTTTTGTGCTATAAAGGACTGTGTTCGAGTTATTGAATCGCTGACGCAGGACTGCTTATTCACGGAGAGGGAAAAACAGATGGCGGGCCACCCAAAGAGCGGAATGGATTGAAATTTCTTGGATTCGCATCGGAAAAACTGGTTGGATTTTTATTTTTTTTCTTCCGAGTTTTTTTTGCACGCACTCCACTTCAAACTGAGCGGATCAAAACTTTTAATTGTTGTTTACTGATCGAACTGAGTGCCGAAAACAGTTCAAAAGAGACGTTGTTTATTGGTTCTTATGGTTTCATAAAGACTTGATTACACTGACATCATATGGACATTTATAATTGTATTTACAGTTCATATGATATGTTTTGATGATGTTTGAGATTTGAGCAAATTTATTTTATTTCTTTTTGAGAGTGGTATTTACCTGGTAATTTCAGTGCCACAGAAAAAAAAACGTTGAGCTGTTAAAAGGGGCAGTTAATTTGATGTAACCTGCAAGGGAAAAAAAGAGACTAATTATTACCTAATTAGAGGGGAAAAAAACCATTAAAAAACACATACAAATTAGTAATATCCAAATAACGATTTAGTAAGTGTGTGTGAAGACAAATAAAATACTGGTGAAATAAGAAAGAAAAATTGGTGTTCAAGAAGGGAATTTCCAAACATTTATTTCAACATGTTTTGTTTTTCTGAGATTTAAAAAACTTTTTTTTTTTTCCTTTTTCCTTCAACTTTTTGCTGTGGAAGGATTGAATTGTTCAAGATTTGAATATTGCCATTAACTTTTGTTAGTTGTGTTTTGGTACATTGTATCTCTATTTCCCTCAACTTATATCTATAAATTCATTCTCTTCCAAAATTCTAGTGTACGTGTTTTCTGCCTCCTGCGAAACCTAAAACTTCTGAGGGCCCAGTGAGGTAAACTTATCACTGTATCACACAAGGGTTACATATAAAATTGGCGAGCCAGCCAGGAGGCAGAAAAAATGCTGAGCAGGCCAAAGATGAATGTAAGACCACTGGCAGACTCTCAGTTGCCAGACCTAAGCCAGGCTATTGCTTCAAATGTGGGGAGGATGGGCATATTGCCACCTCTTGTCCAAATGAACCCAATCCCACACTAGTATCAGAAAAGAGGAGGCAATTGGAAAAACGCCAAAGAGAGTGGGAGCTGAAAAACAATGCTTCCAACCCTCAGTTAAACTAGGCACAGTTCCTGTTGTGGGACAAACAGGGACTGACAATTTCCAAGCACGTCCCAAACATTCGCAATTGCTGATGGCTCAGACACAATCCAATCTGCATCATCCTTTTTTGCCCAAAGGGTTAATTGGGGCTAAGTGCACAGCTCAGATAAATATTGCAGGAATAAAGTGCAATTGCTTGCTTGACACAGGGTCACAAGTTACTACCATTTCTCAATCCTTTTATGATGAGAACTTGTCAGACCAGCATATTCACTCATTAAGCAACTTATTGGAAGTTGAGAGTGCGAACGGGCAAAGTGTTCCCTATCTGGGCTATGTGGAAGTAACCATTACCTTCCCAAAATACTTTGTAGGTGTTGACATTGAAGTGCCCACCTTAGCTTAGATTGTCCCTGATCTTTCCCCAAATTCTCAACCTTCGGTGTTAGTTGGCACAAATACGTTGGATGAGTTGTACAAGGATTTCTCTGCATTGCAAACCTGCTACTTTTCTCCCTCATTTGGCTACAAGCAAGTGTTGAAGTTTTTGCAGCTACGCCAAGAGCAAAATACAGAGGGGAATGTTGGGTTGGTGCGCATGCCCTCAAAACAGCCACAGATGATCCCAGCTGGCCAAAGCACAGTAATTTGTGGTACAGCCACTGTCAGAGAGCCAAATTCAGATAAGTGGGTAATAGCTGAACATCCTTCAGTTTCCTCTCTGCCTGGAGGGTTGATCGTTAAAACTTGTATTGTCGCACTTGGTGAGAAATCCCGCTGTCACTTACCTGTTGTGGTTTCAAACCCTACAGCCCACAATGTCACAATTCCTCCCTGGTGCATTGTGGCTGAACTAAACATTTTGGATTTACTGATAAGGTTAAACATCGAATCAACCTGGTAGATGAAACACCATTCAAACATCGACCTAGGCCTATACATCCTGAAGACAGGGAGGCTGTTAAAAAACATCTTCAAGAGCTACTTAATGTCGGAGTTATCCGAGAGTCAGAGTCTCTTTTCTCTTCACCAATTGTCATGGTTAGAAAAAAGAGTGGAGATATCCGTCTATGCATAGACTATCGGAAGCTAAATCAGCAGACAATAAGAGATGCATATGCGTTACCAAAAATGGAGGACACTTTCATGGCTTTAACTGGATCAAAGTGGTTCTCTGTTTTGGACCTAAAGTCTGGTTACTACCAAATTGAGGTTGAGGAGAAGGACAAAGCAAAGACCGCTTTCGTGTGCCCTTTGGGGTTTTACGAATTTAATCGTATACCGCAGGGAGTGACTAATGCTCCAAGTTCTTTTCAACGAATAATGGAGAAATGCATGACTGACATAAATCTCAAAGAAGTCCTTGTATTCATTGATGACATCATTGTTTTCTCTAAGGACTTAGAAGAGCATGAGGAGAGATTGATAAGAGTTCTTAACAGGCTCAAGGACTATGGTCTAAAACTAGCCCCAGAAAAGTGTGTCTTTGCGCAATCCTCAGTAAAGTACTTGGGTCACATAGTATCCGATCAGGGGGTCCAAACAGATCCTGATAAGGTAGCTGCTGTAAAAACCTGGCCAATCCCAAAAAACTTAAAGGAGTTAAAATCTTTTCTTGGGTTCATTGGTTACTATCGTCGATTCATCAAGGACTTTTCTAAGAAGATCAGACCCCTCAATGAATTGACTTCTGGGTATCCGCCTACCCGAAAGAACTTGAAGTTAAAGCATGATACCAGATATTACAACCCAAAAGAGTCTTTTGGTGGAAGGTGGACCACCTCTTGCCAGGAAGCATTTGATCTAATCATTAAGGAACTTACCACAGCTCCAGTATTGGCCTTTGCAAATCCAAGACTGCCATACATCCTGCACACCGATGCAAGTGTTTCCGGGTTAGGTGCAGCTCTATATCAGGAGCAGGATGGGCAGCTCCGAGTTATTGCATATGCAAGCAGAGGACTTTCACAGAGCGAGTCAAGGTACCCTGCTCACAAACTCGAGTTTCTTGCCCTTAAATGGGCAGTTGTCGAAAAATTTCACGATTACCTCTATGGCAGCCCATTTACTGTACTGACAGACAGCAACCCTCTAACATATGTGCTTACCTCTGCCAGACTCGATGCAACAGGATATAGATGGTTAGCTGCACTATCAACCTATGATTTTAAGTTGCAGTATCGGTCTGGGAAGCAGAATATGGACGCAGATGGGTTGTCCCGACGGCCACATGGAGGGCTCTTGAATGATGCTACCTCACAGAAAGAGCAACATTGTATTCTCAAGTTTGCTGAGAAGCATCTGTCAAGCTCTGATGGAGAAATCGGCGCTGAAGTGGTGCAGGCCATTTGTGATAGTCGCCTCATTCAACAGGTTGCAAATGGCGCTGACTTACCTGCTGCCTTTGTCAATTCATTGGCCATACAGGCGACTGCAGTGCCTGATGCTTATGCGTATGAAGATCAATGTGGAGGATTACCACTTATTCCACATCTGTCCAACTCTGAAATTAAGAGCTTGCAAATGGCAGATCCTTGCATTGGAGAGGTCATCAAACAAATCAAAACTGGAGAGAGTCCATCCTCAACAGTAAGAAGTGCACTTCCCAGATTGCCATACCTACTTAGGGAAAGGGACCGTCTAGAATTTCATGATGAAGTCCTATATAGGAAGAGGCAAATGGGTGAAAAGACAACTTACCAACTTGTCTTGCCTGAGAAACTTCAGTCTGATGTCCTCAGAAATCTGCACGATGAACTTGGTCATATGGGCATTGATCGCACTCTAGACATGGTTCGAAGCAGATTTTTCTGGCCCAAAATGGCTGCTGATGTGGAGCATAAAATCAAGACCTGTGGCAGATGCATGAGGAGGAAAGTATTACCTGGAAAGGCTGCTCCGCTGGTGAATATTACAACTATCCGACCGTTGCAGTTAGTGTGCATGGACTTTCTTACCTTAGAGTCTGATCGTAGTAACACAAAAGATGTGTTGGTCATCACTGACCATTTTACCAAGTATGCCTTAGCTATTCCAACAACAAATCAGAAAGCACAGACAGTTGCAAAATGTCTGTGGGAGCATTTTATTTGTCATTACGGATATCCTGAACGCCTCCACAGCGACCAGGGACCTGATTTTGAATCCCGCTTAATAAAGGAACTTTGTGAGGTGGCCGGAATACATAAGATCAGGACAACTCTGTACCACCCCAGAGGAAATCCCGTTGAAAGATTTAATAGGACTCTCTAAGGCATGCTTGGAACTCTGGAAACCAAAGATAAAAGCCGTTGGAAAGAGTTTGTGAGACCCCTTGTCCACGCATACAATTGCACCCGAAATGAAACCACTGGTTTTAGCCCCTACGAACTAATGTTTGGATGTCAACCTAGACTCCCAGTTGATTTAGCCTTTGGGTTGCCTCTAAAGGACAAGGACGAAGTGCCACACTCTCAATACGTGAAGAACCTCAAATCTAATCTTGAGGAAAGTTTCAAAATAGCAATAGAGAATTCAAGAAAAATGGCAGACCGAAACAAAACTCGATATGACCAACGTGTGACAGCATCACAATTGAGTAAAGGAGACAGAGTTCTAATAAGGAATGTCCGTTTACAAGGAAAAAACAAACTTGCGGACAAATGGGAGGGAGTGGTTTATGTAGTGGTGAGTCAAACTGGAGACCTACCTGTCTTTAAGGTGCGTCCTGAGAACCAAGATGGACCTATTCGAACATTACACAGAGATCTATTACTCCCTTGTGGAAATCTTCCTTCCGAAGTGGATGATCATTTAACTCAAATTTCACTTCCAAAGCGTAAAACAAGGAAGAGAACAGACAGTAAGACATCTGAAGGAGGAGTAGAGCTCCCTGATTCTGAGGAAGAGGAGGGGGTCTATTGTTTATGACCTTTGTTTGACATTGTGGACGAGTCCTTTGTACCCTTCAAACCTTGTATGGAACAGTCTGACATCACCAATGAAGCTTCATTTGACACCAGCCTGATGTTAAATCAAGAGACTATGGATGACTTACCTGAGTCCACAGCTGTCAATGATCTGTTAAAGGATGATCCTATTGCTGCAAGTGACTTACCTGTGAATTAACCTGTTACAGGAAACAATTTACCTGTGAGTCTCGAAGTCCAACCTGTAGGGGGAAAGGTCGATGAGTCAAGTAGTTCACCTGCCATGAATATGCGAGAGGCAAGTTCCAGTGGCCAAGAGATGGATAAGGGAGTTGTAGTTGAACCTGCAACAGAAAGACATGAGCCTGAAGTGAGGAGATCTTCAAGGCAAAGAGAAAAACCTAAGATACTGACTTACCCTGAATTGGGAAATCCTCTTGTAACAATTGTTCAGTCCCTCCTCCAAGGTCTTAATATGGCACTGGTAGAGTCATTTCAAGATGTCACTCAAGTGGAAAATCTGAGAGCCCTCAATCTTGGAATCAGTGATAGTGTACAAAGGGACTTGCACATGTTCAAAGGGGGAGGGTGTAACCCAGGGCCAAATTAGGCCAAATTTAACAACTTCAGATCCAAGAAATTAACAAATGAAACTATTAGTTATTAAATAAATTGTTTAATTTCTTTGAAATACAATAATATTTAAATTATATTCATTTGAATATAATTAAAACATACTGCAGAAAAAACTTACCCAATGAAATAATGAAATTTCACTGCAGATGTAGATCAACCAATAAGCTTGATTCAGTGATGGTAACTCCGCCCACCAGTTAGACGGAGACGGAGGCGATTTGGTCGAACTTGAGAGAATGATGAGTTTCTGCAGAGAAACCTAGAAAACAAAAGAATATTGAGAAAACATTAGTAAAAAACGAGATCTGAGTTGTTAAGGAAAACATTATGGATGTAATTTGATGTTTGGAGCGAGATTTACAGTTTTAAAGCAAAGTTTAAAAAAACTTTGAGATCGGATCGATCAACTTAACAGCTGCGTCACAGGGAGGAAACAACATAACCTGAGTGTTTACCAGGGAATTGGTGAGTGCAGTAATCAAATATAGTTGTGTTATTTGAACTAATTCACTGTATAAAATGAGGTAATGAATGTATTTTGTTCTGTAAAGTTTAATGATTTATGTTCGTGATGATGTTTATGATGTTAACAACTGATTGTATGCTCTGATAAGTTGTTAAGTGAACAATACAGACTCAATTCATTTTGAGCTCATGATTTAATGTGAGGGAATTAAGTCTTCTGTCCGGCTATGTGCAGGCTGGGTTTTTTTTTGTGCTATAAAGGACTGTGTTCGAGTTATCGAATCTCTGACGCAGGACTGCTTATTCACGGAGAGGGAAAAACAGATGGCGGGCCACCCAAAGAGCGGAATGGATTGAAATTTCTTGGATTCGCATCGGAAAAACTGGTTGGATTTTTATTTTTTTTCTTCCGAGTTTTTTTTGCACGCACGGCACTTCAAACTGAGCGGATCAAAACTTTTAATTGTTGTTTACTGATCGAACTGAGTGCCGAAAACAGTTCAAAAGAGACGTTGTTTATTGGTTCTTATGGTTTCATAAAGACTTGATTACACTGACATCATATGGACATTTATAATTGTATTTACAGTTCATATGATATGTTTTGATGATGTTTGAGATTTGAGCAAATTTATTTTATTTCTTTTTGAGAGTGGTATTTACCTGGTAATTTCAGTGCCACAGAAAAAAAAAACGTTGAGCTGTTAAAAGGGGCAGTTAATTTGATGTAACCTGCAAGGGAAAAAAAGAGACTAATTATTACCTAATTAGAGGGGAAAAAAAACATTAAAAAACACATACAAATTAGTAATATCCAAATAACGATTTAGTAAGTGTGTGTGAAGACAAATAAAATCCTGGTGAAATAATAAAGAAAAATTGGTGTTCAAGAAGGGAATTTCCAAACATTTATTTCAATATGTTTTGTTTTTCTGAGATTTAAAAAACTTTTTTTTTTTTCCTTTTTCCTTCATCTTTCTGCTGTGGAAGGATTGAATTATTCAAAATTTGAATATTGCCATTAACTTTTGTTAGTTGTGTTTTGGTACATTGTATCTCTATTTCCCTCAACTTATATCTATAAATTCATTCTCTTCCAAAATTCTAGTGTGCGTGTTTTCTGCCTCCTGCGAAACCTAAAACTTCTGAGGGCCCAGTGAGGTAAACTTATCACTGTATCACACAAGGGTTACATAAGCTTTTTTCATTTTTATAGGCATTACCATTTATTATTGATTTATAAGCAATTAATGACTTTATTGAATTTTTAGCAGGTGTCATTGTCAATTTTAGTTTTATTTGAATTCCTAAAATAAAACAATTGTCAATACATGTTCATTTCTATGTACATATAATGGTTTCATTCTATAGAGGTAGACAGAAAATTAGAATAAAGAGTACTGACACATTACATGATAGCAAGTATTTTACCAGTTTAATTATCTTATGAACAGTTATGTACAGTTATCAAATCACTAGTAAAAAAAAGTTATAAACCAAATTATAAACAACTTAAAACCTATAAGTAAATAACCAATACGATGTTTAATAGATCAATTATAATTTAAATATCTAAATTACAGAATTTTTCCTATAATCTTTTTGTTACCATTTAGTTATTAAAGAGATAAACTGACTTTTGGATACCAGTGTAACAAGCAATGTCAAACATCACACACATCCCTAAAGAAAGCGTCAGCGTCACCTCCTACAGTTAACCTACACTGTTTTATAAAAAACACTCTGTATAAAACTACTTAGAGAATCGTGACAAATGCTTTGCGACTGTGTCTTCCTAGATGGCTTGGTCTGCTGCGATATATTTTTTGGGACAGCTTGTATTGCCAAATGGGAAGAAGAGTCCTTGTAAATAATAGTGCTGTCCATGCGCCTCTCAAATACTCGACATACGAGATTGTCTCTGAATTTTTGAGTTGGGGAATCATACAGTTTTCTGGCCACCCAATGTTTAGAGTGCTTGGGGAACACTACATTGAACCGTGGTGTACCTACCAAAAAAAAAAAAAAAAAAAGTTATATTTGTGCTGAAATATTAAATTACAATCAGTGATGTATTGTATAGCAAACTTACCAGTGTTGGTTCTGGCCTGCTGTCTATTTACATTCTCATTGTGGTCAAGCACTGCCATCTGGGTATGTGCAAGCATTGATGTGTAATGGAAGTGTATTCTTTTGGGGCAGTACTTCAGGAGCAGTGAATGGAACACTTCAAGCTTACCTGATAAAAAATAAAATAATACAATTGTTCAGAAATAAAATTGTTCAGAAATGTTCTTACTCTGTACATGAACATACATTATACATATGTAAACTGACCAGTATGCTTGAAAAGTGCCATCTGCCTGAGGTCCTTCATAAGACCTTTGTCTAAGACAAGGTTTTCTAGTGTAATGAATGCCCTGGACTTTTTATCGAGCCATTTCTTTTTTCTCTGCTCATCAGAGGTTAGCTAGCTATGCAGACATCTTCTTTCTTCTCCATCTTCTGTCCAGGAATGAACACCACAAATGTGGTGCAAGATTGACTTCCACCTTTTGATCAGCTCCTGATAAAATTGAAGTAAATATTTAGCTGTCTTCTAAAGTTTATTTGATAAAAACCAGTTACAGAAACACAGTCATGGAACTTACATCTGGGTCACCTCCACACGATGAACATGAAAACCACAGATGATTGCTAATGCTCTTAATCCATGGCTGAAGTGGTCTGTTGTCTTTATATCTGGATAATGAAGTCAATTTCTTGATCATTCCTACAATAAAAAGAAAATGTGCATTTGCATCCAAAAGTATTTTTCAACATCACAATCATCAACTGTGTCTGACTTGAAAACAGACTGTGCACACAAGGGTTGTGACATCATATTACTACTAGAGAGATTCTAAAGCATACAAAGCTGTTTTATTTACAACTCTTCTGTAATTTTGTCATTTAGTGTTTACCCTGTGAAGAGGCACTTCAATTTGAAGAATGCCAATTTTTATTTTTTTTGTGGTGAACAGTTTACTGCTGCATTTATAAATAACAAAACAGAAATTAAAAAGAATACATAAGTTACTACACTAGACAATGATTAAAAAAAAAAAACCTTTTGCCACATGCCATACATCAAACTCATGATGGATGTTTGGATAGTCGACTCGCATTATCTTGCGAATTGATGGGGATCTATCAGTTGTCACCACACTGACTCCAATATCATCATCTAGGATTTTGCTGATTGCTCTCCTGAAACCAGTCGACTCCATTGCTACAGAGCTTGATGATTCTGTAACCTATAATAAATGCCAAAAATTGCAGAAAATCTGTAAATCTCAGAGAAAAACTGAACAGTGTTTTGTGAATCATCATGTGTGACCTTTGTGAATATTGTCCATCTACACACAGGTAATTTATAGTTTCTTATTATAAATAATACATATAATAAAATATATTACATTAAAATTACATTACCCCAAACATATCACTATTGTCATGAACACTTACTTGCACCAGCTCAAAGTGTACCACTTTGTCTGTATTGTCATCCATCAAGCTGTATGTGGTGTACTTTGCTGAATATCCAGGACTGTGTTGAGATATAACAGAAAAACACAGATTTCAATAATAATTGTTACTTTAAATACAACATAATATATCACATAAAAATTCACCATTCACATAAAAAATTACCTGTCTGATCTTCCATCTCCAGATAAATGTATTTCCTTTTTCTCTGTGCTTTCTGCCTTCAAATGTTCCAGTAAGGCTGTCTGTTGTTCTTTGAAGGCCTCATCAATTGCAGGTATGAGGTAAGAAGACTGAATTGCATAAAAAGTTGTTTTGTGTGGTACTTGAAGATTAAGCACAGCAGCCCATTCAGAGATGCCTGCATATGTGGATCCCGTAAACACTGTACCTGCTGACACTAGAAGGTTGTTTGATGGAATTCCACGCACATCAGGACATGAATTCCACTGCCCCTTATGTCCTTGTTCACATTCCCAAAGAACAGTGATTAGGCTCCCTGAAGTTGTGTTTCTTTTTTCTGTTATCAGTGCACCACAGTCTTGACATCTTCTAAATTGTTTCATCAGTGCTGATTCATTAACAATCCATTTCCGTTCTTGCCATGGATATTCCTCCTCTTCTTCTGTCGTAGTGGTTGTACTGGAGTCAGATGTGGAACTAGCTGGAACAAAACTAACATCCTTCTTTTCAGATGGTGGATCTAATGAAAGTATGCTGATATTTAGGTCATCAGGCTCACTTTCACTGGCAGCTGGTTCTTTCTACAAGACAAAATGAAGGTGTTTTAAGTATTTATGTAAAGACATGTCAAAACAGTAAAAAAAAAAAAAAAAAGTACAGTACAAATAGATGTATTCACTTTACAGTTGTTTATACCAACATCATATTTATCTATTTTACAGCTTGTATGCAAAATTCAGAAACTGTCATACTTACAAACTGCTGGCACCTTACAGCTGGAAGAGCATAATATGTCCCGGATGTGGAGGGATATGAATGTTTTTCTGATGACTGTGGACTTGTTAGTAGTAACATCATATGCTTGTGTAATATATCCTCTTGTCCAGTGGTTTTTTCAACACCAGTTTTCATTGGCTTCTGAGGTGTTGATTGTGGAGCATCTTTTAGTCCGATGTCTGCACCAAGGCACTCTGTTTCTTGACCTTCATCTGACTCGTGTTCTGCGGGTTGATCTGGTTCCTGTTGGCCTACCTAAGCATATATATTTTGTTTGTCATTACCAAGGCAACAATATATAAAGCTATACTAACTTGAATACACACTGTGTATTATTATTATTATTTTACTTCACCATTATGAAAAGTAAACATAAGTTCAGAATGGTTTTACAGTAAATATGCGTGTCTCTGTAGTAATACCATGGTTAACCAGTTTAAACATGGTCCCTGGAGTACTGTTGTTATACAAATGGAGGTAAACCACTAAAAACATGGTTTCATTACATCAAAAGTTCACTTTATTTTGTTACTTTTCGTAAGGGAAGCTTAACAAATAAAAAGGACAATGATCTTGTTCACATACCTCAGTTGGATGTGGAAAAACCATAGGCACAGCTGATGGTTTAACTTTAAGTCGTACGTTATCCTCTGTTGGGTATATAAAGTCATCAGGGGAAAAATGATCGCTGCAGACCCTCAACAACTTTAGCCTGTTAATGGGTGTGTTGATATCCAGGTGAAGAGCAATCAACCATAACTTCAGGCGATCAGGCTCAGAAGTTGGGAACATGTGAAAAGTCACAACTCCCGAATGAGTTCGAGCGCGAGAACGTAATCTTTTAGTTTTAAGTCGGTTGGAACAATCCGGATAAGCGCAAGTGCGTACCATTTTGATTAGCCGTCTGTACCTACATTGACTGTAAACTGTGAAGACAATGAGTGACGTATACACGCGACAGAGATCACTTCCGGTGCTTGCGCAAACTACGCTAGAGTGCGTACGGTGCGTACACACCTCTCACACTGGATGTCGTGCGCATGCTCAAGGCAGTTGGACATAGTGGTGTTTTAGAGGTAAAAAATGATATCAATACACTTCGGATTCTCACAAAAACCGAGCGTTTCGTGTCTTAGGACATCAATGTGTAGTCACGAGCCGCAGGGTGTAATTTGGATTTGTCTGTGCATGTTTTATGGACTCTTTTAGATGAAGTTCCCATTCACCTCTATTATAAAACTGACAGACCTCAACGGTTGAAGTTAAAAATCACCATTTGTGTTCTACTGAAGAAACAATGTCACCTACATCTTGGATGCCCTGGGGGTAAGCAGATAAACATCAAATTTTCATTTTTGGGTGAACTATCCCTTTAAGCGAGCTCTTAATGCATTATATTCCTTCACGTTTATTGCGATCTCAGAATTCAGGCCAGCTGATAATACCTAGAATATCGAAATCAACTGCAGGTGGTAGATCCTTCTCCTATTTGGCACCTAAACTGTGGACTAGCATTGTTTGGGATGCAGACACACTGTCAGTTTAAATCTAGACTAAAAATGCATCTCTTTAACCTGGCATACACATAACACATTATAAATTTATATTTTCAAATCCGTTAAAGGATTATTAGGCTGCATAAATTAGTTCAGCCGGAACCGGGAACACTTCCTATAACACCAGATGTACTTGTTACATCAGAAAAAGAGAGACTTTGTTGTGGTGCTTTTAAAACGACTCCTATATTTGCTCTTCAGCTTGAAGTGGGTGAAAATGTCGATACAAATCAGACGAAAGCAGTTAATGATAAACTACTGGTTAAATCTTCAAGGTCATTCAGAAGGTCGACATCCAACAGTAAAGGTATTCTTTCCTTGCTGGGAAAGGAAAGATCTAAATCCATCTTTTGCATGGAATAGTCGCAAAGAAGCAAGATAAATGGTTTTAAGTCAAAAGATACATTCCTACAGTACCGTTATCAACAACTCCACCTTGGATGATTTCTGCAGTGTTGTTGGATTTTTATATGTTAGAATTAATTAAGGTATTTACAGAATCTGGAGACATTGCAGCTATTGTTTAAGATAGACTACAATCTGTATATCAAGCATTTACTCCATCATATACTGATGGATCTAAAGATCCTAATACAGGGAGAACAGGTTTTGCTTTTAGTTGTCCATCCTTAAACATTTTTTAGGAGAAACATCAGATCATTTATCAGTATACACTGTAGAGATGGTGGCAAAAGCAACAGCACTACAGTGGATAGAAGACACTGGAATCAAATAGATGGTAACACTTTATTTTACAGTATGTGTACTTTCCTGGTACATATATAGTAATTATGTTGTACATACAGGTAAAAGAGTGGTAATACAAGGTACTTACCTGACATGTATGTACATGGAAACTAATAAGAAACACTGCTGTACTTTCCAATACATACATGGTAACTACTTTGTACCTATAGACAAGTGTCGGGTAATAGCAGGTGCTTACTTATAGTGTCCGTATATGTTAACTAACAGACACAGTACTGTACTTACTAATAGTACGTAATTGGTAAATATTTTGTACTTACAGACAAGTGTGGGTAATAACAGGCACTTATGTGTGGTAACTAGTAAGACACATTACTGTACTTACTAATTGTGTTAAAATGCTTAAGCTTATTTTTGCAAAGGTTAAAAAGCTGGTAATTCCTATGTAATGTTTATGTACAAGGGTGCACTTTGTTTTACAGTCCTATTTCCATGTACTTACTCTGAACGTACTAGTGAATATACCAGTTATTTAATGTGTAAGTTACACCTGGTAAGAGCTGATAATTCTTATGTAATGTTTATGTACAAGGGTGCACTTTATTTTACAGTCCTATTTCCTTGTACTTATTATGAACGTACTAGTGAATATACCAGTTAGTTAATGCGTAAGTTACACCTGGTAAGAGCATACGTAACTTTAAGACACAAAACGTACATTTTTGTACGTTTAGAAAGGTGCTAAAAAGTGCAATATTGACGTATAGCACTAAAACATAAAAATATTTTTAAGAACATTAAGAACATAAAAACATTTTTAAGTATTACAAGAGCGTTTAACATTTTAAACCCCATCCTGAACCAAAACATACATATTTTATACATAATGGACAGAAATGTGTAAGAAAATGACAATTTTATTAAAAAATATAACATTAAAGCAATATTTTGAGCTGCTAATCCTACACCTAAGTTACCCATAAACATTAAATAAAACTCTGTACTGTTTTAAATAAAAGAATGACAGACAAACAAATATAATCACAACAATTTATTTATTGCGAAAATGTGATGATGAGTTGCAGTCGCAGTCCTCTCTGGCGGTAAATAATAGTGTTTTACAGAGCAGAATATGATGAATCCGGCTTCTCTACGTGAAGGCACGCACTCATTCAAATGTCAATCCACTGAAACATGGCATGTCGCAATCTGTGACGAAGCAGGTAAGAGCCAATGAGCGTTCGATATCAGTGCCGTAAACCATGTCGTAACGCTTCTCGAGGGTGGTGCTACTTTCAAATTTAAATTATAACGAGCGCGAGCTTTGACTGTGATGGTCGCTGCTGCTGAGAATGAAGATGAAGATTGATGGATAAAGGGCTGAATTTGGATCTGTTCCTTACAAACATATGGATTCTAAAGATATGGTGTGCAGCAAACAAATAAAATGGTTGTGATTTGTGAATATATGTTGTGTTTTGGTGTATCTTATGGTTGTATTGTCAGTCACTGCATAGAAAAAAACGCCTTCTGTTGTCTCACAGCAAACAAACATATTAAGTCACTAACAGAAATGTTATTTCATATTAAGTAGATGAGTAAACTGTATTCAAAAAATGTGACTAAAAACATGTTTTGATATGACAATTGAATACATACAACATATTTAAAACATGAATCCAAGGGGAATTCATTTACATTCAAACTTTACGTTACATGATTTATGTTTTTATTGCTGTTAATACGTATTTTTATGTTTTAGTCATCTAAATGCATCAGTGTTGTATGTTTTTGTGTGTATGAAAATGTAAGTAAATGTATGTGTGATTAAACCACATTTTATGTAAAAATACACACGTATTCTCATGAGATCATGGTAATTCCTATGTAATGTTTATGTAGAGGGTTCACTTTATTTTACAGTCCTATTTCCATGTACTTATTATGAACGTACTAGTGAATATACCAGTTAGTTCATGCGTAAATTACACATTACTTAGGGTGGGGTATAAGCTCAAGATACTTCTTGAGTTTCTTATGGCGGCATTATAATGCCAATAATGACCGAGCACACAACTGATGCTTGCGCGCGCAGTAAATCACTTCCGCGAGAGGATAACAGATCTACACCAAGCGGCAACCTCCCCCTGTTTCTCGTGAAGCCAATACGGAAGTGAATTAAACTGCAATTCATCGACTGGCCGCTAGGGACAGGCTGCAGAAGTGAGCAGAATCTCATTGACCATCATGTTAAATTAGCCAAGTTTACAGCAGAAAAAAACATGTTTACAGTCTGGTTCATATTGTGGTTTTGGTCTATACTGCGAATTTGCCCTTCATGACAACTCTGAGGGGGGTGAATTTTTTTATAGCTCATCCGTTTAAATTATATTAAGCCTTAAAGTTCTGCATAATTAAGGGCGTGGTCACTTGAGTGACAGGTATGCCGCTGCTGTCTGTAAGCCGTCATGTTACCTCAGCAGCTCATTTCAGCCGCTGAATTTGGCATCTCACTCGTATTTGTGCTTTTTTCTGTATTATTTTATACAATATATGGCTTGCTGCATACTCGAGACAGATGTCAGTCTGTGTACATGTGCTCGCATGCGGAACACACGTTGTTGGATCGTTGTGGCATTGGCTTTTGTTCCTGAGATTTACTACAATGACAATACCAGGAGGATACAACTCCGACAGCACTGCTTGGATATAACTAAAACTCCTGCACTATTTTGAAAAATTATACTTTGGATACGTGCTCATTAGTTTGAGAGAACATTTGAGAGATATACATCTGGTACATATATATATATTTTACCCAAGTGCCACGGATTGGATTCATCTCGCGATCTCTATTTCATTAAAGGTATGAAATCCCATTTGATTTGTGTTATTTGCACACCCCACACAAATTAATTAGCCTACTGGTGTTGGAGCATCTATAACGTTATCGTAAAAAAATCACCGTAGATTGACAGTAATCCTTTAGTACTTTCTAATGATATTGCTATCTTTATTAATATTTTAGATAGTATCAGCAACAAGTCGCATGGGCTCCAACTTCGTCCCGCCTCTTTGCCCATTTTCAGTTATCCGTGAGTGACGTGCGGTCACGTGCAGCTAAGATGGCCGCGGCCTCATTTGCGCGTCAAAACTGCTATTCAGAACTCTATGGGTAACGTCACGGAAACTACGTCCATATTTTTTACAGTCTATGATCTACACGCGAGAAAACGGGAGCCCGCGAGCTCATTTTAAACCTGCGCGTCATCACTTCCCACACTCGCGCTCGATCTTCTATTTCGCTCGCGCGAACACTTTTGATTTTTGTCAGTCGTGGGGCGGGACTTTACTTGTTTCAGTGTAACCTCAAATGTCATTGGACAATTCAGTTTATCCAGTCTGTTGTGATTGGACACCTGTTGTAAAACGATTAGACATGGGGCACGTTCAAGCTCAAACCGGTGCGCAACGTTTTGCTACGGTTTCCGGGTTGAACGACATGTTTCCTGGAAACGGTGTGCAAGGGTGTGCAACAGGTTTGAGATACGTTTTCTCTTGTTTGGTGGGTGTGTCAGAAATGTCAGCCCAATCAGCGGCAGGATGTATATGAACCACGCGGTATTAAAGAGACAGCTCGCACAATGGATATTAATGTAACATAAAAATACTAAATTTATATATTTTGCTACTGTATTGTGAAGTGACACTTTAATAAACTTTTCTATACTCCTCTGATTATATAATGGTAAATATAACAATACCATAGCACAACAATAGTGACCAGCAATAATGATAAGCCTAATACTCACAATAAAAATAATATAGATCATAACACAGTGAATATATAAGAGGTGGATTATCCTTGACCTGAAATGTTTGTCTTTTCATCCTGAAATGCGAGGCAAATGTTGTATCACAATAATTAGTAGTTTCCATAAATCCCTTCACTCGATTGGGATGTTCTCTTTTATTCTGGACGGCAAGGGCAGTGACTGTAATATTGAGCGTATTTTGCAGTATTAAACACGTATTTATACCGATTTCATCAGGCTCCGAAAATTCTTCAAAAAGAACACAAAGTATGGCCTTCTCAGCTGCCATAGTGTCAACACTTGCGTCATCAGAACGGGGTGTTCAACACACCACCGTTTCCGTTTAAAAAACGTTTTGCAACGTTTTGTCGGGGCTGAACACAGCCATGGTTTCATCAATGGACCTGATGCAAGTGAGTTTTTATTGCATTATTATTATAATATGACCTTACAGATACTATATTAACTTGATTTATTATTATTTTTATGGAGCTGGAGCTGCTGGGGGAAAATGAAAACACATATTATATTTGCTGTAGTTCACCGCTACATTACCACTTTACTTCCACTAAACAGTAGCCTATCTATGTTTACCCAGCCAAAATTATATCAGTTCTGAAAAATATAGAGATGTGAAAAGTGTCCATTAAAAAGTTGTAACTATGATTCTAAATCCAAAATTGCTTCATGTGGCTTTGGATGAAAGATAAATCCCTTGTTCATATCAGTAAGTAAGAGTTGTTGTGTAAGCTTTTTGTTATCATTCTTTGTCAGTTTAATATATTGTCGACAACCTGATCAGGTTAATATATTTTCCATTAAATACAGTAAGGGTTTCAGCACTTTACCCCGTTGAAAAGTTACAGTTAAAGTTAAGATACAGTACTCAGTATGAATGATCATACCCCTCTGAAATTAATGTACTAAAAACATATTTAAATCAGTTCATGTGAGTACAGTGGTTCAATATTAATATTATAAAGTGACGAGAATATTATATCAGCTGTTCGGAGCGCCAAAGTCACGTGGTGCACCACAAATATTCTCGTGGCTTTATAATATTAATATTGAATCACTGTACTCACATGAACTGATTTAAATATGTTTTTAGTACATTAATGGATCTTGAGACCATGGCCTCACTGAGCCATCGAATTTCGTCAAAAATATCTTAATTTGTGTTCTGAAGATGAACGAAGGTCTTACAGGTGTGGAACGACATGAGGGAGAGTAATTAATGACATTATTTTCATTTTTGAGTGAACTAACTCTTCAAGTTCAAAGTAAGTACAGTGCACAGTATTTATGAGTACAGCTGACCACATCTGAACATAATGTTATTAAAAAAAATAAAAGTGTCTTAGATATAAAGATTAATTTCTAAATTGGGATTCAGAGGGGTATGATCATTCATACTGAGTACTGTATCTTAACTTTAACTGCAACTTTTCAACGGGGTGAAGTGCTGAAACCCTTATTCTATTGATATTCTTTTGCGGTTCAACTTGCCTAATCTTTACAGGACAATCATTCACTTAATAGGGGTATTTTGATGACATACATACAGATCAGTAACACTACTGTACTTGGTATACTCAGTTGTCATGTGTCAAAAGCCTTGCTTACAGTTTTTTAGGATTGCTTACACACTAAAATTAAACTTTCCCACAATTAGCAAAACCTTACACTCAAGGATTAAAACACAAGGCTAGATTTGCACAACTGTAAGCACATTGTCAGCTTCACACTATTTGCAAAACATTACACATGGTGATTTGCAAAACACTAAACACACTTCTCTACATTAGACACAGAAATCTAACATAATGTCACTTCTTTGCTATTTCATAACACTGCTTTCCAAAATACCACACCTATAAACCAATTGATCAAACACAGCCGTCAGGAGTTCAGACACTTGGGTGCTTAACTGTAAACTCAACAATCAGGTGCAAGTAAGGCAAAAGGTGAGTTTATGTGTCTTCAACAAAATGGAAGGCAATGTTGCAGTAGGGAGAGGGAGAAGCATCATTGGCCACAGAGCTAACGTGGTGGTAACATCACAATATGTTGCAATCACGCAGAATGTGGTCCTCTACCAGCATGCCAACTTAGACCGTTACAACACGGCCCACATATTCACATTTTAGACAGACTACACAAAATCTTCACAGCAGAAGACCAAATGGATGCAGAGCAGATAAGACACATTGTCATATGGGACAATGTATATTTCCACCTATCTGCTCTGGTCCAAAACTGGTTTCATTAGCGTCCACAATTTTCACTCCAATACCTCCCACCGTATTGTCCCTTTCATAAACCCATTGAGGAGTTTTTTTTTTTTTTTTTGGCATGGAAGGTTTACAATCTCCTGTGTCAGGATGTGCCTCATTCAAGCCATGGAGAAGGCCTGACCGAACTGATGCAGGGTCTGTGCAAGGATGGATTCACCATTCAAGAAGATTCTTCCCTCGCTGTCTTGTAAGAGAGGACATCGCCTGTGATGTGGATGAAGTGCTATGGCTAGATCCAGCTAGGCCAAGAGATAATGTATAGTATGTTTACTGTAGTATTTTCTGTACAATATTGTTTTTTCAGGTTATTTTTTATGTTTGTTGTTGTTATTTACTGTAATTGTAACCTGTACTGGATACAGTATTTTACGTTTACCTGTTGTTTGCTGAGCTAACAGTGTTATACACACTACTGTAGTAGCATGACAACTGGGACATGTTTTGTTGTGATTCTCCATGTTGACTGATTTGGGTATATGGAGAGAAATCAATGATATTTTCCTCAGTCTGCAGCATTGGTCTTGAGTAGTGTTTGGTGAACTATTGTATAGTTGCGCTTTCTCTGTGTACTTCATTTACAGTACTCTAATCACTGAGAATTAGACTTGCTAAACGTGTTTTAGGTTAGCAACAGCAGTGTGTAACTGGTTCAAAAAGATTAAAGTCATATGAAATGTGTGTGTTTCGTATGGTAACAAAATATTGTTTTTATAAAGTTGTGTATAGTTTTGACAAAAGTGTTCCATTTTGCAAATGATCTGAAGTGTTGTGCTACTTTGGTGTAGGGTTGTGTTAATTGTGTGTAGTGTTTTGACAAACCGGGCCCTGTTTTCAAAATTGTGCTTAAGCAATCGTAAAAAACTGTAAAAGGACTACTTGATAAGTATTACAGTTTTTTACGATTGCTTACACACTAAAATTAAACTTTTCCCACAATTAGCAAAACCTTACACTCAAGGAGCAAAACGCAAGGCTAAATTTGCACAACTGTAAGCACATTGCCAGCTTCACACTATTTGCAAAACACTAAACACACTTGTAGCGCGGCCACATTATGGGGAACATTTATACTGCTGTGAATTATTCTAATTAATAATATAAGTACAGCTGTTTTGTATATATGTTTTCCCCTGTGTTATGTTGCCCGGATATGTGTTTGTGTTCCCGTTTTACTCACGCGAGACTTCTGTCGGGAAGACCCAGGGAATCCCCGTGACGTCATGGAGTCAGACAGCTGATTGTGACAGCTTCCGATAAAATAGCCGGTTGTCCGGTGTTCGAGAGAGGACGCTCTCATTCATGGCATAGTGGATTACGCGATCGATCGCTCTACACTACACAACGTTGTCGTCTGTGACTTGTTATCCCGTTGTGGAAATAATACCTAATTGGTTTTATTTCACCGTTCACTGGATCCTGTACAGGACAACGCACATCGAGCTCCCGGACTAAAAGCCTTTCCGGTGAGGCCGATTCACCCACACACATACACTCATACTGTACATTGGACTGAAATGGACTATTCCAACACACATACATACATCTTTGTTTATATATATATATATATATATATATATAAACCAACCCCATCCTGGGTCTTCTCTCCTTGTTGTGCCTATAAGGGTGAATGGCAGAGAAGTGAGGGCGGTTCTGGACACAGGAAGCACGTACACATTAATGCAGGAGAACCTGTGGAAACAGTTGAAGGGGGAGACACCAGCGGTTGTTAACTCCAGTCCTCAGAGATTTATTATGGCGGATGGCACAATTCACCAATCCAGAGACCTGCAAAAGATCAGGTTTCAGTGGCATGATCAAGAGTGCAGTATGGATACTTACATCCTGAAAGACACTCACCTCGCCTTTCCTCTTATTGCTGGTCTGGATTTCCTGAGTGCCACAGGTGCTGTCTTGGAGGTGGGTCAACGGAGGTATGGGTTAAAATCTGAAAGAGGATACACATATTACCCTTTCTTGCCTTCACTGATACCAACAGGTCCAGTTACCTCTACAGGACAGGCTCATTCTCTTACAGCGGCAAAGCTGAATCTATACTACGCCTTACCACCAGCTGACACTCTTCCTGAGCTCACGTCATTCAACCCCAAGATCACTCAGTGGGATTCAGACAATCAGGAAGAGATGACGAAATTGATATCCGCTTGGCCACTCACCACCTCTAACACCCTGGGTAGGACATCAGTGGTACAACACAAGATTACATTAATGGACGACATACCCCTCAAATCCCGAGCATACAGAGTGTCTCCTCTCAAGAAACAGGTCATAGAGGAGCATGTTGATAAAATGCTGCAGGACGGCATTATTGAGCCATCCTTCTCACCTTGGTCATCCCCGGTGGTCCTAGTCCCCAAACCTGATGGATCATATAGGTTTTGTGTGGACTATAGGAAGCTAAACAGCAAGACTGTACCTGACGCTTACCCAATGCCCTTGATTCATGACATCCTTGAGTCCCTTGAAGGTGCATCTTGGTTTAGTTCGTTGGATTTACAGTCGGGGTACTGGCAGGTGGAGATGGAGGAGTTGAGTCGAGAGAAGACCGCTTTTATCACCACCAAAGGATTATTTCAATTCAAGTCTATGCCGTATGGACTCAGAAATGCCGCTGCCACCTTCCAGTGTTTGATGGAGAGGGTGCTATCTGATTTGAGGGGGAAGTTATGTTTTGTCTACATCGATGACATCATCATATATTCAAAGTCACAAGATCAACACATTCAAGATATCAACACGGTTCTACATAAACTTACCCAAGCCAATTTGACACTGAACATGAAGAAATGCCACTTCTTCAAACGCCAGCTCAAATTCTTAGGCCATATAGTCTCTAAGAGGGGGGTGGAGATTGATCGAGAAAAGACCAGGGCCGTTGATGAGTTCCCCCCTCCACAAGATCTCAAAGCCCTTCAGAGGTTTTTGGGCCTGGCAGGGTGGTATCATAAGTTCATTCCCCACTTCGCTGACATATCTGCTCCCTTGAACCACCTCAAAAAGAAAGGAGTAAAGTGGGAATGGACTCCAGAGTGTCAGGCTAGTATGGATGCTCTTAAACAAAGATTACAGAACTCACCTGTGTTGATACAACCTGACCTCAACAAAACCTTCCAGGTTCACACGGATGCGAGTGATGTTGGACTGGGCGCCATCCTCACTCAACACTCGGATGAAGGAGAACAAGTGGTGGCGTATGCATCACGGACCTTAACAGGGGCCGAGAAGAATTACAGCACTTCTGAAAAGGAATGTTTAGCAGTGGTGTGGGCTGTTGAAAAGTGGAGGCATTACCTGGAGGGATGTCCTTTTGAGGTTTTCACGGACCACTCAGCACTCTCCTGGGCATTCAACTGCCCTAAAACCTCCTCCCGACTAACCCGCTGGACACTCCGCCTGCAACAATTCAACTTTCAGGTCCATCACAGAAAGGGCTGCCTTAACTTGGGACCTGACGCTTTATCCCGGGTCCAGGAGCCGTTTTCTACTGATGATGCCCCATGTCTTTCCATGTCATCGCAACATTCATCCACTTTACCCCACTCGCTGGAAGAAATCGCTCAAGCACAACGTATGGACAATACTATCACTCACCTGCAGTCTGGCATCAAACCTCGATCAGTCAAGGAACAACCCATCACCTTTGAAGACCACCAGGGGGTGTGGTACCGCAAGGTTCCTTTAAGAAATAAGGGAGAGAAGTATCAGTTGGTAGTACCATCCTCGTTAACCACTGACTTCATGCATTATTACCATGATAATCCCCTAGGTGGCCATCTGGGACAGTTGAAAACCCTGCTGAAAATCCTGGATGTGGCATGGTGGCCATCCGTCAGGAAGGATGTGTGGCAGTATGTCAAAGGCTGTGAGGTATGCCAGAAATATAAACCCAGCAATACAAAACTGTCTGGATTTATGCAGAGTTCACCGATCACAGAACCAGGATACATGCTGGGGGTGGACCTAATGGGACCATTTCCCAGCAGTAAAAAACAGAACACTTACCTCCTTGTCATTGTGGATTACTTCACTAAGTGGGTGGAAATGTTCCCATTGAGAGATGGCAAGACCCAGAAAATAGTGAAAATCCTTAGGGAGGAGATATTTACCAGATGGGGGGTGCCCAAATACCTGGTGTCTGATAGGGGTCCCCAATTTACTTCCAGCCTTCTGGGCGATCTGTGCAAGACATGGGGTTGCGTTCAGAAACTAACAACGAGCTACCACCCACAGTCAAATCTAACTGAGAGATTTAACCGAACCATAAAGACAATGATTGCTGCTTTTGTGGATCAACAACATCAGACCTGGGACCAGTGGCTGCCATATGCAGCTGCATATTCCCTGGTGGACAGACAAAACATCATGGTGGAGGAGGTGAAAAATAGAATGAGGAAGTGTCAAGCCAAACAAGCTAGGTATTATAATTCCCGTAGAAAAAATGCGCAGTTTCAAACGGGTGACCTGGTTTGGATTAAAACTCATCCTCTCTCTAGTTCTTCAAATAAGTTCTCTGCCAAGCTAGCGCCCAAGTGGGAGGGTCCAGCTGAAATAAAGGGTAAAACAGGGCCAATAAATTACACTGTGTGCTGGGGCAACCCACCTAGAACAGACGTATTAAATGTGGTAAACCTGAAGCGTTATTATGGACGTTCTCCTCCGATGCCGCTGGCTGCCTGGGGGGGGGGGGGGGGGGGGGGGGGGGGGATTTATGTAGCGCGGCCACATTATGGGGAACATTTATACTGCTGTGAATTATTCTAATTAATAATATAAGTACAGCTGTTTTGTATATATGTTTTCCCCTGTGTTATGTTGCCCGGATATGTGTTTGTGTTCCCGTTTTACTCACGCGAGACTTCTGTCGGGAAGACCCAGGGAATCCCCGTGACGTCATGGAGTCAGACAGCTGATTGTGACAGCTTCCGATAAAATAGCCGGCTGTCCGGTGTTCGAGAGAGGACGCTCTCATTCATGGCATAGTGGATTACGCGATCGATCGCTCTACACTACACAACGTTGTCGTCGTCTGTGACTTGTTATCCCGTTGTGGAAATAATACCTAATTGGTTTTATTTCACCGTTCACTGGATCCTGTACAGGACAACGCACATCGAGCTCCCGGACTAAAAGCCTTTCCGGTGAGGCCGATTCACCCACACACATACACTCATACTGTACATTGGACTGAAATGGACTATTCCAACACACATACATACATCTTTGTTTATATATATATATATATATATATATATATGGTATTTATTGTTGGGGTTGTGGTATATTGATGTTTCTTGTATAATACACTTTGGTTTGACATTTATTCTGTGTATTTTGTGGAGTATTTTATTCAAACACGTTTAAGAGGAAGGGATTAAGAACCCGTTGACGTTGTGTAAACTGCCTTATATAGGCTGAGTGTTACACACTTCTCTACATTAGACACAGAAATCTAAAATAATGTCACTTCTTTGCATTTCAAGACACTGCTTTCCAAAATACCACTTCTATAAACCAATTGATCAAACACAGCCGTCAGGTGTGAAGACACTTGGGTGCTTAACTGTAAACTCAACAATCAGGTGCAAGTACTATAAAAAGGCAAAAGGTGAGTTTATGTGTCTTCGATGTTGCAGTAAGAGGGAGAGAGAGAAACATAATTTTGAATCATTTTGAATGTCCCTGGCCAACGCGGTGGTAACATCACAATGTATGTTGCAATCACGCAGAATGTGGTCCTCTACCAGCATGCCAACTTAGGCCCTTACAACATGGCCCACATATTCACATTTTAGACAGACTGCACAAAATCATCACAGCAGAAGACCAAATGGATGCAGAGCAGATGAGACACATTGTCATATGGGACAATGTATATTTCCACCTATCTGCTCTGGTCCAAAACTGGCTTCATTAGCGTCCACAGTTTTCACTCCAATACATCCCACCATATTGTCCCTTTTATAAACCCATTGAGGAGGGTTTTTTTGTTTTGTTTTGTTTTTTGGCATGGAAGGTTTACAATCTCCTGTGTCAGGATGTGCCTCATTCAAGCCATGGAGAAGGCCTGACCGAACTGATGCAGGGTCTGTGCAAGGATGGATTCACCATTCAAGAAGATTCTTCCCATGCTGTCTTGTAAGAGAGGACATCACCTGTTATGTGGATGAAGTGCTATGGCCAGATCCAGCTAGGCCAAGAGATAATGTATAGTATGTTTACTGTAGTATTTTCTGTACAATATTGTCATTTTTTTCAGATTATTTTTTATATTTGTTGTTGTTATTTACTGTCCCATACGGAAATGTAATATATGTACATGTATGACATTTACATATATCAAATATATCCACATATATGGTGAAAACATATATGAAACCTATTCGAAAAGGGAACAATTTCATATATTGACATATAAAACTAGCCCATATAAATATATATGTTTATATATGTATAAAAGTCTTTTATACATATATGTCACATATAAAGTGAAAACATATATGTACATATATATATCTGCCCATATATGAAACCTATTCGAAAATGGAACAATTTCATATATTGACATATATATTTATATGGGCTAGTTTTATATGTAAATGTATCTATAAAACAGTCTTATATACATATATGTCACATATATAAATATCAATGTGCATGACATATTTCTTTGTATAAATGTTCAATATACAAATTACACATATATGTTTAGAATATTGCTTACAATGCACATGGCCTTAAATGTTAAACGGTGCAGTTAGGAAAAATAGATTACAGTAAAAGAGTTAAAACATTAAATCTTTATTAAAAGATTAAATTATTAAAAAAAAAAATTAAGTTGTGCAAAATTAGAAAACTAATGAACACTCAACAAAACAAGCCCAGAACAGGAAAATCCACCAACAGGGGCCTGTACCATGAAGCTGGATTCACTGGCTAGCCAGGTAAGTTTCAGATTAGTTTGGCCCAGTTCTGGGTTTTAGGTACCATGAAAGTGACTTGGCTTTTAGCGGTGTTCATCACCATAATAACTTGCACCCCACGGCTAACCTCTCAACTGGTGATAAAATTGTCTGGCTTTAATAATAATTACTTAGAATTATTATATGATTTATATTATATGATATTATTAATTCATTAAACAAGCGATTTTAGTTAAAATTTTAGTTTAACAGTTAAGCATTTAGTTCAAATGAAAATTAATATATACAGATCATATGTAATATAAGTAAGCTGTAAATAAACTTTAAATATGATATAACCTTACATGTTTGAGTCTCTATCACTATTATCAACTATACAAACTAACTTCACAAGTTACTAATCCTATAACACTGAGTTTGTTAAACTTCCTTCATGGTACAGGCCCCAGGTATATGATGCATGCTGTTCATTTTTTAAGTTTCAGAGTCTTTTTGGATGTCCGCAGCTCAGTGACCTTTTGATTAATAGCGACCCTTAGTTGGCCCCCGGTGGTTCCAGGAGATCTCTGGATCACTGCATCTGTAAAAAAGACAAAAAAATGTCTTTTAGTTTTACAACATTTATCTAAGGACATCCAAATTATAATCCCCTAAAACACATTAAATGAACACGGGCATACTTCGTTAGGTAGATCAACTAAATGTTACTGAAATTTAGGTATTTTTCAGAACCAGGTGTAATCCCAATTCTATTTTATACCCCTTCGCCCTTCCCCTTGAAACAGAGTGGCAATGTGTAGGGGTGAAAATATTCCCCTAAGAAATGGGAAACCACTACAACACGTCATCATAGTTTCTTTTATTAGTGTCCTGTAATATTTAACCAGTATGAACAGCAATGAAGTGCGCATATCAACAGAAATCAGGCGAGAGCACATTTAACAGATTACTCACTCACAACATTGTTTTGCGTTGTATGACCCTTCGAGTTTCCCAAGACTGGTAAAGCAGCTTTTCCATCGGGCCAAGCTGTTTGTTTAACCATTGCATTTCGTGCCAAGTCAGCCGGTACGGATATGGTTTCGTTTTCTACTGTGGCGCTGCAATAACGGAGCTCTTTTCAAAGTAATACAAATGAGTTAGTTGTTGCCTTGGTAACGCAAGAGTTTACAGCCGATACGAGATGTGTTCATATCATTCAAATAGCACGTTTAGCAAGCTACGGAGAAACTGCCAGCCAGGTAACACACAAGTAATCGATACTGTGCGGAAATATCAATACCATGAAACGGTAGTTTGTGTATGCAGGGAAATTTCTCATACCCCTTTGTTCAAAGTGTGATCCTGAAAGATCTTTGTTTGAAGGGCTATCTGGCCCTTTCCCTTACCTCTACCACTCCAGCCAAAAGAGAATCGAGACACCCCTACCCCTTCATGTGAACGCACAAAATGAAAGGGTAGGGGTAGAAATGGGATTGGGCCTAAGTGTCATCACACTGATACACCAAGATGACACTGATAAATTCTCATGGTTTTACTGTCACATTTGGTTCAACAGTTTTAAAAAATGAGCCCAATTAAAAGAATAATATACATACTCATTATTGCATCAATTTTTGTTCTGTCTAAGGCCTCCTTTGTTTCCCCAGGGCTTGCTTTTTTTAGACTTGCCACCTAAGAAAGAGCAACATAACAGTTTAGAACAAAATCAGAACTCACTCCACTCCTATCTAAACTAATCAACCATAAATTACATTTTTCAACTTAATTCTTGGACAGCCTGCTTCAGTAAAATGGTGATAATGTAAATAGTACAACTCAAATTATTTATAAATCATCATATTTTAATGTAAATGTGTGTACATATATCTGTAAATATGCCAGAATAACTATAATAGGACAGTTTCAAGTTCAAGTTCAATCTACATAATTACCAAAAAAATAATAATAATTGTACAGACACATGCACACACTATGACCAATTACATACCTCTGAGATTGCACTTTAGCAAAAGTGTCAAAATACTCCAAGAAGAAGCATCCATGCCATAGCAGTGAGGCTGTTTGCATGACCACAACACAAACTCCTGAGCCCGGGTGAATTTCAAGCTGTGAGGAAAGGCAAACATGAATCAATATTAAAGTTATATTAATAAATAGAAGATTGCTTTAACAAAAAGTGTTTAGGGGGCCTGATACAATTTAGCTTTGCATCACATATTTTCTATACTATTAATACTATTATTAATAAATAATAATAATTATACTTAACAAGATATGAAGTTAAATATCCACTTCCGCAAGAACAACTTCCTTATTCTTAAAAAGCTTGGCCTGCATTTTCTTTTGCTCAGAAGTTTTGGACTGGACTGATGTTGAGTCCTCGTTGGTTTTTCTAGGGTGGACTGTCTCTGTGGGAAAAAGGGGAAAACAAAATGTAGAATCTAAAGTTACAACTAGGGCTATGATATTTTTAAACGCCCCTGGTTTCACAGACAAGGCTTAAGCTAGCCCTAGACTAAAATGCATGTTTGAGCTGTTTTAACTGAAAGAAACTTACTAATATATCTTAAATCATGTCTAAGCCATTGTTCCATCTCAAGATGCACACAAGTAATGTTTTTTTTTTTTTTCTAGTATACTTTTATAAAAGCTATTCATATTGAACTAAGGCCTAATCCTGGCTTAGGCCTGTCTGTGAAACACAGTGTAGTTAACAGTCATGCACTTTTATTTCTCCACTACATGTGTCTGACAGCTAAAATATTACTTTTTAAACATATTATTCTCACATAAACATTTAAAGATAATAGAATTATGCACTTCATTGTAATAATCTACTTGTACTTAATGTTAGCTGTTAAATATGAATATACAACGAACACAATTAGGGGAGAGTGGGGTAAAGTGGGACATTTTTTACATTTGCTCCCCTCTAAGCGAGCTAAAATGATATATCAGTAAAATTTACACATTTCCCATTAATTCAGGATGTTTCCTAGCCATGGAAATGATCAGAATGTATTCAGGATGAAGATCCATGAAAATATGATTGTTTTTAAAAAAGTCATCTTGTGTCTCACTTTACCCCAGTTTAGGGGTAAACTGAGACAGACCACAAAAATCAAGGGGGTAAAGTGAACCAGCTGGGGGTAAACTGATCCACTTACTTTTTCCACTGTGAAACTACCATAACAACACTTGTTGTAACCGTTTGAATCCTGACAGCTAGTTTGACAACCACACATTCCAGAACTAATGTCGGACTAGTAACAAAATCATGGGGATTGATCAATTAAGCACTTTTTTTCCTAAACACTTGAAAGTAACTTTGAACAAAATCAAATACAACATAATATAATTCAAAATATTTTAATTAACATTCAAATGACAGATAGAACCAGTTAGATTAGAACACAGTCTGGGGGTCAGAACACAGGACCCTTAGGGTGCGTTCACACTTGTCATGTTTGGTTCGATTAAAACAAATCCTGGTGCGATTCCTCAGTTAGTGCGGTTCATTTGAACATATGTGAACGCTGCCTAAAAAGAAATCCTAAAAAGAATAGAATCCTCACGCATGTTGGTTTTTCTTGTCATAGTCGCAAGTTTGCCCATCACAGGCATCAGACGCGCGTCTCGTTTGTGTGTGTAACGGATGGATTCCCGCCGCTATTTTGACTACTTTACACATTTTATGAGCTCTTCATGAGTTCCCAGCTGGTCAAAATACCATCACATGCAGGCTACGCACACACAACAAGCGCATACCTCAGCACACAGCATTGTTTTGGATGTTTGTTAAAGGTACAATCTGTAATATTTTTTTCCGCTAGAGGTCACTAGAAGCCTATTCAAAACAAAGGCGTAGTTTGATGACTCCAAGTTTTAGAGCAGAAACTTGGGACATGTGGTCTCCATCTCAATGGACGGTGCAAAAGAATAGGAATTGGAGTTGGAAAGAACTCATGTTCGTGGATGCGATTATTAACGTTACTGTAGTATGAAGCAGAGCAGGAGCGAGTGTTGTGGAGCTGAACGAGGAGCTGGAGCGATTGATCAACACACGCCTCACGAGCAGCGGAACTTTTATTATGACACAGTCGTCGGCGCCGCTTCCGCTTTTCCGGTCATGAGTTTACGGGAGCTGTCCTTGTCGACAGAACCAGCGGCAGATGGTAAACAGTAATTATGTTCCATAATTAAGTAACACAATCCACCATAAAACGTGCAAGAAGTAAATAAGGAACTGCTTGAAGCAAGCTAGTGGTTCGCTGGACGCTAGACACTACTTCCGCATTTGTCCACGACACTGTTGTCATGTGGTTTCTACGTCAGTAAAGGCGGTAACAAAGGGTAACTGACGTCATTGACAGGCAACTGCACTGCCCCGTGTCACTGTTTAGAATGGGAATTTTCTCATGATTTACAAGTAGTTGAAAACATTAGAGATATTGTTAGTCATCAGCTGGACAAAATATATAACACTAGCCTAGTGGTTTTTGGATATTTTACTGCGAATATCTTACAGATTATACCTTTAAGTTCCAATTCAAAATAGGCAATACGTCATAAAATCTGACCAATCACGTTGTGAATGTATTGAACGTAATGAACTCAAGGTTCGGTATCTTTTGGTTTGGTGATAAAATTGCCAATCTGAACGCTAATTGGACCGGGACTAAATGTTTTTTTTTCTTCTTTGGTCCGTACCAAATATAACCAAACAAACCGAACTACAAGTGTGAATGCACCCTTAGAGCCAGCTAGTGTCTGGGGGTCAGAGCAAAGCACAATCAGAACCAGCTAGAACAGCCTGGGACTCAGAACACAGGACTAGACCCACCTGTATTAGAACATCAGCCTACTGTCATACTCTACAACTAGGCCTACTCTACATTCCAGCCCTGAAGGTTACAGGGAAAGATGAGGAGTTGCTCTCTCCATCTCTCCAGGCCTTTTAGGTTGAGGCAGCTTCTTTACCACATCACTTTTAGGAACATGTGCCACATCATTCTCCTCGAGGGGTGTTTTGCCCCAGAGGTTGTCTTCCTGATGTTTTGCCTTGGCATGATGGCTTTTCTACAATGTTTATGACATTAAAAATAAAACATATGTAATGTAATATTACATTAAAATATGTTTAAGACTAAATTTAACTTGTGCCTCATGTCTCACTTTACCCCAAAGCATTTGTCTCACTTTACCCCACCACTACATTTTAGAAAAAAACAATCTCTCTTAGCAATTCAGGATAATCTTCAGCTAGCATCATCACATGGTTTTATATGTTGATAGTTCATCAACATGTATGATATAAGTTTTTCTACCTGAATCAGTTTGCTTTGGCACAACATTTGATTAAGTTGACTGCAAGAAAATTTACTTTTATATGCAAAAAATATATTTTTGTGAAAAAAACATGCTTAGCACAGCACCACGAGGTCCTCTCCTTCATGGCCAAGGGGAAATGTGAGGGGCTTGAAAACATAATTGTCACATAACCACAAATGTGTTCCTTTTTCGAGATACAGGGGGTGTCTCACATTACCCGATGTCTCACATTACCCCACTCTCCCCTATGCAGTAATAGAGCAATTTAAAAACCTAATAGTTAAACACGGTTAATTTCTGCTCATTTAACCGATCTGTAGCCTACTAGCTGCGCTAACGTTACAGTAAGTTAGCTTGGTAAATCAATGGCTCATGCAGTTTAGCGATCATTTAAAATGCATTCTCCGTGCAATATCAATGTGTGAATTATAATAAAAAAATCAGAAATTACCTGCAACTTTATGCGCCATTGCCTCGTACAAATGCCATCTGCCTTGAGGTTTTTTCTTCCGTCCACCTCTCCACTCAGTTAAATATACAGATCTGTCATCTTGTCCGTCCAAGAAATCATCATTATTTTATCTCCGTTTTTATGCGTGATGTTGGAACAATGCTCCAACTTTCATTCCATTTCTTGTTTCCACTCGACAAGCGCAAACATTTTCATCCGTTGGTCTCGATCGTGAATGCGCGTAATTTGGCGGTCTTTTGATTACGTTTGAATTTGGGCGCGCGCAATGACGTAACTGCGCAGCATTCTAAATGCAAAGCCTGAAATGCAGACTGAAAGTGTTTCTAACATTTTTGTTTGTTTCTTTGTTTGTTTTTGGGTCAAATCTAAACGCTTTATTCAATAGTAAGCATTAAGCATACTATTTTCATTATGTAACTCTTGGTTAAGTCACAGTAATGTCAAATAACAACAATAAAAATTAATTTAAACCATACAAAATCAGTAATTTAATTAAAATTATTTGAAGATGGGTTAGATTATTTGCATTGCATTTGTTTTTTTACAACAGTTTTTATGAGCTAGTTAAGATAAGGTAAAATAAATAATGTAAATTATTAAGTTTTTAAAATGTTGTGCTAATTCTAAATGGGAGAGAAATTTAAATGAAATGTGGATTGTGTAGACTTGTTAAAAGTTCAGTCTGTTCAAATAATGAAAACATAAGGAATTAGTAAGGAAAACAAGCATGTAAAATGTTTTTATGTATGTTGTGTAAATAAATTGGCATATATAAATTAAACATATATCTGTGACAGGTCATAACATATAATATTATATAAACTAAACAAAAATCATATAGATAGTATACATATATGTCAATATATTTATTTAATATGGACATTTTATATATGTTATAAACATATATTGGCATATATAAATTAAACATATATCTGTGACATATATGGTCATAACATATAATATTATATAAACAAAAATCATATAGATAGTATAAATATATGTCAATATATTTATTTAATATGGACATTTTATATATGTTATAAACATATATTGGCATATATAAATTAAACATATATATGTGACATATATGGTCATAACATATAATATTATATAAACAAAAATCATAAACATGGTATTAATATATGTCAATATATTTATTTAATATGAAATTTTTATATATGTTATAAACATATATCAACATATATCTAGAGATATGTATATATGTGATAGCAATATATTGTCATATATTTTGCATATATGACAATGTCACTTGCGATATAGGGACATATATGTCATAAATTACATTTCCGTATGGGGTAACCTGTACTGGATACAGTATTTTACGTTTGCCTGTTGTTTGCTGAGCTAACAGTGTTATACACACTACTGTAGTAGCATGACAACTGGGACATGTTTTGTTGTGATTCTCCATGTTGACTGATTTGGGTATATGGAGAGAAATCAATGATATTTTCCTCAGTCTGCAGCATTGGTCTTGAGTAGTGTTTGGTGAACTATTGTATAGTTGCACTTTCTCTGTGTACTTCATTTACAGTACTCTAATCACTGAGAATTAGACTTGCTAAAAGTGTTTTAGGTTAGCAACAGCAGTGTGTAACTGGTTCAAAAAGATTAAAGTCATATGAAATGTGTGTGTTTCGTATGGTAACAAAATATTGTTTTTAAAAAGTTGTGTATAGTTTTGACAAAAGTGTTCCATTTTGCAAATGATCTGAAGTGTTGTGCTACTTTGGTGTAGGGTTGTGTTAATTGTGTGTAGTGTTTTGACAAACCGGGCCCTGTTTTCAAAATTGTGCTTAAGCAATCGTAAAAAACTGTATGAAGTGCTGTATAGTTACTGCAGTGTATCATTTTGGTAAGCACATTTGTTTCACAGTAGTTAAGTAAGTGTCTTGTCCATAAGTACAATATAGTTACCATGTATATAACACTAGTAAGTACAGTAATGTGTCTTACTAGTTACTATATGAAGAGTTCAGATGCAAAAGCCTCTAAGTGCCATCTGAAATTTTCTTCTAAAATTAGCATTTTTATCAAGCTTGTATGTTTATGTTCAGTTATTTCACTTTAATGGCAATGAAAAGGACCTATTAATTGACATTAAAGTGAAATTACTGAACCTGAACATACAAGCTTGATAAAAATGCTAATTTTAGAAGAAAATTTCAGATGGCACTTAGAGGCTTTTGCATCTGAACTCTTCATATACAGACACTACAAGTAAGCACCTGCTATTATCCAACACTTGTCTATAGGTACAAAGTAGTTACCATGTATGTACCTGTTACGGCCCATGTCCAAGTTACTAGCTCGTTAAATGAAGTAACTCCAATAAGGGCATGGACCGCACACATGTAAGAGCCACAGACACCGGTAATGATGTTTTAGGACAATAAATCGCCCTCATTTAATTATAATACAAAAGAAAAACAATTCGTAAAATGATACATACAAAATATTAACAAAATAATTAACAGCAAACAGGTAGGGAAAAACAGCCAAAGGAAACAAAGAACGCCTGCCTGGCTATTCTCACCAATAGTTCTTACCTAGCTTCCGATAAAGCAAAAGGAGTGAGTCTTCCGGGCCTCTGCTTCCTTCACTATGCTTACTACATTATTAAACAGTGACCTGTTTAAATAAATCCACTACCTGCTACTGTTAACATAACATTAACCATATAAAGAAAACATATCAAACTAAAACAAAGAAAGATCAAGAATACAAACTAAGCTATATCAAAAGAAAGACTAAATGCCCCATGAGAGCGGACGATGGATGTTCAAAGGGACCGCAGCGAGGGGAAACCGCAGAGAGAGAGACACTGGCGAGGTCAGCCCAGCGAGAGAGAGAGTCCATTGACGCCATCCACGCTATTTATGCCAGAATCTCGATGACGTCATCCAGCCTCCACCAATCCAGAACCACAACGCCACCTATGGGTCTTTAAAATAAAGAAAAACTACACAGCCACGTAACACCCTCACCCTTAAGTGAATAAATGGTAGAAAAGAAGTGATCTTACCTTCTTTACTTAAAAGGGTACCTACAATTTATTCAATTTAGACACGGGATAAGGCGTCAGCAATAAGGTTATCCTTACCACGAATATGTCGGATTACCAGCTCACGAGCCTGCAGCAACAAACTCCAGCGCATCAGACGTTGGTTACTATTCTTCATTCGGTTCAGGAATACCAACGGATTGTGATCTGTATAGATAACTAAAGGATAAGGAACGGAACCAATATAAACATCAAAATGTTGAAGTGCAAGGATAAGTGCGAGCGCCTCTTTCTCAATGGTGGAGTAATTCTGTTGATGCCTGTTAAATTTACGTGAAAAATAACAAACGGGATGCTCAACACCAAATTGATCTCGTTGAAGGAGAACCGCTCCCGCACCGGTATCACTTGCATCAACAGCAAGTAGAAACTGGGACGAAAAATCAGGAGCAGAGAGAACAGGAGAATTAATCAGGAGCGCTTTGATTTTCTCGAAACTTGTTTGACACGTTTCAGTCCACTTAAATGGTACTTTGGGACTAAGAAGATCCGTTAAGGGAGAGGCCACAGCAGAAAAGTTTTTACAAAAACCCCTGTAGTACCCAACCATGCCCATGAAGCGACGAAGCTCCCGCCGCGTCATAGGCGCAGGAAAATGAACAATTGCCTCGACTTTTGATCCAACAGGGCGAACTTGTCCGCCACCAACAATCTTTCCCAAATACGTTACCTTTGCTCGACCAAACTCGCACTTGGCTAAATTAACCGTAAGGTTAGCAAAAGACAGACGACGGAACAATACGTCAAGTTGTTCTAAATGCTCGGACCAAGACGCGCTGTAAACAACCAAATCATCCAAATACGCCTCAACATTATGCATGCCATCGATAACACGATTTACTAATCGTTGGAAGGTTGCCGGTGCGTTTTGTAAACCGAAAGCCATTACGGTGTAATGTAGGAAATGATCTGGGGTTACGAATGCACTTATCTCTTTCACACGATCTGACAAAGGCACCTGCCAGTAACCTTTAAGCAGGTCAATTTTGTAACGTCTGGATGGATCCGTTCAGAGTCAATAAACTTTGGAGTTTTCAGGACGCTTTTAACCTGATGAACTTTGTTTCTTAATCACTAAATCGGCTCCGAACAGTCTACTAAAGATGAGCCCACTTGACACCTTTGTTGCCCTCCGAGGTAACACAGGAGGCCCAATTTCCTTGCTCTTAGGACATCAAAGGGGCCCCTCATGTGGACTACGGGCCAGATCCACATTCCAGCACCCACACACACTGGCACACACAAAAACACACACACAGACACACATACAGAAACACACAAACATACATTTTTAACTGTATATATAAACTACCACTATGCTGAAATATATATTTCATATATTTTAGGGCCTATGCATGTTTCCTAGTGTTTAAATGAGTGTCTTTGTGCTAGTGTGCATTTTAATAGTGGAATTCTGTCTGTAAACCATAATTTCTTGTCTATGCCTTTCTGATCTGTCGAGTTTGGTCTCTCCGTAAAGCTCCGGACATCGAGCTATTCACTGAGGTGGGTCACATGGCTGACATATGCATTTTTCTATGTGTATTAATGATACTGTGAAGAAAGCACTCGATCTCGAAATCCGGGCTGATAGCCATTAAGTATGCAAATTCAGCTAGGAGACCAAACAAAGCAACTTTGCCCGCCAAATAGTGCTGCTCATCTATTGGTCGCTACAATTCAGGAGGTGTGTTAGCTTGGGTTTCCATAAAGACAACGACACACACCTTCGCTTTTTTTCTTCTTCTCCTTTGTCTCCCGACTGACTCACGAGCAGCTCGTGCACGGACGCCTCAGGTGACCGCGCTTCCCAACCACGCGCGCAGTTCGGGAGGACCACTTCCTTAGACTCTCTCTCTCTTCGGCTAAGTTACTTAAGCTTAAACCTCTTTTGAAAACCCCGCCGGAGAAACCCTCTCTGAAAGGACCAACCCAGCCAGGCGCATTGAAACTGCTACACACGGACTTGAACCAATAAGCAAGTATTATCATTTATCTGAATTTGTCTAAACTGATTTCTGTGCTGGCTCTCTCTCTCTCAAAAGGGTTTACTTTAACTGTGCAATTTGCCATCCTTTGATCATCTTTCTTTCCATGTCTTTTCTTCATTTTCACTCTTGTGTATATATATGTGTATACTTCTGTATATATTTTAGACGTATAATCTCTAGTCGTAGCTGCATATATTAAAACACTTAATTCATGCTCGATTGTTCTGTTGTTCTTTCAACTGAAGACCAAGTCACTTTAACGTTTTTCGATCGCTTTATGCTTTAGTTATTTTCATGGCCAGAGAATAACTCTGTTTATAATATTCTGTGAGGGACTTAGTTTGCTGGACAAACGAACAGTTTCTCTAAATTATTAAACCAGAACTAATCATATATGTAATTGATTATAATTCGTTGTAATTGATTCACAATATATGTTTAATTCCCCGTTGGGTCGATATATGAATCATAATTTATTCATAACCTTATGAATTATTATATTCATATTTCATCCATAACTTGATTAATAACTGTACGAACCGCTACATTTCGTTACATATTATTTGGTGGAGGATTCGCGAGCAACGTTTTAAACTTGGTTTTCGGTAAAAGAGCAATGTAGAATAATTTGTGTGTGACTTACATGCGCGCTTTATTTAGTGAGAAGACGCACGGGTCCTCACTACGCACCGTTAACAAGCTGCTGTTTGTGTCTAAAAACACTGCAGGCCTAGCCTTGGTTGACCGTGAAATACACTGCAGTCTATTGATATTTCAAGCTCGTATCTGTGAAGGACGACAATCTTTGCAGTAAGTTACAGTTTTGAATATTAATTTCCACTTGAATTAACGAATTGAATCGTATTCAACGCGTTTTGAAACGAGTTTAGTGGCGAGATTCCCACTAAATCTCTTGAAAGGCCTAAATTTTTACCGCTATGTGAATTATTTGTGTCGTCCAAAAAGAAATTCACCATAGCCGGTTTGCTCCTGGGTTACGTCGTTCGGCCTAGCTAACCAAACCATGTGATCCCCCTTACAAATCTAATCGGAGAGCAGTTCACCTGGTTTATCGATTGATGTGTAAGATTTGGAGCTATATCAACATTCTGATCCAATGTTGATTTGTAACCCGCGGCGAAGGAATCCCGCAAAAGTTACATATTCGCGTGCATTAAAGTTGCACCAAAGGGACTGATTCCCAGAGTTGTGTACCCGTGAGTAAAACGGTACATATATATTTATTAGTTGTAATCGTGATCGTGCAGTAAAACAGCGTAAAGGGGGGGTCAGAAACCCACAAGCGCGCTCGTTTTTATATCACGAATTAAAGAAAGGGGATGCAGTAACTCTGACCAGACGCCAGAGGGCAGTCTGCTCAGGTGTGGCACCCCTCCCTACTTATTGGTTGTGTGGACTCATTGACGCCACCGCGTGGACGTTCTGAGTTAAAGCCGCTCCATACTTTGAACTGAAATTATCTACTCTATTTTATTTTATTTTATTTTATTTTATTTATTTTATTTTTATTCTACTTTGTTTTATTTCATCTATTCCCTTTTTGTCTTTTCTCTCTCTTTCTCTCAAGTTATTTCTTTAGTTTTACTTTGGAAATTCATTCCCTTTATTACTTAAAGTTTTATTTCATTCACTCTTAGTTCTGGGTCCTGTTGTTATTGGCTGGCAATAATATTCACGCACACCCAAGCCTCCCTTATTTCATACGCTTATTTTGAATTTAATTAAATAACATTTAATTCAATTTTAAAATTAAGTAGTGTCAATCAGTTTGCATTTTGCTATCAACAAGCAATTCTCTTTAGGAAAAATCTGCAAATAGGGAAGGCTTTCTCTCTTCTTTCTCCCATTCTGTTATTCTATGCACTCATTTAAATTTAATTGAACAAGTTTAATTCAAATTTGAATCAAGTGCCTCTGAATTATCCTCTTTTCTCTGTGTCCCATTCTGTTATTCTGTGCACTCATTTAAATTTAATTGAACAGAGTTTAATTCAAATTTGAATCAAGTGCATCTGATTTGTTTTTGTTTTATGTTATTTTTACTTTTGTTCTGCTTCTAGCTAGTTCATTTTAGACCCCTACTCTTTTATCCTACACACTTAATTATTTAAATTCTATTTAAACAAGATTTAAATTGAGATTTAAATTTACAATTAAGTCGTGTTTACCTGACTGTTTGTGCACTTGCAGAGAAGGCCCTTCACCGCCGGGTGGTGAGTTGACAGTCGCCCCAGTGAGTTCCAGTGAGTGGAGCTGCCTGGCCTGGCGCTTCTTACACTAACCGTGTGTGAATCGTGGACATTCTGACCTCGTATCACGGGCAACACGCAAGGACATCAGCGAGTTGTGTATCAGGTACAGGGAGGCAACGAGACCCGGGGTGACAACAAGCGGCAATTTTGTTTAATTTCCCTGCTCAGGCTTCTGCACGACAGAACCGCCCGTTTGGAGTAACTGCCCGTAAAGGGGACAGACTCTGAGTTCAGGGAAAACTAAATTTTGACTGGTCACTCGGGCCGTTGGCGCAAATACCTTACCGAAGTGCGCAATTGTACTGATGTTCCCTGTTTGAGAGGTTGCACCGTGTTACAAAGGGGACAGGTGGCCACGGCCACCGCAGTGGAGTGTTTGAACGTCGAGGAAAGGTTGCCTGCCATTGAGTTCTTGTCTGAGCACCCACAATTCACCCAGGCCTAAGTTAGTGACATACAGTCACTTCACCTAATTGAAAGCCACAGAATAGTACATATTCTTCGATTATTCAGGTGCGGGCCAACCCTTATGCTCTCGATCCATACCATCCCTCTAGGTTTTATGACGCAACAGTGCACTCGCCTGACACCGTCATAAACCCAGCTGGAATAGGAAGTTTAAGTTTCACTTCTCCCCTCTAGCCCTTCTGTTTTAGTTTATTGCTATTCTATTTTTATTCCTTTCTATTTGTTTACTGCTCTATTTCTCATTTAATTGCATCCACCCTGTTCTGTTTTGCTTTTCTACTGTGTTTGTTTCTTTCAGTTCATGTAAAAGCAGAGCCTGTGAGAGCCATCACGGAAACCTGAGTAATAGATAGACGACCGAGCAGCGAGAGTCATCAAAGGACACTTAGGGCTACCGCCTGTCAACATCTTTATTCAAATCCGGCACTCACCCACACAAATTGACCCGCGTGGTCCTTTTGGCTATCGACAATTAAGTGTCTAGCCTACATTCCACTAACTGTCTGCACCAGTTAACTGGAACCAAACCAAAGAATTATATAATCATGCATTATTATAAGTCGTTAGCCCTGCGCGTGCTTGCATTGGTTCTGTTTGTGCTGTCTTTCTCTCGCCAACAGCAAGCTAACGTGTTCAGAGCAGCCAGCCCCAGCACCCATGGGGACGGACTCAAGACCGGGTTGGGCTCCCTGATCAGCACGATCCTGGACGACAACCTGAATCGACTAATGGCCCACGATCCAACGCCGAGCTACAAAGAATGGGCGAAAGTCATCCGAGCCATCGCCCACAACCTCAAGCTCCAGGCGGAGGATGCCCGGAGGAATCAGGCCCAGATTCATCGTCACCACGATCAGCGACTCGTCGAGACCCAGGACCAGCGTTGGACAGCGGACGAATCCAAACCTGAGCTGCAGGAGGAGCTGCAAAGACTTCAAAAAGCCCTTGCAGAGCTCCACCTGGAGGTGGAGCGTAGAAAACTGACGGGAAAACTCCAACACAGCGAAGCTCCCCTAGCCAAAGCAGAGACTAAGCTGAAAGACAGACACACTAAAGCCCTGACCTGTGAAAATCATCTCAAACAGGCCCAGAAAGGAGTTATGGCTCCGAAACAACAAAGAGACTATGTGAATGAACTTGACACTGGTTACAGAGTACTGAAAAGTGGCATGGGAGGGGAAACACACATCACCGAGTTTCCCCTAACCAGTCAAGAAGCCCTAATTCCAAATGGGGTTAAAAGTCCACTGCCCAAAACGTCCAACGGCCAAGAACCTTCGCCAGCAGCTGTCACATCCAACTGCCAGCACCTGCGACAGGTTCTGATCCAAAAGCTTTCTGACCCAGATCAAGGGCTCCATGCTGCCATGGACCTAAAACGGGGCAGACTGAAAGACCCACACACTTGCTACAGCCGACTGCAAATGGCCTACATCAGAGCACGTGGTCAGCCAGCAATGGAGGAAGACTTCATCTTCAACACTCTGTTTCTCCGAGAACTGCACCCTGCGGTGAGTGATCATCTGGCAGCCTTGGCCTGCTCACGCAGTATGTCTACTCAGCGGCTGCAAAACTTGGTCGATGAAGCTCACTCCAAGCAGAACACTGCTCCTGAAAAGACTGTAGACAACCAAACCAGTTACACAGTCTCTGATCACTGCCCAGAAACCTGTCCTTACCTTGTTGAAAGACTGAGAAATGAAGCTGAAAGCCAAAATCAGACTCTCAAGTCACAAAGATGTGAGCTGAATGTGCAGTCGCACAGTCCAAATGAGGTCCACCTTGAACACACAGCTCCCACGCACCACACCATTGGTCGAGTGAGCCTGGTACCTCCTGTGTGCGTAGCGCAAATGGACACGTTTCTCTGTTTCACCCACAAAGACCCGCTAGACTGTTTTGAGCCCTTATTGAACGCCAGACCACTGAAAATCTGGGCTCAAGTGTGTGAACTTCTGCCTTCCCAGTCACCCAGGCCACCTGAGCCAGACGGTCAGGTCACAGAGGTCGCGGGAAATCTCCCAGCTAACCGCGGGAACCCTGTCTCAGAGCACAGTTCAAGTTCGCTAGCCGGCACACTTCAACTCACCATAGACTGTAACTCCCTCTGCTCCAAGGTCACGACAGACTCACAGCTGAGTGATGTCACTACAACAGACATTATTCTCACACTGTGGGCAGACAACACAGCCTTCAGCCACACGTTGTTAAGCGCTCTCATTGAAGGGACACCGGACCTCCCATTTGTCAACATGCAAACACGCTTCCCATTGGACTTTCGTCTGTCAACCATGATGACCGTCAAGGACATCTGCGTTGTGAACTTCAAATGGAACAACCGGCATTTAACCCATCACTTTCTGGTCCTTCCAGACCTCCTGATGCACTCTAATGCTCATACGGACAGTGCAAATGAGTTGTTGTGGGCCCCAATGACTGTACAGCTTCCTGTTGTGCCTGTCAACACTGCCAACTTCCTGTCAGGCCAGACTATCCAACAGGTCTGCATCCCGATCAACATACAGGAACCTGTAGTACCACCTTACACCAAAGGGGGTACTGTCTGGATCAACATACAGGAAATTGTAGTACCACCTTACACCAAAGGGGGTGCTGTTTGGCTCCACACACAGGAAACGGTAGTACCACCTTACACCAAAGGGGGTGCTGTTTGGCTCAACAGGCAATGTGGTCAAACCCTAAGCCACATGCTGGGCTCCTTCACACTTTCACCTGAAGGCGTGGAGCTTGGACTCACTCCAAAAGCCACACCCCTAACTGAAGTGTCATCCTATGTAGTCCACAGTTGGCTCAACGAATGCATGGTCACAGACATCAGCATTCCCAAAGCCTACCATCTAGAATGGATAATGGACCACGGCCCCTATGACTTTGAACTCAGGTTAACAGTCATTAACTTAATACCAGCTGCCATGGTCCCAGAAGGAAGCTTAAGCAACACAAGTTTCGCAGCATCCTTCAAGAGCATCTCCATCACTCCCATCAAACGGGTACCCACAGAACAGGTGCGCAGAACGGAGCTGATGGAGGACAAACACCTCGCTGTACCCACAGTCTCTAACCAGCCTGCCTGTGAAACTCAAAAGGGCACTCCACCTCTGACAGCCAACATGACAGTTAACACTTCAACAGAGGAGCCATTGCCCAGGTTGGAGTCTAAAGGCCAACAGATTCAGAAAGATGCAAATGTCCCAAGGAATGATCCAGACTGTCAAAAACTTCAACAGTTCCTAAACGAATCCAGAGTGTCATTTGCCAAAGACTCTTTAGACTGTGGCCTCACTAACTTTCATACAATGGGTGCTTCCATACACCCAAACACTCCTCCCACCTGCATCAAACAGTACAATGGTCCTATTGCCTCACATGAACCAGTGCATGAAACTATTCGTTTCATGGAAGAAAAAGGTGTTAGCTGCCCATGCAACAGCACCTATTCAGTCTCCAGCTGGTCCATTGTCAAACCAGACAGCAAGTGGCGACCCACCATCGACTTCAGGATGTCAAACCAGCAAGTGCCACTGCCACGACGTGCCAGAAAGCACAAGTCTGCACGGAGCGGAGACTCAGCTGCCGGCCAAAACTGCTATAACAGCCCACCAGCGTTGACACTTAAGGTAAAGATACCCCCACAACAGCAACCAACCTGTCACAGGTACCTCAAAGAGAATGCGTGCCAAGAAATGCCCATGGCCTACGTCAATGGACGTTTCTACACCCATAAGGGTACGATGGTTAAGAAACCAACCATGCCAACCACAGAACAGCAGGTGGGGTCCCCAGTCATGTCAGTATGGTGAAGCAGCAGCTACCCTCAAAACCCTTCACGTCTCCTCAGCTCATAACATCAGAGAACTCATGTGCACAGACTCACACTATGCCAGACCTTGTTTCACATGCCATCCTCTGAGCTGGAAACAAACTGGTTTCAAGACTGAATGCAACAAGCAGGTGAAACGTCAACACATGTTCCAAACACGTGATGACATCACCCAAACACACGACACGGTCGCTTACGGGGAAAAGGTGAAAAGATGCTTAAAGCAACCAGGGCGTGACAAAGGCGTGAACGACCAAACTAATGCCCTTGCCAAGACTGGCACCCTGCATAACAAGCTATGGTCACACCCACCCCATTCACCCACCCTTAGTGTGGCAACAACAACCCGCAGCCAGCGGACTGTTCCTGCAACATTTCCCACCTTACTGCCACTGCCACTGACAACCAAACTTTCCAACATTTCCATTCGAAATGTTTTGTGCCACCACTCAGACCCCTCCAACCTCCCGTTCCCGGCATCTGGTCCCATGACGGCCCCTAGCCGCAAACGACTGTATGAGACCGACCACATGCTGCGTGTGGGAATAAACTTTCTAAAGTATGTCCCTGATGTCCTCACAGCGCCAAAGCTTGTACTGCCACAGGGCCAAAAGGGGGGTGAACGGATATACACCCACGACACACCATGCGCCAAACACCATGGCACCAAAACTATTTATGAGACTTTGAAACAAGTGGCGTACTGGCCCAGCATGCAGCAAGATGTGGCAGAGCACGCCAGAGGATGTCAAGTTTGCTGTCAAGTCCAGACTGCAGACGCAAATCACAGAGCTCCACTGCAACGCGGAGGAGTCACATTTCCACGGTCAGTTGACCAGAAAGACTGGACTGTAAAACCTCCTCTGATGCTCATGGCCGTCACAGACACCATACAGGAGTCAACTCAGGTGTTCCCCACGGAACTACTGACGGCACGGCAGGTGCCACTGCCATTGCACCTGTACCAACCAGGAGACTCGAGTCTCATCACAGCCTGCTCCACTCATCAGCATCGCAACAAGCTCCGCCTACAACTGAGAAAACAACTCTCAACACAGAGCCAAACCCTGCAAACCACCTGCAAATCCCGGAAAGGTATTGTGGTGGTTCTCTATACTCACAGTTTCCTGCTGATCCAAACGGCGAACTCAAGGAAGCAACTGTTTACAGTCCTCCAGAATGACTTTGCCCAAAATCAGCTGGTTATAGCTCAGTTGACAGACCTGCTACGAGAAATTAGCTTCTCTATGGACAGAGTGGCTATGAATAGGAGTCCTCAGTATCCTACACAAACTGTGCTGGACTTTGCTACTGGCAGACCCAAAGACATGGTCAATGTCAGGTGGCGGCAACGTAACACCCATGCCAAGAAACACACCTCAGTTGCGGTAGCCTACCACAACAGCAACCCACGGCTGTGCCCGGCTCCCCACTTTAGCAGGTGTAGTTTCACCAAAGACTTTCAGTACTTCTGCCCAAACCGGCTCTTCCTCAGAAACCACACTGAAGGAATGGGCCGGTTGCAGCCCATGACCAGCGACACACGCTGCCCGGCCAAGCCTCGCACCCCAGTCATCGGAACACAAGCCGAGATTGTGGGTGATCGACTACTCATCCACACCCCCACTCATGCTGCCATCCTAATCTACAATCAGCACAACACCGCTACTCGTGTCAGCCTGCCCAATCCAAGTAAGAGGATCCAGGTACCCCTGAGTTCCATCCTTCATCGCAGCCATCTGGCAGTGCACTGTCTCTCAAGCAAAGAGGACCAGTCAGAACTGGAAATCCCATCCTCCTCCAAGAATCACCACCACGCCTTAGATCCAGGACTGGAACTGAGGATTGACAAAAGGGGGTCCCAGCTAAGTGACAGTACTCCCATCGATGCAGCCCTTCAAGCACTCTCACGACTGCCTGTCCTGACCAGCTCACCTAAAGCCCAAGCTTGGACTGCTGCCAACACAATCCGTTGCCTCTCCATGGCAATCAAGTACGCACTCGCCCTGGGCCTGGCCTTCATCCTATCCAAAGGGACCAAAGGGATGCAAGAATCCACGGACAAGTGCCTACCTGCCCTTCCTCAAGGACCAGTAGGAACCACCTGCTGCGTGACCATCCGGATCCATGTGCCATCAAACTTGGTTAACGTCCAATGAAGTCCGCACAGGAACTTCGTTGGCCGAAAGGGGGACTGTAACGTCTGGATGGATCTGTTCAGAGTCAATAAACTTTGTTTCTTAATCACTAAATCGGCTCCGAACAGTCTACTAAAGATGAGCCCACTTGACACCTTTGTTGCCCTCCGAGGTAACACAGGAGGCCCAATTTCCTTGCTCTTAGGACATCAAAGGGGCCCCTCATGTGGACTACGGGCCAGATCCACATTCCAGCACCCACACACACTGGCACACACAAAAACACACACACAGACACACATACAGAAACACACAAACATACATTTTTAACTGTATATATAAACTACCACTATGCTGAAATATATATTTCATATATTTTAGGGCCTATGCATGTTTCCTAGTGTTTAAATGAGTGTATTTGTGCTAGTGTGCATTTTAATAGTGGAATTCTGTCTGTAAACCATAATTTCTTGTCTATGCCTTTCTGATCTGTCGAGTTTGGTCTCTCCGTAAAGCTCCGGACATCGAGCTATTCACTTGAGGTGGGTCACATGGCTGACATATGCATTTTTCTATGTGTATTAATGATACTGTGAAGAAAGCACTCGATCTCGAAATCCGGGCTGATAGCCATTAAGTATGCAAATTCAGCTAGGAGACCAAACAAAGCAACTTTGCCCGCCAAATAGTGCTGCTCATCTATTGGTCGCTACAATTCAGGAGGTGTGTTAGCTTGGGTTTCCATAAAGACAACGACACACACCTTCGCTTTTTTTCTTCTTCTCCTTTGTCTCCCGACTGACTCACGAGCACCTCGTGCACGGACGCCTCAGGTGACCCCGCTTCCCCACCACGCGCGCAGTTCGGGAGGACCACTTCCTTAGACTCTCTCTCTCTTCGGCTAAGTTACTTAAGCTTAAACCTCTTTTGAAAACCCCGCCGGAGAAACCCTCTCTGAAAGGACCAACCCAGCCAGGCGCATTGAAACTGCTACACACGGACTTGAACCAATAAGCAAGTATTATCATTTATCTGAATTTGTCTAAACTGATTTCTGTGCTGGCTCTCTCTCTCTCAAAAGGGTTTACGTTAACTGTGCAATTTGCCATCCTTTGATCATCTTTCTTTCCATGTCTTTTCTTCATTTTCACTCTTGTGTATATATATGTGTATACTTCTGTATATATTTTAGACGTATAATCTCTAGTCGTAGCTGCATATATTAAAACACTTAATTCATGCTCGATTGTTCTGTTGTTCTTTCAACTGAAGACCAAGTCACTTTAACGTTTTTCGATCGCTTTATGCTTTAGTTATTTTCATGGCCAGAGAATAACTCTGTTTATAATATTCTGTGAGGGACTTAGTTTGCTGGACAAACGAACAGTTTCTCTAAATTATTAAACCAGAACTAATCATATATGTAATTGATTATAATTCGTTGTAATTGATTCACAATATATGTTTAATTCCCCGTTGGGTCGATATATGAATCATAATTTATTCATAACCTTATGAATTATTATATTCATATTTCATCCATAACTTGATTAATAACTGTACGAACCGCTACATTTCGTTACAATTTTAGTAACGAAAGCAGCATTTCCAACGCGATCCACGCAATCTTCCACACAAGGCAATGGATAACTATCAAATCAGTACAAAAACGAAACGTACCGTCTGACTTTTTAACCAGCAAACAGGGTGAGCTCCAAGGACTGAAGCTTGGCTCTGCGATGTTATTTTCAAGCATAAAGGTCACCTCTTTTTGCAGCTGAGTTCGCTTCTCAGGACTCACCCGGTACGAATGCTGTTTAATAGGCAAAGAGTTGCCAACGTCAATATCATGTTCGATCAGCGTAGTACGAGAAGGAACATCAGAAAACAGATTACCGTATGTCTGAATAATATTACTCACATCTGCACGTTCGGCAACATTCAGATAGGAAAGAAATGAGTCGAGGTTTTGCATCATTTCAGAATTTTTCAACCTTCCCACCACCAGTTCTGTAGAAGGAAAATTAACCCCATCCTCCTCCTCAAGCGTTATCAGAAACGGCAGAAGGCAATGGGCGGGTCAAAAGTTCAGCACCGGACAGCTCCTGCTCTTTAACCTCCGTAGAATCTGTGGATGAAACAGTTAACACAGCCGACGGTCCAGACAAATCTGGCTGCCTCTCACAGTACGGCTTGAGCATATTAACATGACACAAACGAGTTTTCTTCCTTCTATCAGATGTCATAATCACATAGTCGAGCTCACTCACCTTTTCTTTCACCTGGTAAGGACCATAGTAACAAGCCTGTAGTGCTGATCCAGGTACTGGCAAAAGACCTTATCACCAACAGAGAAACTACGAAGTTTAGCACCACGATCAAAACGCTTTTTCATTCGTTGTTGTGACATCTCCAAATTCTGTTTAGCCAGCTTGCATGCACGGTGCAATTTAGAACGAAACTCTGAAACAAAGTCAAGGATATTCGTTGGACTCTAAACATTAGACAAATGATCCTTGATCAGTTTTAGTGGGCCGCGGACAGTATGTCCGAACACCAACTCGGCCGGACTAAAACCCAACGACTCCTGCACTACCTCCTTCACTGCAAACATAGCCATAGGCACTCCATCGTCCCAGTCTTTTTGGAACTCCAGACAAAATGCACGTAGCATAGATTTCAAAGTCTGGTGGAACCTCTCGAGTGCTCCCTGACTTTCTGGGTGATAACTAGAAATGCAATGTTGAATATGCAACTGATCTAGAGCTTGTTTAAAGAATCAGCTCTTTGTTAAGGCGGAGAAGTGTGAGTTCCACAAGGAGTCGGTTTCGTTTCTGGGTTTTGTTATAGCCGAGGGAGAGATTCGTCCCGATCCCGCTAAAGTTAAAGCGGTCGCCAAATGGCCAGTACCCGACACTCATAAAGAGCTTCAGCGATTTCTGGGTTTCGACAACTTTTACCGGCGTTTCATCAGAAATTTTGGTCAGATTGCTAAACCTCTTACCGCTCTCACTTCCTCTAAAGTGTGTTTCCGTTGGAATGAAGAAGCTCAGGAAGCCTTTGATGAATTAAAGTCCCGTTTCATCTCTGCGCCTGTTCTTTCTATTCCCGATCCGGCTAAGCAATTTATAGTGGAAGTGGATGCATCTGATGTCGGGGTAGGAGCCGTTTTATCTCAGCGATCTCCCATTGACGCGAAAGTGCATCCGTGTGCTTTTTTCTCTCACCGGTTAAACGTTAATCAAGATAAGTGAAACGGTATTTTTATGCTCTGTCACTGTCGTTTTTCATGTGGTCTGCTTTATCAGTTCATTTAACACTACGTGATGTTTAATTCACATGTCAGTGAACAGTCTGTTTTAATATTCAAGAGTGATTTACTAAGCATACTGTATTATGAGCTAGCCAATGAGATTTGCTTTTATTCAGAGATGAGTTTTACTGAAAAAAGGGCTTTTTGCGTGTATCCGCATATCAAATGAAACAGCATCATAGATTTGTTCAGCAGGATGTATAACAGATTCAGATTGTTAGTGAATATCACCAGCTAACGTTAGCAGATTTTGTGGTTAAGTAACATAGAAGCTGTTTGCTTACTATTTGTACCTTATGATTAAATATTATGTATTCACCTATTTACATAGAAAGTACGTGAGCAGCCGCATTTAGGTGATTATATCTGGGCATATGCAATAAATATAGGACGACAGCGATTTATGACAATGACGTTTTCGTCAGCATTGTTAGGCTTCACTGCCATCACGTTTTATTATTTCAACTCGCCAAGTGTGCCGAGGCAATTCCAGGTGTTCTCAACGAAGCCAAACCACAGTTGAGGCTGTAATCACATCATTTTGGCAATGTTTTACTGGTTCTTTGGCTCTAGAGGGTGTTTTGTTTGTGGTCATGTTCATTATTATCAGTCACTACTGCTCAAACACAGTGTTTTTGCTTTTAAACAGAAATGGTAGATTTATTGCACATGGACCGTAGTGGTAGTATGTATATCGGGACACTGAAGATCTGTTGCAGTTTTCAAAGCACTACTGCGCTCGTTGTCTTATCTCGTTGTCACAGCGATCTTACGTATTTATGAATGAACTGCTCATTTTAAAATCTTCCCGGTCTATTGACATTTAAGACATCTGCTTTAAACATGACAATGCTCATGATAACTTTACTTAATTCTACAACAGTAAATCCACTTCACCAGCTAATTATTCTTCAACAGTGATGCCATAGAAATATAAAGTGCTACTGCAAAAACGAAAGTTCAAAGACAATATTCTAAAGATGTTGTTTCTAAAGCTGTTTCTCTGGTAAATAAGGTCTATAGATATAGGGACTCTTGATCACGTGCTGTGCCGCAATACCACGTGATTGACTGACGTTTTGAAGTTCGAACGTCATGCAGAATCAGAAGATCAGGACAGCTGGTTTAAAATTTTAAAATGGGCGCTTTGTCAACTCTTTTTCAGTGATTTGTTACATAAGGTGGAGAAACAAGCCCGACCACAGATATTGCTTGTGTGCATTAAGTCAGTTCCCTTTATTTTTATAATATAGAGCTTTTTACCATGCAGACTGTCAAAACCATGTTAACGTAAAACATTGGCTTCACAACAGCTCTAGAATTAAACATGTCATTTAAGTAAGTTCATTGTGATATTAAAAAAAATAAATAAATAAAAAATAAATAAATAAATTTGATGAAAGCCTCGAACGCTTCAGAAAGTTGGTTCCTATAACAATTTAAACGGCTTATTAATGCAGCTGCACTTTCTTAGACCGCTCCGGCTAAGATTGATCTAGGGGTCTTTGCATGCCCTCGTGGCCATATCATGAAATAAGAGTTTCATACTGCTGTGAGGACCGACAGTCTATTGCATGCTGTAGGGTTTGGAAGTGTCGTCTGTATACGTGGGATTTAATCAAAATGCATGGATTGACATAACATTTGCAAGGGTTAGATATATGCCAAGTAGTAATGCATTGTTAACTCGGACTAATAGTAGGCCTATAATAGATATTAGTTTCAGAAGTTGTTGTTTGCTCAATGGTGTCTGCACCCTCCATAAATTTGTGGAAAATTCTTGATTCCAGAACGGGGCTTGCATTCATGTCTAAACCTTTTCTTTTAATCTGCAAATCATAAAACAAAGCCTGTTGTTTTTGAGAAGGGTGTTTACAGTTTGCATAGAGGAGTAAAATACAAGCATATAACAGTAGTGCTACATATTAAGTTTATGCACCAGCATCAAGTCATCTACGTTAAATTACTGCGACTAAGCATAGTGGGCAAGAGACTTTCAGTGATGGGCTTTTATGTATAGATATTTACTGGGGCTCAACTATTCAACGCCTTTCCAATGGGCTGATATTTTCATTAAACCATGTGTTTCGGGCTGGATTGAGCTGAATGAGTGTTGGACGCATGCTATCATCTGTCAAAATGACCTCCACGTTTACTTTAGGGATATAGAGGGTTTGTTGTGATTTTGTTTTAATGGTCATGGTTTGCTAGTGTATTGCAAGGAGCTGCCATCCGTGCTGCTATCACCTTGTCAACTGCTCCGTTGTAATTGAATCCATTGTGATAGCTGTATTCTGTGTGGTAAATGCTAGTCTAGAAACTTGTTTTTGCAACAATGAGGAAACCGTTCATATTAATAAGGGACTCTCTTCAGGCAGATTACAAACAGATTTGAAGTAGCCTTATTTCAGTCATGGTTAAATTCATATTTCAGGCTGCACACATTCCATGCTAAACAACAAATTGCTGATTCTCTGTCTCTGTTTGAATTTCAGAAATTCCACCTCCTGTGTCTAGAGGCAGTGCCATCAAGCTGGTCTGCCCCCTTTCAGCCAAACTGTACTAGACTAAATATGACCCTTCAATATATTTGCACCCTGCAGCTCACTACATGTGTAGTCGTCTAGCCAAACCTACTTTAGTTCATCTGTGCCACTTTCTCCATAGCTGTAATGCCTTCAACCAAAAGTATGGTCACCTGTGCTGCTGGATCTATCCACCATCAGCATACTAGAAATCCATCTATTTGTTTCCTGCTAACAGGTTTTAAGAGAGACCTCTATTCAATGATCAGCTTTTCCCTTTTGCTCATGGTTTCTCAGAGGTGGTGAGTTTTCCAAATGCATAGATTGTCACATGACCTCACAATTTCTGACGTGTAAAAATTTTACACCACCTCATATTTCTAAAGCACTCTAAAACTGATAGGAACAAGAAATGAAGTAGTTTTAATCTTTGAATCTAACTCTGCTTTGTCCTCTGTCATCTATGTTGGGCTACCTGAGGAGCCGTTCTATAGCTGGTCAGCAGGACGCATTATTTGCCAAAGAGGAGGGAAAGCCCATGTCCAGGGCCTGGTTTGCCTCCCATCTACGCCCTCTCTGCAATGCTACGAGCTTCCCCAGAGCTTCCTTCATTCACTGTGCTATGTGCTGCTACACCTGCAGCTTCCTCCACTCCTGTCTCTACATTGAAGGCCATGGGGCGATGTCTTCAGCTGCTTTTGAACGTTACTTTTGTTCGTTGCTCGAGCCAGAAAATAAATATTGTGGCTTCAATAGCTGTTGGGCCCATTTACATTTAAATACTATAAATTTGACCACAGGTGCATGATGATGCTGCGTGTGCTTGGTGCGTGTCCACTGGCAAGGAGCAGAGTGAGCGTTTTCAATTAATTTCAGTTTTAAAGTTGAGCGTGAAGTTCGGAAAAGCTGAAGCAATTCATTCACAGGATTCATTGTCAGGGTATGAGAGCTGTGAGAAACGAATGCTTTATTTCATGTTTATACTTGCAGTTTGCAGTCTCGTCCGCCGAAGGGGCTATTTTCTGTACAAATGCTCTAAGGCATCATTTATGTTTGGGATGCTGTGGGCTTATATTAAATATAAAATATACTGATGGAAGGCTGCTTTCGATTTCAAATTCTCACGTGCGCTTTTGGGAAGATTGTTCACGCATGGGACTAGTGCTTAACTTGCTTTATTAAAAATGCATTGACGCAAATGAAAGGAAAAAAAAAACGCCTTTCAATCATTGGCTTTTGCTACATTTCTCATGCTAGCTTTACATAGATCGAGTGGCTCTTAAATTCAGTAAGCTAAGATTTCTAAAACGCTCTTTTTTTTTTTTTTTTTGGTTCCTCTGCTGGCTTTCGATTGGCAGGAAAAGCCAGGGAGGATAGCCTTGTATGCTCTGTTTGGGGGGGAATTTATGCTCTCCCTGATTAAAAAATGGGAGGTAGTCCCCAGAAGCTGCTGCTCCCTGTCTAAACTTATCATGGAGCTCATGTTAAGGACAGGGAATTTTAGAACAGAGCCGTACTTACTCATTTAGTTATTTCTATCATTGCTCTAGCTACATTTCTTATATTGGCTTCACGTAGCTTGATTTGTTCTTTTATAAATATTGTTGCTTTGGCTTCCTGAAATGCACATCTGGATCCTTGGCTGGCTCTTCGATTTAGCAGGAAGAGCCAGGGAGGATTGCCTGGTATGGTCTGTTGGGGGGATTTTCTGCTGCTCTCCCAGTTAAAAAATTGGAGATTGTGCCCAGAAGCTGCTGCTGTTCCCGGTCTTGGCTTTTCATGGAGCTCATGAAAAGGACTGGGAATTTAGAACAGAGCCATACCGCCAAATTGTAACTTTAGCAAAACATGCCAATAAAAAATTGACTAAATTTTGTCTCTTGTAATTTTTGACTTAAGTGGTCCTGACTGAAATTGAGCGTTGCGTTAGTTCAGGCAGGCCTCGTAGTCAAGCTCCGCTATCAGCTGATTCACAAATTCCAGCCACACCCATATCAGCTGATCCGGTTTCTATGGACTCCATTGGCAACTCTAAAATAAGGCACATTACTTAAACGCAGCTTCCGTCTCTCTGCTTGCTTGGCTGCTTCCACTGCACGCTGCTTGCAACCCACCTCCTCCCCAGCTCCTCCTTAAACTTGTGTTGAACTTAATCAGTGTCATTCTGTTGTCATTGATGCAGGCTCTGTTCTCAATAGGGGAATTTTCTGCTGCTCTCCCAGTTTAAAAATGGGAGGTTGTCCCCAGAAGCTGCTGCTGTTCCCGGTCTTGGCTCTTCATTGAGCTCATGAAAAAGACTGGGAATTTAGAACAGAGCCATACTGCCAAATTGTAACTCTAGCAAAACATGCCAATAAAAAATTGACTAAATTTTGTCTCTTGTAATTTTTGACTTAAGTGGTCCTGACTGAACTAAGAAAATCGAAAGCATCAGAAATACAGTTGTAAATCTACAACCTCTGACAGAGTTTTATGATTCAGCTTTAATTACTGCCCCTCAAGAACAGTTGCAGTGCTTTACAACTATAGGACAGGAAGAGCTAAATAAACTTATCACTGCGTCTAAACCAACAACACGTTTACTAGATCCAATACCCACTTAACTACTGAAAGAATTGTTACCTGTAGCAGAAGAGCCTCTTTTCAATATTATCAACTCGTCTTTATCTTTGGGTCACGTCCCAAGACCGTTCAAGCTAGCAGTTATTAAGCCTCTCATTAAAGGCAGGGTAGGTAAAAAATTTATAAACAACTTTCTTCCAAATTTGTTTAAACTTTCTATATATATCAATGCATAATTAAAATGTAAGTACTCTGATAAAAAGAGTATAAAAATCGAGTGACTCTAGACTGTTTAATCTGTATTAAACACAGCTCATTATTTCCATTCGGGACGAAACATAGGATTGGCTTAGGCGACTGTCACTCTCTCGCAACCATGGCAACCACCCTTTTGCCACACATGATCTGCCCACTTGCGCGCGCACGTTTGATTTGAGAATTCAAGAGGCACGGATCCTAGGAATACCAAAACAATGGCAGAGAAACAGCAAGCAAAATTCACAGTACCGGCCTATGCAGTTAGTGAAGGCAAACCAGGCAAAAAAGGAAGACAGTAACAGTACAAGAAAAAGCAATGAACAAAAAGTCTTTGGATAAACAAAGAAATAAAACGCGAGTTAATATCGGCGTGGCTTTCCAGCGATGGCGAGAACTGAGGGAACTCAAGGGGCTGAAAAGTGACTCCTTGATGGCTTTATTTCTGCTGGACAGGTAAATCTTTCTTTTTGTATTTTGATCATACATATTTCTTTGTTTATTTTTTCATGAAGCATGTGTCATTAGCACACGTAGCTGCGTAATATAGCTAACATAACATTACTTAGCGAGCCGTAGTAGAGACGATAAATAATCTATAGGCCTAGCTCAAGATGATAGCTATAGTGTTGAATTGTGCATAATTTTGCTTTAGATAACTAAATACATGTTTAACAGATAGTAGGCCTAACGTTACTCCGCATCTAGGAACTTTTCTTAGAACTATATTTACCCTCTGTCTAACTCTTTTACCATGTTCACCTGTAAGTTTACCTGCACGTTTTTTTTCGCCTTTGTTTTGTTTTTATATTCTCTACCTAGGTTTACTGATGTCTTTATCTTGTATCTGTGTGTGTCGTACACACTTTGTTGTATGTGTGTCTTATTATTTTGTGTCTGCAATGCAGTTGTGAGTTGATATTTGAGTGTATGTTACTCTGTTTATCTGTAATCAAGACATTTTCGTTAGCGAATCAAAAAATATATATTTTAAACTTTACCAATATCAATATGCTAGCTTGATAGTGAGTACTAAAATACATCTTGTTTGTTTATCTTCATAATTATAAAGTTATTTTTATTACATGTGATTCTGACATGATGTCACTACATGCACTGTGCTCCTTCCTCTCCGCTCGTCTCAGGTAAATAATGCGTCTTCCAGCTCAGTGGTCGGAGTCACGCATTCATGTGTTTTGGGGGCGTGGCTTTGGAAGGAGCCCAGAAGGGAGGGGGTGGAGTGAATGGAAATAATGAGCTGTCTTTAAACAGTCGTGAGCGGTCTACAGACACTCGATTTTTATACTTTCTTTTTCAGAGTACTTACATTTTAATTATGTATTGATATATAAATAAAGTTTAAACAAATTTTGAAAAAAAGTTTTTTATACATTTTTTACCTACCCTGCCTTTAAGAAACCACAGTTAGATCCAAATGTATTGGCAAATTACAGATCCATTTAAAATCTTCCAATACTAGTGGTGTCGGTCCAATTGTGCTCCTCCTTGCTAAAAAATGCTATCTATGAAGAATTTCAGTCAGGATTCAGGTCTCATCATAGCACAGAAACTGCGCTTGCTAAAATTACAAACAACTTACTTCTAGCTTCTGACCGGGGCTGTATCTCAGTACTAGTGTTACTTGATCTCAGTGCTGTGTTCGACACTACAGATCATAAAATACTCCTAGACCGACTACAAAATTACACTGGTATTCAGGGACAGGCATTACGGTGGTTTAGGTCGTACCTTTCAGACCGTCACATTTTTGTCTATTTAAACGGGGAAAAATCTTAAATAATGATAGTAAATTACGGAGTGCCGCAAGGATCAGTGTTACGCCCTCTGCTATTTTCAATATACATGCTGCCACTCTGCAATATTATAAGAAAACATGGAATTAGTTTCCACTGCTATGCCGATGATACTCAGTTATATATTTCAACACAACCAGTTGAGATCTCCAAATTATCCAATCTGACAGAGTGTGTTGTGACAGAGAAAGTGACTGAAATATTACTTATTGGACCAAAAACCTGTACACAGAATCTCTCAGACTACAATCTGCATTTAGAAGGATGTGCTGTTACTCCATCCACAACAGTTAAATATAACCTGGGTACGGTGTTCATATTAGGACATTCTTAGACCTCAGTTGTACAACGAAAACGTTTCAGCCATTGGATGAAACGGCTTCAGGTCTCAGGGAAAACAACGTCAGCTGTGAGGTCTTCTACTATTAGGCATTGGACGAAAAGGCATCGGGCGAAACGGACTCAGAAAAAAAGGCATCAGGCGAAACTGACTCAGAAAAAAAGGCATCAGGCGAAACGGACTCAGAATAAAAGGCATCAGGCATCAGGCGAAACGGACTCAGGTGGAGTGTGGGGCTTCGCATTGCCCCGCCTTATGTGACGTCACATGCACGCGGTTCAGATCAGAACAGAAGAACAAGAAGGACAGATGGGTGCAGAGGAGGTAAGCCCACATGATATATTTTATTTGTTTTAATTAAATGCTACACTAATTACGTTTTATACAGAACAGAACATACATTTCGTGAATTTTATTTGCACTTTTAAAAAGTTAGTTAGCTAGCTTTAGCTTGCACTCGGCAGACTATTGTGATGTTAAAGCGTGTTCGCGCTATTGGGATAAAATCTTATTGTAATTTTTAATCCAACTGTATTAGTTTAACACGAACAGTTGCTGAATTAAATGGGATTTTGCCAAAAATAATGGTTCGGTCTTAAAAACTATTTGTGTTTCAGTCGATCAAGAATGGATATGCAGATAAGTATCCTGCATTTAAGATTGCTTGTTTGTCTAACTAAATATATTGTTATGTGTTAATTGCCAAATCCAAAAATATGCTTATCTACAGAATATGTTGTTGAAACTTTCTTCAGAATAAAAAAACTTCACGTAATGTGCCTTAACTTATTTGTAGATTAATTGATAAAATTGCTTTTTGATAATGGCTTCAAACAAAGAGAGATGTGCTCTTTTCTTGATGCTTCTGGATACAAAATCAGGTAATCTTTATGCTTACTTAAGGTTAATTGTGCTGCAGTGCTGCTTTGCTTATGTTTAATATACAGTAGGCTATACAAATGAAACATGTTTACAGAATCTTATGCTTTATCTTGCAGTGAAAGGCATCTAAGAAGATTAATAAAATCACTTGGTTTGAGACGGAGGAGTTTTGACAGGCCCCATGATGAAATTCGCCAAGCTGTTATGGTAAAGTATGTCTTAAAGCAGTGTTCCTCATTCCTGCTCCTGGAAAGCCACTTACCTTCAGATTTCAGTTCCAATCATTTTCCAAAGCACCTGCAACAAACTGCCTTAGGTTAAGAAACCCCTGTTAATACTTTAAAGGTATTATCAATGAGGGTTTTCTTAACCCAAGTGTGTTTCAACTGGACACTAGCTTTAATTACTTTGTAAACTCAAATACCATGTTTTGTTGATTCAGGTGCATGTAATTAAGTGGAGTTGAAACTAACCTCTGCAGGAAAGTGCCTCCCTCAGAGCAGGATTGTCAACCTACATATAGTGTTAATAATCCAAAATATTTATTTAGAGTGAGCTGAGGCACTGGTCACCTTGGCAAGGAATACGTGCAATGCACAAACGGGTTCGTGATGTCAGAGGAATCCAGCCTTGTTACAGGTACCTATATTAACCCTACTTTTTTTTTTTTTTTTTTTTTTTTAAATCTGGTCAAGATTTTTTTTTTTTTTTTTTTTTCATTACTTAATGTGTTTTCCCTCTGTTCTTTGTCTAGGAATGATGTGGCTCTAATAATGAGAGAACTGGATGGCAGTGGTCTTATTAGAAGATGTCCAGGGAAAAAAATAATTGAACGTAGGAACTACTTCAGCCGTGGACCAAATTATACTTGGCATATTGATGGTAAGTATTATTAAACATTACATAAATATTAAAAAACATATTATTAAAGGGATAGTTAAGCCAAACTCTCTTCCCTGTGTAATTTCAAATCCACATGATTTTCTTTCAGTGGAAAACAAAAGGAGAAATTGTTTAGGGTTAAATGGAGTATTACAGTATGAGCACAATGTTAAAGATAATTCTAAACTACAGCATAAGTTGTTTTTTGCAGATTTAGGGTGTTGAAATTGATAGCATTTCCTTGGACAGCATGGGCTTTGATGGACCCAGCTAAGATCATAGAGGTGGAGGCTGTAGTCCAACCGACAGGCTGGTAGACTGCAGATTGTAGAGGTTTACACTATTATTTTGAAAAGAGCTTGGACGTTATGCTGCTGATTACTTATTTGTGTTCCATATGCTGAAGAAAGTTTTATATAGGTATCAAAAACACGAGAATAAGCGTAAAGCATAAACTATTCCTTCAAGTTTTCTGATTGATGTTTTTATTAAATAATATTTATTGTGATACATATTTTATCATTTGTTATAGGAAATGACAAATTGAAATTCTTTGGAATCTGGGTACATCTTGGTATAGATGGGTAAGTTTCACAAATTGTATTGCCTTGTAGTCTAATTTGTTACTTTTTTTGTAAAAACAAGCCCATAGGTTTTTTTGTTGATGTACTTGCAATGCTCTTAATAGATTTTCTAGGAAAATTATTTGTCTTAAGGCTGGCACTTCTAACCGACAACAAACCTTCATTGCATTACTTCATTACTTCTTTGATGCCATTCAGGAACACGGTGGTATGTATATTTGATGTCTTACAATAGTTATGATTGGAGAGAGCTCCTCATATTTATAAACAATATTATTATTAAAAATATTACTTTTATTTATTATAGGTTGCCCACGATTTATAAGAGCAGACAGAGGAAAGGAAAATCTCCTTGTTGGACAGATGCAAGTGGCATTTCACTTCCGAGAGGCTAGTGATCAAGGACGAGACTCCTTCAGAGTGGGCACATCAGTACATAATCAGGTATGTGAGCATAAATGCAAATAGAAGATTTTTTTTTTTTTTTGTAACAAGAAATAACATTATTTGTTTTATTAGCGAGCTGAATGCTTCAACAGTATGCTGAAGAAAACATGGATCAAAAAATGGCAGGTGATATTTGAGGTGAACTTTTAACTGGAACTGTCAAATGCTTATTGATGCTAATTAAAACAGTTTTGTAATTTTTTTTTAAGTTTATAAAAATGTGCATTTTTAGGCCATGATGGAGTCTGGCATGCTCGATTTGGACAATCCTGTTCACATGTAAGTTAAATTTGTTGTCAGCCCTCATGTATCTGCTTAAATTTAATGAAAAAATAAATACATGCTGCTAACTTAGAAATTGCCTGCAATATACACACCTTCCCCTTCTTGAGAGAGAGCTGAACATGGAACAAAGACTCTGGAACACTCATGATATTCGCAAGCAACGGAATGTTCCAGGTCCATTTGGGAAACCAGACCTTCTTTTCAACTCCCCACCTGAAGGTATGCTTTTTATCTAAATTAAAATGGTTGAGAAAAGCAGTACCCAACTTGAAAAAGGAATTTGTATCTACCTGCAGGCTTTGCTGATATGCTCTGCAAAATAGATGATGACCTCCTACAGTATGCAGAACAGCTCATTTGTGATGTTGAGGAGCCTTTGTTGGTGGCAAACGAAGCATTCAGAAGAATTACTGAGGTAATTCTTCAGGATACCAACTTCCCATCATCACCAGATGGGTCATTTGCAGCTTACCTCATGCTGGTCGAGAAATTCACCACAGTCCTTGATTCAAGAGGCATTTCCATTCCATCCACATTTGCAGAGGCTAATGAAATATACCAGCTACTGGCCAATGAGTCATGGACTTTGTAACTGCTTATAAAACAAAATCTAAATATAGATGCCAAATGAATAAAAAATGCTACAAAGATGCAACACCTTTAATGATGTGAACATGAATTCCAACAAATAGTTAAACATTCATTTTAAGTTAGCTTTTTAAAAAAAAAAAAAAAAATTGTTTATCTGACAGTCAAGTCAAGTGACCTTTTTTTGGAATTGCATAACAGTTGTACATTTGTTTTATATTGGTGTTTCGCATTGGAACAATATCCATTAAACTGACATGAACATAACATGGAATTTTGTGTTAAGTTTTGTACATTGTCCTGCACTCACTACCTACAGTAATGAGCAAGTAATGTATTGCCGTTTCACATCAGAACAGTATCGATTAAACTTACATCATGGACATACCATGAAATTTTGTTAACTTTTGTACATTATCCTGCACTCACTGCCTAAAATAAGAAACTATGTCAATGTTATTGGTATGTTCGGTTCAAACCACAACAGTGTTAAAGAAAGAAGGGTTGTGACTAGAAATGTTAACATTTTACCAACAGTATTTGTAGTACAAACTGAAAAAATGTTACATTGTCCATGTAACTGAGGAAAGGTCCAACCGATGTCAGGTTTTGTATTTTACATTTACCATTCGTAACCGTAACGGCTCTTGAAATCTAGTCCCTCCAATGTTTTAATGGAAAGCACCACCGAGGAAGCTTCAGGCCTGGCTGCTGCATCATAGAGCAACATTTGATCAATAAACCTGTACTTGTCATTTAGGTGTTGCAAAGCATGTGGTGGCACCTTTGTGGCCATTAGACCGCACAGCTGTCTTTGGTTTTTGACTGTCCATGGTGCTGTTTTGGTGAAAATCTCTAGGTAAGTTGCTCCTAAGGACCAAATGTCATAGCTTCTAGAAGTCTGTTTGAACTCAACAAGGCATTCTGGGGCCATATACAGAAATGTCCCACCCATTGGCCCTATTCTTCCTCCAGTGAGTTTGCTTCCTTGTCGCAGTACAACTGTGTCTCTAATGTTGGCAAGCCCCCAGTCTGTGAGTACAGCCTTTTTGGGGAACTGGTCAATCTGTTAAGAGTAACAAAATAGTTTTTAAAACATTAAAATTATATAGTTTCTTCATATTTTTAAAGCCAATATCCTCATTTTAAGCTTACTATTAATTTTGGTTAGTATTAGGAAAAAACAAATATTATATAAATGTGTATCTTACCAAAACATTGGCTGGCTTTAAATCTTGATGGATTACATTTTTTGAATGGATGTACTCAATGGCCATTGAGATGTCCAGGGCAACAAAATAATTGTCATCTCCTTCAAACTAACAAAATAAAATACAATCTGGAATCACAAACTTATGAAAGGGTTGTACATTTCACCAAAGAGAGATACACAAACAAAACAGCAGAACCTTCACAAAAATTGACCATAAATTCAAACTACCACATACACAGTAAGAGACAAGTTTGCTAAGGTTATGTTGTCTCCTTTGATTTGCTTTACATGTGTTATTGTTTTTCAATTAAGAAAAGGTTGTCATTGCCTGATCAGAACCAACAAAGTTATTTAGAAATAATAGTGGATTACTGGTGTGTGCATTATAAAAGGTTTCAAAGATAACTTTTTCAGCCTGGTTTAATAGACAGGGCTTAGATTAAACTTAATTGAACTAAGGACTAATTGTGGCTAAATTTAAGTAAGGACATTTAAGTAGCTTTTTTAAACATGCTTTAAGAAAAAAAAAACATTACTGGTGTGCATCTTGAGACAAAACAATGGCACTGACATTATACTAAGATATGTCAGTGTAAGTTGCTTTCAGTTAAAACAGCTCAAACATGCATTAGTCTAGGACTAGTTTAAGCCTGGTCTGCGAAACCAACAATTTTTCACAAATGTTACATGAAAGTGATTTTTTTTTACCTTAACACAAGAATGTTCATTGTGTAGTGCATCATCCAGGGTTGCACCATGTATATACTCATTTGCCAGGAGGAACGCATTGTCCATACGGGCTGCAGCCATCAGTCGGACAATATTGGGATGGCTCAGTCGCCTATTAAGCACAATGAAATGTATCAGGCATTTAGTAAATTATTAAAACGCTATGCACAGCCAAACCGTTACAGATGACAACAATATAACTAACACAGTAAAAATGCATTATTTGGTATTCCCAACTTTTCCATTCTTCCCAACTGTTAAAACTGATATAAGATTCAAATTAAAATTCATATTTAATTAATGATGAGAATCTTACAGTGAGACAAGAATCTCATGCTGGATGTCTTGGTCTTGAAGTCCTGCTGTGCCATACAGAATCTTTTTTATGGCAGCTGGGGTGCCCTGAAAATAACCTCTATATACTTTACCAAATGCACCTTCCCCCAACAGGCTCTCTTCATTGTAATGGATTAGGGACTCGTCCACATATGGCAGCCGCGGAACATATACTATGTAATAAAGATTTAAAAGATTAAAAAAAAAAAAAAAAAAAAAAAAAAAAATTATATATATATATATATATATATATATATATATAACATTTTATGCATTTAACATTAAATAATCTATCCACTATAAACAAACAAAATAAACAAAAAAAATACTGCAAACTTATAGGTTTTGATTGGCAATATAACTTACGTGACGGTAATACGGTGACAACATTGGATGACACATAAAACACTTGATTTTGGGGACAACTGACTTCATCTACAGATTCTATGCCTTCGTTCATGGGATTCTCTGCAAGAATTTCTGGAGGTGTGTAACCACTTGCATTTTGCTCTGAAAAATCAATCAAATCCCATTAAAATGAACATCCTGCCATGATTTACTCATTTACTCTTTTCTTATTTCCACTTGATGCACAAAACAGAAAAAAGTAACAATATTTATATAATTTTCTACACAACGACAGTTCATTCTGACCACAGATGTCAAGCTCCAGAAACCACAAAAACTAGCCATTTAATATACATTTAAAATTATGCAATATATTTAAAGTATTTTGGGGACAGTTGCACCAGTTGTGTGAAATTTAAAACTATTTGTGGTGTAAACAGGCATTAGGTTCTTTGCACTACTAAATATTCGATAGTGGCAACACTAACCAAATGAAATGCATGATATATGCATATAACAGAAATGCATGATGTGTCCAAATTACTGTACTGTTTACAAATTTAAAAACATTCTGAATTTTAAAAACAAAGTGTAACTAAATTAAATACATCATTAGGGAAAGACATTTAGTGTAATATTATAGTTTTGTATGAGTAATACACCAATTTTCTTTGTTCTTGATAATCTTGACATTTTTGGGAGCTTTGTTCAAAAGGCATATTGACATTGTTGATTAATTTTGTGTTGTATCCAAATAAGGACCTGTTTGAATATTCTAAATGCAAAAAAGCAATTGATTGAGATTCCATTCCACACTATCACATGGCTTTGGAAGACTTGAAATCTAGTGCACAACACATGGAAAACTTTTGTGGTCTTTTTTTGGAGCTGGACAGTAATCATTACCATAAGCTGTAATTTACATCAAATTTAAATTTGGGGTGAACTACCCCTTTAAGAATATATCAGCGCTAATGAATCTCACTGTATCCAATTCTGAATTTGAATCAGGACTTCAGGATGTTTCTCTGCTTCTAAATGAATGCATGAATGAATGTATGAATGTATTTAAGTATGTATGTATGTATGTTATCTTTCTGAACCTGGAACTGGATCAGCGCTTTCTGATATCCCAGCACGTTGACCTGAACCTAAGCACCTCACTACACTTTGGTCTGTAGGTCTTCCTAAATATCTGGATCTCTTTGGTTGGAAATCCTACAAACAACCATCAAGATTATCAGTCTTATCTAAACATTCAAATATTGAACAGTAATTTTTCAGTAAGACTTTTTTACAAATTTACAAATATAAATTAGTAAACTTAAGTTACCAAAGATTAGTCCACTTCACTTTCTTCAATTCCTTGGAAAAGAAGGGAGCAATACACAAATAAATGAAACGCATACTAAACAACAGAATTAAATGAACAACTATCATGAATTATAAAACATACATGGGATTTAAAATGTGTCATCAAAACTTATGGTACAGTACATACCTGATATTGAGCTGGTTTCATCAATGCAAATGACATCTGTAGATACAACATGCAATTGGTACTGTATTAAGACAATTTGTACTTGTATTAAGACAAGAGCAAATTTACATATAATTTCAACATTGTGATACCCATTTCTCTACGTCCAATGTAAAATGTTCGCTTCCAGAGGGTCGGGATCTCTGCCACAGATCCACATTCCTGGTGGAACTGTTCCTTCGTCCATCTTGTCCCATCTGCCTGTCAGAGGGTAAACACACTCCCCTCTCTCTCTTTGTCTGACCAAAATGCCTCCTGGCCAAGTTTTAGGAGTTCATCATACCCCTCAGTGCCTGTGACAATCATCCGTGGTGGTGCCTCTTCAAGAATTATTTTTTGATATCTGCCTGGTTTTTTTGCAGTTCTTGGTTTCCACTCCATGGGAGTCATTTTTATCTTGTAACACAAGAGAAATAATAGGTTGGTTTAAGTGTTGACATTCCTTTAATTTTCCCAGAAACATTTTATATACAAATTATAATGGCTAACTAGATAGTAAAATGTAACAAGACAAACTTTGATGTTGGCTTGAGAAAGTTAAAAGTAGTTTTGACAGCATTAAGTTGGATGATTTTAAGTTTGAAATAGTTTTAGGTATGAAATAGTTTTAAGTTTAATACTTTAAAAAGCTAGAATTTTGGATGGATGGATAGACCTGAATTTGGTGCTTCTAGCTTGAAAGCCCTAGGGAAAGTAGTCAGACATTTTGGTCTCAGAAGAAGTTGTTTAAATAGCATTTCAGTAATTTGGCATTTTTCAAGCCAATTTAATAATAATAAAAAACTTAAGTAGTAGATCAGTAAGTTGGCTCTTTAAAGCTGACTCAAAGTGGGGTAAGCCATATTTTATTAACGCTGTTGGATAATTGAAATCAACCCAAAACCACCACTCTCTTCATTGGTCCGCCTCCAAATCTCACCCTCCAATCCTAACCACCCTGCTCCAAGTCGATCTTGGACCTCAGTCGCTGCTGGCATGTGGTTGAGTGCACTAACAATGACACTAAACACCTCATTCTCTAGTGGTCGTCAGTTTGCAGTGGTTTACCTTCACAACTATCACTAGCTGGCCACTGTTTCACATGCAATGCAAGAGTGGATGTCTGTTCATCACAGCTGATGTGCAAAAAAATAATGCTTCATGGAAAATAAAGCACAGACGATAAACGGATGATGCACGTGTGAAGCAAAATCAAAGCAGCTTCCGTGTCTGTTCTCAGGCCTTCACGCTTAGCTCTCTCCAGCGCTGGAAAGCTTTTCTAATACTAACGTGGGTCCTAAAGCGCTTGCCCCATCAGAAACCTTCATTCCAATGATATTCTTTTGAGCTCTTTTGTATTGTAGCTCATCTGTTTCTGCCGTCTTTCTTTAAATCGCTCTCTTGCTCGTTCTGTCTCCTCACCGTCACAGACCTGCCAACCTTGGAAAATTTTTCGAGTACAAGTTTTTTTTTTTGGGGGGGGGTCATGTATTTTTTAACATTTTTGAGAAAACAATACACAAAGCACACACACACACCCATCTTCGTTAATCTAATTTTGACTGTTAAAGGTTTTTTTTTTATTTGACACAATTAAAAATTTCACTCCACCTGCTCAAAAGCATTTCTTAAATTCATGATTAATATTGCATTGCATAATATGCTTATACAAACTGACAACCACAAGTGAATCGCATTCATATATTTAATATGGACTAAACATTTTGTTTGCAATTTCAAGTAGGCTGTATTTACATACAACTAACCTGACAGTTGAGTCTTTTATAGAGGTTTTGTAATGAAAACTAGTCTAAAATTAAGAAACCCTTAGAAAACAGTAAACATTGAGTTTACATGTGATTAATTTCAAATACTTAATTTATTATTACTACAATATCCAAATATGATACTAAATCCCAAAGAAAAAAAGGGGTTCTATTTGTAATGTGCTGTCTTTGAATTATAAACAAGACAAACATTCACTGAATAAAGGTTTGCATTTTGCAATACAAACATATTTATAGAAAACAGTTGACAATTAATAGAAAGGACCAATAAGAGCAAAACGCATCCAGTATTCAAGAATAGGCTATCAACAAGTTAGTCATATAACGAGGGCGGGGTTGTGTTAAACATTACCGAATCTTAAAAAAAAAAAACGGATGGATAATTCAAAAAGTTTTCTGACAAAAAAAAACAAAAAAAAACAAGCAAGAACAAATTTTAAACCAATTTTCATTTTACATTGATCTTCCCTCTCTGTGCGCGCACGTTTGTTTATGAAAGAGAGCTTGCGCAGCACTGAGACGGTACTTTTAAATGCATAAGTAACTAATGTGCTAGTTTTCATACAAAATAATTAGGCTATGTAACATAATTAGGTACTTTATTGATAATAATAATTAGTGTCTTTTTATTGATAGGCCATACGCATTTGTCAATAATCCCCGCTTGCTATTTGGGGAAATGAACCCAGCGCTATGATTGGTCGAACTCTTTAGCGGGATTTGAGTACTACGCGTGCACAGAGGAGTCACTGGGTTTTTGCGTAATATAGAGTGACAAATCGTACCAGCGTACTTTGAGGTCAAAATGCGTACCCCGCTATGCAAAATGCGTAAATGTTGGCAGGTCTGGCATCATACGCCCCAATGCTGATTGGTTACCATTTGTTGTTGGTGCTGGCCCGACTAACTTCCAAACAGTGTTTTTGAAATATGGCTTACCCCACCTTTAATAATTGCAGCTACTAACCTTTAAAAGGGGTTTTCCTTTTTGACGAAGGGGAAACTGGCATTTCTTCACCTGTGGTTTCATTAACTGTTTTGCTTTGGTAAAAATATGTGCTGCATCTGTAATACATACATAAGATTTCTATTAAACTATCATTTTGAAATGAAAGAATTGACAACCAAGCAAACAAACAACTTGTTATAATGACAGTTGAATTTACTTTCCTTGGTAAATATTAGCAAACTAGGGTATGGAAAAATTAGTTTATCCTCTTGGTCTTTAAAAATCAAAATTTTCACAAAATATGTAACCATTACTCTTAATTATATATACATGTAATATACAAATAATTGTATATATTGGACTGTACTGTAATATATTATATATATATATATTTCGTCTGCTCACCAAGGCTACATTTATTTAATTAAAAATACAGTAAAAAACAGTAATATTGTGAAATATTATTACAATTTAAAATATCTGTGTACTATTTAAATATATTTGACAAAGTAATTTATTCCTGTGATGGCAAAGCTGAATTTTCAGCATCATTACTCCAGTCTTCAGTGTCACATGATCCTTCAGAAATCATTCTAATATGCTGATTTGCTGCTCAATAAACATTTATGATTATTTTCAATGTTGAAAACAGTTGTGTACTTTTTTTTTCAGGATTCCTTGATGAATAGAAAGTTCAAAAGAACAGCATTTATCTGAAATACAAAGCTTCTGTAGCATTATACACTACTGTTCAAAAGTTTGGGGTCAGTAAGAATTTTTATTTTTATTTTTTTGAAAAGAAATTAAAGAAATGAATACTTTTATTCAGCAAGGATGCATTAAATCAATCAAAAGTGGCAGTAAAGACATTTATAATGTTACAAAAGATTAGATTTCAGGGTAACACTTTAGAATAATGGTCCGTCATTAATAAGTAACTATGCAGGAAGTAATGCAGGACTAATGAGTAGTTCTACATTAACACTTAAGCTACTACTATTAACTAATATAGAAACAAGCTTAACTAATCAGTAAGTAATATCAAATTTAGAAGATAGTTCCTTATTAGCTAATCAATAATTACTTAATGAGATTACCATCATTAATAACTATAAACTAACGGACAAATTGTAAAGAACATTATCGTGTCTGAGACGTAATCAGTCATAATTTTTACTCTGAATATAGTTATAAAATGCATCATTAATCACTCAGGTGTTACCTAGTCACTATGCAGGAACTACTAGTGATCAGGACCATTATTTTAAAGTGAAAAACGTATTTTTTCACTTTAAAATAATGGTCCAGATCACTAGTAGTTCTTAAAGAATGACTAGGTACTTGAGTAATTAGTGATGCATTTTATGACCACGTTGAGAGTAAAAAACAACAATCTTCGAGAACTACTAGTGATCTGGGCCATTATTTTAAAGTGAAAAAGATGTTTTTCACTTTAAAATAATTTTCCTGATCACTAGTAGTTCCTGCATAGTTACTTTGTAACACTTGAGCAATTAATGATGCATTTTATGACCACGTTGAGAGTAAAAAAAGACAACTGCTCACATCTCAGACACTTTAATGTTGTGATTAGTAATTAATTAGTAATTCTTTATAATTTGTCATAGTTACCTATTAGTTCTTAATGATGCCAATCTCATTCTCTAATTATTGATTAGCTAATAAGGAACTATCTTAGTCCCAAATTCGATATTACTTACTGATTAGTTAAGCTTGTTTCTATATTAGTTAATAGTAGTAGCTGAAGTGTTACTACTCATTAGTCCTGCATTACTTCCTGCATAGTTACTTATTAATGACGGACCATTATTCTAAAGTGTTACCGATTTCAGATAAACACTGTTTTTTGAACTTTCTATTCATCAAATAATCCTGAAAAAAAATATTGTACACAAATATTTTGTACAATTGTACACATTAAATGTTTCTTGAGCAGCAGATCAGCATATTAGAATGATTTCTGAAGGATCATGTGACACTGAAGACTGGAGTAATGATGCTGAAAATTCAGCTTTGCCATCACAAGAATAAATTAAATATATTCAAATAGAAAACAGTTATTTTAAATTGTAATAATATTTCACAATATTACTGTTTTTTACTGTATTTTTAATTAAATAAATGTAGCCTTGGTGAGCAAACGAAACTTCTTTTAAAAACATTAAAAATCTTAGTGGTTCCAAACTTTTGAGCTGTACTGTATATATATATATTTATATACACACACAATTATTTATGTGTGTATTTTTATTTATTTGTTACTCAAATATATGTGACCCTTCCTTTAAAACTTTGTGCAATCCCCTTTTGACAAAATAACAGCTCTGAATTTTCTGAAGAATGCATGACAATATATCTGCGACTATTACTCCATTGTTCAGATTCAGAGGTCTATGCCATTGGACTCTCTTTGTCAGGTCATCCCACAGGTTTTAGATCAGTTTAGATCAGAATAATGAAAAGGCTAACCAATTTGCTCATATTTACCAAGGGTGACAATATTTCTGTAAGACGCTATACATTTTTCGTCTTCTTACCCATAAACGCCTTCTGATTTTTGACTTCTTTTGTTTCTAGAATGTTAAAGAGAAAAGCAAAGTATGTAGGCTAGATAGAAGAAAAGTAATTAAATAAATATAAGTTTTCCTATATGTAAAGATAAAAACAGGATACCTGATGTTCCTTCCTCCGCAGTATGCTCATCTCCACTTAATAAATGCTTCACTCTGGCATCAAAGCCTTTTTGAGTAAGCTCATCTACAAATAAGGCAAAGTACAAGTGAATATAACTTGCGTAAGTTTCCATGCACATGCAGTGATACACTATGTAATATATAACTACAACATTATTCAATTATACAATAAAAAGCCCATTACATACCATTATCCAGCTGTTGCCTCAGCCTGTCATAGGCCTTGAACTTCATATTTCTATTCTGAAAAAAGTTATACAATATCACGTTAGCATATTACTACTGATGCAAATGGCATTAACTGAGTGGACTGAAGTTTGGGGGGAGGGGACGTGGTACTCTCAATTATATTTCAGATGTATTTAAATAAAAAAACTTACATTATCTATAATATAGAATATATAAAACAATTAACTTATTTCCGTCCGTCCCCATCATTTCCAGCCTTATTATTTGCTTTTGATTAGTGTAATGTTAGCTTATTATCTGTTTTTTTTTGTTTCACATTTTAATCAAGCAATCCAATAGCGCGAACACGCTTTAACATCACAATAGTCTGCCGAGTGCAAGCTAAAGCTAGCTAACTAACTTTTTAAAAGTGCAAATAAAATTCACGAAATGTATGTTCTGTTCTGTATAAAACGTAATTAGTGTAGCATTTAATTAAAACAAATAAAATATATCATGTGGGCTTACCTCCTCTGCACCCATCTGTCCTTCTTGTTCTTCTGTTCTGATCTGAACCGCGTGCATGTGACGTCACATAAGGCGGGGCAATGCGAAGCCCCACACTCCACCTGAGTCCGTTTCGCCTGATGCCTGATGCCTTTTATTCTGAGTCCGTTTCGCCTGATGCCTTTTATTCTGAGTCTGTTTCGCCCGATGCCTTTTCGTCCAATGCCTAATAGTAGAAGACCTCACAGCTGACGTTGTTTTCCCTGAGACCTGAAGCCGTTCAGTCTGAGGCGCGATGCCGTTTCATCCAATGGCTGAAACGTTTTCGTTGTACGACTGAGGTCTAAGAATGTCCTAATATGAACACCGTACCTGGGTGTTATATTAGACAGCAACATGTCCTTTGAAAATATTTCATATGTTAAAAAAACAGCCTTCTTCCACCTAAGAAACATTGCTAAGATTCGGAATATGTTATCCATTTCTGATGCAGAAAAGTTAGTTCATGCTTTCATGACGTCTCGACTAGATTACTGTAAAGCATTATTAGCTGGTTGCCCTGCTTCCTCAATAAACAAGCTACAATTAGTACAAAATGCAGCTGCTAGAGTTCTTACCAGGTCAAGAAAATATGATCATATAACACCAATTTTATCATCTCTACACTGGTTACCCATTAAGTTCCGTATCGATTATAAAGTATTGCTAATGGCCTATAAGGCTCTAAATGGATTAGCTCCTGTGTACTTAACTGATCTTCTATCACCTTACAATCCTTCACGCTCCTTAAGATCACAACACTCTGGACTTCTGGTTGTACCTAGGATAGTTAAGTCCACTAAAGGAGGGAGAGCGTTTTTTACATTTGGCTCCTAAACTCTGGAATAGCCTTCCTGATAATGTTCGGGGCTCAGACTCGCTCACCCAGTTTAAATCTAGATTAAAGACGCATCTCTTTAGCCAAGCATTCACATAATGCATTTCATGTCAGATCAACTGCACATATCTTTGCTTAATGTTATGAACAGCAGCTACGCTAATTATTCTCTATTTGCTTTTCTGTTTTACCTCGAGACACTTGTCCCAAGGTGACTAGAGAAGACATCAGCTTCTGTTTGGATCCAGCCTCTTAAGAAGACCTCAGATGACCAACACCTGTGAAGAGACGGCGTCAACTCCTGCGAGGACTTCAGAAGATGCAACATGCACATTCCCAAATTTCTATATATCCTAATTATTTTTAATATGTAATTTATTTTTCCAGGAGCTCATTGCTTCTACCTTAAAATTACATGCTACAAGTGTTTGTAAATTACTTGCCCAAATTTTTACATTATTTGCTAACTGCATTCTTCTTAAATTGTAATTTTGACATGCATTCTCTGTAAAGCTGCTTTGAAATGATATGTATTGTGAAAAGCACTATACAAATATCTTATTTTATTAAATAAACATGAATTGAATTGAATTGAACTTTAGTTGAACTTCAGCACTGCTTTTGGACAACTAAAATGCATTTAGTACAAAATTAGTTGTTTAAATTTAGCAGACTTTAAGTATACCAATTTATAGCGTGCCACAAGTATATTTAGTTATACTAAAGTACATACAAATAAATTGTGCTTAAAGGGTCATAAAAACCCCAGAACACATTTTCTGAGCTGTGAACAGATATGTATAGGCTGCACATCATTGAAAACACTAAAGGTAATCATTAATTTTATTTCGAATTTGAAATTAGTTATTTTTGCATTTTTCAGAGTGATTTCTGACTTCCAGTTTGAAAAGCAAAGTCGGAGCAACGTCACAAAATTTAACGTCATCGTATACTACCGGAAAGATCGGGAGTGCTGACTGGCTCCAAGTATGGGCTGGTTGAACGTGTTGATGTCAACAGTTTTTGCATTTATTCATGACTTCATGCTCATTCAATCCAATCACTGCGCCGTAGTATGCATGAGATTATATTTGCAGTATTATGCATGAGGAAGTATCACTTCTCTCTCCTCTGTCTCTTGTCATTCAGAGACATGGGTCGGTGATCGTTTCCTAAGTGCTACAACACAAATATGTATTTACAACACAAATATGCAAATATGCAAGTTTGGGTGCAAAAGGTCACAGAGAATTAACAGTCCAATCGATAACAGTCCACAGAAAAACACTCAGAAATGATCACCAAGGCAAATCAAGACTTTGCGATGTGTGTGTGTGTCTTAAGTAGTGTGTGTGATGCAGTGCAGGTGTGTGTGCAATCAGTCCCAGGAATGAGGGCCCATGGGAAACATAGTTTGAATGACAACTGATCAGTATTCCGGTGATGGCTCCCTCCGGCGGTCCGGAGGAAGGGCTGTGGGAGTCACATTCGTGACAGAGCCCCCACCTCTGGATGGTACCCTGAAGTGAGGCTGACGTTGATATTGAGGTTCTTAAAGACCAGACTCGAGATGTGAACTGTGGGCCTGTGTCTGACACAATGTCCTCGGGTAGTCCATAGAAACAGAACACATAATTGCATATGCTTTGGGTAACTTGGCCAGTGGTATAAGTCTGCATGCTTTTGAGAAGCGGTCGATGACAGTGAGAAAGGTGGTGTGGCCCTGGGATTCTTAAGGATCTGTGATGAAATCAATGGCTGTATGAGACCAGGGACGTTGTGGAATGGGCAATGGTTGTAACAATCCGGCTGGAGCTTGATGTGATGCTTTGGTGGTTTGACAGAGTGAACAATTGGTGATGAAGCAGGTGTTGTCAGAACTGATTTTGCAGCAGATGGAAAGTGGCTGTTACACCCGGGTGACCAGAGCTTGGGAAGCCGTGCACATGATGAAGTAGACTGTCCTGAAGCTGTGCTGAGATGTAAGTGCGGTACGGTGGGCATGTTGGAGGAGGTGCGGTCTGTTCGTTAGCATGTGTGATCTCGTCCCACTGAACTAGGGCGAGCAAGAAGGTGTCAGGAATTATGTTCTCTGCGTTCTCTGTCCACTCCACCTCCTCATGCTGCCGTGACAGCGCGTCCGCCTTAGTGTTTTTTGAGACTGGTCTGTAAGTTACCAAGAAATGGAAGAATGTGAAGAACAGGGCCCATCTAACTTGCCGTGGATTTAGACATTTGGCGGAATGCAGGTATTCCAGATTCTTGTGGTCCGTAAGAATGGTGAATGGATGTTTTGCTCCCTCCAGCCAGTGACGCCACTCCTCCAGAGCCACCTTCATAGCCAGTAATTCCTGATTGCCCACATCGTAATTACGTTCCGCCGTCGACATTTTCCTTAAGTAAAAGGCAGAAGGATACATTTTTTCTGGGTTACCTTGGTGCTGAGAGAGGAAGGCCCCTATGCCCGTGCTGGAGGCGTTCACTTCCACAATGAAGGGGAGTTCGGGGTTTGGATGACGGAGAATGGGTGCTGTGGTGAAACGTTCCTTTAGCTCTTGGAAAGCCTGTACTGCCTCAGAGGACCAGATGAGATGCGAGGACTGCCGCTCGGTCATGGATGTTAATGGGGCTGCAACACCGCTGAAGTTCCGTGTGAACCACCTGTAGAAGTTGGCAAACCCCAAGAACCATTGTAACTCTTACAGTGTGTGAGGTTGTGGCCACGCCCTGGGATGTGGTGGAACGGGAGCTTCGTGCCCTGGATGTGCATCCCACAAATCTCCATCAACTGCAAGATCCTATCCTATCAATATGGGCCAACATTTCTAAAGAATGCTTTCAGCACCTTGTTGAATCAATGCCATGTAGAATTAAGGCAGTTCTGAAGGTGAAAGGGGCTCAAACACAGTATTAGTATGGTGTTCCTAATAATCCTTTAAGTGAGTGTATATATATATATATATATATATATATATATATATATATATATATATATATATATATATATATATATATATATATTAGTGGTGGGCCGTTATCGGCGTTAACGCGCTGCGTTAACGCGAGAGTCTTATCGGGCAATAAAAAAAATATCGCCGTTAATCTATTCTCAAAGTTGGGTTGGGAGCTGGGTCTATACTACGCAAGCTATGATGACTTTCACCTTGATATTTTAGCGCGGATGTATACCTAGCCGAATTGCACTGTAGGGGGCGAGAACGAGTCTTCGAACCTGTGTGTGCCTACTGTTAACATGGATGCAGCTATGAAGCCGCCGGGTTTGCTTCAGGGAAAATTTATTTTTAAGAAGCTTCCCAATGGAAACCTCGACAAGACTAACGCCTGTTTCACACTGCAAACGTGAGCGTAACTACACTGTCACAGCAGCTGCAGAGACGCGCGAGTATTCACACTGGAAGCGTTTGTACAGCGTCACAGCAGCTCGAAGCTACATATAAAGTGAGCATTTCTTTACAAAGACAGCAATACATTTGTTTTTATAAGTTGGTCATTTATAAACTTCATAGTCTTGAAAGTTTGTTAACATGCCAGGTGTACAACACTCGCATATAAACGTAAAATCAATAAAAATAAATAAATAAAAGCCTCATGTTATCCATTACTGCACACAAATGAGGTAAACTTTGTGTTAGACATCATCTGACGCTTGAACATGTTTACAACACAGCAAACTCGGCGAGAAAAGACAGCAAATTCGGGTTTAATTTGGGTATGCAAGAGCCTATATTGCTGTCTGTGTAATAACTAAAATAATGTTTATATATCCTATTTTCTGGCTAGTTTAGTTTTTTATAATATCATACTTTAACCCAAACTGAATAATTAAAAACAAGTTTAAATGAGTAAATCTTCTATAAATATTTTTTAACTAACTAATCTCCTCGCTCAGTGGATTGCCACCAGCTGACTGACTGTAAACAGTTCATCACAACCTCTTACATAGGCCTACAGTTCAAAATTCATGTTTAACTGAATAAACAGTTAGTAAACACAAGTACATCTTATTGAACATAACTTATTTTCATCACCAATTATCATAGTAGAACAGCTTTCTCAAGCAGTTTGTGATGCATTTTGGAAACAGGAGATGAGCCCTTGGTCTAATGCGCCACCTGGCTTGAGAAACCCGTTCTCAAAGACTTACTTTTAGTCATTATTTGGGTAGCACACATATTCTGAATGCCTTCGGCAGAATTCAAATGAGCCATTTTAATCTAGATTAATTCCAAGATTACAGTGAGATTAATCTAGATTAAAAAAATTAATCTATGCCCACCTCTAATATATATATATATATAAAGAGGTTGCGTTAGACTTGCGTTTCGCCGTCATTTTGATGGACAGGATTGTAAAAAAAATCCATCACAATCAATAATTACCCGTCATTTTAATTTTTATATTTTAATGATAAGACATTTTATTCACGAACTTACAGGATAAGCAAATAGGCATAGGCTGCATTTATTTATAGCCTACTATGAAAAGAAAGTTGATCAAAGACTAGCTGCATCACTTTCATCTTGAACACTTAAGTTGTCACGGATTGTGAGAATGCAATCATCCTTTCCTCTTTACTACTGTACAGAATGAAATAAACAGGAATGAAAATTAAAAAAAAATGTTGAAAGATACAGTATCTTACCGAAATCTGTATCACAGATTCAATCAGTGTTGCAAACAATGTCACCTAACATTATACCTCAGAAAAGCCTTTTGTTGACCATTAACTTATAGTCAGCAAGAAAAATAACAAAACTTAATTATGTAAGTATAAGTAACTTTATTATTATACAGTTTACTTAAACTGGGTGCTCATCTGTGTGTAATCCATCAAGCGCATTGTTTTTATTTTATTCTGGAGACTGAACTTGTGCTTTGCTGCCACACAGGAGCGCGCTCACCACCTACTGGACAGGGGTGGGAATTACAACAATCTTACATACAAACTACATAATCTGTCAAAATGACGGACGGGCTGCAGATTTTTTCCGTCACTGCTAAAAAAATTCCATCAAAGACGATCATGATCTCTGAGATATATAAATATGTATTATATATGACGTCACACTACCACCGGTGACACTCCACGACCGCGGTGGCGCGGTTGTCATGCCTACCGTCACAGCCCTAGCAGTAAGCTCAACCCAAGGTACGGTGGTCTGTTTAAAATTTTCGAAAGAATTAATGAGGTCATGTACAGACTGGAGCTTCCTGCTAATTACCGTATTTCTCCCTCTTTTCATGTCTCCCTCCTGAAACCTTCCATGTCAACGGATTGGACTGCTCCTTTGGTTTTGACTCTCTGCCTGTTTTTCTGAATCTGTTTATTGCTATTGTCTACAATGAACAACTGCACATGGATTGTAACTCAGCCTCAGCGTCTACGTTACAGTCTTGTGTTCGTCCCTGCCCTGCATCTTGAGATTACCTGGCCGCTGACCCTCCTCTGTCCGGCAGCAAGGCTTGTGCTACATCCAAGAGCTCATCCTGCCTCTGGTTCCTAGTGTTGTTGCTTGGTCTTCCTCACCATCATCCCACCTGGTGCTGCTTCTTTTTCTGCAGTCCTCAAGTCCATTGTCACCCTAGACTCAAGGTCTCAGTCCCTGCCTGTCATTGGGTCATCTACCATAATGTTTGTACTGTTTCACATCTCACACTATCTATAGTCTTGATAATAAATTCCCTTCACTGTTCATTCTGCACCTGGGTCCTCACTCTCTGAAACCTTGACAATTATTTTCTCTATAGTACAATAATTTATTTTTATGTCATGTTTGGAACTTTTAAAAATGGGGTTTACAAAATTTTCCATTTGAAAAACTAAAAGAACTATTTTAACAGAAGGCGTAAAGATAGACTACAACTCTTTACAGAAGGGGCTAGTTTGGTGTGTGAAACTCACTTTTCATTCACAAGGGATTTAGTGTATTTTATGATAAACTGGTTTTGCCAGTTTTTCCAATTGGGGGGATGGGGGTTGATTGCTACCTATATATGCAGCCTTCAAATGCGACCTCTGGAGGATGCAGCCTTCGAAATGAGATGCACACTCGGACATGAATTTCTCCTTTTTTTCCCATGTTACTTAGGGTTGCGTTTCCCGTACAAAACCATATTGTTGCAAACCTGTCATTCAGCCACATTGATGATGTGACGCAGGTGGTGGAGTAATAACTTCTTTAAATGAATCCGTTGGAGATCAAATTAATGCTTTTTGCTTCTGATTTTTATATTTATACATTTAATGTTTATTTCCAAAACAATGTTTTGATATGTTTGTATTTTATCTTTTGTGTTTCATAATTACTGTTTACATTTGTCTAAAAAATCCAAAAATAGGTTGTTTAATTTCAGGATCCCACTGTGGCAACTAACCCCAATTAAACCTGAACCTCACAATCTTCAGGCTTACTAGAAACTTACTAAAAATGTACAGGCTGGTGGGGCAAGTTTCAGCTAAACTCTGAATGATGTTGGCCCTCCAGGAGCTGGTTTGGACGCCAAACTCAGAATACTACCAGATTACTACTATTGCAGATGCTTTCATTTGTTCATACGGATGTTTTTTTTATTTAATCAGAACTGGTTTATCTGGATTAGCTGCTGTTCAACTGAACTGTTTCTCAGTAGCAAGGAAGAAAATAAAACGGGTCTAAACATATTGACTTAACCAGATCACTTACAGACTTTAACTTTGACGGTCCAGATCTGATCATGGAGCTGCTTATGTTCATATTTGTGGCTGCAGTTGCAGTATCTGACGGTATGTACATTATTTTTCTCCCTTTGAGCTGATTCTGAAGGCAAGGCACATCATTAATTATGTCCCATTTAAATCTATGCAGATTTACATGACCAGTGTCCAAGGTTTAGGCTCACTTGGCTTTATGTTGAATTTATGTTTTTGCCTATGAGTTTAACAACACTTTTAATGAATTTAATATAAAGTGGGACCGTTAATTTTGTATGATTTGAAGCAGAGAGTGAAGGAAAATATGTTATAGCATAGCATATCCTTAATCAGTTTTGCTGGTTGATTTACTTGGGAGATGATAATGATTTCACAGCTGTTTTTATAATGTATTTACATTATTTAATGTACTAGTTTCTGATTATTACGAAGACTTTCTGAAGTTTTGCCTCCCTGCATTTCTCATACATAGGTGATTGTTTTATGGTGTTTATTGTCATAATCTAGGTTACAGCAAAAATGACCAGTGAACAACTGAGATTTCTTGTGACTCAAAACCCCTTTAAGTCCTTTATGAATGTTATAGTTTTTGTGAAAGTCACACATGTGGCTTCACAGAAAAGGATCTTTTGGTCTTTTGACATCTTCTACTTTGTTTTCAGATTGTCAGATGGTCAAGTCAGTTGTTATATAGCACTTTTTTCAATGTAATGTTTAAAGCAGCTTTACAGAAATTCATGATGCTAATGTTTAGAAAATCTTAATGCCTAATTCCCAGCATTTAGTAGTTTAGAGCTGGGCAATAGTTTACATTTTGCAATGATAGAGAATCAAGCAGTTGAGATTTGCTAAACAGTATGAATATGAGTATGTATTTGAATCTGTGGTGTCTTTTGTTTTTCTCAGGTTACATTTCCTGGTGACCTGATTTGACCAACCATACAACTTTTTTTTTTCTTAAACTAAGAGAAAGCACATTGTTTGACATACCATGAACATGGTCTGTTTAAAATGTTTGAATTTTTAATAGGAATGGACAGTGACTTTTTTGTAGTTTTTTTAGATTTTACGATGATCTGACATAAATGTTTGTTCATGTCTGTGAATATTATGATCTCTGGTAGTATGTATCCATTTAAAATACAAGGAACTACTTTTTTCTTTTTTCTTTTTTTTTTTTTTTTGGTAATACTTTAGTATAGGGAACACATATAAACTATTAACTAAGATTTTCCCCTCAATAAACTCCTAATTTACTGCTTATAAATGGTTTGTAAAGTAGTTGTTAAGTTCAGGTATTGGTGGGATTAAGAATGTAGAATATGGTCATGCAGAATAAGGCATAAATATGTGCTTAATAAGTACAAATAAATAGCCAATATTCTAGTAATATGCATGCTAATAAGCAACTAGTTAAAATACCCTAAATTAACCTAAAATTTGTTTTTATCTTTATTTACGCTCTGTTTTCAGGTTTAACTGTGCATGGTCCCTCTGGTCCTCTGGTTGTTCCTCTGGGATCAACAGTGGTTTTGCCCTGTTATGTTGATGAACCCTTAATAATGGAAGATCTGGAGGTGGAATGGAGAAGAAAAGACTCAAAGACTCTGGTTCATCTGTATCAAGATGGTGAGAGTCGACCACGGGCCCAGCAGCAGGATTATCTTGATAGAGCTCATTTCTTTACTGATCAGATTCAACATGGAAACTTCTCCCTTCGTCTGGATAATCTGAGAACTGAAGATGAGGTAAAATACACATGTAAAGTTTACAGTCAGCAGGATCATGGTGAGACAGAGGTTCAAATAAAAGTTGTTGGTGAGTAAAAACTTAAAATAATTATAAAAGTTAATCTAGTATTTTTAATTAGAGTATTTTATGCTCCTACTTCAGTGTTATTTTATTCTTTCAGAGCATTTGCTAGTATCAGGAATGAGTCGCCCCATATCTGCGAATATGGGTGATGATGTCACTCTGAACTGCTTTGTAGACTCAGACATCACAAATGAACACATTAAAATGGTTTCATGGAGGAAAACAGATGAAGACAATATTTTGGTTTTGCTCTACAAAGACAATGTGGCTTTACCAGATTTATCAAGTGAGCGTTACAGAGACAGAGTTGAGTTCTTCACTGATGAAATCCCCAAAGGAAACTTCTCTCTCAGACTGAAGGATGTCAGAACTCGCGACAAAGGAGTTTATGTGTGTCAAGTGTTTGCTGGAAGTTTATCTGCCAGTGCAACTGCAGAACTGGAGCGACTGGGTGAGTCACAAATATAAAAAAATATGCCATTAAGATTTAAGATTCTGGAATTAAGATTCCAGATTTTACAGCAAAGTGATTTTGAGGTAACACTTTACAGTAAAGGTACACCAGTGGCATGCAGTGGTCTTCTGAAACGAGGCAAAGTCATATATAAAATTTAATGTACTAGTTTCTGATTATTAGAAGGATTTTCTGAGGTTTTGCCTCCCTACATTTCTCATATATAGGTGATTGTTTTATAGTGTTTATTGCCATAATCTAGGTTTCAGCAAAAATGACCAGTGAACAACTGAGATTTCTTGTGACTCAAAACCACTTTAAGTCCTTTATGAAAGTTATAGTTCTTGTGAAAGTCACACATAAAAGTTGGAGATCCACATGCAGGCTTTATTACAAGAGAGCATAGTCATACAGGCAGTAGATGAAACACAAGCAAACAGATACAGGAAAGGCAAGGCAAAAGAAGCTATGGTCAAGGCAAGCAGCAAAAGATCATCAGACAAAGAAACAGTCCAGGGTCAAAAACACAGGCAAGGCAAGGAACACAGAGACAAGGTCAAAAACAAGGCAAAACAATACTCAGCAAAGTGTGTGTGAAGGAGTACAGCTTATAAAGGGAACCTGATGGGGAAACAGGTGCAAGTGTGATCAGTGCCTAGCTGAGAGATTGTGGGAAATGTAGTCCAGAGTGAAGTGACTATGTGTGTGTAATGAAAAGTCTTAATGTTGAAACTGAGACCTCTGGTGGGGAGTGGAAGGAAGCGGCAGTGGGCAGAAATGTGGCAGAATCCCTCCCCCCAAAAGGAGTGGCTTCCAGACACTCCTAAATCTTGGAGGGAGGTGGTGCGAGGGCAGAACAGAGGGCCATGTCCATGGAGGGGAAGACGGCCTGGAAACTGAACGGCAGACGACCAGGGTGAAGAAAGCTGGACAGATGACCAGGGTGAAGACAGCCAGAAAGACAGACTTGAATACCCCCACAGCGGAGCAGACGACCCCCACTGCAGCTCAGACAGGCTTAGAGTCCCCCACGGTGGAGCAGAGGACCACCACTGCAGCTCAGACGGGCTAAGACCCACACGGCGAAGAAGAAGACCACCAGGGCAGCTCTGGCAGCAACGGGAACCACCAAGGTTGATCAGGTGAAACTGCAACATGAAGCACAGAGAGGTTAGTTTTGGCCACTACTGCCATAACAGGATGGGCAGGGAGCTCAGGAATGCCCTCCAAGGCTCTGAGCAGAACATCCTCTCTGGTTGTCTTGAGGCAGACAGGCATTTCAAAAAGGCCCTCTGTGGTCATGTCAAGGCAGACATGGAACTCAGGAATGACCTCTGTGGTCGTGTCAAGGCAGACAGGAAGTCCATAGCCCACAAGGCTGGGTTCTGGGACCACGGCAAACTCTGGAGTGGACTGATGGACTGGAGTGGGCTCTGGAACACTTTAGCTGTTACAGGACAAGGCGAAAGTTCATAGACAGCCTCCTTAGCCATGACAGGACAGAAAAAAAAGTTCATAGACTAGCCTCCTTAGCTGTGACAGGATGGGGCAAAAGTTCATAGACTGCCTCCTTAGCTGTGACGGGACATGGCGAAAGTTCATAGCTGAGTGTCACTGACACCTCTAGAGGGTCTGCAGCGGATGCCGCCACCTCTGGAGGTTCTACTGTGGTACTATCCGTAAACAGGGAGGAATCAAAAATGGCCTCTGTGGCTGGTTCTGGGCAAGACAAAAGTTCACAGACAGCCTCTGCGGCTGGGTCGAGACAAGTTCATCAATGGACTCTGGCTGATTCAGGATAGGATGAGAGTATGTCGCTGGACGTCACCACCGTGCATGTAGCTGAAGCAAGCACTGCCACTTCATGAGGTTCTGCAGCATATGCCGCCACCTCTAGAGATTCAGTGGTAATGAATACGGCCCAGGTACACCATAAGGCGACCCCCATTATGGGGAGTGCAGCAGACAGGGGAATCAGTTCAGGAGCAGGAGGACTAAAATTAATTGTTTTGAGGAAACCAGCTTTTTGAATTGACACCAGCGGTGGATCCTCCATGCCTCTGGATCCTCTGAAAGATCAGCAGAGACGTGACAAGGTTCACGAAGATCAGCTGTGACTTGACTTGGCTCACGAAGATCAACTGTGACTTGACTTGGTTCTGGAAGATCAGCTGTGACTTGACTTGGCTCACGAAGATCAACTGTGACTTGACTTGGTTCTGGAAGATCAGCTGTGACTTGACTTGGCTCAGGAAGATCAACCGTAACTTGATTTGGCTCACGAAGATCAACTGTGACTAGATTTGGTGTTGTGGTGGCCGCAATTTTGTGAGTGGGTTCTAGCGCAGCCACCATTAAAAGCACTGGAGTAATGTCACATTCCTCCATGACCCCCACAGTGAAAAGAGGACCAGTTAACAGTAGAGCAAAATCCAAAAATTCAACGAGTGACCCTCAAGAACCATAACTGATTAAATGATCTTGCACTGGTTTGTTTAATCCGTGACAGAAGAAAACAATGGAGAGCAAAGTCAGGCAAGTCAGATAAATGTGCAACTTTTGGATGTGGTCCACGAGGATACAATTACCTTGACGTAGGCGGACAAGACGTACTGCTGGTCCATGTTGTGGCTGGAAACACACATAAAAGCCGCTGGATCTTGGTTAGGCTGAGTATTCTGTGTCGTACGAGAGAGGGACAACAGAGTTGGAGAGCCACATGCAGGCTTTATACAGGAGAGCGTAGTCATATAGGCAGTAGGTCAAACACCAGCAGGATACCAGGATACAGGAAAGGCAATACAAAAGAGTAATCCAAACACAGGCTATGGTCAAGGCAGGCAGCAAACGATCATCAAACAAAGAAACAGTCCATGGTGCAAGGCACAAGGAACACAGAGACAAGGGCTGCGTTCCAGTTCGTTTTTTAAATGCCCTTCCCTCGCTAACTTCCCTCAGTCTCGTTGACTCGGATGTACATCATTGCTTATGTTGCACGAATGCCCACTACTGGCGGGACCTATGCAATGGGCTGAACTGGAACGTCCTAAGCACTTGATCACTTGGAATCCACAATGGAGCTGATTTATTAAATATTTTTTTCCCCTTACAAAATTGTTTAATACAGCATTCTATATGTATATATGTGTGTTTTTAAATGTTTTAAAAAATAATTTTTTATATCATAGAGTTGTTTGTGGTGGGGTAAATTAAATATGATATGCGGTGACGTCACAGTCGTGTTGCATTGTGGGTTATGGAGCTGCCTGAAGTGTACATATGAAGTAGACTTGCTCTCTCGGTTTAACGGAGACAAGGTCAAAAACAAGGCAAAACAATACTCAGCAAAGTGTATGTGAAGTAGTGCAGCTTATAAAGGGAACCGGATGGGAAACAGGTGTGAGTGTGATCGGTGCCTAGCTGAGGGATTGTGGAAATTGTGGTCCAGAGTGAAGTGACTGCATGTGTGCAATGAAAAAGTCTTAATGTTGAAACGGAGACCTCTGGTGGGGAGTGGAAGGAAGCGGCAGTGGGCAGAAACGTGACAAAGAGAAAGCACATTGTTTAACATACCATGAACACAGTTTGTTTAAAATGTTTGAATTGTTAACAGGAATGGACAGTGACTTATTTGTAGGTTTTTTTTTTTTAGCTGATATAAATGCTCATGTCTGTGAAGATGATGATCTCTGGTAGTATGTATCTATTTGAACTACAAGAAACTACAATTTTTTTTTATCTTTATTTTATCAGATTTGCATGGTCCCTCTGGTCCTCTGGTTGTTCCTCTGGGATCAACAGTGGTTTTGCCCTGTTATGTTGATGAACCCTTAATAATGGAGGATCTGGAGGTGGAATGGAGAAGAAAAGACTCAGAGACTCTGGTTCATCTGTATCAAGATGGTGAGAGTCGACCACGGGCCCAGCAGCAGGATTATCTTGATAGAGCTCATTTCTTTACTGATCAGATTCATCATGGAAACTTCTCCCTTCGTCTGGATAATCTGAGAACTGAAGATGAGGTAAAATACACATGTAGAGTTTACAGTCAGCAGAATTATGGAGAGACAGAGGTTCAAATAAAAGTTGTTGGTGAGTAAAAACTTAAATTAATTATAAAAGTTAATCTAGTATTTTTAATTAGAGTATTTTATGCTCCTACTTCAGTGTTATTTTATTCTTTCAGAGCGTTTGCTAGTATCAGGAATGAGTCGCCCCATATCTGCGACTGTGGGTGATGATGTCACTCTGAACTGCTCTGTAGACTCTGACATCACAAATGAACACATTAAAATGGTTTCATGGAGGAAAACAGATGAAGACGATATTTTGGTTCTGCTCTACAAAGACAATGTGGCTTTACCAGATTTATCAAGTGAGCGTTACAGAGACAGAGTTGAGTTCTTCACTGATGAATTCCTCAAAGGAAACTTCTCTCTCAGACTGAAGAATGTCAGAACTCGCGACAAAGGAGTTTATGTGTGTCAAGTGTTTGCTGGAAGTTTATCTGCCAGTGCAACTGCAGAACTGGAGCGACTGGGTGAGTCACAAATATAAAAAATATGCCACCATTGTAGCTTAAACTAATACACAAGTTTAATTTAGTTGTTCATTTACATTTAGTTGTACATAAAGTGAATTAAGACAATTTACAGTACAGGTACACCAGTGGCATGCAGTGGTCTTAGAGATTCAGTGCACTTTGAAATCACATTAGATCTCAATGGGAAAAAAAAAAATCATGCTGCATATATTCATATATGGAATGGGTAATGTGTTAGGAATGAAAGGATTCCAAGCTGTTTGATGGAAATGAAAAGCACCATCCTCGCATTATTTAGCCTTCTAGCTGGGACTCCTCAGTGGTGTGTTTAGGTTTTTGGGGGCCCTAAGCAAATCTCCAGGAGGGGGCCCGTGATCGCGTTCCCGGGGGTTATCAGCTGGAAATTTTCAATGCACATTTTAGAGTGCAAGTTGCAACTATTATTAACAATAATGTAAAGATGAGGCTTATCAGTATGTCACAATATCACCCTGTTTGGACTTTGTTTTCTGTTTTGCATAATTTCCTGCCAGTCTGTCACAGTTATGCATTTTGATTGACAAGCTTGCAATTTGGTTAAGTATCAGATATTTTGGATATACTGTATATCAGGTACAGTACATGGCAAATTTTATCAAGAAAAAAAAAATCTCTAAATTAATGCTGTAAAATTTACATGGGAATCAGTTATTGAAGGTTAAAATGAACTGATTTGATACAAACTTAAATTACATTTAAGGAAATTTGTAGGCCTACTAACTTTAAAATTATTTCTACTCCAATTAGGTGTTTGAAATATAAACATTTAAATGGTGGCTGTCAACTTGATGGATTTATTCAAACATGAATTATATTAAAGAACAATAAAAAATATATTATGTAATATGGTACATATATTAAGCTAAATGCTCCTCTCTAGAGTTCATTTTTCTAGCTGACTAAAAAGTTTATGGTGATGATGAACATGTTTGTTCTGATGTAAATGCTGTGTTTGTTTTCCAGCATTTTTATTTTATTTTATTTTTATTTGAGCATGATTACACAAGACATGATATGGATTTTGATAAGTTGAACTGTATCTTTTAACATACCTTTGTTCATTCATGTTCATTTTGCGGTGTAACTGGTATCAGTTCACGTGCACATCAGGTGTGCTGTTTACTTACTTTTTCTGTAGTCTTCCCATTAATGGCATAATTATCTTTATTCAGGCCAATTCGCGAATATGCACAAAACTCGAGACTCCCGTTTGTAACTTCACCTGCTGGTGTCACCTGTTAGACAGTGTTACTTAAGAAACAGTAATTTATTGATTTTATTATATTATTTATTTATTAATTTATTTTAATTTATTTAATTTTTATTTTATTTTAATTTATTTAATATTTAATTTTTTATTATAAATTGATGCTTGCAACTTACTGGCAATTTTGGTTGCCAACAAGTCTGCGAGTACTGTAAATAATCAACTACAATTATATAAAGTGCTCAATAAAGTGCTCGTAGCAAGGATTTTTTTTTTTTTTTTAATAAATACACAAATAGATGGAATGAAAATAGAAATCAAGTTAAGTGCTACTATTACTGGGTCAAGTGCTGATGAAAAAGATACGTCTTTAGCATTTTTTTGAAAATAGTTAAAGATTCAGCTGCTCGGATAGAGCGTGGCAGGTCATTCCACCAGCCAGGAACAGACCTGGAGAAGGTCCGTGAGAGTGATTTTGTGCCCCTTTGTGATGACACAAAGAACGCAAGTTTCTGGAGGGCGCATAAGTCTGAAGTAGCGAGTTAAGGTATAGCGGTGCAGAGCCAGCGGTCGTTCTGTAGGCAAACATCAGAGCCTTGAATTGGATGCGAGCAGATACTGGCAGCCAATGCAGACTGATGAAGAGAGGAGTGACGTGCGCTCTGTTCGGTTCGTTGAAGACCAGACTTGCTGCAGCATTCTGGATCAGTTGAAGAGGCTTGACAGTGCATGCTGGAATATAACACTGAAATAACACTGAATTTTTATATGCCCTGTATCTTAAACGGTTAGTTTCACCCAAAAATGAAAATTCTGTCATTAATTACTCACCCTCATGTTATTTAAAACTCATTCATCTTCACAAAACAAATTCAGATCTTTTTGATGAAATTTGACCCTCCGTAGACTGCAACGTTATTACCATTACTTTTTATGGTCCAGAAAGGTAGTAAAGACATAGTTAAAACAGTCAACCCTAACGTTATGAAGTGACCATAATACTTTTTGTGCACAAAATAAACAATAACAACAAAAAAACACTTAATTCAACAATTTCTTCTCTTCCATGTCAGTCTCTGACACAGTTGACGTAGTAAACACAGTGCAGCACTTCCAGGTTCTTCATCAGAATGTCAACTCGTTATTGGCCGGATTCTGCGTCAGCATCACACACATGTGTCGTAGTGCCCACATGAACAGTGCCAGAGAGTGACAAAGAGAGAGGAAATTGTTTAATAAAGTCGTTATTTTTGTTTTTTGCACACAGAACGTATTCTGGACGCTTTATAACATTAAGGTTGAACCACTGCAGTCACATCATGGGCTACTTTAACAATGTCTTTACTATCTTTCTGGGCCTGCAAAAGTTGCAATTACATTGCAGTCTGGAGTCAGAAAGCTTTCAGATTTTAGCAAAAATATCTTCATTTGTGTTCTGAAGATGAACGAAGGTCTTACGTTTTTGGAACAACACGAGTAATTAATGACAGAAATTTTTTTTTTTTTTTTTTTGTTGAACTAACCCTTTAAGCGCCATATAATATGTTATTTATTTAGATAAAAAGGACATCAGAATGGTTTGACCTGTAATGTCTGTATTTAGTGATGCAGTTAGACAGACTAAGTTATTTATATGTATAAATCATACAAATGCCCCATTCTGAAACATACATACATAAAGAATTTAAAGATCCACCTTGTCCAACTGTTTGTTAAGACTTTCTGGTGTATTACACTTATAGCCAGTTAGATTTCCTGTAGCATTTTTCATCGGCCAGGCATGGAAGTTCATTCTGATTGTTTGATAACTTTTGACAACGTTTAATTTAAGAGCATGGAGAGATTCGCTATTGCACACTACACAGAGCGCGCACTCATGAGAGGAGAGGCAGTTCACCTTTATATTTGAGAGCTCGTGTCGTTTTCTGCCATTACATGAATGTGCTCTCGCGTTACAAAAATACACTCTCCACAAACCTGCGGGTATGATTAAAATTATGCACAATAGGCCTACCTGCAATCCTGCGCTGTAACTGAAACAAGTGACAGCAGGAGGCAGCGCCGCAGGTGAGCGTCAAGCTCGCTGTCAGGGAGATGAGAGAAAGAGAGCGCATCGCTGGTTAAATATCAGGGTTTTCATTGGTCCGTTTATGATCGGATAACTTTATTGGCTACCGATATGGTCAAAGATTTGAATATTAATTCAAATTGTTGTCGTACTCAGTAACGGAATGTGATTTTACAAGTAGCGAAGCAGATTACTTAGCTTAATTTGTACTTAAGTACAAGTAAAATTACAGATAAAAAAATTTACTCAAAATACAAAAACACGAAAAAACTAGGCCTACTTAATTACAGTAACGTGAGTAGTTGTAATTCGTTCCACCACTGTCTATTTCTTGCCAGACACCTGCAGCACTTCTGCTCACACAGCTGAGCCAATTGTCCAAGATGCCGTTTGAACACAACGTTTATTGGTAGCATCGGACTCGTTTCGGTGGTTTAAACTGACGCTCGCAACTTGCATGTATATTTTACTGTAATTTAGGCAAGCACGTTCATAATAGAAGTAACAAGGTCACAGTGCGGTGCGCCGCGCTCATTTGTTGCGCCAATGCTGTGGCATGATGAAAACCTCTCAATTTTTCAGAATGCCGCAAGCGCACCACAGGTCATGTGACAGGACCAACCGAGCTTCGGCCTTTTCATAATAACATCAAAAGCTCAGCCAAACAGCATTATAGATGTACATAACGGGTTTTTATTTTTTCATCTCCATAAATATATCTATCCAGCTAACAAAATTACATAACTGTTACGTAATTGCAACGAGGAGATCGTATTGATGACGTTGTGATATGGTAATTTGATGGTAATAATATTATGGGCATACAACGTTGTAGTTACGTTACTAGTATCCACGTCGGCACAAATGATGTTCGACTTCGCCAGTCGGAGATCACTAAAATTAACATTAAAGAGGTGTGTGAACTCGCAAATTCAATGTCAGCAGAAGTAATTTGTTCTGGCCCTCTTCCTGTTCGTCGGAGTGATGAGATAGTTAGCAGGTTATCATCACTCAATGGCTGGCTGTCTAAGTGGTGTCCGCAGAATAATATAGGTTTCATAGACAATTGGAAAAGCTTTTGGGGCAGACCTGATCTGTTGAAAAGAGATGGTATTCATCCCTCCCGGGATGGTGCTGCTCTTCTATCTAGAAATTTGGCAAATAGTCTTAGAGCTGAAACATGACAAACCAGGGCCCAGATCAGGACGCAGACAAACTGGCTAAACCGACCGTCTGCTAGCCGCCTCACGTCACAGAACTCAGATAATTCACAGCACATAGAAACACTTTCACCTAGATATTATCACATAGAGACTGTGTCTGTACCTCGAACTAGTAAATACAAAAAATTTCCGAAACCTTTTAAGGGTAAAAATTTAATTGATGTTCAAAAAATGAAAATCACAGATAAATCAGATAAACAAATGATAAAGCTTGGGTTACTGAATATTAGATCTATTTCTTCAAAAGCACTTATTGTAAATGAAATTATCACAGACAATAAACTAGACTTGCTGTGTTTGACAGAAACCTGGCTAAAACCAGACGATTACATTACTTTAAATGAATCTAGTCCTCAAGGTTATGATTATCGACACAATCCTCGACAGAAAGGCAAAGGGGGAGGTGTTGCTGTAATTTATAGTAATATATTCAGAATCATTCAAAAGAATTTCAAATATAATTCCTTTGAAGTGATGGTGCTTTATGTAACATTATGTAAGTTGACATTTGTGCTGGCTACTGTATACAGGCCACCAGGGCACCATACTGACTTTATCAAAGAATTTGCTGATTTTCTATCAGAGTTAGTACTAGCTGCGGATAAAGTCCTTGTTGTTGGTGATTTTAATATCCATGTAGATAATAACAAAGACGCATTTGGATTGGCATTTGCAGACATTTTAAACTCTATTGGAGTTAGACAACACGTGTCAGGACCCACTCATTATCGTAATCATACCCTAGATCTAATACTGTCGCATGGAATTGATATTGATGCTGTTGAAATTCTACAGCAGAGCGATGATATATCAGATCATTATTTAGTCTCGTGTATAATACAATTAGCCAAGGCTACAAAACCACCACCCAGCCATAAATATTGTAGAACCATCACGTCTACCACTAAAGATTACTTTATAAATAATCTCCCCGAGCAGTTTCATCGCCTTAGTATACCTGATAACTTAGAAGAACTCGATGCTGCAACAGAAACTATTGGCTCTCTCTTTTCCAGCACATTAGATGCAGTCGCTCCTTTACGTCTAAAGAAGATTAAGGAAACTAATCCAACGCCGTGGTATGACGAGCACACTCGGGCTCTAAAACGAGCTGTGAGAAAAGCTGAACGTAGTTGGAAGAAAACAAAACTAGAAGTTTTTCGCCTTTTGTGGAAAGATAAAATGTTTGAGTACAGAACGGCTATAAGAAATGCTAGATCTACTTATTTTTCAAATCTCTTAATAGAAAACAAACATAATCCTAGGTATTTATTTGACACAGTGGCTAAATTAACTAGAAACAGAGATTCAACTGCTGACGTTTCCATAGAGCACAGCAGTAATGACTTTATGAACTTCTTTACTTGCAAGATTGATAATATTAGAGAGAAAATTAAAAACATGCAACCGTCTACAGTTTCGCTTCAGACAGTGCACTGTAGTGTCCCTGAGGTAAAACTAGAATCATTCGCCGCTATAGGAGAGGAAGAATTATCTAAACTTATCAAATCATCAAAATCAACGACATGTATGTTAGACCCAATTCCGACTAAACTACTGAAAGAAATGCTTCCAGAGGTCGTAGGTCCACTTCTTGATATAATTAATTCATCGTTAACACTAGGATACGTGCCAAAAACCTTTAAGCAGGCTATTATTAAACCTCTTATTAAAAAACCTCAACTATATCCGAGAGATTTAGTAAATTACAGGCCAATCTCGAATCTACCTTTTCTGTCAAAGATACTAGAAAAGGCAGTTTCAACACAACTGTGCTCCTTTTTAGAAAGAAATGGAATCTGTGAGGATTTCCAGTCAGGATTTAGACCATACCATAGTACTGAGACTGCTCTCATTAGAGTTACAAACGATCTACTCCTATCATCCGATCGTGGCTGTATTTCTCTATTAGTGTTATTAGATCTCAGTGCTGCTTTTGACACTATCGATCACAACATTCTTTTAAAAAGACTTGAAAACTATATTGGCATTAGTGGAACTGCTTTGGCATGGTTCAAATCGTACTTATCTGACCGTTATCAGTCTGTAGTAGTAAATGAAGAGATGTCGTATCGATCACAGGTTCAATATGGAGTACCACAAGGCTCAGTACTAGGACCGTTGCTTTTCACTCTGTACATGCTGCCCTTAGGACAGATAATTAGGAAGCATGGTGTTAGTTTTCACTGCTACGCTGATGATACTCAGCTCTATATTTCCTCGCGCCCTGACGAAACCTACAAATTCACAAAACTAACAGAATGCATAGCTGACATTAAAAACTGGATGACAAGAAATTTCTTATTATTAAATTCAGAAAAAACTGATATCCTAATCTTTGGACCAAAAACTTCCTCACGAAAAAACCTTGAATACTCTCTAACACTTGACGGGTGCTCCATTAAACCTTCGTCCTCAGTTAGGAACCTGGGTGTGCTCTTTGATACCAATCTTTCATTTGAAAGTCATGTTTCTAGTATCTGTAAAACCGCATTCTTCCATCTAAAAAATATATCTAAATTACGACATATGCTCTCAATGACAAATGCGGAACAGTTGGTTCATGCATTCATGACCTCAAGACTAGATTATTGTAACGCTCTACTGGGTGGTTGTTCTGCTCGGCTTTTAAACAGACTACAGTTGGTCCAAAATGCGGCAGCTAGAGTTCTTACTAGAACCAGAAAGTATGACCATATTAGCCCAGTTCTGTCAACATTACATTGGCTCCCTATTAAACATCGTATAGATTTTAAAATCTTGCTACTTACTTATAAAGCTCTAAATGGTTTAGCTCCCCAGTACCTAAGTGAGCTCTTAATGCATTATAGTCCTTCACGTCTATTGCGATCTCAGAATTCAGGCCAGTTGATAATACCCAGAATATCAAAATCAACTGAAGGCGGCAGATCCTTTTCCTATTTAGCACCTAAACTCTGGAACAATCTTCCTAGCATTGTTCGGGAAGCAGACACACTCTGTCAGTTTAAATCTAGACTAAAAACACATCTCTTTGCTCTTGCATACACATAACACATTATCAATACATTAACATTTTTCAAATCCGTTAAAGGATTGTTACGCTGCAATAATTAGGTCGGCCGGAACTGAGAACATTTCCTATAACACTAGATATACCTGTACATCAGAATAAGAATGGCATCTACGCTAATATCTGTCTCTCTGCTTATCCTGAGGTTTGCCGGGTGCTGGATCCAGGCCGTATCCAGATCAGATGGAGAACCTGTGTCTGGACCTGCCTACAATGTAGCCCAGGAGACAATGGGCCTACAGATCCAGTTCTGGCTGCATCTATAATTCTGATTTTTAATCCCCGTATCCGCTTACATATATTTATATATAATCTATTTTTAATCTCTATAATAAAATGTATAATTTAGATTTTGATCTCCATATCCATTTACATATATTATATATATCTTCCAAGGGGTTTTTTCCCTCCTAGGACTTTTTTCCCAGTGTTAGCACGCTGGGTTTTTCTCCTAGGGGGTTTTTTCCACCCCTGGGAGTCAGCCGACATTGGCTTAATGTAGCACCATCTTGTATATGTTACATATTACCACGCTTGTTTGTACAGCTTATTTTTAACCACTTCCCTTTTTTATGTGCTTCTAATATGTAAAGCTGCTTTGAAACAATTACCAATTGTAAAAGCGCTATATAAATAAATTTGACTTGACTTGACTTGACTAGTAAGTCATAGCCTGACGTGGTCATACTCAATTCTAGTCAGAATATGAGTCTGATACTGCTCCATTGGGCTTTGATTATGGGGGCGTATTTCAACCGATCCAGGAAAGACCTCAATTGGATAGACCTACAACCAATCAGAGCTACAGAGTAGCGACCATCGGGGCCAGCTGATAAATCAAACTTTTGCCGAATTCCGTAGGAAGGACGGCAAAGACATCTTTCCCATCGACAAATGCCTTGATCGCGGTCCTCTGTTCCTCTTTTAAAATTAATGCGCTGTCGATATCTTCTATAACGGACGCGATGGCAGAATCTACACATCTCAGTTCTTCAACAACAGCCATCATTGTTGTAAACTAACCCTGTGTCTCAATCAGCTCCCTAGATCGTGAATCAGTATATAATGAAAGTGAATGTGGCTGATACCCTGATCAGTGCCCTGACTACTGAACTAGGGAGCTGATTGAGACACACGGTAATTCACGTGGCTGATTACGTTTCTGGTGATAATCTGTCAGTCATCGCCCTGACAATGTGATTGGTCTGAACAGTTTCTGTTCGGGCATAATAACTCCTCTATGGATCGAGTCCAGACCGAACTTCCCGACCTAAAAATGTTGTGGGCGGGGCTAAGTTCGGCTGGCATCCAGGCTAAGTAAGTCATGAAATTACCAATATATTACGAATACAGTACGTATCTGGAACGTTCTTGGTAATCTTATAACGTTAGGAGATCGTACTGACCAAGTTGTGAGATGGTAATCGGAAGGTAATGAAATTACTGGCGTGCGACATCATAGTTACATTGTCAGTTAAGCCCCGGGTATACTTCGGCCATCCGCGTTCATGCACCGTCCACATGACGTAATTTTCGTCATGCGGAGGGCTCGCGGCCGGCCGCACACCCTGGCTGCATGCAGGCCAAATTTCGAGACCGTGCGGGCAGTCCGCGTGCAACAGCGCATGCACAAGCAATATAGAAGAGTCCACTAGGTGGCAATATGCACAGCACTGAGCACTGTGACGCGAACATAGAACATAGAAAAAAGCTGTACTGTGCATGTGACGAACAAGTGTGAAAAGACCGGTTTAAAAATGACGCGCTTGAAAAAATAGAAAAACGCGACAATGGACAGCGAACTTGACCAGCGTTTGTGCAAAGAGATTAGAAAGTAACCACATTTGTACAATTCATGTTTGAAAGAGTACAAAGACGTGTTTAGGGCGGCAAATTCATGGAGGGGGATAAGTAAAATATGGGAAAGGATGCACTTCTTTTCTTCTCCGATCATGCCCAGTGAATGTCACGTTGATGACATGACTCAGTGCTGCTCTCCGATGTCTGGTAGAACATAGAAAAAAGCTGTACTGTGCATGTGACGAACGTGGTCATCCGCGCACATCCGTGGTGTGGTATACTTTGAAATATTCGCAGACATGACGTGAAGTAGAGCCTACCCGGGGCTTTAGTAAGTCATGAAATTACCAAAAAGTACGAATACGTTACATAACTGTTACGTTGTGTGTTAGCTGGGTAGTAATAGAGCTAATGCAATGACTAGAAATCAATTTTTATCCTCGTCATCATGTAGAGCGTGGTTCATGGTTGCATAGCAACGACAGACGCCAAGGAGCGAAAGTGCTTTGGAAAGAAGAAGAAAGCGGAGCGGCCACTTGTGACGCGATATGTGAATGGCCCCTTAGAACTGCGACTTTTTCTTTGAATATGGAATATGGTATGATACAACTAGATAATAATAATATTAATAATAATAATTTAGCCGGCCGATTATGTTTTATTTTTGAGATCAGCTGTGGCCGCGTGGAGGGGGAAGGGGGGCCGTAAATGGCCCGCGGGCCGGCAATCTGAGGCAATCTGGTGTTGTATGTTGTTACCTTTCGTATAATCTATTACCAGTTTACATTTAATGTGATAATCAACCATTCGCAGCTATTGACATTTTAAGCTGGCTATGTCGCGATTTACTACAGTTATTAATCAATTTATGGATGAAATATGAATATAATAATTCATAAAGCTTTATGAATAAATTATGATTCATATATCGACCCAACGGGGAATTAAACATATTTTGTGAATTAATTACAACGAATTATAATCAATTACATATATGATTAGTTCTGGTTTAATAATTATTTAGAGAAACTGTTAGTTTGTCCAGCAAACTGCAGCTCCTCAGAATATTATAAAAAGGAAGGGTCTTCTTTTCTCTGGCCACGATAAAAAAAGACTTCCTATTCTAGCATCCAAACATAGAGCAAGGATATAGGATCGAAACGTTAAAGTGACCTGGTTTTTGTGAATGAGCAAGAGAACAAAAATATGGATATAATGTGTTTAATATATATATACGGATAATACAAAGGTTATACGGCTAAATGTACATAAGTAGATACAAATATATACAAAGTGAAAGTAGGAAAGGAAAGAGAGAGAAAGCAGATACAAACTTACAGTCCTTGATCAAGCCAGCACAGACAGCAATTTCATTTTCTTAGATAGTTAACGTTACTTGCATTGGTGTTGCGCGTCGAGTTTCAGAATCAGTGGTTCAGTGCTGCTGCAGTTCCGTTGGTCGTTTCCGCGGGAAGGTTTGAACTGAGGACTTGAAAGTTCGTTTTTGCCGAAGAAGATGGTGGTCCCGAAAGGAAAAGCGCGATGGGGGCGGGTGGTCTCCGGAGACGTCCGAGAGGGACGTGCACGAGTTAGACGAGAGACAATCGGGAGAACACACGAGAAATTGTGCGTCTTTGCTTTTATGACAGATAAGCCGACACACCGCCTTGAGGTGGGGTAGCCAATAACATGGGTGCAAAGTTGGCGAGAAAGCTTTCCCTTTGTTTGGCCTCGCAACTTAATCTGCATGATTTATGACTATCAGATCAGATTTCGAAATAGAGTACTTTCTTCACAGTATCATTAAACACATAGAACAATGCATTGTACAGGAATGTGAGACACATTATGGAATAGAGGAGAGGAAGAGCTTTCAGAGGAATCTAAACTTGACACATAAACAAAACATGTACAAGAAGTTATGGTTTACAGACAAAATTCCATCATTAGAAATGAAACTCTGGCACAAATACAGTCATTTAAACTAAGTCTAAACACTAGGAAACATACAGTACCTGCATATGTATATGTGATGGGTACTTTTTTGGCACAGTCATATTTTGAGAATAACTGTACATACAATCTCTAGGCATGTTTGTATATGTGTGTGTCTGTGTGTGTACTGGAATGTGATCTGGCTTTTTAGACCACATGGGGTTGAGCTTTTGAAGTCTCTAGAGCTGGGGAGAGGGCGTCTCTGTTTAATTTTGGAGGGTAACAAAGCTGTCAAATGGTCTCATCTTTGCAGCCCAGTCGGACCCGATTCGTTGAATCACAAGCAGAGTTCAAGAGGTTAAAAGCTTTCTGAAAATTCCAAAGTTTATTGACCACAAACAGATCCATCCAGGCGTTACAGCTATCCAGGATAAAATGTAAATGTCGAGCCCTGGATAATGATGAATATTAACATCTGAAGCCCTAGTTAATAATGAATGAATCTGTATTTACCTCAGAATGTGTTTTGCAAACTCTCTCAAAACAAAGCTAACAGTAGGTTGTAGGTCTACTTACTGAAGCAATTTTTCCTTCATGGTGGAGCTCCATTTAGTATTCTTCAGTGATTTTTTTCCCGTATTTTTAACCGGACTGTGTGAAGAAACTGCAGCAAACAATTACTAAACAAATGGCAGATTCTACGGTTTCTCATACACGTAATTCATGTATGTCACGCGCAAGCTTGCGGCTCTATCTAGCTTTTTTACATGATCACTCATCATGCGGCAAGCTTGTGATCCGTGAGCTGGATGATGGTTTTTCCTTTTTACTCGATCTTGTACAGTTGTCTCCATTTTTTTTCTCATTCTTTGTGACTTCACACCCTTGATTTTCATTGTCTGGGCAGCGTATAACTGTACCATGTATTATTAGCAATGCATATCATACATGTGTTCTAATATCAGCTCAAAAAATCAAACGTGATTTTAAATCCTCCTACTAGATGGAATCAAAGTCTGAAACTAAAAAATCGGAGTCTGTGTCCATCATATAGCCTACTACGCAATTTTCCATGAAATCTGTCAGCTCAAATCTTCAGACTGGCTTAGACCTTTCTCATCTTACTATCTTAGTGGGGTCATTTAACCCCTAACCCACAAAGTAGTATTAACATGGATATGTGTACATGTTTTTGTGACATATCAGGACACAAATGTGTATAATGACATGGGTATGACATAGCTATTACAAAAAGAGGTGACTTATGAGGACATTACAGCATGTCCCCACTTTTCAAAAGGCTTATAAATCATACAGAATGAGTTTTTGTGAGAAAGTAAAAATGTGCAGTTTCCTGTGATGGGTAGGTTTAGGGGTAGGGATAGTGTAGGGGGTAGAAAATACGGTTTGTACAGTATAAAAACCATTACGCCTATGGAATGACCCCACAATTCACAAAACCGAACATGCGTGTGTGTGTGTGTTTGTGTGTGTGTGTGTGTGTGTGTGTGATAGAGAGAGAGAGAGAGAGAGAACCAGAGAACCTACTTGATAATATTTTGGGGACAAATTTGAACACTATATATACAAAGAATTGCACAATAATAGCAGTGTCCAATAACTGTTTGTGTTTCACAGGTTTATCTTTTTCGCACACAATGGTGTTGATTCTCTGTATTTCTGCATCTGGATCTGCACTTCTGCTCTGTTGTCTGATCTACTGCAGATCAACTACTAAAGGTACAAATAAAAGGAAAATATTTTTAATTGCTGTAATTCCATAAAGCAAAATCTTGAATCTATAGACTGATTGCTCATAAGTGTTATGAAGTGTTATTTTTTTTAGATGGCTCAGTTATTTACTTTGTTTGAATGTTTTTGTTTGTTCTTGTGGTTTTGATGGCATCAATCAGCATCATTTTCATGTGACCCAGATTCATTAGTTACATCACATTTACAGCATAAATGAGCTCCTGTATGAGAAAAGAGTGCTGATTTCTAATCGTGACCTTTGTGAAGCCGGGCAAACGAAATTTACATGAATGGAAACGGATAGCTTTCTCCAAGTACAGATAGATCAGTTATAAATGTCATTAACTACCAAATAACTACCAAAAACTAAAAGCACATAGACTTTGGGACTTTCACTGATTACTTTTCCTTTTCAGGTTTGATTGTGCAAAATTCTTGTGAAGTTAATTTGGGAGATTCAGTGGTTTTGCCCTGTCATGTTCGTCAAAAATTACTAACTAAAGGACTGAAGGTGGAATGGAGAAGAACAAGAAGAATATCAAACACTCTGGTTCTTCTGTATCAAGATGGTGAGAGTCAAGCAGAGAAACAGGACAAAGATTTTAAAAATAGAGCTCATTTCTTTACTGTTCCCATTAAACATGGAAACTTCTCCCTCCGTCTGGACAATCTGAGAGCTGAAGATGAGGGACAATACACATGTAGAGTTTATAGCAGGAGGACTTGTGTGTTTTCAAACACAACACATTTGGGTGAGTAAACAAAAAAAACTAAAATCAAACTTTTTATACATTTAACTATTAATTTAATCTTAATAGTTAATCAATTTATTTGATATTGAGCACCTACAGTTCAGGTTTTCAGTTTGATTATTTAGTGTTTTAATGTTGCATCATGTCAAATAAGTCTCACTTACAACGGCTTTGTTGCTAAGAACTTATTTATTTAACCAAGTGCAACAGACACAGTCTCGATCTCTATGACTCTGGCTACTGGATTCAAGTCCCGCCCCCTCTTACTCACTGATAGGTTGTCAATCAACATATGTAATTATCTAATCTCTATGACACATCACAACCAGTATTATTAATTTAGGACAACTCAAGATAATTAATACATTACAATTTTGTCAGTTTGTCACATTATTCACAACTGATTACCTTATATTAAAAGTTTGAATATTTGCAATTATTTCCAAACAGTAAATTATACGAAATCAGTATATATTTGTATATATTTGTAGTTTACAGGAAACAGGATGGTGTGCAATCAATCTATAAAGATTCGGGTAAGTAAACTCTGCTGCTGTTGTAGCCCTGATCAAAATTTGTTAAATTAATCAGTATAGTTATAGTATTTCCAGATAAGTGATACTGTAAACATTGCCTCGACTGGTCATATATTATCAATTATAAACATGGTGTTCATGTTGAAAAGCACAGGGCCAGCGATTGCTATAGGCGAACTAGGCGGTTGCCTAGGGCGACAAATATGTTAGGGGCGCGGGCGCCCTCAAGGGTCGCCGGTACGTTACGTTACGTTACGTTACGTTAGGCAAGTGCGCAGTTGATGAAGAAAATGAAGCGGTCTAATAAACCCTCCGGTGCACAGGGACAAAAACAGAGAAAGGAAGAAGATAAAAGGAAAACCCAGTATAGAGGTAAATCTTCTCATCTCAGCCATTAAGGTATTAAATGAAATAAATTTGCTTAGTATTGTGCATCATCACCTTGAACGTTTCATTGCTGTCACTAAGCTATCACTAGCTAGCTAGTTACTTTGCTAGTTTGCTACATATTACTAGCAAACGTAACTTCACTGATAACCTACATGGATGTAAATGTCAAAAGACCAGTATTTCGGATAACGTATGCATGCTAGTTATGAAAAGTACAGTCGCTCTCTACATTCATTATAACTAGCAGGCTCATACACACACAGTAACCATTATGCTGATAGTGGTGTTGACGTGGTGTTCACCCTTCTGTACAGTTCCCCTCTAGGAATATACTAAAATATGTGTTTTTTTTTTAATTGGCCATGGCCAGATGCACTCAGGCAATATTTGCAGAGGCCGGCACCTGCTGGAGAAAGGACACCTGATCCTTCATGTTCTCCTCTCTCTGAACTTTGTAAGTACAACTAGTACTATTGTTGCTGTTTTTGTTATTGTTATTATTATTAGCAATTATTACTTTTATAATCACATCACATTAATACTACTAATTGTAATCAGTAGTATTATTTAGCCTTGTAGCAGCCTAATAGATTAGTAATAATAGTAGTGGTGGTAGTAATTGTAATTTATCTACTACAAGTTACATGGTCAGAGATAAAATGTATTTGTACAATGCAACTATGTGGTAGGATGATAGAAATGACCAAATGCAATTGTGTAACGAACAGCATGGATGAATTCTGTGTTTAAATACATACAGCTGCAGGAGTAGGGACATCCAGTAGTGGTACTCCAGGGACCAGTGACACACAGGCCAGCAACACACCGCCTGCATCAAGTGAGTCTATTTAATAGTATTTATTCAAGCCACATCTATACTTTAAAGTACAACAGAAAAAGGTTAGCATGTATTAAAATACAATAGCTTGTTTTCTTAAAGAAGTTCAACCACATTCATCATTTCACTCACTGCTTGTCTGGCTATACAATATGCTTGTATACAGGTGAAGGTGAAGGGACACCCAGGACCACATCAAGCACTCAGGGCACCAGTGAAAGACAGATGACTGAGACCAGGGACACGCAGCCTGAAGGAAGTTAGTCCTTTGAATAACTAATTCAAGCTTACAACCATCTGACAATATGTACTAGAAGATAATGAAAACACATGGAAATCACAATAACCTCCCATCCCTATGAATCTAATTTCAACCACAGTTTTAGTAATTTTCACTAATTTAATTTAACACCACTGATCTGGCTGTTGCAGGTGAAGGGGCCACATCTAGCATTCCAGGCCCCAGTGAAACACAGACCACTGAGACCAGGGATACTCAGCCTGAAGCAAGTAAGACCCTTGAATACCGTTTATATTTAGCCTTGTAGCAGCCTAATAGATTAGTAATAATAGTAGTGGTGGTAGTAATTGTAATTTATCTACTACAAGTTACATGGTCAGAGATAAAATGTATTTGTACAATGCAACTATGTGGTAGGATGATAGAAATGACCAAATGCAATTGTGTAACGAACAGCATGGATGAATTCTGTGTTTAAATACATACAGCTGCAGGAGTAGGGACATCCAGTAGTGGTACTCCAGGGACCAGTGACACACAGGCCAGCAACACACCGCCTGCATCAAGTGAGTCTATTTAATAGTATTTATTCAAGCCACATCCATACTTTAAAGTACAACAGAAAAAGGTTAGCATGTATTAAAATACAATAGCTTGTTTTCTTAAAGAAGTTCAACCACATTCATCATTTCACTCACTGCTTGTCTGGCTATACAATATGCTTGTATACAGGTGAAGGTGAAGGGACACCCAGGACCACATCAAGCACTCAGGGCACCAGTGAAAGACAGATGACTGAGACCAGGGACACGCAGCCTGAAGGAAGTTAGTCCTTTGAATAACTAATTCAAGCTTACAACCATCTGACAATATGTACTAGAAGATAATGAAAACACATGGAAATCACAATAACCTCCCATCCCTATGAATCTAATTTCAACCACAGTTTTAGTAATTTTCACTAATTTAATTTAACACCACTGATCTGGCTGTTGCAGGTGAAGGGGCCACATCTAGCATTCCAGGCCCCAGTGAAACACAGACCACTGAGACCAGGGATACTCAGCCTGAAGCAAGTAAGACCCTTGAATACCGTTTATATTAGCCTTGTAGCAGCCTAATAGATTAGTGATAATAGTAGTGGTGGTAGTAATTGTAATTTATCTACTACAAGTTACATGGTCAGAGATAAAATGTATTTGTACAATGCAACTATGTGGTAGGATGATAGAAATGACCAAATGCAATTGTGTAACGAACAGCATGGATGAATTCTGTGTTTAAATACATACAGCTGCAGGAGTAGGGACATCCAGTAGTGGTACTCCAGGGACCAGTGACACACAGGCCAGCAACACACCGCCTGCATCAAGTGAGTCTATTTAATAGTATTTATTCAAGCCACATCCATACTTTAAAGTACAACAGAAAAAGGTTAGCATGTATTAAAATACAATAGCTTGTTTTCTTAAAGAAGTTCAACCACATTCATCATTTCACTCACTGCTTGTCTGGCTATACAATATGCTTGTATACAGGTGAAGGTGAAGGGACACCCAGGACCACATCAAGCACTCAGGGCACCAGTGAAAGACAGATGACTGAGACCAGGGACACGCAGCCTGAAGGAAGTTAGTCCTTTGAATAACTAATTCAAGCTTACAACCATCTGACAATATGTACTAGAAGATAATGAAAACACATGGAAATCACAATAACATCCCATCCCTATGAATCTAATTTCAACCACAGTTTTAGTAATTTTCACTAATTTAATTTAACACCACTGATCTGGTTGTTGCAGGTGAAGGGGCCACATCTAGCATTCCAGGCCCCAGTGAAACACAGACCACTGAGACCAGGGATACTCAGCCTGAAGCAAGTAAGACCCTTGAATACCGTTTATTCAACCACAATATTCAACCCTTGTTTCCAAGTAAACATTGACATTCCTCATTAATTAAACTCAAACACTACTGGTCTATTATACTCTATATGCTGGTCTATAGTATATCTTCCTTCTTCCTTAAGTTTATTACAAAACTCAATCTCGCCTAGGGCAAGAAGTCCTAGAAGGGCTAGAGCCGGCCCTGGTTGAAAAGCACCAACTACATCTGATCATGTATTTATGTGCTTTATCAGCTGTATTATGGGTTTGTGGTGCTGGGTTAGTAGACATTGGTGTATGTAAAGTAATTTTCTACAACATAAAACAACAGAAGTCAATACATTAAATGTATATAAAAGCTATTAGAAGATAATGTAAAAAATTCAAATTTGTGGAAGGAATTTTTATACTTTTGACCACTCTATTTTTTTTTTCTTGTTGAGCAAAACTTCTCTGTTGAGCACACATTTTTGCCACCTGAGCAAAAACATTCTTTATATCAGACCTGTACAATGAACATATACACACATAAACAAAAATGTTTTTATCATGCAACTGTAACTTTTAACTTTAATGTGTCATTTCAATTTTTCTTAACCCTTGATGTAACTTAGTAATATATAAAATCATATTTTTGAAAACAAGCAGTTCAGTCACTAAATTAAGCACATTTTGGGTTACTTGAGATTTTTTTCATATTGCTGCGTTACCTGTACCAGTCTTTACCAAGACATTCTATTAAAATGAATTTAAAGATCTCCTGCAGGACAGTTCTTTATAATAATAATATGAGCAGTTACACTGATGGTTTGGGACAACCATGTGTTTTTGTACAGTCAATTATTAGCAACAGACAGTGTTAAATCATCAAAATGACATGTTTATTGCTTATCAATTTTCCAGATTTTCTATACCAGGAGGTTTCAAGATTTTTAGTGGCAAAGAGCCCTAAACAATCCACTTGTGAGATCAATTCTTTATTAGGCTTACATTATAATATAATATAATCTTGAAGTATTTAAACTGATATACAGTTTCAATTTGTTTTAATAAATTATAATATGAAAACAAACTGAAGCATTTAAACAGATCTGATAGCTAAATATTTTTAAGAAAAGTAAACATGTTAACTCTTTTATAGTTATCTAAACATCCCTGAAACCCACAGCACCACCACACACAATAATCTATTTAAACTGAGGTATATAACTGAGGTATTTTGAGTTTGCAAGCTACACCTGTGGTGGGTGTGTGATTGTAAATGTCTCAGAGTTTTGTTACATTCTGTGCCCATCATCCAATATTTCCGCCACTTTTCATTAAAACATGACGTTTTATTTCAGATTTCTTTTTGTTTCGTGTTGTCTCTCGTATTGAGCTATTTAGTCCGCAAACGTGACAGTATTCTTACCGCGTATTTGGCTCAGGCCCGCGCTCACATCGTTCTCTTTCTATGAAACCATATGAAACCTGTAAACCGCATTCACCGGTTCTAACTCTATAGCGACAATAACTCTATAGCTGTTGACAAGAGCACTACAATTATTTCTCATTTAAACTACAATCAAATGGATTTCCCCACACATGATTTCATTGTCTGAGTCTGTTCTCTGCACGGCAAATATTCTTCTGCTCGGCCGTGCACACGGGCAGCTTAGAGGGAACATTGCTGAGAGCCACTCTATTTTCAGCCCAATGTCTAAACTCAGTTCATTTGTTGTTTGGGGATTTAACCAGCAATTGACCCTTCGCCGGGAGTTTGATTGACAAGCGATCTGACCAATCAGAACGCAGAATCCGCCATTTTGTCCGACAAAGCAGTCAGGAGATAGAAGATTAACCTCGGTGGAGTTAAACTTGAAAAATTGTGTATATTGATGTCTTTACGCGTTTGAAACAACATTCATTCTCATGTTCATTCATGTTTATTTGATAGACTATCGGTTTACGAGCCTCTTGAGCTGAGGCGCTATAGCAATCTGTCACGACCATGGTCACGACACATTAAAGAGCCACAAAACGTTTTTTTTTTTTGAATTTCCTAAAACACGACACAGTGTGAAAGCTGGGACTTTGTTTAATATCATAAGTAACCTGCTTTGTCTTGTCTGTCGAGGTGTTATCAGTGTCCTCTTTGCTCCGCGATGTATTTTTCACTGCGTGTGGCGTGACAGCGCCATGGCTTGTCGGACAAAGCAACGGTAACTAAGGGGGGTGGGTCTTTGCGAAGGGTCAATTGTTTATGTCTCTGATAATTATAGCTAATACCAGTCATGGTGTTTGTTAGCAGACCAGCTTAGTTAGTAAATTTGTAAAGCTAATAGAACTAGATGTTTCAATCCCTTAAGTAGGAAATTCATGATGGAAGCAGTCGGTATGGAGTGAGGAGAAAAGGAAAAAGAAAAAAAAAAAGGAAAGGGAAGAGGGGTAAGACATGTCATTGGGGTCATCAGGTGGGCACCCTGCTTCATCGATGTTTCGTTGATTGAAGCCCACAACGTCTCCAAAAGGCTCAACGGTGTACCTAGCGTCCCAGGTACACCCCCCCTCTGTGCCATACCCTCTATATCCCTGATGGGCTCTGCATGGCAGGGGCGTCCTTCTCCCTGAATCAGGCCTAAGCTTGACCGCATACCATCTGTCTCTACCTTGCTGCCCAGATAGGGTCCTTACGCTTGATCCAAAGCCAGTTACTGCTTTTTTCAGCAGCACTTGACAAGGACTTAATGGCCTGTTGGAACAAACAACCCTTCACCCCCAATTTTCTCATCAACGTAGTGGTAGATGTTGCAACAAATCCCCTGCATCCCACCTCTACTGGGAAGATGCTGATCTTCCAGCCGTTCTGGGATGCTTCAGCTGCCAGATCGGAATATTTGTTCTTTTTCCTCTCATAAGCTTCTTCAACCCCATCCTCCCATGGTACTGTTAATTCCACAACATATGCCAGCCTTGTTGTTTGAGACCACAGGACCATGTCTGGCCGGAGTGTTGTAGCCACTATTTCTAGGGGAAACACAAGCTTCGTATCAAGGTCAACTTCCAATTTCCAATCCCGTGCTGACTGAAGGATGCTTGCATCCTTAGGTGTTGTACGATGCTTTTGATGTTGGCCAGCTGGTACGAAATTTGTGAATTTGACCTGTCCTGCTAATGTTTGTGGAAGGTTGTTTATGGTGGTTCGCTTCTGTTCCAGTATTGACGCCAGCTCTCTAAGTACTTGGTTATGCCGCCAAGTATAGCGCCCTTGAGTGAGACTTGTAGTACATCCTGATAGAATGTGCCTTAAGGATGCAGGTACTTGACACAGGGAACAGGCAGGGTCTTCTCCATACCACTCTTTCAGATTTTGAGGGGAGGGTAGCAGGTCATATGTGGCTCTGATGACAAAACTCCGCCGCGCTCCCTCCATCTGCCAGATGTCACGCCCGCTGAGCTTTTTCTTCTCCAGGCCTTCCCAGTTGTTCCATCTCCCCTGCTTGGCCATTGAGATGAGCCTTGTGATTGGTAACTCCAACTTTCCATGCCCATAAAGTCCAACAGAACTTAAAGAACGTGGAATTCCAAGCCACTGTTTCAGCCGTGTGCTTATCAGCCATTCCAACTTTTTAACCTTGGTGATAGGGATTTCATACACCATCAAGGGCCACAAGAGTCTTGGGAGTATGCCAAACTGAAACCACCACAACTTGAGTTTTCCTGGCAAAAATGTCTTATTGATGCGCTCCATGTACATACTGGTATCATTCTTTAGTTGTTCAAACTGCTCAGTGTCTTTGAGCTTCGCATCATACCATCTCCCCAAGCTCTTTACTGGCATTTCTGAGACAGTTGGGACAGGTGATCCGCCGACATGAAATCTTTGGTCTGTGACTTGGCCTTTCACGATGGAAATGCTTCTGCACTTACTGGGTTTTAACTTCATCCTCGCCCATTTTATATTTTGATGAAGTTTTTCCAGCAGTCTCTTGGTGCAGGGGACCATTGTTGTGAGTGTTGTTAAATCATCTATATAGGCTCGAATTGTTGGTAACATCTGATTACCTTGTAGTCTCTCTCCTCCCACAACCCATTTCAAGGCTCTAATAATGATCTCCATTGCCATCGTGAAGGCCAATGGGTAGATGGTGCACCCCGCCATGATGCCCACCTCCAGCGATTGCCAATTTGTGGTGAAGTCTGATGTTGTAATACAAAACTGTAGATCCTGGAAGTAGTGTTTCACTAGATTTGTTATTTTGGTCGGCACTTGGAAGAAATCAAAGGCAGCCCACAGAAATGAATGAGGGACTGAACCATAGGCATTGGCCAGATCAAGAAACAAGACGTGAAGATCTTTCCCCTCTTTCTTTGCAGTCTGGATTTGATGCCATATAATGCTGTTATGTTCAAGGCATCTCGAAAAGCCTGCAATACCAGCATTTTGGATTGATGTGTCAATGTATTTGTTTTGTTTTAAATACAGTGTCAGGCGTTGTGCCAACACACTGAAAAAGATCTTACCTTCAATGTTCAGAAGGTTTATCTGGCGGAACTGTTCAATTGTGGTTGAGTTCTTTTCTTTTGGGATGAACACCCCTCCCGTTCTTTGCCAGGCTTTCGGGATGATTTGCTTGTTCCATGCCACTTTCATGTTTTCCCACAGGATTTTCAAAACATCTGGAGCATTCTTGTAGACACTATATGGTACAACATTGGGACCTGGTGCAGATGCCGATCTTGCCTTCTTTACTGCCTGCTTCACCTCACTCAGCTTGGGAGGGCTGACCTCAAACTGATATTGTGGTGGTGATATTGGAGGGATGTCATTGGGGACAACGATTGGTTCATCTTTTTTTTTATCAATATAGATGGTTCTCAGATACTCTTCTACTTGGTCTTTTGATGTTTTTAAAAATCCACTCTTCTCCTTTGTGAATATGCCTTTCACAAATTAAATGGGGTCTTTGTAGAAATCGGTTTTGGCTTTTTCTTTCTTCTTCCGGCGCATCCGTAGGCTTTCTGCTCGGCGGAGTTTTGAGAGCCTGTGCTTTAGATCCTCTTGAAGGAAGTTGATGCCTCTCCTTTCTTCTGCTGTCGCCTTTTTCCACAACTTTCTTAGCTGTCGCCTCTCTTTCACAAGTTGTCGGATTTCTTGCAGCCGACGGGACATGGGGGCAGGAAGCATGTCTTTCTTTCTTACTTGCTCCTTCACTCCATATTTCTCCTCTCCGTAACTGTAGATAAGATAATCTTCTCCAGTTTCTTTTCGGCTGATCCTTTGATGCTACTTAGGATAAGACTTAACTCTGTATTGATGGTTTCCCACTCCTTACTGTTAGACTCTGGCCATTTCACCAACGGCTTACGTCCTTGCATGTTTTCTTTTTTGCGGTGAACTGGTTGTTGTCTTGGACTGGTGATTCTGCCTGACGCTTCCTCCTCATTCCCTGGGGTGCTGATTCTCTGCGGACTGTGGGTTTCTTCCTGCCGCTGAGTTTCATCCAACTGATTTAACCTTCTTCCTGACAGAATCCAGTCAATGCGGGGCCCTGGGTTGGTGGATTTCAGACATTTCTTCCATCCTTGATGTACCTTAAGACCATGGGTTGATGTTACTTTCTCCCATCCACACATGCAAGTCTGAAGAACATGTCCAGCTGCTGGTTTCTCAAGAGTTTTACTACTTCCTTCATTTGATGTCGTATTCATTCCAAGGGTCATTACCGGGAGGTCAGTCTGTGAGTCTTCTTGCGCCCCTGCTCTCGCAGACTCTAGGGGTATTCTTCTTTTTGAACTTTTCGTAGCCAGATAAGGTGGCTCTTGTGCCCTAATAGGGTGACGGAGCCTGCTGCTATGGGTAGCTAGCTCTCATTTAGCAGAGTCTATATCTAATTAGTCCTGACTAATTCACCATCATAGTGCACAACATATTTGCAAGACAGAAATGCTCTTTCATTCTGACTATTGATACATGCTTGCACAAAAATTCCAGATATCACCCTATCTGCTGACTTTATGCTTATGGTGTATAGCAGTGGTTCCCAACCTGGGGGCCTCAGTGATCCTCCAGGTGGGCCGCGAGATAAATTAAAATTTATTTAAATATATTAATATAATTCCTTAATCCAATTATTAATGCGTTACTTTTAATAAATTAATTAAATAAATTAATAAAATACATTTAAAACAAGGCACCACCTCTCTCTTAGGTACTCTGTGATTGTTCTCATCGTGCTGCTGTGAAATACAGACTGAACGGTGCTCAAAACGCAAACTCTGAAAATCAAAACCTGTGTCGCTAAAAATGATTTGATGGATGACGATAGTAATGAAGGTAAAAATGATTACAGTGACATACAGCAGTCATTCATTAGGCATGCGCGAATCCGCAATTATTGATGCGCAAACAAACCGCATGTGCGCTCTCGACTCACTGATCGCTATAACATTGTATTTCTGCATGAACACAGTTCAATATATTTGTGTAGTTGTCGAAATTAATGTACTCTGAGTGTTTTATAACGAATGCTCCCTGAACAAGTGTGTTTTGGAGAAGTTTGAGAGGATCAGTGTTATATGTGTTACATGTCAATAATTTTGAAGTTAGTTCAGTCATAGTTCAGTCAAATTCAGTCCTTTGGTATCTCCCTGTGGTCTTATTTGGTATGGCAAGTTGACTTGTAGTTTTTTTTTACTGTATTACTGAGCAAAGTATATACTTTTAAGTTGTAAAGAATGTCTGCAAAGTATGTTTGCTAAAATAACTAAAGGTTTAAATCTTGAGTTTCTTCTTTAAATAAATAATAATATGGAGTTGAAAAGTAATAACATTAAAATACACATGTTTTTGTGAATTAAAAAAAATGGGGGAGGTGGGCAGTGCCGTGTGGATTCACAGAGGAGGTAGGCCTTGGCATAAAAAAGGTTTGGAACCACTGGTGTATAGTATATGACTGTGACATACTACTCTTGAATTCGGTCCCCTATCTCAGATGACTACAACTTTGACTAAACCACAAAGGCCTGGGGTCTCATTTATAAAACTGCGCGTAGGATCCCTACTAAAAGTGTACATACGCGCAAAAGCTAGATTCTGCGTACGCACAAAAAAAATCAGATTTATAAAACCATGCGTACGCCAGAACCTGCGCACAAAGCCCTTTATAAATCCCAGTCAGCGGAAGATTGTGCGTACGTGCATCTCCTCCCTGTCTCCTCCCCGAAATCACCATATATGGAGCTTACGACGCCTAGTTTTACTATGCATAACCTCATCTGCATATCATTTCCATACATATTCCCATCCACGTGACACCACGGTTAACACCGTCAAAGGTACAAGACATTGGAAAATATTAGATATGGACTATAAATGCAATTTGTGCCACACATTATATTGATAAAGATCATCCAATATCCTCTTTATGTTTTAGAATAAATATATTAAAATATCCATAAAAACAAAATTGTATAAAATACTTAAGATAAAGGTTTTAGAATAGAGTCGATTCATTCATTTCCACTGGCCAGATAGTATTTTAATAGTTTTAAACAATTCAAATCAAATTTATGCAGTTTTGATGATAAGATAAACATATCTTTTAGGAAGTTTATAGGCTATTTTTAGTGGAAACAGCTAGGCCTACTTATTTATTGCAGTGTAAATACAATTGTCTGTCTCGGCGCGTCACTGACAAAGTATTTTAAAAAGAAAACATGCAAATCTTACTGTTTTCCTCAAATTATATCCTTCAAATGGTAATTGTTTGAAGATCCTTCACATGACATCAACACCTCCTGCAGCTGCGGTTGTATAGTAAGATATTATTGGACCTATTCAAACTGGACAACGGACCGTTCGACCACCGAATCCAGCAGTGTCTTCCATAATATCTAAGTTAAGTGTGCATCACTGATCGTCATTCTCGAAAAAATATTTTGCCATAACATCTGCAGTTTAGTTTAAAGAGGAATTATTGTGCTCCCAGCGCTCCTCGCTGTCATTAAAACAGCGTGTCACTGGAAAAGTGATCGAAAGTAGCACATCTACTATCTCAATTCATATCACTTTTGTCTCCAGAATGTGCGTACGCACAGCTCAAAGTTTGCTTAAAGGTGCGCACATTCTCCTGTCAAGTTTGTTTTTATAGATCACAACCTTTGCGCGGGAACTGGCGTACGCACAAAACGGGGCTGGAAACGTGCGTACGCCAGTTCCCGCGCAAAGGTCCCGCTTTATAAATGAGACCCCTGGTCCATAATGTATTATTATAATACACCATAATGTAATTTATTTTGACAAAGAATTTTAATCTTAAACATGAAGAGCCATCTGACTAACATTTAAAGTGAAAAATCACAGTTCATTTTGCTGTTCAGAGATAATAGACACAATTATAGATTATGGGAAATAGTCATTTAGAGACTCACACAAGTACAGTGCAGAAAAGTACATACCATTTCAAATATATAATTCAGAAAATGTGGAGTTAGTTGTAACAAATATGATTTAAATACTTTCTACACATGTTAGCATGATGAAACATAGTTTATTTACTAGTCACCATCAACAATATATAGAGAAAATTCTGTGCCAAAATTCAGAAATATGTCACTGAAGATTTCTATACAGTTACCAATACAATTGGGATAATTACTTTTATGAATATCTGTTCAGAGACCATAGAAAAAAGTGAATAAAAACTGAACATTTATAAAATATTATTTCAAGAAATGTTCAGCATTTGTACTGGCTCTTCTATTTGTCTCATGTTCTGTGAGAGCTGTGAGTGGAGGAAGGGGAGTGTTTTTGTTCAGTTCTATGTTTTTCTGAATGTTTGACTATGTTTCTTCATATGTGTTCCTCTGTATAGCTGTTTTGCAGTATTCATTGCCAAACTACAAAATTATTACAATTTAAATTTCTAAAGAAATGCTATTATTTTATATGAAAAAATAAAAATAAATTGTCCTGTCATATGGTCATTTAAAAGCATGTCCCATGCCCCAATGGGCATATTGTCAGTCTATGTACTTTTGCAACCCTTTCATTTTCCTTTTTTAAACCAGAAATTAAATTTGGGAATCTTTTTTTTTTCAGGATGCATTGTGAAACATCATTACACACCTGTTCCTCTGGGATCTTCAGTGGTTTTGCATTTTTATTCTGATAAACATTTTCCAGTGGAGGGTCTGCAGGTGGACTGGAGAAGAAAAGGGGAGGCTCTGATTTTGTATCAAGATGGTCAGCCAGAGGTCCAGCACGATGATTATCTTGATAGAGCTCATTTCTTTACTGATCAGATTCAACATGGAAACTTCTCCCTTCGTCTGGACAATCTGAGAGATGAAGATGAGGGACAATACACATGTAGAGTTTATAGGCACTTTTCTTGGAATGATTTGTTTTCAGCCAAGATAAATTTGGTCATGAAACTACTAGGTAAGTCAAGAGATGAGAAAGAGACCTACTCTTCTATCCTTAATCAATAGTTTAGTTATTTAAAATATCAATTTTGTGTTTCCAACACAATTTTGAGTTTTATTTATTAAGTTTAATTTTAATATTAATAAAATCAAATTACTGATAGTAGTAGTTTTAATAATTATCAAATATTTAATTCAAAATTAATTTACCCATTTGAATCAGTTGAAAATATTTTGTCTTTTCTCCCTAGACACAGTCTTTCGTCTTCAGATGTGTCTAGTCTTCTTTCCAAATATTCTGATGTGTCTTGCTTTTGTCTTCTGGGGTGTTTCTGAAGGTGAGTGTTTCACTGCTGATTGTTTATCAGTGCATTTTATCATCCTAATATTTGTTTATTAATACATAAACTATTAATATCTGTTTGTGTTTCAGGATCTGTGAACGAGCCGGTCTCTTGTTGTGCTCTTTATTTTTTGAGACCTCTCCTGATACTCTGGGCGGCTCCATATATTAATGAATTTACAGGTATGAGTCATTTATTAGAGAAGAGGAAATATGTTCATACCAGATGTTTAGACTTCATTTAATCTTTGTGTGATTTACCAAAAGAAATTTTAATAAAACTTAAAATGGACAGTTGATTTTAATTGGTTGAGCCGCATTCAAAGCCATTGTAAATTACTCTACAAACAAACACATGTGATCTTTATTACATCAGTATTACTGTGCCACTGCGTCCGTGTGAAATAAATACATATTTTATGGACTAACAGTTTTATGAAAGCAATAAGCCCTGCAAAGCCATGATTTAAAGTGAATTTATAGGAGCATCCAGGGCTTCATGGGATTATTGCTTTATTAATGTTGTTTTAGTGGCATGTTTGTTTCAGTGTGTAGTTGTGTAACACAATGTAATTGCGAATATTGTTGTTTCTGTTTTATAGACAAAATTAAAACATGGATTCTGAATTACAGTTATGTTGCAGAATATGTTGTTTTCTCGATCATTGTTTATTCAGGTAAACAAATACAAATATCACTCAACCTTTATTATGAGCACATTAAAATGTACATTGACAGATGAGAATTGTTTTTGTCAGAAGCGTTAGCATTAGCCTTTTTTGGCTAGACCTTGCAGGCTTGCCTTCCAGTGGCTTTGGTTGTGGTGCATAACAGGATTTAGTATGTCAGATCTTATTTTATGATCTTATTAAATGCACCCTGATGTACATATGATTATGAATAAAATCTACATTAAATGTCACATAGCAGGCCTCTGGGTTATAGTTTATTTACGACCCGTCTCTCAATACACATAGACTCGTATATACTGTGTATTAAAGCAGCAAAGCATAACCTCAATGAATCTCAGATTATAACAGAAAGACTGTCAGTTTAAATTATAGTTAAACAAGATGATTTACATAAAAACCCTCAGTTAAATGTTTTGTAATTTTGCCTAACTATTTATAGTTTGATTGTGCCTCTATTTGATAATATTTGTTTTTATCTCTTTCTTTCTTCCAGCTCTTTTTACAACTGCTTGGCAAAAACTTCTGAATATTGCTGTTTTTGACAGAGTTGTGATTATAGTCCTGTTTTCAGTCCTGTTTTCAATAGTGTTTCTGTGCTGCCTCTGCAAAATCATTTACCGTAAGTATTTTTGTGATGTATTCCCATCAGAAACCAGCGACTCACTGAGTGAACTAGATGAAAGTGTTTATCGGATTCACTGATCTGAACTGCCTTCGAAACTTTACTGTAATAATCTAAATTAATTTCACACTAGATTTTGATACTGAAATACAAACATATTTTAATGTTCAGATCTGATGCTGTAGTTTAGAGTATTAGTAGAAATAGTGCATATTTATATTTTTGTTAAATATCGTAATACTGTATAGTTTTTTTAGAAACACAAAGGTTTTTTGAAGTTTATTGAATGACTTCAGTGCTGTTATTATTAAAATATGTTTATATGAATCTTTGTCACATGATGTTTTGCTCAGTTCTTCTGCTTTTGTTGTTGATTGTATTGTTTATTGTTGTAAATTGTGTCATAATAAACTACAATTATAATGACTCAAAACTGAATCAAATATCTTAATAACTGAAAATGTTTCTCTTATATGTTTAGTTACTCAGATTGGAAAGAAAAGAGGACAGACAATTGAAATATTTGACATTGTGGCTGATATGATGTTTGATATTCTGCCTACTTTACAATTCATCCTCCTGTTTTACATGTTTGGATCTTCTGGAGCAGGTGATTCATATTCATAATGATTTGAGTACATTTTATTGATAGTTCAGATCAACGTCATTTGAACATGTTCATCTTCTTCAGTGTCACTTTAAAACACTCATTATTTACTGAAACTGATGTTCATAATGATTTACTGTGATCTGCTGGGAATCTGTTTATGTCTCATAACATTCAATATCATTTCTCTGCTGTTTTTAGGATTCATAATTGTTGTAATTTTACCAGTGTTACTGATGATGACAGATGACAGATGCTTTGATAGATGCAGATGTGGGCTCAGCTGTGAGTATTTGAGGAATTCTGATCTGATCTCGGTAAAACTGCATTAGTATGTTATTTATCATGAGTTTTGAGAGAAACATGTTACACTGATCTGATCAGTGTCTGATTCACTGTTAATGTTAGTGATATAATGTGTTTTATATTAGATTCATGATACAGTTACTGAATCTATATATAATATATATAATACAAATATTTATTTTTCATGGGATACATTTACAACATTTGTAATCTGCAGTCGGTGATTACAGTGTTGAGTTTCTTTGACTATAATGACAGCAGCGTAACTATAACATTATAGTTTATAGCAGAATTATAGTTTATTTTTCGTCCCGTCACTTGATGCATGGTTGCTAGCGTGTTGCTATGTAGTTGCTAGGGTATTCTGTGTGGTTGCTGACGTGTTGCTATGCAGTTTCTAGGGTATTCTGGGTGGTTACTAGGATGTTGCTATGCGATTGCTAGGTTATTCTAGGTGGTTTCTAGGGTGTTGCTATGCAGTTGCTAAGGTACGTGGTGTGGCTGCTAGAGATTACACATACAGTTTACACACAAGCAAGGGAATATAATGAAACATAAATACAAACACACACACACACACAGACACACACATCAGCACAGCTTCAGTTTCAGAAGAGAGTTTGGCTTTAGAGTTTTAGTCATGTTGTTGTTTTTGTAATTTTTTTCATATGATCAATATTAAAGAACTGAAAGATTCTTTAATAAACCAGAGTTGGGTTTTTAATTAAAGTATTGAGAAGTTAATTATTATATTATTAATTATTAATTATTATATGTCTTTATTCATTTTATCCCTTGATCTGATCAGCTCTATTTCTGTCTATTGGTGAAGTTGTAAGTTATATCTATAACTATGGATCTATGAGACTGAATGATGACTGTCACCATGGTCTTTTCCTTTGAATGATGTCATTCTGCTAGCTCTCTTAAAGTCAGATGACTGACCCAACCAAGTGGTTGGTTCCGTATAAAACAACTGGGTGAACCGAACACTTCCTCTTGCCTGGAACGCCTCAGTTCATCCCGAGTGACAAGAGATGGTAGTGGTCATAACTTACAATCTATTTCAACCTCACTCAGACTGTCACCACGGTCTTACCTTGGATGACTAATGCCATCAAGGTCACGAGGAAGCCTCCCCTGCTTTACATCAATGTTTAGCGGCCGAGAGCAGAATTGTGGACCCAAGCAGAATTGTGGACCCTAACCCTAACCCTAACTGGGTCTGCCACATTGATCCTGTAATACTTGTCAAAGGTACAAGGTGAACTCCATGATGCTAGAATGAGCCACCAGGTTCATTGGAACTGGTAAGCTCTGGCTGGAATATGCTTGTGCAATAGTGTCTACTATCCAAAGTAATAAATGTTGTTTCGAGGCTGGTTGTCTGACAAAGAGATTAGTGTGTACAAGTTGTAATGACTGTCTGTGCTCAATGTATGTGTGATGTGTTCGAACAAAAGGTAGCGAGATCACACTCTACATTTGAAAGACCAGGGTCAGGTTGCATTTACATTTACATTTAGTCATTTAGCAGACACTTTTATCCAAAGCGACTTACAAATGAGAATAGTAGAATCAATCAAATCAACATGAGAACAACAGTGCGTAAGTGCTGTGTGAAGTCACAGTTATGACAGTAACATGCTAGTAGCAAGGATTTTTTTTCCCTTCCGGAGTCTAAAAGTGATACAAGCAGTTGATGCAAACATGTGGTTATGGGCTCTTCCAAACCGATCCCATATCAGATGCACCACCATTCCCATGAGAGAGGTCCAGTTCCGGAGAGGAGATCAGCTGCTCGGTTTACTATTGTGGGTATGTAGATTGCTCTGAGAAAGGCGAGTCTTGCGTAGGCCCAAAACAGAAGGTTGTCTCTTGGTTTTCTGGAGGCAACGCGATAACCTGGTGGTTGATGTAATAGACTGCCAACATATTGTCGGTCTTTACAAGGACATGCTTGTCCCGTAGGAATGGAATCAAGAGTCTCAGAGACAGAGATTGCTCTCAACTCCAGTACATTGATGTGTTCCGTGGTCCAAGAAAACACCCATGAGCATCTGACTGTTCTGCCTTGCCAGACAGCCCCCCAACCTGTCAGAGAAGCATCCATTGTTCCATTGCACCACCATTCACCTTGCTGGTATATTCCCCAGAGGAACCCCTTGGTTCAATTTGCTTCTGTTTATCCATGGACGCAAAGCCTGAACACATTTCCATGTGACCTTCAACTTCATTCGCCTGTGTAATTTGGGGTGGAGTTGAAAGTCCTTGTATAAGTTTGATAACAGTCTCTGTATCTCTTAAGACCTAGTGATGACGTTGTGCACAGATCAACCAGTCATCCAGATATGGGAGGATCTTTATACCCCCAACCTGAAGAGGGTAAATGATGGCTGACACCACCCTGGTAAAGACCCGGGGAGAAAGTGAAAGGCCAAAGGGGAGGACCTCGAATTGGTATGCTTGGCCTCGGAAAGCAGAGCGAAGAAACTTCTTGTGATCTGGATAAATAGGCACATGAAAGTATGCATCTTTGAGGTCTAGTGTTGTAAACCACTCATTCGGTTCTATAACCTCCAAGATGGTCAGCATCTTGAATGGCAACACTTTTATGTAATAGTTTGAATTAAACCCAGTGTGCTGTCCACTGGGTTTTAGCTGAGACAAGTCAAGTGGATCCTCGAAAATGGGGGAGGTCATCGATGGAACTGGATTCTGTATCAATTCTTAATTGTAGTGAGTACCCAACAATCTAAGATTTTCCCTTCATAGCTGTACAGGCATAGCTGGGAAAAGATTCTGGCCTGAGCCCCTGGAGTTCCGCTTCCTTTGTGGTGCATCTCTGATCGAGGTACGAGAGTAAGCCATTTGTGTGTGCCGTGGTGCTTGTCTGACACTTGTGCTGTTGGCAAACCTCCGAAAATTACTATTTCGTCTTTTGTCAAACTCCCATCCTGTTCCTGTCTAAGAGAAAATATTGCAGATGACAGAGGCCCCAATGTCCCGATCATCCAAAATAAAAAGTTTCCGTAAAGAAGCCAGAATGACTAAGCCATTACCAGATCGGGCTGTGCGTGTGGCTGAGTTGTAGGTTAGACACACTAAGTTATCAGTCTTCTCACACTCTTTCCAGGAACTCTGTGGGTCATCAGGACTGGGCCCAAGGGTGTTAAGGATGCCATTTCACGCTCCACTGCTGGCATACCTCCCATGTCCATTTCTCCAGCATATTGAATATTAGCAAAACATCTGCAACCAGGATTGAACAGGGATGCAGCTTTGGGGTTATTCCAAGCTTTATTTAGCATTTGTGAATAGTCTTCAGTAACAGGGATCAAAACAGAGGGTTGGGACTGGGAGGCTCCAGCCCACACTCCTTGCACCAGTGATATCTCAGCCTGCATTTTCAGACCTAAAATTCTTGCAGCACTAAGAATTCGAGTAAGAATATCAGGTTGTGTACTATCCCTATAATTAGCAGAAGACTTGGACTCACCTCCTTGATCTTGATATCCTGATCGTTACTACCAAAAAGAGAGTCATAAGCATGGAGAGAAATAGTGACAGGAATGTTACCTCTTTGTTCCTGATATGAAGGGAGATTGTCTTCAGAGACAACAGATGGAACTGAGTACTTTTGTGAGCTTAACCCCATATTCTGGGGTCCAAAGCGATCAATTTTCACAGCAAAGTCATGTAAAGTTGCTAGAATTTGCATCTGGGTGTCAGCTTGATGGTCTGAAGCAATTGACCTTTTTTCATCAGAACAGCCAGGTCGATCCTGAACTTCAATAGAAGAATGCTCCTTTCCTCGTTTAAGGGAGCATGCATCCACAACTGATCATGATGGCTTGGCTACTTTATCACAAGTTGCTCACTCAATAAGGCTAGCTTTTTGCACCCTCTCTTGTAGGGGAAAACTCTGCTGCAGCAGAAGATGGCTTTTCAATGTCCTTCAAGCGAATGTACCATACCAAGACATGATGGACATTCCCAATGTCCATCCTGAGGATGCATGGTAGCATGACAATAACGGCACAGTGGTTGACTCATGATTGTACTACAGCTGTGTACAGTATGAATAACACACAAGAAAATAAATACTCTACTCCTGTACCCAGGAATTTGAATAATAATATACAAATGTGTGTACACAAAATCCAAACATATAGCAATCAACCAAAGAAATAAACTTCATTTCACTCAGCCACTGTGAACAGTGGAGTCTTAAGTTTATAAAAAAAAAAAATAATAATAATTAGGTGTAAACACCTGTTCTATGTGCGAATGCACAGATCAAAACAGGTCATAAAGTCCCCTCTGCTCCGAACAGCAGAACAGTGGGTAAAAAAATAATCCAGCAAATAGTCCTCTTATAAACTGCTGTTAATAAAGCAAAGCAGTAGGGGTGCAACGGTTCTCTGTAAAAATTCGAACTGTACCGTTCTCCACTTACGGTTTGGCACACCCTTGCACCGCGGTTCATCTCGAGTGACGAAGTATTTATAGGCTAATATGGTTTCTTGAAAATAGCAATGTGGAAGACAGAGAGTTCACAGAGTTCAGATAATGATTGTTTCAGTTGATGGATGCGCATTGTGACTTCTCAAAAGGTTACAACAACGATCATCAAAAAGCGTGGACAAAACAGTCACTCTTTGTAAACTTAGTTCACTGCGAGTGGTGTCCAGCTCTAATGCTCTAATGTCCATTCACTTACACACGTTGCTGTCTGTGTTTAAATTAAACTCATTTAAGCCTTGCTGATTTAAACGTTTAAGAACAAGACGCGAAAGACAACTCGCGCACTGTGAAAAGATTTGTGTGTGCACTCATCCGTACGCACTTATTTCAGACTTATTTCAGACTTATTTCAGACAGCGCAAATACTGAGTTCTCTTTCAAGTCTTGCGCTTCAGCTGACAAATTCATGTCAACATGCCTGTCTTGGTGAGTATCCTAGCAAACATAGTTGGTTATGTCTTAAGTGAACATATAATAGTCGAGAAAGACAACGCATGTGTAACAGTATATGTACTGAATCGTGCATGTCTTAAAGGGGAAAAAAAAATATTCCTGCTGCCTGTTTTTAATGTTAAATCAAACAACAAATGACAAAGAAATCACTCAATGCTCTTGACGGAATAGTTTTTGTAACTTCAATAATTATTCAACTTTATTTTATACAGTAAAGATAATATGCAGTGTTATTTATTATTTGATTACTTTATCCATTTTCTGTACCTTAAAACTACTGTAAGATACCTGAAAAACCTTAAAAGTACTGTTTTAATTAAAAGTACTGTTGTATTTATTTGTGCTGTTGCTTGTAGTTTGATTATTTGTTCTTATTTTCTTTATTTTTAGACAATAGTCCTATTTTCCTTGAACATATCACATACAGAACCGTACCGAAACCGTGACCCTAAAACCGTGATACGTACCGAACCGTGAGCAATTTGAACCGTTGCACACCTACAAAGCAGTTACTCACCACATCCGTGTGCTTCCCAAGAGTCAGAATATAAACCCTACAAAACAAATATTAATATGAATTAACTTGAAAAATTTATTATGTAAACAATACCAACCACTCACCTGAAATATAGAAAAATTACTGCAATCAGGGGCACTAGACTCCTGCACTATAGTGACAGATTGAATGAGTAAATATTTCCAAATATCAGCATATACACGTGGATTTTCCAAAACCGGTCTCAGAAGAGGTGAGAAAGGCAAAAAATTTGTTCGGCTCACCCGGATGTTTTATTGGCTTTGTTTACAAAGCAGAATGGTGTCATTCAAGTAAAACTGTGGTGACGGTCTGAATGAGGTCGAAATAGATAATTCTCACTCTCTCGTCTCTTACAGGTTCACCTTCAGTCACAAGGACAGTGATGTTAATCTTAATATTAGTGATTAATGCAGTGATGATCTGTTTTTACATGACACTGGAAAAGACAACAGGTATTATATTTTAATAATGTTTGGAAATATATCTATATTCTGTCATTGATCTATCAAACATAAGTTTAACATAGTGTTTTCATGATAAAGTTCATTAGCTTGTCATTCAATGCTGGAGTTGTGGCACAAAGTGTTGATCACATGATTAGGGTATATACAGCTGTTGTGCTTATGCCGGTTTGAGTCTGATCTGTGTCTCATTCATTCTCTCTCTCTCTCTCTCTCTCTCTCTCTCTCTTCTTTCACTGTTCTGTCTGGTCTACAATCCTGAAAAAAAACCTTGAATATAAATTTGTGTGAATATTTGCTGGAGAAGTAATTGTTTATTTAGCTCTGTTCAATCTACAGATCAAGTCGGATGGGGCTGTGTGATGGTGTATCTGCAGATACACTGGGCAGTTGTGAAGTTTACAGATCCATATTATTTGATCTCTTTTTCTCAAAGTACAGTATTGATCATCTTTGATTATCTTTGACATTTTTCTACATCAGTTTAAATTCATGTACAATTAAATACTTAAGTAGTTCATTTTATTAAACATGCAGGAATTGAAATATTAAGCAGGTCTATGTTTAGAAGGGACACATTTTTAAGGAAAAAAAAACTTTGTCTCTGTGTTATTTTAGTTTTAATTGTTATAAATCACATTCCTGAAGGAAACAGCTAATCAATCAGTTACATTGATTGAACTAATTAATTAACAGTAATCATCAGTTGAATACATCATATTTCAACATTATATAAAAATATGAATAATTCATAGACAATATTTTATATGGTTAGTTCACTCAAAAATGAAAATTCTGTCATTAATTACTCAGCCTCATGTTGTTCCACACCCGTAAGACCTTCATTAATCTTCTGAACACAAATTAAGATATTTTTGATGAAATCCGATGGCTCAGTGAGGCCTTCATAGGGAGCAATGACATTCCCTCTGTCAAGATCCATAAATGTACCAAAAACACATCTAAATCAGTTCAAGTCACATGATTCATGATTCGACACACTGATTCATTTGTGCTCTGAAGCTTCCTGAAGCAGTGTTTTGAAATCGGCCATCACTAAATAAGTCGTTATTTCATTGTTTTTTTTTACCAAAAATATTCTTGTCTCTTCATAATATTAATATTGAACCACTGTACTCACATGAACTGATTTAGATGTGTTTTCAGTACATTAATGGATCTTGAGAGAGGAAATGCCATTGCTGGCTATGCAGGCCTCACAGCAGAGATGTTCACGAGTCTTTTATCTGGAGTCCGAGTCAAGTTTGTCTTTTCAGGTCGAAGTATGAAGTCTGTTAAAATGCGACTCGAGTCCGAGTCTCTAACTCGAGTGGCCATCTCTGCCTCACGGAGCCATCAGATTTCATCAAAAATATCTTAATTTGTTTTCCAAAGATTAACGAAGGTCTTACAGGTGTGGAACGACATGAGGGTAAGTAATAAATGACAGAATTTTCATTTTTGGGTGAACTAACCCTTTAAGATGATCTGTAGAAGAATGAAAAGCTGATATCAATCATATCAAACAACACAGATTAAATGCAAACAAAGACTAATAGATCATTTAAATTTTTATTTTTGTTGTTTAGTTTTTCTGTAGTTTTCAATCATTTTCTCTAATAATATATATATATATATATATATATATATATTTTTTTTTTTTTTGTAATGAAATGGTAATTAAATTAAACCATTGTTTTAGTGAGTAATTGAACATTTTTAAGTCCCTAAAGGTAAAATCTTCACATTAAACTTTTAAACTTGCATTACAGATTTTCATCGTTTTGTCCCGGTTTATGTGTTTGGATCAGTTGGATTTATTTTACTGACCTCCACTGCACTAATAACTGAACTGATACTGAAAACAGGTAATGAAACACAATAATACTTTGAGAAAAATATTTAAATAATAAAGTTCATGTTAATATTATATATATATATATATATATATATATATATATATATATATATATATAGCCTATATATATGTGTGTGTGTGTGTGTGTGTGTGTGTGTGTGTGTGTGTGTGTGTGTGTGTGTGTGTGTGTGTAGGAATACAGAAATACTTTGCAGCATCTCACACAATAGAAATACAGATTGATTTTATTTCTCGAAAATATTCTTGTGTTTTTCAGTGAATGATGATCGTACGGTTGGAGATTTGAGATTTATTGTCTTTCCTTTTGAATGTTTCTTTGCTGTATCTCTGCTGCTTTCAGGATTATTTGCATCCAGTGAGTATAGACCAGAACTGTCAGAACAGAACTGTTTCCAATTACAATCCATTAGATCACATTTACATCACACAAGCTTGTGTTCATCTGTTTTCTTGTGCCTCATGTTTTCTTATCTCTCAGTCATTTGTCTTTCCTCAGAACAAACACAATTAGTCAAAAAAATGATCAATCCTTTAGTTTCCTGCTGTAGTTAAAGGATTAGTTCACTTCCTCATAAAAATTTCCTGATAATTTACTCACCTCCATGTCATCTAAGATGTTCATGTCTTTCTTTCTTCAGTCAAAAAGAAATTATGGTTTTTAAAGAAAACATTCCAGGATTTTTCTCCATATAATGGACTTCAGTGGAGCCCAAACAGTTGAAGGTCCAAATTACAGTTTCAGTGCCGCTTTAAAGAGCTTTAAACGATACCAGCCAAGACAAAAGGATCTAGAGAAACCATCACTCATTTCTAAAAAACAAAAAAAAAAAAACAAAAAAAAAAAAACAAGAAATTATATACGTTTTAACCATAAATGCTCATCTTGAACTAGCTCTCTTCTTCTTCCTCTCTATTTGAATTCCAGCAGTGTAGACACTGCTAAGTGTATTACTGCCCTCCACAGGTCAAACTTTGAACTAATTTTTATATACTTGCACTTAGGGCTGCACGATAATGGTAAAACTGATAATCACGATTATTTTTGCTCAAAATTATAATCACGATTATTAATCACGATTATTCTATCATAGGGTAATGTAATTATGGCTATTTTGCAAATTTTTTTACCAACCTACACTTTCCCCAAAAGTTCTGTAGGTGGCACAAAGACTTAATTTAAATCAACTATGATAACTTCGTTAGATGGTAAATCAATACAAAACACATGGTTATTCAATTCGGTTCTGTAAATGCAGTTGTCACTACCTGCATTTTTCGGAAGTTAATTCGGTTGTAGAATGATTTTCACTCCTGTATTTTACTGCACTTTGTGTGTACAGAACAGGATTAGGCACTAAAAGGTGAGCTGACACCGAATTTAGCTGCAGTGTGTACTTGGCCATAGTGAAGATGAATGACATGGTTACAGAACGGCACATAGCCTATATCGGCATTATATCATGACCTCACAAACACTGAACAGCTCAAGATCATCACATGACCTGAGTTGTGGCCTAGCGTGTATGCTCTATAACAGAAACATGGGTGAAATGGTGATTATTCAGATATTTGTGCATGTCACAATTATTGCGGCATGTGTGTTAAGTGTTGAAGTGATGTGTATTGTAGTTCAATCTTTATATTTGCTGCCTCTGGTTTATCCAGGTCATTGATTTGGCTGCAGTATATCAGGGATCTTTTCATGTCTGAGCTTTAGGCATCACATTAATTACAAAGGTTTTTTAACTTGAAATAGGTTAATTTTTTAGTGTCTTAAACCACTCGGAGTCACAGTTAAAATGTATTAAAAGTGACAGCAGTTATTAAAATTATATGTAATTTTTGAAGATTTTTGTAGATTCGTTTAATTTAAATTAAGAATGATCAGATTCAAATAGATCTGCTAATGTATTTTCTCTCTCTGTTCTGATTTTACAGAGATCACAAACTGTATGCAGTCTTGTCAGGTTAGTATCATTTATAAAGCTGTGTTGATTTGAGATTTACAACATCAGATCTGCAACATCAGGAGACTTTAACTTCACACAAAATTCTCCAAATGTTTGAGGATGTGACATGGACACTGTTTAAATGACATGACTTGTTCTTCTTGTTCCGAAGCAGAACACAGCAGAAACAAAACCAATTAAATATACGAAGGCTGAAGATGAAGATGAAGATTCAGTGGTGTTGAGTGTTGAGAACAAATGATTATTTCTGATTTATCTTGAACACTTCAAGACTTTAAGGCACAATTTTCTTCAAAGCTAAATTGAAACCACTTGGATTGTGAAAGGCACTATACAAATAAAAAAATAAAAATTACACATTACGGTTTGATCAAAGTCTCATGAGCTCCAACAATGATCAAGCTGAGTTCAGTGTAAAGATGTTATTCATTGTTAATATAAGGCATTTTCATTTGTAAACAGCTGCAGGATGTTTTGTTTCTTAACACATTTATTTTGTATAATTTTGTTTTACTGTGTATAATATATTGTAAAATTTGTGATTTTGATTTATTTTTAAAGGTAACATTTAATGCCCCTTTTACAAGATGTACTATAAGTCTCTGGTGTCCCCAGAATGTGTCTGTGAAGTTTCTGCTCAAAATACCCCACAGATCATTTATTATAGCATGTTGAAAATGCCCATTTTTGAGTGAGAGAAAAAAGAGCTGTTTTTGTGTGTCTTTTTAAATGCAAAAAGCTGCGGGTCCACACCCCAGAGGGTGAAGCCAATAGCTTGTGCATTCTCTACTAAAAACTAAAACATGATATCTGTTTGGTTTTGATGATCATCTCTATCTTGGATACGCTCACGTGACCTTGTAATTCTTCATTGTCATGAAAGTTTATCATCTGCATGTGTTTTAAAGCCATATCAGTCTAAACTTCTGATATATGGTTTTCTGAGTGCACACACCCGATGCATACGATCAACTAATTTCTCTTTCATGTATTGCGATTAAACAGTCAAATACACTCAAGGTTATTTCAGTAAACACAGTTGGTTGTGTCTGTGAACGTGACAAGTAAAGATCACTTTAATAGATCTATTAAAACACTTTCATATTTAATATTATTTTTATTAATATTTTAATATTAATATTATTAATATTAAAACATTTTTTTCCACTCAATTATGTCATAATAAAGAGATATGTCATTAAAATGACATATTTTGTACATGACGTGTACGTTTACCATTATCTGATCTACAATAGAGAATTTATATAACTTAAATCAGTGCCTTTATCACACTTCCCACCTGAAAAGCAAGCATTTATAGTGTAAAATACCTTTTGATGCCTGTATCAACGGCTGTGACCATAGAGTAATGAACACAATATTATTGGCATATATCCCCATTTGTAAATATGCAGTTTCTAATAGTAAGACAATTTTATCATTTAGCATTCCTTATTTTCTAGAAAATAAGTTGCACCTGATGTCACATGCACCTGGTCAGACTTAAAGGAGTGTTTTTTTCAAGGCTTGATTGTGTTTTTGGGGTGCAGTTTAACATGTCTTAATGCTTTGTTTTTTTTAAAAGAAACACTGTATTTTTCATATATTTTATCTTTTTTCAACACAGCTGTTTCCATTGTCATATGAACGGCTCATTTGACTTCCTGGTTCTATGAAGCCACTACCTGCAAAATAAGCAATGTGCTCAGATTGGTTAGCTGGCCCATTCGCTGAAGCGTCCAGAAACGCCACGCCCCTTACCATCTGTTGTTACATGCTTCAGTGGAAATGTAAATAATGCTGTATCTATATTCCATATTGCTGTATACCGTCTATATTGCTGTATCAAATTGAGCCGAATCAGACCCAGATGAAGAGGGTCAAGCAGAACCTCTGCAATCGTGTTTTTCAAAGGACGTTTATGAATGGTATTTCATTTAGTATTTTGTCAAAGTGTTTAGATATTCTGTCACTGCTGTTTGTTAGCTTTCAATATACAGTTTTATCCTGATTAAAGCTTTACTGTAGCCGAATACATGACTGAGTAGTCGCATTTTTGTAAAGGTAGCATTTAATTTATAGCATGAACAACTGTTTGTCTATGAACATACAAGTTTGTTGGTGTTTGTAGAATTTAGCTAACTGGCTAGCAAAGCAAAAACACATTGGTCTTTGTTAACTTACTCAATGCAACCAAAAATAGCAACAGAACTAACATTATACGTTTAAAAGACGTACAAACAATAAAACGTACTTACAGTTTGAAGCCAATAAACAGCAGCTTCTGCTTTTAATGTGGGAACTGCTGTATCTTTCAGTAATAGGCTTTATTAAACCCAGCATTGAACTCGTGTAGATTCTGGAAGCTGTCTTCAGCGCCACATCCAGTATAGAATATATCACAGATTATAATGGGTTATGTACGGAGCCCCTTAAGGGACCTTATCAAAAATAAAAAATAAATGACAGAGTTACGCGTGCTCACGAGAAAACGTTCGTGAGCACACAAGAAATGTATTGCCAGGGCTGGGGAGTAATGAAATACATGTGAGTAATGAAATACATAACGACGTTACGTATTTAAAATACAAAATTTGAGTAACTGTATTTCATTACAGTTACATTTTAAATAGATGGTAATCAAATTAAAGTTACATTCAAAAAGTATTTTAGATTACCAAAGTGATTACTTTGAATTTAAATGTCATTTATTTTATTTAATAGGCTATAGAGTAGCTCAGGGATGACGCATTTTTGTAGTCAAAATTCGGAAGCGAGTTAGCATTTTAGGGCTTCCGGTTCCAACGCCGTAAAGCCTATGGGTTTTTTGAATGGGTTTTTGCTAAATCACCTGAAATAAGGTCTGTGGTTAACAAAGCCTCTAAATATTTTTACATTTTGATCTATAACATAAATAACACCAGTTATTACCCACTTGTAATTTTTTTAAACCTTTATTGTGTGTTTAAAATGGCGGTTGCTAACAAAGTGCTAAAATGGACTACTTCCTTTGGCGGGGACTTTAGACGTCATCATGACAAACAGGACATTTGGACAGCATTTCTCATGAAAAAGTGGATAAGTATTCATACACAGCGCAGATCATAATCAGCGAGCATGTTTTTAAATAAAGTTGTTTTTTAAATACAGTGTGAGAAGCTTGGTGGTGATGACATTGATCTGCGACCATGCTGTAGTCCGTTTATAGCCTACTGTTAGCCTTTTATATCTGACGACTTTATTTAGGCTTCAAAATGTATAAATGTTGTGTTAACTTGTTAAGATTATCTTGATAGACAAAACATGCAAGTGTCATAACTGTTACTTTCTCCGCTTCGGCCATTCACAGCGGTGTGTAACAGCTCGTTAGTTTGCGTTCGGGCAATGATGAGTGAAACAAAGTTTACCAATATATGCAATTTTACTGATTCTTGCAGGGTGAAGTTGTCAGGTTTACAGTTCACAATAACTCCTGGGTGGATCGACTTGAATGAACTCTTGAATGAATCTTCCTTTTGCACAGCACAGCGAGATAATATTTTTCCATCTCATGAGCACGCTCGATCTGAACTACATTACCCATGAAGCATTTCGCTAAGGACTACAACACCCGTAAATAGTGGTCTTAAAGCGATATCTCTTATTTACCCTCTCCTGCAACACTACCCCCACTCTGGTTGGTGATTAAACATAACACCACTCCAGCACTATAACATGACTGGTACAAAATACATCACCACACATATTAACAAAGATATTACCATGGATTCAGTGTTAATAGAAGGCAGAAATACATTCAACATAATGTCTACCCATATTTCTCTTTTTTTTTCCCCTTTTTTTCTTATTCCCAACAGTCCATAGGCAGCTCCATTGCCAAAGAATACAGTCCATTCAAGCAAGTTGCTTTGTAAAGTGGTCCTTACTTGAGTAAATCAGTCCAAGCAAGACTAGTGAGGTAGTTATGTGACAGGCTTCACTCCCCACTACTAGCCTGCAGAAGGAGAGAAGTTAACAACAGCTACTGCATACAAACTTAATAAGTTAGGCTTAGTTAAACCTATACTGGCTTGTTTTCTTAACAACAAAATCCACCCAGATTACAAAAGGAACACATATAAAGAATACTTTTCACAGATGACATGCATCATTTTTTTTTAAACAACAGTAGAACAATAACAAAATGTCAACATTAGTCCAGTCCCCAAACCACCTTGGAGGTCTCCTGACTCATTGCGGCCTACACCTCATTTGGCCGTTAACAGTCCCTGTTGAATCCTGTTGCACCATGCTACCTTCACTCCATTGAATATCCTTTGGGTCCTGCTCTAACATAGACACACCGGTGTCATCCAGGGGAGCCATACTGTCTGTGCCACTGCAATTTTCCTCTGTGAAAAGACCAGACAGATCCAAGTCAAGTTCAGTTCCATCAGCTTCCAGGTTTGGGGCAGGAACTTCCTGTGGTTGCCAAACTTCTGAGTCTTTAAACACCCAGCTGTTCTCCAGGGGTTGCCGGGAATGGTAAGGTTTGAGCTTGTCATGGTGAACAACTTTTTCTTTGGCCCTTGGGTTTCTCTGGATCCGGTACACTAAATCGTCCAGGTGTCCCAGGATAAAGTAAGGTCCATCATAATTGGGAAGAAACTTCCTGATCTTGTTTTTCACTCGTTTAGTTCCTTTTACGAGGTACCATACTGCATCACCAACCTTGTAGTGTGTCCTGGCAGCTCTTTTATCATAGTGCTTTTTAGCACGCTCCACAGATTGGCCTAATGCATCCCTTGCGACTCGATGTGCCAACTCCAACCTTTCTCTCATCTGAACCACATATTGTGGGAGTGTTTTAGTCAGTGTGTCGTTGGGGGGCTTTCCTGCGAACAGAACAGCGTACGTTCCACACCAAAATGTCCACCCACTGGCCCCTCGTGCATCTGGTGCATGACATCTTCCTGAAAAACTCGGGGCAGAATAATCTGGGGGTAAAACTCAGGGCCTTCCGTCGGGTAGAAGCGTTGTACCAGAATGCCATCCTTTAGGTAGAGTCTCTGCCACTGGCTCCAGTAGACCTTTGTTGCCAGCCCGCTGGGTGACATCTTCCCAGGAGGGTCACTCCTTGCCATTCTCCATCCACCTTTTAATGGAAGAAATATCAGAGTCAGCATCTTGGGCGCAGCACAGTTCCTCAGTGGTCCACCCAAAGAATGGAGCAGCACTTGTGGTAAGGATGGTTTGTACTACCCCCACTAGACAGGACTGTGGAGTGACAGTTCCAGGCGCATTATTTTCAGATCCATTGGAGAGGTCACACTGGATGGCCCTGTGTTGGATCTGGGGACAACAACTTAACCTGTTAACCGTCACTGGTGCACTGATGAACCGAAGCTGCTTTTTTTAAATTAGCTCAAATTTACTGTTAAATGTAATGTAATTACTCTGACAAACTATACATCATTAAAAAGATTGTCACAAAGAAAATTGTGTTTTTATTCTTTATTTTACTCTCAACATCGTATAGTGACCGTTATTTGTTAATATGCGTCGGGAGTTATGAATATGAAAAACAGAGTCGTTACCTTTTCATTGAAATATGAGCGTCAGCCTCAGCCATTGAGAAAAAAAACTCCATGAGATCGGCATGAAAAAACTCGACAAAATAACATCCCTCAGGGTTTTTAGCTTAAAAGCATGCACATTTGGAGAAATATTGATGGATTCTCATATGTTTATGTAAATTTTCTATACAAAGGAGTAATATTTATTCATTTTTTACCCAAAACGTGTCGTTGTCATCATTAACGCTGTATACACAGATCTACTGTGTTTTCAACTCATACCTGCAGCCGGAGGGCGCTCTGTGCACACTTAGTCCAAGAGTTATGACACAGAGAAGAAAAGATCATGTGACCTCTCAGGAGCAACAACAGTCTTCCAGACATCGCTATGCTATGCTATATACTCCTATGCTATAATCCTGTATATCACGTGCAAATCGACACTTTTGGAAGTAATAAATAACGATTGTGACGATATGTGGTTTATCTGTGTTCTTCACGCCATGTCAGGTATTCATAATAGTAGATTATATTTATAATGCAATGCTAATCGAGATAGCTTTACTCATTGTGCAGAATAGCCTAAAATGATATATTTTCTATCTGATTTTTGATCCGAAGCCACATCACATCACAAAAGGTTATTTAAAACACTCGACTTGTACGTTTGGAGCAAAAACGTGGTTTTAATCTTACAAATTGTTGTGTTTTGTTGGTGTGCTAAGCTAACATGCTAACGAGCCCAGAGATGCACCTGTTCTGAGCTAATGCAAATAAATAATTTTGAATTGTACATCTCACTGAATTTTTTTCTTTTTTTTTCAAGAAGGGCATTAGATACTGTTTCAAAAAAGGTGAAGTGAGAAGTTTTGTGAAAGAAATGAGGGATTAAATCTTGAATAGGACATCGTCAGTCTAATTATAATATAGACAAAAGAAAAGAATAATAGAGCCATAAGCAGACCGGAGAGGTGTGAATGTGTTCAAGGGAGACTGAAACTGAATGGGGCAGTTAGCACATCAAAACAATATAGGATATAGACTTGAATAGATGACAATAAACATCAGTTAACATTTCAGAGTCTTTTCAATATAAAATCACATGACATGGTGTTGAAAAACATTTAATAAAACTCAGAGTTTTTAAACTTATCATCTTCAGATTTGAAATGTAACATGGCCAGACATGTGGCTTTAGCTGCAGTGCATTTTTAGATTGCTAAAAGCCAACTTCACTTTTATTTCCATAAAGATATTTCCTAAAAAAAATTTCTAATAACTATTTTAAACTATTTTCTTCATTGTGACAATAATTAATTATGACTTTACCATAAACTGCAAACTGTCTGCTTTCAAATGAGACCATACTTAGGCTTTTAGTGCAAAGGGTTCATGAACTGTATCTGTTTTAGTTTGGGTATGTCATTTCTTGGGATTTTCCAAAGCGGGGGTGCTGGCTAACAGGTTGCAGGGGCAAGTTGAACAGCATGGCCTACGCGACAGTACGTCTGCATTTCTGTGATAGCACCCAGGACGATGCACAACCCTGAAATCATACTTCCCCAGCTTCTCAAGCCACCGGGCTAACTGTCCTTCTGGTTCCTTCATCCTTATTAGATACTATAGGCTGCTATGGTCTGTGCACACCGTAAAATGTTTGCCCAGCAGGTATTGACGGAACTGTGCTGTGAACTCCACCACTGCTAGCAGCTCCCTCCGAGTTGTGCAGTAATTCTGTTCAGTTGGAGTCAAACTCCGACTACCATATGCCGGTACACATTCCTCCCCTTGTTGGAGCCACAGCCCCGATTCCAAAGTTGCTGGCATCGGTGTCAAGAATGAGATCACCACTGTCCATAGGGTAACCCAGAATAGGGGCCGTGGTGAGTAGTTCCTTCAGCTTATCAAAGGCCAGCTGACACTCTGGAGTCCAGTGGAATCGAGCATGTTTCCTGAGAAGGTTGTGAAGAGGTTTGACAACTGTGGCGAAGTCTTTGACAAATCGGCGGTAGTAGGATGCGAGACCTGTGGCCACTGCTGAATTTTCTGCACTTTTTGGGGGTCGGTGGTAATACCCCGCTCTGAGACTATGTGTCCTAGGTAGGCCACCTGGCGGCAGAAGAGACAACACTTGGTTGGTTTTAGTTTTAGGTTGGCTTGACGCAGCCTCTCGAACACTTGTGCTAGTCGTTGAAGCATTTCCTTCACATCTCTTCCCAGCAAAATGATGTTGTCTAAGTAGACCAGACAGATCTCCCACTGCATTCCAGCTAAGACTCGGTCCATTAAACGCTGGAACGTTGCCGGCACATTACATAGACCAAATGGCATCACGTTCCACTCAAATAGCCCCTTCCTGCTGCAGAATCCGGCGGCCTGTCTTGCCCCTGGTGTCAATTCCACCTGCCAGTAGCCTGAGGCTAGGTCTAATGTGCTGAACCATTTCGCTGTTGACAGGGTATCGAGGGTGTTCTGAATTCGCGGAAGTGGATAAGCATCCTTGATAGTGCGCTCATTCAGAACCCTGTAGTCCACGCACAATCGGTATGTCTGGTCTTTCTTTTGCGCCATTACGATGGGTGAAGCCCAGCTGCTATTGCTCGTTGAGGCTAAACCAGCGTTTAGATTTTGCTGAATTTGTTCATCGGCACTTTTCTGTTTTCCAGAGGCCATTCTACGTGGTGGTTGTTTTACGGGTGGACCAAGCCGGGTTTGTATGTCATGCTGCACCAAGTTAGTGCGACCAAGATCTGTGGGGCCTGTAGAGAAGACATCACTGTAGGAACTAAGCAACTCTGCCAGCTTGTGCCGCTCTGTCTCTTCCAGTTCCATCGTACTCTCTGCATACAAGGACTCAAGATGACTTGGAACAACAGCAGGAAGTGGATCTGAAGGGAGCATTTCAGGGTTTGCGGCCCGAACCACATCAGCGGGCTGGAGAACTCCAGCAATGACTCCCCTTTTCACCTTGACAGTGATGGGCCCTGGGTTATACAATCTGATAGGCTTTTGATTACTTGAATGGGCATCAACTACAATTCGTGCCACTATCACCCGGTGCTTCTCCATGAAACCTTTAGTTGGACTCAACAGCACGTTGCCCTGCATCTGCTCCCAGAAATGTGCATTGCCTGGCACAATATATTCACGTCCTGCCTCAAGGACAGCTTTGCATGCTATCCAAACTACATGTGCTCGTGGTTTGTTCCTTGGCTCGAAGTTTTGCTGCCAAAGTCAAGACGTGCTTGCGCTTGCTCCAAGAATGGATGGCCCAAGATGGCTTCCGTGCCCTCAGCTACATCTGCCACAATGAAATTGACACTGACAGTATGGGTTCCGACTTGAATCGGCACATCGACTTCCCCAAGGACTTCGACATTTATAGGGCTTATACTCTGCAGAGCATGTACAGTAGAGAGCTTGAGTGGGGGTCTTACATCTGCTTTAATAGTCTCATAACAGTGTGTGGGTAACACACTCCTCCTGGCCCCGCTGTCCAGAAGAGCACATACCTCCATGTCGTACAGCAGTGTGTGTATACACATCTCGGGACCACTCCCCTTGACTCTGAGAACTGTAGAGGTGGGTTGGATTTCCATAACCTGGGGAGGCGCTGGAGCTATATGTTTTAGGTTAAGCCTAGGAGAAGGACAGTTCCATCTCATGTGACTGATACCGTGGCAATTGTGACACGTGACAATCTCTTCCCACTTAATTCTTCCCCTCTTGTGAAATTGTGGTGATCTTTGTTTAAACTCTGATTTTAAATGCTTCTGTCTGTGCCGAAGAGTTGACGACACTATTTTCATCACTTTCGCTCTGTTCAGGGCATTCTCACAGCGCAGCAGCTCTAGCTCTTCGTTTCATTTAGTTTTTGTAGCAGACTGCATGAGTTGTGTAACACTAGCGGCTGTTTGACGTGTGGTTTCGTACCTGTGTGCAATCTCATAGGTGCGGGCCAAGGTGCGTGGGCGCTCCTCCAACAGCCTCGATCTCAGCATCTCCCATCGCGTTAGTGAACACCTCCACACTGATTGAGTCCTGCTCCCTCTCAGAGCGATCTGCGTATACAATGGAAACTTTCTCATAAATATCATCTCTGAGCACATGGAGTAGCTCACCTGCCTTACAGACCCTCTGCCTCAGTTCTATTCCAATGGCAGCAGCATGTTCAGATGATGGACCATATGCAGCTTCTTTTTCCTCCACTATACGAGCATAATCCCAGCGGCCTGACCTGGGGCTCTTGTGGATTACTGCACCTGCTTCACCCACTAAACAGAACCTCATCTGCACAGTCATTGTTCTCTCAGACCAGTGATTGCTCAAGCGCAATCCTTAAAGCGACTTAGAAACTCTCTCCATGAAGTGGAACCATCAAACTGACCTGGCTGTAAAGTGGGGATCCTTTCTCTGTGAACACCGCATTCCTCTCCGCTGTCCGACGATAGATCATGAAATGTCTGCCGAGACTTCCTTCCATGCTGGCTGGATCTAGTGAACTCAGGAAAACAACGCTCATCATCATCATATGTATACAGAGTTTTAGCTTCAGTATCACGCTTGTCATGCTGAGCTATACGAGCGTCACAGCAGCAGGGCTGGCAATTCATTACAGGTGCACATTGAAACATCCGTTTAGCTGTTAGCTCTTTGTACGTTAAGTGTGGGCAGTTCAAATTCGCAGGTGTACTCTGTACTAGGGCTGCACGATTAATCGCATGCTATTCTCACGCGCATTTCGTCAGTAAAGCCGGTTCCCTGATTACCGCTAAATCGCCATCACCTGCTTTCAAATGAAGCGGCATTTAATAGACAGAGCCGTAGATCACTGAAAAGCCACGCAATATCGCGTTCATATCGCAGATGAATCGCCTGCGATAATGAACGCGATATTGCGTGGCTTTTCAGTGATCTACGGCTCTGTCTATTAAATGCCGCTTCATTTGAAAGCAGGTGATGGCGATTTAGCGGTAATCAGGGAACCGGCTTTACTGACGAAATGCGCGTGAGAATAGCATGCGATTAATCGTGCAGCCCTACTCTGTACATAATGCTGCATATCAATTCCACTGTCGTGCATTAACTCATTTTCCACCCCACTTCTAAATGGATTAGTTTCTCTCACTGTTTGTTGTGGTAAGAGCGGCTCATAGAAATATGTGGACTTGTTTACTGAAGCCGAGGCATCACACAGAGCAGAGCTGGGTTTAAATGGATTGTTATTACTACAAGTCTTAGATTCTTGAGCATCCAACTCATTCAGCCAGTCAGCAAATGAAAGAGATGTCTGTTTTTCTTCATTCTCTGTTAATATCATCGGATTCCACAGGCCGCTCGTATTTACATGCTTAAACGTTTGTTATGTTATGTTATGTTTAACGTTACTCACCATTCGCGCTCTTTCCCGAGCTTCCGTCTTTTTCGCTTCTTCTGACATCGTCTGGTTCAGTTTAGTAGCTTAAAATGTCCATATGACTCACCATTTGCGACAAACAAATCCTGGACTGAGCCCCCAGTGTTACTTTCTGCAACATAACCCTTTGTTAAACACAGAGCTTATTTTCTGTGATTTTCCAAAAGTCTATAGGAAAAATGCATAGGCTTTCAGTCGAGGGAACCCGTGCGCCGCTAACTTCCGGTTTGGCCTACAAAAACACGTCATTCCTGAGGTACTCTATTAACATAAGCTGTTTGAGGATTTTTAACCAACGAACCAATGTTGATGATTCTCAGACTCTGTCTGTTTAAAAAAACGTGCAGACATGAGATCGCACGCGAATAATGAACGGGAAAACAAGGCATAACTTATTTCTCTAGTGGAAATTCAGTTTTACTTATAAATGTGAAAAAGGATGTAACATCATAGTGTAATGCAAGCTGTCTACACAACAAAACTTCTATCGGCTTCAAAGGATTAAACATCTAATCTTGAGGTAGGCCTAAGCTGTTCTTGGTCTTTGAAAATGTTATTTTCCTTATTTACTCCTTATTTTCCTATTTACTTGTACGTTGAACTTTGTATGGTTAGCCTATCATTAGCCTACATTTAATATTTATAAGAATTTATTAGGTCTTTGAAAAATAACACAAAATTCTCATAGAATTAACATCCACTTAATCATACGTTAAATAATGTTTTATAAAGCCAATTTCTTGGTGTACTTTACAGACAAACTTTAAATCTTAATAATTCATTCCAAATGTTTAGTTATATGGTGAAGTTCATGGACAGGGATGTACTACTCCACTGGTCATAAATCCAAAGGTTTTTTATTTTTATTTTGGTCTATCTTTATTCCGGGCTTGCAAACAAACTGCTTTATAATCAACAGGATGTTAACACAGGCACACGCTGAATACGGACACTAAAGGGGCTTGCACACCGGACGCGAAGCTCAGCGCCAAGCAGCACCATGTCACGTCTTTAAAATTCGAACGCATTGTTTTCTATGAGTGTACACACACTCATAGCTATCGACATTCGGGGCCTGTTCGCAGCACCCAGAAAACAATAAAAAACAATGTTAGACGTGTCGCGGCGCTGTGCGGTGCTGAGCTTCGCGTCCAGTCTGCGAGCGGAGAACAGACGTGCCAACAGAGAAAATACTGCACACAAGCTCATTGTTCGCAAAATATAGGAAGAATAATATAAATATTAAATTGGGGATGATATGAATGTATCTCTGAATCAGAGGTTGCGTTAGACTGTAACTTTGTCCGTCATTTTGACGGACAGGGTCGTAAAAAAATCCGTCATTTTAATTTAATTTTTTTAAATTATTGTAGTGATCAGTAGGCAGACATGAAGGAAGACTCCCCTCATCACCTCATCTGCCATGATGAAAAGCACAGGGCTCCAAAACTCACACCTCCAAGAGAAGCAAACAAGGGAATAGATAGGCTAGCAGATAAGCCTATCAAGACAATCACCCTGACCATTTGTGGAAAGGAAGAAAGATGACATTAGCATGTCATTGAGCAGGCTAATTCTATCACCATTCTCCCCCACTGATCACCCCAGTCCCTCAGTCGTTAGACCTGAGGTGTAAACTGAACTCCACTCACCAGACAGGTTTTGCTATGTGACTTGAAGTCACAAAGGACACAAAATAGACACACAGTGGACAAAATGGAGCAAATCTTCTCCACTTTTATTATCAAGAACTCTATATACTTCATGAGTGTTGTTTGTGTACATGCAAACTATACAAACTTGCCTACCAAGGTATACATTAATGCATGGGTAAAAGATCAATATAACTCAATGATGTTTGGTCTTTATGTTTTCAGCACAATGCCTAGGGTAATCTGAAATTGGTTTGGAAAGTGAATTATGCATAGGAAAAACCTTAAACGTGAACTTTAAGCTATGCAAATGAACCTCATGCAAGAGGGGGGCCATCCGGTGGCCACCTCTGACAGCATCAGCCAATCAAGACACTGCATCTGAAAGGTGCCAATTTGCATTTCCCTCCTTCTCGGGACAGGTTAAAAGACTTGTTTCTGAGACAGTTAATTGTTCCAGTTGGGTTGCTGCAGTTCCCGTTCTGGTTCCAGGCTCCAGTTCTTGTTCCAGTCCCGGTTCAAGGTTCTGGTCCCAAGATGTGCTAAGCTAAGTCCAACTCTACAGAGTTGTGAAGTTGCTCTCTCAAGACTCTGAAGCTCTAAAGAGAGAAACAAGGAAGTTCTGCAAGAAGTGAATTTGGGGAGTTTGAAAACTGCAACAGAGACAACGACTACAAGCTTAGCCCCCCATCTTCAAGATATCTTCTGTACCAACTTTAATCCTCTCATCAGAGATCCTCCAGATCTGCGTGTTCCGGATCTGCACTCTACTTCAGAATCTAAAGATCCTTCCGTCTGCGTGTTCCAGAGAATAAGGATCATCTGCACAGACATCAGAACCTTCAAGGCTTCTTCTTCTGCGTGTTCCAGGAAAAGACCTTCTCTGTTCCAGGAGTTCAACGTTCACAAGTACTTCGTGTTCAAGTCTGTGAACCGGATTCCAAATCCTTTCTTCCCACTGCAACGCTGCTCAGCTCAACAAGTGGAAGACGTCACCTTCGGATTCAGCACGACCAGGCAGACGTAAATATCACTTACCAAACCTCTTTCTAGAGACCTTGGCATTAGTGTATACTGTCAGTATATGATTATCTAATTTGCATTAGATCTTGCATAGCTGATATCAGTTGATAACAAATAATCTCTCGGTTTATTTGTCGAATTCAGAATAAGGTTTGCCTTATTTCTTCTAGAGAAACTACAGTTTATCTTTCCATAAGATTAACTTGTAACTGCCTTAGTAACATTCAACTCATCCACTTGCATTTATCAGTCTTTTTGCACTTTATCCATTCAGCAGTTGTTAGTTACTCTTGTCTATCCTTTTGTTAATAAAATCCATTTATTACACTTGTGTCTTCCTTGTGTTGATAATACAGTAAGAGGCTCTACAAGTTAACGATATCTCACAAATCCTTCAGATTGGTCAGATGATGAACTTCCTCCAATTCATATAATTGTAATTCAGTCAACAATCTTCCATGATTGTTCTTTATTGTCAAGGTGAAACTTGACTGGTGCCCCGAAAATATTGAAAGGAATCATCTGACTCAATATTAATATTAATACAAAATATTAATATTAATATTTAAGACCATAAACCACTAAATTTGTGGTACCCTCGAGTGAGACTAGTCCAAAATCACTACATTATAATAACACATTTAATTGCTTTTATTTATGTTCACATTTGAATTGGTAATTCACACGTGAAATTTCTCTGTACGTGTTGGTAGCAATTAAAGAAAACGTAGTTTCATATTTATGTTTAAATAGTCCTATGTTATTTTTTAAATTCATCTATTTGATTATGAAAAGCGAAGAGCATGAGTAATAAGATGCATCATAAGATGCGCAGTAAGTCGGGAGACAATGAGTGTGTCAGACATGATTTTAAACACTTCATTAAGTTTTATTTTGTAGAAAGCCTTTCTTTAAAGTAAATTTCATTTTGTAAAAATTGTATCTTAATTTTAATCAATGTTTCATCAACCAATTGCCTGGGTGTAATAAATAAGAAGCAAATATAGTAGAAAATATAATCATGACGGAGGCGCGGGCGCGATCACTGGCGCGTGAACTGGAGCGCGTCTTACATGAATGAACCGAAACTCAGCGTATAGGCTGCTTGCCTCAGAGACATGAGAAATATCTATATAGAAAGCATGAAATATCTACTTTAACGAAATCGAATTAATTCAAAACGAAAAGAAATAGGCTACTCTGTTTATGTAGAATAAACCGAATGAATTGTGCATTCTCTTTCTAAGCGCGTCCATGAGGAGATGATGAGAGTCAATGTCAACTTCATCTTTGCCGCCGACACTGATTCAGAAAACATTACTTTATTAATAAACAATTAAAATTTGTCCTTGCTGTTTTGGTCACATTCATAAGACCAATATCGATACCCAGGCTTTATGCCTTTTTCAGTTGACGAATGAACAGTAGCTACATAGTGCGCCTCCCACCCAATAAATCGCAATATGGCTTAAAGCTTTGTGTTGCTTTTGATATGGAACAGTCTCAGATTTAAATTTCTGTCCATTTCATTAAGAAATTCAAGCAATAAATACCGTTTTGGCGCTCTTTAATGTGGCGTCATATATCGTTGTAGCTTCTGTAATCGCCTGTGCGTTATCAAACGCATAGCAAAAGTTTCATTTTTGTTCTGGATCCAGTGCTCTGCTGATACATTGGAGCGCACTCGCCACTACCTGAACAGGGGTGTGAATTACAGTTACAATTTACAATAGATCACCCTCAGTGTAATCTGTCAACGTGATGGACGGCCTTTAGATTTTTCCGTCAATATTAAAAAAATAATAATTTTCGGTTAACGCGACCTCTGCTCTTAATGGAACTGTTTTCAGAAAAGTTTTGATGGCTTTTCGTCTTATCTCCTGCACAGCACTGCTTTGTGTATAGAGGTAACCATGGAAGCGCTATAGCATTGCTATTCCATGAGCGCCACCTACTGTCAGAGCGTGAATTTGCATTTCATTCAGTCCGTCTGCTGATTCTGTTTTATGCAGGTGTCTTATGAAGCATAATTTCACAAAGCTAAAGTCCGACCATGCTGTTTTTGCTGTTAATCTTGAAATTATACAGTAATTTAAATGAAAAACAACTGATCATACTCATGTCCATAACATCTTTGTTGGGATTGTGATAAAAATGCAGTGTTTGCCTCTAATATCAAAGAGCTGCATATTTTGTTGAACAAATAAACAAATAAATTTGCTTTCAAAAAAAAAAAAAAAAAAAAAAACAGTATCAGAAACGGACAGTTTGCTTCTGTTGACCATGAAAAATCAAAATAGTTGCATCACTAAAAATAATAATAAAATAATAGAGGATTATTTAAAAAAAATCTAATCTTTTTTTTCTGCTGTTTGTTGTTGGTTAATATTAATGCAGCTATCAAACTTTGTTAATAAAACAATTAAACCACTGTGTCAATTCAATACTCCTATAAAACAACCTATATTATTAATAATATTTTATTGTTGTTATTTAATATTTTGTTATCCCTCTGGTGCACATCTTAACAAATATAATTTAGGAATGATATATCAATAGTAATTATATATGGATGTGATGTTAAAAGAAACAAATATTTTTCTTAATTTGTTTATCAAGATATTGAAATTCTTTACCAACACATAGGTCATGTCCTAATAAACTGCAGATAAATATTTTGTAACTGATGTTAAAGTATTCCAAAGTATTTAGATTAAGTTACTAAACTTGAGTAATGAAACAAAATACGTTACAGATTACTTTTTAAAGCATGCATTTTGTAATCTGTAGTGAAATACATTCTAAAAGTAACCTTCCCAACCCTGTGTATTGTGTACAATTTCCGGTTTGTGTATATACTATAACATATTTTATTTGTGCTTCACTGCCTATGAAGAAAGCCAGAGTATGGATGCATCTGAACTAATATAGCTGTATTTGTTTAAAATCTGTCTTTCTTAGACCAGGGCTGGGTTTCCTGAAACCTTCTTAACTCTACATCGTTCTTACCCAGCAAGCAATTTTATGTCTAATAGACATCTAATAGCCGTCAAAACATAGCCTGACCATCTAGGCTAAAACAAGGCAAAATTTGTGCTGTCAGTGAAAATCTAATAGACGTCTAACCATAACCCAAGAATAGACTAGTCATCAATTAGAAGACTATTAGATGACTACATATTTATGTCTAATAGACACTGAATATGGATCTAGGCTAAAACAAGGCTCAATTTGGGCTGTCAGTGAAAATCTAGTAGACATCTAACCATAACCCAAAAATAGATTAGTCATTAAATATACAGCTAATGAATGATTACATCTATGCATGCAATATACAATGAAATAATGGCTAAAGGTCAAGGATTCTTTTCACTTAAATATAATAGGTACTCATAAATGACAATCCAACCAAACAAATTAAATATAAAAGGTTTTATTTAGAAAAAGAACTCAAGATAATACACAATGATAAAAAAACAATAATGAAAATAAAATTACAAATACAATACAAATAAACATTAAAAAAAATACAACTTAACTTTTTCACTAAAATCCTATTATTGTGTTTTATATTTATATATAGTAATATTTGTTGATCTGCTGTTTACTATTTAGAGACTTTTATTTTGCCATTTTCTTCTGGTGCTCTGCTGACGCCATTTTCAAGTGACTGCGCGCCTCTCGCCAGTTCACATTGGTTATGCTGGGGAGAGGTAAGCATTTTTCTGAGGTTTTCATTTTATGAGTGAAATAATGGTGCGTTCAAGTCCTCCTGGGAAGTTCGTATTTACGAGGTGGGAAGTGTGTACGACGGTAGGTGCGTTCAAGTCACTTTTGTCGGAGTATGATGACGGTGTGCCTTCTCTAAATTAATTACACAAAATAACAACACTTCTGCTTCTAGAAAATGTAGAGCAAAGAATGTGCATTAGTTGTGTGTTGCTTTTTTATGTTTTTTAATTAATTTATGAAGCCATTGTAAAATTTATTGTTACATTACATTTTTATATTGTGATGCTATCGTATTTTTTGCTGGGAATCAGCTTACTTCGTTGTAAATAGGAAAGCCTGACAATGTCACTGCTAAATACCTGATACTTCACTATGTTTCTGACTGACACGCCCCCAACTTGTACAGATTAAAGAAAATTACGAGCTTCCCACTTGTATTTACGACATTGTGGTGGCGTTCATGTCGGTTCTGCTCATAAATACGATCTTTCCGACATGACTTGAATGCACCATTAGTTTACTAAGTGTATAAATCGACTAAAAAATCTCATTTTAAATGGTACTGAGACTATTTCAAGTGTTCTGTTTTGTTTTATACGCGAGTGGATTTAGAATGTGATGTTATGTCGTGTGCGCCGTATGATATGTTATTCGCATGGTTTGGAGTCATCAATTAGCTAACAAATATTATATCATACAGGATTGTCTAATGAAACACCCACAAGAAAGAGATATATGAACTTTATTCATGTAAATACACAGGTATTTCACTCTTTATTGTCTTTTTGTGTGCTTTTATACTTTTGTACTGTGTTAATACTATAATGTTTCAGTGTTAATGTTTATTTTCTTAACTGTTATACAAAATTAGTTCACATTGGTTATGCTGGGGAGAAATGGAGTTAATGAAGGCCGTGGCTGTTATTAAACCCCCTTTTGGTGAACCGCATCCGAAGTGTCCAGAGTTTTCTTACACACAACGCAGATTCTGGTAACGGCGGTCAGCACAGGACCGGTTACATAAAGCACTTTGAATTACCTTAAAAATTGTTGTTGAAAATAAACTTGCCTTGCCAAATCAAAAACTCATATTTTCATATAATGATCAAAAGATATATGAGGATTCTGTAACAAATAATAATAGGGTGTACAAGTTTCATGTTTACCCCCTTCTGTTTAGATAGTAATGAGTTTTAGGGCACAAGGAAACACTACTACATGTACATGTAGCATGTTAATCTAAACACACTTACTCTGAGTCTGCACTGTTACCCGCAAAAATGTCATGGTTCCTACGCATATGATAACACATGATGTACATAAATAATGAACGCATGTCAAAATGAAAAACACAGATACTTACGAGACCAAAAGCAGCAAAGAATTTGCTTTAACGTTTGCTGTTGCTTGCTCTCCGTCTCCAACAGTTGTGAAATGCGGAAAGGTTTTATTGCGAGATCTGGCAACAGTGATCGAGAGCTAACGTTCAAGTCTCGCGTTGCCAGTGGTCATGTCTCAGTAGAGCCACAGCAAAGCCACTGGAAGGCAAGCCTGCAAGGTTTAGCCAAAAAACAGCTAAAGCTAACGCTTCGCCCCCCGCGGTACGCAGGGAACGAAACCAGACTTCCATTTTTGAATGGAAGTCAATGGATGAGAGGTTTCACTATGCTGATTAAATGGCTTTTGTGGGGAAATAGCTAATCATTTAATTAATTGACAGCCTGTTTACCAATCTTCAGAATGTTTTACACTAAACAATACTTTAGTTGGGAACTTGTAGATTTGTAGATATGTAGATTTTAGCTTGATAAAAATTTATTTTTTTAAGAGAAGGTAGACTAGGGAATGTTGCGACTGACGTCACTGCTATTACACGATAGGCTGAGAGGTTCCACACGTGATTAAGTCAGCCGTTACGGTCTCTCCAAATGTAAGAGATACAAACCCTCTTATCTCCCCATTATATAAAAGGCGTTTCTCAATGTCAGACTGCTGCAGACTATGGCAAGCCGTTTTGACTTTTATTCACATCTCAGGATATGAATTCTTGATATCAACAATTCAATTGTTGATATCAGGAATTACATTTCCACTAGTAACAATGTTAATTCTTGATATCAACATTTGAATTTCCACTAGGAAAAACTAGAATTCTTGATATCTGTAATTGTATTTTCACTAGTGAAATGTCACCATAGGCTGCCATTCAAATTCAATTGTTGATATCTAGAACTGATTTCTTACTAGTTGAAATTCCAATTTCACATATCAGAAATACAATTCTTACTAGTAAAAATGTCCATGTTTGATATCAATAATTACATTGCTACTAGTAAAATGCGAATTTTTGATATCAAGAATTCAATTGTCACTAGTTGAAATGTCAGTTCTTGATATCAACAATTGAATTGTTACTAGTAAAAATGTTCATTTTTGATATCTGAAAATGTATTTCAATATCAATATAATTTCAGATATCTAAAATGGCATTCTTACTAGTAACAATCACATTCATGATATCAGAAATTTGTTGATATCAAAAATTAACTTTGTTACTAGTGGAATTGTAATTCCTGATATCAACAATTAGCATTTTAACTAGTGAAAACTGAATTGTTGATATCAAGAATTCATATCCTGAGAATGAATAAAAGTCAAAACGGCTTGCCATAGCAGACTGCCCTAATGCCTCGTCCATGAGGGCAAACCAGGGCCAATTTGCTGTGGTCGCCTTGCCATCCTCTGTCCCTTGACCTGTGGCAGGACACTTACATTCCTAAACAGTGAAGATAAAAAAGTTGTGATGATGTACACTACCGTTTAAAAGTTTAGGGTCAGTACAATTTAAAATGCTTTTAAAAGAATTCTCTTCAGCTAACCATGGCTGCGCTTATTTGATTAAAAATACTACAAAAATCAGTTATAGTATTAAATATTATTACAGTGTAAATCAGCTGTTTTCTATGTGAATATACAGTAAAATGTAATTTATTCCTGTGATCAAAGCTGAATTTTCAGCATCACCAGTCTTCAGTGTCACATGATCCTTCAGAAATCAGTATAATGTGAGTATGAAGCAGAGTAGGTCCGAATGCTGTGAGAGCAGTAACGAGCCCACTGGTGCGATTACTAATGAGAGACAAGTGCAACACACAGCTCAACAGCAGCGGATCTTTTATTATGCCACGGTTAACGCTTCCGCTTCTTCCGGTCATGTGCACATAGGGTAAAGCAGCGCTGTTTATCATATTAGATACATCTGAGTGTTGAAAGTTGTTGTAGTGCTACTATATTTGTTCACTCAGCAGCTACTATGAGACACTTGTTGCACACTGCAGTAAGCTAGATCGATATTAGTCATGGTAAAACATGGTTAGGAGGAGACACTGCAGAGAACAGAGAGTGCATGATAGAAGGATTATTAATTTCTTTGAAATGCTAGAGTAAGACCTTATACAAACATATTGTTTGCCAAGCTATGTTGGCCTATATTTGCATGTCAGCAGATCACGTGCAAAACTTGCCACTCCCATTAACACATTTGTGGAATTGCGCTCTCTGTCCCGTTTAGTAAATCTGTCCCTTAATGTGTTAAGCGATGTAACATGATGATTGAATATACAGTAAAGTGTAATTTATTCCTGTGATCAAAGCTGAATTTTCAGCATCACCAGTCTTCAGTGTCACATGATCCTTCAGAAATCAGTATAATGTGAGGATTTGATGCTCAGGAAACATTTATTATTATCAGTGTTGAAAACAGTTGTTAGTCTGACTCTGTCAGTTGTACAGTTTTTTTTTTTTTCAGGATACTTTCATGAATAGGAAGTTCAAAAGAACAGCATTTGTTTGAAAAAGAATCTTTTGTAACATTATAAATGTCTTTACTGTCACTTTCGATCAAATTAATTATTCCTTGATAAATAAAAGTATTGATTTCTTTCCTCCAAAAAATAAAAATAAAATTCTCACTGACCCCAAACTTTTGAACGGTACTGTAGTATTACTATTGTACACAACACTGCATATACTTGCTGGAAGTTTACATGCAAGGCTTACTTCAAAAATCACAAGTTACATTAAAATGTGGATAAACAATTATTTCAATACTTGTCTCCCACCTTGTACTTGATTTTTAAATTGTCCCACTTTTTTTTTTGCCTGGGCGTGGGAAACTCTCCCTTCGAGCCTCATCTTCTCCAAAATAAGCCTATGTGAATGACGGGGGGAGAAATAAAAAGAAGATTACACAGCTATCACTTCTGAACATTAAATAATTTGCTTCTCACCGATATCTGTTCGCCGCAGTGTCTCTCCCCTGCCGTAAACAGCTGCTTGTTTTCTACACAGAGACGTATGAACGTTTGTTCCTTGGTCCCTGTTAAAAAAGATCAAAAAGCTATGAATAAAGCTGTGAATGGTATAATGGTATAATATTAACATTAAATTACTTTGGACAACTTAACTAGTTATTTATAAAAGAAATGCCGGTGACGGCAACCAAGCTAACAATTGTTAAATGACGGTCCGGTTCAGTTAGTAATTTTAATAACGTAATTTGTATAATTTATAATATCAATACGGTAGTAATTTGTATTGCCATTTAAACGTTAAACTTTATTTATCTGACATATTTACTACAGTTATAACAAATGTTTGGTAACGTAAATATACTTACATTTGAAAGCATATTGCCCGCTAACGTCAAACATTTTTATTTTATTTTTTTTGAATAAGATCGCAAAAGTGCGCGCATAGGATTGTGGGTGATTTGAGAGCGCGAAGGCTACGCATATGCATCCTTTCCTGTATATGAGGTATTTTTCGAACGAGGATCCTCGACATTGGAACAGTCCTTTGACGGATGTCGATGATGTAGCATCCTCGAAATTCTGGCTTCCGAGGATCTTTCCTTGACATTGAGAAATGCCTAGTAGTTGAGAGGAGTTCAGTAAGTAGGCTGTCAAGGCTATTTTATTCAAAAACATCAGATGAAGTGATTTTCTCTTTAAAATGACGATGCTGAGTAATTAGTTCCCTTTCGTGGGAACTATCGACGCTACGTCGGATGACAGGATGGGAACCCTCTGTATTTTGTGTTCGTGAAGCACCTCTGTATCCAACCAATGAAAAGACGTGACGTCAGAGGCGGGTGACGTCACGGATCAGGAAGCTATAAAGCACACCTGAACACAAAGCACGCCAGCTTCTGTTGTCTTCAGCAAGCGCTATCTGTATCTCGTTTGTCTTATTTATTGTTTGTCTGTCTGATATATTCACACAGTGATCTCTTCGTCCGAGGACAAGAGTTTCAAAGCACAATAGAAAAAAAAGACATATAAAGAGAAATATTATGGCATATAAAGAGAAATATTATAGCGGGTCCGGTCCCGCTGCTGCCGAGGCTCAGCGTAGGCTGCACTCGTGGGGTTCACAGATGGATCTAGCGGAGGGGGAAGAGACGGGCCCTGCCTTATCGCTTCCCTTACCCGCTAGACCCAGTGTCTCTCCTTTGGCGGCGGAAGCACGCGTAGCGGTTTCTTCCCCCCGAAGAGAGGCACCGATGCTCAATATATCTTCCTCCGAGGAGGTTGATGTAGAGAGTATCGATGATGTACCGCCAGCAACATTACCGGCTTATGAGGAGCTATTAGAGGTAGTGACCAGGGCTGTTGAAAAGTTGAATATAGAATGGCCTGTGGAGAAAGCCGAGTCCAGAGTAAAGAGTAAACTGGACGAACGCTTTCTTCCCCCTCGGTCACTGCCTCAGCGCCGGGGTCTCCCGTTCTTTCCCGACCTCCATGCCGAGGTGTCGAGGTCGTGGAAGAGACCCGTACAGTATCGGCTGTACAGCCCGCAGACATCGCTGTACAGCAATATTGTTGGCCTAAAAAATCATGGCTATGGGGCGATGCCTCGGGTAGAGGAGACGCTTGCGAGCCATCTCTCGCCCGAGACCGCGTCGTCCCTTAAGACTCCGGCGCTGCCCACCAAGCCTCTGAAAACTACATCCAGCTTGGTGGGTAAGGCTTACTCGGCAGCAGGTCAGGCGGCGGCATGCCTTCATACAATGTCTATCCTCCAGGCATATCAAGCCGACCTGCTGGGGGAAATTGATCAGAGCGGGGAAGCGTCCTTTGAGGCGATTCACGAATTGCGTAAAGCCACAGATTTAGCTCTCCGGGCCACCAAGGAGACGGCCAAATCCATCGGCCGTTCTATGGCAGCCCTGGTGGCCACGGAGAGGCACCTATGGTTGAATCTGTCTGATATCAAGGAACGTGATAAAAATACGCTCATGGACGCGCCGCTGTCTCCTGATGGCCTGTTCGGCGACGCAGTGTCAACAGTCGTCGACAGGTTTCAGGAGTCAGGTAAACAAACGGCGGCGTTCTCTAAAGTCATTCCCCGCCGCGCTCACCCCCCCGAGGCTGCTGGGCGGGAGCAGCCTCGGCCGACAGCCAGCTCCTCAGCAGCATCCGCACACAGAGCGCAGCAAAAAGCCAGTGTCGCCTCCCGTACTCCCCCACGCAGTGCCTGGGGACCGGGACGGGCGGCATAGGCGAAGCCTTCCGGAGGTAGGGCGGATCTGAGGACCGTCATTATCTCCCGGAAGGCTTCAAAGAAGAAGTCCTGACACTAGTGTCACAGGATTTCTTGAGGGCAGCCCCCTCCGGGAGGATTCGGATATCGGGTCCTCCTCGGTGCCCTCAGGGGACCGTTCTGCCAACCCTGCCACCAAGTGTGAGTCAGGGCGCAGCGGTCTCCACCGATCCTCGGAGGGGGGTCGGTCAGCACGTGATTCGCCTGTCTGCCGGTGCGCCGCGTCAGATGGACGAGCCAAGTGCTCAAAAAACACCAGAGACCAGTCTCGAGAGACTGGTTCCCTTAGTAGAATATTTGGAAGAGTGGAAAAATCTCCCGAATGTTTCGAAGTGGGTGCTGCTCATGATAGAACAGGGCTACAGAATTCAGTTCGGTTCACGACCGCCCAGGTTCAACGGGGTGCTTCCCACGGTGGTAACCCCAGAGCAGTCTCTGGTGATGGAGCAAGAAGTAACGACGCTTTTGCAAAAAGGGGCTATAGAAAGGGTTTCCCCTCCCAGCAAAATGTCGGGCTTTTACAGCCGCTACTTCATTGTTCCGAAGAAGGATGGAGGGTTGCGTCCGATCATAGATTTACGTGTGCTAAATCGATCCGTAAAGAAGCTGAAGTTCAAAATGCTTACACTCAGACAGATCATCCCTCAGATCAGGTCCGAGGACTGGTTTGTAGCGATAGATCTGAAAGACGCATACTTTCATGTATCCATCCATCCTTCACACAGGAAGTTCCTCAGGTTTGCTTTCGGGGGCGAAGCTTACCAATACAGGGTTCTTCCGTTCGGCCTATCCCTCTCACCCCGCACGTTCACGAAGTGCGTGGATGCAGCGCTGGCTCCGCTGAGACTCCAGGGCATCCGCGTGCTGAACTATATCGACGATTGGTTGATATTAACTCAAACAGAACAATTGGCAGTTCAACATCGAGATGTTGTTCTGTCGCACATGAAGAGGCTTGGGCTGAGGCTCAACGCCAAAAAGAGTGTGTTGGTCCCGAGTCAGGTTGCAAACTACTTAGGTGTAATCTGGGATTCCACCACGATGCAGGCGCAGTTGTCCCCTGCTCGTGTGAATTCCATTCTCGGGGCCGTGAAAGGGGTGAAGTTAGGCCAGTCACTCACTGTAAAACAGTTTCAGAGACTGGTGGGTCTGATGGCAGCTGCGTCCAACGTTATTACTTTTGGCCTTCTGCACATGAGACCCCTACAGTGGTGGCTCAGGACCAAGGGGTTTTCCCCAAGGGGAAATCCTTTTCGCATGATCAAAGTCACGCGGCGATGCCTTCGTGCTCTGGTCATGTGGAAGAAGCCTTGGTTCCTAACCCAGGGACCCTTGCTGGGGACTTCTGGTCGTCGTGTAATGCTTACGACAGATGCTTCCCTCACGGGCTGGGGAGCGGTCATGAGTGGCCGCTCAGCTCAGGGTCTGTGGGAGGACCATCAGCGCTCCTGGCACATAAATCGGCTGGAGATGATGGCGGTGTTCCTTGCACTAAAACACTTCCTCCCCGACCTGAGAGACTGTCATGTGTTGGTCCGCACGGACAACACTACGGTGGTCTCGTATATCAACCATCAGGGGGGTTTGCGGTCTCGCCCATTATCAAAGTTGGCCAGCCGCATCCTCCTCTGGTCCCAGGGGAAGCTCCTCTCGCTGAGAGCAGCTTACATCCCCGGGCGGTTGAATGTGGGAGCGGACGCCCTGTCGAGGCAGGGCGCGAGACCGGGGGAATGGAAACTCCACACCGAGGTGGTGGAGTTGATATGGAAAACTTTCGGTCGAGCTCAAGTCGATCTCTTTGCCACAGAGGAGTCAGCTCAGTGCCCTCTGTGGTACTCACTTCAGCACCCAGCACCTCTAGGGCTGGATGCCATGCTACAGACGTGGCCGAGGCTACGTCTGTATGCATTCCCCCCAGTCTCAATGCTCCCGGGAGTTCTGGAAAAGGTTCGCCAGGAGAAGGTCGATCTAATATTGGTGGCCCCTTACTGGCCGACCAGAATATGGTTTTCAGACATAATGTCTCTACTGCACGGCTCTCCCTTGGAGCTTCCTCTCAGGCAGGATCTTCTGTCTCAAGTGGGCGGCACGATTCTCCATCCCCGCCCAGAAATGTGGAAACTGTGGGCCTGGCCCCTGAGGGGGCAAGGCTCATAGAAACTGGTCTCCCAACCGAGGTTGTGGAGACCATCCTTCTTTCCAGAGCTCCCTCCACGAGGAAGTTGTACTTATACAAATGGAAAGTGTGCTCTCTGTGGTGTGAACAGCATAATTTGGACCCGGTCCATTCCTCAGTCTCAGACGTGCTTCGGTTCCTTCAGGAAAAGTTCTCGGAAGGTTTAACCCCTTCCACGCTGAAAGTATATGTGGCCGCTATTTCGGCTCATCATATCCCTGTAGGGGGCTCCTCGCTGGGTCGAGACCCCCTAGTAGTACGCTTCCTCCGTGGTGCACTCAGGTTGAGGCCTGTGGTGCGCACAAAGACCCCGACCTGGGACCTCACTATTGTGCTCCAAGGGCTGGCTGAGGCTCCCTTCGAGCCAATAGAAGAGGTGTCAGACAAGTTCCTGACACTCAAAACTATCTTTCTCTTGGCCGTCTCTTCTCTGAAGAGAATTGGTGATTTACAAGCGCTGTCAGTCGCTCCATCCTGTCTTGAGTTCGCGCCTGGTATGGTGAAAGCCTTTCTACATACCAGGCCGGGATATGTTCCAAAGGTTCCGACGAGGGTCCCAGGCCCCATTGTACTGGAGGCTTTCTGCCTGCCTCCTTTCACAAATGTGGATCAGGAAAGAAAGAATCTGCTTTGCCCTGTAAGAGCACTAGATGCGTATGTCCACAGAGCTGCCCTGTGGAGAAAAACAGAAAAATTGTTTGTGTGTTATGGGTCCCCTAAGAAAGGGGGCCCAGCATCTAAACAGCGGATGAGCAAGTGGGTGGTCGAGGCCATCTCACTTGCGTATGAGACGGTGGGGCGCCCGTGTCCTTTGATGGTGCGGGCTCACTCCACGAGAGGTATGGCCGCGTCCAGAGCTCTTCTGTCTGGTGTCTCTATGGACGACATTTGCGGTGCGGCTGGATGGTCATCCCAGCACACCTTCATCAGATTTTATAATCTTCATCTTAATATCACTCCGGGGGCCAGGGTGCTACGAGATAGCAGCCAGGCACTTGGAGAGACGGCGTAGTTGGGATTGCGTTCCCATCACGTCATCCGACGTAGCGTCGATAGTTCCCACGAAAGGGAACGTCTCGGGTTACGAGTGTAACCCTTGTTCCCTGAGTAAGGGAACGAGACGCTACGTCACGTGGCCGTATCTCCCGCATACCTGGTGCGCTTGCTTCAGACAACCTACAGAAGCTGGCGTGCTTTGTGTTCAGGTGTGCTTTATAGCTTCCTGATCCGTGACGTCACCCGCCTCTGACGTCACGTCTTTTCATTGGTTGGATACAGAGGTGCTTCACGAACACAAAATACAGAGGGTTCCCATCACGTCATCCGACGTAGCGTCTCGTTCCCTTACTCAGGGAACAAGGGTTACACTCGTAACCCGAGACGTTATAACAAAAGAAAAAAAAGATAAATGATGATTTTTTCCTGTGAGTCCGCTATTTTAGCGATTATAATGTTACCTAGATTGTTTGTTTATGATAGCTTGTTGGAAACTAAGTCACCCACACCAACTACAACTAACATTGTGATAAACTGTAATAAGGCTAATAGATTTATTGGGTTTTGCTCAATGTGTATTCATCGTATTTTGGTGACTTGACCTGAAATAAATGATTTTGAAGAAGAATATTTTGGTCAATTTAGTCAGTATTTTCATTGAACCATAATAATATTATAATAATATTAATAATAAAAATAAAAAGAAGAATACTTTGCTTATACATTATTGTCACAATTGGTTGTAAAGAGCAGTGAGGAAGCAGGATTTAGATGCAGCAATTATTTTATTATTATTATGAAGATAACTATAGTTATAGAAAACGTCTCGGTTACGTATGTAACCCTCGTTCCCTGAAGGAGGGAACAGAGACGTACGTCAGTAGTGACCGACGAATTGGGAAATCGCTAGAGAGCCCTATCAGCTTCGAGAGAACTAAAACAAGCCAATGGAGATTGGAGATTTGCATAATGCGCACCGCCCCCAACAGGTGGATATAAATAGGAAACAGATGCAATCGCATTCTGTTTTTCGCTGAGGAGACATACAGGTGTCCGCACAGCAACGAGGGTACAGAAACTGTGGCGACGGGACGTACATCTCCATTCCCTCCTTCAGGGAACGAGGGTTACATACGTAACCAAGACATTCACTTTCAGTCGGTCACGTTCGACGTACGTCAATAGTGACCGACAAATTGGGATGCCAAATAAAGCGCCGAAGTTACGAAACCCCTTCCAGTGCCCAGCGTGGCTCTAGCCACCCGTCGCACCACTGGGACGGTGAAGGGGGCGAGCCTACGCTGGGAGAGTCTACTGCTGTTCCGACATACTCACTAAGTAAACTAGACTACACTGTGGAAGCAAACCCATAAGGGATGCTGCGGAGACCACTACCTGCCCAGTAGGGGAGGAATTATGTGGAGAACACATATGGACTGGCCCGCAGGGCAGTACGCATATGAAGTCCCTGGGATGGCTCCACCTGATAGGGTCGCGACATATGGAACCCAGCCAATCATCAACGTCAGAGACGGACATTGGCCTGGCATCAGACACTCCGCAATGTCTGAGCCGAAGGGGGAGGCGGAGGAACTCGACAGGATTCACCAAGCGGGGAACAGGACTGAAGTCAAAGATGCACGTATCCGGCCCAGGGGGCGGGAGTGGCATTGCAAGCCGACACTTAGAGCGGGTTCAACGCGTCTACCGGCTAGTGAAAGCGAGTACACGGGAAGATACCGGCTCTACACAAAGGCTATAAAATCTAGCGAAACGTGTTAGGTGTCGCCCAGCCCGCAGCTCTACAAATATCTGTCAGCAAGGCGCCATGAGCCAAAGCCCAGGAAGAGGCCCCTCCTCTGATGGAGTGGGCTCTCAACCCGAGTGGACAAGGCACGCCCTGAGATTCGTACGCCAGGGCGATGGCATCCACTATCCAGTGGGCCATCCTCTGCTTGGAGACAGCCTTCCCTTTCTGCTGACCTCCGTAACAGACGAAGAGCTGGTCTGAGGTCCTAAAGCTTTGAGTTCTGTCCACATACAGCACGGACTGGACAGAGCAAAGCCAGGGCTGGGTCTGCCTCCTCCGAAGGCAGCGCTTGCAGGTTCACTACCTGATCTCTAAAAGAAGTGGTAGGAACCTTTGGCAGAATTCCGAGCCGGGGTCTCAAGATAACGTGAGAATCACCAGGCCCGAACTCTAGGCACGAATCGTTGACCGATAATTGCTTGCAAGTCCCCTACCCTCTTGAGCGAAGCCAATGCAACCAGGAGGACGCTCTTAAGGGACAGGTTTTTTTTTTTTACTCAACTGATTGCAAAGGCTCGAAGGGATGAGGGTATAGAGGAAGGGCGAGGTGGATTTAATCTCCTTGCCCCCCTCAGGAACCTGACGACCAGATCGTGCTTCCCCAAGGTCTTCCCGTCAACTGCATCATGATGTGCAGCGATAGCGGCAACTCCACTTTGAGGGTGGAGGGGGACAGCCTACGCTCCAAGCCCTCTTGCAGGAAGGAAAGCACTGATCTGATCGAGCATGATCAGGGGCTCTCTCGTCGATAGGAACTCCATTCAACAAATAGGTTCCACTTCAACGCATAGAGGTTCCTAGTAGAAGGAGCTCTAGCGGAAGTGATAGTGTCTGCAACCGCTTGCGGGAGATCACTTAGAACCTCCGCGTCCCATCCAGGGACCACACATGAAGGTTCCACAGGTCGGGACGTGGGTGCCAAAGAGTGCCCTGTCTCTGAGTCAGAAGAGCCTTCCTCAGAGGAATGGGCCAGGGAGGGGCTGTCGCGACGAGCGTCAAGTCCGAGAACCAGGTCCGAGTGGGCCAATACGGAGCCACTAACAAGACCTGGTCCTCGTCCTCCCTGACTTTGCACAGAAGTTGTGCAAGAAGGCTCACTGGGGGAAACGCATATTTGCGTAAGCCCTGGGGCCAGCTGTGTGCCAGAGCATCCGTGCCGAGTGAGCCGCTAGTCAGGGAATAGAACCACTGGCAGTGGGCAGTCTCCGGGGAGGCGAACAGATCTATCTGAGCCTCGTCGAAGTACTGCCAAATCAGCTGGACCACCTGGGGATGGAGTCTCCATTCGCCCGGAAGTGGAGGCTGCCGTGAGAGCTTGTTGGCTGCATGGTTGAGCACTCCTGGGACATGAACGGCACGAATCGACCTCAGATGCTTCTGACTCCATAACAGGAGATGGCGGGCGAGTTGCGACATGTAGCGGGAGCGTAGACCACCCTGGTGGTTGATGTACGCAACGGCCGCAATACTGTCTGAACGAATCAGCACATGCTTGCCTGACAGCAGCTCCTTGAAGCGGCCCAGCGCAAGACGAACTGCGAGCAACTCCAGGCAATTGATATGCCAATGCAGATGAGGTCCTGTCCATAGACCTGAAACTGCATGCCCGTTGTACGTGGCACCCCATCTGGTGGCAGAGGCATCCGTAAAGACCACAGCATGCCTGGACACTTGTTCGAGGGGAACTCCCTCCCGCAAGAATGAAGGGTCTGACCACCGGACAAGAGTGCGGCGGCAGCTCGGTGTCATGGGGACACGGAACGTGCCGCACTGCCACGCCCATTTCGGGACTCGTCCGTGAAGTCAGTGCTAAAGCAATCCGAGCGGCGTTAACGTGGCTGCGGATGCCATATGCCCCAGGAGCCTCTGAAAAGCTTTCAGTGGGGCCGCTGTCCTGCGCTTGAGTGAACTCAGGCAGTTCAACACTGACTGGACGCGTTCCTCGGTGAGGCATGCAGTCTGGGTGTCCGAGTCCAGTTCCATACTGAGATAAGAGATCCTCTGCCCGGGGGCGAGTTTGCTCTTGTCCCAGTTGACCCGAAGACCCAACCGGTGAGCTAGGTCCCTGTGTTCGCACAACTATTCCCGCAAACTGGCCAGAATAAGCCAATCGTCGAGATAGTTGAGAATGCAAATGCCTTGTTCCTTGAGGGGAACAATGGCCGCCTCCGCAACCTTCGTAAAGACGCGAGGCGACAGGGCCAGCCCGTACTGATATGCTCGACCCTCGAACACAAACCGTAGAAAGGGTCTGTGATAAGGCAAAATTGAGACATGTAAGTACGCGTCCTTCAGGTCTATCGCTGCGAACCAATCCTGGGGACGGATGCATTCGAAAATGCATTTCTGCGTAAGCATCTTGAACGGCAGCCTGTGCAGGGACCGATTCAAGACACACAGATCAAGAATTGGCCGTAACCCACCGCCTTTCTTCGGTACAATGAAGTAGGGGCTGTAAAACCCTGACTTCATATCGGCTGGAGGGACCGGCTCGATTGAATCCTTCGCCAGGAGGACAGCAATCTCCGCTCGGAGAACAGGTGCATTGTCCTTCGACACCTGAATGTAGTGGACACCCCTGAATACCGGGGGACACCTGGTGAACTGAATCGCATAGCCGAGTCTTATAGTACGAATGAGCCAGCGAGACGGATTGGGAAGCGTTATCCAGGTTTTTAGACACCGAACCAGCGGGACCAACAAAAGCAGAGTGCTGGGACCCGACTAGGACGGCACAGCGGCCCGAAGTGGGGTCAGACTCTGCGGGATGGCCGTGCAGATGGGAGACGACACACGGAGCGTGGCCTCGACCATACGACCGCCATCCGCTGGTGAGGAGAGAGGGGGCAGAACCTCAGGCCCAGTCAACCGTGCTCTCTTGTGACCTGGAGATTTGGGAAACAGCTCTTTTTGTGACAAAGTGGGTACCGCTGGAATCCGGAGAGCCAGCGGCGGAACAGACAGACACACAAATTCCCCCCGGCCCTCCTCCGGGGGTGGGAGAGATGGTGGAATCCTCTCCCGAAGAGCTGAAACCTTCCCCTCCAGGTCGCCCGTCTCAGGATCGCGACTTCCTCGATCTCTTACCACCTGGCTTGGCCTGAGCGGGCTGGGCGCTCCGTCCGCTGCCGGCTCCCTGCTGTTTGGCGGGTGGAGGCTGCTGCTTTGCCGACTTAGCAGGGGCGGAGGACGACACGGGTGGGCGCCCTCGGCGTCGAGCAGGCTGAGGTTGAGCCGCTAGCGGTGTGGAGGCAGCAGTGGATCTCCGAGGCAAGACGTGCTTGATCGCCTCAGCCTGCTTCTGGGCGGCAGAGAACTGTTGGGCGAAGCTCTCCACTGCGTCGCCGAAAAGGCCGACCTGAGACACGGGGGGTCCAAGAACTGATAATTATCGGTCTCCCTCCTGTCAGCCAGGTTCAGCCACAAATGGCGCTGCTGGACTACAAGTGTAGCCATCGCTAGACCAACACAACACGCCGTCACCTTAGTTGCTCGGAGAGCGAGATCAGTGGCAGCGCGCAGCTCCCCTAGCAGCTGTTGGTCAAGACCACTGTGGGGCATTTCCATCAATGCTTTTGTTTGATACACTTGCAAAAGGGCCATGGCATGCAAGGTGGAGGCAGCCTGTCCACAGGCTCTGTAAGCTTTCTCCGTGAGATTCACAGAGAATTTACAGGCCCGGGATGGGAGACGCGGTTCACCACACCAGCCAGCAGCCGTCGGACACAGCTGCATCGCAACTGACTGCTCGACTGGTGGGATCCCCGTATAACCCTTGGCTTCCCCGCCATCCAAGGTGGTGAAGGCGGACGAGGGGCCAGGTCTCGAGCGAATGCTATACGGCGTCTGCCAGGACTTGGTCACCTCATCGTGCACTTGCGGGAAGAAAGGCATCGGGGACCAGCGCAACCCGCTCCGAGGTACCAATCATCAAGCCGAGAAGGACTGGGACAGGGTGGAGGATTCCACACGAGCCCAACCTTCTCGGCTGCCCAGGAAAGCACAGTCGTCAACTCAGGATCAGACTCGGCGAATGCTGGGGCCCCGGAGGGCGGCAACACAGCCGAGTCTTCCTCTCCCAAGGACTCTTGCTCACCTTCCGATGCCGTGATCGACATCTGGTCTTCTGCAGGTGGACAGCACCGGACGCTCCGTAGAGGGAACAGCGCGATCAGTTAGTAACACCACCGGCTGCAATGTTGTAGAGGCGGCAGGGAGCTCGGGGGGAAGCCCTAACAGTGACCCTCAGATCACTCTGCCTACACGCTGACGAACTGTCATTCCGACCGGAGCCAAAAAAAACAGCCGCACGGGGCATAGGAGAGGGGACCCCTGCTACCTGAGATCCAAGGAACGAGAGTCTCGATCTCAACAATCACAATGAGAACATGAACCATCAACAAATGCTGCTTCAGCGTGCTGAACGCCCAAACACGTGATGCAGCGATTGTGCCCATCAGCAGGGACCAGGGAACGACCACACCCAGTAGCGTGACAATACGTTACAATAATATATTAGGCTATACTTTATATACTCTGTCAGGTCACATCAGTCTTTCAGGGTTACATCACTAAGCATGCGTGTTCTGGCGTGTAACAGGAGTTGGCGCTAGTGAGCATCCAATAAAGCCTTGCCACTTTCATGAGAAGAAGTCGCAGTTACCAGTACTGTTCCGACATGCTCTAAAGTGAAAATTTGTGTTTTATGTTACTGATTTTATGGGTAAGCTAACTGAAGTGACATTGCAGACTATGTTTTTCAAGTGTTTATATTATAATCGCTGAATTAGTTTATATATTATATGTGTAATTGCTGTGTTAGCTTGTAGTCAGAGCCGTTAAATATGAGAGTTGTGACACTCTTTGATCTCGCCGCCACGCTGTCACGTGGTTCATGTAGCTCTCAATAGTTCCAAACAAATCCGTGCTGTTAATCAGTTTGAATTGTATATACAGGGAGTGCAGAATTATTAGGCAAGTTGATTTTCTGATCATATTTTTTTTCCAAGCACATTTTACCAATTCCAATCCACATCAATCTTAATAACTACTATTAATATTGTTTTTAATCATTTATAAGTGATATATAATTGTTCATGAAGGCTGGAAATGAAGAATGCCTTATATTCAGGTGTGCAGAATTATTAGGCAGGTTTTCTTTTACAGATAAAATGAGCCAAAAAAGAGATTTAACTCAGACTGAAAAGTCAAAAATTATTAAATACTCATGAGAAGGACGCAATACTAATGTAATACTAGAAATTGCAAAGTTAAAGCATGACCATTGGACAGTGAAATGCTCATTGGGTCAGCGGGGTCATACAAAAACAGCTGGAGAAGAAAAGACACGTTAACTGCAAAATAATTAAGAATTAAGGTGAAGAATTAAGTGTGAAACCATCAGGAACCCTTTAGTCTCCAGCGCCACCATTTCCCAGTACTGAAACCTACCTGGAATCTTCAGAAGTGCAAGGTGTCAGGATCTCAGAGACTTAGATTAGGTGAAGAATCCTAAAAAGCGACCTGCTCTTAATAAGAATCACAAGCTGAAGTGTTATAAAGTACATGAAGACTGGGTTTTTATAGGCCTTATAGACAGACAGCTTGAGAGTGACTCCTGAAGGACCAGCACCACATCCTCTTGTACCACTGTTTGAAGAATTTATCTTCCAGAATCTGGCAGTAAGGTGTGGGAGTTCACTTTTAGTCCGTCTCTTATCCTGAAATGTCCATCTTGCAGAGATGGACTAAATGATCTTCCAAAACTTACTGCCAGATTCTGGAAGATAAATTCTTCAAACAGTGGTACAAGAGGATGTGGTGCTGGTCCTTCAGGAGTCACTCTCAAGCTGTCTGTCTATAAGGCCTATAAAAACCCAGTCTTCATGTATTTTATAACACTTCAGCTTGTGATTCTTATTAAGAGCGGGTCATTTTTTAGGATTCTTCACCTAACCTAAGTCTCTGAGATCCTGACACCTCACACTTCTGAAGACTCCAGGTAGGTTTCAGTACTGGGAAATGGTGGCGCTGGAGACTAAAGGGTTCCTGATGGTTTCACACTTAATTCTTCACCTTAATTCTTAATTATTTTGCAGTTAACATGTGTCTTTTCTTTTCCACCTGTTTTTGTATGACCCAGCTGACCCAATGAGCATTTCACTGTCCAATGGTCATGCTTTAACTTTGCAATTTCTAGTATTACATTAGTATTGCGTCCTTCTCATGAGTATTTAATAATTTTTGACTTTTCAGTCTGATTTAAATCTCTTTTTTGGCTCATTTTATCTGTAAAAGAAAACCTGCCTAATAATTCTGCACACCTGAATATAGGGCATTTTTCATTTCCAGCCTTCATGAACAATTATATATCACTTATAAATGATTAAAAACAATATTAATAGTAGTTATTAAGATTGATGTGGATTGGAATTGGTAAAATGTGCTTGGAAAAAAAATATGATAAGAAAATCAACTTGCCTAATAATTCTGCACTCCCTGTAGTTTTAAGCGGGACAGACAGCAGCAACTATATTTTCAGCAATTATCGGTAAATATTGACGCATAGTATACATTGATTATTATGTTGACACTTAAATTACATACATATAATTGCATTTTTTTTCTGGGGAACGGCGGAAACACTGCATTAATTAGTTTTTGTGTTTCATTTTGGAGGAAAGAGGGGCTGCTCCCATAGCGTAAAATACATTTACAGCAACAACTATATTACAGCATTTTTCTGCAAATATTAACGCATATGTATTGATTACGTTACTATGTTTACTACACTTACAGTGTGTTCTCTTTTCTTAAATACGATCCATAACATTACCGTTACTGTTAACGGGATTAATTTCAGTATGGTTAACCCCTTCTTCCTTCCCTAAACATAAGTGTGCCGTTTGTATTTACCTACAGTATGTCTGTATACTAATAATACACACACACACAAAAAAAAAAAAGAAAAGAAAAAGTCCTAATAAGAAGGTTTTAGGACAACTTCAGGTCCATTTCAAATGTTGACTACTGTGTTATTATATATATTAATATATTAAATAAATATGTTTTGTATTTAATATATATAAATTTGGATATATTATGTTAAGTTTACACACACACACACACAGTAAATATATATATATATATATATATATATATATATACACACACTCACCTAAAGGATTATTAGGAACACCTGTTCAATTTCTCATGAATGCAATTATCTAATCAACCAATCACATGGCAGTTGCTTCAATGCATTTAGGGGTGTGGTCCTGGTCAAGACAATCTCCTGAACTCCAAACTGAATGTCAGAATGGGAAAGAAAGGTGATTTAAGCAATTTTGAGCGTGGCATGGTTGTTGGTGCCAGACAGGCCGGTCTGAGTATTTCACAATCTGCTCAGTTACTGGGATTTTCACGCACAACCATTTCTAGGGTTTACAAAGACTGGTGTGAAAATGGAAAAACATCCAGTATGCGGCAGTCCTGTGGGCGAAAATGCCTTGTTGATGCTAGAGGTCAGAGGAGAATGGGCCGACTGATTCAAGCTGATAGAGGAGCAACTTTGACTGAAATAACCACTTGTTACAACCGAGGTATGCAGCAAAGCATTTGTGAAGCCACAACACGCCCAACCTTGAGGCGGATGGGCTACAACAGCAGAAGACCCCACCGGGTACCACTCATCTCCACTACAAATAGGAAAAAGAGGCTACAATTTGCACAAGCTTACCAAAATTGGACAGTTGAAGACTGGAAAAATGTTGCCTGGTCTGATGAGTCTCGATTTCTGTTGAGACATTCAGATGGTAGAGTCAGAATTTGGCGTAAACAGAATGAGAACATGGATCCATCATGCCTTGTTACCACTATGCAGGCTGGTGGTGGTGGTGTAATGGTGTGGGGGATGTTTTCTTGGCACACTTTAGGCCCCTTAGTGCCAATTGGGCATCGTTTAAATGCCACGGCCTACCTGAGCATTGTTTCTGACCATGTATATCCCTTTATGACCACCATGTACCCATCCTCTGATGGCTACTTCCAGCAGGATAATGCACCATGTCACAAAGCTTGAATCATTTCAAATTGGTTTCTTGAACATGACAATAAGTTCACTGTACTAAAATGGCCCCCACAGTCACCAGATCTCAACCCAATAGAGCATCTTTGGGATGTGGTGGAACGGGAGCTTTGTGCCCTGGATGTGCATCCCACAAATCTCCATCAACTGCAAGATGCTATCCTATCAATATGGGCCAACATTTCTAAAGAATGCTTTCAGCACCTTGTTGAATCAATGCCACGTAGAATTAAGGCAGTTCTGAAGGCGAAAGGGGGTCAAACACAGTATTAGTATGGTGTTCCTAATAATCCTTTAGGTGAGTGTGTGTGTGTGTGTGTGTGTGTGTGTGTGTGTGTATATATATATATATATATATATATATATATATATATATATATATATCAGGGCTGTGAATCTTTAGGTAGACAGCGATTCAATTCAATTCACGATTCATAGGTGCTCGATTCAAGAACGGTTTTTGCAAATTCAGAACGATTCGAGACGATTCACATTAAAATTTGATGCGATTTGATTAATTCGATTCGATTCTGCATTGTAATATGCATTCATAGGGTTATTGAAATGCTTCCGTCAACGTGTCTTAGTTAGGGTGCGAATTACACAGCGGCCCTCAGGAGGTCAGAGAGTAAGGGCAAAAACAAACAAACAAAAAAACATTTTGCCCATTGTTAATGTTAGTTCATGTTAGTTCTCAATGATGCTACATAACTTTATTTTAACCTGTTAACCGTCACTGGTGCGCCGACGCACCGAAGCTGCTTTATTTAAATTAGCTCAAATTTACTGTTAAATGTAATGTAATTACCCTGACAAACTATACATCATTAAAAAGATCTAAGACTCAAGCTTCAATTTTTAATTGTTATTTTACTCTCAACATCATATAGTGACCGTTATTTGTTAATATGTGTCGGGTGTTATGAATATGAAAAACTGAGTCGTTACCTTTTCATTGAAATATGAGTGTCAGCCTCAGCCATTGAGAAAAAAACTCCATGAGATCGGCATGAAAAAACTCGACAAAATAATATAATAAAATAACATCCCTCAGGGCTTTTAGCTTAAAAGCATGCACATTTGGAGAAATTTGATGGATTCTTATACGTTTATGTGAATTTTCTATACAAAGGAGTAATATTTATTCATTTTTTACCCAAAATATGTGGTGGTTATCATAATATTAACACTGTATACACAGACCTACTGTGTTTTCAACTCATACTGCAGCAGGAGGGCGCTCTGTACACACTCAGTCCAAGAGTTATGACAGATAGAAGAAAAGATCATGTGACCTCTCAGCTCTTCAGTCTTCCAGACATCGCTATGCTATGCTATAAACTTCTATGCTATAATCCTGTATATCACTTGCAAATCGACACTGTTGGAAGTAATAAATACATGATTGTTACGATATGTGGTTTATCTGTGTTCTTCACGCCACGTCAGGTATTCATAATAGTAGATTATATTTATAATGCAATGCTAATCGAGAGCTTTTCTCATTGTGCAGAATAGCCTAAAATGATATATTTGTCTGTCTGATTTTTGATCCGAAGCCACATCACATCCCAAAAGGTTATTTAAAACGCTCGACTTGTACGTTTGGAGCAAAAATATGGTTTTAATCTTATAAATGGTCGTGTTTTGTTGGTGTGCTAAGCTAACATGCTAACGAGCCCAGAGATGCATCTGTTCTGAGCTAATGCAAATAAATAATTTTGAATTGTACAGCTTACTGAATTTTCTTTTTTTCAAGAAGGGCATTAGATACAGTTTCAAAGTAGGTGAACTGAGAAGTTTGGTGAAAGAAATGAGGGATTACATCTTGAATAGGACATCGTCAGTCTAATTATAATATAGACAAAAGAAAAGAATAATTAGAGCCATAAGCAGGCCGGAGAGGTGTGAATGTGTTCAGGGGAGACTGACACTGAATGCCTATAGCCTATAGCCTATAGACTACTGCAATGTAGGAACTGTGGACGAACCAGACAAATGAATCATTCAGATGATTCTTTCAAAACATAATTCTAATTCAGAATTGAGGTTCCGGCTCCGGCCCGTCTGCAGATAAAGCCAGGCTGATTACTTTTACGACACATGCTTCCTGATAGCAGAAGCGACATACCAAAGGGTCACCCAAGAAGACAGAGAGACAATCCAGACCCTTTTGTTTCCTTACTTCACAGGAAAGCCAAAGAGACTGTTGAACAAATAAATCTGCTACAAAATTGTTCCAACAATTTTAACGGACTTATCAAACATCTTTTAACTACATACATTTTGCATTATGTGTCCACAAGTACTACCTGTAAACAGTTAGGCTTTAGAACACTCACAATTCATGTAAATGTGTTAACTCTTGACTGAATGACTGAAAGTATGCCTTATTTGGACTTAATTTGATTCCCCCTTTCCTATATCTGTTTAAAATGTATTGTATTCCATTTAATAGAAATTATGTTAAAATGGCACTCTCTGCTGAAGCAGAAACAGGATGTAACACTTATGTTTTATTGGGGGCAGAGGAAGGCCCTCTTGAAACAGGACAATGTCTGATTGGCCAGGACTCCTCAGAGGGGTGACAAACAACTACGTTTAAATGATCATATTGCAAGATAGTGAACGGGAGAAGTTGGTTAGTAAACGAGAAAGGAGTTGGTTCTGTTCTGGTAAGAGAAGTCAAGACAAGTACCAAGAACAATGGAGTAACAAGAAAGAACAGACAAGCTGCTCATTCAAGCCATCCGACCTTCACTCACTTTTCTTTTCTTTTACTTAATTTTCCTTTACCGCTAAAAGTCTTGTGTTCTAAGTTTTGCCGCAAAAGTTCAACCAACTACTTCTGCCGCTTCAACTTTAACTCCAGCGACAAAGAGACTTCCCTTCAATTTTTCAGCAAGCTCAAACGTGAAAGCTCTACCGAACACAACACGGACCTTGAAGACCCTGCGACAAATCATCGACTTGGAAAACCCTTCTCTACACGCCAACGAGGGATATTCACATTTAAAGTCAACGCAAGCAAGTACCTCCAGATTAAACTGAACTGGTGCATTTAAATTGATTCAGGGTTCGTTCAGGTCAGATCTTTGAAATGCATTGATAGGAATTCTGTTAATCAGATCACTCTCCCTCTCTCTCAAAACTCTTTCTCTCTCATTTCCTTCTTACTGCAACGCGTATGAATGTGTGTGTGTGTGTGTGTGTGTGTGTTCTTGTTTATATTACATCGTGGGGACCAAATGGCCCCATGATGTAATAAAAACCTGAGATCACCTACATTGTGGGGTACAGCCAGCGGTCCCCACGAGGGAAATGGATTAATAAACATACTAAAAGATGTTTTTTTGAAAATGTAAAAATGCAGAATGTTTCCTGTGATGGTTAGGTTTAGGGATAGGGGTAGGGTAGGGGGATAGGAAGTACGGTTTGTACAGTATAAAAACCATTACGCCTATGGAGAGACCCCACTAAGATAGGTGCGCCTGTTTGTGTGTGTGTGTGTGTGTGTATGTGCGTGCCTTTGTGTTAGATTAGTTTGTGTTAGAATAAATAAAATCTCTTGTAGATTTTAAAAAGAAAGTGTCTTGTATTATGTGCTTTATGATTTAATGTCTTAAACTGTTGATTTCAAGTTACCGTGCTCTAATCAGTGTTTTCACGATTGTTGGATATTTATATCCGTTACAAGAGCTTATTACGGCTCGAGCAAATGAACGCTGGACGATTCAGTTTCTCAGTCGTAATCTAAACAACTCTTTATTCATTTGAGCTAATTTTACTTCCTAGGGTGTTTTCCCTACAGCAGTATAGCCTATAGACTTGAATAGATGACAATAAACATCAGTTAACATTTCTTTTCAACAGTCTTTTCAATATAAAATCACATGACATGGTCTTGAAAAACTTTTAATAAAACTCAGAGTTTTAAACTTATCATCTTCAGATTTGAAATGAACATGGCCAGACATGTGGCCATGATTGGCCTTTTAGATTGCTAAAAGGCCAACTTCACTTTTATTTCCATAAAGACACTTCATAAAAATAAATGTTTAATAACTTGAAGCTATTTTATTTCAAAAATTTGAAGCTATTTTAAACTATTTTCTTCATTCTGACAATTATTATGGCTTTACCATAAACTGCAAAGTGTCTGCTTTCAAATGAAAACATACTTTTTTACAGGCTTTTTGTGCAAAGGGTTCATGAACTGTATCTGTTTTAGTTTGGGTATGTCATTTCTTGGGATTTTCCAAAAGCGGGGGTGCTGGCTAACAGGTTAATGATGTCCACATGAGCTTTGAGGCGAACCAGGAGGTCTGCTCTAATGTAGACATCATGTGTCAGGTCCGGAAGGACCAGGAAATAATAGGTTAAAGACCGCCCTAGTGAAAAAAAGTATACTTTATTGTATTTTAAATATATTCCCTTTTTCTATAGTACACTGCAAATATACTAACAAAAAATGTACTATCTTTAAATATATAAAAAGTATATTAGTATCATATTTTCACAATACAATACAATACACACAATACAATACACACTTAACACACTTTAAAATAATTGTACTTTAGTATATTTTCTAAAAATATATTTTAGAAAAATATACTTGAAGTGTAAGTTCAGTTTATTTTTTAAAAGTGTATTTATTTGCACTTTATAAAAATATATTTGAGGTATATTTTAACTGTGTGCTGAAAATGATCATTGTAACAATGCACTGAAAGTATATTTAAAAAATACATTATTTAATATCCTGAAGTTGTGGTGTATTTAAAGTTAAATTTGAGTATATTTTTTAAGTTTACTTCTTTATCCTTGGAATTCATTTTATTACTTGTGCTTATTTATTGCATTACAAGCCCATTTAATATATGCAGTGTAGCCTATACAATTTCCAAATTAGTAAATGTTTATTAAGTTTACACAGGCAGAATTATTTTACAATCGTACACACAAATCTATATTAAACAACACACCAGCAGCACAAGTAACGTTACATGCGAAAAAATATGTTGAGTGGTTAAACTTGAGACATCGTTCGGAATTCAAATGTCTCTTCAACTCGGTCTGTGACCAATCAGATTTTGTTGCTCACTGCCTTCAGCCAATCAGAGCTGCTGAAGTCACGGTCGTCGACTGAATCCCCCTCGCTCAGTCACTCAGGTGAAGTATAATGTCGCAATGTGTAATTTATTTAATAAAACACTGAAAGCGCAATACATCGCTCAATCTTGGGGATTCTGACCAGTTCAATCAAGTGACATCGCAGACTGACCGTGATGGCGACGATAACCGGCTAATCTAATGGACTACGAGATCCTGAAAGAACCGGAGAAAAGTGCTGCTATTGGGAGGTGAGTGTAGTCTACCTGTTAACAAACTTTATTTTATTTTCTTTAACAAACGGAGAGCGAGATTTCAGTTTGATACCTCCTTTTTGAGTTTGTGTGTGGTGGTTTATGGTTTGTATGATTGGTCAAATCGGCCCGTATTCGATATTACGATATTACGATATTAATTCATTCAATTCAAGTGTTGAATGCTTGACTATGTACCGAAAACAATATCGACATGCCATTCTGATACAGTTCCTGCTGCTAATCCTCATTTACTGTTCAACAATAATATTGGTTCAATGTAGGATTCAGACAGACTATTGTAAACGTGAATAAAGAGTTGAACATGCTGTCTTATATCTTTGGTATATTCTGTCAACAGATGCTGTTCTTCACGCCATCAGACACAATGAGAAGCTCATCAGAAAATGGAATATAATGTGTAATTTGTATTTGTGTGTATAGAGGGTCACCATGGTCCAATATTTTTGTTTTCTTTAATGAAAAACATGGTAAGTTTAAATAAAAACTATTGGATTTGTTAATGGAATATGTCTCTTCATTAGTGATGTTCTTACATTGTATTTAATTTAGTGGCCTTGATAACAAATGCATTCACTTTTGGGAAATTGTGTTAAATCACAACTGTATTGTGTGAGATTATGTAATTCAAAGTACAGTAGTCAACAGTTGAAGTGGATCAAAAAAGTTCAGCAAAGTTGTCAGAAGGTTTTAGGACAACTTTGATTAAAGGTTTTGATCCGCTTCAAATGTTGACTATATTATACAAAGTATAAGTAATAACAAAGTGTATTGTTATTGACTGCAAAGTGTGTCATGTTTAGTATTTGGAATAAGCCAAAGGTACTGAGCATACAGTATATACTATTACCTGTAAAATAATATATTCAGTGTATATTCAGTGTTTTCTGAAGACACTTGTAATTATTTTGTCATGTACTTAAATCACAAATAAAGTGTACTTATAACACAAAGTGTACTCATAACAGAAATAAAGTATACCTATAACACAAATAAAAGTATACTTATAACACAAATAAAGTATACTTATAACACAACGTATATTTATAACAAATAAAATATACTTATAACACAAATAAAAGTATACTTATAACACAAATTAAGTACACTTTAATATCACTAATCAAGCATGTAATTAGTCCCTACACAGACATACTTAAAGTGTACTAAGTATACTTGAAGTTGTTCCAATTTAGTACACATAAGTATACTAAATATACTTAAAGTTGTATTTTAATACTACTTAATTTCAACTTAAATATACTTAGTACAAAATTAGTTGTTTCAAAATAGCACACTTTAAGTTAACTAATCATTAACACACTTGAAATATACTAATAATTAGTCTTGCTGCAAGTATACTTAGTATACTTTTTTTTCACTAGGGCATGCATGACGAACACTTTGTAAAGATCCATTTGAGGGTTATATTAGCTGTGTAAACTTTGTTTATGCAGTGTTCAAGGCAAGCGCGAGCCAGTAGCCCTGAATCGGCTCATTTATAATGATGCCCCAAAATAGGCGGTTAAAAAATGAATTAAAAAAAAAATCTATGGGGTATTTTGAGCTGAAACTTCACAGACACATTCAGGGGACACCGTAGACTTATATTACATCTTTTTTAAAAAAGTTCTAGGGCACCTTTAATGTATGCTTGAGCAGGGCTCGCATTCATGTTGTGCATGCTTTTGGCTGTTGTGGTGGCTTGCATTGTGTTACATGACTTCTGTGAAGAGTGGAACCTGAAGTATGTTGACGCACCCCACCAGCCTCCAGAAAACACAGATTTACCACAGGACATTCCATCCTTTCCTGGTGAGCCTGACTCATCAACCTGTACTGCAGAAGAAATTTGACAGGCAATAATGCTTCATGTATCAACACAATAGGAGTGCAAGTGAAAATGTGCAGTGGTGTAGTAAAATTAACCAGTATACTCCCATGTTTAGTTTTTAAAAAAATTTTTTTTTTAAATATCAATAGTATAATTTTCCTCTGTTCTTAACTTTGAACAGGGATAAAATTAATGCACTGTAGAAGTACAGAACTGGATTTTTTCTTTAAGAGGTAGTCTATTTCAATTAAAGTACAAAAAGTTGTGCAAACTGGACATTGTTAACAGTATTTACTTTTTAAATAATTAACAGAAATGCAAAGGCCTCTTGTACAGAACATGTAGTGTGCCAAAAGTTCTAAAATGTTTCAAAATAATAATAAAAAAATATAAAGTAACAATTTTTACTCTGAGCTTTGTTTCAGTGGGAGTAATTACTGCAGGTTTTGCCGGTTAAACCAGTCAGCCTGGCTGTGTTGGCGCACAACCGATGGGTTGTGGGTGTTCCAGGTGGAAATACCAGGTCACCTGGATGACCTGGGGCAACTGCACCTTGGTAAGAAAGATAGGGTGGTACTGGGCCATGATGTGAAAGAGGAGGTTTTAGGATATGCAAAAATGGCATCATTATTTGCTGGTTCTACTGTGCACGTCTCTCTTCTGCTTCCATGTGTTTCATCTCAAACTCTAGACGTGCTTTATCTATGCTGCCTCTCCCATGAGAATCGCTCCCCCATGTGACGCATCTCTGCCTCAACCCTGTCGTGTTGTATCAGCTGAACAACTCTTTCTCCATTGCCTCCATAAATATAGTTTAACTTCCTCTGCGTTTCTGCACGTGATATGACACACAAAAATCAAGTTGACATCCATTGCAACTATTTTATTTTTAATGGCAATTTATTTTCCATTACAGTAAACATAACATACCTAGAGTAGATTTACATGGTTGTTGTGTCTCACTGGAGCTGAAGACTGCAGACTGATATCATCAGCTGTTGAAGTCTCTGGAATCCGTAGGATTACAAACTCACACATCCACTGCAAATTTATCTTCACCCGAATGCATGAGTTTTATCACTGAGGTGCCATGCAAATGTATTTTTTACAGACGTCCACATGAGAAACAATTACCATCCAAATAGGGCTCATGTCTGTTTTGATAGCATTTTGGGTGCTGGGTCAAATCACTGTATACACTATACAACTATACAATTTGCAGAAAGAAAACTATCAGATATATCACACAGCTAGAAGACATTTCCAAGCAATAGCCTATCTAAAATAGTGCACAATCAAGCGAGGGGGTTCACATCATAATTCAAGGTTAATGTGTTACAAATAAATCAAGCCTTAATGTTTGTTTATTTATTATTGTTGTCCGTATCTAATACATGGTACAGTTTAATGATAATAATGGCCTAATAATAATTATTAAAAAAATAATCTCAGTCTTACTAGCTCATGTGTAAGCTGTAAAGATACAGTGAAGAATACAGACTACAGTAAAGATATAAAATGTGCTACACAAATGCAAGCAGTATTGGCATGTGTGTTTTCTCATGGACTTCTTTTAAAGTTATGCAGTGCAGTCAGTCAGGGCTGTTTTTAGTTTTTAACTTTAGATAACCTTCAAATCAAAATGTCATCCTTAAATTTCTTAAAACTGTTGACACCACTGTTCTTATGCAAATCGTTTTCTGTAGTTTAGGTACTTAAATTTGTAATAAAATGTAGGCCTTCCCCTGATATTAATTAATTTAAAACTTCTGTGTTGAACATACAGTAAACACTCAGGGCTTGTGTGTGCTGCCAAATGCACTGAAAAGCATTCATGGTAAACTAAAATAATTTTAAATTATTCTAAAGTCATTTCTGTTGAAGCTTGTGTTCAAAGGGGTCATGACATGAAAAATCAAATTTACAATGGTCTTTTGACATATAAGAGGTCTTTGTATCATTATTACATCTGCAAGTTCCCTAAATTAAAACATCCTTGTCATCAATAAAAAAACATTTATGTAATCAAGCTACATTTGGTGTCAGCGAGAAACTGGTGAGAAACTGTTGTAATCAGGATGAATCAAAAACACTTTCCGCATGCCAAGAATGCTGTTGATCAAGCTTCACTTACCTGGAAGCATTCATTAAGACTTCCTTAAGATTGTATCTTCAGTATGAATATCTTTCTCTCTTGTATTTATTTTTCCGACAGCCATTTTTTCTTGCAGTGTAAATAAGTGGTTTTTACCCCGCTAGAAATTTTACGTTCCCAGAACATTCTCAGAACGTCCCCACTGGTGTTAAGGACGTTGCCTAGTAACATTCCCAGTACATTCAGAGATGGTCACGATGTGGAGTTCTTTTAAGGGTTGGGGGACCTTATTTGGTGGACCTTCACAGAACATTCAGGACATTCTCTGAACGTTTAGGGAACCATATTTTATTTGGAAATGTTCTCAGAACGTCCCTGCTGCCCTTGTCGAAAAATGTAATTGAAAATTAGAGCTGAATTGAAAATGTGGCTGTTCAAACAAAAACAAATGTTGCTAATGTACTGTTAAATGTGGTTAAAGTACCATCGTTTCTTACTGTATTCACGGAGACAAGAGCCGTCGCTATTTTCATTTTTAAACACTTGCAGTCTGTATAATTCATAAACACAACTTCATTCTTTATAAATCTCTCCAACAGTGTGTAATGTTAGCCGTTAGCCACAGAGCACAGCCTCAAATTCATTAAGAATCAAATGTAAACAATATAACAGTATACAATACTCACATAATCCAACGCATGCATGCCGCATGCATGACGAACACTTTGTAAAGATCCATTTGAGGGTTATATTAGCTGTGTAAACTTTGTTTATGCACTGTTCAAGGCAAGCGCGAGCTCTCTGGGCGTGGAGCAGGAGAATTAAAGGGCCAGTAGCCCTGAATCGGCTCATTTATAATGATGCCCCAAAATAGGCAGTTAAAAAAATGAATTAAAAAAAAATCTATGGGGTATTTTGAGCTGAAACTTCACAGACACATTCCGGGGACACCTTAGACTTATATCACATCTTTTTAAAAAAAGTTCTAGGGCACCTTTAAATATTTATATGATAGTATGTTATTTGTACTTAATCCCCCAAACCCCATTCTTTATCCACCTGTTTCCACGAGGTGCTACTGTAAAAAAGAACGTGGGTACAACTTCTGGTGAGGCAGCGGAAGTAGCATACCAATGGTATTTTGTGTGTTAATTGTTTTTCGGATCATTGTTTACTTTGTAAAGTTGCAAATCTTTATGAGAGATATTATAGCGCTCAGGGACAACATTTCAGTTTAGTACAATTATTAGTTAATTATATCACAATACAATAAACAGTTTTCGTGCCCTTAATTGCCCTTTACTTTACTGACCTTCCACAAAAGTGCTGCTGCATGACTACAAGAGCATGGCCCTGCAATACACAAACAACCTGCTGTCTGTTCTTCACCTGTCACTGATGCACCAAAGTCTTATGATGTTATATTTTACTCCTAACCTGTCGTGCGTGCCAGAGCCAGTCGCGTTTCCACTGTCATATAGGCTATGCGATGGTTATGTTAACCATTGCGATAACAAATACACTCGTTTATGGAAAATAGCCTAGCTACTAGAGACTGCTTGAGGAACGTAGACAATTCTTATATGATTTATAATCGTGTATTTATTTGGTTTGATGTTTTCTGTCTCTTCCCTGTGCCTTTGTTGATTCCTCACAAATGCATATCTTTCACAGATTCACACACACTCTGTTAAGTCGTATAATTAGGGCCCAAGCGAATTAAGCGCGCAGGGCCCTCTTGTTCTTCTAAGGATTATTAGGGCCCAAGCGAAAATTCGCGCAGGGCCCTCTTGTTCTTCTAAGGATTATTAGGGCCCAAGCGAATTAAGCGCGCAGGGCCCTCTTGTTCTTCTAAGGATTATTATTTTTTTTTTTTTTTTATTTTTTTTTTTTTTTTTTTCCGTCTTCCGGGGCTTTTTGGGGGCCTTAACATGCTCAAAAACTCTTGAAAATTGGCACACACATTGGAATCCGCGGCCATTAGGACGCCCCAGAGGCTGGTATCCGGGCGTGGCAGGGGGGCTCGACAGCGCCCCCTTGAAAAAAGTCTGAAAATTTGGTCCATATATTAAACACGCTTGCACGTATTAGTATGAAACTCGGTACACATATAGACCTCATCGGGCCGAACAACTTTCGTACTCTAAGTTAAACGCCACGCCAACAGGAAGTCAGCTATTAAGGGTTGTTTGAAAAACGCATGCTCTGGAATTTGATATACTCCTCCTAGACGATTAATCCGATCGCCACCAAACTCGGTCAGCATGAAGTCAAGACACTGATGATTAAAAATTGCCAGGGGATTTTTGATATCTCAAACGGTTTGGCCGTGGCGAGGCAACGAATTTATGGCGAGAAAAAGGAAACAGGAAATGTGTTATAACGTCTGCATACATATATTGATCTTTATGAAACTTCACGAGTGTGTTGGTTGTAGTAGTCTGATCACATGGATGTGACTATTGTGAGTCAAAGTTATAGCGCCACCAACTGGCAGCAGGAAGTGTATCACTTTTTGAAATGCTTTGAGATCACCCTCTTATTTTTACCTGATTTGCTTCAAACTTCATCAATGTAATGGCAATACACAGCAGATGTAGACCTATGACAGGATTTTTGATATTTGAAATATTGTTGCCATGGCAACAGGTCAAACTGTAATAATATTCTTGAGTGTTTTTGAGGCTCTTAACATGCTTCAAATTGCATGAAACTCGACACACACATCAATATTGTCAACCAGTAGACATGGACAAAGCCATAGAAATGGGCGTGGTGGAGGGGCTCAGTAGCGCCACCTTTTGACAAAAGTGGGGGGGTTAGTTTTTCCTACAGTCACCAAACTCGGTACACATATTGTTCTCATCAAGCCGGACAATTTTCTAATTTACATTCATTAGCTCCGACCAACAGGAAGTCGGCTATTTTTGTCTGAATGTTAATTTTTTGAAAAAACAGGCTATGAATTTTATACTACTACTCCTACAGGGTTTATCCAATTTACACCAAGCTTTTTTTAACTTGTTGCTAACACATTGAAGTTGTTTAATTGCAAACGGATTTTGGATACCTCAAACGGTTTGGCCGTGGCGAGGCAACAAATTTATGGCGAGAAAAAGGAAACAGGAAATGTGTTATAACGTCTGCATACATATATTGATCTTTATGAAACTTCACGAGTGTGTTAGTTGTAGTAGTCTGATCACATGGATGTGACTATTGTGAGTCAAAGTTATAGCACCACCAACTGGCAGCAGGAAGTGTATCACTTTTTGAAATGCTTTGAGATCACCCTCTTATTTTTACCTGATTTGCTTCAAACTTCATCAGTGTAATGTCAATACACAGCAGATGTAGACATATGACAGGATTTTTGATATTTGAAATATTGTTGCCATGGCAACAGGTCAAACTGTAATAATATTCTTGAGTGTTTTTGAGGCTCTTAACATGCTTCAAATTGCATGAAACTCGACACACACATCAATATTGTCAACCAGTAGACATGGACAAAGCCATAGAAATGGGTGTGGTGAAGGGGCTCAGTAGCGGCACCTTTTGTCAAAAGTGGGGGGGTTAGTTTTTCCTACAGTCACCAAACTCGGTACACATATTGTTCTCATCAAGCCGGACAATTTTCTAATTTACATTCATTAGCTCCGACCAACAGGAAGTTGGCTATTTTTGTTTGAATGTTAATTTTTTTTAAAAACAGGCTTTGAATTTTATACTACTACTCCTACAGGGTTTATCCAATTTACACCAAGCTGTTTTTAACTTGTTGCTAACACATTGAAGTTGTTTAATTGCAAACGGATTTTTGATATCTCGAACGGTTTGGCCGTGGCGAGGCAACGAATTTATGGCGAGAAAAAGGAAACAGGAAATGTGTTATAACGTCTGCATACATATATTGATCTTTATGAAACTTCACGAGTGTGTTGGTTGTAGTAGTCTGATCACATGGATGTGACTATTGTGAGTCAAAGTTATAGCACCACCAACTGGCAGCAGGAAGTGTATCACTTTTTGAAATGCTTTGAGATCACCCTCTTATTTTTACCTGATTTGCTTCAAACTTCATCAGTGTAATGTCAATACACAGCAGATGTATACCTATGACAGGATTTTTGATATTTGAAATATTGTTGCCATGGCAACACGTCAAACTGTAATAATATTCTTGAGTGTTTTTGAGGCTCTTAACATGCTTCAAATTGCATGAAACTCGACACACACATCAATATTGTCAACCAGTAGACATGGACAAGGTCATAGAAATGGGCGTGGTGGAGGGGCTCAGTAGCGCCACCTTTTGACAAAAGTGGGGGGGTTAGTTTTTCCTACAGTCACCAAACTCGGTACACATATTGTTCTCATCAAGCCGGACAATTTTCTAATTTACATTCATTAGCTCCGACCAACAGGAAGTTGGCTATTTTTGTTTGAATGTTAATTTTTTTTAAAAACAGGCTTTGAATTTTATACTACTACTCCTACAGGGTTTATCCAATTTACACCAAGCTGTTTTTAACTTGTTGCTAACACATTGAAGTTGTTTAATTGCAAACGGATTTTGGATATCTCAAACGGTTTGGCCGTGGCGAGGCAACGAATTTATGGCAAGAAAAGGAAACAAAGTGTTATAACTTCTGTATACATTAATTGATTTTGATGAAACTTCGGCTTAGTCTTCGTTGTACAAGGCTGATCACATGGATGTGACTATTGTGATTCAAAGTCATAGCGCCACCAACTGGAAGCAGAAAATGTGTCACTTTCAGCATACATTGAGATCACCCTCTTATTTTTACCTGATTTGCTTCAAAATTCATCAGAATAATGTTAAAACTTGGCACATGTAATCCTTTGAAAATGGGCAGGGAGGAGGGGCTCTATAGCGGCACCTTGTAGTACAGTAAATGTGGAGTGAATTTGACATAGTCCTTTGATGTTTAACCGTTTTAAATGCCTATTGCCCGCTGTGCACAGTTGCCCTGAAGCCACCGGGGTGGCGGTGCCACCGGGCTTGGGCCCGCCATCGCTGCTCGCAGCTATATTTATTATTTTTTTTTTTATTTTTTTTTTTTTCCGTCTTCCGGGGCTTTTTGGGGGCCTTAACATGCTCAAAAACTCTTGAAAATTGGCACACACATTGGAATCCGCGGCCATTAGGACGCCGGAGAGGCTGGTACCCGGGCGTGGCAGGGGGGCTCGACAGCGCCCCCTTGAAAAAAGTCTGAAAATTTGGTCCATATATTAAACATGCTTGCACGTATTAGTATGAAACTCGGTACACATATAGACCTCATCGGGCCGAACAACTTTCGCGCTCTAAGTTAATCGCCACGCCAACAGGAAGTCAGCTATTAAGGGTTGTTTGAAAAACGCATGCTCTGGAATTTGATATACTCCTCCTAGACGATTAATCCGATCGCCACCAAACTCGGTCAGCATGAAGTCAAGACACTGATGATTAAAAATTGCCAGGGGATTTTTGATATCTCGAACGGTTTGGCCGTGGCGAGGCAACGAATTTATGGCGAGAAAAAGGAAACAGGAAATGTGTTATAACGTCTTAATACATATTGATCTTTATGAAACTTCACGAGTGTGTTCGTTAGGAGTCTGATCACATGGATGTGACTATTGTGAGTCAAAGTTATAGCGCCACCAACTGGCAGCAGGAAGTGTATCACTTTTTGAAATGTTTTGAGATCACCCTCTTATTTTTACCTGATTTGCTTCAAACTTCATCAGTGTAATGTCAATACACAGCAGATGTAGACCTATGACAGGATTTTTGATATTTGAAATATTGTTGCCATGGCAACAGGTCAAACTGTAATAATATTCTTGAGTGTTTTTGAGGCTCTTAACATGCTTCAAATTGCATGAAACTCGACACACACATCAATATTGTCAACCAGTAGACATGGACAAAGCCATAGAAATGGGCGTGGTGGAGGGGCTCAGTAGCGCCACCTTTTGACAAAAGTGGGGGGGTTAGTTTTTCCTACAGTCACCAAACTCGGTACACATATTATTCTCATCAAGCCGGACAATTTTCTAATTTACATTCATTAGCTCCGACCAACAGGAAGTCAGCTATTTTGGTTTGAATGTTAATTTTTTGAAAAAACAGGCTATGAATTTTACTACTACTCCTACAGGGTTTATCCAATTTACACCAAGCTTTTTTTAACTTGTTGCGAACACATTGAAGTTGTTTAATTGCAAACGGATTTTGGATATCTCAAACGGTTTGGCCGTGGCGAGGCAACGAATTTATGGCGAGAAAAGGGAAACAGGAAATGTGTTATAACTTCTGCATACATTGATTGATGTTTATGAAACTTCAGGAGTGTGTTGGTTGTAGTAGTCTGATCACATGGATGTAACTATTGTGAGTCAAAGTTATAGCGCCACCAAATGGCAGCAAGAAGTGTATCACTTTTAAAATGCTTTGAGATCACCCTCTTATTTTTACCTGATTTGCTTCAAACTTCATCAGTGTAATGTCAATACACAGCAGATGTAGACCTATGACAGGATTTTTGATATTTGAAATATTGTTGCCATGGCAACAGGTCAAACTGTAATAATATTCTTGAGTGTTTTTGAGGCTCTTAACATGCTTCAAATTGCATGAAACTCGACACACACATCAATATTGTCAACCAGTAGACATGGACAAAGCCATAGAAATGGGCGTGGTGGGGGCTCAGTAGCGCCACCTTTTGACAAAAGTGGGGGGGTTAGTTTTTCCTACAGTCACCAAACTCGGTACACATATTATTCTCATCAAGCCGGACAATTTTCTAATTTACATTCATTAGCTCCGACCAACAGGAAGTCAGCTATTTTGGTTTGAATGTTAATTTTTTGAAAAAACAGGCTATGAATTTTATACTACTACTCCTACAGGGTTTATCCAATTTACACCAAGCTTTTTTTAACTTGTTGCTAACACATTGAAGTTGTTTAATTGCAAACGGATTTTGGATATCTCAAACGGTTTGGCCGTGGCGAGGCAACGAATTTATGGCAAGAAAAGGGAAACAAAGTGTTATAACTTCTGCATACATTAATTGATTTTGATGAAACTTTGGCTTAGTCTTCGTTGTACAAGGCTGATCACATGGATTTGACTATTGTGATTCAAAGTCATAGCGCCACCAACTGGAAGCAGAAAATGTGTCACTTTCAGCATACATTGAGATCACCCTCTTATTTTTACCTGATTTGCTTCAAAATTCATCAGAATAATGTTAAAACTTGGCACATGTAATCCTTTGAAAATGGGCAGGGAGGAGGGGCTCTATAGCGGCACCTTGTAGTGCAGTAAATGTGGAGTGAATTTGACATAGTCCTTTGATGTTTAACCGTTTTAAGTGCCTATTGCCCGCTGTGCACAGTTGCCCTGAAGCCACCGGGGTGGCGGTGCCACCGGGCTTGGGCCCGCCATCGCTGCTCGCAGCTATATTTATTTATTTTTTTTTTTTTTTTTTTTTTTTCCGTCTTCCGGGGCTTTTTGGGGGCCTTAACATGCTCAAAAACTCTTGAAAATTGGCACACACATTGGAATCCGCGGCCATTAGGACGCCGGAGGCTGGTACCGGGCGTGGCAGGGGGGCTCGACAGCGCCCCCTTGAAAAAAGTCTGAAAATTTGGTCCATATATTAAACACGCTTGCACGTATTAGTATGAAACTCGGTACACATATAGACCTCATCGGGCCGAACAACTTTCGCTCTAAGTTAATCCACGCCAACAGGAAGTCAGCTATTAAGGGTTGTTTGAAAAACGCATGCTCTGGAATTTGATATACTCCTCCTAGACGATTAATCCGATCGCCACCAAACTCGGTCAGCATGAAGTCAAGACACTGATGATTAAAAATTGCCAGGGGATTTTTGATATCTCGAACGGTTTGGCCGTGGCGAGGCAACGAATTTATGGCGAGAAAAAGGAAACAGGAAATGTGTTATAACGTCTGCATACATATATTGATCTTTATGAAACTTCACGAGTGTGTTGTTGTAGTAGTCTGATCACATGGATGTGACTATTGTGAGTCAAAGTTATAGCGCCACCAACTGGCAGCAGGAAGTGTATCACTTTTTGAAATGTTTGAGATCACCCTCTTATTTTTACCTGATTTGCTTCAAACTTCATCAGTGTAATGTCAATACACAGCAGATGTAGACCTATGACAGGATTTTTGATATTTGAAATATTGTTGCCATGGCAACAGGTCAAACTGTAATAATATTCTTGAGTGTTTTTGAGGCTCTTAACATGCTTCAAATTGCATGAAACTCGACACACACATCAATATTGTCAACCAGTAGACATGGACAAAGCCATAGAAATGGGCGTGGTGGAGGGGCTCAGTAGCGCCACCTTTTGACAAAAGTGGGGGGTTAGTTTTTCCTACAGTCACCAAACTCGGTACACATATTGTTCTCATCAAGCCGGACAATTTTCTAATTTACATTCATTAGCTCCGACCAACAGGAAGTCGCTATTTTGTTTGAATGTTAATTTTTTGAAAAAACAGGCTATGAATTTTATACTACTACTCCTACAGGGTTTATCCAATTTACACCAAGCTTTTTTTAACTTGTTGCTAACACATTGAAGTTGTTTAATTGCAAACGGATTTTGGATACTCAAACGGTTTGGCCGTGGCGAGGCAACAAATTTATGGCGAGAAAAGGAAACAGGAAATGTGTTATAACTTCTGCATACATATATTGATCTTTATGAAACTTCACGAGTGTGTTGGTTGTAGTAGTCTGATCACATGGATGTACTATTGTGAGTCAAAGTTATAGCGCCACCAATGGCAGCAGAAGTGTATCACTTTTAAATGCTTTGAGATCACCCTCTTATTTTTACCTGATTTGCTTCAAACTTCATCAGTGTAATGTCAATACACAGCAGATGTAGACCTATGACAGGATTTTTGATATTTGAAATATTGTTGCCATGGCAACAGGTCAAACTGTAATAATATTCTTGAGTGTTTTTGAGGCTCTTAACATGCTTCAAATTGCATGAAACTCGACACACACATCAATATTGTCAACCAGTAGACATGGACAAAGCCATAGAAATGGGCGTGGTGGAGGGGCTCAGTAGCGCCACCTTTTGACAAAAGTGGGGGGGTTAGTTTTTCCTACAGTCACCAAACTCGGTACACATATTTTCTCATCAAGCCGGACAATTTTCTAATTTACATTCATTAGCTCCGACCAACAGGAAGTCGCTATTTTGTTTGAATGTTAATTTTTTGAAAAAACAGGCTATGAATTTTATACTACTACTCCTACAGGGTTTATCCAATTTACACCAAGCTTTTTTTAACTTGTTGCTAACACATTGAAGTTGTTTAATTGCAAACGGATTTTGGATATCTCAAACGGTTTGGCCGTGGCGAGGCAACGAATTTATGGCAAGAAAAGGGAAACAAAGTGTTATAACTTCTGCATACATTAATTGATTTTGATGAAACTTTGGCTTAGTCTTCGTTGTACAAGGCTGATCACATGGATTTGACTATTGTGATTCAAAGTCATAGCGCCACCAACTGGAAGCAGAAAATGTGTCACTTTCAGCATACATTGAGATCACCCTCTTATTTTTACCTGATTTGCTTCAAAATTCATCAGAATAATGTTAAAACTTGGCACATGTAATCCTTTGAAAATGGGCAGGGAGGAGGGGCTCTATAGCGGCACCTTGTAGTGCAGTAAATGTGGAGTGAATTTGACATAGTCCTTTGATGTTTAACCGTTTTAAGTGCCTATTGCCCGCTGTGCACAGTTGCCCTGAAGCCACCGGGGTGGCGGTGCCACCGGGCTTGGGCCCGCCATCGCTGCTCGCAGCTATATTTATTATTTTTTTTTTTTTTTTTTTTTTTTTCCGTCTTCCGGGGCTTTTTGGGGGCCTTAACATGCTCAAAAACTCTTGAAAATTGGCACACACATTGGAATCCGCGGCCATTAGGACGCCAGAGGCTGGTACCGGGCGTGGCAGGGGGGCTCGACAGCGCCCCCTTGAAAAAAGTCTGAAAATTTGGTCCATATATTAAACACGCTTGCACGTATTAGTATGAAACTCGGTACACATATAGACCTCATCGGGCCGAACAACTTTCGTACTCTAAGTTAAACGCCACGCCAACAGGAAGTCAGCTATTAAGGGTTGTTTGAAAAACGCATGCTCTGGAATTTGATATACTCCTCCTAGACGATTAATCCGATCGCCACCAAACTCGGTCAGCATGAAGTCAAGACACTGATGATTAAAAATTGCCAGGGGATTTTTGATATCTCGAACGGTTTGGCCGTGGCGAGGCAACGAATTTATGGCGAGAAAAAGGAAACAGGAAATGTGTTATAACGTCTGCATACATATATTGATCTTTATGAAACTTCACGAGTGTGTTGTTGTAGTAGTCTGATCACATGGATGTGACTATTGTGAGTCAAAGTTATAGCGCCACCAACTGGCAGCAGGAAGTGTATCACTTTTTGAAATGTTTGAGATCACCCTCTTATTTTTACCTGATTTGCTTCAAACTTCATCAGTGTAATGTCAATACACAGCAGATGTAGACCTATGACAGGATTTTTGATATTTGAAATATTGTTGCCATGGCAACAGGTCAAACTGTAATAATATTCTTGAGTGTTTTTGAGGCTCTTAACATGCTTCAAATTGCATGAAACTCGACACACACATCAATATTGTCAACCAGTAGACATGGACAAAGCCATAGAAATGGGCGTGGTGGAGGGGCTCAGTAGCGCCACCTTTTGACAAAAGTGGGGGGGTTAGTTTTTCCTACAGTCACCAAACTCGGTACACATATTGTTCTCATCAAGCCGGACAATTTTCTAATTTACATTCATTAGCTCCGACCAACAGGAAGTCGCTATTTTGTTTGAATGTTAATTTTTTGAAAAAACAGGCTATGAATTTTATACTACTCCTACAGGGTTTATCCAATTTACACCAAGCTTTTTTTAACTTGTTGCTAACACATTGAAGTTGTTTAATTGCAAACGGATTTTGGATATCTCAAACGGTTTGGCCGTGGCGAGGCAACGAATTTATGGCAAGAAAAGGGAAACAAAGTGTTATAACTTCTGCATACATTAATTGATTTTGATGAAACTTTGGCTTAGTCTTCGTTGTACAAGGCTGATCACATGGATTTGACTATTGTGATTCAAAGTCATAGCGCCACCAACTGGAAGCAGAAAATGTGTCACTTTCAGCATACATTGAGATCACCCTCTTATTTTTACCTGATTTGCTTCAAAATTCATCAGAATAATGTTAAAACTTGGCACATGTAATCCTTTGAAAATGGGCAGGGAGGAGGGGCTCTATAGCGGCACCTTGTAGTGCAGTAAATGTGGAGTGAATTTGACATAGTCCTTTGATGTTTAACCGTTTTAAGTGCCTATTGCCCGCTGTGCACAGTTGCCCTGAAGCCACCGGGGTGGCGGTGCCACCGGGCTTGGGCCCGCCATCGCTGCTCGCAGCTATATTTATTATATTTTTTTTTTTTTTTTTTTTTTCCGTCTTCCGGGGCTTTTTGGGGGCCTTAACATGCTCAAAAACTCTTGAAAATTGGCACACACATTGGAATCCGCGGCCATTAGGACGCCGAGGCTGGTACCGGGCGTGGCAGGGGGGCTCGACAGCGCCCCCTTGAAAAAAGTCTGAAAATTTGGTCCATATATTAAACACTTGCACGTATTAGTATGAAACTCGGTACACATATAGACCTCATCGGCCGAACAACTTTCGTACTCTAAGTTAAACGCCACGCCAACAGGAAGTCAGCTATTAAGGGTTGTTTGAAAAACGCATGCTCTGGAATTTGATATACTCCTCCTAGACGATTAATCCGATCGCCACCAAACTCGGTCAGCATGAAGTCAAGACACTGATGATTAAAAATTGCCAGGGGATTTTTGATATCTCGAACGGTTTGGCCGTGGCGAGGCAACGAATTTATGGCGAGAAAAAGGAAACAGGAAATGTGTTATAACGTCTGCATACATATATTGATCTTTATGAAACTTCACGAGTGTGTTGTTGTAGTAGTCTGATCACATGGATGTGACTATTGTGAGTCAAAGTTATAGCGCCACCAACTGGCAGCAGGAAGTGTATCACTTTTTGAAATGCTTTGAGATCACCCTCTTATTTTTACCTGATTTGCTTCAAACTTCATCAGTGTAATGTCAATACACAGCAGATGTAGACCTATGACAGGATTTTTGATATTTGAAATATTGTTGCCATGGCAACAGGTCAAACTGTAATAATATTCTTGAGTGTTTTTGAGGCTCTTAACATGCTTCAAATTGCATGAAACTCGACACACACATCAATATTGTCAACCAGTAGACATGGACAAAGCCATAGAAATGGGCGTGGTGGAGGGGCTCAGTAGCGCCACCTTTTGACAAAAGTGGGGGGGTTAGTTTTTCCTACAGTCACCAAACTCGGTACACATATTCTCATCAAGCCGGACAATTTTCTAATTTACATTCATTAGCTCCGACCACAGGAAGTCGCTATTTTTGTTTGAATGTTAATTTTTTGAAAAAACAGGCTATGAATTTTATACTACTACTCCTACAGGGTTTATCCAATTTACACCAAGCTTTTTTTAACTTGTTGCTAACACATTGAAGTTGTTTAATTGCAAACGGATTTTGGATATCTCAAACGGTTTGGCCGTGGCGAGGCAACAATTTATGGCGAGAAAAGGAAACAGGAAATGTGTTATAACTCTGCATACATATTGATCTTTATGAAACTTCACGAGTGTGTTGGTTGTAGTAGTCTGATCACATGGATGTACTATTGTGAGTCAAAGTTATAGCGCCACCAACTGGCAGCAGAAGTGTATCACTTTTAAATGCTTTGAGATCACCCTCTTATTTTTACCTGATTTGCTTCAAACTTCATCAGTGTAATGTCAATACACAGCAGATGTAGACCTATGACAGGATTTTTGATATTTGAAATATTGTTGCCATGGCAACAGGTCAAACTGTAATAATATTCTTGAGTGTTTTTGAGGCTCTTAACATGCTTCAAATTGCATGAAACTCGACACACACATCAATATTGTCAACCAGTAGACATGGACAAAGCCATAGAAATGGGCGTGGTGGAGGGGCTCAGTAGCGCCACCTTTTGACAAAAGTGGGGGGGTTAGTTTTTCCTACAGTCACCAAACTCGGTACACATATTGTCTCATCAAGCCGGACAATTTTCTAATTTACATTCATTAGCTCCGACCAACAGGAAGTCGCTATTTTGTTTGAATGTTAATTTTTTGAAAAAACAGGCTATGAATTTTATACTACTACTCCTACAGGGTTTATCCAATTTACACCAAGCTTTTTTTAACTTGTTGCTAACACATTGAAGTTGTTTAATTGCAAACGGATTTTGGATATCTCAAACGGTTTGGCCGTGGCGAG